>OY292439.1:9977505-11235011 GCA_958496245.1 Perizoma flavofasciatum | reverse complement strand
ACAATGTTGTGTCTAAAACAAGCATTTTTACTTGTTTAATGAAGCCGTTGTAGTTCTCGATTGACTTTAGTCAAATTTAGCCAAATTTTTAGTTTTTGTGGGAGCTTATTATATAATTTTACTCCATTAATTTTGGAAGTTTTTTGACATATTGAGTGTATGATATATTGCTGTCAGATGCATTGCATTTCTGGCCCGATGGTTATTGTTTCCTCTTGTTTTATAGTTACCTATGTTTATCCTTACATATTTTATTTTTTCTATAATGTATACAGAAACTGATGTGAGTATTTGAAGAGTTTTATAAAAACGCTCTACAGGAGTCTCGGTAGTGAGCCTTCTAGTACGCGTACGGCACGTTTATGTAGTTTTAGGATTCGTTCGTAGTCGGTCGAGTTACCCCAGAGAATTATGCCATAGCTCATAATTGAATGAATGTATGAGTAGTAGATTTCTTTCAAATTGGTATCGGATGTCATTGATCTCAGTTGTTTTAAGGCATAAATCCCGGTTGATTTTTTTTAACACGTTGTGTCTATATGACTTTTCTAACTCAAACCCCAGTAACCTTACTCTACCGCACTATTCACAACACTCCCACTACATCGAGCATCAGGTGTTTGGCTCTCTTACTTGTTTCATGATAGTTTCTGACATTACTGATTCGACTAATTTAGATATGTTAGATGTATTGTGATGGCTCTGAAATTACATACATCTGATGTAATACCTTTACCTTTATACAAGGGAGTCAGTCTGGATTTTTTCAGGACATCGGGATAGTTATTTGATAGAAGGACATTGTTTAGAAGGAAATGGATGTGGTCGAACAATTTCTCCATAATTTTACACAAGAAATTACCAGATATGTCGTATAGGTCTTTTGTATCTGAATTATGAATCTTTCGCTTAACTAACTGAACTAAATGGTATCTGGATATTATTTGACCAAAGCACAGATATTATAATACAAGTAACCAAAGTTAGATAATTTCTAAATTTTATAAAAGTCAGATAGCTGTTTCGCTATCTTATTATTTTAGTATAACTGCCAAAAATTTGGCTAACCGAAATGCTTCTATTGAGCATTGCCCTAAAATTGAAAATGAGACATTGGAAATTATTTCATGTCATTTAAATGCACCAAAATATTGAAGGCATTCGTTGTAAAGAATTAGAATTGGAACTGTACATGAACTCAAATGACATTAACGTTATTTGCATTACAGAACATTGGCTGCGAAGCCACGAGGTCATGTTCAGTTTCAGTAATCACCAAGTTGGTAGTTCTTTCTGCAGAGTACATGCTATACGTGGTGGCTCATTTATACAGACATTTCATTTTTTAACTTTTTATTGCTATCTAGCGCATCTAAAACAAGTTTTTCATTGTCTTCTCTCTCCAACGACAACCGAGAATACAATTCTTTGGAAGCCTTAAATTCCAGCAAAACCTGCTGAAGCTTGGACTCCTCCTGGCGTGAGAGGTGAGGCTTACGGGTCACTTGCTTCTTGAAAACGAAAAATCAATCAACGCTAAAATACCAAAAAAATGTACGAGTAAACACAGGTTGAGGTTATACAATTTGAAATGTTGTGTGCTTTGTGTATATGTATTTGATGGAAAATTGTACATTCCAACGTTTGTAATCTACACAAAACGAGCAACAAACACTTCCAATTTATTATAAGCCTCGATGCTATATTTTTCCCCCTTTATTTTGGGTAGTTGGCACCGACAAGGTGCACCTGCAAGGCCTTCCGTTTGGTTTGAGTTATGCGTTTGCTGTTTTGGAAGGCGTTTATTGTTTGAAGGGGATGTTGTTTTCGGTCGGGAGTTTTGGGACGCGGGCTGGATCTCCTCGCTTATGTTTTTGTTTTGTGTTAAATATTTTAATTTTGTTGCGTGGGTGTTTGGGTAAACACCGTATAACAAGGTTTGAGTTTCTGAGTGTGGGGGCGGGAGTAGGTTGGGGTGTGTGTGTGTGTGGGGAGTGTGTATGAATAGTAGAATATGTTGTGAGTGTGTTCGTATGTTACGCATTCAATTAAAGTCTATTTTAGATTCTTAGCGTCAGTGTAAGACAGACCGTGGAGTCAGTCTTTAACGAGTTTTTTGCAATAAAAGTAGGTTTATATTTTATTTCACATGATTTACTGACTTTGTTGTAAGTATAGGTAAGTGAGTACATTTCATATTATGTTTTCATTCACTCACACCACTTAACACTCACTCGAATCTACACACCTAAAAACTTATTATTTTAACTCACATCTTGTTCGACTTACACTTAAACCACACATATTTATATTTTCCCACAAAGAATGAACACAAACGCTTTTATAGTTGGGAGCAGAGTGTATCTCATTAGCGCCGCGCACCCGAGCCATGTAGGACTCGCCGCCCTGACAAGGGTGGAATACTCACTGGAACCCCTCCGGCGTCCTCTCGCCATGGAGGCTTGCAACCTCTCACATCGTGAGCTAATTACAATCGACGAACACGGTGGTGCTTCGAGCGAGTAGCCGGCTAAGACGCAAGAGGTGCGGGTTCGATCGGCCGTGAGAGAAACCCGACCTTTGCACACCAACTACAAACAACGAAGACCATCCTAAATCGGTTACGACGATTGGTGGAATAGGAGCTTTTGCAGCAAAAATGCAGCTTCAGTGACTTATCGCGCTTTCCAATGCCACCCGTACTATTTATTGTTAATGTTGCATTAGAATCTTTTCTTCCTGTCTTTGGACAGGAAATGTATATTTGGAATTTTTAATATACATATACTTAGTTGAATTTATAGAACCCGACGGATTGTATCCAACCAACTAACTCACTCAACAGTCGCTGTTCCTTGCCTTTTCTAAAGACTTCATTACTCGGTAAGAATGGTGGTTTTTAACGGCCAGCTTCTTTGCGTCGTCATGTAACCGCGTCTGTGCGGCCATCGATGAGATGTCAGCCGCTTCAAGGCGGCGAGTATCTCGCAACTGCCTTCTTTTATTTCCCGAATGAGAAGTCACACTTGATGGCGTTCATCAACGATACCTTGGAGGATGACATCAAAAACTGTTATTGGCTCTTTTAACAAGGTGCAATAGATCTTTGCGGCACATTCACGGCAGAATTCTTTTGTAGTAAAAAAAAAGAATCTGGCAACTGCACTCAAGTATACATTGTTATTTTGTAACACAATTTTATAACACAGTCAAGATGGTGGACCGACAAAACTTCACTACTACGCTACTACGTCTGCCCATACTTGTCGACATATATTCATACATTCATTCATTTCGCTTACCATATATTTTTCTTGGGAGTTACATATTATGGCATTTTTCTTGCGAAATTACAAGTTTACCTTCACTGAAGTTAAACTGGTTTGAGTTTCGGTGGTCAGGTCTGCACGGCTTTCGATTCTGCTACCGATCAAATGCGGTTATGTCAATATTTGGCAATTTATAAGTTGAGACATTATGACATTCTGAGACGTTTTTTTTTCAATAACATTTAGAGGCATTAATCTTGGCAAGTACCGAGTAATATTGTTTTTCTAATGGAGCAACCGTTCGTCGATGCTTAGGATGTCCAATTGTATCGCTTCATAACCTTTGAGCGAACCGACGCGTTCTTCCTTTCGCGCTTCCAGAACATCCACGGTTGCAGATGCAACTCTGATGGGTTGGTTTAGGAATCCCTGGATACGCGTTATGGTAGCCTTGCATTGGCGTTATGTTATGTTGAAGCGCGTGTATCGCGTTGCGTTAGCCATAAACTTTATAGATAGGTCTAGCTTACGGTATACCGGTTGATTGAACTTATTATCTGTGCGTTAGATTGATCTCAACATGTCTATTACAGACGATATTTAACCTTGAGGTCACACTCATAGCGTGCAGCGTTTCTACACATGCAGCCTGTGGGCAAGTCATACGCAAAAACAGTACAGCGCCTTGCGCGTGCAATATAAGAATGCGTTCAGAGTGGTGACGGGGCTGCCCCGGTTCTGTAGCGCGTCGGCTGTGTCTGACAGCAGCATGCGCAAGAGTACAGCGCCTTGCGCGTGCAATATAAGAATGCGTTCAGAGTGGTGACGGGGCTGCCCCGGTTCTGTAGCGCGTCGGCTGTGTCTGACAGCAGCATGCGCAAGAGTACAGCGCCTTGCGCGTGCAATATAAGAATGCGTTCAGAGTGGTGACGGGGCTGCCCCGGTTCTGTAGCGCGTCGGCTGTGTCTGACAGCAGCATGCGCAAGAGTACAGCGCCTTGCGCGTGCAATATAAGAATGCGTTCAGAGTGGTGACGGGGCTGCCCCGGTTCTGTAGCGCGTCGGCTGTGTCTGACAGCAGCATGCGCAAGAGTACAGCGCCTTGCGCGTGCAATATAAGAATGCGTTCAGAGTGGTGACGGGGCTGCCCCGGTTCTGTAGCGCGTCGGCTGTGTCTGACAGCAGCATGCGCAAGAGTACAGCGCCTTGCGCGTGCAATATAAGAATGCGTTCAGAGTGGTGACGGGGCTGCCCCGGTTCTGTAGCGCGTCGGCTGTGTCTGACAGCAGCATGCGCAAGAGTACAGCGCCTTGCGCGTGCAATATAAGAATGCGTTCAGAGTGGTGACGGGGCTGCCCCGGTTCTGTAGCGCGTCGGCTGTGTCTGACAGCAGCATGCGCAAGAGTACAGCGCCTTGCGCGTGCAATATAAGAATGCGTTCAGAGTGGTGACGGGGCTGCCCCGGTTCTGTAGCGCGTCGGCTGTGTCTGACAGCAGCATGCGCAAGAGTACAGCGCCTTGCGCGTGCAATATAAGAATGCGTTCAGAGTGGTGACGGGGCTGCCCCGGTTCTGTAGCGCGTCGGCTGTGTCTGACAGCAGCATGCGCAAGAGTACAGCGCCTTGCGCGTGCAATATAAGAATGCGTTCAGAGTGGTGACGGGGCTGCCCCGGTTCTGTAGCGCGTCGGCTGTGTCTGACAGCAGCATGCGCAAGAGTACAGCGCCTTGCGCGTGCAATATAAGAATGCGTTCAGAGTGGTGACGGGGCTGCCCCGGTTCTGTAGCGCGTCGGCTGTGTCTGACAGCAGCATGCGCAAGAGTACAGCGCCTTGCGCGTGCAATATAAGAATGCGTTCAGAGTGGTGACGGGGCTGCCCCGGTTCTGTAGCGCGTCGGCTGTGTCTGACAGCAGCATGCGCAAGAGTACAGCGCCTTGCGCGTGCAATATAAGAATGCGTTCAGAGTGGTGACGGGGCTGCCCCGGTTCTGTAGCGCGTCGGCTGTGTCTGACAGCAGCATGCGCAAGAGTACAGCGCCTTGCGCGTGCAATATAAGAATGCGTTCAGAGTGGTGACGGGGCTGCCCCGGTTCTGTAGCGCGTCGGCTGTGTCTGACAGCAGCATGCGCAAGAGTACAGCGCCTTGCGCGTGCAATATAAGAATGCGTTCAGAGTGGTGACGGGGCTGCCCCGGTTCTGTAGCGCGTCGGCTGTGTCTGACAGCAGCATGCGCAAGAGTACAGCGCCTTGCGCGTGCAATATAAGAATGCGTTCAGAGTGGTGACGGGGCTGCCCCGGTTCTGTAGCGCGTCGGCTGTGTCTGACAGCAGCATGCGCAAGAGTACAGCGCCTTGCGCGTGCAATATAAGAATGCGTTCAGAGTGGTGACGGGGCTGCCCCGGTTCTGTAGCGCGTCGGCTGTGTCTGACAGCAGCATGCGCAAGAGTACAGCGCCTTGCGCGTGCAATATAAGAATGCGTTCAGAGTGGTGACGGGGCTGCCCCGGTTCTGTAGCGCGTCGGCTGTGTCTGACAGCAGCATGCGCAAGAGTACAGCGCCTTGCGCGTGCAATATAAGAATGCGTTCAGAGTGGTGACGGGGCTGCCCCGGTTCTGTAGCGCGTCGGCTGTGTCTGACAGCAGCATGCGCAAGAGTACAGCGCCTTGCGCGTGCAATATAAGAATGCGTTCAGAGTGGTGACGGGGCTGCCCCGGTTCTGTAGCGCGTCGGCTGTGTCTGACAGCAGCATGCGCAAGAGTACAGCGCCTTGCGCGTGCAATATAAGAATGCGTTCAGAGTGGTGACGGGGCTGCCCCGGTTCTGTAGCGCGTCGGCTGTGTCTGACAGCAGCATGCGCAAGAGTACAGCGCCTTGCGCGTGCAATATAAGAATGCGTTCAGAGTGGTGACGGGGCTGCCCCGGTTCTGTAGCGCGTCGGCTGTGTCTGACAGCAGCATGCGCAAGAGGTGCACATCTCTGGTGCGCATGCTCCGGGACAGCTACAACACCATTCTGAGGGTATTCTCAGATAGATTTGACTTAACTTATCTCAGACATTGTCCTATGATCCATTTTAATAATAAACTATCTTTTTTAATCTAGTTATAATGGCATTTTAACTTTCTGACATAGTAATTTTGACATCCCATTCCAATTCAATTAAATTGTTTCTAAAAAAAATTAACATTTACTGTTCCAATTACGTATTTATTTGTTTACTTGTTGTTTTGTAGCCAAATAGTTCAAGGAATGTAACTAACTTAGAATAAGAAATTTATAACTAACATTTATTATGATGATCCCATGTTGATTTCAATAAATAAATATGAATAGCTCAACAAAACAGCAGATTTTAGTGTCGTGCTAAGAGCGGGTAGAAAGAAAACTTTGATGGTCACGTCTTGAATGAAAAACACGGAAATCCGAAAAGTAGTAGAACAAACATTGTTTTTCGGCACGGTGTCCTCTTTTTGGTATTATACAGGGTGTCCCGGAATGTGTATACAATGCCGAAAGGACGTCATTCACACAGTGGTGGGGACCATTGTTTGTTCTACGACTTTTTGGATTTCCATGTTTTTCATTCATGAAACGACCATCAAAGTTTTCATCGTACCTGCTCTTAGCACATCCCTAAAATCAACAAAACAGCTGTTTGGTTGACTTTTGAGTGTGACGTCACACGAGGTCATTGCCCTCTAAATGAAATATCGTACTGTGGCGTTCACTGAACGCGTTGTTTAGGAATGCATTAGGATTATTCTTGAACGCACCTTTCATTTTAGTAAGTTTCATTGTTAATCGATTGACAAGCTAAGCCAATTAAAAAGCTTGCCTCTCGAATAGTTTGTTGTTGTTGGGGTGGCAAGATGGGAGAGAAAAAAATCTAGGCGGTCATGTGATGGAGCGTGGTGGTATTTTTTGTCTCGGCCATTTTGGTTTTACTGACTGGATTTGACTATGTAAAAAGGCCTCGACGGCCACTGGTGGACTGATTTCAAAGGAGTTGAAATAAACACAAGTATAAGCAAAAATGGAATTTATTATTGAAGATCACGGCACGCGTCCGATCCCAAAGTACCAAGAAGTTCGATACCGATACCGAAGAATCTACTCCATGTCTGCTTTGTGATTTTAGCCAAGTTTTATTATTATTTTTGAAAATGGTTCCGTAGGTACAACATTTTTGTAGTTGTGATGTTAACATGTTTCAGTCCTAACATCTATCAACTACAATGACGTAAACTTGAACTAAAGGTTCATTTACGCTTTTATAACAAAATCCCAAGAGATATACAAAAATTATCAATTAACAAATTCAAAAACGTAATTAAACAAAAGCTTTATAAAAAGGCAGACAAAAACTCTTGGGATTGAAAATGCTCCAACTCGAACCTATTGTTTTGTAATAAGATCATTAAAAAGAATAACCAGCCTTGTTTTCTCGCCTTTCTTTCCTGGCTTGGTCGCGGAGGACCAGGCACCTAGATAAAAACCGACGTTTCAAAGTGGTCCTTGTGATTTTATTGAATAAATGAATTTTGTCTTTGACTTTGACATTAGGAGCAGGTTTATGAACGCCATGCTCACCTAGTGTAGGATGGGTGGCCAAGACAGTATTAGTAACACGACGAAAGAATGAACTAAAACTTGGTAGGTAACAAAGTCGTGTACCTACCTACCATAATGATCGTCGTCAGCGTCACCAAGTAATACTTCGTCAAATATGGGGTTTTCAACTCCACTCGACAGCACTAGTGGCGTAATGGATGGCTTTCCCGACTTTCGATTAAAATGTCATGAGTTCAAATTCAGTCATGCATTAATGGATTTCTGTACCCGAAAAATGTATTAAGCTCTAAAATGGTGGAGAAAAACATCATTATTCTTTCAGTGAGTTCAAATTCCAACGTGCACCATTTTTTTTAAGGCTAAAACTGATAATTGCTCTATGCTATTGAGAAAAATTTAGGGTTGTCAATTTTTTTTTCAAAAAGTTTTTGTATGGAAATCTGAAAATAAAAATTCTTAAGAACTGTTACTAAACGTAGTGGTTATTTCCTCCATGTTCTGACGGGATAGGCATGGATGATGGAAGGCAGGTACCCCTCCTCCTCCTCTACCTATCCTCCCCTCTGACCGGTAGTCTGGTACCCCTGATAATGTATCACTGATATATCTAACGAGGTTAGAAATTGCAATAACTAAACTACGCATCTCCGGCGGAGAGGGGTCGTGGAGGTCGTGGAGGTTGTGGAGGTTGTGGAGGTCGTGGAGGTCGTGGAGGTTGTGGAGGTCGTGGGGTCGTGGAGGTCGTGAAGGTCGTAGAGGTTGTGGAGGTCGTGGGGTCGTGGAGGTTGTGGAGGTCGTGGAGGTCGTGGAGATCGTGGAGGTCGTGGAGGTTGTGGAGGTTGTGGAGGTCGTGGGGTCGTGGAGGTTGTGGAGGTCGTGGAGGTCGTGGAGATCGTGGAGGTCGTGGAGGTTGTGGAGGTTGTGGAGGTCGTGGGGTCGTGGAGGTTGTGGAGGTCGTGGAGGTCGTGGAGATCGTGGAGGTCGTGGAGGTTGTGGAGGTTGTGGAGGTCGTGGAGATTGTGGAGGTCGTGGAGGTTGTGGAGGTCGTGGAGGTTGTGGAGGTTGTGGAGGTCGTGGAGGTTGTGGAGGTTGTGGAGGTCGTGGAGGTTGTGGAGGAGGGAAGAACTAACACGATTCTAAATGTTTACCTTTATTATTTCAAGTTGTTATAAATTAAAATAGTATATTTTATTTATTTATTTATTTTATTCTTTTACGTTTTATTTATAAACCTTTCCAAAACAAACATACCGACCACACAAACACTAGGTACATTTACAAAAAGTAGGTATCTACTTACGCTTTAATTATGAAAAAAATAAAATATATATTTATTTGACATAGTGAAATATTACAAATAGTATATGAATTTATAGGTACCTGAACGAGTGGAAACTGTATTTGAGGAGGCATCATCAGGAGGCTTCTCCCAAAGAAGGTTCTAAATATAATGTAGTACATTAAATAGTTATTGTAAGTAGGTACTTTCTTACAAATTTACTTACATTAAAAAAATCAACCATTGGTAACAGAATTTACGCAAACAATCTCAATCTGCAACAATCTCAGAACTTACACAAGCACACGGTATGTATATGGTAATTATTAATTTAAGTTTCTTTACGGAACAGAGCAACGTAAGAATTCGTTCGCTTGTTGTTCCGGTTGTAGAAGAGTTTGGTATTGAGATAAACCTATAAAAATAAGCTATAACTAAGCATAGATCATAATTATTATAAAGTGGGGAGTAGACAGCCGCCGCCGCCGCCGCCGCCGCCGCCGCCGCCGGAGCGGAGCAGCGCGAGATGTTTCATTCGTCTATATGTCATCATTTTCATCTTATAACTAAATATGTTCGTATAATAATGATGAATACTAAAGACATTGAATAAGCAGGTAGTGACTGCGGCGTGAGCTCGGCTCGGTTCGTTGATAGATCGACCCGGTCACGTGCATAGACCGCAGATGTTCCTTCAGGAAGGGCGAAAGGTGTTCGGTCGGCACTCTCACAAAGGAGGAGTCGAAGAGACTCCAACTCCAACTCTCCAACTATACGACATGAGGGCTGGATCACGAGTAGCTCTTCACGCGCAAATACTCCTCCACATCACACTTCTTATTTATTATTAGCTATCTAAGTGTATGAAGTTTCCACAGTGCTAAGTTGTACAGCAGATGCAGCACTCTGCTCTCAGAGTGAACTGGTCTAGGACCTTCTGGGCCTACGAGTTGGTTAACAGCGTTAGGTAGCTTGCCTTTATTATTTTAAAATGGTGTTAGTGTATGATGTGTTTCTTACAAATAAATTGGTACTTATACCTCTATAGATAAATACGAGTGTTTTGAATCGACGTTGGAGACGTTTAGTAGGTGATGATTGTATAAGACACGTCTCATAATACGTGAACAAGTTGGCGGCTGCAGGACACGGGACATGTCATAATCTGAGAAACCTTCGACGAGACCTCGGTTCTAGTGAAAGATACGTTTTCAATACGTCGCAAGATACGAGGACTCACTCACTCACTCACTCACTCACTCGCACGCCAAACTTCGATCGTGACTACAATAAAATTAGCCACGAAACGTCAGCAAAATCGTCGAAACACAGTGTTACATAATGAGCTTGATTTCTTACCGCTATACTTACTTAGTTAAAATTATGTACGTTATATACGAACAACACTTTAAACAGAATTAAAGTATCTCTAATGATTATTCGTTCTTATTGTTATTGAGCACTGCGCGGATACATTTCATATAATTATTATGGCTATACTATCTTGCATTCATGTTGGCAGAACTGCTTTTTTGCAGCAACCTATAAAGTTGCAGTTTTGTATGTGAAATATAATTCGACTGAACCTTTTTATGTTGCTAATTCGCTGATGCGAAAAGATATGGTGGCGTAGGTGATAGAGCATAGTGGAAGAAAATTAGTAAGAAATCTCCACCATCGTGTGGGAAATAGCTTGGGAAAGAGAGAGAGATGTATATTTTTTGCTGAGAAATGTCCAATATTGTTTGAACACTCAAGAGTGGGGTTGGGTTGCAAATGTAATTAAGTCATAGTGTAACAGACAAAACTGATTTTTTTAATTAGGGATGAATATTTTTTTCGGGATTAGAATTTTATGTTTTCAAAAAATTCAAGTTTAGCATTTGAAGTGAAACCGCTGATATATTTGAGTTCAGACAAAACGGCAATTTTATAGGTAAATTACTTACAATTTTAGGTACTAATTTTAAATTTTATGCACACAATTTTTGGAATATTGTTCTAATAGATTCGCCTAACTTTATTTATTGCTGAGCATCAGCTGAGGCTTCGAACATGTAGAGTGGTAGATGCCGCCTGCGTCGCACCTCGTTGTCAGCGGGGGCGGGGGCGGGGGTGGTGGTGGTGGTGGTGGTGGTGGTGGTGGCGGGCTCCAGCCCCTTGATCTGGAACTGCCCCCGGAAGAGCGGCTGGAAGAGCCGCAGGAAGCTCTGGTAACGTACGGCTGAGTTCTGAAACATGCCAAGTTCTCATTTGAGCATCTCTCTATACTCAGTATTCTTTCTGCTCTCAGAATGGCCGAAGTGAACAATACAAATGTGTTAATTTATTTTAACAATATTTGCAATTTCTAGGCTGATTCTACTTTTCGCATCCGAACATGACAACATCTGACATATGAAATGGCTTTATTTTATCATCTTAATCGTAAATAGTTCGACTAGCAGATGGAGCTCTCGAGCGGTGAAGTCCCTACGTTGCAGGAGGTAGTGATGAGGAGGGCGTCTCACCTGTATGACGTCACCGATGACCTTAGTAGTGCGGATGAGGAGCGACACGGACGGACCGAAAAGGTTGCCCGGGAAGTCCAGGCTGACCTTGTTGCGGTCGAAGTTGGGGATATCGTCCGTGGTCGATGTCGGTGTCGGCGTCGCTGTCGCCTGGCGCGAAGTCCGCTGCCGGGTGCGCGAGGAACTCCGGCCCGGCGTCTCGAAGCTGCTGCGCAAGCTGCGGCGCGGCCACGTAGTGCCACTGCGGCTCTGCCGTAACCACACACTCATCTCGCATCATCCGCATCTCGCTCGCAGCGCAACCCTCCAATCGCACTCCAGCACAACCAGCCTGACACTATCTATCTGTTCAACCGGCGGTATCATATCCGTTACACTAATGTTCATGAGTGAACCTAGACGACCTGCTCACTGAGCTAGGACCCCGCGTGTGGCTTGTCGATATAACTTTATGTGAAATATCAGATAACGACTCCCGAGAACCGCGAATTATTGATGCTAGTTAAGTAAATAGGTACCTAATTAGTGCTTACTTGTATCTCGTTGGTGAGTTTGAACGATTAAATAATTTAAATATTGACCTAGTTAAAAGCATACCTACTCGTACCTACGTGATAGGAGCCGGTTGCCGGCAGGTAATGCCTGAAGCAGTTGCCCATTTGTACGAACTAGCGGAGGTCGTGTCGACGTGTGAGTGACGAGTCGCCGCCCCCGGGGGCGGAGGCTGAGGGCGGGTTCCCCGTGAATACAATCAGCTTAGTAAGTACATATAATATTCAGTGTTAGGTGTAAGTCTACCAGTCGAACTAAAACTACTAACAAATTAAAACCAACTCATTTTTAAAACAGTAGTAGTTTAATTTCTTTCGTTTATATCG
This sequence comes from Perizoma flavofasciatum, assembly GCA_958496245.1. NCBI lineage: Eukaryota > Metazoa > Arthropoda > Insecta > Lepidoptera > Geometridae > Perizoma > Perizoma flavofasciatum. Next base: position 11,222,505 of record OY292439.1, on the reverse strand, counting down.
TAAATATTCAGTTTAATCATATCACACTTTATATATTGGTCCAAAAAGTGGTAGAGGATCGGTTCGGGTCGAGGTTGCCTGAAATGACTGGGTAGTGGGTAGGTGTAAAGTTGTTCAGTTGTTCAGAGAGTATCGATGCTCCGTTAAGAGTTGTGCATGGAGCCCCAACACGACACTAGAGATCGCTCACTAAAACACGTGCCACAAGTTGTCTAACTACTCTAAGTACTCTTCTAAATGTGAAAAAATGTGGTATTCCTAGTGAAGCGTGTGTTCCTTCACGTCGCTCCCGCTCACTGATATCTAATGAACGTACAAACTCGCCGATTGCGTGCTTCTACCGTTCCTACTGGATAGATAGACTAGGTAGGTCATGAATGGTGCGAGTGCTACGAGGAGGCTACGCGCTACGCGCTGAAGGCTACGGGCTACGAGTGCTACGCCGCTGAAGGATACGCTTATTCCATCACCTCGTTCGATTATTTAAATTGTGACTGTCGATTGTCCACCCTTCAAATTGTAGATAATTACAAGGGAACGAAAGCTCGACTACATTGTTTATGTACATATTGATCGGTTACCTACATGTATGTTAGTGTTGAGTTGGCATAGTAATTGGTAGTCGATGCGACTCCCGGCTGAATGGCGCGAGTGGGGGAGAGGGGAGAGGGGAGAGTGTCGGTGTCGCATCGCAGCGCCTTCGCTTCGGTCGGCCGCGGTGCCGCGCGGACCCTCAGCGGGATATCATTATCTATGTATGTACACTAACTGTACGTACACTGTACAGTGCACGTACAGTGTACAGTGTACAGTGTACGTACAATTCGCTACCTAGCTGCGTGTAGAAACACACACGACCTTGGACTCTATAATGTAGAGTTCGTTCAGTCAGTAGACAATCTATATGATTCTAGCGATTTCAATGAATAACACTAGAACATGAACTTTAAACACATCGATAGTAAGCGCTTAGATAGGATAGAGTACGTGAGTGAAGTTATTCATCATATTGTTGGAATCAAACTTGGATCAGTTGAAATTTGATTTTGAATATAATATAATTTTTAAATGAACCATCTGTCGATTCCGGTGGGACCACCTCGCGGGTCATTCGCATTCGCACTGATGCAAGGATTATTTTGTTAATTATTATCCTACTAGATGAAGAAGTAGTTTATAATTTGAACAAAGGTATAAGAGTAAGGAGGGCGATGCGTCTGCGCCTGCTTCTAGCGACATCGCATCATTAACTGCGACGCGACGTGACGCGACGTGACGTGACGCGACGCGTAATGACGCGACATTGCCCACCGCGGTCGCTCGAAAGGAGCTCACCTTCGTAACAACTCAAGCGTTTCACGAAATATATGATTCGTGCGACGTAGATTGCGTCACCCACCCACCTGTACTGCAGCAAGCCCACATTATCATACAACTTATCTACGTATACATAATATGAACACTTTATACACAAGGCGATAGCGCTGGCGTCGGCCCATACAATGCTCGACGAATCATCAAACTAGCAAATGTAATTGATCTGCTTCTGATCAGAAACTTGCACTAAACGGCTGCTCCTTGTATTACTCCACTTTACACATTCACAAACCTTGAGGTTATGAATATGTGATCATATAATCTATCGTATGATCACACATTCACAAATTCAAGGTCCTGAAGTCAAAAAAGTTTTAAAAGTTCATATTGAAGGCTAAAAATGGACCTCTACTCGCAAGCAAGTGTAGCTACTCATAGTTACTCAGTTTAAGACGAGACTTAGGCTAAGGACTAGTTATATTACGGCGAGACAAAACAAAGCTGAGAAAATGACTAAAATTTACAAAGCTGAGGATATGATTAAAACTTACATACCTAGTTATAATAGATATAATAGAATACGGCGGCGGGTCTAAACATTGCCAAAGAAACGACAAAAAAACAAAGCTGAGGAAATGACTAAAACGTACAATATGACGCGCGACTAGACGACTCGAAGGAAAAGGAATGGGTTATTTTTCTCCATAATGACGCTTCTGGTGGATCGCTATTTCTTGAGCAAATCAACAAACTAAAATAAAATGGCTTCAAGGATCGATCTGTCCTCGAGAGCGGCGGCCGCGGCTGCAACGATGCTAGAAGGTACTCTATATGGGAACAAGCACCACTACTCTACATGTACTATCTACAGTGGATGCGCCGAACTACGAGTATCTACAGTGAGCCGTGCCGATGGCGCTGCTGAAGTGCTGCAGAAAAACACTCATCTACAGAAAAATATTTAATGTCTTATTACCACAGCGCACCTAATACTATTTACAATATAAATACAAAAGTCGAGAGGATCACTGGGACGGGGGAGGGGAGTGGGCAGGCTCGGGAAGGGGAGGAAGGGGGGATGGCGAATCGGGGATCAGGAGTCGTCCTCCTCCGAGGAGTCGATGGTCTCGACGGTGCCGCCGCCGCCGCCGCCGCCGGACGAGGAGCCCGACAGCGACGTCACCAGCGAGAGGATGGAGCCGAGTCCTCCGCCCCCACCTGCGGAGCCTCCGCCTCCGCCCGACGCGCCGCCCAGCAGTCCCGTCACCGCCTGGATCTTGGGCCCCAGCAGCTGCAGCTTGGGCCCGATCACCTGGCCGATGACGCCCGTCAGCGAGGCCAGCCCGCCCTCGGACGGCGGCTCGATGCCGTACTGCTTGTTGATCTCGATGTTCTTCCGGTCCAGCGTCTCCACGAGTCGCGTCTTCGCGTCGATCAGCGAGTTGATTTTCTACGGAAGAAAGGGCTGCGGTCAGAGCGAGCGCTCTCAGCGTCCGGAGCGCTCGGTGCGCTGTCTCCGTTCCTTGCGACACTCACCCCGAACACGAAGCCGAGCACCGCGTTCTTGATGCCGAACTTGGCCTGCGTCACTCCCTCCAGCTTGCGCTTCTCTCGCGCCTGCGCCGCGCCGCCCTCATCAGCGCCGCCCTCCTGCACACAACCAACCGACTCTGTGAGCGCCGCACCGCACCGCACCGCACCGCACCGCACCGCACCGCACCGCACCCGCACCGCACCGCTACTCTAGAAGCGCGCCACCACCATGCAGGATTGCAGAAGCCATCACCGGATGATTAGGGATAGTCCGCGTCCACACTCTCACATGTGACTGTGGTGAGGCGGAGAGTGGGCGCCGCGGCCGGAGCGGAGGTCGGCTCGCGCTCGCGCATGCGCTGCCGCACACGTCAAGGCCGACCTCACTCACTCACTCACTCACTCACTCACACACTCACACACACGCACACATACACGCACATGGTTCATTTAATAAATCGAGAGTCGATCACTAAGTTACCGCAACTGGAAGGCTCGATCTCCGCACGATATGTCATAATCTGGGTCAAAGCTGAGCCACTCGCTGAGGCGCCCCGCTGCGATGCGCATCGTCGCGCCGCGCCGCGTGCTCCCGCAGCGCTGATAAATCCCACCGTTCCTACTCTACCCTCAGAAAGATCGAAAAAAATATCTCGGACACTCCCACAGGGACAGGGTGTTCCGATATTACCTACTTAGTTACGTTGCGATGTATCACCTTCTTTAGATGGGAATACGAGCACAATCGGTGCGATGCAATATACTCTTGCGCTGGGAACCCGCGGCGCAAGAACCGCGCGCAATTGTTTAGCATTTCTAACACCACTCGGGAACAAATTGCGCAGTTTCGAACATCGCAAAAAGAGTGCGGGGCCAGATGGGGGGGGGGGGGGGTGAAGGGTGGGGGGGGTTTAGGAGAATGTTATTTGCTGAATATTGACATCAATGAATATTTGCTGGTTTTTGTGATGATCGGCAGTCACGCAAGCGCTCGGTCTCGCAGTCATTTATTTAGTTAAGCAAAATCATGTGCAGGGTATCCCAGAACTAGTATTTTATGAATAGGGAGCGATTATCGACACTTACGAGAACAACAAAATGAAATGTTCTACGACTTTTGTGAATTCGATGTTTTTAATGAAGAAAAAAGTTCCTTCCCGACAAATGTCCCGTCATCATTGAAATATAGTTAAAATAACAATAATATACCAAATAATTAATAAATTTATACTAAAATCACGGAATCATTTTACTATACCTGTAACTAAGGTGAAAGTTCCGATTTCGGGAAGGAAATGGTAGTAAGATCAGCTGTTTTCTTTGAAATAAAGCAGTTGTTTTGGGGATGGTTTCCGATGACAATCAGTTTGATCAATTAAAAGTAGTCTTAGAGTTGGCACATACTTAAATTAAAGCTGATAAAAGGATGTTTCAAACAATTTTTTTTTCCTGAAAGCTTCGACTTACATTTTTCTTATAATTCTTTATTGTACAAAGATATAACACAGAAGTATAAAACAAAATATTGGGCAAAGTTTCAGGAAAATTTGTTCACTTTCATAGATTTTGGATCACCCTGTTCAGGCTTAAAATCCTAGTTTCGGGACACCCTGTATAATTCACCTCTCTTTACCGAACATAATGTATAATAATTTTTATTATATAAAATGTAACAAAATAAATATCAATTCGTTCGTTCGAAATAACTTTAAAGACAACTTTAAAATAAAAAGCAAACTATCCAAAGTATAGTGAGGGTAAACTACTTCTTATATACATACATATGTATAACTGCATATCTCCAGCCCGAAGCCCAGTTACGATCAGCGTAACTACTTCATCTACCTACCTATCTATTCGAATGTAAATAATGTATGATGAAGGTAGAGCACTATTCGTACATAGATAAGTGTGGTACCGATCGGTCGCTCGGCCAACAGCGAACAGGCCAACAGGAAGGCAGTGTTTGGCGCGAACTCCTACCTACTCTAATCTATTCAGTGAATCAATTCATAGGGAATAATGTCGGAGGGTCCGTGTCCGCACGTTGCGTCGCGTCGCGTCGCATCACGTGCATATGCCCTTGCACCTTGCTTAGCGCGGAACCACGCCACAATGCCCGCGATGCCCGCGATGCCCGCGATGCGACGCGAGTCGTGAAAACTGAACTTGACACAATGATCACCCGCCCGAGCGGCGCTCGTGTGTGTCACACACACAGACACACACACTATTGGTCTACTGGAGAGTACCTACTGGCATCGATGTAAGTACGAGCTAGGTAAGCGCTTACAGCTACGAGTATAGACGGGGGCCACACGTGAGGTGTACGAGTATATTGTTACCCTGGCATTATATTAAACTCTCTTGACCGGCGAGTAAATGAATCCAACGATTTAGTCAGATAGATGATCAGGCTGATGTTCAGGTTGACCGACTGGTTGCCTCGTTTGTGAGTATCGATAGTACGTGGCAACTAAAACTATGTGTACTTTCAGGAATCCACAGTCAATAGAGTAGGTACTGACTCGATAGGTTAAATAAAAATGATTGTAAAGTGGAGTAAGCATGTCGTTAAAAAACCAGCCATGATAGTGTCTTGCTCATTCGAGTATCTGTCTGCAAGTACCTATCTGCAAGTACCTGTGTGCAAGTAGCTGTCCTGCAAGTAGCAATCCTTTACGATCCTACTCCTAAGCATATGAATTGGAGTGTTCACCGGCACAGTGAGCTGCATACAGCCTGAACGTTTGCTCATAATACAAGTAGGTAGGTGGATGTTTGTGTTGAAGGCGAGAGTTGAGTTGCAAGCCGTCGCGTCGTCGTCGCGTCGTCGTCGCGTCGTCGCGAGGTTAGATAGATGCATTAGGTAGGTAATGGTGGGTGGTTATTGTTCGTGGTCGGTTCATAGAAGCTGACAACAGTAACACATTTGTATATTTTTGCAAAATAATACTTTTAATAATTTGCTAAGTAATGTATTATTGGTGCAAGCTGCTATGAACCGACCTACATAATGTGATACATTGAGCAAAGCCAAATTAATGCGTTAGATTGATCTTATTAGGTTCAGAAATCGAGAACAAACTATCATCTAGTTTTTTCTGAAATAAATTAAATATAATAGTAAAATGTTCACATTTCATTTTCCACTTGAGTAATGATTCTATGCAAATAATGATGTGATAGTCCAGAAGTATCTATCTGTCGAGTAGCGGCAGAGAGCGTCCACCGACTCGATGCGAGAACCTCTCCAAATATTATTATGCAATTGATTATCTGTGTCAGTCGCATCGCGTGGCATCGCGTGGCATCGCGTGGCATCGCGTGGCATCGCGTCGCGTCGCGTGAGAGTCTCTGCCGGCACGGTGCGCGGTGGCGCGGTGGCGCGGTGGCGCGGTGGCGCGGTGGGATCACACGACGGGAGGTCAACTAGTGCACTTTGCTCTACATTACGACACCCAATTCTCAATAACATTCTTAACTTTAAATGAGTGCTATTTTGAACTAATTTATTCAGTAACAGGTGTAGCATTGAATTGAAATAGTTGATTAATCTGTCAAGGTATCGGATGTGGGCGATTAAGTATGCATGCCGGTGGTCAGCGGCGCGCCGACGCCGACGCCGACGCCGACGCCGACGCTGAGCCTGCCAAGGACTCTGACCGAATAGCAGTGTTCGAGGCGGCATCGGCGGGTACAGGTAGGTAGGTAGGTGGGTAGAGTAGGTCACCAGCAGTGTTGCTGGCAGAGTATAACTGGAACGCGAATACAGTTTACCTAACGCGGCATCGTGCGGTTGTGCAACACGCGCTCCCTCCCTACCGCTGCGCGGGTATTCTCCACCGCCGTACCTACTGTGCCTACTGTATCTACTGTATCTACTGTACCTACTGTACTAACACACCGCATTCGTTACGTACTCGCTCACCTCGGCACTTCTCATTTCAATATATTTAAGTTGGAACGAAGGACTCGGATCTCGCTCACTTGCTGTTCGGTCGACGAAAAGCGGAACCTTCACCGTAGATCGCTCTACATGTGACGCTCCGCCCATCGCGACCTACATCTACAAAACTGGCTTCGCAGGAGATCTGAACATTATCGCGAGTACCCACCGGTCATGTATCCACGAGTACCTATCTACTTCGATAAATAATAATAATAAATAAATGATGCTGAACATTTTTCACACAGCATCATCTAGCCCAAACGTTTCTGTGAATGCATACATATCATACATAGAAAATTTCAATATTTTAACATATTATAATGTCAAGAGACATCAATTTAAAGGGACACAAAATGTGTTAGATGTTGTTAATGAATGAAAGTAACGGAAGTGTCGTCGGTCGGAGGGGATGGAACGGAGCGCTCCGGGGGTTTGCAGGGAGGTAGAACATCCACCGGGGATACTAAGGCGTGGGCTAGAGTGGCGCATGTCCTGACATGTGCTAGCTAGAAGGGATGGCGCACCCTGCCTGACGGAGGAGTCTCTGCACTCGCGCACTCGCTGCAGCAGTTGAGTTGAGTGCGCATTCTCACTGATATTATATTATAATTCTAATGACGACACACTGCCGCAGCATTAACTAATCTTGTCATTATAGTTAACTCATTTCATTATATAATTATTTGTTAGAACGGTGGAATTATGTGTGTCATCGCGAACGACGAAGGCCATGTGCCGGTTTTGAAGATGTTTCCGTGGATACTTGAAAAGAGATGCATCACAAGAGGTCGTAACGAAAAACCCAAGTAAATAATTGTTACGTCAAAGTTATTCCGAACATCCTAATTTCTATTCCAGTAACGTGTATCATGTACGAGAATGGTTATTTGTTGCCGATATAATCTTCGTAACGGCTGCAACGATTCGGGTACATTTGGAGTTTTTACGTTTATTTCGTGACCTACTTAGACACTTTTATCCAGTTGAGCATGCGAGCGAAGTCGCGGGCAGAAGTCAGTTGATATCTGATAACGATAAGAGTCGGTCGCAGTGACGCATGCGTCCTGGGTATTGTAGGATCTCGAAGATAGCTGCGTATTACGACATATTCATTAAAAACAATAGCCTAGTTATGCCGTGTTATGCAGTAGGTAGGTACTCGTGCTACATGGCTAGGTACAGATCGCGTCGCGTCACGTTGCGCAAGCGATGTATCCCGCATCTCCGACCATCCAAATGTACAATCAGCTGCAAAAATTGGCTTCGAAAACTGATCGAGCTGACTGTACCGGTCAGTGGAGCTACCGGTGCGAGCCGCTCGCTCGCCGATGAACTTTGACTGCGATTTTTGCAACACGTAGATGAGGCGACTCGCACTCACGAGCGATCACCGATCGAAGATTTAACAAGATCTGGACCTACTTACGATCAAATTTTAAAAGTTAAGGTTTCAGTTTCAAAGTCGGTTGTGGGAGCGCGAAGGCCGCAGGACTCTTAGCCGATGGGAACGAACTGACAAAGTTACGCGCGCGAAGAACATGCCGAAACGTTCAGCTGACGTTCACCCTCAGCGCCACCGCCTTTCCTTTCGTTTGTAGTAATATCGAACGAAGAGCTCTTCGTCGATATCACTTGAAACGTTCGAAGTCGACGAGGGTTAGTTAGAGCGGGAGCAGCGCCTGACTGCGGTCGGTTCGTACCTGGAGCGGCTGCAGCGCGTCGTGGTCGGCGAGCTGGCGCCGGTGTCGCGACGGCAGCGGCGCCGGCGACGCGAGCGGAGCGAGCAGCAGCACGCAGAGCAGCGCGGAGAGCGGCGCGGAGAGAGCGCGCGAGCGGGGACTGCGTGCGGACACCATCGTGCGGGAGAGCCGAGTGCGCTGTCGACCGTCGGCAGCGAGCCGCCCTCCGCCCTCCCCCCGCACCGCCGCGCCGCCGCGCGCCGGGGAGGGGCGCCCCGAGTGAGAGACGGTCGAGGACCATCGGGTTGAAAGGTCAGGGATGCCGTCGGAAGGGATGCAGGTGATGGACATGGAGCTGCGCCGATACGTGTCCGATCGCTCGATCGTTCATCTCTGAAACACGAAACTGGGTCTCCGTTATGTTTCTTCTTGTTTTAAATTATCGAGTGCGCTTCTAAGAACTGATGGCCCTTCCTTGAGCCCTCTAGAGCTTCACAGTGACGTAGGTGGAGCGAGCCTCTGCACGTAATATGTGAATGAAACGAGTGAAAGAGGAAGTAGGTAATTTTTGGTGGCACGTATTCGTGTGCATTCACATTGAGGTATCGCGAGCGGCGCGGGCGCATCCTTCGTACTGTCTACCTTCTATTAGATAAACAAAACTTTACACCTTCGAGTATTATTCCGAATTACGCATCCATTCGATTTCAGAAACAGGTTATTTATTTTATCCCGCCTGGGAAAGTATCTTTCGACTTATTAAAAAAAAGAAATCAATAATTAAATATGCCCGGGAACGAATTTCTTTCTTTTGTATTATTTATCAATAAAGAAGCTGCCCAAGCAGTCCGTTATTGAGAACCCATTGCCCGAGAAGTCCAGTTATAAATTATGTAACGATACATGTGAAGATTTTCTCTTCGGTATAGAGGTAGTATCATAAAGTACTATGAATCACTTGAAAGAGAGTACGATTCCTGACTTGTGTGTATTCAAACCGCACACTCGTCGGTGATCGATCACTTTCTCCCCTCTGTACCCGATCTACAATATTCTAGCACCCGCACCGGTCCATACTCCTCTCCGGTCCAAATCCTCATTGTTGTGACCAAAGATTTCGAACAACACAGTAGAAGTTGTGACTACAGACGGACGTCTGTCCGTCTGTCCGTCTGTCCAGTCAGATGCTTCTCAGTTATCAATACAAATATAACTAATAAGCGTGTAGCTTATGTGTGCAGTCCCATATAAAACTATATTACTATATTACTATATACTATATTATACAGTCGTCAAAACTCTATTTGGGAGTGCTGGAGATATAAATACCGTTTTTGTGCTGTAGAAGAGAGATGTTCGAGCAATTCATAATATGGGCCCCAGAGAATTTCAAGCAATAAATATAATGACATGCCCGTGTCAATACATCTACAAAATCTGATGTATGTTCAGTAAGAAATTAGTTTGTTTAAGAAAAATAGCGATAATCATAATGTTAATACTAGAAATAAAGATAAACTCGCTGTTGCCACTTGTAGACTCCATAAAGTTAGTGAATCGTTTAAAGGGTAAGGGCAGGGTGTACGCATATAGAACAAACTCTCAAGAGATACAAAAATTGACAATTTAAAATTTAAAAACGTAATTAAACAAAAACTTTATATAAAGGCATAAGTACTATAAAATATTGGATTATTTAGTTGATAAAAAATTTTGGGTTTGAAAATGCTACAACTCGATAAATAATGTAGGTACATATTGTTTTGTAAAAGGATCATTATACCAGTCAGAATAACCAGTCTTGTTTTCTTGTCGCCGAGGAACAGGCAGAAGATAAAACCGATGTTTCATGATCCTTGTGATATTCATTAATAAATGAATTTTGACAGATAATTGTTACACATCACAAAGTACGAGTTTAATATAATTTATACAAGAACAATACAGTAGGTTTTTTTGCAGACACTTCTTTCGTTTGTTCTTCGGTGACACCTATGATAGGTATAGGCTGATTCGTCGGAGTCGGTAAGTCTGTGGGTAGGATTGATTGCGCACTTTATTACGGTGCCTAGTTAGGAATCCACCCAATCAATGCCACCCCCAACCCCTATATATCTATCTAAGTCACGCGCACAAACAAACACATTATCTGACAGATGTACGTAGCTAGATGCAAGGTGCGATAAAAAGGTCCAGAACTATAAAGTAGGGTTTGTAATAGATTAAAAATATTTTTATTTCCTTATTTATTTGATAAAAACACACAAACAGGCTTACAGATTTCTCCAAACCGCCCCAATTTTAAAAATCAGTAATTTATAATACAAAAAAGACATAAAAATTAAAAAGTACACAAAACTATTATTCGTAGATTAATAAAAATATTAATAAAAATTAAAACAAATGATTAGTGTAATTGTGTGAACCGTATTTAAATAAATAAATGACGCATAGATAGACGCGTTCTGTCTCTAATCGCGTACTAAACAAAATGTAACCGATTACAAAAAGGGCTGGTTCGAGAACATCAAATTAAAATGAAATATTCAAATAATTTAAGAGGAAAGTTACTTTGTTCCAAAATAACCTTAAAAACTTCTTCGTGATCGATTCGGGATATTTTTGCTTCGTACTCGGAACACCAGTTTCGGAGGAGGCGCTCCACACGAGCAACGTCACGGACAGAATCTACCCGGTCGGTAGTTTCGGAGAAGGCGCTCCACACGAGCAACGTCACGGACAGAATCTACCCGGTCGGTAGTTTCGGAGGAGGCGCTCCACACGAGCAACGTCACGGACAGAATCTACCCGGTCGGTAGTTTCGGAGGAGGCGCTCCACACGAGCAACGTCACGGACAGAATCTACCCGGTCGGTAGTTTCGGAGGAGGCGCTCCACACGAGCAACGTCACGGACAGAATCTACCCGGTCGGTAGTTTCGGAGGAGGCGCTCCACACGAGCAACGTCACGGACAGAATCTACCCGGTCGGTAGTTTCGGAGGAGGCGCTCCACACGAGCAACGTCACGGACAGAATCTACCCGGTCGGTAGTTTCGGAGGAGGCGCTCCACACGAGCAACGTCACGGACAGAATCTACCCGGTCGGTAGTTTCGGAGGAGGCGCTCCACACGAGCAACGTCACGGACAGAATCTACCCGGTCGGTAGTTTCGGAGGAGGCGCTCCACACGAGCAACGTCACGGACAGAATCTACCCGGTCGGTAGTCGGGTAGTTGACGCGATGTACCCGCGTGTGCGAGCGAGGGATAGCGGATAGCGGATAGCGGATAGCGGATAGCGGATAGCGGATAGTGGTACCTACCTGCCACTATCCCTTCTAAATCAGATGAATATGCATCAGATATAATCAGATATAATTGGGCACATAATTCAACTGTTATTATATTGAAGTAGGGGTGATGTGTCATTGGTAGCTTCTGCTCCTAGATTTTAGGGTTCCGTAGTGCCGCCACGTCGTCCGTCCGTCCGTCTTTCTGTCTGTCTGTCGGTCCGCGGCTTAGCTCAGAGATTCTAGAAAGCTGTAATGTGGCATGGGTTTACATAATGTTAATCACGCCGACAAAGTGGTGAAATGAAAATCTTTAAAATATTTTTTTAGGGTACCTCCCTTACATGTGGAGCGGGGTACAAGTTTTACTGCCGACAAACTGTCCTACAGTTTGTCAGAAACTTTAAAATGTAATGTACTATTAGTTTAAAAATAAATAAAATACAAATAGTCGTCTATCGCATTGTCCGGGCTGTTGTTGGATAGGATTTAGGTCATTTTAAAAATATTACGGGTGTGTTGAAACTGTTTTTCGATTCAGAGATCCGTTTGCGAAATATTAAGCTAAAAAGCTGCAATTCTTGTTAAAATTGAAAATGACCCAGATGAAGTTATTAAGTTGTGTAACGCGGGTAGAAAATATATGTTAATAAGCACACTGCGCGTGGCCGACACTCACTTGGCGGGTTTTTTACCTATTTCAGCCACCAAGCAGTAATGTTTGCATCGCTGCTGTGTTCCGGTTAGGGGTAGGTATGGATGCCGGTGAAATTACAGGTGTACGAGACTTTTCAGCATTATGTGTCAGGGTCGCGACGCGCGAGAGATATCTATGATGTTGCAAGGGCTTAGAGGTTACGATAACCGCTTATCAACAGGCCGTGGGCTTGTTTGCCCTTTAGTGGTATAAAAAAAATGTTACTCATCTATGTAATTACATATAACGTTGTTGCCGACATTCGACACTCGACACTAATCAGTCTACACTCGACACTCGACACTCGAGATAGAGCTCCTAGTGAACTGTCTAGGCAAAGTGCTCTGACCGCTGTTTAGCGGTTCTGCTAACTTTTTCCTGATATTTTTTGCGGGCGCGCATCCGGTCCGACTGCTTACGAACTTTACAACATTTTATCGACAAGACTTTTGAAAATGTATACGAAATGTAGCCTTTCAAGCAAAATACATAAAAAACTGCGTGGTTTGGCATTTCAAAAAAAAGAAAGTAGTTCACTGAATCGAGAAACATATTCGTGGTCGGCGGAATGTTTTATTTATTCAGTTCATTCGATTGATACTAATTAGAACTGCATTACAATAACCTATGTCAATAGACAACTTAAGCGTTAGACTTTGTGATCAGGTAATTCATAATAATTATTATTTATTTATTTATTCAGATAACTTGATCCATAATTTGTAAGTAGGTTACATAATGTCATGTGTTAGTACAATTCCTTATTTAAAATACATTCATTCATATAAATTCATCATTATTCATTGATTTCCCTATTCGATAGGCATTCTGTGAGACTATTAAATCAGGACCTGAACGAAAGATCTCAACACGGGAGAGTCATACCTATCTGCTGTTACCTGCAGGATGGTATCGGTGCTGCTCCGCACTCTGCAGAGCAGGGAGGAGTCCGTTTGCGGACGATGCCATGAAACCCATCGTGTCGCGCCCGCGCCTCCGCAAACATGGCGGATGCACTAAAACATAGAAACATGGAAACACAATTAACAAAATCGAATAAGTACCTTCGTCCATGTTATTTTTAAGGAACATTTTTGTATAAATAGTTTCAGTGAGCTGTTTGAAGATATAATGAGTACCGCGCTCTGTTCAACCCCTAAACTGTGATGCTTTCCGTTAGCTCATCATCATAAACATCATCATCACGAGTAGCCTGTCTTTTCGCTCGGCACAGTGCCTTCGCTGTGCTTCCACCGTGCCTCCGCCATGCCTCCGCCGTGCCTCGGCTGTGCTTCCACCGTGACTCCGTAAATCCATTAGAACAGCATGTGTTTTGTGGGAGTTCACAGTTGATGAGAGTCTGTTGATGTTCGTAGGTGGTGTTACATGAGGCGCCTGCGCTGGATCGGACCGGACCGGAGAGATTGAGGATAACCAGTCCTGGGAGCGCACCACACTAGCCACACTAGCCAAAATGTATGAAAATAAAATACAGTAATTATTTACTAAAACAGGTAGGTTCATATGATTATGCTTATTTAATTACTTAATATGCAAATATTTAATGAGTATGATTAGTTGCAGTCACTGAAAATGGCCTTTACACAGTAACCGCGGCGTGAGGTCATGCCGGAGGAGGGCAGCCGCGGGCAGAGGTAGGGGGAGGGTGGTGCCTCACCCCTAGCTGACCCCCTGCATCACATTGGTAATGGTAATGCATTGCACACTCTGTCTGTACGGACGACAGAATAGACGAGCAACAAGGCCGGCTCTCGCCGGCGGATATAGCCGCGTGTGCGAGCTGCGAGGTGCCTCTCTGTACCTCTACCGCTGTCCTTTCTAAATACTATCAAAATGCATTCACTATAATATGACAAACAACTCAACCGTCATTATATTCACTTGTGCACTCATTCAAAGCCAATGTTGCATTATCTGCGATTAAAAGCTTAAATTGAGAAGTATCCGTTAAGCAATGATAAGTAATACTTACCTACTTACTGTTCAGCGATGCAGATTAATAATATAGTTTGAAGGACACATCCATCTATGTAGATGGACGTGTCCTTCAAACTATATTGAATATGTATATGTATACATATACGTACAAGGTGGCGATGTGATCCATCGATGGCTCAATCTATCAAGAGGAGCCCACCGGTTCCCAGCGGAGCGGGGGGCGGGGCGGAGCGGGGAGCGGGGCGCGGGAACTGGGGCTATGGGGCACTATTTGGGCTGGATGACTGAGGATAATGTTTTTTTGCGTTTCAGACATTCAGTCGAATCAGATCAAATCAAAATTTTAAACAAATAGAAGTGACGCGTGTGAATTAACTAAATAAACATAAACAAAATGCTTTATTAAAAATAAAAATAAATAAAGCGCTCAGTCCCATGAGTGTCGCTGCATAGAGTTTACATGAGTATCGCTGTATAGAGTTTACATGAGTGTCGCTGTATAGAGTTTACACTGTATTAGGTAAAAAGGTCAAAAGAAACATTGTAGGTATTAGTTTGCGAAGTCACCAGTGTGGTGAGGAGTTCACGCGCACCACGACGCGGCGCGACGCGGAGGTCCGCAGCGCTCGCAACTAACAACAAGTTGTGCAACTCTACCCATCTATGACACAACGCTTCGTTTACACACTCACCTATTACATATAGTTTACATTATATTGTACATACAGCACCGAGTCCGGGTAGAGGGAAGGAAGCCGCTATGCAAGGAAATGTTGCAAGCATCTCTGTTGTCGGCGCGAGCGGATGTGGGGTTTCGGCAACTCGCGGCTAACATCTGCGGCGACGCGATGCAACGCGACGTAACGCGACGTGACGCGATGAGACGGAGATGCTGCGAACGTCCCACCCTCCACTGGTTGTATCCTTCATGATAATCAATACGAATTGTGAAAAAATTACCTGCATTTTTTCAAGTAAAGCGATCCAGGATCGGACAGTGAATCATGACATGAATACCAATTATATTGATATAGATTGACCTGCAACCTAGTGAAAGTGAGCGTCGTTCGAAACTGCTCGAACGAGAAAAACCTACGCTCTCGTGCTTTTGTAAATTCACTCCTATACGAGGAAGCGAGCCTGCAAGTGTTCAGGATAGTCACACACACATACACGCACGCACGTGTGTGTAAGCGTGTAGAAAGGCAGAGCGTGGTGGTGTGCGTGAGGGCAACATTCACCTCAAAATAACCCCAAGGCTGGTCGCCGCCGCGGTCGCCGCACTATTCACCAAATTGGCCATTATTTACGCAACCGGGTTAGCTGCTCGTGCTCGCATAACCGCCCCCACTCGCTGGTTCATACAAGGAATCGTTATTGTATTTCGCTGTTTAAGTAAACATTTACAGAAGTCATTTAAAATATTTCTGGACATTTAAATATTTCTGGACATTTTTCACACAGCATCATCTAGCCCCAAACTAAGCAGAGCTTGTATTATGGGAACTACATGATTGATATACTACTTAGATACTTTTTTTTGTAAATACATACATATTATACATAGAAAACACCCAGACACGAGACAAATATTTGTAGATCATACAAACATTAGTCCCGCGATGGGAATCGAACCCGCAACCTTCTGTGTCTCAGGCGGGCTTTCGCACACTATGCCACAGAGGTCATCGTTCAATTAATTTACACCTAGTAAATTGATTTCAGGCGAGTTACCGAACGATGCATCGGGAGAAAGGACCATCGCTCCGAACTGATAATTAAAATACCGTAATATTTAACATTATAGATACTCGTTAATATAGAAAGGAACATTTTTAATTGTATCTTGCGGTTGTGACGCAAGAAGTGCGGTTTCGATTCCCGCAGTAGGACAATGTAAGCATGATCTGTAGGTACATGTCGATTTGCGCACCCGCTCTGTTACTTATTTTGCACGGCTCCTGAGCATGTTAAATAATCTGACCTTCCTCAAGAATCGGGCTATCGAACGCAAAAAGATTATATTAAATCCGACCGGTAGTTCCATACATTAGAATGTTCAAACAAAAAACAATCAATCTTTTTATATGTAGTATAAATGTACATTTTTGTCTCCGAAAAACTAAACAAAATATAACTTTACGAGTATCAAAATGAATGTTGAAACCCCAGAGGGGTACCCGGTCGGTGACGCTGACTGGACCTGCCCGCGTGCCTGTTAGCGTTTACACATTCTATCAGGATTAAAAAGCTACTAGATAGATAGATAGATAAATTATTAACTCGACACATGCAGATACAGCATCATTCTTTACAGTAACGAACGATAAAAAGGTTAAAAAGGTGTATATGTCAGCTTATTGCTGAGACAGGACGCTGATTTTCAGAAAGAACCTAGGAACGACGAGGTGACCTCACGATCGCAGAGTGATTTCATATAATATTTATTTAATTCAATTTATGTCTAATATGTATGTATTTATGTAGTTTTTAAAACTTCAGGTTCTAGATAAAAAATGACTGGCATTATTTATTTATTCACATCCCTCTATGCGAGTGATCCCCTCAGCTCCGAGAGGCTCCGAGAGGCTCCGAGAGACTCCGTGAGACGATATTATCCTGCAGGTGCTTCGGTGAATCCAGACACCGCCTTGACACTGATCTGAACCCGACTGCACTTTTCTATGAATAATTACGTACTCGAGCACACAGTCGTCGAGTAACGCTCGACTCTTTAGTTAAGAATCGCCTCTAGGAACCTGCCTCGGATGCTATCGACGGCTGCAGCGGCTGAGGGAGGATGCGTCACGTGGAAAGAGTGCGGTGTTGTGAGTTGCGACAACGAGGCGGATACAGAACTACATTCACCCGGTGCAGGCGCAGGCGCGGGCGCGGGCTTTCCCATCGCGCAATTATTATTATGCGGATTATGCCGAATCTGAAAGTAGAGCAATGCTTTCGAGATCAGTAATTTAAGTGCGAATGTGGAAACAGATGTGTTTTAATGGTAAATGGCAAACAATATTGGCGATCTTTTTATGATCGGCCACCGAGCGACACTCACGAAGCTGACAGAAGAAAATACCTCTCGTTTGTCGACTCATTATATCCCGCATTATAATAATAATAATAATAATGCTGGACATTGTCACACAGCATCATCGAGCCCCAAACTAAGCAAAGCTTGTGTTATGGAAACCACATGACTAGTTAGGTTGTTTCACGGAGGGAATCGAACACTTCTCCGTGACAGGCGAGCTTTCGCCCTCTGCGCCCTAAAGGTCGTCATATCATCCATTATACTTTTAAGTATGTTAGTTTTTTTTGTGGTGCACAATAAAGTATGATCATTTATTACCCTCTGGTCCTGTTTTTGAACGGAAAGTTGGGAACCCCTAGTTACTGAACCTGCCACCGTTTCCGCCACAGGAGATAAGAAGTCCCCTACGGGATCTCAGCATCGCTTGCGAGTTGCAACCCTGCCGCCCGACGAAGGCACTTCTCTCTTAGTTTAGTCTTAGTTTAGCTGCAGCTTTCACCACTCCGACTCATCAGAGTTTCCACACCGCCACCGACACACCGCCATAAAAACATATTCATGCAAGTTTTAACATTAGCTCTGTCGCAATCCATCCACCGAATACTGACTAGATGACTATAGAGGTATGAGTGGGCTATAGGTAACTAGCTATCCTTCGTGTCGTAAGAACAGCTCCACATTAGTATATTGGTAGTTTCATCACAACACTAACTTCTCGTCTCGAACATAAATATTATTATTCTTTATTATTCTTTATTGTACATGTACAAAGGACATGTACAAAGGCGAGCTTAGCCCTAACAAGAGTTTTCTTCCAGCAAACCTTTGAGGATAGGGACAGCTGATAATAGCGCCGAAAATAAATCGGATACACAAGTTCTGAAGGCGCTCTAATTTATCAAACTTTCGCGATTAGATAACATAATTATTATAAGTTTAACGGGTCTTTATCGCGTTTACCTTTTTTTTTATTTTCCTGACGTATTGCAACAGCCGTGGTAAAAAAGGTAAACGCGATAAAGACCCGTTAAACTTATAATAATTGCGCTCTAATTTGTTCAGGAGTTCCTCCGCGGCATCAAGGAAGCAGACGTCAGCATAGTCTAGAAGAGGTACTCGTAACAAGAGAGTTTGAGCAAGCATGACTTTCGTTTCATAAGGTAAAAACTTTTGGAGACGCTTGAGGGATTGGAATGAGAAGTTAACACGTTTGCTAACCGCGTTAACGTGACTTACCCAGGATAAACGGCTGTCAAAAATTACCCCCAGGTTTTTAGCTTTGGTAGAGTAGCAAATTAGTGCGCCATCATATAAGACTGGAGGAAGAGCAGACTGACTCAACATTCAACATATAGGGACTCCCGAAAATCAACGCCTGAGACTTCAAAGGATTAACCAGCAGACCTAAAGATTTAGCCCACGTTTTAATCCTGTTAAGGTCAGTGTTGATCAGGTGAATGCATTCCGAGATCTCATCAACTTTGAACTGGCGATATATTTGTAAATACATCAAACATCGTCTCCCATAAATAATACCATTATTTACGAACTTATTTTAAACTAGCTTCTGCAACCGGCTTTGCTCGCGTGCTACTTGCACGTCACAAAAATTAATACATTCCATAAATATAAACACTTAGATTGGTTCTAGAATTATATATATTTTAACAGAGCCATCTGCCTACAGTTCAAATAAAGGAAATATATCTGGTTGTACCGGTCACTTACGTCATTATTGAGAACGTAAACACACACTTTTACAATTTATATAATAGATAAGTAGGATTATATATGGATTTCAGATGAGTCGCAATGTTGCTATAAATCAAAATGTATGGAATACGATCGACTTCATTAAAAGCGATGAATCTTCGATGAATATATTTAGAAATGTTTCTCAGTAATTTGGCTGCACCTACAGTTACGTACACATCTAATTCTGAAATAGTCTCCCTAACTACAGCATTAATACGATAGGTTCTTTCACAATCGATGATGTACCTAAAAAATATTATAGGATACACCTTCATTCATACAACTATGTACAAGTAGGTATATACAAAAAATACAGATGAAACAGCTAGCGATCTAAATACCGTCGCAAACGATCTATAGATAGCTCAACTGATCCAAATCAGTACCGGACGGAAACGTTTCCAAAATAAGAAACGAACATCCAATAAGTAGCTGGTGAATTCCTCATCGTCAGGAGAGATGAATACTTGTCGGACTTAATATGCCCTTCTTCAAGTGAGCGTCTCGAGTCTGCTCTCATGCACTTCTCATCTATGCTCTTTGAAGCAGTTCGTGCATCTCCTAGCATCTGCTAAAACTCGTCGGTGAGCGGTTACCGTAACTTATGTATGCTTGCAACAGCAGAGGTTTCCGCGCAGCTCAGCGATGCGAGCATTACTTACCGACGGCAGGAATAGTAATAGGTGGTAGTATTAACATGATCGGATGTCGATGCTCAGCGTAGAGTGTCTGCCGCCGCCGCCGCCGCCGCCGTCGCCGTCGCCAGCATGCACCCGCGTCTCCCGTGTTCCCCTGAACTGCGAATCGCGTGCCATTTCTGACATAGGTAGCTCCTCCTACCGCAACACCAACTAACAACAAGAAGCTACGAGGAGCGAGACGAATCTCGGGTAATCGTATTTTTTTTTTATAATTAGGTATTTCCTTTCCTCGCATAGAAAATCACCTACATCCAGTATGATAGACTAGTTTCCGCGCTGAATAAAATCATCATGCAATTTCAGGTGATCGCCTGTCTCCTAGATGATGTAACTGCTGACACGCAAAAAGCACGGAAGGCTCGTAATGAGTCTATTGTCTTCCAACGACCAGCCTAATCACTATCAGATTATAATGCGAATGCACACACATACACACACACACGCACACACTGTTCGGTTATACTCAGATACTCACATTTGCATCTCTTGCTTAGTGAAATGTTCGCACAAGCTTCATCTCAAATTCGGAATTTATATGTTTATCAGTATTAATTGAATCAAATACTTTCTTCTGACTACATATGTCCTCAAGGATTGATTCAATTTTAAATTCAATAAGTTAAGTTCATCAAGTAAAGTAGCAGCGTCAGCCGCGAGCCCGGTTCTTGCAACGAGGTCGGAACCTCAACTAAATAATACAAAAGTTAAACGCAATAAAGACACGTATACAATATATATAATTAGGATAGTTTGTTCTAGAAGTTTCATAGTTTCATTTATTTCAACTGTTAGAACAATTTTGAACGCTTAGTTCCATCAAGTTTTACAAAGTAGACAACAACCTAATAGACAGTGGCCTCGATTCGGTAGTACACTGACTAAACTAAATTTAAAATGTCATTCTCTTTTACTGATAGTATACGCAAGAAAGAAATGGTAAGAATTTTAGTGCTGTGTGCTGCTGTCAAATCAGTTTACGTGCCGCTTTTCTTCGTGTTTATAGTCAGCATGTTTTGATATCACGACTAAATTTGTATGGAAAACTTAAATCTGACTAATTTGACAGCACTAAAATTGTAGCTATCTCTTTCTTGCTTGCACTATCAGTAAAAGAGAGCGACAGTTTAAACTTAGTTTAGTTTGTAAAACTACAGAATCGAGGCCAATAACATACTTACAGACTACAGTGAACACATTATATTTATATATTTATATTGATACCGACCGAAACAGTGAGAAACGAAACAATTATCAATAAATGAAATAAAACATTATGTCGTCTATCATTTCATTGTCAAAACAAAGGTGTTAACTAATTGCAATTGTAATTAGTAAGTAGTGTGAACGAGCGCGTTGATGTCTTTTGTATAGAGAAGAGAAGCGTGCTTGAGCAGGTTCTTCCACAGACATAACATCACAACATCATTACAAATAATGTATAAGTCGTTTTTAGAGTTCCGTAGTCATTAAGGAACCGTAGTTTTTGGCATGGATATATATATATATATATATATATATATATATTTATACATATCAATTACGTCGATAAAGGTATAAAAAAGAAACTTGAAAATACATTTTTTATAGTTCCTACCTCCTCTACATATTATTTGGAATAGTTTTTTCCTCATCCCATGGTGTGGGGTGTCGTTATAGAGACCATTTAAAAATATTGTGGGTGTGTGTTTTCGATTCAGGGATCCACTTGCTAAATATTAAGCTTTATATTAGTGATATTTTAGTCTTCAAGAGGTAGCTTCTAAGCGATAAGACCACCCGTTGTACTTACTTTAGAATAAAATTTTATTTATTATGTTATTTCGTTGAAGGTGTTCAATAAAGTATTTTAATTCCTTCATTATTTTTGTGTTAGAGTCACTGACCCCGGCAACTGAACTGTTGTTTTAGTTTTTTCAAAAAAACACGGCATTCGTTTAAATAACGAAGTTAAAAGGAAAACTACCACTTCTAAGAAGGTTAAACAAGATGACGGGTAATAGTCGACGAACTTATAAAGTGTACTTGGAGAATTAAAATGGAACATTTCGTACAAATTGATAAGTTTGTGAAACAGGTATTAAATATAAGTTTATGGGCAACTACGGAACCCCTACACTGCGAGTCCGTCTTGGAACGTTTCGGAGCAGCCCCCCTTCCGTTCCCGTGAAACACGTACTTGGCCGGTTTTTATTTAAACTTAGTAAATAATTTCCATTGATTTATTGGTAATCTTTAAATGGTATATTTGAGTAAGTAATTACTCTAAGTACGATCTGTATTCTCGGACTCGCGTGCTATCCAAATAAAAAGCAATGCTGATAGCACAGACCCAACCAACACACTGATGGAAATTGCAGCATATTTTATAACTTAAAGTTGTATAATAGTGGCTTATAGAGTTCAAGAAGTAGTTTTAAGTTGCATATTTGCTTCCGCTAACTTCTGTAGCTACAAAAGTCACTGAGAGTGGCAGTAATGGAACCAAATGCTACCCTTGCCTTAAAAACAGTTAATTCTAGAGTCCATGTATCACTTACGTGTTCAACAGTGACTTACAAAGGGCATTTGATCGCTGAAAGCTGCTTACGGGATTCTCTTGTAAATGTTAAACGCCGCTTAATCGCATAAAATAATTTATTGTATCATATTTAAAGCAGCTGTCTAAAACTTAAAATATTAGAGTTTATAATAACTCTCGTACAGACTCAAGTTCCAGAAGGTCAATAAATGTTACCAAAGCATACTTTGAACTTTAGAAATGGTAGCAATGCTTCCTTGAGTTAGTTCATTGAAGTAAACCGGCACCGCTCAACTACCTGTTTACTAATAATCTAGCTGTTAATAATCTAGCTGTTAATAATCTAGCTGTTAATAATAATGTATATTAGACTAGCTGCGTCAGTAGTTTTAGAATAATTGAGCAACAAACGTCTATCTATATATAGGTATCAAGAGTTGGAAGTGACTTAAGTACTTTGAATGATGGATTTAATTTCTTGCTCAAACTGAGCTTAAACCATAGCGTAAACCTGCAAAATACATTACGTTCGTACTTATGCCTGCAAAAAGGGAAATGGCAGCCCTTTTGAAGATTACAACTGCAAAATCACTTGGAGCTGAAAAAGAGTTAAAATGAGCGCTTTAACATGGACGCCATGTTTTTAAGAAAATTGGCTACTTTACTCGCAAGATTTAGAGATTATACTCGATGCATTTCAGGGTAAATATAGATAATTTACCTTGAATTTTTTAACATTATACAAACGACATAATGCTGATAACACACTGTCTAGACATAATATATGAAATATATTTCATTCAAAAAATTTATAAAATGTATTACATATCTTTTCACATATTGATGTTATCATAAAAGCGCTTCAAAATTACTCGAAAAACGTCTAATATATGCACAGTAAACTTGGAAGCGTTTTAAGCCGCTGACTTATACGAGTATATATCACGAAACAGTAGTGAATTCAGTAAATAAAACTTTACAAATAATATTATAATAATGGCGCTGATGGTTGATTACATTATAATAATGGCGCTGATGGTTGATTACATTATAAACGCCTTTCCATTTATTTTACGTACACACTAAAAATACTGAGCTGGAATCTCATAAATTACATTGATTTGTTCATTCGCTTACAAAATGAGCGGCATAAGAGCGTTAGAGTGGCGTCAATCATTCGTTGCAGCTCTTGAGGCACCTGTGTTCCACTCGTGTGCAGTTGAAATAGAGCTGAGAGCTGCATTTAATTGTGCCCAAAATGGCGCTAGAGTTGCTGCATTAGGCCTGCGGACACGCTCTAGCGCTTGAGTCTTACCACCTTAGGCAATAATCGGGTTGGCTCCAAAGCTTTTATGCAGTAAATTTGTGTTACTTGGGGAACAACGTAATCTAAGCGAACAAGGTACTCTCTTAATACCCAACTTACAAGATACAAGCTCTCGCTTAGTTTGGGTCTCGATAGAAATTCCACTCAGTAAGTATTATCGTAGTGTCTCATTTGCTTATTTTATCTGCATTGGTACTCGTGTTTTTCTTGTTCGGTAATAGAAATGTATAATTAATTATATTTTGATATAATAATAGACCGACGCCGACTGCTTGAACCCGGTCTCGTGCAATAACATCATAATGTAATATCTGTGCAGTCCGCCGCACCGCATCGCACCTCTTCGCACCGCATCGCACCTCATCGCACCGCATCGCACCTCATCGCACCGCATCGCACCGCATCGCACCGCATCGCACCGTCCGCATGAAAGAGCAACCAGCAGATATTCACATAAACTTTAGTACAATTACATAAACATATCAAATATGATCAGTGAACTAACATGCATCGCAGCATCTCGATGTGGCGACGCTCACCTCGATCACCTCAATCGAAGCTATCTGATTGCTAAATACTTTCAGTAGTATGTACAAACTAAAATATATAAACAATTCGCGCTCCATGTCACTTTATGTAACTGAGTTAAGTTGCTGATGTACTTTATTTATTTCCGCGGTACCTTCTTGTGTCGAATTATTATATATTATGTTCTCTATAAAACCAATTGGCATTTCCTTATTTTTGACTTGGAATTTTCGTCTAGAAAATATAATAATATCCAGCTGCAAAGCGCATAGGTAAAGTTGAGTCCGGCTTAAATCGTATTAATATGAAGGAGACTTTGGTTTTCTGTTTCTATAAGCGTACAGATTATGCGGATTTTAATATGGAGCCATTGACATTTAGACATTTTGAAGA
The DNA here is from genome assembly GCA_958496245.1 of Perizoma flavofasciatum. NCBI lineage: Eukaryota > Metazoa > Arthropoda > Insecta > Lepidoptera > Geometridae > Perizoma > Perizoma flavofasciatum. The sequence goes on along the minus strand of OY292439.1, from coordinate 11,197,817 downwards.
TATGCCTTATCCGAGTAGAGAGGTACTCGTGCATGACGATAACAAAATCATTAATGAATTTGCCATCGATATTTTGGGACGGTATCAGCGCAGACTCACTACGGGCGTTTTATTTCCGTGAGTTTTCCGTTATTTTCTGTGAGTTCAGAATCAAAGTTATAGTAGCAAGCTGGATGCTGGATGCTGGATGTAGCAAAAACGACGAAATACAATGGAAACACAGTGCCCTCAATTTTGATTATTAAAAGTAGTTCTGTTGCCTGTGTTTGAGTTGTGTAGCGGAGCTTTATCTGTGTTTGAGTTGTGTAGCGGAGCTTTATCTGTGTTTGAGTTGTGTAGCGGAGCTTTATCTGTGTTTGAGTTGTGTAGCGGAGCTTTATCTGGGCTACGGCGGCTACGGACAGTCTCCTGCGTAAGCGCGGAAACGCACAGTGCACAGTGCACAGTGCACACTACAAGCGTGACACAGTAAGTAAGGTCTTATTCGCCAGGATAATATTCTATGAACTTAAGAAATAGTTTGTTTACCGACTAGCTATGAAGTGGCGGAGGAGGGAGGTGGTATCATGCTTTGCAAAAGGCGCAGTGAGTACCTAGTCACTAATCAGAACTGTTTATATTTACAACTGCGAACGATCACCTTTCACCACTACCTACTATCCCGGCCGCATGTCGCCTCCGAGAACACATACATGAAGATGCCGCTTATGTTGTCCGTACATACCGCAGCTAACATTTCAATAAGCAATCTGCAATGTGTATATGAGTGTATACAGTCTGATAATCTAGATCACCATCTATACCTACCCGTGCTAAATGTCACTTAAATCAGTTCAGCCGTTGCGGTGATCGTTCAAGCATTCAAGCATCTAATCATCCAAACCTTATAATTTACGATACGAGTAGAATGTGACGCGCACATACTCACTCGCACACAGAATCAGGTTAGGTGTCGGTGGTATTAGTGCGGCTCACGAGATGCGAACAGAACCGCTAGATCATTGCGGAGGAGTCGCCACTGTTACAATACATACAATTCATTGTAGAATTACTTGTAATCAGTTTTTTTGTCATATATATAAAAGCCGATCATATGAGTTGCCTTACTGTTAACTCAGGTTGTCAGATTTCTATGCGGTGCCTTAAAGCGTTTCGAAAGTCCGTCGCAAGATCATAATCTACTTAATTACGTAAACACTGACGCAGGCTGCGGGGTGAGTGCGGGGGGTGGGGGTGGCTGGCTGACCTACTCACCGCACTATTCCACCTGCAGCTTCCTACTCGACGTGTCGCAGAAGTCAGGGCCCTTAGTTCGACCATTTATAAAAACGAATGCAATGCAGTTCATGAATAATGGTCTTGGAGCGGAACTCGCTGGACACACTCGCCGGTGTGCGAGTGTGAGTTCCACGAGTGCTCACTGCACAGGAAGGTACGAGTAGGTATCGCAGGAGGTGTGCGACATTAGCATGGAGTCGACCCCGCGTCACACCGCACCGCACCGCACCGCGCCGGCTGCTGCGGGAAAGTCAATCAATAACCAGGTCAAGGTGCTTCCACAATCTGTGAAAACTATAAAATGACAATTAGCACGCGATAGCAAGGTTTCAGGGGGTGGGAGGGGAGGGACAGGCCTTCACCCGCTGACCTCTGCGGAGGTCACGACCCCGCGCTACGATAAGCCTCGCCACGCCACGCCACACCACACCACTCCATTCCACGCCACGCCACGTCAAGCTGACACTCCATATCTCCAGGGAGGTATCATAACGTAATGACGAGACTGTATCATTTTGTAATTTATCACATAACTAATATAGTAAGTGTGGCTCAGTTCTTCCGTATTTTAGCTGAACAAGATGACTTCCTTCATATACAACCAACTAAATATGTAGTTCCAAGTGGGTACAGTTTCAACCAAATGGTTGTTTTACTCAGTTACACTATGCTGTACATAGGTACAGCTACGAGTATCGCTACTATGAATGAGACATGAAACATCTCTGCAACGTGAAGTACCTCGACTTTGAACTCAAACACATACAAAGACACAGAATGTCTCGTGCGTTGTCTTCATCATCAATTGCGGGAGTCGCACGATTCACTATAATTCCCACAACATGTTATTTAGTATTAATATTGCATTACCTACGAAAACACTTCAAAAATCTTGAATAATATAACATTTTTATGTTTATGAAGACCACAAGAAATATGGCAGGATGAGATAACCAAGATAGCAGCAGCCAAGTCATGTTAAGTTTGAAGAAAGCGAAAGATATGAAAGAGTGGAGACTTTTGGAGGTGGCATACTACCCGCCGAGGACTTCTCAAACATACTATTATAAACGCGAAAGTTTGTGAGGATGGATGTTTGTTATTCTTTCACGCAAAAACTACTGAACGGAGTTTGATGAAATTTTACAGTAATATAGCTAATACATCAAAATAACACAGGCTTCTTTTTATCCGGGTACCATGCGGGCGAAGCCGTGGGCAGAGGCTAGTTAAGTTTATAAAGAAGTGTTTAGGTACTCGCACACTTGAAACAAAATATCCATAGGTATGTTAAGGTAGGTTATTACTGAATAGTAAAGACGTTTTTATGCATTTTTATTGATGTTTATAGCTTTATCGCTGAAGCGATCGTGATATCCGGATAAATAAAATATAGATAGGTTTGAGGTGTTCCGCTGCAGGGCATGTCATTTTTAATTTGAGCCTATGTCCGTTTGCAAGATCAGAGGCGTCACTCGCGCGTCGCCGACGCTGACACATGACACATTTTAAAGCGCCCTTTTTCGAGAAACCCATGCTATAGAAACTTGGGAAAACCAGAAAACCTGGTATTCCATTTTTCATCATTATTGTTATTTTTTAAAAATTCCTTGCTTTTTATAAAAAAATATTTGCAGAGAGATGTGTAGGTGCCTACCTAAATTTGTATATTCTTTAACTGTGGAGGCCCCTGGTTCGTTCACACGACCCTTGCCTCTCTCGACCCCCTGCCCCCACGACCTCCGTCTCCACTTAGCACTCGCATACTACTTAGAACGGAAGGTGAATAAACAATGAATTTTGGAATACATAATGTAAAATATATATATAATTAATTACTTATAATAATAGATGTAAGGTAAGCTTGTTCGGTCTCGGGCAGGTGGACACCTGTAGGCATGTTTTCAAATAATGGAAAATTTTTACTTTTCCATCACTTTACATATATGAAGTAGTAATGTTTGTGCGAAACAACCTCCATCGTTTTGCGCCGTACCTCGCTCGCAGTCGTAGCCCGGGGGCACTCCACACCATCAGCCATGTCAAACGGCATTATTGCGGCGAGTGTGTTCGCCGTGGCGCCTATTATATATAACCATATCCCTTTGTTAATACGTGCCGAGCATAGCTTGAATAATAATAATAATAAGGTGTGGTTGTATGGGAAAGCAAGGCACTACATGGGCGGTTCTACCGCCCACAAGGCACTCACGGAACCTGCTGTAGATCTACTCGCTTCGGTTAACTGGCTGCGTTTCGGGGACCTTTTTGGAGAAACCGAGGGTTTTGTCTGTGCGATAATGGATGAGGAGATCAAGACGAACAACTACCGAAAGTACATAATTAAGGACGGGACGGTCGATATTTGTAGAGCATGTCACCTTTCCATGGAGCTTTCGGATTGTTCGCATCTTGCCGACTCGGACTACTTGCATAGACACAACCAAGTAGCTAAGATCATTCACCAACAACTTGCCCTCCGATACGACCTTGTCGGCTCTGAGGTGCCGTACTATAGGTACGTACCGCAGACGGTCCTCGAGAATGGTCGAGCCACGCTCTACCGGGACCGGTCTATCATCACGGACAGGACTATTGCAGCCAATGAGCCTGATATCGTACTGGTAGACCGGTCGGAGCGCCAAGCGATACTCGTTGACGTCACCATCCCACATGATGCTAATCTTGTGAAGGCCGAGATGGACAAGCTTAGTAAATACCTAGACTTGGCCCACGAGATTACTGCCATGTGGGATGTGGATTCGACGATTATCGTTCCGATAGTCATGTCAGTGAACGGACTGATAGCGAAGAGCCTCGATCAACACCTTCAGAGACTTTCGCTAGGTTGCTGGATCAAGGGTCAGATTCAGAAGGCGGTGCTCCTGGACTTGGCGCGCATCGTCAGGAGGTTAGATAGATAGATAGGTAACTCTTTATTGTACACCACTTAATATTATGTTGCTTACAAATTCAAACGGAACAAATTACAAGTTAATCGCGGGAGTACAATGGGCGGTCTTATCACTTAAATCGATCTCTTCCAGACAACCTTTGGATGGACAGGAATTTACGTGAACGATACAGGACGGTGGTGTATAGGCAATACAAACATACATAGTGATGGTTCCTCTCTCTGCATCCCTAGCCACCGACCGCTTGGGCTCTGCCCCGCGGTTTGTGGTTCTCCGTTTTTATATGTTTTTTACTACAATGTTTTGATGTAATTTATATTGAATTTGTAGTGAAAAAAATATTTAAGCGAGGTTATAAAATAAATAAAGTGTAATAATAATAATAATGATAAGTATTTTTATTTTACCATTAAGTATGTTACAATTTTACTTTTGTAGTGGTCACCGCACGAGGCCTGCCTGCCACTAGCCTGTGTCGCGGGAGGCCGGTTACATAAGCTGCATTACCAAATTTACTAAGTCACTGTACCAGCGCAAACAACAGGATAAAACAAAGTACGAGTATACATTCTACACGAAAACAAATGAATGCATTTAAACATTTGCTAACTAAACTTAATATTCTGTTGACGAGTTTCTTAACGATAAGTTTTAACAATGTGATTCATTTTATTAATTTATACCTAATTTATTTCAATCAAATTCATTTAGTCTTTAATTAAATACCAATAGTTTAAACCTAAAAAATATGAATTAAATTTTAAAAATATATGTTTAAAAGGCTCGTACATGTTTAAATTTTAAATAGTTTTAAGTTAAAAAATTTGCATGCTTTAAAAGTAGATGATGGAGGACACAACATTATCGTATATTGTACCCATTTCATTTCATTTCAAGCTTATTCAGGTACCGCGCGAGCGAAACCAGGAACAGAAGCTAATCGTTAACATATTCGTATGTTCACACCGCTACGTCAGATGGGGCCGTTCCTTGGAATCACCGAAGATCAAATCGATGATCGATTCTGTTCGATACAGCAACATAACATGAGGCTGCAACGCTGAGCGAGGTAGCACGATATCCCTGCGCTATGGAAGTCAGCGGTCGAGCTCGAGCGAAGGAGCGCCGCCCGCGCAAACCTGTAACATAAAATGTGAAGCGTCGAATGATGTAGCGTCCTAAGCTCATCTCATGCGATCGCCCGTTGCAGCGGAAAAAAGTTCCTGCGCTTCGGAAAATCCTATCGGAAAACTGAAGCTACGGCTGTAGCAGGGGCGAGGTGGGGTGTGCGGCGGGGGAGAGGAGGGGTGAGGGGGAGGGGTGGTGGAGGCTGCTAGAGCCGGGCGCGGGCATGGCGGCGAGCCGGCACTGTGCCGCGCGCGCTCGCCTCGCTCGCACGTCTCCGTGTCGCATCCCGCGTCGCCGCCGCACGCTCCCGTCAGTACCGCATCGCACCGCCGCACTGCCGCACGGTAACGTACCGCACACACCCACGCAACAACAACACTCATTCAACAACGCCTTCGTACTGTTTGGTTCCTATTATTTCAATCCCTCGGTTAAAGTGCACTGAAGATGTGTCACCGTGGAAGGTGTTCCTCGCTCCACCGGCACACACGATATTATACGAGTACGTTTCCTTGTCGCACCGTGTCGTACCGCACCGCGCCGCGCCGGCTCGGCTGCTGGTTGCCTCACTCCGCGACCTCGCTTCGGTTTCGCCACCGGCGCGGCGTCGACTGCGATTTCGATAACATTAAGAGTTACACAGCACACATAATTAGTTTCCCGATACGTCAGCGAGCGGCGAGCGCGAGCGGCCCGCCGCTCCTCTGCAGCGCAGCCGCCATCATTTTCTGGATGAGATAGCGTGAACGATATTGTTAAAAATGATTCTCAAAACCAGAACTCTCTTCTCTCGCGTGCTGATCATCAGTACTTACCTATAAGTATTACTTGCACGTTTGTTTTCCTCTAGCTTGTATTTGCGATTGGTTTATTTCACAGTTTGTTGTGTAGTTAGTTCCGGTTCGGTGATCGGGTCGCGGTTTCGATGTCGCGGGTCACAGTCTCGGGGGTCAAGGTCACGTCCTGGTCTCCCCTCGTCCCCTCTCCCCCCCTCCAGCGGCCACGCCGATTACATGCAATCGAAATGAAAACGAATTGGCCTAAAATCGAAACGGCCGCATTCGATCGACATTGGTAATGGAAAGCGGCGCAAGCGGCTGGTCGGTTAGTTGGTGTTATTGCGACAGGTCTGCGCAGGCGCGGGTTTGTTTTCGCGCCGGCGCGATGCCGGCGCATTACGTATTCGACACACATTCTCTAATTTCACTTTCGAGTGTCGCTCCCTATCGGCTACCGTCTATCGGCCATCCCGCCGCCGCCGCCGCCGCCGCCGCCGCCGCCGCCGCCGGTGGCATTCTCGCGCCGGTCGCGACTTGTCCTTACTTGCACCTCATCGTCATTGTAAACAAGCAGATCTAAATAAACTGATCTGATACTCATTAATACGTCGGCAGACCGTCGAACGAATAAATATTATTCTTGCGAATTTCCTATTCTGATACGTCAAAAGGCATTTCGGCGCTTAGCTACTAAGTGCATCACGAAGAAGCATTCTCTTTTCATTTAAGATACTTCCTACCAGGCGTTACTTGACTCATTAGTAATTTATAATTATATAGTTTAGTGGAAGGAAGAGCCTCTTTCGGCTCGTTACAAAACGCCCAGTTTCAACAGGTCTCGTTAAAGTCAGTTTACAACACTTTACTTAAACGCTGGTAATTAGTCTTTAGGAATCTTAACTCCGAGGAGCTACTCGCTTCATTATCCGATCTTGACTTATCTCGCGAAACTGACCATCAATCAAACAACCAGAAACATGTTAACCTTTAATATATCGATAATTTTAAAGTCCTAATTTTAGAATCCTAGAAGTTTAGTTAGAATATTAAATTGACGGATAACATTAAAATCAGTATGAAGGACGTTCCGTGTTAATTTGCATCATGGAAGAACATTCCCAGTAAGATACAGTGAGCTGAATCTTTTCATTGCACCAGTTCTTTGTAGAGTACAATATGCGTACCTCAAACTGATCTCTGACCTTAAGTAGGCTGACAAAGACCAACCCAATGAAGAAACTCATTACTTATTATCACATGTCCCGTTGGCCCTCTATCCTCTATCCTCTATCCTCTATCCTCTATCCGGCCCCCTGTTAGCGACACGGGAGGATACACTCGAGTTGTAGCATTTTCAATCCCAAGAGTTTTTATCATCTAAATAATCTAATATTTTATAGTATGCTATTTTATAAAAAAAATGTTTAATTATATCTTTAAATGGGTTAATTGTAAATTATTTTATATCTTTTAAGAGTTTGTTATAAAAGCGTACACCGCGCCCTTCAAACGATATACTAACTTTATGGAGTGTACAAGTGGCAACAGCGAGTTTATCTTTATTTCTAGTACTAACATTGTGATCATCGCTATTTTTTTTAAACAAATTAATATTTTCGAGCAGGATAGTGGCCTGACTCTACAATCATGAATTACTTAAACTCTGCGGAATAGTTCGACCTCGACTTTCAGCCATAAGGCTGTCTATTGTAATAATATAATCATAAATAATAAAAGTGGTTTATTTATCTCGCAATAGGATACATAAAACATGATACTCGACTAGAAGTCTCGGTAGGTATACGTGATTTACGAGAAACTATAGTAATATTCAATTGACATCTTAGTTAAGGTGTAAAATTATCCAATTTCTTCTGGGAGGATACATAAATACCGCTGTTAATTACATGATTGAATAAGTTTACATAGATACGTATGTATATGTATGTACATGTATTGAAAATAATGAAACATATTTGATGTTATACACGCAATACTGACACAGTGTACTTATACACGACAAGATCCTGTGTTGGCTGTTTATTTATTTATGTAATTGAATTAAAGACACATATTACAGGATATTAAAGACAAATAAAATATAATATTGTTAATATTTACGAGAAAGCTATTAAATTAAAACAACAGAATGAATTGAATTGGTAATAGAAGTCATGAGTAGGAGTAGCGTGGAGAAGCCGCGCGGTACAAAAGACATAAACGCGCTCCCTCGCGCTGCTGTGCGAAGTATCATGTATCATACTGTGATGCATGATGTATGGACCGATGTGTGATTGTATCATACTGTGATGTATGATGGATGGACCGATGTGTGATTGTGAACACATGCACTCATGCTGTTTGTATCCATGAGATTAGATCGCTAAATGCAGAGCAAATATACTCGCTTAGAGTGAATCAGGTGATTCACACATCCTGCTTAAGTGGTTTTCGTGTCAAGATACACTATGGGAGGCGGGGGGCGACACAAACTTGAGTCTGAACACAATCTCGGAGTGGTTCCGTTCTTTTTAGAAGCAAAATTTTTTTTATTAATTCTTTCGCCATTTGGCTTGGAACCCTAAAACTGGAGGTTGCACCTCGCACCTTGGACCGATAATACCTACTTATAATCAAAAAATATATTGGACGAAAACCTCTGTGAGAAAAACGCCGAAAAATAATGTTAAAATCTAAATCAATCCGATGACGGCCAGTAACTCCCGGGTGACGTCACTACGTCAAAGTCAAAGTCATAGTCATATAGGTTTTTATTCATTGAAATCACAAGGATCATATAGAAACGTCAACTTAAAAACTATACGTGAATCTAAAATGTTAAAGTGAATTTACGGCGGTTCCTCGCGCGCGACCAAGCATAGAAGAATCAGGCAACAAACTCTGCTTGGTTATTTTTTTGATGATCCTTCATTCAGCTTTAGTGTGGTGCCAATCGAACGTAAATGAACGAGACTCATTTATAGAAAAAAATACTAGTCAGTGACTTAAATAAAGTCTAAAAAGTATCAACCTAAGTTCTTATGACAACACACTATACGCTTTATAATAGTAATGCTTAACCTATTCTTAAAAAAATATGATACCACAAATATACAATTTCACAATTAAGCTAACGAAGGAGCGGAGCGACGACATACGAGTAGCTCAATTCAGTAGCGAATCCTAACCGCTTGCATTCCGAGAGACGCCGCGCCGCCGACTCGCTGCGCTGTCACGGAGCCGGGAGAGCCACTCATCACCGAGGATGTGGAACACGCTCTCCGGAAATAAACACAGCATCCCAACCATGATGATGACCTCCTGCTTCATCGGAAATGCCATCGAACCATATTCGTCGTACTGCAATGCAACAGATTTTTTTTTGAAGTGGAATTAACAGTTCCAGAAATTTAAAAACCGTGAAAAGGTTAAACAAGTCCAAGGCGACGGCCTCGTGTAATAATCGCTCGAATTTGCAGACATTTATTTTCCAAAGGAGGTTACCGAGACACTCGGCTCGCTGTGCGCTGACATTCGCACGCTCTGTGACCTCGCGCTGCTTGCTTCGCTCTTTAGAAGTGACGCCTGATGAAGCAGCCGCCTGTCTGACCCGCACCGTGACAGGATTCAAGAGCAGAAGAGTTGCGCAACGGTCGATCGTTATTCCGAATCAACTCAGATCAATAACTGATACACTTTCATGAAGATTGATTAACGCCGCCGAGTGAAGGGCTGCACTAGACGGGACACGGCCTTGCAGTAATGCACTCCTTACAAATATTAATGCAATGTCTGCTATGTATGTCTATCTGATAGAAATTTGGAAGTGCATTCCTGATAGCACGAGGGGCGAGAGGTAAAAGGCACTCGAATTATCTAGCTACGTCAGCGCGGACAAATTCGCGGGCGGAAAGTTAGTCACTAAACAAATAACAATATCTGAAGGCACAAACTGTTATCTATGTATGTATATCCACATGCACATGCACATGCACATGCACATGCACATGCACAATACGCATTGCTCGTGATGACACACATCACCGGTTCAAGTTCAACGAATAAACTCACTACAAACTACATCCCATCAGAAAACATTATATCTATCGAACTGAAAATAACCTTAATCCGACATAATACGGGTAATTATTGCATGCTTCTAGATAATGATTAGGCAGATGAGCTCGCAAGATCAAGGGCAAGATTGGACTATGATATGTTTGCGCGCCTCCACTCAGGACGCGAGGGGTGGTGGGGGGCAACACCCGGCACTACAATGGACTATATGTCTAGTTATGTAACATTCTTTGCACATATACTTTTATGGTCAGTTCAGTTAATCCAACTGCATTCTTGTATCATCATATATAATTTTTAAACAATATTAAGTAATAGATGATGCATGTAGGAAGATAGAATAACTATTATTTCTTAAATGTTACATAACTCGTCTGAGTTGGTTGCATAAGGAACTCGATATCGATCTTCTATAACTTTGCCTATCACATGATATTCGATCGTCGCGTCGCGTTGCGCAACAGCCCCGGGTCGGGTCAGATCCCATGCGGTACAGGGTACAAGATACAGGTACAGGTACAGGGTACAAGATACAGGTACAGGTACAGGGTCCAGGTACAGGGTACAAGACACAGGTGAGCTCTCTCGAGGCAGCGCGTTGTGACGGAAGCGCACTAGAATGATGTAACGCGTCCTTGCGAATGCCGCGCTCGGCTCTGTACCCACTCGTACCTACACTACTCACACGTGTCTTGCTGTACATACATACATACATACATACATACATACTCGCGCCAAGCACTCCGCTCCGTGCAAGTACTTGGTGTAGTGCGTGTATGAGTGCTGCTCATGATCCCTATGACGGTTACCGATTTATGAAACATTAAATGAATACTCAAGAAATTCGCCAAAGTACAGTACTTTTTAGTTATGCCAAAAATAATGTTCTGTTTAATTGTATATTAAGTGAGACAAACCTTCATACTCGTAGATACTACTCAAGCGCTCGGGCCAGTAGCTCGATCTGTACCTACTTCTTTATATCTTTGAATGAGGTGATAGCACCTCAGGAATTGTCGGAAGTATGTATTGTATCGGTACGAGTAGCGCAGGCGCAGTCGCAGGCGCAGACGCAGGCTGTGGCAACTCGGTTATATAACGAGGCGCCGCGCCCGAGTGCTTGCCTCGCCTCACCTTACCGGCGGCACCTCACGCACACCACTACACTACTCTACATTGCACCACACCACACAACACCACGCTACACTACACTACACTACACTACAACACTAGCACGTGGCATAGGTCAGAGACACAGCAACGCAGAGTAGTTGAGATAGTGTTTTGGTAGATGGACTGTCAAAGCACTTTGTTACCAACAAAGTGCGCTCACTAACCGGTTTACGAGTATGTTACAAAATATCTCATCGAGGTCAAAAACGTTATAAGTTAACCTGACATTACTTGACACACATCTCTAACAGAAATAGAGAGTTCATATGGACCGAGCACAATTCAAATAATTAAAATAACTATATTGATTTTTAAATCAATTTATTTTTGATAATACATCGTATTAAGTTAGTAGACTCGAATTGAACGTTAGTAAATACTCATAAATTGATTCACATAACAATCGATTCATTGAATATTGCTCGAGTACTTTAACAATAAATGAGATTGAATGCAGTCAGCGGACGTGTTTTCGCAATAAATGAGATTGAATACAGTCAGCGGACGTGTTTTCGCAATAAATGCAGGCAACCTTTTACTGAACCACTTATAATTTTAATTACATCTGATTTATGAAAATCACATCTGCTTAAACTATCAGGGTCAGCCTCAAGGTCACCTGTTAAGGTAACTAAGAGTACCTTCTGCCAAACACGCATATCTCGCATACTCGCATACTCGCATACTCGCATACTAGCATACTCGCATACTCGCATACTCGCATACTAGCATACTCGCATACTCGTATCAATAACAATATTCTAAATCAAACACACTGATGATTTGTCGAGGACAGAATATAAACTTGTATAATTTTGTAAAAGTTTATTGATTTGCGTTATCTCAAACCCTTCGTAGCTCATAAATAATATGTGCAGTAGGTATATTATCAGCCTGACCGACCGACTGACCGAACACGAACACGAATCTCCATGAACATGCAAAACTATCTACGATAAACTCGTGACTGATATCTATTTGACCTCATTAACAATTTATCAAATGCAATAATAATACATTGATTCCAAGTTGTGAATAATTTCAATATGGTTTACGTTTTGGTAATGATTCACAAAACGTGTTCAAATAGCTTTCTATAATTTATTGCAACTCGAGTGCAGGCGATCAGCTCGAGGTCAGCTCGCGGTCAGCTCGCGGTCAGCTCGCGGTCAGCTCGCGGTCAGCTCGCGGTCAGGTAGCTCGACAACCGGACGGAGTGTTGCACTCCTAGTGCAATCACAATTAATTATAAAATGATTCGCGGATCTCATCGCGGTCAGCTGCAGATCGACGCGAGCTGCGCTGACGTCACACAGGGACGGAGGGGGGGGGGCGAGGGGGCGAGGGGGAGCGGGGGCACTTTCGCTGGCGGAAGGAGGTCGTCGATAGCGAAAGGGGGACCGCACACAGGCGCAGCCTGCACTGTGCCGGCCGAGCCAGCTCATAACGAGGACCAGCTACTCCAAAATATACCATTTTTTACAACCTACGTGGCAAACAAGCATACGGCCCGCATAAGCGGTTACCGTAAACTACGGACGCTTGACACTCGCGCGTTGCCGACCATGAGACGTAGCGGGTGAAAAGTATCATGTGCCTATAATTTCACAGACCGTTATAACCTTCAATCCGGAGCCTAGCGGAGTTCCCCACTTCCCCGCACGAGCCCTTCACGACGAGATCTACTACTTCTCAAACAAGTGAGAGGATAAAACTTACAATCCGACATTATTCAGAGAATGTATTAGCGAAACTCTATGAGCGATGTTTGTAATGTAGTAACTGTTGAGCCACCGCGCTGAGCCACCGCGCTGAGCCACCGCGCTGAGCCGCGGCGGCGCGGGCGCAGCGTTACATAACCGACACCGGCAACACTCTCGCTCTCAATGCGAACAGACCGGTGATGCCAACGAGCAAATATACATCATTGAATAATGAGTCCGATTTAAATGATCTTGTTAAAATGACATTATGAGAAAACCTTGTGTTTTTAAACAATCGGGCACGCATTAGGTACTTTAAAACATAAGTCAAACTGAAGTAGTAACGGCGAGCGTGAGGCTCACGCGGATGCGGGCGTGAAGCGTGGGGCGTGAGGCGTGAGGCGTGTTGCGGTGGTCGTCCGCGGCACGTCAGCGCACGTACTCGTACATGTCATTGCTACGGCACGAAGCATTGTCTTACTGTAGACGAGGTGATTTTCGTGTCAACGATGCCCGTTTGACATCCGGCAATCGCACAGGCTGTCTACATTTTTTTGTTCCAAAATATAAATTGTAACAAATCTTACACAACAATGTACTAAGCTATATATATCGGATAATCTTTAAACACTGGGTATCGATAATGACGTGTCCCATTTTTTTAGTATATTTTATATAGAAAAGTGAAATAACATATCGGTCATCTATTGTTATTGGATTCATGCAATAGAACCTCCGTGAAAACTGAAACACAAGCGGGCGGTATCGTATATGGAGGTAGGGCAGGGTACCTCAGGGAGCCGGCGCGGTGCCTCTCCTTCACCATCTGTTCCAAGACCGCGCTTCTGAAGACCGGCCTGCTGTAGTTGTTCTAATATAATTCTCCGTGTTGAATTGTCACAAATTAATCTGACCTTTCACATTGTGATAGATTACATGCTCTTTATTCAGAAAATTGTAAACGGCTAAAAACTTTTAGATCGATTACACATTGATATGATATAATTTATACGTAAAGACCTGATGCAAACATGTCGCACTTGAAGCTCAGAATTTTACTAATATCATAAAAATACAAAAGTATGAATATTGGTTGCTAATTGCCTTTGTAACGGCAAAACTAATTAAAAATCTGTGCTTTACTCGATCAAACTATGCTATGCATCAAAATCTACTCAAGTTTATAGTAATTACGATATTATTTATTGTTTTGTTAATTTTAAATTCTAATTCTTGGTACCTACTTATTGTGAATTCAGGGAAATTACCTCGATAGTTTTAAAAAGCTTGAAAAATGTTTTGAATAATTCAAAGGAAGAATATAAATACCTATGCGAATAAGTATAGTTTCGGCGGCGTAGCGGCGGCGTAGTGGCAGCGTAGTGGCGGCGTAGTGGCGGCGCGGTGGCGGCCTTTCAGGTGCTACGAGAGGTCTACGCGAGCGCGTTTATATCTTTTGTATGGCGCAGAGGCGGCTCCAATTTGTTTGTTGAATTTTGATGTTCATCCTTAGTTATTAGCATTATATCCCAGTTAAATAGCATTTTTGAAACTAATTTGGAGTTCATAACTCCAAATTACGTTCACTCAAATACATCCCAATTATACTAAATTTCATACAGAAATTAGGATTTTAAACAGAGAGATGTAAGGTCAAAAAAGTGAATATCACTGCAATTGGATCGAGAATCGGGATCTAAACGCCCCGTCTATGTTTCGTCAGAATACTGTAAAAAGCTTCCTATTTCGCAATAGTTTCTGTCACAGATATTATAATAGTATAGTTCCTTCGAACTATTTCAATATTGGTACTTCCGCATGCGAACCAAATGCGAGCTACGAAAGGTTTTGTGATAGATAAACTACTGAAACAATCTCGACACGCAGACAATCGAAGGCAGTAATTAGTGTTAGTTTGGATGTGAAACGTATTGGAGCAATAGATCTCGTCGGGAATGCGAGCGACAATGCGCGACAATGCGCGGGCGCATGCGCGTGGCGCAACGCGGCGCAACGCGGCGCAACGCGGCGCGGCGCATGCGTGGGAATATCGTTCAAATATCGCAATAAAAACTAGCGTTTCACTTGGACAAGTCTCTTTTACATGTTTACATAGTTGAATGGTGCGAACATGCTGCTATCGGACGTGACGAAAGACCGCCTTCATAAATTACTAGCCAGTACCCACCCGGCTTCACTAACCGGTTCCCGGATTCAAATTAACATTATGTCCGCTGATTTTTTTTTCATTATCTACAATCGGTTCAGTTATTATAAATAAATAAATGTACGGGAACTACATGACTGATACCTATTCTACTTATATACATTATTTTGTAAATACATACACACTATACATAGAATACACCCAGACCCGGTGTATATCCCGCAACCTTCTGCGTGTCAAGCAGGCCTTCGCCCGCTGCGCCACAGAGGTCGTCGTGATGTTATAACGTGATCGAGTCCAGAACATCCACATGTGACAACATTTGGCATTTCTACATTTTTGCAGGATTACGAAAACTCCACCAACCCCATGCAGTGATAAATCCACCTCTATACAGTTTTAATAATACAGAATGAACTACTAATGTTTTTAGAAAAACTGTAATTGCTAACATGCGGATCTTTCTCTTATAGAATAATTTGTCAGTTAGGTGTGAATGTGTTGTTAGTGAGCGCACATTAGCACACTAACTACTACTTTATGTACCTACCGCTACAAAACTGCACACTAAGTAGGTGGGTATAGTTCAATATTCAGCTAGTGTTAGAGCAGAGTCAGCCGAACACTCGAGAGGTCAGCGCAAACGCAATGTGTCGCCATTAGATCTCCAGCCGGCGCACTGCGCACTGCGCACTGCACCCACAGTGCAATCTCACAGTGCTAGCAGTTGCATTCGTTCAGATAATCAGTGATGATGAGACTGACATTCTATTGTTGTGATCTTGCTTTGTTACGTAACTTTAAATAGTGCAAATGTTAGGAGAACGCTGCTTGTTCCGAGCTACTCGCGGGCGAAACTACTCACGTGCGCAAAATATAAACATAAAATGACACACTTTTATCGACACCTTTCAAAACCAACATTCGATTGCTCAAGTGTAATAACGAGTACTTTCCCCGAAACCCCGCGCGACCTTCACTAGACTTGCTGCACCACGGACCATTTATTTATTATATTATTTAACTCTATATGTGAACTCTACATTATGCAACAAAAACAGCGCCGGCCGTTTGCCGAGTTCCCATTCATCCTGACCGATCTGTCTTATATGCTAAGACACGGGAATGTTTCTAGTTTACCCCAATGGAGGCATAAATGGGTAACAAATTGCGTATAAATTATGTCATTTGCTTTTTTGCTTTCTAATAAATAAAAAAGGCTAATTGATATAAAACACTGACCATTCGTTGCCACACCAGGGAAGTGTAGGAAAGGGATAAAATATATCAGATTACCATTACTGCAGTAGACCAGTAGTAGCGACTTTTCTATTTGGGAGGAGTATACAGATCGTTACGTCAGGGTCCACAGGAGCTATACCGATCTGGTTCACGAGCAGCTCTTAATATGCATAAAATAAAGATTATATATTTCGTGTGTTGTGTTGTGTTGCACCGCAGAGTGCGGCTCCAATGCGAACGGGTCCACTTTTACCGACCGCGCCCGCGCCTGCGCCTGCGCCGTCCTTGCGACACAAACCTCTCACCTCTTACTACACCGATAAACATACCTCAATTATTATTTTTGATAGGTATTTATGCATACTAAAAATAAAGTTCCTTTTACATCAGTGAAAACTATGGTAGAATATGTTGATTATATATATTTATAGCCGTTACAGGTTAGCTTTACTCGTATAACACTAATGGTAAATATTTACCAAGCCGATTGCTGATTTTTTAGTTAAGATTTTTTGCTTACCACGAAATTGTAGACAGTTCGATAGATCACTACAAAATCCAACATATTCACATAAGAAATAGAGCGCACGAGACAGACATTACCTTTCGTTGATGACTTTTATTCATGAGTAAGTTGCTTTTCATGTACTATTGATGGAAAAAAATATTAATTTGATGAATGAGGAAATGCCACAATAAGAAGCACATTGTATGTTTGTAAAGTTAAGAAGAGTTCTCATCGGTCAACAATAACACCGAGTGTGTACATTGTGGCTTGGAGATGTCGGTGTTATGAGTTAATCGAACAGATACTCTGCAATGCAACAGTTGTCGTAGATACTTTCAGAAGTGGGCACCCAACTAGATGAGCTCACATCGTCAGCTGGAAGCTGTGTACTAACGTAACTGAACCCATATCCGGAAACAGCGCTAGTTTATATATTTGAGTAGCTACTCTAGTTGAATACATAATAATATATTCATATTGTAAAAACGGGAATTTTCACGTACTGCACTATCGGTGAAGGCACCGACTAAGTTTCGACTCATTCCGAGAATCTTCATCAGGGTGAGTGGTTGCGACTTTCTCCTTCCGCGTCGCGCCGTGCACTACAAATACATGATAATATACTCTCAATAACGGTTACATAAGGAAGGCAGCATCATATCACTCGATGATGCGTGCGAGTGCTTTCTGAATGTGAATCTTTGAGATCGCACTGCTTTGCACTCGGCTTGCAGCTTACTCGTACCCGCTTTAAGAAAGTCAACATTGCTTTTATATAATATTATGCAATTATGTATTCGATGTACTCGTTATTATTTATCTGTTCATCATTATAAATTGGACACTTCATTTCAATTTATTAAAACATTACTAATTATCCTGAAATGCTCCTTGAGTTTTGTTCAGACAGCGCTCGGACACTTCAGTGTTTAAACTTTTATTGACGTTTTTATTAATCTACGAAATATCAGTGAAATTATACAAAACCTTTCCTTAACTTTTTGGTCTCATGTAATGTGGAGTGACGTAGTTTTGAGTTGGTAATAATAATGTTATTTATGAACAACCTTGTCGCTGTCGAAAGATATTGAACTTTCATGTTTGTAAGGGCGGCGTCGAGGCTTCGGGTATTTTCCTTCGCGAGTCTGCGCCTGCGCCGGTGAAAGGCCATTTTGTAAACAAAACTAATGTAATCATATTTCACACATTCCGTAAGTTTAACGCCTCTGAGTGGTTTGCTATCTATGATGGAATATATTACAATATTTTATTTCACCATCATGATATGGGTTACTGAAGTTATTATTGGAATGAAGCGTAGGCACCGGTTACAGTAACAGCGTAGGTACCGGTTACAGTAACAGCGTGACGCAACGTGAACATGAACATAGTGCTAATATAGTCGTAAACATTGCACAACTATAATCTTTGGGTTCTAGAAATCCGTTCACTCAATTAATTTAAGTATAAACCTTGTGAGGTGAGTCGGTGCCGGCTCTACGTGATCATATTGTGCGGTGAGTAGGTACTGGAATTAACCCCGAGGTCAAGTGACAGCTCCCTCAGAAGGATGACAGCTCATGAGCGACCGTGATCCTTCTTTACCGACCGCTACACTGGAAACCTACGAAGCTACCTAATTAACTCTGAAAGTGATCGGAGCGGCCACTCGCTGCGCTGAGTCAAGCAGGCTCCTTACCTGCTCAGCTGAACGATGTCTAGTTTGTTCTGACTGCTCTTACCGAACAGGTAACATTATCAACCTGCCTGCGATTCGGCAGCAACAAGGTAATTTTGTTCGCGCGTCATCCATGTCATCTCTTGTACGGTGCTCGAGTAAGGTTTCGCAAGCGGACGCGCATTGTTTACGAAACAAGCGATTGCCTCGCACGTGACGGGTGATGGCTAATGTTCTAAACTTTGACTTGTATAATTGTGCGTTGTCATAATCAAGACTATTATGAGGTATTTTGTGGTTTACGAGGATAGTAATGGCGCCATGTAAGTGCGCGTTCTATTCACGAGCACGTCCCAGCGGTTGATGCGAACTATTTTATGATGGTCATTATTCTAATTTGAACACTGTTAAACCGAGTGTTGACCTTTGTCAAGCCGACTTCATGGAATACCAGGATGGTCATGCATGAGGTGTGAGAGACCACAGAAGGGCTGATTTAGTAAAAAAAACTTTATGAATGAGGTGAAATTAAGAAACAGAATTGTCCATGTAATCATAAATGATCGAAATCACCCCCAGCCAGAACCGGTGATTCCGACTGATTCTATGGTAAGCAGCGAACAGTAGACGGCGGGGAGGCATATGACCTTATACGCTAGTTTCAAAACGAACCCCGCGCCGCGCCCGCGCAGTCTAGTTTCAAAACGAACCCCGCGCCGCGCCCGCGCAGTCTAGTTTCAAAACGAACCCCGCGCCGCGCCCGCGCCGCGCCCGCGCAGTCTAGACGGTAATTACACGGCGCACACGCATGCTTACACAAATCCATGGCAATTGCTAAAGGAAGCCGTGATAATGTTACATATAGCGGTGGATTCTACTAATCATTATTAGGTATATTAAATGTAGAATCGAGATGTATGTAGCAAGTTATATTGAACAATATTATGTTTTAATATTAAATTGTATCAAAATATTGTTAAAAATAGTATTTTATATTAATATATAATATACTAATATGCCATTAAAATGTATCTGTTTGTATATACAACTATAAATCAGCTTTCTCTATCCTCAAAGGTTTGCTAAACAAAATACCCTGTTGTCTTAACATCTCGTTGAGGCGCCGGCCGGGTTGCCTGCGCGTGCGCAAGCTTTACACCAACGAGCATTCAGTACTCTGTTATCCAATCCCATTGTTGTAAAACAATATCTTCCTCGATGCAATAGTTGTGCCTTAGCTTTTCCGCCATTTCGAACATTTCTGCCGCTCTCCGGCATTCGGGCCGGTTTCCTTACAGCAAAGTGACCATTGTCTTACTGGTTATGTATCACATGTTCGTCACGGTGCCGCCGCCGAGCCCGTGCTGGTACCCTTACCGTGTCACATGCCGTTGCAAGTACCCTCACCGTGGCGTATACCTACCTACGAGTATCGTTCGCACTATGTACTGCTTGAGAGCAGGTAGGTCTGCTTGAGAGCAGGTAGGTCTGCTTGAGAGCAGGTAGGTCTGCTTGAGAGCAGGTAGGTCTGCTTGAGAGCAGGTAGGTCTGCTTGAGAGCAGGTAGGTCTGCTTGAGAGCAGGTAGGTCTACGAATGTAGCGAATACTTTGTAGGAATAGTGAGATAAAAACGTGTTCAAATCTCCTTTTATACGTTTCTGTATCTTGACAATTTACTAATTTTCCGAATATTTTTTCAGATTAGTTGAACAAAAATGGTAATTTAATCAACAGTTCATATATAAAGTGAAGCTTCTTACGTTCACTTTCAGACTACTAATAACGTACAAGGACTTCCATTAAGCTAGAATACCTACAGCTCATCGACATCATTGAGCATTCTACTCGCATGATTCGAGTGCGGTTCGAGCAGGTAGGTAGGTACCTAACGTAACGTAACCATCCTATGATAATCAGCTCGGTCAATAGGTACTTAGTAAGCATTGAACATTGAACCGCTGGCTGAAGTGATCGAGTGAAGGTTGTATATCGCCGGCGACACTTCACTGGACGGGTTGTGGTCGCGAGCTAGAACTCGCTAGAACAGTCTGCAGTCAGTAACTGGAGCGAAGCTCGGTTAAAACTCACTCATTTCTGCAACCACTACTATATCATAATGTCTCGTTTACTCGTCGATTTGTTATGAAATTATTATATTAATTTTAAATGTTCAAATAAGTTCTTAACTTTCGTTTGAAAATGATTTTAAATATATACTCACGGTTATTTTTAAGTGTTTTATAACAAGGAAACGGTCATGGCTAGTAAATGGATATAAAATGAAGTATTATTGTAGGTATAAATAGCGGTCTCTACAGTAATAAAGTAATAAGTACGAAACAATAAAGCCATACTTAGTGGCTTTAATGTTTTGTATGTGGAAAAAATAGCGAGGGGCGTGAATTAAAGAGGTAGGTAGCATGGAATGACTACTTCTAAGTCCTTTTAAGTTCGATCGAACTCTTTTTAACAACCATTCTTTATCCTATACTGTACACACAGAGCGTACATATAGGACATGTACAAAGGTGAGCTTAACCCTTAACAAGAGTTTTCTTCCAGCAAACCTTTGAGGATAGGGACAGCTGATAAATAGTGGTGGGTACGTGTATACAAACCATTGAGTATCTTCGTGAAAAAAGCTGACTGCACTTTCACGTGATAGGTACCTGCCTGATATAGGTTTATATTGCTTTGGCTTATAATTTTCTATGTTCTATCTTTTGTCTATCATGCAAAATGAATAGTACAAGAAATCTATCGCTATGATCTTTCATCATTCCATATATCAAAATATCGGGCAGACGAGTCTTCCACCGGATACTAGGTTCAAAGGGCATTGCGTCATCGAGGTGATTGTCGTAGGAACGAGTCAGGAAGTCGGTTGTTTGCAGGCTGATAGGTAGATACCTGCTCTACTCGTAATCACCAACTTTGCATGTAATCTTAGGAAATCGTTTTTTTTGGGAAAAACATTGATGTAATACAATATGATGCAAAGACAAAGTACGTCAACATGATAAACATCTATGCGAGCGTGGTTTATGATTCTGAGATTATGGTGACCACCACAATGTGGCCGCTGTGGGACAGAAGCTAAGAACACTGAAACATCACACAGAGGTGAGAGATTTTACTGTTTTGTAAATAAAACATGTTAAAAAACAGTTCGAGGAATATTATCGGCTGCTTATGAACCAATGATGGTCGTAGATAATAAGTACCTAGTTCATATCATAGCATAGTTTAGCAGATTCTCAAGAAAATTGGTACTTTTTAGTTATACAGATTAGATGCTAGGAAATATTAGGTGAATTTTAATTGATGTAAACACTGCATCATGAGATGGTACCGACAAAAAATGGTGCTTTCTTTGAAACCGTTGTGTCCTTTGTATAAGTTTATTTGCCTTATACTCAATAAAGAATAGAGAAGCAAGTTGATAGAAGTTGTTGAAGCGAAGTTAGGAACGAGTAAGTATTGCAAACATAAAGTACCTACTACACTAATAAAAGGCATGTATTTAAATAATCATTTTAATTTTGCAACAACAGCAAGCAAAAAAAAATCGATATTTTTATTTATTTTGAGCCTCACAAAAATGTTTCAAAATAGCAAGGTGCTGCTGGGTGAAAAAAACCATAACCTACTGACGTACTCCGTGTTAAGATTTGTATTATTGGCTGTACATTATCGACACGTGTCAATAATGTACGCATTGTACACCCAATTTGTATCTTAAGGGGATCAAATATTATTTTTAAATACCAAAAAATAATATTAAAATAAAACATTAAAGATAAATATCCTTTATTTTAAAAAGTGACCATTTTAAATAGATCAATTAGATTCTTAAGGATCAAATAATATTGTCAGTAGCTATGACCGGTCATATTCATAAACGCCTAACAAAAATAATTCATACATAAATAAAATAAATAAACACCCAGCAGTTATAAACATAGTCCGGCTGGAACCCCACACTAGGATTCTTTGTGTCGTGGATCAAGAATATCACGTCGGCACCCGCAGCGGGAATCGACCCCACAACGAATGCGTGTCTACCGACTATTCATCCGCCGCACCACCAGCGGACCAGCACTTAATGATATCTAACCTGTGCCTGTACTAAACTACCATCGGTATTATGTATTCCTTATCAAAGAGTAATTCACATGATTCTTATCAATATTTATAAAACGGTCGTGTGACACACCACTGACTGACAATGAACGTACCTAAAATCTAAACCGTCCTAAAGTCCTAGAGAGCTAACATTGGAGGGTATGTTCCTCCTAAGAAAGGATTTCCCAATTATAAGAATGGATTATTTTACATTCTAACAGGTCAAAGATTTAACCGAAATCTCCATGTCTCCGAAACTATACTGCATGCAAACTAGGAACAGCATGTGTTTTAGTATTTCATGAATGATGTAACTTTCTTTAAAAAAATACACTTGTTTTTGTGTTCTTTTCAATTGTTTTTGTAAGTTCTTTGACTATAAGTGATGACCGGGGTCTGATGATGGAGTGGGAGGATGGTCGAACGAGGAAAATTATCATATTTTCAATAGATTACAGTAAGTGTGCCTTGAAACGGACGTCAGTGGGTTCGTGGCCGGCGTTTTTCATTTATTTTGGTTTCCTTTGTTCTGCGGCAGCATCTCGTTGCGTGACAATAGCTAGCAGAGTCTGTTTAACACCATCAGGATGGAGCAGGTGCATGTATAGAAAACCACACGAACGAAGTCGTGGGCGTTCCGTTAGTAAGCAGATAATAATATAATTGAAAATTACGAGCAACAGAAATACCTGTAATATATTCAGAGTGATATTCGCGAGTGGAGTGTCGCAACCCGTCCTCTCGCCGCAGCATCCGTCGCCGCAGCGCAGCGCGCTCATCTCAGAACATTACCTACTGTAACTCCCGGCTACTGATCGATTGCCATTTACAACATCGCCCATCCATCTACTCAGCTGAATAGCTCAGAGCTACATACTATCAGTGTAAATCATCAAATAATTACAGTACAACTTTTCCCTAGTCCTGATCAACATTAGAAACAATTCGTCAAATAGATTTGGGAAATCATTATGCTACTTATTAGATAATTAGATAGGTATTTAGTTTTATGTTACGTAAACTACCTACCTCTAAGCAGCGATGTAAACTCACAAAATAGCTCATCTCTACAAATTTTACTGGTTTTGGTGTGCTATTTAGGTAAATTATTTCTGTAAATTTTAATTAATTAAATAGAGTGGCTGATAAAGAGTAGCCGATGAAAAGTAGCGTTAGTTAGCATTCGCTCGACCATTTTCTCGTCGACTTACCTTGCAAAATTGGTCTACGAAAATCCCTTTCCTTTTAACGGGATAATATATATATATAACTTATGTCCATTTTGAAAGTCTAATCTTGTATTGGAGAAATATTTTTTTGAAATCGGATCAGTAGTTTCGGAGATTAGTTCCTCCATATAGACTTACAAACTTTAGCTCTTTACTATATGAGTATGTAGGAATGTAAAATATGAAGACATGCACTCACTCCGTAGCAAGGTCCGTTATTGTTTCTATAAATCGGTAACCCACTAAGAGGTAGGTAGGTATACCTTTAACGCAATAAAATCTGTGGAAGTATGGATGGTTGCCCTAACACAGCACGGATGGTTGCCCAAATTCAACTTATCCGGCAGATAAGGCTTCGTTAATTTACCTCAGTTATTACCTATCTGTGGCGATCTTTGTACTGTAACCGACACGCGAGTCACGAGCCCCAGCCACGTGGAATAGCAATTAGTTTTATTGTGATACTTATTAGGGTTATTAGTAGTAAACTGTAGTTATTCCGATGAGTCTCGAGTCCCAGCACAGCTGAGTGCAATGCACAGCAACAGTCGGATGAAGCCGTCGGTCGTCGAATCGTCTAAAGGTCGATAATGTTACAGCTTATTTTGCTGATGCGACATCTATGATGTGTTACTTATGAACCGACAGATATCTATCGGAGTTAGATTTCTAGCTGATTAACTTAACCTAATCCAGAATTGATATTCCAAGTAACAGCCAAATTAACCGACAGCTGATCGCATCTGGTGGAGGATGTCCGCCCGCACCGCTAAATGCCCCAATTACCAATTATCAACACCCGACGGCGAACTCGCATCGCATATAACTTGCGATACCGCTCTGAGACTACGGAAAGGCTCCAAAAGTCGTGTGAATTCCAGCCGATGTTATTGAAGCTTGGAGGGTCGCCGCGCCCTCGAAGCGAAGACGCACGAGTGCGCTATATCGCCTAAATTGTTCAACGAAATCCTGATGTATAACCAACCAAGACGGCGAGGTCGTAGAAAGGAGCTGATGGGTCAGCGGAGCAGTTGCCAGGTGCACATACATGCTCACATGCAATCTCCACTTAGCTGAATGCACGATTTCCCGAGCGAGGCCGAACAAAAGTTACCGACAATGTGAGGTAGGTAAACTCAAAAGAACTGGTTTCAAACTAGGCGTTAATTTAACTTGGTATTAACAAGGTTAAATGCGCAATCAAAAGAAATAATTAATGTCTGCCTATAGTCCTTCATAAAAGCTGTCACTGTAAGCTCTGCGTTAATTTTTTTCTCAAAGAGATCGATCGATCTTAGAAACGCCGCTATTTACTGGTTCAGTATTTCAGGTCGTTAGGTGTTCTAATTAGACAATTATCTATCCGCATTGTTCTTCATCCACGTGTACTTTTATTAGAAATAATAGCAAATAAATTCCCTTATTAAGTGAATGGCTCTTTTAACTACCGAACGATTACTTTTTTCTAAGTTTTTCTTGTTTCTTATGTGTAGGTACCTAATTGAACGACAAACCGTTATTAATGTTCACGAGAGTTAACAACTCGATGACAGTTTTATTTATACGAAATCTAAAAACATTTCAAAATTTCTAGATGAAAATAAAGCAAGGATTCTAATGAGATCAGTTCATGGACGAGATGGAGAAGGTGTGTCACTAAATAATGATCGATGATTATGTTTTTACTCCAATAATGTTGAGCAAACTCTAGCTTTGGAAATGTTACTTCTGCATCAGTAAAACGCGGCATTCTTGGAACATATCCAGCATAAAAAACCCAGAAACAATCATACGCTAGATATTTATTTGCACGATATTTCGATACTATTAAAAGCTAAATTATCATAGATTATTTTATTCAGTTTGTAGTGATATAGTGAAATGACACGCTACAAGGTATTTTTTAAATATGGCTGCGCTATCGTACTCTAGGTTATTGTTTTCTACGATTATATTATTTAGTCCTGTAGGTCTCTGGTAAATGGCATTAGGTTATGTCGGGTCAGGATGTCGGCTCGCTGGATGTGACACTGTTCAAAGATCGCGACACACAGCGCGCCCCGCGTTATAACCAAAACTAGATGACATAAGCTACGTTGCGTAACGCTGAGCAACCGCGGCGGGGCGGCATTCACTCCGACGAGCGAGCATCGGCCGAGAGCCGCACTCGCAGCCGGCGCGGCGACGCGACGGGTGATAACATGCCGACCACATACATTTAAGAATATCCAAATAACACAAAACCTCGTGAACGCTTACCTACTCGTACACAATCGATCACAAATACATACCTGTGTGCGGTACTTTACTATTTGCGACTTTTTGAAATAATGAAAGAGGGGATCGTATGACTTCGTTGGATGCTGAGCGTCTACGAGCTCGTATATCCGATCCCCACCGGCATTACTTACTAACGTTGCTTTTGTCCGGTTACAGGTGACGAATAAAGTTTGCAACGGAGAGAAGAGGACGAATCGATATTACGAAATATTAGTGAAGTGGTGAATAGAGAAGTGTAGCAGAATGACGACGTCAATGTACATAGTAGCGCTGTTCGCGTGTACAGCGGTGCTCGCGGCGCCCGCGCCCGACCCGCAGCCCAACCCGCAGCCCGACCCGCAGCCCAACCCGCAGCCCGACCCGCAGCCCGCAGCCGCAGCCGCCGCCTACAACGACCAGACGCCTGAAATTATTGAAATCATCGCGCCGGCTGCCAGTGCACAGGTAATTTTGTGAACTGTGTCATGATTATATTTAATGTTAAGTTAATGAAAATAAATATAAATATGATATATATAACAAACGGTTTAAAAAAATAATTTCCCTTACCAAACGTGTTCAAAATATATATAAAATAAAAACATCAGACAACAAATCTAAAACAACTTGGGAAGTTATCAATAAAACACAATATAACATTCCTAAAGAACCTATATTAAAAATTAAAAATGACAATAATGAATATATAACTGACCCTACAGAAATTGCCAACTTATTTAATAATTATTTTGTTGACAAGGTTGAACCGGTACCAGGCGCTGGTAAAGAAGTAACAGCTAACATATGTCATTGTGAGAGATCAATGTTTATGGCACCATGTTTGCCACACCATATTAATAAAATTATAAATAACCTTAAAAATACAAATAGTACTGGCTCTGATGGAGTAACTACAAAAATAATAAAAGCGGTCAAAGAATACATATGCTCTCATCTCAGTTATTTAATTAATCTTAGTATAACAACAGGTACTTTTCCTGAAGGTCTAAAGATGACTATAGTGAAACCATTATTTAAAAAAGAAAATAAAGAACTAATGGAGTATTACAGACCTATTGCTCTCATATCAATTTTTTCAAAGATATTTGAGAAATATTTTTATGGCGAAATTAACGACTATTTAGAAAAAAACCATATTTTATGTAATGAGCAAAAAGGTTTCCGCCAAAATAAAACCATCAATATGGCAATATATGACTTTTATAAGAATGTTATTTGTCAAGTTAATGACAGAAAACGCGTATGTACCATATACTGTGATATGACACAAGCGTTTGACTACGTAGATCACAGTATTCTATTAAGTAAACTGGAAGCATATGGGATAAGAGGCAATATTTTAGAATTAATGTGTTCATATCTAACAGGACGGAAACAAGTAACTGAAATATCAAGGTTTGACTATAAAACCAAGTATAATGTTTCTTATAAATCGGGTGAAAGAAATATACAATATGGTGTTCCTCAAGGAAGTGTTCTTGGACCGCTACTGTTTATCATCTATATAAATGACCTCCCGAATAAATTGACTCAACCTATGACATTATTTGCTGATGACAGCTCAGTAATAATAAAATGTAAAGACGCAAACTATTATGAATCGGACATAAATCAATCATTATCTTCTATAATTTCATGGCTTGATAATAATAATTTAAAAATAAATCTAAAAAAAACTACTATTATGCATTTTAAACAAAAAGATCAAAACCCATCTGACATTAATTTAATATTTAAAGATACTATAATACAAAAAGTTGACTCTGCACGATTTCTAGGCTTGCAAATAGACCAAAAATTAAATTGGAAAAGTCATATTGAATATTTAGGTAAAAGGGTAAGCAGCTCGACATATGCCTTAGGTAGACTATCCTCGACTGTCAATATAGACACATTGATTACAGCATATTACGGCCTTGTAGAATCAGTACTCAGATATGGAATCATTTTCTGGGGCAATTCTACAAATAAAGAAACTGTTTTTAAAATACAAAAGCGTTGTCTACGAGTTATGTTTAAAATACATGTGACTGATAGCTGTAGACCATTATTTATAAAGCACAAAATTCTTACACTTCCGTCCTTATACATAATCGAGGTAGCATTATTTGTTAGAAATAATCCCCACCTGTTTCCACTTATGTCAGAATTTGTAGCTCGAAACAGGCGTGAAGATAGACTTTGTTTATTTCCATCCAAAACAGCATTGTTGCGAAAAAGTATTGTTTGCATGGCACCTATTATTTATAATAAAATACCAAAGAGCTACATGAAACTTAACTCGAATGAATTTAAAAGTAAATTAAAAAAATTACTAATAGAGAAATGCTACTACAATATTGACGAATTCTTAATGGACAAATTTTAAATAAGTTAATTTTAACCTAACGACCTAAGATAACGTAACTTCATAATATATATATTTTTTTTTTGTTTGACTATAATTTAGTATTTAATTTTATTGTGTTTGTCATTATTTAGCTTTGTCTGTGATAGTTTTGTAATTTATAGCGAGGTTTTAAATGTTTACGCCATGCATGTCAGTCTGTCGGTTTGCACACCGAAATCGGTAAAGCATGTTGTGTCCATCTCACTGTAATATCATAATATTTACACATGTTTACGCAAATAAATTATCTTTATCTTTATCTTTATTATCTAGTATCCAACGCAGGCCTTTTAATAACAATAAGTCAAAATAAATTAGCAATCAACCTTTACTTTTAATTGTCTTAGTATTAAAATTATTGAAGTAGTTACTTATCTAAAACAATGTAATTAGCATAGCGCAGCGCTAGTCCAGGTCCGCGCCGCGCCGGTGCGGGCGCCGGTGGATCGCGGCCTCGATGCGCAGCCGCGCGCACCTTATTTGCTATTCAATTAATTTTGTTGAATGATCCATTCATTTTTTGCAATAACTACGCCAGTACCTCTCAGTGAGTTAGGTACATAATCACATATTATTTTATTCTATGTAAACTATTAAGTGTAGTCTTTACCGGTAGGTAGGTAAGTGTAGTCCACATTATTATATTATGATTAACTTTTTGTGTTCGCTTCGGTAGCTAAGTTTAGCTAGCTGGTCACCTGCCCTCGCTATAAGATAATTATAATGATGAAGGTAAGGTATACCTATCACAACTAGGTGAAATAAATCTATTGTTGATACCTACTAGGTAGGTAGCTAAGTAGCTAAGCAGCTAAGCAGGTATGTACCTAGCAGCGCGGTTCGGTTCGTCTCGATCGCGTGATGATGACACTAATTACATGATACAGGTACAACTCATAAAAACAGTTAGTAGTTAACCACTTACCTTATTGTATGCATTTCATGAGAAGCTATTCACCGTCAAAGAGAAATCGGCAACGTCTTTGATCAAGGACATCAGAGTTCGCTGTTCAGAGGCGCTGTCGTAACGAGACGCCTGCTTCAGGGCAAAGTCACTCCAACAACGCAACCGCCTTGATACGACCAGGCGGCTCCAGCTCAGAGGTCTAGTAATTACTAACATGGAGGAGCTATGTACCTCCACTAAGAATACTCACACTCCGATAACTTTACCTACTCATTTTAATAGGTTCAATAGGATTCCGCCGAATTTACCGTACCTTTAACTAATGAAGGATAATTTCAATCAAAGAAAGTGCTACAGAAACTAGTGCGAATATATGTGATATAGTACACTATATACTATTTGCGAACGATATCTAGTCCCGAACAAACACTCTACTTTTCACTTCGATTGCGGAAAACAAAAAAAACAGGTACAAAAAAAATTGAATCATTTTGTTTGCCTTTTTTCTCCATTTCTTTAATAGGAGTAAATATTCATTTTCACTTGATGGCATTCTTAAATAAATAGTCAAGTTCACCTTCACTTCAATTTGTAAAGAGTCTAGAGGTTTCGCGGAAATACCACCTTTTTTTAAAATATGTTTTTGTTTTGACAAACGTACAGACGCATACATCCGACGGTCGCCAAGAAACGCCAGCAGTAAAAAAAATTCTGTCTTATATTTTTTTAAGGAAATTATTTTAAAAATGGAACATCGAACGGTGAATCTTTATAAAGGATCACATTAATTTCGTAGGCTGGACACTAACAACGACTAAAAAAAAATACTGTAGTCCCTAGGGGCTAACTAATACACTTTAGTCCGCCTACGTTTGACACCCAGATCCGAAACAAATATTTGCAGACGGGAATCGAAGTTTGTAGACGTTTGATCCTTGTGATTTGAATGCATGAAACAAAAAATATTGACTTTGAAATTATTTCAAAGATTCGAGATAACTCTTACGATAGAGTAAGGACCTAATTCATAGTGAAATAGGGGCTCCTCTAGACGACTATTCAGGAGCTATGCGAAAATTCAAGCGCAAATTTAACCTTTATGCACCCAGCCATAAGGCGAACGCTGAATGATGGATTTTGGGGGACCGTTCAACCCCCGACTATGAATTCAGGCTTAAGATATGCGGGTAGGTTTGCGTTGGTGCTGTAATATTTGTTGTCTGTGCGTGGTGTGGCTTGTTAAGCAAACGTACACATTGAAAGAGTTGTTCATTATCTAGTTACGATAGGAAATATGACTTACTATTTGATGATGATAGAACCTAACTAATTAGATAGGTGGGTACCTAAACTTACTTTTATTTTTTGTCACAACTCACAGTTTTTTGTGTCATTGTTCTAATTGACGTGTATCTTTCTAATGAATAAGTGATGCTGATTATGATTCTGGTTGCAGGAGACGCTGGCGACGCTGAACCTGGGCGCGCCCGGCTCCGAGCTCAGCGAACGCAACAAGCGCACCATCGGCATCCTGCGCCAGCTTTTCCCGACGCTCACGCAGGTAACGCATCACCCAACTGGTTGATCTATTAAAAGGCTCCGTTGGTGCGTCTGGTTCTGTTCTGTTGGTGCGTCGGTCGCCGCGTCGCACGTCGGCCGATGTCCACTATGATTCATCTGAAGTTGCTCTAATTATCAATTAAAAGGCTCCGTTGGTGCGTCTGGTTCTGTTCTGTTGGTGCGTCGGTCGCCGCGTCGCACGTCGGCCGATGTCCACTATGATTCATCTGAAGTTGCTCTAATTATCAATTAAAAGGCTCCGTTGGTGCGTCTGGTTCTGTTCTGTTGGTGCGTCGGTCGCCGCGTCGCACGTCGGCCGATGCCCACTATGATTCATCTGAAGTTGCTCTAATTATCAATTAAAAGGCTCCGTTGGTGCGTCTGGTTCTGTTCTGTTGGTGCGTCGGTCGCCGCGTCGCACGTCGGTCGATGTCCACTATGATTCATCTGAAGTTGCTCTAATTATCAATTAAAAGGCTCCGTTGGTGCGTCTGGTTCTGTTCTGTTGGTGCGTCGGTCGCCGCGTCGCACGTCGGCCGATGTCCACTATGATTCATCTGAAGTTGCTCTAATTATCAATTAAAAGGCTCCGTTGGTGCGTCTGGTTCTGTTCTGTTGGTGCGTCGGTCGCCGCGTCGCACGTCGGTCGATGTCCACTATGATTCATCTGAAGTTGCTCTAATGCTCTATTAAAAGGCTCCGTTGGTGCGTCTGGTTCTGTTCTGTTGGTGCGTCGGTCGCCGCGTCGCACGTTGGTCGATGTCCACTATGATTCATCTGAAGTTGCTCTAATGCTCTATTAAAAGGCTCCGTTGGTGCGTCTGGTTCTGTTCTGTTGGTGCGTCGGTCGCCGCGTCGCACGTCAGTCGATGTCCACTATGATTCATCTGAAGTTGCTCTAATTATCAATTAAAAGGCTCCGTTGGTGCGTCTGGTTCTGTTCTGTTGGTGCGTCGGTCGCCGCGTCGCACGTCGGTCGATGTCCACTATGATTCATCTGAAGTTGCTCTAATGCTCTATTAAAAGGCTCCGTTTTGGTTTCACCGTATTGCTTTTCGGAAGTATATTTTTGTGAATATTGAGATCTGCTGGTTTTGATGTGTTTTGTAAAATAAACATATTTACCAGGTACATACGTAGGTAAGTACACTGTTTTTTTGTAGGGTACTTGTATCTTAAAATACAAGTACCCTAAATTACACAAATTTTTGCCACTCGAAAGTGCCGAAATTCCGATGTACTCGACTCGAAGCATACTCGAAGCCCAAGATAAAAGATTTAGCCCTTAGTGAGAGTGAGTTCATGCAAGCAACACTCATTTCCAAGTTATTTTAGAGTCCGAAATACTATTAAGTTTGACCCATCATGGTATGTATTACCATGGAAGGACGTCAGAATGGCCGTAACATACAGATAGACAGACGGCAGTTCATCTTTTAGGTAGCACACACTGGTATAATAAATATATTAGGTATAGTTAAATATAAATAAAAAGTAATTTATTTCTAATACCTACTTAATTATATCAAAATATGACTTTATTATCTAAACGACTAGATATATCACAAAACTACTAGTATCTAATTTACTCTACGCTTCAGGTTCACTGTTTTAACATGAAAAAAAATGGTAGGTCTATAAAAAATGGTACAATCTATCTGTAGAAGTCACCTCCGGCCTTAGCCTCCCCTGAATCCACCCCCTCCCCACCTCGTCCCGCGTTACCTACACGTGTTATCATTATCACAAATCGAACATTCACTGCCGAAAAATACTTTCCGGTAAACATCTAAAAGAAAACGGATAAGCACGGTTCACTGCACAAATGTGCAGACGCGGGCCGGGGCATGTACAACAGACTCATTTCGTTGAATGTGTTATTGAATCAGACTTCGTTACAGATCAAAAGCATCGCTCGGACACGAAATTTAGTCTGTACTAGGTGGGAATATGTTCTAGATAATCGAACAGAAGGTACAGCAGATCACTAGTATGGTCCTCCAGACCTTCGGACCGATATTTCTTCGCGCGTTCCTCGGGGGCGGGCAGAACGGGGGCAAGGCGGGCGGCGGCGGTGGGACCGTCGAGCTGGATGACGACGACGATGACGACGACGACGAGCCGCTGACGTCGGCGCCCACCTCCAGCACCGTCAGCGTCAGCGTCAGCGCCGCCTCCGGCAGTCAGACGGAGCCGTCCTCGCCGGCGCCGGCGCCGCAGCGTCGCAAGCGTGCGCTGCGCCTGGCTCTGCCGGTATGACGTCACCAGCACGTCACCCTCACCAGCCTGCCTCGGACGGCAGCGCGCGCGCAGACCGCACGCTCATCGCCATTCATTGTCACGTCACCTCACGCACGCGAATCACCGACCTTCGACTCATGTCACCGTCCCGCTGCCGCCGTCTCGCAGGCCGTTCACGTCCGCTTCCCGTTTCAGAACGCGATCGAGGATAACGGGCTGCTGTCGGGCGCGGAGTCGCAGCAGGCGGAGGTGCGCGTGGCGTTCGGGGAAGGGGCCCCGGGGACCGCGGACCAGGCCGTCGCGGCCAGCGAGGACCAGCAGACGGCCGCGCAGACCGCCTCCATCGATGAGATCTCTCTCGATGACGCGGACGGCAGCGAAGAGAACAGAAATAAAAGGTACCTACCCCGCTATTAACGGGGGCACGGGGGATTAGTTGCAGTTCGTGCGTCATCATTTTGGAGTAAACGACCAAGTAAGTTGCAGTACGTGCGTTCTGCTGCGCAGCGAAATAATACGTAAACCTTTTGTTGCATTTCGTGCGTCGAGTAAATTTATAATAATGTACAACTAAGTTTTAGCCATAGAGCAGCAAAACTTTTAAAAGTCTCATTTTCATTATTATTCAACTTGTTCTATATTATGGTTATAGAAGTTTATTAAATACTCATAAAGAACATGGTTCACTTATAATGAGCTTAATAAGTATCTTTTAAATAGATCTGTTTATGTTACATTGTTTCGTTATGAAAACAAGTAAGGTAGTCAATATTGTAACATTAATACCTACTAATAGAAAGAACCTCGTGATAGCAAGACCTACGATTTTTAACTTTTTTGACAAACTTGCTGACATGCTACATGAAACGGTTCAACAGAGTAAAAATAATTGGCAAAGCATTGATTGAAATGACTAGCATTGACTGCTAGTGATTGCGATGCGAGCGCAGCATTCATTCCATTTCATTGTATTGTATTGTATTGCGTGGTTCGCTTCTATTTAATTTGAATAGAAAAATTTTGTTTCGAGTTTCAACTCGAAACAACATTCGTTTCGTTTCGTACGATTACATTGCAATGTTCAAAATGTTTGTTTGCAAAATTACACTCTTTTTCTCTTCCAACTCTTTATACCTAATTAGAAAGATAGATGTCATCCTTATTGCACCTACGAGTATAACATATTAAATACTTAGGTACCTACAATATACCTACTTAGATAAAGTAATACTACTGGTAGATTGTTCAGCAAAAGACTAAAACGAGCCATTTCATACGAGATAGACTAAGTATACTACAGTCTATCCGCTATGGAATCACTTCACGTCATTCTGAAATAGTCACGTTTACCTACCTTACCCTCTATTTGTAATACCGTATAAAAGTTTTAAAGATTTCGCGGCAATACCAACTATTTTAAACTTGGTATTGTTGGCAAACGCACTGACTGGCGACGCATACATCCAACGATTGCCAAGAAACGCTAGTGCCGTAGAATAGGTCGCTTTCAGTTCCTAAAATAAAAATAAATTCAAATAAAAATATTTATTTTTATTAACTATTTATATTATTTTAAAAGATCACATTTATTTTGTAGACTAAATAACAAATGTTACCTAAAGTCTAACTAGTAAACTAATGACACACAGAAGTAAACAAAAATATATAGGTATTAGAGGTAATGAACTAAAACCAAAACGATTTTTTTAATAAAGAAGGACGAGAATATGTGAATTCCGGCTAAGACGGATTAATACATGATCATCCAACAGTATTCAAGATGCGACAACCAATCTTTTTAAGTAGTTAGGTACCTACCTCTCCGGAACTCTACAGTTTGTATTTTCCCAACGTCATTGAACATAGGGCATGATTTTCTGAATGTAATTGCGCGACTCGCCACTGAATCGGTGATCGCATTGATCGATGGCACGCTCTCATATTGAAGTGATTTGATTAAGTCAGGGTACTGAGTGAATACTGCGCCGCGCTCGGTCGCGACTCGCGATACGATCATGTCGGAGGAACAATAAGTACTTGGAGAGGGGCGCGGCCGCCCGCATTGCACTTTTTGCTTTACTTTTCATTTCGCACGTTTCGATTGAGTTTCTGTTTAAGTGTAAGTAGTTGTGCAGTGTTAGTTCGCTGTTAGAATTGCGAGGATCATGTAACGCTTGCGTGGAATGCAGTTACGATGCGATTAGGTAGGTACTTACCTACAGCCGCGAAGCGCATGCGCACAGAACCAGCTACGAGTAGATCCTCCCCACACGCTCACTTAGAATTTAGATTCTTAAATCACAATGTTTTATACCTAGGTAGTTTTTTTTACCGTCCAAATAATGTGAAAATGTCATTTTCATATGCCTTACCATAAAAGTAGATAAGAAATAATTGAATAGTGTTTTGCTCAAACATATTTTATTTATTTGGTCCAGCTGTGGGTGTTGCAATTATTTATCTATACAAATAACAAGCATAATATTATGTTTGGTACCTAAGTGATTGCACATCCAGTTATAGGTGGACATTGCATGTTAAAAAATAATAATAATAACAGAATAAACAACTTAGGTAACAGTAAAGAAGGTAGTATAGAGGTAGGTACATTAAAATGAATTGTTGTTGAATTATTATTAACAAATTTATCTATCAAAAGACAAATTAATATCGTATTAACTTTTAATTTTAGTACCGGTGATGGCGAAACTGGATGCTATACCTACCTGTTATCTACTGACCATCAGGCAGCAGGCCCCCCCCGAGTTTAACGCAAAATATTGCGTTGAAAAAATGGTTGGATATAGTGTTGTCAGTTACCTATAACTGATTTTCCTATTGTTATTTTTCAGATTCCTGAGCTTCGGAGGACAGGGCGGAGCTTCCGGAGGCGGCTCGGGCAACTTCCTCTTCGACATTGTCAGGGTAAGAGCAGATCAGCCGTAATAAGCTAACTTCAACTTTACTCTTTACTAAATCAGTTTCGAACCTTATTATTTTTTCTAATAGATACCTTATCAACAGATACTTACTTATCTTTCGCAATCAATCTTTTATTATTTATTATTATTTACCTCACTAAACTTATTTTACGCTCTAACCTAAACAATATTCTCAATCTCACAACACAGGGACTATTCTCTCACTACAGCATACTCGTACATAGGTACCTATTCTTACTGTGATTCTTACTCTATCTACTGTACGTTGCATGAGTCATCAAATCAACAAACATGTGGATCGAGAAACTCAGCACATACCTAACCAGCACACGGAGCCCGGAATCCAGATGCAGATTATCAAGAAAGGGATGCATGGATGTGGTCAGAGGGAGGTGCGAGGGAGAATGAGAGAGGGGTTATGTTTCAGCGCGCCCCGGAGGCCATGGCGCGCGCGGCCGGCAGCGCCTTCCGCCTGTTTGCGGGCACCGACACCGGCTCCTTGAACCTCGGCCTCAGCGCCTCCGCCTCGCACACCGCCCCCCTGGACCTCTCCGACTCACAAGTACACTGCACACCGACCACTACCACTACCACCACCACCATCACCATCACCGTCACTCGCTGCAACGCAACACAACACTCCACCCCAACACCACCAACACACACTAATCATAATCATAATCACAGAGAGTAGAGCGGAGATTAGTTGGCGCAGCACGTAGCCCGCGTAGCAGCGTAGTAGACACGGGCACGGAGAGCAGTGGCACGCAGCGCAACAGCAGCGGCGCGGACGCTAGCTATCGCGGCTCCGCGAGGTCGGATCGAGGTCGATAAAGCAGTCGAGAGTTGTATCAATATTGACCTCTAGCATCTCTTCAACTCCGCAAGAGTTGTCACATTATGCAAATTAGTGCTGATATTAGGCAATTTGTTGATACTTAATAAAAAAACTTGACTGCCATCGACCTTGACACGAAATTCCTCGCAAGGGCCTTGAGATAACGATCGTAGTTTAGTTTGGTAACACTGACTGACAGCGCTCGGTAGGTTCCTATGTATGTATGTAGATAGTTTGGTAACACTGACTGACAGCGCTCGGTAGGTTCCTATGTATGTATGTAGATAGTTTGGTAACACTGACTGACAGCGCTCGGTAGGTTCCTATGTATGTATGTAGATAGTTTGGTAACACTGACTGACAGCGCTCGGTAGGTTCCTATGTATGTATGTAGATAGTTTGGTAACACTGACTGACAGCGCTCGGTAGGTTCCTATGTATGTATGTAGATAGTTTGGTAACACTGACTGACAGCGCTCGGTAGGTTCCTATGTATGTATGTAGATAGTTTGGTAACACTGACTGACAGCGCTCGGTAGGTTCCTATGTATGTATGTAGATAGTTTGGTAACACTGACTGACAGCGCTCGGTAGGTTCCTATGTATGTATGTAGATAGTTTGGTAACACTGACTGACAGCGCTCGGTAGGTTCCTATGTATGTATGTAGATAGTTTGGTAACACTGACTGACAGCGCTCGGTAGGTTCCTATGTATGTATGTAGATAGTTTTGTAGTTTTTAGCGTTACACTCATTTTCCTTTGAATCCTTCTTCCAATTTTATTCTTCTTTATTTCTTAGTTTTCATTTAAAGTAGTTTGCTCAGTTATTAATTTAATTAGTTGTAGCCTAAAGTAGATACTGATCGCACTAAATCTTATCGTATAGAATAAAATAACTATACTTTGAATATACTTTGTGCCATAATGTAAAATTATCTCAATTTCTCAACGAGCGAGAAGGTATATAATATATAATTATTGGGAATGCCGCTTCACAGTAGCGCTGTCGATGTTGTGATGAACAGTGTCCACCGATGATTTTGCAGTTCTCCTTCGGTCGTTGTATGTAATTATGTACGGTTCCCGGTGGTGGGTAGTACATATACTAGTAAAGCGAGGAGTGAGTGAGTGAGACGTTGTTGTTGTTTCCAGCTGGTGGCGGGCTCGTCGTCGGGCTCGCAGGCGGAGGCGGGGGGCGCGGAGGGCGAGGGCGAGGGCTCCGCGAAGGGAGACAACCTGACGGAGGGCGTCCCCGGCCCCATCACGCGGCTCTTCATCATCGCGAACCGCGGCATCGCCAACCTCATCCAGGACCTCATCCTCCGCATCGCGCAGACCTCCGAGAGGATAGTCAACTTCAAGGCGCGGCTCATCACCTCCATCATTTAATGCATGCCGAGTGCGCGCGCCTAGACAATACTAATAACACTAGTGTAGGTAGGTAGGTAGGTAGGTAGGTAGGTAGCTGCTCTGTACCGAGTACGAGTGGATGGTGGAATGTGGATAGGGACGACTGCCGGCTGCCGGCTGCAGGCTGGCTCGAGGCGAGTGAGCTACTAAACGATGAACGGAAAGAATAAGGTGCCTACTGACCATCAGTCGCATGATTCACGAGGTGTGTTAAAGAGATACCTACTGAGAGGTATGTACGCTTCTTAAGTGCCTCCAGTCACGTCAAATAAAAATATAAGGAAACCTGTTAGAAATTGCAACCCATTTTATAATAATAGCTCTTTTAATGATGTGTTATGTCACAGTTGGACACAGAGAAAAACTATAAAAGTGATAGATATAGTACAGGTGCCTACCTATGGTTCAGTTCCGTAGGTTTAGTAGCGAGCAAATCGCTCTTGTCTAGAACATTAGCAGGATGTGCGCTAGTGTAGGTTGTCCGCCGCACTCGTCACCAGTGAGTGCGCTAGTGCGTGGGACAGTGCGCCAGTGCGCGGGACAGTGCGGCGGACAGTGCAGTGAGTGATCGCTCAAGCTTTTTATACCGTGACATTATCGATTCGCTTTAATGTTTGTAAATATGTATTATAGCGGAATTTGTGTAAAATAAATAGTTAAATTATTGTCATCTCTTTCACTTTCATGACTCCAACGCGAGAGCTTCTGGTATCTGGTATCTAGGGCTGTTAACGTAGATCAAATTATCATTTTTATTTTTGTTAATATGTTTTTTACATAGTGATTCTAGGGAATAAAAATAAATTATACTTTTTTAGCTGTGAGTATTTTAATTTTGGGGTACCTTCCTATAGAAGGCAATGTGCCTTTTCTGATTTTTCCCTTGGGCACTGGACATGCTTCATAAACAACGGTACAGCTTACTTTAAAGAAGTGTTTGTGTTCGCCGCAAAATATCTGGGGGGCTAGACAAATACTACTTTCGTTTGACGTTAACGCCTGCGAAAAGATAAAATTGTATGAAAATGACATTTGCTGCGGAAATGTCACGTGACATTTCCATACAATTTTATCTTTCCGCAGGCGTTAACGTCAACAGAAAGTGGTATTTGTCTAGTCCCCATAGTATATTGTTCATCTATAGATTAATACATAGGAGTAGACGGTAGCCGGCTCATAAATAGAAAGAGTTTTAGATTACCACAGTGTCGAACAAATGCAGTGACACACTCTTCTTTGTATAAAATGTATTTATGTTATAATACCTAGGTATAATTCGATCATTATTATGACATTGATTCTTTAGCCTCCGGAAAGTGTTTTTTAAATTATAACTGATTATGTTTCGGTTTCCGCCGCGGGACCAATGTTATGACCTGCAAATGTTTGTCTCGGATCTGGGTGTTTCTATATATAATACTAACCGATGCCCGCGGTTTTACTCGCGTAGGATAGATAATTGATAGGTGAATTAAAAATACTTAATTGCATGATAATATTCTGATATGTATTCAGTTCTTTTGTATTTTATGTATCTAAACTAAGTTTACAGCACATCGCACCACGCGTTAAACATTTCTTTAACAAACTTAACACACGATCCTACCCCCTTTGAGGGGTAGTTTAGATCAAAATAAATTTGTCTTTTATCATTTGTACTGAATAATATTTATGATGAGTTTCAAACAAATTGGACCACTCGTTAAAAAGTTCCCAAACAAACATGGACACCCTCTACAACCCCGTAGAGGCGTAGTTTGTCAAGATAATTATATTAGTTTTTTTTATTATTTGGATTGAATTCTATTTATGTGGATTGTAAGTTCAAGGAATACCATTTTTTCTTACAAATGTTTTCAGCCCTTTCCATCCCTTTAGGGGTAGAATTTTCAAAATTCCTTTCTTAGTGCACCCCTACACCATAAGAGGAATATACCCTCCAAGTTTCATTTTTCTAGGACTTATGGTTTAGGCTGTGCGTTGATCCGCCAATCAGTAACGGAACAATTTTATTTATATTGATGTACGTATTTAAAAATAAAACGGTCTGTCTCAAAAAAAACGCTATGTATATTTATTATATATAAATGTATATATAAAAAATGTATATAAGTACTTTAACATTAATTTAGTTCCCATAATACAAGCTCTGCTTTGTTTTGGGCTAGATCATGCTGTGTGAAAAATGTCCAGCTTTATTTATTATGTTTTATTATTTTTGTATAAACACAAAAAATACGAAACAGAATAAAAAATATTTTTGTACTACAAACTTGTACAATGGGCGGTCTTATCGCTAAGTAGCGATCTCTACCATCATGTAGTAATGACATGTATAATGAAATAGTAGCAACAGACACAATCTTTTTCAAATTGGCATCTTCTTTAAAAGTGTTGTTCTCTAGGGTAGTTGAACGTGTCAACATGAGCCCGTTAGCAGTTTCGCTAGGTACCTACTATCGAAAAGGATCATCTCTCCGAAATTATGTAGTAACATTTTCCCCCAGATAAGAAAGAAGCACCTAGTATACCTACATCCTGCCTGCTGATTCCTCAGCTGATAACAATCATCAAAGCAATTTATAGCATCCAGTTTATTCAACTTACCATGAGCTTACAATAATATACAACAGTAGATCGATGGGTGGGAATAAGGTGGATAGGTTAGGTAGGTACTACCTTATGATAAGTTGTTCATGAAGGAATCTAGCATCTTGGCGACGCAGCCGACGCAGCAGCGCCGCCGCGACAGCGCGGAGGCAGCGCGCGGGAAGCGAGCGGGGCGCCAGCCCTCCGCCCCCTGCCCCTGCCTCTGCCCCTGCTTGTGACCCCGACCCTGCCCCTCCCTTTGCCCCTGGAACCGCGGGAACCGGCCATGGGCGGCGGGGCCAAGGGGCGGGAGCAACCTACATCTGGCTGCCAGGGTCGGACGAGAGAAACTCATCTCCTTTCAATCTTCTTGGATTATCGAGGTGCATGGATACCTACAAAATAAGTACATAATGTACCATGGACACCTATCTTATAGCAATTCTTTTGGAGTATTATATGTACTTATCTACCTTATAAGTACCTAATCCAACATAGACGAACTGCGTCTTGTCCTACTCCATTTGAGTCCCATATTTGCTCGCATAGTCTGCTTGCGCAATTCGGTGTTTGGGACTCGAACAAATGCGATCTCGAGCATGGTGCATGTCATGGCGCTCTCCCTTCATGCCTCTCTGCTGTTAGAATCATTGTGTGCGCCTCCACGAGGCCGTCCCTACCCGGCGGCGGGGGTGCGAGGGGCGCGCCGCATCCGGGCATCTAGACATTAGGGGCCCCTCGGCACCGAAGGCGCTTAAATACCTAATTCGCTAGTATTTAACTTCTAATAAGATCGCAGGTGGCTAGTCTTCGTTCCTAAAAATACTAGATTTTTCACAATAGCTTTTGTCGTGTACTAGTTAGTGACTCTATGGAGAACACTGTTGGTGGTGTGGCCTCCATTTGCTGTGGGGAAGATGTTCCTGTCACTGCCCGGGCTGATCCATCTGATCCAATCGCTCAGTATCCTAGGACCGGCAGTTGTTCGTCAGAGGTATTGTTATGTTCAGTTTGCGTTACATAAAACTCCACTTGCGTGATCTAGACACCTAGATGGCCATCTGTGTATTGTATGTGGTACTATTGGTAGCTCTTCGAATATGATTAACGAGTTCGTTTCTCTTCGCTCTGCGATAGTGCGATGCTTCGTACCTAGTTAAATGATGTGGCAAGATATGTCGCTACAACTCTTTACTTGTTAAACACAAAACCAGCAGAGCCAGTTACCTACATTCATAATAGGAGTTGGATACCAACCTACCAACAGTAGGTGTATGATTTTAGCGAAAGGTTTGTAGATTTGTGTACGATTTGTGTAATGGCTTCTTACTTAGGCCTCTGACTTAATTTTGAAAGAAGTAAGAGTACCTAGGTTATTAAGTAGGTACCTAAGTACCTTTCTCTTTTGTCATTGTAGGTGACCTATAAGTACCTACCTATAAGTTTAAGATAATAAGCTACAAAATGTAAACTAGCTAGGTAGCGAATTGAAAAAAATGACCTTACCTTACTGACCTTACTATTACGCCTCTATGAGGGTATGATGGAAACCGTGTTACTGGTTGTAGTTGTAGATAGGTAAATACGGCTATAGTGGCTGAGGCTTCATAGAAAATAATGTAAAAAATATATAAAAAATAAAAAGTAAAATAATGTAATGTAGGTATACTACAACTTTATAAAAAACTTTTGACAATGTTGACAAATAAGAGAACGTCACTGACACCGAGTTATAAGGTTCTCGTTGTGAATAGACACAAGCCATAATCAAGAAGTCAAGTCAACATGGATCGAAGGTGGTTCACTTCACTTCACTTCTTGATTATGGCTTTTGCAAAAAGGTGATCCAAAAGTATGCGGGTATTTTGTCTGAGAGTCGTGCGATATTTCCGGAATCAGGGTTATTTCTGCCATAGTGACAGTTGGCACTCGTGACATTCTATGAAGCCACGGCCGCCATCGAATGAATGAAGAACTTACTTGCATAGAGTAATTAACCACTACGTTTTACCTCGGCTCGGGCGAAATCTATTGGCCTCCTGGTTAATGCCTCGAAGTTTCAGACTTAATTTTTTGGGAGTCTTTACATGCTGACTCCTGTGGGTTAGTATGCTCCTCTGATCATATATGATCGTATTTAGTTACTCCAGCTTTGACGGCCGCCTGGTATAAGTGTAGGTAATGTGATCGTTTTACAATCTCCCCAAACGCAAGGTATGACCCCAAACGAATATACGAGCTCCTAGGAATACGGGTAAAAATATTACACTTTATCTGCTTACTTACCTACTTATGTGGAACAGAAGAAAAGACACTTGTTTCCTGGAGACACAAGTTGCGCGAGCGTACTTAAAATCTTGCTGTCTGTCTGTCTGCATAGTAGCATGTAAATAAGCCAGGTCATACAAAATGTGAACTAAAGAAAGACATAACAAACTATTATTTATATGTATAAGTAGAGTGCCTATAAATATATAATTAGTATATATAATAAGTAAATGTGATTAGAAATATAAAATAATATTATGGTATCTATTTAGGTATAAGTTGATAAATAATTGTAGCACGCTTACTGCCAATCACAACAAATTGGGTTGGCTGGTAGAAAATGCTTTAGCATTAAGTCACGTTTTAATTAAATGTGCAATAAAGAGTTAATAAATAAATAAAGAAACAATGACTAGAAGTAGATATTAGTAGGTATTTATTCGATTACTTTTTAATAAAATAATTTATGTATTTATTCAGATAACTTGATAATTAATTTGTTAGTAGAATAAGTTGCATAATGTCATAGTGTTAATACAATTCCTTCGTTAAAATACATTCATTCATGTCCCGATTCAGTAGGCTTTCTGTGAGACTATTAAATCAGGACCTGAAAGAAAGATTTCAGTATGGGAGAGTCAACTTATAAACGTGTTAAAAACTCTATTCTGAATCTATCGTTAACACAGGTTAAACATTTTTTGCTCTTACATTGTAGTCTGTGCAAGTCGTCCGTGCACAGACTAAAAACTCGTGCGTGTATGAGCGAGTGGAAATAGTACTTTTTAATTTTTAGATGCTAGTTGGAGTCCCTGTATTGTACGTCCATGTAATGCACAACCATGGAAAGTACACCCCTGGAAAGTACAGCCAGTATTACAAACCATTGGTTTCAAATACTTGGTTTGTAATACTGGGCGTACATTCCTGGGCGTGCATTCCCTACACGTGTTAACTTTGTACGGCCAGTTTTGTCCATCCCTGGAATGTACAGCCATGGAATACGAACCAATTTCATGCTCTGTTTTCATGTGCGAGTGCTATCAAGGGGCAAGTGCTGTGTTGCCATAGTATTTTACGCTATTAGTAAATATGTAGATGTAGTAAGTAGATTAGTTATTTATGTCGGTTTTTTGCAGATGAACTAACCGGTTGGTTTTATTTATTTGAACCCAAGTTTGTTGGATAAAGTTCGGATAGCAATCCTCCTTTTCTGAGTGGTAATAAAAAAAACACAATAACCTAACCAATCCAAGACGGATTTGCTTAGGAAGGATTTCTCAGGCCAACATTAACTTATTGTTTACATTATTTATCAATGGCAACTCTTAGTTGAACATATTAAAACTTGCTCAGTGCAAACGAGGCTCGTTCTCGTCATGCGACTTATTCGCATCGACCAATGAGAGCTCACGGATATGACGAACTCGCGACCAATGAGCGTCGA
The DNA here is from genome assembly GCA_958496245.1 of Perizoma flavofasciatum. NCBI lineage: Eukaryota > Metazoa > Arthropoda > Insecta > Lepidoptera > Geometridae > Perizoma > Perizoma flavofasciatum. The sequence goes on along the minus strand of OY292439.1, from coordinate 11,152,942 downwards.
GAATATTGGTTTGTAATCCGGGGTGTACATTCCAGGGGTGTGCAATACCGTCATGTGTTTAGTTTGTACGGAGCGTATTGTACGACCATGGAAAGCACACCCAGATAATTCAAACCAAATGGTTTGTAATACTGGCTGTACTTTCCAGGGGTGTGCATTCCATGGTTGTGCTTTGCATGGTCGTACAATACGGTCTCCCGCTAGTTGTACCTATGTAATTGTAAATAAGTTTTTGTAACAGTGGGTAGTAATTTTACCATCATAGCAATTAAGTAAGCGATGAAAGGAAAAATACACTACTCTTTTTTTTTTTTGCAAAACCAAAAGAAAGTAAAACGCCACAATAGGTTCTCACGTAAATAGAGCAAGAAATACCGTGTTGTATGATTAAAAGTGCCTACAGTCTGGCAGAAGAAGTATAAATCATGGCTTTGTACGAAGGAATTGCTCTCATTCAAGAGAAGCAAGCCGTGGTTTTAGACCTCGGCACTGATTACACGAAGTGAGTACCACTGCTGCTTGGTTTCAGAGATGCTGCTTGTTTCCGCTTGATTATAAATCTTAGTCTTGACATCAGAATCTGTGCTGTGCCCAACCAGTATTTTCTGTATCTACCATTATTTTTATTTATTTGAGTGGCTATAGATTAGTATAATAATAAATAGTTGATCTCAAGCATGGACGGTAGGTATCGTGAGGCGTGAGGTTGACATGGGTTGATGTTTACACGGTGTTGTGGTGTGATGCAGGTTCGGGTTCACGGGCGAGGCCGCGCCGCGCTGCATCGTGCGGTCCCGGTTCTGGGATGCGGCGACGCGCGGCTACAAGCGCCTGCACGATTACCGCTCGCCCGAGGAGCTCTTCCACAACCTCGTCAACATGCTGCACTTACTCTACTTCAGGTCACTCACTCTCAACTCTCCTATCTTATTTTGTCTCTACCCTGATAATCCTTGATTCTGAGAAATATGTCAGGATATGTATCATTCTTCATATTCACTGTACAAGCAATGGGTAGTAGATAATGCACAAGATGAATGTTGGATGGACAGGATTGCAAAAGGATGGGTGAGAACATTGCCAAAATATGACAACAGATCATTTCAAAGCAAAGCATTATAAGGTAACTTCAATAGAATAACAAGTTTAGTACTTAATGACTAATAGACCAACAACTTTCACAGCAATTTTCAAATTCCACTGATGACATGCCGAGTGTGCTGTGTCCGAAGACAATTATCAGTTGAGCTTTACACAAAAAAGCTGTGTGTCTGATTTGCATTAGTTTTGTGCGATGACTTTCCAAAGCGCTACATAACTTTACTTCATGCTTATATTATTTCAATAGGTTAATGAATTATTACTATTTCAGACATGTCCTGGTGAATCCTAAGGAACGCAAAGTGGTAGTTGTGGAATCCCTGCTGACTCCCACACTCTTCAGAGAAACTCTGGCTAAAGTACTATTCACACATTATGAGGTATGTTTGAGCAGATGGGTGAGTGTGACGCATGTTGTGATGTTGTGATAGCGTGTTGCAGGTCTGTGCGGTTGTGTATTGCAGGTCTGTGCGGTTGTGTATTGCAGGTGGCAGGCGTGGTGTGGGCGGACAGCGCACGGCTGTGTGCGGTGGCGCTGGGCGCTCCCACCGTGCTCGTCTGCAGCATCGGGGCCCTCGAGGCCGAGCTCACTGCCGGTAACCACATCGTGCAACTTTGTTATTGGCAGGTGCTGTGTAGTGCCTCGCTGCAGTATGTAAGTGTGCGTTGCAGTGGTGCACGGGTGCCTGGTGCTGGGCACGCTGGAGGGCGCGGCGCTGGGCTCGCACGCGCTGCACGCGGAGCTGGCGCGGCTGCTGGACGAGGACAACCACCGCCAACTCCATCTGCCTGATCACATCATCGAGGACATCAAAGGTATTTATTATACATCAATTGCAATGGTTAAAATCTGTTGCAATAATTAAAGCTAGCACAAAGATAGGTCATCAGGAATTACATATACCTGAGTTGGTCAATTAAAATAGGTATACAAAAAAAATAGAAGAAAAAATGACATGAAATTAAAAGATATCATCATAATTACAGTTACAAATTCAGCTTACATGAATTAAATACACTGTTATACATCAATACAGAGACTCAAACATTCACTTAAATTTTCAACATCATTTTCATTCATCTGCAAATAATAATAATTCAGCAATAATGGTTTAGTACAATAAATTGACACACTCAAGTCCGAGCGGTAATTCACCAGCACTCCACATCACAACAGTACTCTACTCCACAACACTACTCCCATATGACTCCAATCCACCACTTCACTCTACCGCTCCACCACACTCACCCACACTCTCTACTATACTCCCATATGACTCCAATCCACCACTTCACTCTACCGCTCCACCACACTCACCCACATTCTCTACTATACTCCCATATGACTCCAATCCACCACTTCACTCTACCGCTCCACCACACTCACCCACACTCTCTACTATACTCCCATATGACTCCAATCCACCACTTCACTCTACCGCTCCACCACACTCACCCACACTCTCTACTATACTCCCATATGACTCCAATCCACCACTTCACTCTACCGCTCCACCACACTCACCCACACTCTCTACTATGTATGATGCTTATTATTTTATATTGTGAGTCAAACATCTAAGTAAGGCCATTAACTATGGACATATTCTTTTTTTTATTTTTGTTCTGTGTACATCTGCGATCAGTCTTCAGACTATATGAGCAGGTTCGGTGTGGATAATCAGGCTTGTAAGGGAAGTGGTCCAGTGATCATTTCTCCTTTTCTTCAGGTATCATGTCTGTTGAGTTCCATGATGTGTTGTCTGCATAGTCTCTTTGGGTAGCTGATGGTGGTTAGCTGTGATGCCAAGTGATTAGGATATTTGTTCAGGCGTTCTTTGTATTTGGTTGAGTATTGTTTGATTTCTTCATTATCAGTGTTGATACCCAGTTCGGTGTGCAGTTCAGAGGTCTTCAGAAACCATGGTGCATTGGACAAGTTCCTTAGTATGGCATTTTGTGCTCTTTGTATGGTGGCGATATTTGAGTTGCAGGCTGATCCCCATAGTTGTATGCCATACGATGGACATATTCATAACTTTGAAATTATAAATAATTGTTACATAATAATTTATTTTATTTTCAAATCTTTATTCATAGTTTGTTTGTTCTTTTTTAATCTGCATGATAGCTGAGACTCGAGTTCTAAGAATAGTCTAAAAAAGTCTGATTGCCCAGTCTAAACATGCTTATAAAGCAGCAGTTTTGGTCTGTGTAATCCACAATAAGTAATTGATAATATGTACTAATAAATAACATTGGGTGTTATTTAGTTATAGTTCTCAAAGTCCCTACACACAGTCACATAGTTATAATCGATCAATATAAGTGAACATTAAAATTAAAATGTTGCATAATAATCATGAATTGTAACAAAATAATATATAAACATTTTCAAACATTAAATGAATTAATTTGTGGCGTTGCCACAGTACTACCTATTTACTACTTACAATATAATTATATCTACATAACAAAATATATTTATACATACATATAATAAATATAAACATATCGATCACTATTATTATATTCTACAAACTAAATACACTATTACAATCACAACATAAACATGCACAACATACAAAAGCATAAGTACATGCACCACTTACCTTTACGACGCATAGTCGTAACGAAGAGTCGTCGCGCCATCACCGGTCGTGTCGTATCGAGTTAGCGGCCCTACCTACAGCGAGAACAACGGACTGCGCCGGCGCATCGCTTCCCGAGACGATCGTCGCCGCGCCGCCCGGTCTGCCACACGCTCTCGCTTGCTCCGCAAATACCTACTCGCGCTACGCTATTCATACCGGCTTGCTATCATTCTCTGTGCTTACCTTATAATTGTGCTTTGGAATACTTTTATAAATAGTGGTGAATAAACTGGGTGTAGAAGTGTCTAGAGTGGTTTCATTGTGAGATAAACCAGGAAATAAACTACCTAGGTAGATGCCCTACACCCATCACTACAAATTCATAATTTTGTTTTAACTTCATTGCAATGTTCTTTATAGTGAAAACGTGCTTCGTGACGAGTCGGTCGCGTGCCCTGCAGTGGGCGCGGGGGGAAGCTCCCTCGCCCCCCGCCCAGCCGGTGCAGTACCCGGTGGAGGGGGGGGGCTCCATCCTCGTGTCGGGCCGCACCAGGGAGCTAGCTGCCGAGGTAACGTCTACATAACTGCAATGGGCGCGGGGCGAAGCCCCCTCACGCCCTGCCCAGCCGGTGCAGTACCCGATGGAGGGGCTCCATCCTCGTGTCGGGCCGCACCAGGGAGCTAGCTGCCGAGTTAACGTCTACATAACTGCAGTGGGCGCGGAGCGAAACCCCTCACCCCCCGCCCAGCTGGTGCAGAAAAAAGGAAATGCAATGCTCTAATATAAGAAAGAATACGAATAACTTTTACCATGAAGCCAACCAAGAAATCCCGAAAAAAAATTAGCTGTTGTATACTAAGAGTATGGAATAACTGTTTTTTTTTTCGTTGACTTCCTTTCGGCTTAGCATACCCTTCCTGATAACTCTTGATTGACATTTTGTTGCAATCTTACTTTATATTATTTATGGTTTTATTAATGGGCATCTACGAAAAAACTATTGGTGTATTTTGGGATGTATTCGCTAAATACGAGCTATAGAGACTATGGATTCAAGTGAGAGGCAAAGAAGCAAGAGGCTCAAGAGGGCAAAACTTGCCTTGCTAAGATAAAACTCTCAAACCTGGAACATCGCCGCAATCAGTATGTCTTTGTCTAAACTACGTTTCAGAGACTGTGCAATGGAACTGCACCACCAAACGAGGAAGAGCCTCGTTGAAAAGACACCGTTTAGTAGTCGAAATTCCAAAGACTCGCAAAGCATTTTGCTTCAATATTTACTGTGCGAACCGCGAAGGAACTTTCTACTTGAGTTACTGTCTTCTGAGAACTACAACCTGGGAGTTTTCGAATAAGTAAAAAGCTCCTTTCTTGATAAAAGTGCTTCACCGCAGACCACAGCGTTGCTTAATATGAGACAAACTGGTCAAACGCGACCTAAGCAGCCTGCAGGGATGGCAATCGCGAACAAAGTCGCGGGTACAGCTAGTCATTAAATAACTTCAACTGGCGATAGTTCGTACGCTGTAGATATAAATTGTAGGTAATTTGTGAATATAGCTAGTTACAGTATATCCTCGTGGTCACTGAAAATTCGGCTACTAACTTTATCCACAAAGAAGTTAGAGGGGGCTCGAGAGTGCCCTGAGTGGCTTCGAGACGAGGAAGGTGCGGCTGTGCTTGGCTCGGCTCGGCTCGGCTCGGGCGCTGCGTGTCCGCGGAGGCTCGGCTTAGATTATTGTGATTCGGTGTCGTGTAACGAGGTCGGTGTCCCGCGCAGGTGATGTTCGCGCGTGACGCGGAGCTGAGCGCATTGCCCGACCTACTGCTGCGGGGACTCTCCCGCGCCCCGAGGGACGCCCGTCGGGCGCTAGCCTCCAGTCTGCTGCTGTGCGGGGGCGGAGCCAGTCTGCGCAACCTGCCCCACCGCACCCGGGAGGAGCTGCAGCACCTCGTCGCGCAGGTATGTCAGTACGCAGCTGTATGTCGGGCGCTAGCCTCCAGTCTGCTGCTGTGCGGGGGCGGAGCCAGTCTGCGCAACCTGCCCCACCGCACCCGGGAGGAGCTGCAGCACCTCGTCGCGCAGGTATGTCAGTACGCAGCTGTATGTCGGGCGCTAGCCTCCAGTCTGCTGCTGTGCGGGGGCGGAGCCAGTCTGCGCAACCTGCCCCACCGCACCCGGGAGGAGCTGCAGCACCTCGTCGCGCAGGTATGTCAGTACGCAGCTGTATGTCGGGCGCTAGCCTCCAGTCTGCTGCTGTGCGGGGGCGGAGCCAGTCTGCGCAACCTGCCCCACCGCACCTGGGAGGAGCTGCAGCACCTCGTCGCGCAGGTATGTCAGTACGCAGCTGTATGTCGGGCGCTAGCCTCCAGTCTGCTGCTGTGCGGGGGCGGAGCCAGTCTGCGCAACCTGCCCCACCGCACCCGGGAGGAGCTGCAGCACCTCGTCGCGCAGGTATGTCAGTACGCAGCTGTATGTCGGGCGCTAGCCTCCAGTCTGCTGCTGTGCGGGGGCGGAGCCAGTCTGCGCAACCTGCCCCACCGCACCCGGGAGGAGCTGCAGCACCTCGTCGCGCAGGTATGTCAGTACGCAGCTGTATGTCGGGCGCTAGCCTCCAGTCTGCTGCTGTGCGGGGGCGGAGCCAGTCTGCGCAACCTGCCCCACCGCACCCGGGAGGAGCTGCAGCACCTCGTCGCGCAGGTATGTCAGTACGCAGCTGTATGTCGGGCGCTAGCCTCCAGTCTGCTGCTGTGCGGGGGCGGAGCCAGTCTGCGCAACCTGCCCCACCGCACCCGGGAGGAGCTGCAGCACCTCGTCGCGCAGGTATGTCAGTACGCAGCTGTATGTCGGGCGCTAGCCTCCAGTCTGCTGCTGTGCGGGGGCGGAGCCAGTCTGCGCAACCTGCCCCACCGCACCCGGGAGGAGCTGCAGCACCTCGTCGCGCAGGTATGTCAGTAAGCAGCTGTATGTCGGGCGCTAGCCTCCAGTCTGCTGCTGTGCGGGGGCGGAGCCAGTCTGCGCAACCTGCCCCACCGCACCCGGGAGGAGCTGCAGCACCTCGTCGCGCAGGTATGTCAGTACGCAGCTGTATGTCTGGCGCTAGCCTTCACTTCCATCTACTTTAATTTCACAGCTGTGGTTCTAATTTCAGGAGCCGTACAAATCCCAGCTGTTCGTGACAGAGTTCAAGTTCCACTTGTCCCCCACGCACGAGAACAGCGTGGCGTGGTGCGGGGGGGCCGTCGCGGGTGCGGGGGCGGGGGGCGCAGCCCGAGCCGTGCCAAGGGAGGAGTACGCGCAGAGCCCGAGGCTGCGGGACTGGGCCTGTCTGCTCGACAACACTCCGCCCGACCACCCGCACCGTCACATGTAGCGGATCACCTGCGCTCTGCCCTGCACACAAACTATTTTTGCATGTTCTGTTCACTTAAGACCAATTAAAGCAACTTATAAACTAGCATAAGTAACTTATTCCTTTTTTATATAAGTTTACCTATGTTGTAAATTAACTAGACCAATATAAATGCTCTGATAATTTTATAGCTTCTAAATACAAGATATAATATTGTTAATATTTTTTTTTATTCATTCTCATTCTTTCAACTAAGCTCTAATGCAGGGAGTTCTATTTATCTTGCCAAGAAGAAGCATTCTTGATAAAATTTGAAGTCTGAATTCCGATGACTGTGTCTGCTCCGGCTGAATGAAGAATTTCAAAAGTATCGGCTTTACCGGCGGCTGTTAACGCTTACACAAAAGACCGGCTGTGATCAACATTTAAGTAACCAACGCAAACATTGTTTAAACGCGCGAAACCTAATATTAGTTTGACTTCTTTTAAAGATGTCCGATACATTTTCATGCTGCATCCCCCAAAGATAAAGATATTTATTAAGAGGCACCGTATTATTTATCTAGAATCTAGATAATATTCCTATAATCAAACATCTAGAAAAAAACGTTCGTTTACTGCGACAAAAAACTAATTTCTATTATTATCAGTTTGCGCTTCTTAATTTGAATTTGTCGGCTCTCCGCGTTACTGGAGATGGTTGGTTCTCCGCTGCTGCCAATGAACGGAATCGGCCAATCATGAGGGCCGGACTGCGACAGCAGCGCCACCACCCGCACAAATCGGAACTGTTTTACATAGTGAACTTCCGTCTTTGAAAACTGAACGGCGGCGGCGGTAATATTGCGCGGGCGCAATCTTTTTACTTGAGAAATCATCACATTACTGTGCTGTTATTGTGGTGTGGGTTCGATACCAGAAGTGTCGGTCGATCAACGGTCGAGCTTTCCGTGCGTTTGGTATCAGGCTGCTGAACCAGCAATTCAAAGGTGTGTGCTACCTAACATACTAGTTAGGTATTGATAACCACAACGCATAGAGGCTAAATGAAAAGTTTTTTTCTGTATACGGTTTTGAGCCAAAGAAGTTGCAAAGTACATATTTGACCTCGGAGTGACAAATACTTTTGAGCATCTCGTTTGCCTCCCGCTTTGATACACGTTTCTAGATCCTTAGTTAATGCTTTAGCTTTGTAGTCTGTGCTCAGCCTGATTGTAGTCGAGGCGTTCGTCGCGTCGTTGTCGGTCGTCCGTTCAACCGTTATTAAGAGTGTCTTTGGTTCATTATTAATTATAATTTATTATAACCAGCATTTTATTATAAAAAGTCAACTTCTTAAAGAAGGCATGTGTGATAGTTCTTCAATCGGTGTCTTCAGGAGAAAAGTTAGTGTTGCTTATGCCTAAGGTGTAGTTTAGCTTGCGGTAAATTATGATAGAAAAACCACGATACGTGTGCACTCTTTAACGTTTATTTGCGACTGAACTTACGTAGCTACGTGCATCTGCTTATAATATAGACGCCTAAAAGAAACACTATGAAAATTTTGAATACTTGCACAACATTCCGCCCACCAAAAGACAATCGGTCTTTTTCTTCTCAAAATAATGTATACAATCAAAGAAATGGGTGGTGCTGGATAAATAATTAATTGACTGAATATACACAAATGTGAACTGGAAACAGTTGCAAGAACTTAACTAATATTCTAAAGAATTTTATGCTTGAACTACAAAGATAACTTAGGTAATTTGGTAGGCTTACATTGCAAAAATTATCTAACATCTTATGTACTACAATTGAAACAAATAAGTTTATGCTAACTTGAGATTAATTAACAATTTCATTCGGTATCAATAGGGAGGGGACAAAGTTTCGAAATCGATCTTTTCACTACATTGCTACCACTCTTTACACTGTAAACTCTCGTGTAAGAATCGTCTCCAGGGTGTTTGTCTACAATGCGGCCTAGAGACCATTTCCCGGGGGGTAAACCATCAGCTTTGATCAAGACTATGTCACCGACCTTGAATTCTTCAATCTTTTTCAGCCAAATTGGACGTTGTTGAAGCCTTGAAAGATATTCTTGTTGCCAACGTCGCCAGAAGTCCCCGAGTAGTTTTTGTGTATATTGCCAACGCGATAAGGTATGGACCTTGACGTCTTTAAAATCTGGCGTTGGGACGACTATTGGGGCTTCTCCTATCAAAAAGTGTCCAGGTGTTAATGCTTCTATTTGGTCTGGATCTGAGTCGTCAATGGGACATAAAGGCCTGGAGTTGAGACAAGCCTCGATTTGGCACAGTATGGTCGTCATTTCTTCAAAGGTGAGATTGGTGGTTAGAATGCGTTTCAGATGGTGTTTGACAGATTTCACACCAGCCTCCCACAACCCGCCGAAATTCGGTGAATAGGCTGGGATGAAATGCCATTGAGTTCCTTCTAATACCAGCTTGTCGGTTATATCACCTTCGAAGTCCAAGTTTGCATCCTTCCATGCTGCTATCAACTCTTTATCTGCGCCAACGAAGTTCCTTCCTTGGTCACTCCATATATTGCTACATTTTCCTCTTCTAGAAACAAAACGTTTGAATGCAGCAATAAAAGCTTCTGAAGTGAGATCTCCAACTAATTCCAGGTGGATAGCTTTTGTTGACATAGAAACGAATACAGAAATGTACGCTTTCTGAGTTCTAATGCCTTTTCCTTTTGACATAGTTATTTGGATAGGGCCTGCAAAGTCTACTCCACTATGTAGGAAAGCCCGTGTTGGAGTCACCCTCTCTTTAGGCAGATCTCCCATGATCTGTGTTCTGGTGATGGCTCTCTGTTTTGCACATATCAGACATTTGTGGATGCATGATTTTACCAATCCTTTAGCTTTAATAATCCAGTATTTGGTACGTAAGTAGCACAACATCAGCTGAACACCTCCGTGTAGTGTTTGAGCATGAGCGTCTGCGACTATCATTGGTACTAATTTGTTTTTGTTTCCTAGGATTATAGGATGTTTGGTGTGTTCATCAAGATTTGAGTGCCGCAGACGACCGCCCACCCTGAGAATATTGTCTTTGTCAAGGTAAGGATTGAGTGTTTTTATGTTACTATCTCCTTTCATAGCTTTATTTTTCATTATTCTCTCTTTCTCATCGCTATACTCTTCTTCTTGTACCAATTGTATGCATGCCATCAGTGCCTTTTCCAACTCTTCCGTAGTAAAGCTTCCTCTTATGTTTTCTGATTTTCTTTTATAATTCGAAAATCTTTTGCAGTAGGCTATTACTTTTATCAGTTCCTTTAAATTTTCAAATTGGTCAAATTGTGATATAAAACTTTCACCTGATTCTTCTTCATTTTGTACTTTTAGATTAGCTTGAATTTTATCTTTCTTCATTTCTAGGTCTGTAAATGTTTCTGTACGTTTCAATTTTATTTCTGTTTCAGATAGCCATGCTGGGCCTATCCACCACAGCTTCGCATCTTTTAGATCCGTAAGGAGCATACCCCTTGATGCTATATCTGCTGGATTTTCTTCTGATGGGACATGGTACCACCGGCTGTTGTGGATCGTCTCAATTATCTCTACAACCCGGTTCGCTACAAACGGTTTCCACCTGTGTGGCTCACCAGCCAACCATGCCAGGACGATCGATGAGTCGGTCCACGCATACATTTGTGTCGTAGGTATTCTCATGGCTTGTTCTATTTGCTTTAGCAACCTTGCCAGTAGCAGTGCTCCTGACAACTCTAATCTTGGTAAGGATACAGTACGTAAAGGTGCCACTCTAGTTCTTGAAGCTATGATTTTTGTTGCAACAGTTCCGTCTCGACCCTCTGTTCTTACGTAAGCCACTGCTGCATAAGCTTGCATCGAAGCATCGCTAAAACCGTGGATTTCTACCGTCGTCATGTCAGAGCTTATTGTGCCGAACCATCGATCGATATAGATTTCATCTACGTTCTTGAAATCTGTCCGAATTGTCTTCCATTCGTCTTCTACTTGTTGGCTTATCTTGTCATCCCAACCGACCTTTTCCAGCCAAAGTTTCTGGATTAGTATTTTGGCCAGAATCAGACTTGGAGATATCCACCCTAGGGGGTCGAATAGTTTTTGAACATCGGACAGGATTGTTCTCTTTGTGACCTTGGTTAAAGCGTTTGGCAGATTCAATTGGTATTGAAATTGATCCGTTCCCAGATTCCATGTTACTCCTAACGCTTTAATAGTTCCATCTAGTTTAAAATCCAAGTGTGCATGAGTTGTTCTTTCGCTTGGTTTAATGGATCTCATGAATTCTGGACAGTTGGAAGACCATTTTGAAAGAGTAAAGCCTCCTTTCTTTAGTATACTAGCCACTTCTTTGGCTCTGGCTATAGCTTCTTCTGTAGTGTCATTTCCAGACATCATATCATCCATATAATAATCTTCTTTTATTATCTTTGCAGCCTCTGGATGATCTTGACCTTCGTCTTCAGCAACTTGATGAAGAGTTCTTACAGCGAGATAAGGCGCTGACGCGGTGCCGAACGTAACTCGAAGCATACGATATTCTTTGATAGGTTTCGAATCGTCTTCGCGCCATAAAATGCGCTGATAGCTGTCGGCATCTTCTTTTAAAACGAGGCATTGTCTGTACATCATTTTAATGTCACTTGCATAACAGACGCGTTTCAACCGCCATCGCATGATTAAGTTCCTTAGGTCGTCTTGAAGCTGAGGACCAACAAGCAGTTCATCATTGAGGGATACGTGGTTCGACCCCTTCGCCGAAGCATCAAATACGACGCGTGTCTTCGAAGTTTCTTTTTCTTCACGAACTACGGCATGGTGAGGTAAGTACACTACTTTTTCTTTCCTTGTTTCTATTTCAGGTATTTCTTCCATGTGTCCTAGTGTTAAATATTCTTTCATAACATTCTTATAATCTTCCTTTAGCTGTGGTGTTTTTCTAAATCTTTTTTCTAATTGTAATAATCTATTTCTTGCTATGTCTTTCGTGTTTCCTTCAGGTGATTTTGGATTTTCTGTCTTAAACGGTAGCTTTACAACGTATCTTCCTTCTTCTGTTCTTGTGTGTGTTTCTGCGTAGATTGTTTCGCATAGGTTTTCTTCTCTTGTTAGTTTCCTTTTGTAATCTGTATCTATTTCCCATAGCGATTTCAGCATCTCATCCATGTCTACTTGATGGTGAAGGACCAGAAATGATTTTTCTTCCAAGTTCGTCGAATCGATTTCTCCGAACAAGATCCATCCAAGGCTTGTTTTTTGAGCACACGGAGAACCTGGAGGACCCTTGATAAGTGGTTGTTGCACTATTTGTGCATACTCTTTGACACCAAGAAGCAAGTCGATCGGCCCTGGTGTATGGTAACTTGGATCTGCCAGATCGAGTCCTTCTAGGTGTGTCCAATGATTAACAGTGACAGCTTTGGAGGGGAGTTGCGTGGTAAGTTGTTTGCTCATTACATAAGCCCTTAGATTCATCTCAAAGCTGGAATCCCATCGGGAACCAACCTGTAGCTGTACCACGTGATCGACGTTTGTTCTTGTAGACCCCACTCCAATGATACTTCCTCTTGCTGACTGTTTGGTTAGGTTGAGCATTTGAGCCGCCTTCTCGCTTAAAAAAGATGCCTGCGAACCTTGATCAACTAGCGCGCGCAGAACAACGGTGCGATTATGCTCGCTTCTTACTATCACCGTTGCCGTCGCCAGCAGTGCTATGCCTGTGCTTTGTTTGGTACTGTGGTGTGACGCGATCATTGTGTTGACATGTAGTTCCTCTCGCTCTTCTACGCTGTGGTGTAATGCCTTCGGTTGAGTGGTTCCTGATGCTTCCGAAGTATCTAATTTTTGGTTGCGGTGTAGAAGAGTATGATGACGACGTCTGCATATACGACAAGACATATGTAACCTACATTGGTGGGCTGAATGTCCCGGTACCAAACAATTAAAGCACAAGTTGTTTTTCTTTGCATACTCATCTCGTTCAGTTGGTTGCAGTTTGGTGAAGTCTTTACAGTGGCATAAGGTGTGGTCTTCCTTGCATAAAACACATGTTTTTTTTAATGGTGTTGACGTAGTTGATGTGGGTGAAGGCGACACGGCATCTGCAGCGATATGGAATGAACGTTCCTTCACCTGCTTGTCCCGGGGGCCCGACGACGGTGTGACAAGTTCCAGCGTTCTATACTTCGACTGAAGAAACTTCTTCAATCTACTCCAGGTGGGTAGTTCATCAGATTCGTCTTGGTAGGCATTCTCCTCCCAGTCTTTATGTGACTCAGGGTCCAATTTCTGCACGACCAGAAAAATGATGATAGGATCCCATGAATCCGTAGGTATGTTCAGGTTTTGCAAGTTGTTCAGGCAATCCATCGTGACATCAAGTAAATTCTTGATCTGAGAAGAAGATTGAGAGGATATCTTCTTTTGGTTGAACAGTTTTTTCAAGACTGAGTTGATGATTAATCTTTTATTTCCGTACCTGGATTTAAGAATGCCCCATGCTTTTTCATAATTTTTGTTTGTTACCTGGATGTGTTTCAGTAATGTCTGGGCTTCTCCGGTCACACTAGTCTTCAAATAATGCAATTTTTGCACTTCACTAATCGTCGTATTTTCATGCACTAATGAAGTAAACAAGTCCTGGAATGTAGACCATTCTTCATAATTTCCACTAAACTTTGGTAATTCTATTCTCGGCAGCCTAACGAGTTGATTTTGATTGGAATTTGTACTTGTATTTATGCTGTTGTTGTGCGATGAAACAGCGGCGGCGTCAAGTCCGGGCGATGCGGTTAAAGTGGTCAGCAAGTCACGTAAATCCGCCAATAAACAAAGGTATAAGTCCTCGTAAATGTAAAAGTCTTCGTTTACAAAGTACGGTAATAAAGCCTTTTGTTCTTTCGGTGTGACTTTGATCAAATCTTGGTGCGCATTCTTGAAACTTGTCCAATACTCGTCGATAACTTTAATCCTTGCCTCAACATAACCCTTTGTTAATCTTGCCTTTGGACATTTCTTCAGATTTGATTGAGTTTTTTCTAGTAAACGTGCCGTATCTTCCAAAATATTTAATAATTCCTGCGAAGTTGTCATCGCGCTAAGTTCTTATCGCCGCTCCGGAATGCGGCGCAGCTATTGTTCTCGCAGGCGGCCGATGCTCCGTAGCTCGTTATCTGTCCGGCTCGATTGCGACCATATGTTGCTTATGCCTAAGGTGTAGTTTAGCTTGCGGTAAATTATGATAGAAAAACCACGATACGTGTGCACTCTTTAACGTTTATTTGCGACTGAACTTACGTAGCTACGTGCATCTGCTTATAATATAGACGCCTAAAAGAAACACTATGAAAATTTTGAATACTTGCACAACAGTTAGTGTAATGTATTGATGTTGTCTCACGTCAGTCGCAACGAGCGATCTGACGAAGCGGCTGTGTATTTGCGATGAGGTGTAGTTTGAGTCAAACAAAAGACGAATAATCAAGACAATACAAAGAGCATCGATATGTCTATCTAAATTATTTATGTATGGTGTATATTTTATAGTATCCTTATATAGTATATATAACTAACAACTATACACACACATATATATATAAGTTTAGTTATTTTGTATTTTTGAGTACCTAAAGTATTGTCTGTTTCATTATTTTCTTCTGTACACGATCCTAACTCTATAATTACCTTGCTAACCACTCAACAGTCCATGGTAGCTGTACTTACCAGTACTCGGATACGCTTGACAGTCCGTGGTAAGTACATCTACCAGTAAAAAATAGCGCGAAATTGGCGAGTTGCGTACCACGTTTTACGTCTGTAGGGCATATTGTATGCATTCTCGTATCTTTGAGTGTTCATAGACTATTTTCGTGTTGAAATTCTCTATGCCAGTAATAGAACCAAAACCTGGCCTCGGTGAACAATGTCTTAGGAAAAAATGCAATTGAAGTTCAGTCTACGGTCGCGCGCAATTATTTTTTATGAGTGAGCTTTTATGGAAGTTAGGATTAAATTAGTAAAAGTATATATTTTATCTAATATTATGTATCGTACGTAAACGTACGTATACGTAAAAATACAGGCTTTAGGATTGATTGAAAATATCAACAAAATATATATGTTTCCTCATAAATAAAACAAATTACTAAATTTATGGGTAAAATCAGAATTTTAGTGGAATTAATTCACAATAACCCAAAATACAAAAAAAATATCGTATATTGTGATTTACTGTTTATATAATAAAATTCCTTAATAAATTAGCTTTACGTTCATAAAATTAGTTTTGACTTAGCTACAATAGCTAAGTCAAATCGAGATATAAGCGATTCTTTAATCGCGGGCCGTCCGTAATTTTCTACGATAACATGGCTCGCGACCTTGGACTGACGCGGGAACATGTTCGCGAACGCTTGGACGTTTGAGTCGCTAAGTAATTATAGGGGTAGGGTTAAGCTCGCCTATTTAATTCTGCCTTTTTGTGAGTGTTTATTTGTGTGTACATTAAAGAATATAATATGGCTTATGTAGCTAGTTGTTACAATTCTACCAGTGTAATGTCAGAATTAAATTGTTATGTCATTGTCTGATTCTGATTTGACGTCTGTCATTTCGAACGTATCGAAACGAATGTAAAAAATAGGAAAATCACGTCGAGAAAATAAAGTTTCAGCGCAATAGAAAGAATCCCAACGTAGTTCGCGCATTTAGCTCGCCATGGCCGACGAGGTGAAGACCGTCGCCGCGAGCATCGTGAACTTTTTGAAGCAGCAGCTGGACGGCGACGCGCTCGGCGCCGACTCGCGCGAGAGCGTCGAGGTCGCCGTGCAGTGCCTCGAGACCGCCTTCGAGCTGACGCCAGGAGACGCCTCGCGCGGTGTCGACCTGCTGCAGCTGCTGCGGGCCTCCTCGCCCGCCGCTCCCCCACCGCCGCCCAGCGCCGAGGCCGAGCGGCTCAAGAACGAGGGCAACGAGCTCATGAAAGCGGAGCGGCACCGCGAGGCGCTCGAGCTGTACTCGCGCGCGATCGCGCTCGAGCCCCGCAGCGCCGTCTACTACTGCAACCGCGCCGCCGCGCACTTCAAGCTGGCGCAGCACGAGGCGGCAGTCGGGGACTGCGGCGCCGCGCTCGCGCTGCAGCCTGACTACGGCAAGGCTCACGGGCGCCTCGGACTCGCGCTCACGGCGCTCGAGCGGCACCGGGAGGCGCGGGACGCCTTCGCGCGCGCCGCCGCGCTCGAGCCCGGCAACGACTCGTACCGGCAGAACCTGCGCCTCGCCGACGAGCGCCTCGCGCGCCCCGCGCCGCCCGCGGGCGCCGCGCCGCTCGACCTCGGCGGGCTGCTGCAGAACCCGGCGCTGCTCTCGATGGCCACGGAGATGCTCTCCGACCCGACCATGCAGAACCTCATCTCGGGACTCATGAGCACGACGACAGGCGAGGCGGCGGGTGCGGGCGCCGGTGGCATGTCCGCGCTGCTGGAAGCCGGGCAGGCGCTGGCGCACCATATGCAGGCCTCCAACCCAGAGCTGGTGGACCAGCTGCGGCGTCAGGTGCGGCCCCCGACCGCCCCCCCCGCGCCCGACAACAATCAGCCTGAGCTCTAAGGCTCCTTTAACTTCATGTTTAATTCAGGAGGCTTGCAGCATGAGCACCGATGCAAAATTTT
Organism: Perizoma flavofasciatum; assembly: GCA_958496245.1. Lineage (NCBI taxonomy): Eukaryota > Metazoa > Arthropoda > Insecta > Lepidoptera > Geometridae > Perizoma > Perizoma flavofasciatum. Next base: position 11,136,215 of record OY292439.1, on the reverse strand, counting down.
GCTGATAATTTTTTCGGTCTATTAATATTAATTACTATGCAAATATCAATTATTACTATTTTATTTGGTAATTTATAATTATGTCTCTTACGTCTTCTGTCTACTTACATCCTTTCTGTCAACAGAACCTTTGTTCAACCCAAGGGTGCTCATGCTAAGTAAGCCTGCTCTACTTTGAAAGCTAAAAGATGATATTGTGTGTTTGCTCTGTGAAACAGCGACACAATTTGGGCATCAACTTTCAGAACTCGGGTGGGATTTCGGAAGCTGATACATGGTAACTATGCAATTCCTAACTTTGGGAGTGGAAAAGGGGAGTCTTTTGAGCCTTATATTCAAATATTGCAAGATGAGATGGGTTTCTAAATCTCAACTCCTAGCCTAAGTTTTTGAGTGCATTTATCTATTCTTCTATAGGATTGCTCTACCACAAGTGTTTTGGTACATAGGTACAAGTAAAATATATTATTACGTTGGCAAAACATGCAAGAGCACATTTTAAGTTGTATGCGTCATCTACAATGATTCATTAGTTTATAAAAAATATTTATAATCATGTTAGTAAGAGACAAACTACTTTGAGATATTGTTTGTCTTTTCCTAATATCTACTTAAGGTTTGAATTTATTGGTATGGTATTGTTAAAAAAAGTTATAATAAAAATGACTGTTGTTTTATTTTAGTGCCTGGAACTCCCATGTTGCCAGCCAGGTCTTGTCAAAAGTTACCTAAACTATAATTATGTATAAAAAACTTACCTTTTAATGTGATGAGTATATTTTTATCAATAATAAGGTACTAAAAGCTGAAAGACAGATGTTGGTTGTATTAACTTACATAAAAAATAGATAATTTAGCGTGTTCCATTTTTGACTTGCATTTTGCAATAGGTACTTTTTATTTTATATTTTTGCCAACAATGCTAAAAATATTCAAATTACAAAAAAAAATATACTAATTACACAAAATAACCTCGAAGGTTACTTTTTTGAGAACACTGCTGTGGAATTCATAACTCCCCTAAATTGGTTAATTAAAAAAGCGAATGCAGACACCAAGCTAGTTGCAGTTTTTGTTTCTATCTCTTCGCAAATGGAGGGCACAACACCAACCATGTTCTCCATACTCCATTTTCATAAAGTAGGTATACATGAAAGAAAAGAAACCACATGCTTTCTTAACTATTTATTACACACTATGTAGGTATAATTTATGATTATTTATAATCAATTTACATATATCTTTATGTACACATAATGTATAGGTAGTAGCAAAATGTAGAAACGTGTTCGACAAAATGCGCCCCGACCGTCTCCACAATACCTAGCGGCACCTCGCGCACCTCGCGCGTGCCTAAATACAATCCAAAACATTAACCATTATAAAATTCTGTATTTACACAAACCCCAAAGCAGGTGAATAGTGTTCCACGAAGTAGACTAAGGCCCGAATTCATAGTCAAATAGAGGCTCCCCTAGGGGAGCGTTACATACTGTTCAGGCGCTAAGTAAAAATTCAAGTGCGAATTTAACCTGAATGATGGATTTTGGGGGACTGTTCAATCCCCGACTATGAATTCAGGCTTAATACAACACACGTGTTATTTGTGTTACACAGTGGGATCCAGACTCACACCGTACCTACGTAGGTATCTAAAAGCAAAGGCACCACAATTATTAGCTAGGTTAGGTTAGAACCTATAGGTTCAAACTTAAATGCTGATAGGTAAGTACAATGTAGGGGAAACTATAAATGGAGTAGGTTTAATATAAATTTACATAACTATCCAGACAGTTTTACAAAGATGGCTAAAAATAAAAATAGTTTTTTAGATTTTTTTATAAAATTCAGTTGGATACTTTTCATATCAAAGTAGGTAATTACCTAGTATTGCAATAAAAAATGGTACCTTGATGATTTACATGGTGTAGATATGGGTGTAAATTCTTTAGGTAGGTATTTAATGTATTACAAAATTAAACTAAATAATTATATGTATATCATAAGACAATAGAATAAATCTGCTGAAATTAATCGCAACTAATACCTAGGTATAAATCTGACTCAAAATAGGTAAGTATTCATTTTCTAAAAAATTTAGGAGAAAAGTAATAAATTATTAAATATTTATTTTGATGTACTCTACATCTTTTTAGTATGCTATTCATGACACCAATCCACTGCAGTCTGAAATACCAGAGTTCCCGAACCGTGGACTGACTTGTATAGACACTAGCCTCTGCCCACAGTGCCCACGGCTTCGCCCGCGTGCCACCGGATCAAAAGTAACCAATGTGTTATCCTACGATGTATACCTACCTGACCCAAATTTCATCCAAATCGGTCCAACCGTTACGGAGATTATCACAAAGACAAAAATACAAACTTTAAATATAAGTAGTACCGGTACCACTACATTTAGAGTAAGAGCGCAAAACATTGCCCCGCAAAACATTGCCCCGCAAAATATTGCCCCGCAAAACATTGCCCCGCAAAATATTGCCCGGATAAACAAGTGTAGGCAGGTCCCCACACCAACCACATGCTATGATCGTTACACTTCCAGCTACATGTTTAGAACACTAACTTGACATTTATGAATATTAAAAGCTATACACACAAATATACCGGGTGTAATAAGACTTGGCTGAAATGTATGGAACAGCTGATTTTTTTTTCGCGTTCAGTGTTGTTTCCATAGTAAAAGTTGTTCGTATTGATGGCTACTTTCACCTCCCGAAGTTTTCGGGAGTAGTCTTTTTACACCCTGTATACATCTCGTTTACGGGAAACTGCTTTCCAATGTTTACCACACATGCATACACAATAAGGTGGTGTGAGGGTATGTTTGTGTAGACAAGAAAGCTACAATCAGAATCAGAATGAAGCTTGCAAGGCCACATCCACGTGACGTAGCGCAGTGCTTTATATAGCAAGGTAAGCCAGGTCGGTGTAGCCTGGTAGGTATCATTCACAATAAACTTTTAGTCTCTCCACACAATATGCTCAAAGCTCTATTTTAATTTAGCAGATACAAAATCAGCCTCAGATTTTTAAAATAAGTTATTAAAATTAACTAATTACTTAGATAAATTTCTCAGTTGTTTAGGTCGGTCGTGCGTGAGGCGAGCCGACATCCACTCCTCGACACGAGCTCAATATTTGGATATTCTTCGTTTCGTAAACATCAAACAAACGCCTTATTAGTAAACAGCGGGATCACTCTGTCGTTTACAAATAAACTGATGTTACACATAGCATACAACCTCGCAGCACTGAACTAATTGCACATAAGATAACACCTGCATAATCAAACATAAGTAACGAAAATAAAATTTTAAGCCAAAATATAATTAATTTTCATACAAAATGTTATAATCTTGCAAAGCCGATAATTATTTACAAAATAGTCCTTGAAGAACAAACTGACGGCAACGCATCATATTCCTAGGAATGATGTTGGTAACATTAATTACCTGCTCGTAACAACTCAACATCTTTTTAATTCATTTTTTGGACTCTGTTAGAGGGTCAACCGAAAAACTCCTCGCCAAAATTACGTGTAAATTAAATAATGCAAAACCTTCAGTCACTCCAACCGCTTTGTATAGTTTAATAGATCAGTAGGTATATATACTCACCAGTCCTACGACAAACTAAAGAAACTTTCGGCTATCAATACCCAGTGCCCGACATTCAATCGAAAACTTAGGAACAAAAATTTGCAAATATAATAAATAAGTAGCACAGTATCCCCCCGCTCGCGCCGGTGTCGCTGCGGCACGGGGCACGGTCAGTTCCGCTTGGAGGGCGGCACGAGGTGGGCGGGCAGCTCGAGGGGCAAGTCGTGTCCGTCGATCTTGACGCGGATGAGATGCATCGCCAGCGCGAACTCCTCGTCGTCCAGGAAGCCGTCCTTGTCGATGTCCGCGAGCTTCCAGATCTTGCCGAGCACGCTGTTCGGCAGCTTCGACTTCACCATCTCCGTCTTAGCGGCTGCGGAGAGAGGGGCTGCTGTTAGCTAGCGTAGCGACCTATGTACTTCAACGCAACATTCGCACGATCAGGATGCAAGGGTTACATGGAGCTATTCTATTCTATCACATTCATGCAAAATTTACAGAAAACATTACATGCGTTCTTAAAATTCCCAACGGCGAAACGAAGCATATCGGCACTTGAACCAATCGTAGTCCGTCGTCGGTCAAACAATGACAGGCCACGGAATGCCCTAAGACCGAAAACTCGAAGAAACTATTGATTGTAGGTATGTTAATAGTTTATTGTACAAATGGACTGTTTGTTAGTATAACGGCAGTGTAATGCATGCAGTGAGTTGTTCCCAACCGTATTCAAGCCTAGGAACTCACTACTAGGGAGGACTAGGTATAGACCTAGTTATATTGACTCAAACTTGTTAGTAAGCAGGCAGAAGCAGAAAATGCAGCGCTTTTCTCAGATCCTTAAATTTATTTCTGATTGTAACTTTCTCGCTTCGATGATATTATTTTAAGTGATTTATATACCTTTGTATATACCTTTATGTAACATTCCGTACACGATATATGATTGACGATGATTTTACTTATAAAATGGTTAATAATAATTAAACATCATTAAACTCCTTAATATAAGCATGGCATTAATCTTATGAATAAACGCAGGTATATAGTAGAATTATATAGTAAGTATACTAACAATAGTGTTGATTAACTAACAACAACTAAAAGTGCAAACAGCTATTTTAAAATTACATAACACGACGAAAATATTCTCTGTCATGACTAGAGCAATAGAAACTCTGTATAAATAAAATTGCTCCTTTAAACTTTGTGTAAGGTGCGATTACGGATTACGGAGACGGCTGATGAAATACTTGAGTACGTTGACAAAGCTGTGACGGTGGAACAGTTGAAAAACTGACTGAATCCTGACTGTCTCCTCTTCAGGACCGAACGCTACGAGTTTAGCTTTATCTACCCATGACTCTGGAGACTTCTCCACCGTGAACTCAAGAAAATACTGACCGGTTAAAGCATACACCATCGATACGAAGATTAAATCTAACATAAGCACGGCAGTGACTACATTCAACACCAACAACGTTATAAACTTCACTACATTGAACAGCCGGTGCATAAACCCAGTTTCAATTGGAACTGCATTGTTTATGTTTTGTGCTGGAAGTTCTACTTCTGACTCGTCATGATGTTCATTTCCTAAACGCTTGCTAAAATCATGATCATCAAACTCATTTCCTGAATCAGACCCATCTTCATCTACGAAACATTCGAAACCTTTGGAACTGATATCATCAGCGGACTTGTTGCGACCGGGGCCTTCGATAGCCGGAGTATCCAAACTGTGTATGGATATGGAGGACATCGTATCATCGAACACACTACGAGAATGGTTCAGAAACTGAGCTATCATATTACTGTTTTGAGCAACTACTGACAGCGCATTTACTATCTTATCTTTTTGACCTGAATCTTCATCTTCCTTGAAGTTAGTGTAGAGCTGAGTTAGCTGTGAGCAGTTTCGCGACGAAGAGAGAAATGCTTCTAGAGTCTTATCAATGATCAGTGCAGGGGCGGCGCGGGCGGCGTGGAGGTGAGTTAGTGGGTGTAAGTGCAAGTGCGTACCAGCGCCGGTGACTTTCCCGTCGATGGGGTTGAGGGCCTGGAACATCTGGTCGTAGTGCGGCTTCTCCTTGCTGCAGATCCAGTCGGGGTCGCCGTGGCCCGCGTCCGCGCCCTCGCCGCGCCCGTACCCGAACGGAGACACCTTGTCTTCCACGCCTTCGAATGCACCTCCTGGAATACAAATTGCGTTGTTTAACAATTTTTTATGTAAAGCAACTATATTAGAATCGTCAAATCGTAATGACCTGGGGAAGTTTTTAAGGTATCATAATCATCATTATATACATTTATTTATACTCTAAAGAGGCAAACCACGTAACGGCCCACGCGGTGGTAAGCTGTTACTGTAGCCTATGGACGCTTGCAGTTCCAGAGGCATCACTCACGCGTTGCAGACATTGAGATATCAAGATGAATGTTCTCATGGCGCCTGTAATTTCACCGGCGACCATACCCTTCAAATCGGAACACAGCAATGAGAACATTACTGCTTGACGGCAAAAAATAGGCATTGCACTTCCCCGGACGAGCCCTTTCACAGAAGCTCTACTGCTCTTAAACACAATAGTGTGAGATGTTGATAAAATTAAATGATTATGAATGCCCATTTACCCACAGATGATAATAACTGATACATCAATGAAAACGGTTCCCAAATCAGTAAAGTTTATCCCTTTGTTCACTCTAAACACACCTAATAGGTTCATTCGATATTGTTCTGTAATTCAGGATAAGCATAAGCAACATAGTAAATCCTAGGCATCTGGTGAGCAAGTTCAAAGCCGAATCTTATTATATAACACGAAAGTTAAGATAAATATTATTATTACCGATGTTGGCAACAATACGTGCGTCTATTGCAAACAATAGTCGAAATATTCCGGTGCAGGCCGTTACCTATATACCTACCTAGTGCGAATCGCACCTACTTACGTAACGTTGGGCGCGCATACATAATATAACAAAATAACGTCTCACAAAAAAACTTCAACAAATAATCTATCTATGATGATAAGCAGCTGGTATCTTCAAAATATGCAGTTAATTGCATTTATATTTTACATAGACGCAGAGTCACAAATCAACAACATAATTCACAATATGTAGGTAGGTAAGTAGGTATTCGCCTGACATGTTCTACAAGATAGAGGTAGTTGGATCGTATTCTAGATAATCTCCATTCACCTTGCCTGCAGTTCACTAAAACAGAGATAATGTACGTCGGAGTCGCATCGCGTCCCAGCGCTGAGCGCTCCGGCCTCCAACCAGTGATCAGGGCACGTGATCACTGATCGGTGGCGCGCGACAAGACTAGCATTCATTTCACTAAAGTTAGTTACTGGTGCCGCTCATTTTAATCTGACTACCATGAACGATACCAAATCAAAATCTATTCAGGACAATTCAAAGTAAGAAAGCGAACTATGTTGCACAAGCACAACAAAGAGATTAGTTAGGATCAGTTGTAAGTTGAAATAAATAAACAGGAGCACGTACATTGGTACAGCAGACGAAAGCACATTATCAAATATAAAGTTTAGTACTTTAAGTACTTAAGCAGGTAGTAATAAAATATTGGTAGGTCTACCAATATGGTATTTCCAAGTTCAGCCAAACTAACGAAAATAAAAGTTTTTATATCGGTGTCAGTGAAGCGATGGGACCTTTTTCAGTCAAGGTCGTCATGATTAAACGAAATTATAATAAAAACTTTAATTTATATTGATTCAGAATCTTTTGTTACTCCAAGGATTGGCATCGTTGCAAGACTTGCAACAATACGATGTAGGTCAGTGGTTTACTAAATAGCGGAATGCGCAAAAACTGCGCGGGTCATTCGTTTTTGCCGTGCTCGAGCTGATCCGTGGCGTGGATGATCCACCATTGCGATCGCCGCCTGCTCTGCTTGTCTAATATCATACATTCAAAATCATCAGTGGAGGATCGATCTGATGAAAATATCGAATAATATTGCTGATACTAGTATAAACGCGAAGCTTCCTGAAGTGCCTATTGCAGTTTTTTTTATTACAAAATCTGACGATAAAAATCTAGCGAAAATGCACGTATGTACCATTGTAATAAAACAGCACGAGAACTGCGAAACATTGTAGTTACTTATCAAACAATACATTCAGTAAAATACCATATCAATTACTGGGTGACACCAGAGGTTTTAAATTGAGAAATATGGCTCAAGCGTTCTGTTACCTAGGTAGATAGGTCCTAGTGACTGAGAGTAAAGTGGAAAACCTGGCAGGAATACACCGGGAAGTAATAAATAACGGACGTGTGTGAGCAAGAAGCCTCTACTGAGGAGTGTCAGACTGACAGACTACTTACAACCAGAACTGATTGTATCGATTCTGATCTGTGCTATTCAGACCGACAGGCCTGACAATTCTTTAACATTTTTGTTATGGAATGTTTCCAGTTCATAGAGTAAGATAGATCACAGTGGGATGAAGCAATCGCATCGACTGTTTTATGATTAGATAGAGATAGCAATTTATTTAAACCACCATAAATTAAAAAGTCCATAAATAGGGTCAATTTGAGAACAAAGATAAAAATAACATCAAAGTAGCAGAATTACAGAATGACAAACGAGTGGACTGAAATACAGTTGATATTATATTAAGTCTCATGTAAAATTTCCTGCACATACATTTCTGAATCAGCTAAAATGTATATATATCTAGCAAAAATGTTTGTGTAATATAGGTACATAGAGTTGTGAATAGTAGCATAATAATTTGAAATTATATGGAATTGAATTCCATAGAATGTATGATATTTTTATAAATTACATGAATTTAATTGACTCTAACACTTCCTAAATCACTGTGCTTGTCTGTTTTAATGGCTTGTAACTGACCAGATTTATTATGTAGATATTAGATTTATTATATTATAGACTTACATAAAGCAATTTGACAAAACCAAAAGTACGATGTAGTTCCTACCGTTAATAAATGAGTATGAGTATGAATAAACCGGCCTCAACACATGTAATAAAGTCATTTGTTTAGTACACAACTACAGAGTAACAGATTAACGCCTGTCATTATCACAACATTCATATTATAATGACTTGTCTTGACACAATGTCATCAGCAAGACAGACTGACAGTAGCTCAGTACATAGTCCTACAGAAACATGTCTGAGTTTCAAAGATACGAGATACGAGTAATGCATCAACAGAATGCGGATGCTGCCATGACTATCATTGAAATTTTCCAGAGTGGCGCATATATCAGCAATGTTATAGATAATTTCGACTCGGGGTGTAAGGGAATCGGTACCTAACAATTATGCGAAAAGGAATAAATTACGGAAACAGAATCTATTTATAGTATTGCCGAATAAAAGCAACAATGTAGACGCAATAATAAATCAAGGACAAGTCGTACCCAGCAATGAAATAGAAGTAAAATCGATGCAACTCGCACCTGCAGCCCAGACTACATCAAATATTCATCGTCCAGTCACATGAGCGGCAAAGCACATTATAACACAGATGCTATTAAATAAGCTACCGACATGCCGGTATCTTTGCGATGTTTTCTTTCGCAGTTCTGAGCACATGTTAATGAATATAAAACATTTTTAAAGAGGACAATTCAGGCACGTCCGTGTTCGATCCTACGACCTTCGTCTCGGATGTAAGGGTGCCGCCACCAGAATAATCAAAACAGCAAAAATAGGTGGGTCGTATCGTATGGCAGTAATACAACGAGTTAACGACACTGAATCGTAAGTTATAAAATGTTTTGGAGGTCAAAATCATCATACTGTACTTTACAAAATGGATTGAACTACGTTGGGTGGGCGGAACTACGAGTAGGAAATCACACAAAAACTAAGATAACTGAAATAGCTAAAAGAATTAGCGAGTTGAAGTGGCAAATGGCAGGCCATGTAGCTCGCAGAACCGACAACCGCTGGGGAGGAAAGGTTCTCGAATGGTGAACATGAACCGGACGATAGTGTACGAAGGCCGAGAAGTCGGTAGATGACGGTGGATCAAGATCGTTCGTTGCGGCACTCTTTAGCTTATATCCAGCAGTGGACTTCTACAGTATGATGATGATGATGTATGTGTAGTAAGTTGGTATGGTAGTGATTATTATGCATGTCATCACTTACGGGGGTCACGGTCGAACAACAAGGAATATTAATTATAAAACTATTAATTTACGTATTCTTAATAATAATGAAGGAAGAGTCAGTCCAAGAGTAGTAGTTAGATGCAGATTGCACGAGAAGAGATCAAATATCATAATAACAATCATTAAACACAGGGTATATGTAAGAACGAACGTAGCTTTCCTTATGATACATAGATTGTAAAGTAAGTGCATGAGATGAGAGGCGATAACATTAAAACCATGCAATCCATAATCTGATTTAAAGATAATAACATCATCATCTCAACATTTATTTTCCATCGTATATACCTCGTGTGAAAGCTGAAAGCACCAAACGACTTAGTAGCGCATAAAGCTCTGAGCTAAATAAAACAAACTCAGTTGTAAATTATGAAGAATGTAGAAGAACCAATATGACCATAAAATCTGACCTCAAAGCATTTGAGATGTACAAAAATATAATTAATATGTTTGAGGACAATTGACAAAAGTGCGCAACAAGGAAATGGACCCATGATCTCCGAACGCACGAGTAACATCTCAAGGTGTTCCCCAGGAGTCGGCAGGATACCTGTATCCTCGCCGTGAGGAGGATGCGCGTCCGCCCTCGCCCACGCCCCCGCGACAATTGCGACCTTGTCGTGCCCGACTGACCGCGGCGGCTGCGCCTGCGCCCGACCTGCGACATACCGGCGCCCTGCAAACTTGACCCTTCTACGCTGAAGGCTAATTCCTTAACAAGACCTTTAAGCTATTTGGAGAATATTTATGATTATTAATGATTGCCAAATGGGCCGACGGGTGATTGTAAATAAACTAATGGTAGCATAATGTACAACGCTCGGACCTTGACGCCTAGACCATCAACGTTTTCAGGCGAGGTACGTTTGAAGTGCACACTGTCAACCAGTAATTACCTATGTACATACATACACACATACCTATTATCTCCCTCAACTAATAATGAATAAAGTGAGTATTATGTCATAACTTTAATACCAGATACCTAACAGGTATATTATACCTCTAATTCAAGGAAGTACAACAACTTCACCGCAGACTATTACAATAGATAGATAACTAACAAGTAAGTACTCGTACCTCACCTATCAGTACAGTACCTACAGACACACATATTCCATGCTAAACTACACATACAATGATATCATTCTCCAAAACAGACAAAGATAAGAGTACCTAGGTATTGCTTGTATTGTCAAGTAAACTTAAACTTCGAAATCACAAGTAGACCTGACTCGCAGATATTATAATACTAGGACCTGGGTAGTTACAAGGTCCAAAGGTCCGAGGATTCTGTCGCCATCTGTACCAATGATGTACAAACCTACTTATAGAAATGTAATTCTGGTTATGAATTTTTTTTACTAAAAATAGGATATTTACCATGCAACTGTTCCGAAATATCGGGAAATATTCAAACTCAAAAATCATGGTAAATACTCATAGGAATGTAGGTACATCAGATGTACTCGTACAGTACAGATAGCTGCGGATATTATTCGATTATTATCCCGTAACAGTCGGTAGATTCAGGACGAAGGTGGGAGTACAATGGCTGCATTGATGCAAGTCCCCATTCGAAGCACGTCTGCTCATGTGACGCCCCATACCGATTATTATGGCCATCGCAACGGAATCCTGTCATAACCGTTATTCATCATATCAAGATTACTACCAACGTACCTACTACGTACCATTTTTATGTAAAGTGGTTGGTGCAAATCTAATGTCCAAATAATGAAAGAATACTATTTTATGGGTGCATTAATCTAGCGAGATCATTAAGCAAACAGGCCCATTAGGCTGAACCACCCACAACGATTTGCAGACTATCACAGGCTGCAAACGACCAACCAAATGTAGCGGTTATAGACGCGCGTGCGCGAGCGCAATGGGCCGCGAGGGCTCACTTCCAACTCCAACTCCGATGCGACCATTCATTAGTATGACCATTCCACAATTCCACATATCGACCGCGACACCGCGACACCATTTAGTCCGTCCGCAATACAAATTGCGAGTCTATCGAACGATTTTAAATAGCTTTGTTTCAGCGGAGCGAGCGATTTATATGATGTGGCAACACGTGAGTCACGTGGGTCAAATTCTTACGTACGATGTAGAACAGTAGGACTCCATGATTGGAATGATTCATGGTTGATTGATGTTTGCGATGCAAACGAATGAAACACTTATTGATCAACGAACGCAAACATTTTCGTTTCATAGTTAGAATATATGTAGAAACTTTATACTAACCGAAAGGGACCAAAGGTGTTTATAATAATAATAAAAAAAAACAACATACACATAATATACGTCCTCCTGACCCCACATTAGGATTCCCTGTAAGGTACTATGGGTACCGTGGTACCACAAAACTTAGACCCAGAACAAATATCTGCAGAACATTTATAATAGATACTTAAAACTCTGGAACCAAAACAATTTAATACAGACACTACCTTTTTTGGGCTTGTTAAGGCTTTGTCGCTGACCGACCACATCGCCTTATAGAAAAATAAAACAGCAATATATCATTAAAACACCAAGAAAAAACTTCATTACGTACTGAAAATATTGCAGCTAGATTGTACATACTGGTGGCTTCATCCGACAAAGAAGAAGACAATTATGCTATTATAATAATGAATAAAGAGCCTTCACCCACGTCGCCACAGAAGGCGACGTGAAAATCAAATTGCATCGACATCAAACATTTTAGTATGCCCGAAAATAGTCCGTCTTTCATTAGCATTCCGCACACATTCAAACAATACATGTTGAACATCTTCTATGAATTCACAAACTTCGCAATTGGGTATTTTTATCATTAGAACTGCAAACTTATTGGTTGGAATGTGTCCGGAGCGCATGCAGCCTGAGAGCAGTCACTAACATACATACTCATTAATCCACGGGTAAGATGTAATTTGAGGTTGTATGGTCCGATATCAAATGCCTTTCTCGGTTCTCTTATCAAAATACTCCTGCCATAAGTAATTTGCATTGTGTTTTAAATAATCTTAATCGGAATGTAAACGATCAATAATACATAGAAACACCATCAGCTATCGCTTGTTTTGCTAACAAGTCAACTTCTCGTTCTACTCTAGATGGACGATTATTTTGAGACTCGGTACGATTGTGATATGAATGAAGGTTAAAGAAAGTTCCACTATACAAGTCATATATACATGACATGTATCGAATCGATCGGAGCGACTTCCCTTGCACAACAATCGCTAAAAGAACAAACTATCCAGTTCCGATGCAAGCCGGCATCGCATCGTGGCGACCGTGGTGCGCGCACAATAGCCACCTATTCAGCGACAAGTGGGGCGCTCACAATGGACGCTGGATGCTCTCTCAATGGACACTACTACTATGGATGGACATGATGTCACGGCGGATGCAGGAACAATGACCGGCCACAATTAAACGTATACCATAGTATACCTAAAACGGACGCGGCCGAATGATCCATCGAAGTGGGTTACCATTACCATTAGCTGCTATAGGATCAGTTAATAAAATACTTGCTGCGGCTAGACTGACCTGACACGCAATAACTTAGTCTGAGCTACGCTACGGGGTAGGGCACAAAGTAAATCGATAATGATGTGAAGCGTTGCCGCTTGACAAACTTGCCATACATAACAATAACAATTGCTGTGAGAAAGTCTGACAATAAGCAATCACATTTCAAAATAGAAAAGAGGAGTTTGTAGGAGCAAACGCGATGATCAATTTCTGTTAGTTTGGGCCTTGTCGGTAGTAGGGCGGGAGTGTGAGACAATGCGCGTCGGATAGTGTCGCGTATGTCTGTGTCCGAGGAGCGGAACTGTAAAAGAAGGCTACTGCGTCCTTAAATGTTGTATCTCGGAAGATTGGCTATTATTAGAACGGGACAAAAACCATGCTTTCCCAAGCATTGGCGCTCGATTTGCGACACCTTCCCTCTAGCACGCGCGCAAGCGAATCATGCGATGTTGGAACGATCATTGTAATAAATAGTACCAATCTAGATTCGCCAGTAATTGCCGATTCCTAAATTATTGTTCCATTTTTGTATGGAACAATAATTTAGGAATCGGTACAGCATGCTGGTCAGTCAGACTGAACTTTTTGTATTCGTGTTGTGCAAAGATTGATAAGCCTTGTATTATAATTTTAAACGCTTACAGGATGTATGTAATAGATTGGACCTATCTATCTCTATTACAGTTTATTTCAATTTCACTACTGAGTCTATCAAATCACCACGTTTTAAATGCGATAAGGCAAATAACTTGCCGTACGTGTTCACAGTCTTAGTGATTTATTTTTCGTTTCTTAAGTCCTGTTATTGCCCATTGAATGAAGAATAATAATATTGATGAAGAGGAATCACCATAACGCGTGAAATCAGGAATGAGGTCATTAGCTCATGGGAAAGTGCAGCTTTATTTTACTTTTACAACCATTATTTAACGTGACAGACAACCGAACTGTTCTGAATCTATTATACTACAGAGCTGTAATTCATATAATTCATGAAGAACGTATAAAATTACTACAAATTACTAAAATTATAAAGTAGTTGTAATTTGTCTTTTGTTAATGTAATTGGCCCTCGGCCGTGTTAATTAAAGTAAAATAAATAAATAAAATGTAAATGAGAACACGGGCACAATGTTACGACGTGTAATGTTCTGCGCGCATCGCGCCATGCGGGCAACCACCCCGCTGGCAATTAGACAGCGCATCCACTTGATGATAATATCGCGTTAATCTGACAACCAGTACCTAACTTCCTACTGCATCGACCGACGCGACAATGTCAACAACCGGAAAAAACAAGAACCCTGCTTTGGTGGTCTGGGGATCCGTCAAAACAAAACTTTGGTACCGGAATACCGGTACTCCAGTGGTATCGCGGTGATAGGTAGAACGAGCAGTAGAGCGGCGACAGTAAGAGGCAGTAGTAGCCTGGAGGCGGGGAAAGTATTCGTTCCGCTCTCATTACCGCGCTCCCTGCATGCTACCACTGCGCTTGTTCGTAGACACGTCAGCCTTGCTAGCTCGATGGAGCTCAATGAAGATGACACCTTCTCCCACTCTCATCTCTGCATATTGAATATCTTAGACGATCTGTGATCTGATATTATGCGCCTACCTTGGAATTTTCGCAGAAAATAAAGAAATTTGCATAGAATTATTGTTTTGAGTTGATGCCCAATGGCCTAACTAGATGTTTTTGTAAGAATTATCCTTTGTTCTGTAATTCTATAAAACTAAAGCGATAATAAAATCTTCAAGATTCAATCAGAAGTACTAAGCACAAATAGGCTAACAGCTTTATCAATTTGCGACAAACGTGCGATCCAGACCAACCGCTACACTAACGACCCACATTTCGATTGTAATATCACAGAAAGCATACAGAACAGAGACGTTCCGTGGTTTAATCACCGTCCGTATGCTTTGCACATTAAGTATGTTATGTATTGTATGACTCAACATAGAGAAAGCGCACTAATCAATTCAATAGGTCTATGCAGAACATTCAAAGGTAATTCGACCTGACTACTTTACTTCAGAATGTAAAAAAAGTCGTAACAACAAAACTAATGTTTCTACGATATTGCTTTAGGATTAACCTGTAAAAATATTTGTTAGTTGAAATAAATAAATATATAACCTAGAATATCCTCAAACCGAAAACTGATTTACAGTACTGCACTATCGGTGAAGGTACCGACTAAGTTTCGACTCATTCCGAGAGTTTTCATCAGGGTGAGTGATCGCGACTTTCTCCCTCCGCGTCGCGACGTCGAACTTAGTCGGTGCCTTCACCGATAGTGCAGTACGTGAAAAGTCCCGTTTTTACAATATGAACAGTCAAGTTCACGATAGTTTTTGGAATAAAACTGAATTACAGTCTTTAAAGATAAACGACAGAATTGACGTACCAAAAGAAGTAGACAATATAGTTGATAAAAAACACAATATGATTCCTTTTCTTGCTTTCAAAAGTGGAGATCTCAATCATTAAAAGCAGGACACTTCGAAGTGATGACTAGTACGAGTACTTTCTGCTAATCAGCCACTAGACACTAGCCACTAGCCAGCCAGTGAAAGTAAATTGTCGAATAAATCTGCACGTGCGGAGTCTGAACTGCAGCCCTATATGGAGATGAGGCCTTGACATTCGCGATCGGTGCCACGAACCTACCTAGTTTTCAATATATTCTTAATATCTACTGATGATAAAAAATTGCGATAACTTGCCGTAACCAAACGAGATAACATTCTGATCGATCACGAAAAACATATCTTCACGAGACCCTCTCACTTCATGGCTAGTTATGTCTTGAATACTTTCCTACAATATAATAGGTACATAGTTTCTAACAAAAAAAAAACATGTCTGTTAGAGCAGAATCGGTGTCTAAGGTGTCAGTCAGTCACTGCTTATTAATCCGAGCTGCGACGGGCACGCGACGGGCGCCCTAAATTACGTTTCCGCATTAGCGACAGACGATTGTTAACTAGTGATGTGCGCGTGCCGCTAGCGCGGATATGTTGCAGTTCGTGCGTCGTCATTTTGGAGTAAACAACAAGTTACAGTACGTGCGTTCTGCTACGCAGCGAAATAAATACCCAAACCTTTTGTTGCATTTCGTGCGTCGAGTAAATTTATAATAATGTACAACTAAGTTTTACCATAGAAGTCTCGTTATAATTATTAGAGGTAACTGCGGGCGCGCGCGCACTAGCGAGCTGTTGTTGCGAGACACTTTTCGTGCAGTTCGTAACTCGGATGTTTGAAGTATCGTGCGGTTTGTATTGCTCGCGAGTACCTACTTCTGGTCTTACATAATAACAGTCAGGTAGACAACGATGTATTATAATCACTGAAATTAATCAAACTCTAACTTAACCAGTGGTTTGCCACGAATTGATATCTTGCTATGTACCTACCGTTTTTGCCAGACTAGGTACTAAGTTTAGCCATTTTTAAACATTACATAATCTTGCTTCAGCGCGATTCAGAAAAGGTAACTTTTTACTAACGAAATCTAGTTAATTTTTAACAGTTGTCGGAAAAACTAAATTACTCGTACATATACATATATATTTATACATTCTTAGAAACGCCGAATTGTCGGCGCGGGCGATCTCCACTCGATCAATAATGATTGTATTACTGTCTTATTGGTATTAGTTACATCATCCATAAGACCGAGGACCGTCCACGATATCATTCAACTTATATCATTACATCACACAAAGGTACAATCAACACAATCGAACAATCGATTAGTTACCCACTTAAACTAGCAATCCAATCAATACTTTCAGTGTGAGTGAATGCATTAGGTAGGTGCAATAAATGCTGGGTCAGTAACGGTGATGTGAGAACACACGCGGCTTGCTCGCTGAGCGCGAGTCCGGGCGGCGGCGGCGGCGGCGGCGGCGCTGCGCTGACGCAGAGTTGCGGGAAATGTGGCAAAGTACCTATCAATATCTACTGCTGTTAGCCGTGTTGCCCAACTAACTGTTGCAATCTGTGTTGTGAGCTCAACTTGTTAGAAGACGATGCTTTATGAAGCGGACAAGACTCGGGTCACTTTGGAGCGGATACATACTAATTATTGCTAGAGATTGTGGATGCGTTGTCGCAAACCATACCAAGAACCGAACCTTTCGTGAGAACCAAATGAGATACAGCACATGATTGGAAGCAAAGACTTACGAGTAGAGAGTTAAGTCTAGACCGACCTTATTGTACGAATTAATCACTTTCATAATATTCCAAGTTATTGCGTTGCGTCATCTGAGTCACTAATGGGTGACTCGCTTTACAACATATCAACATATAATTATTATCATATTTATTTATTGAAATCAACATTGGATCATCATATTAAATGTTAGTTATAAATTTCTTATTCTAAGTTAGTTACATTCCTTGAACTATTTGGCTACAAAACAACAAGTAAACAAATAAATACGTAATTAGAACTGTAAATAACAAAAAAAAATTTTTTTGAAACGTATGGCTTTTATGCCTAAGAAGTGATTTGAACATATTCTGATGGAGAGTCTTTAAATAAGTTCTTGCAATGGCGAATGAGATAGATAGATAGATAACTATTTATTGTACACCACATATATTATATATGTTGCTTACAAATTCAAGCAACAGAGCAAATTACAAGCTAATCGCGGGAGTACAATGGGCGGTCTTATCGCTTATAGCGATCTCTTCCAGACAACCTTTGGATGGACAGGAATTTACGTGAACGATACAGGACGGTGGTGTATAGACAATACAAACATACATAGTGACGAATAATTAGATAAAACACATATACTTATACATACATACATGAATACATACCTATATGAGAGCAGTAATCTCATCTGATGTAAAGTACCTACCTACTTACCTATGCATACCAGACAGCGAGATGATAGCAGTCACGAACACTTAGCAGATTGTTAGATTAGTGCCTTCCTACAGAATACCTAGCAGTTAATAGATAATTAGTGCTTCTGTACGTTTGGTTACGCAATTCGACTATACATTTAAATTTACTTTAACATTATCCAGACAGTTAATACTTCTGTTTATATGTCTTGTTTATCGGTTTCGCAGCATGTCCTTGTGACACATAGGCCTCCTCCAGTTCGTTCCATTTCCCTCTATCTCGTAGAACTCCTGTAGTGGGCCGGCTTCTATACTGTCGCTAAGTCATACCGCGTGACTAAGCGACAGAGTAGTGGTATGAAGTAATTAAAGGTTTTATAAGTGCTCGTAAAAAAAGAAGGTTGAAGCACTGGAGTTCAGAGCAGAGGAGAGAACTTACCCAATCACAGTAAATAGTATCAAAAAAATACATAATGACCCAAAAAGTCAATGAAGAGAGAACCGGAAACTCGACATCTACAATAAGTTACTTTAACACAGTCCGAGTCAAAATAAAATATAATATTAAAATGGTTATTTCATTCATATTCACATGATATTAATGTATTATGTATGTATAATTTATATATTTAATGAATAAGAAAGTTTCTGCATGTTTTCAGCTTATTATTTATTGTTTGCTTATAACTTACAAAATACAGAATAATATTATAGTACGAGTATATAAAAA
Organism: Perizoma flavofasciatum; assembly: GCA_958496245.1. NCBI lineage: Eukaryota > Metazoa > Arthropoda > Insecta > Lepidoptera > Geometridae > Perizoma > Perizoma flavofasciatum. Next base: position 11,117,248 of record OY292439.1, on the reverse strand, counting down.
GCGAGCCCTAAACAGGTACCTACTTATTTTAGGCATGCTAGTTAATGAAGAAGGCTCCAAGGTAGTAATTTTTTTTTTTAATAAAACTTGTTTAAACTACCCGAAATTCAAAATTGAGTAAAATCGATAATACACAGAATAATATTTATAATCCTACTACTATTATACACGCGAAAGTTTGTGAGGATGGATGTTTGTTACTCTTACACGCAAAAAACAAGATATTTAAAAAGAAACTTCAGTTAAACCATACCATAGCATAAGATAACCTAGAATCGACAGCTAGATGTATCAAAAGTAGATGTTACGAGAAATTAGCCATACAACAACGAAGAGGAAAACTGGAGCATGATCAATGGCCGGCTATGCGCCGCCGTTTTAGGTTCATTTCCGGTACAAGTTTATAAAGTACTGAGTAAGTCATATACCATACAATAGATACACGAATGCAATGGAAATAAAACCATAAAGGCTGGATAACAACACATCAAGGTCGTGAGGTGTGCCCTATCATCTACCACCACTCCACCAGTCACTTACGCCTACTAACTGCTCCTAAAACTGTGTCAATCCAATTATCACATAGCAACTTGCTGTGAAATATATAAATGGAGAGTTTAATCAGCGTCTGCTCAGTAGATTGCAGACTTTAAATAGTAATGTTTCAGATGAGGTTTATTAGTAGTCGTTTTAGGATAAGCATAACCTTCCTATCTGCCTGAGTTTGATGGGCTTTGTGGCGCAGTGGGCGAAAGCCCGCCTGAGACGCAGAAGGTTGCGGGTTCGATTTCCGCCGCCGGACAAATGTTTGTATGATCTGCAAATATTTGGATGTTTTTTATGTATAAAATGTTTATATATAATTTAAAAATGGTGTGTGAAAAATGTCCAGCATTATTTAGTTAGCTATGTGAACTTGGCACCTGACTTTGAAAAATCTTTTTTTATTTTAAATCTTGTATATATTTTGGTAGGTATGTAGTTGATTGTAGTACATTTGTTTGTAGTAGCTCTAAAAAAAAAGAGGATTTAAAAAAAACACATGTCCCGGTTTTGTCAGCAGTAGTTGATTCGTGAACAGAATCGTTTGTAGTTGATTGTAGGGGTAAAATATTCGTTTGCAGTTGCAAAAAAATAAAAATATTTTTTTTTTACTTAGCACATGACTTTGGAAAATCGTTTTTTTACGCCTACCTATCCAGACATTCAAAGCCTTATTGATGTACTCTGGCAAGAAACTAGCCACCCACAACACAGGATTCTCTATCCTAGTGTGGGAGCTAGTCAACATGACTTATTTACCAAGTAGGTGATGAAAACTGGCCTGTACCTATCTGCTACCATTTATTAAGTGTTTTACCTATTTTAGTTGTTTTAATTAAGTACCTGATTTAAAAGTATTTTTAATTAAAATAAACGAATTTATTTTATTAATAAATAAAATATACTAATGACGACTGACGCTGTGCTTCATTGTAAATCTATTTGAAGTCAGAATCTACCCAAGAATAACATAAACCCAAGTGTCTGATAATGATTTCCAGTCAGTACGCTACAGATAGGTACACATACTTGGTGATAAACATAGTTTGCAAGGAAAATACGTACAGAGTGTGGCGCGTAATGATATTTACGCGCCACGCTCTGTGATAAGTTGATAATCCACGTCCATCTCAGCAACTCAGCCGAACATACAAACGACGAGAGGATAAAACATGTATTTGTATTGCACTAAGTGAAGTGAATTGAAGATCACGGGTGGTAAAAGGTAGAGCTCTTTCTTTAATGAATGACTCAATGAAACAGCTGCGGACTCAATAGCATAGCTAGCTATGAGCTACGCACTAGACATAACTGCGTGGGTCGTTGGTAAAGGCGTGGATAATGATAGTGATGATGACAATACCAGCTTACGATAATTTTAAATAGTTCATTCAATTTACCAACAACTTATTTTCCAATTTTTATGAATTTGCTAGCTCTATCCAATTATTGCTCTACTTAGAAGTGGTTATAATGACTTATGAACGGAATGTGGAGTGCATTTGCATCATTTCAGTAACAAAGAACCAGACAGAGAAGATACAATGCTCATAAATATAATGAAGTGACTCAATAAGAGACATTAGTTGGGTACCTATGATTATGAATCAGAAGAGGATTCAATTGAAATCCCAATTAGCAGATGAGATTATTGTAGTATTAAAGCAGAAAAACGCTCGCCTTCAGAACAATAAAATGCTCGAAGAAATAGGCTTCACAAAAATCACAATTTAATCCAGGTTAAAATCAGAGTTAATGTGAGCATCTTAAACATTGCTGGAAGTTGGTGGAAGGAGTTGGTCCTGTCAAGACACTCTTAAAAGGTTATCAATTCGTCAGCTTAATCCCTTTTAGAACAAGTTTCAAATAAAAGCAAATGAGTTGATTTGATTCAATTACAAGACTGGCAATTTAAATAATAATCTAGTTTTGTAGTTGTGTTGGAAGGATGCTCTATTTTTTGGATTTTTATGCAACCTCTGTATTTCTAAAACTTCATTTGAATAATTTATATTTAGGCTTTAAGCACTTTCTTCGGTTTCAAAAATAATTTATTATTCATACAACAATAGAGGTGACGCGGTGACCCTTGCGGTACACCTGATTTTGCGTTATTGCCGCGCTGAATACGAGAATGCCAGTCAACACAGACTGGGGCGACACAGCCGTCGTAAGCGCGTCGGCACTGCAAGGATCTGTCACTGACACGAAGGGGTGTGAGTGATGAAAGCGAGTTAATACATAGATAGGCACCGACTACGACGACTCGACCGACTGACATTTTGTGGCACCGCCCACGACACAAACACAACACCTTTAGGTGAAGACAGTCCTTATGCACACGTTCTTTATCAGAACGTGCTACGCATGAGACCAGCATTCTATCACGAACGAATGAATGTGGTGGAGGTCAAGTAGGAGGTAGATAGTGTAGGTACCGACTACCGACTGACTTAGTAGTTTACTTAGAAATAACGTGTATGCTACAAGGTGTTCCAGAACATGTATACCTACTAACAGACGGGCTAAATTATTAGGTACTTAATTGGTGTAGATTACGCAGATGCGACTCAGGGAATTAAATGTACGTGTCATTTTGATTGTGAAAAAAAAATCGGCATAGTAAAGGTGTATATTCATTCTATATACGGTGAGTCGCATCCGAAAGCACCCAGAAACTAACCTGTACTAGATTCAACCTATCAACATTGTAATAATAATTGGTTCCTTAATAAGAGGCTCATTGGCACTTTCGCCGACAACAGCCGCGGACGCTTCCTCGCCATTCTATTCTGACTAGTGGTAGGTATTACCTGGTATATTGAGTATTGTTGTTCTGAGTACCGGACACTATGAATAATAATTTTATGCTGAATTGCACTGTCATTTCAAGTGATAGGTATCTTTCCATCTACCCCCTTTTGTGTGTCAAATCGAACGAATTCGACACAAAAGGGGTATGGTACCTATTGTTTGACATACAATACTATCATAAATAATTTTAAAATGTTATCTTCGTTTTGGTTTCCACTGTTAAGTATTTGAGGAAAACACTCAAATATTCTTACGTAAAATATATAAAAAAGCAACTAATAGGCATAAAAATATTTATCTACTTTCCGGGATAAATCATGGGAAAGTCAAATGCCTGGGTGTAGTACTTACTCATAGTTCCTGGTATTAAGGCGCATGAGTTCACCTGGTTCGATTGAGCTCACACTAAGATGGTTATTATAAACCTTATGGTTTCTTATAAAAAATACTGAACCGACAGTAACTGAGAAAATTCCTAATATAAGGAAGTTTGCAAAACAAGCAATGAAGTCAGACATCTTGTGTAGTAAGTAATTAATGTAATTCCACCTAATTATAGTGATGCCATAATAGCTCATAGTAACTGCTAGTTGTTATCAGAGTGATAAGAGTGATTATTCAGGTCAATATCTAGAGATAAGCTGAATGCTGGGCGGCGTCGTCGCCTTCGTCATATATGAGTATAGCCTGCCACTTCAAGCTTGCAATGCATCTAGCTACAAATATTCGAGAATTTTATTGGCATTTAAATTAATTGTATTCTGTATTGTGTTTATAAATAAAATAAATGCAAAACAAGTTTTTCATCATGCCATCATAAGATTAAATATGGTTTATCTTTATACATTACAGGATGTTCTAGAAAATATATACTAACCTGAAAAAGGGTTATTCTGGCCATGAAAGTGGACAAGTTTTCATATTCTGGGACACCCTTTATAAAAACTGGTGAATATTTAGGGCAACTTGCATCTCTTTCTTGTTTAGTTTCAATTAAATTCTGATCGTTTTTAGACTAAATATAAATCTGTCTCTATTTTGAGCTCAACAGTTTGTCCTCTAATTTTTATACAAATTAAACACCCAGAATGTAAATAGTATAAAATCTAATTTAGACATCAGAGAACCTTTGTATGTACCTACATTAAGGGTATTGTTATTAGTGTCTGGTTTTTTTTCTATGGCCTTGTTCAATGATAAATGGCTTGCAGTGCGCTCCTCATTTATAAGAACTTGTAATATTGATTATGTCACTTAGATGATTCATGGATGCTACGACAATAAAATGAAATTGAGCAAAATTATTTCAACATTTGATATCAGATAACACATGATAAAATGTGTAACAGTGCCCCTCCCTATACAAAGTAAATAAGATTTACTATGTAGAACTAACCTTGGGTAGTATACTCGGTAGTAGTAATTAACAAATAGAGGCTTGCTATGCCGTAAACTGACAGCTGCTAAAAAGAAGCCCTAATAGATTCCTAAGATAGGCCTCGATGGTGTGGCAGGTGAGTAGCCAGCTGAGATGCAAGAGGTCAGGTTTAGTTCCTGGTGTAAGACAACTGTCTGCATGTTCCACAGTACCACGGTACCACGGTATGCTTAGTTCCTGATAGCCACAATACAGGGAATCCTAGTGTGGGTCAAGGAGGGCAGACTATGTGAGTAAATAAAAAAAAAGTTGGTAAATAAACTAAAGCACTCACCCTTTATTAGTGGCTCATTGACGATGTTGACATCCTCCTGAGGGATCATGTCCATGAGCTTGGCGATGTCAGTTGCAAGCATTTGGTCTACAACTTCTAATAATTTAGGCTTCAGTGGGTGGAACTTTGTGAAGTCATGATTTGCTAATGTCTCTTGCATTTTCTTAATATCTGGGAAGTCTCCTGGTGATATCTGCATCTCTCTTTGGATTCGATCATAAACCTGTCCGAGGTTCTTTATGAGTTCCTTTTTTTTACCATCTTTACCAAACACGGATGGCATCTCTTTCCTCAGTTCACTGACAATGTATGCATGAACCTTGGCGAGTCGCGCCCTTTTGATTAAGTCATTTAATTTGCGAAGAGCAGCATTTCTTGGCAGGGACTGCATGTCCCTGAACAGATCTTGCTCCTCATCTTCGAACAGCCGTCTGTTGACGTCGTACCGGAGCGGCTGGTCCCAGAAGGAGCCGATATAGACCCGCGCCACCTCGGGCGTCTGCAGCACCTTGCCCAGCGACCACATGAGCGCGCCATAAACCCGCATGAGCTGCTGGTGGTCGATCATGTCCGCCTTGTTGAGCACAATGCGTATCTTGTCGTCGTGGCCGCGCAGCGCTTCGATGCTGCGGCGGAACTCATCGGAGATATCCAGCTTGTGCGCGTCAAACAGCAGGATAATGCGGTCGACGCGCTCCGCGAACCACTCCAGCACGCCCGTGAAATCATACCCGCGGTCCACGCGCTGCTTCTCGCCTGACAGGATGCCGGGAGTGTCCACGATGGAGATGCCACGCAACACTGGCGACGCCAACGTTGAGCACTGGAACCGGTTCAGAAAGGCGTTGCCGAACTTGCTGAGCGGCCTGAACTGCTTCTTCGGGTCGACGACGAGCGCGTTGCCGGGAATGACGCCCTCTTTTTCGTCGAACATGACCGCGATGAATCGGTCCGTGGTGGGTTCGGGACCGATGCGGATGCCCGGAAAGTCCCGCTCCAGCAAGTATTTGATGAAGGTAGTCTTGCCGGTGGAGTACTGGCCCACGAGCAGAATCATAGGCTTGGCGTCGAAGTCCGGCTCCTCGAGCTGCGGCGAGTGGAAGTCATGGAACTGATAGTGCTGCTCGAGCGGGAGTAATTTCGTCCTGTAGATTCTTTTGAGCCCTTCCACGACATTTTCGATACTTTCCGTTTTTTCCCCTTCCTTCTTCAGCCAGCTGAACATATTGGCGGTAGAGGGACACTTTGTTTAAATACTAGAACTGCACAAACACGAACTCGCGCACCGAACCACTGGTTGGATTATTTTTTTATCAATTTTAGCGAGACCACCGCGATCATCCTACTTCACTGACACAATCACAAAATGTGAAAGAAAAATTACAAAATTTACACAAGAACGGAACGTCATAAGAGCTAATTTTACAGTCCCACGACAGTCCACACAAAATGTCAGGTATTGTCAAGTGACGTGTGAATATGTATCATGAATCAAACGGACACTGGCAGAATTGTGACAACTAGCCACAGAAGCCATAATCAAGAAGTTGAAGTTGAACGTCATGGCATGAACGTCAAAGATATGTCAAAGACGACCGTCGTCGTCATCGGTCGTCTACATTTCATTTGTTTTATAGCTATGACGGGTCGGAGCATGGCCCGAGCGGCTCGCGTTTGCCGTAACGCACGCTCAACCTGGGCGTTCCCCGTCAACGACCTGTCAATGTCGACTCCAAGGTACCGGACGGAGGTTTGCCAGTCTATGGGTTGGCCTCGAAGCTGAAGTGGTGACAGCAAAGACGACCAGCCCGCATTGTCAAAGCGGGCGCTTTGACAATAAGAATTTTATGGTTTATTTTTACGTGAATCAAGCATAGGCATAGCCACAGACTAGTTAAGGCCTGCGCAAACTAGCCAGTCGCGGTGACGTAATAGTGGCGATCGGTATGTATTATACATTGACGTGAACTATATAAACCATAGAGAAAATAACCATTACGTATGTCTGTTGTCTGAGTCTGCTGTGCTGTAAGAGCAAACAATTTTTAAACTGTGCTCAACTTTGCTGTGAGTGGAGTGAGTGTACCCTGGTAATATAGTAGTCTGTGAGTCTGTGGACGCATGGCGGATAGTTGGGAGTGTTGTTTATTTTCGTGTTTTTCGTAAAATTTGAAGAAAGAAGCCAAATAAACAGAATGACGATATTCCACGACGAAGTAGAGATCGAGGACTTTGAGTATGATGAAGATGACGAGATGTACTATTACCCATGCCCTTGCGGCGACCGGTTCCAAGTCAGCAAGGTTAGAACCATGCCTTCGTACTTAGATAAGTTTTTATTTTATTCCCTGGTTCTTAATCGAATGTTGCTTCCAGGAAGAATTGATGGCAGGAGAGGAAGTGGCTACCTGTCCTAGTTGCTCCCTTGTTGTAAAAGTTATCTACGACTTGGTGAGTTGTACTGCAGATTAATATCTGTGTATCTTGTATTATAACTAATATAAGTAGTAGGAACCTACTTTCAATGTTTCAGTGTCCGATTTCCATGAAACCATCTTGCCTATTAGCTTTTTAGGAACTGGATATTAGGCCGGTTCTGGCCATTGCTTTCAATTTGGTCACTCAGGCCACCTTTTTTTTGAGTTAGCGATGGAATTGAACAAATAATGTTATCTCCCGATGCTAAGCGGTAACATCTGCCTATGTATAACAATTACATTAGCTCATAAGCCATGTCAAACTATGACATGCTCTATGTATCATTCCATTGCACCTGCTATCCATAGACAATTAAACTTTTATTTTTTTAGGAAAAATTTAAAGCTGAATATGAAGAAATGGCAAAACAGGATGGTGACAAGGAGGCTGTGAAGGCATAGACCAAGCATCTGCCCTGACGGGTCCTGCAGAGTGTGCTGTGTCACCAACTCCGAGCATGAGATGGAACTGTGAAGATGGTTGTACCTACTCAGAGGACTGTGATGTTGTTACAAACTAAGTTCTAATGCTGTGATTTTATACTTTAATAAAGTTTTTGATAAATAAAAGCTGACAGCATTTCTTTACCTTGTGAACAAAGCCATTTTCATAATGGAAAATAGTTTTGTAGGTACATATTGTAATGGAAAGTTGGTGTATGACATAATGGTACCTACATACAAACTCATGTGATGACAATGTTTACTAACCAAGTACTTTAGACAGGTACCTAAACTTATTAATGATTGATATTTTCATACATGATGTGACAGTTTTAGTTGATGTGTATTCATAGAAGAACTAACCACTATGTGTAGTGTATCTTTTTATATATAAATGATTCTGATTGGTAAGTACCTAACTCTTATACAGGGGGTATAGTTATCAAGTGTAATTTTCAGGTGAAATAAAATAGCAAATGAATTGTAAGTGATCTAATATATTACACTCCATAAAAAACTTGATAAACACATTAACTTATTCTATTGTCATTATTATCAAATAAATTTCCAAAATAAATAGATTCAACTAATGTTTGACTAGCTAGTAGAAAATATCTATTCTGTGTACATACATTACACATACATATTGTCAGTTTACATTCAACAATAGCATTACAAACAACAGTATGCATCCTTCCAACAATAGGTAAGATTCAAATTAACTAATAAAATCTAGCTGACTTCATCATCACTCTGCAATAACAGAACTGAAAGTTAGCAAACAAAATCGGTTCAGCCTTTTACGCAACCACTCCGCTGGCAAAAAGTTAGATTAAACTTAAAAATACATCACATACTTTGGAATCTCTAATCCTTTATGTGAACATACAGTATTCCTAAGAAAAACTCGACTCGTAATCATATCACATAGAATTAATATACCTTAGAATCAGACAAACTCCATGTCCATGATAATCAGTTTATAAAAATGAATTACAGTAACATATACACAGAGGTACATATTTTAAACATGAAGCTAGCTCTATAGTGGAAGGAGACATTTTGAGCTACTCTGCCTAAAATAAACATTATCATTTAAATTGATATAAAAAGATATAATACTGGAATGAAACAAAGCTCTATTTTTAAATCATTTTGAAAAAAATACAAAGCTTTGAAAATACAAGCTTTTTCACAAGAAAAATTGTGTTTTTTCTTTAGGCAACCTTGTATATACAGTAAGTGCTTATTTACAGTAGGTAGGTACTCAAGAATAAAAAAAATATGTATACACAATGACCACTGTCTAATCACATTCACATCTTCAGCTGGTTGCTGATTATCATCTGTTCTCTGTTAAGTTTTTACTTAAAATAACCATTAAGTTACAACTTAACAAAGAAACTTATTTGACTAGGGTATGGCTATTAAGTGTATATTTTCATACATCTATTAGGTGCATTGCGTGAAAAATCTCAGGACAAATGTGTGAATAATGCTTAGTTTATGCACAAATCTTGTAATTTTTTTTAACAACCAAACTAAACCACACTTGGTTTACAAGGCTCACTTGAAACATCTGAACATGTCAATTGGGCACCGAATGCATTGATTTGTCTATAAATGCTAATAAGTACTTACTTTTACTAAAGCAGCTTACATGCAACGTCTACTGCAAGGATACCTCACTGCCAGCCGACTTCGAAGCATATTCAGCTTTGTAAAGTTCAATGTTGTGTGGCGATGATCTACCACTCATGGCCAGGCGTTCTCTGCAGGGCATACGTTAGGAGTTCTTTGGGGGCGAGTCGGGTTCGGGGAGGGGGTTGGTAGCGTCGGGGAGAGGGTGGGGGAGGGGGAGGCGCGGCGCGGGCGCGGGCGCGGGGGGAGGCTGGATGTTGAAGTGTTTGACCGCGGCTTCGAGCGCGGCGTGGTTGCCGCTGAAGTAGGCGGACACCGCGTTGTGAAACAGCAGGAGCTGCTTGTTCATCACTTTTATCTGTCAATTAAAAAACACAATCATTACAAAACTATTGTCATGGTAAATACAACGAACCGCGGGGAAGGCCCCGACGACGGCGATGCCGGGATGAGTTACTCTTACAGCAATGGTTGGCCAGTTAGTCTGCATTTCAAGTTTTTTTGCCAAAAGCTAGTAGAGTTTTCTTAGTTGTTGGCTAAGAGCTTTTCTTTTGGTAAAGATATGCTTTTTCCATGTGAGGCGTCTATCTAAATGCATACCCAAATATTGCACCTCTTCGCATTAAGGTATTTGGATTTCATTCAGTTTGACCATAGGGCACAAACCATGTCTGATGGAGAATGTTACATGTACGGATTTTGTTTCATTTGCCTTAATGCGCCAGTCTTTTAGCCAAGTTGAGACTTCATTTAGGCTTCTTTGAAGCATAGCTGAAGCGATAGATGGGATTTCGTGAGTTGCAATGAAAGCTGTGTCATCAGCGAATGTTCTCACAAGGACATCTTCCATAGTTGGTAAATCAAAGGGTAAATAAAGTATACAAATGGACCCATAACACTTCCTTGGGGGACACCAGCTTTTATATCATGAAGTCTGGTTCTGTTTTCGCCATGTTTCACATAGAAGTGCCGTTGGTTTTGGTAGTACCAAAGGTTTGTGTACTGAGTATGGATTGGAGATTTAATCGCGGCATCTTTAGTTCTATAAATTTCCTCGACTCGGAGCTTAGTATTAATGTATAGAGCGCAGGCCACACCATGAGTTAAGCTAACATCAATCACATGTAGCGACGTCTTTCGCCACATGATTGAGCTACGTTACATTGCAACAACACAGAGCGAAGACCAACGAACTACTGATATACGAACAGTTACCACATACAATACATAGATGGCTATCAGAGTGTATAGATCGCGTTAATAATCTAATACCTCCGACATACAACTGTCGGTCCTAGGAGCCCGGACAAGTGGATCAGATGGATCAGCTCGGTGGAAGATCTTCCCCACACCAAATGGAGGGCACACCACCGACCGTGTGTGAAATTTTATGAAATTGAATGTGAGCTAAGAGAGTGTATGTGTAGTTGTGTAAGGTTCGGTGCGGTGTAATGTAGTCACCCGGTTTTGATGCAGCAGCTGCAGTTTGACTGCGGCGTCGTTCCGGAGCCGCTCGTAGCGCGCGTGCAGCCGCGACACCGTCGCCTGCAGCGCCTCGTTGCCCGCCCCGCCGCCCCCCGCGCCGCCGCCCGCCCCGCTCCCCGCCTCCACCTCGCTGCGGTACGCGTCGTACTCCACCCTGCAACACACACCACGCTGCAGACCCCCTGACAGTAACTGAGCGATCGTTGGAGACGCCGCAAGACTCCTCGTTGCGCGTCAGCGAGCGCTGAATTTGCGGATCTAGTAGAGCTCCTTCCAACGGTTACCTGGCAGCCTCGTACTGTCGGATGGTGAGCAGCGTATCCTCGATGGTCTTGTTGGTGAGGGTGCTGAGGGAGTTGTTGAAGAAGTGCAGCGCAGCCAGCAGCGTCTCCCCGTTGCGAGTCAGGGAACGCTGCGTGTCCGCGTTGTACAGGAACCTGCGACGAAGGGAAAACGTGACACTTCCTATCAAAGTATTGAAATATAGGAAAGCGTGAGGAACTTTCTTAGTTTGGGTCTGGCTAAAAGTTCCTCTTAGTAAGCAGTGGCCTTTTTGTATATTCTATTTGCAATGTGAATTCTTTTTCTTTAGTATTTTTATTATTTTTAAAGAAGTTCCAAATAGTATGGTTTTGTGACGTGCGCGGCTAGCTAGCGCCATCTCTTAGCGGATAGACGCATTACCATCTAGTACCGAATAGAAAAACTAACCATGACAGTAAGAGATGTGTACAGTAATGTGTAGAAAGAGATGGAGATAGATGTAACATAAAAGTAAAAAATAAAATACAATATTAAACTTACATAACTAAATAAATTATAGTTATTTCTAAGTAGTTGTTGCCCGCGGCTTCGCCCGCGTGGTATGTTAATAAAAGTAACATACTTGGTAACATACCATTGAATTTTTTAATGAATCGAACCAAGGATTACAATTTATACAAAGTTTAGAACTCAATTGCACACCCCCAAAGGATAGTTTTGAAAAAATACGTGTTTCATTATTTACTTTAAAGTTTAGAGTTTTGAGCGAATCAAACAATTTTTGTTTCATGGAAACTTTACCGCCCTATTTAACCCCCTTAGGGGTCGATTTTGGAAAATTAGATTAGCCTATGTATTATCTATCCTAAACTATCTACATTCCAAATTTCATCAAAATCGGTTAAGTAGTTACGGAGATACGTGGTAACAAACATTAACACACACACACACACACACACACACACAGCCATTCGCATTTATTATATTAGTAGGATTAAAAATTCAATTAATATTTAAATAAAGCCTAATATATTTATATTTAAACAAAAAATACAGTAAATATTTCATTACAGGTATAATAATACAGGTATAGTAATAATATGTATTGAGTATTTAGTATTACAGGTTTGGAATAAAGTTCGTTAAATGAGAAGCTGGACTCCCGTTTCTTGATAGTGTCGTCAAAAATATTGATCTGACAGGATATGGAGTGGGCGTCGTGTTACCTGGCTATTGTTGTCTGTGGTGCGTGGGGCCCTAGATTTGAATTTGATCCACCAAGTAGTAAGCACTGGGGCAGAAAAGAGAAGGAAGCTAATGACAAGTTTTGACAGAAATACGGTGTCAAGCATTTGTATTCGATCCGCAAGTTTGTACATTTTGAAATGAACTAATCTATCTTCATAGCTTATCATTTTTTTTTACCTAGGTGACATAAGAAAGTAAAATGCCAGAGGGAGCGTTTTTATATAATATAATATATAATAATAAAAAAAAATTTGCAGATAAATTCATCCATAGTTTTTGTTAGTATGTGGTACAGCTAAAGACTTAAAACTAATGTTAGTGATACACATAAATACAATTTATAAAAATACCTACACTAGAAGTTTATTTGATGAGTATGTAGGTTCATCCAACGGTTATGTAGGTTTTTGAATACGTTCCAAGTGTTTGCTGTGAACTGCGTAGACAGGACCATGCCACACTACAGTACTCTAGCCCACTACGCACTATATATTTTAGTCATAGGGGATTTGAAGCCCTTAGTATTAGGCTATACAAACCAGAGATACTTGAACCCTTTGGAAGCGATGTTTTGGATATGCACGTTGAGGTGGAATTTGCTATCAATAGTAATCCCTAAGTCGCGAACTTCTTTGACATTCAGTAAGGTACAACTTTATTTTGGTGTAGAATAGTGCTGATCTTATTTTTTCTTGTTAAGAAAATTGAATTATACTTTGAATCATTTAAGTGACATATCGTTATCAGCAAGCTTCCAATCTGTTTGGATCCTCTTGCAACAGCTCAGAATCGAGTTCACCTTCGAACGAGCGAAAGAGTTTGAGATCGTCTGCAAAAAGGCAGTAGTCGGAATGAACAAAGCAATCGCCTATATCTTTCATGAAAACATTGAAGAGCAAAGTGCCGAGGTGCGAGCCCTGGGGGACGCCAGAAGGGAAACATGTCGGATGTGTGCCTATAGATATCAGATAGATACGATTTGCACCAACACAACAAAGGCTCAGAGATTCCATGAGTGGAAAGCTTCCGAAGAAGAATAAAATTGTATGGTTGGTTAATTTGATGTACCCTAGTTTATAACAGAATGGATGAGAACTGGATTAAACTCGGTGATCCAGTATTTGGACGACTTCAATGCGCGGTGGGCAAGAAGCCGGCTGCGGCGCAAGAGGTGCAGGTTTGATTCGCGTAGCGGGACAAATGTTCCGTGTCTGGGTGTTTTACCGTGGTACAACACCAACTATCAAGAACTATGAGTACCGGTTCTCATAGTTCTTGATACTCACGATACAGGGAATCTTAGTGTGGGGTTGTTATTTATTATTAAATGCATATTGATCGTAACTTAAGCTGCGGTTGGATTGCGAGCGGCTGGTTTCGCGTTACGCGACTTCACTTCAGAACGATAACGCATCTCTGCAGGACAAGTAATTGGCGCTGCGAGCTTCCAGCCTGTCGACCTTAGCGACATCTGGTGCCATGTCTGTATTCGGTGAGCGAGCGTCCAGCGCCTCGTAGCAGGGTATCGGGCTCTGGCTTGGTCTGCGAAGGGGCTAAGGCGATACTCACTGGTCTCTGAGCTCGGGCGACTTCTGCGCGAGGTCTGCGAAGGCGTCTGCGAGCGCGCGCTGCGTCTGATGCGCGGCGCCGAGCTGCGCTGCGAGCGCGACGCTGAGCCGCAGCACCGCGCCGTACTTGCGCTGCGTCTCCCGCACCGCCTCGATGCCCGCCTCCAGCTCTGCAACGAACGAACCTTGACGCGAACTTTCTATGTATCTTCATACTAATACAAACAAAATGTATGAACCAGAATTCAGTCAGCGAGCAATTGCTCAGCCGAAACGCAAGAGGTGCAGGAACGATTCCCGCTATGAGCGATTCGATTTTTGCATGTTCATATCTAAATTGAAAGGCAACCCTAGATTGATGCCTAATAGATGTACTCTTGAGTTACAATGAGATTAAAGTAAGTCACCAGTGTCGACGGTCCGTGAGCTCTTGCCGAGCTTCTCGTAGAGTATCTGCTTGGTACAGCGGTATGTGGAGACACCCCAGTTGCGGATGGACTCCAGCTTGGAGCTCCCCGAGCCGGTCCGCACCAGCGTGCTCGACCCACTCGCTCCCGCACCATTCTGACCATCTGCTGCTGGAAACCATACAATCATTGATTAAAAGGACGAAGACCACAACATTCAGAAGGGTAAAGAGAACCCCTCAGGACCTGATTTAGTATGTACATAGTATTCCATCCATGTCACTCAAGTATGAAGAATACACCAAGCTTTAGCTCAATGCCCAGAAAGTAAGAAACAAAGGAGACAAAGGAGACAAAAGATAAAGGACTGATGAATGCAGTAAATGACTCCATCTAGACAAGTGAGCCTAGATGGAGAAGCGTATAGAAGTTTAATAGAAGTGTACGCAAACATACTATGTTATAGATAATATCTATTAATGACTAAAGATCTGATTAAAGATTAATATTTCAAAAAATTACCAAAACTTTGGTTCTTGTTTAGATCTGCTATTAGTCGGTGGACTATAAGTGGGCTTGGGATCCAGACTCATAAGTTATTAATTCTTCCCTTTAATTAAGTAGATTGTGTCCAGGACATAAGTCCTCTTCAATCACTTTGGGCCTCTTGGATTTACGACTAGCGCTCTTGCTAACGGATTGGCGTGACATTTAAGGTCATCTACCTTTGATTTCTTCGACCGATGCAGGGACTTGTTAGTTACAATCCCAGGAAGTATCTGTGCTTCTGAATGAAGTTAGGTTGGCTAGCTACCTAGCCAGGCTTCCACACATAATGGACCAAGTTTGAGTCAGAATGCGAAAAAGGGAGTCTTTTTATATTTTACATTCCATGGGGAGTTTACTAGTACATGAAGGATTTTGTTTTGACATTATTTAATGTCATCATTCTTGGTTGAATTTACTAATGTGCTCAGTATGCCCATACAGGTTTAAGGATACTGTTGTATACCAGCCGCTTGTTAAGTAGTGAAGGTAGGTAAAAAACCTGAATCTTTCTGTATTAAAAAATTATACATAATGATAGTTGACGAAAGAATTAAACACTAGTCAATTGTGTGATATTGGCGGCAACAGGAGCTCATACATGTGTTTGCTATAAGAGGTTGTTTGAACAATTATTCTCTGAAACAGTGCATTGGATTGTTCTCAGATAAGTTTTCTACAAGTCACTGAATATTCAATTTTTGCAAAAAAATACTGTCAAGCTATCATGCTGAGCTTTTACAGTCTAATGTTGATTGGTTAATGCTTTAAAATATAAATAAGTACTAGTGAGTATAAAGTGATGTGAACTAGCTTTGCCATTTCCTTTGCTTTTTGTCAAACATTTTATGTGATTCATTATCCAATAATGTTCAATCATCTATAGTATCTAGGCCACACTAACAACCATGATTCAAATAAATTAACCCAAACTGGTTATATTCATTTGTTGATAGAGAGCAGATTCTCATGGATTGGAACATGGAATGGTTGGATACTTACTAAAACGAGCTTCTTGAGAGTAGTTGAGAATACATTGAAGCGATTATAGTTGGTACCTAATATGTAGCAGAGCCTCGGCTGCACCGCGCGCGGCTCGAGGACTCGCTCAGTCAGAGATGCTGCATTGCTGATGAGTGAACTGACCGTACGTCGGCGGGAAGGTCATGGAGCGGCTCACGGGGAACTGCGCTTCCGTGCCCGAGGTGATGGAGTCCGAGGACTCGCGAATCGGCGGCGTGTCTTTCAACATCTCGTGAATACTCCGTTCCGACTGCCTGCACCATAACATACACTAAACTCACACGTTCAGGCAGTCACAATTTAACACTAAACACCGGGTCGGAAATAAGTTATGAACGGCAAATCTCGGATATTTCAGATGATTCACGATGAAAGAAAATACGACTTACCATTTGGACATGTTGCCGGTTTACAAAGTGCACAGTAACGAGGCAAAATCCAAGAATATTACTTAATTAGCCGCAACTATAACAATAATTCGAACATTTTCTAGGCCTGTTTTCAAGATATCCAACTAAATCAATTAATTTTAAGAATCAAAAATCGACGACGTCTTCTTCTACACATCAGATCAGACCGACGCTCAATGTATGTCACTGTCAAGTCAAGTCAAACTTAGTCAAAGTTAAAGCTGTCAGTTGATCTGTAGCTGTCAACGTCTTATAGGCTAGGACAACAGACCATAAAAGCCTAGTTTCAGGCCAACCGAAGTAGGACGGTATTGAAAGCAAAAAAAAAATAATTTGTGGGTATTGGCTATTGGACAATAAAATCCTAGACTCTTCGACCATTTACAGTAAGGACATTTCTAATAAATATCTTGATGCTTCTTCTTAAAAGCAATACTTCCTACTTTCTCAAAAAAGCAAGAAACTAATATTTTAGGCCACAGACAGATTATGTAAAGTATAAGTTCGAGGCCCCAAGCCGCATACAGCGATGCAGGGTCTTCTAAGACTTATTCTCAAGAAACGCCTTAATTTGATCAGACCAGCCAGCGACTATGCGAACGTCCACGAGGTCTCTTACCTTCCACTTTTCCCACTACAACCAGTCTGAAGGCTGTCTTCGTGCTGTGTCCAAAATAGCCGAGCACTCGCTGGTAGCAGATGATGGACAACCTAGTCTTGATGGTCAGTTGGTCGAGTATTGACTTGTTGGTTCTTTTGGTAGAACACGGGATGCGTACCTAACATTTTTCTCCAGCACCACATCTCGAAGGCGTCTATCTTCTTTCTATCCACCTCACCTCACACAGTCACACAAGTTAAATAATAAATAAGAACCTTGTTTAGCTTACATTTGGTACCTCTCACACAGTTTCTTTTGTGTGGGAATAGTTGCAGAATAATGCAACGAAATGAAGTGATATATGCACACATATGTGATCATTTTGGAGGGCATAAATAAGTATGTAGGTAGTAGGTAAATAAAAGTATAATGCATGAAGGTACGATAGCATTTTTATTTCTTTCGAAAAATATGGTGATTCATTCAGAGATATCTAAGTAGAGACCAACTGTAAGTGGTACCTACCTATAAGGTAATAGGTGGGTACACATAAGTCCCATTTGAGCGTTTGACTCCTTGGCCAATCAAGACGTTGGTTGACGCAAATATGAACTGCATGCAAATGGTTTCGTTGGTTAGAATTCAGATTTATCTACTATACATATAACTGAAGACCGTATCAAACCCATTTAGCTAGGTAAGCACTTACTTAGGTGTACCTATACTTTCAATATTCGACTAGAAAAATGATTATTGATTGATTGTAAAGTTTCAATTTGGACGTAGATACTTATTTAGGTACTTACTTAGATACTTAAAAGTGAAAATAAAAGTTCCTCCCCACTTAGCTACCAAATACCTACTATCTGACTAGAGTTGGAGAAAGATTAGCGGTTATTGTCGTATGGCCCGGCCAAACTGATGCGGTGCGGTTCCGATCAAATGGTTGCAACCGCAGAGGCGCGCGGCGCCGCCGCCGCCGCCGCCATCGCGTCAGTTTGGCCGAGCCCTTAACATCTGCTGTGACGGCGAAAACTTTTTTCATAAAACGTTTTGAGTAACACACAATGTTTTTTATTTAAGGTACCTTACCTATATGCTCTAGGTGATTTCTCATTTGGATGTCCTAAATAAATAGATAAATAATATACCTATGAACGATAACGTTTCAGTATTCGGCGGCCGGTAAGTGGAAGTGTATATGTAACTTACCTACTTATATCTACTCAGGTATATTTTATACATATCTAACGATCCATGTCCTAGATCTGGATTGTATGCACCTATATTTTATACATTGTGCGTGATTGTGCTCTTGCTTCATTTTCAACCGACTTCAAAGAAGGAGGAAGTTGTCAATTCGTCTGTAATTTTTGTATGTGCATGTGACGGTATATCTTCGCTAATTGTGAACAAATTTTAATGATTAGTTTTTTAATGAGTATACATATATACTCAAAGATATGGTCCCATATAAGTTTTATGAAAAAATCCCACCCCTAAAAATAGAGAATAAAATTTCATATTGGGCTTTTTATCAACTTCCCGTTATTTGAAGTCGGTTTTTATACAAAAATAAACATGTTCCGCAGTACTGTTTCGTTCAAATAAAATCTTTGGCATTGGTTGATTATATAATCGTGGTAAGATTGATGTGTCATCAAATATTGTAGGTACAAATGATCTACCTAGGTAACAAACAACACTCGGTACCTCACTACTCTGATGACACTGTGCTGTTATAATAATCATCATAAGTTGTTGTGCTTTCAAAATGTTTTTCTTTCAAATTCATAATAGCTGGAGCTGTTATTGCGGAAATCAAGCTCCAGCTCTTAAGAGTATTCTTCGTCAGGTTCGAATTAGTGTTCGATCCTCAGCATGGGCGCGCCGGGCGAGGTTACCGCGGCAACGCGCGGCGCGGGCGGGGCGGGCGGCGCGGGCGGGGCGGGGAGCGCTCGCAGCGGGCGGCCCTCGAGCCCCTGCGAGCTGTCGCTGATGAGCAGCGTCTCGGGGGCGCAGCACGACGTCTTCATCGACACAGACTCCGTGGATCTCTTGTGACTCTGGAACCAGAACATTCTAGTTAGTACCGGGTACTTTTTGTTTTTTTTTATTCCACCTAGGTGGCAAAGAATCATATGGTAAACGGTGACCGTAGCCTAACGACGCTTGCAACAGCAGAGGCATCACGAGCGAGTTGACGACCCTTTACAAAAAACCCGCTATTTTTGATGAACCTCTTGAAAGTTCTTGTCGAGGCTTTCCCTCATACTTGGGAAAACCAAAGCAGAGAAGATCACTCCATAATTTGTGTGTACGCGGGAGGAAGTTAAGAAAACTGACCCAAAATAAAATCAAGAGATCTTCATTGTGTGCCTGCTGGATAGAACCTGAGATATTACGACCGGTTTCTGAAAGACTAATCAAAATAATATACATACATATAGTCACGCCTGTTTCCCGGAGGGGTAGGCAGAGAACAAAGATTTCCACTTGCTACGACCCTGGCATACCTCTTTCACTTTGAAGAGTTGCTGTACTTGCTGTTCAGCTCTCTTGCTTATTGAAACCACTATGTATAGCTCACACGTATTTAATGTCTGTTCGAGAAATAATACAGTGTATTTAGTACAGAGATGATTAAGTCGTAAAAGCAAGTCAAACCGGAAGTGACCGAGCGGCAGTAATCGGAAGTAGTCCGAGCCGCTAGGCAGAGTTGCCAACCTTATGCAAGTTGCCAGTGGCAATCGGATACGCCACAACTTCATTCATCCTCATCACATTCTTCATACAGGATCGGCGGTTTAGTGTACTTCTGACTTGGCCTTTTTCTAAAATGTCTCCAATTTGGTCAGAGTACGTTCGCCGAGGCCTTCCTCTACCAACTATCCCATTCACGCTCGCCTTGTAAACTTGTTTTGTTAATCTACTTTCGTCCATCCTTTCTATATGCCCAAACCAACTCAACATACCTTTCTCAACTCTCGTTACTACATCTTCATTCACTCCATACTGCTCTCTTAGCACGCTGTTCCTCACTCTATCACTCACTCAAAATAACCTTCTGTTAAATTGAATAATCATTGATTTATCTTTCAGAAAACGAGTGTTAATCTAAATAGATATAACTAAACAGATATACTCGTATAAACATTTTATTGATAATTTATCTTATATAATATTATTATAAAGGTACATCTAATTAATCGTATACACCTAATTTGTACAAAGATTCATCTTTGAAATTTTCGAACTAACGTAAGTATCACTTAATATTTCTATAAGAAAAACAAACTTCCTGCATTCAAACAGACAGCAAGGCTCACGTCAAATTAACATCTAGAACTTCTTAAGATGCGCACGCGCTACGAGCCTGCCTACAAGCACTTAGTAACTAGGTACCGCGTACTCGGAGCCGCATCGTGGCTGCTACCTCGACCCGCCATCATCTGACGCCCCTCTGTCTCTGTCCAAACACACTTTCACTTCTTCCACATTCATTCTCTGGAAAAGAAATCATCATTTTGATCTGATTCCCGACGCAATACACAATGAGCGGATGAATAGCGCTATCCTAAGTAAAAATCCTGATACCAATTCGAAAAATTAATCAGTTTCATCTAGGATTCCAGTCTAAGGAGTGATGAGTACCTCACCAAAGGGCTCTTCGAGTAAAGCTTCGAAGAGCCCTCTGGTTGCACCTCTAATTCTAAGAAACAAGAGCTTCACGTCAGGGTGTGTAATGCATTGCCCCCCTTCTAGCTTGATCCAGCCGACTCAACTTCTTGAAATAGCGGAGAAGTACTACCGGTTGATGACAGTATTGTTCCAGTACCCCCAATGTTGTTGTTACTGACGGAGAGTATGATTCGATGAGCTCTAGCGGTCCCGGTTTTGGTCTCAACCCTGTCTCCAGAAATTCGGAGAAGAGTGGGAGAGAGCGGGCCTGTATAAGGCAGTATGAATGAAGGTGTTACCCGCTTGAAGCAGCTCGCGACGGAATGGCAGAGCGTGGCCAGCGGCTTGCGGCGCCGACTCAGCACGTACAGGATGGGGTCCAGCACGTAGTTCAGCAGCATCAGCACGTCCGACAGGTTCCCGAGCGGGTTCAACCAGGGCCAGTGCGACGGCCCCAGCGCGAGGTACAGCGCTGTTGTCACCTGGAAGAGGGCATTTCCATTTGCAAAAAAACGCTGGTAGGTCAATATAATATAGTACATATGTAAGCTGGCAGATTGCATGTATTAATTAGTTATTTCGACAAATATGTATGAAAACTCAGTAAACTGATCAGCTTTGTGAATGGATGACATAATTATTGCAAAGGACTTGGATGAAAATGTCATGTTTGTATTACCTACCCATTGCACTCTCCTCTTTTTATAGGTAACGTTTTAACTACCTATAAAATATGCTACTCGTATGCCACCGTTTCATGTTCGTCACGTTCAAAATATTTACGCAACATCTAATTTAATGTGAAATGGGTACAAACTGATATGGTAAGCCTAGCTAGACTTCGACTAAACCCACTATTCAAGTGCTCTTACTGTATAAAAAAAGTATTTTATTTAATGTATGCACCTTCTAAACTAATGTTAATACCTACCTGCCTACTTTTTTATCTGCGCAGTAATTCATAACATAATAAAATCGTCAGGCATTCGAACACATGCTATTATTGAAACAATGAAACATATTTTCGCGACTCTACACCATCTGCATACGAATGTTATATTTGAACGCACATGTTCGACAACAATGAAATGATTGGACAGCAGGAACAATCAATCGAAGAAGGTCCTAAGTAACCTGACTTTCGGGTTTGCGAGTTCAATAATTTGACAATGAACCTCACACCACACGACTATGAACTTGAAGAAATCGATGCCAGCGTATGACGTTAAACAAACTGAAAAATTAAAGATTCTCTTCAATTGCTTCGACCGACAGTTGCTTGAAGGATGATTGTATTTGGCAATGTTTGCACTTCATGGCTAAATGCAAACGACCTTATACTTGCGTAGCCACTGAGCCTGTGGTTCCTGCTGACGCTAATTTAGCAATTTATCTTCGGAATAACTCAAGGGTTATCTTGCATCAAAGGACGTTGGTAATTGCAATGCATCCATCATGCTCGAATTGATGTGATTTAGCAAATAATTTTCCAATCCGTTCAATTTTATACAAGACGGGCTTTGTAACAAGAAACTGGAGTACTACTTCGTTTAAATTAATTGCAAGTAGATATATTTTTTATTGCTTAGGTGGCATCTTGGTATACCTGTGTTTATTTCATGTAAAAAAAATAAGAGACATTATCATCATCCAGGCAGGTCTATTAGCGAATTGAAGCGAATCAGTTACAAAAGCAAGAGATTCTCATGTATAACACTTGCTAGACAAAATATGCGGAATAATCGCCTCAATCACTGCATTCATTCGTCCACGGCAGGTCAGGCAACCTCAAGGTCACCCGGTTTAGAACTCTTTTGCATGCTGAATTGCTCACACTTCACGTAGCACATACTGAGATACAAGAGATCGTTTCGGCATAGGCTTCGCATACAAATCGCAAATCGAACTATAGTACCTACGTCGCAAATCGGGTACGACAGACGTGGCTTCTTTACTAACTAGCTGATTGAAATCATTAATAGTTTTTGCGTGAAATTGTGCGAGTATGAGTGCATGGATTTATTGTTTTTACAATGCTGCCAACAATGTCATGATAATACTGAGATCCAGCAGTCGATCACTACTCTACGAGAGAGTATTTTTGCAGTAGGTTAAGGTAAGTCTAGGGATAACATGACATAGCGTGTGACAACACTGTGTTCTGCTACAATAAAATGAATGTTTTGTTTCATAAATAAATAAATGAAATGATTGAATTACTTAGCTATGTTACTGAACCTTATTATGCCAGCAAAGTAATACCAGACACACAGAACGCTAAACATGCCCATGTAGTTTAGTTTGAAGTGGCTGAAACCCGATTAGTCGAAAGGTTATTATAATAATGCCAAGTTCAAATTTCGACAAAGACTAGCGTGTCTTGACATTTTCATGTTGCCTAAACTTAGTGTAGACGGGCATACAACAGACAAAAGCTAGGACCAGCAGATAGGTTTTGCCGCCAAGTCGCAAGATAATTTTACCCAGGGGTCTCCATCCAAACTACGGCCTTCGGGCCAACATCGGCTCGCGAGCACCAACAATCTTGGTTTCCAACCCACCCTTTAATTTATTTTGATAAGTCAAATCAAGCAAAGTAATCGTACAAAATAATAATCAGACGTTTTATTTACTGTCCATGATGATTTGCGAACGTAGCGGGGTCCGCTCCACGCCGCAGGTTACCTGCACACACCCACTTTTGTGAATGTTAATATTAATCTGATGAGCTAGCTTGATATTGGCCCTTCAGTAAATCAATCTGGCCCTTAGTCTAAAAAGTTTGGAGACTCCTGCTTTAAAGGAACGCTGCTGATCAACATAACCCACCATCTGAGGAAGCCAGCAGATCATGAAGAGCACGGACAGCGTGGCCATCAGCCTGCTGAAGGCGACCTCCTCGGCCGTGGCGGCGTTGTGGTGCAGCGGCGGAGCCCCGGCTGCGAGCGGCGGGCGCGGCGGCTGTCGGCAGCTGGTGCGGGAGACGCGGCGCACGAGGGGCTCCGCACAGGCGCCCCGCGGCCCCGTGATCGCGTACAGCGCGCGGATCACTGCCAGGTTGCAGTACACCAGCACCACGCATAGCAGCGTGCCTGGAGACCATACCACCAGCATTATCTAATGTCGCAGTATACTTATAACATGCTTAGAAAGGTAACATGACGACGTCTGTTTTACGACTTTTTGAAAATATACTGTTTTCATTGAATATGATGGTGCTGGTATAGCTGTTTTTGGTAACAACTTATAAATCATCAGTTAAAATCTTAACTCAATTTCACGCAACTCATAACATAGACTTGGGAAAGACTACTCAAAATCCAAAAGGCATTTTTATCAGGAAAACATGTTAATTTGTATGTTACGGAAAGTCGGTGGGTAAGTGAGGCTCAAAACAGTAGACTTCGCATGCTGTTGATAATGATGATGATGATTTATTTTGAAGAAAGGGAACTGAAGGGATTCTGCTTCATTTTTGAACCCGATAAAAAAAGTAAATGTTACTAACAAATTACGGTAAAAAAATGATCACCTACGAATGCGCACAGCTATACAATAAATTACCGTCCGAAATAAAAAATGTAAGCTCATTTAACGCGTTTAAAACTAAACTTTCTCAATATACTGTTCAAGACCTTCTTTGCAAATAAAATGTGTTAGATGGGTCAACTTGTACATTAGAATGACCTACCTACTTTTAGTACCTACTCCTATGTAAACTTTTTTTCACAAGTAAGTGACATTGTAATGTCTTTCGTGAATAAATAATATTAAACCTAAACCTAACGTTATACCTTCAGATATCAAACGTTTTTACAGGAAAACTTGTTAACTTTCATTGTATGAATCACCATTCATTATCTGGTATCATTATAAGCTTGCAGTGTCGGGAATTGCTTGGACATCAACAATACTATCACTAAATACGTTGTATCTCTAACTAGTTTTTGATCACTCGATAGGATCGTAGAGACTTGTACTTACGATACCAATATAGTATTATAATATATTTGCATAAGTAGACTACAATTTCTGGTTTGGTAAAGTATCAGTAGAGCTAAATAAATCATAGCCCAGTTTCCACTGAGGCCTGCTCTGTTCGCTGGTTAGTGAGTAAACTAGTCTAGTCCTTATATGGAAACTACCATTACATAATGACTGGAGTGTACAATCGTTTGCATATATCAAACTGACACATATAAGTAGTACAACTACATTTTGTGGAGTAGCTTAAACCAACACCATGACACAAATAACAGGTAGGTATGTACCTACTTACTATTGGAAAATCTTAAAGCTCTATCTATCTAATCAGTCGATAACACCCACTGCTGAGCAAATGCCTCTTCAATATGGCGCCACTCCTACCCTCAGAATCATCTGATCATCATCGAGCAGGTGGTCTAACTCGAAGCAGCAGCATATATCTTGGCCACCATTCCGTGACTGCTTTAATTTTATTTTTATTTATTTATTTACTCGCACAAAACACATTACAACCATATATAAGAATACAATTAACAAATTTCGGTTCAAATCTTGATTGTTACATAAACATATGTGCGCACAACTAAACTAAAATAACTATATCGAGCAGAAAGTGAAACTTATGTCCGAGGACTAAAAGAAAACTAAAAAAAATAAAAAAATTGTCATGTATATATGATAACAAACACCCTAAGATACCTAAAATCACAGATACATAACAAATATTATGTCGCAATTAATTGTGGTTATTATGCAGATGACAGACATAACAACCACAATCAACCCCGACAAGAATGTGTTTACAAACAGAAGATACTTAATTAAACACAATAACAATTACAATGGCGCTTGAAGAGCACCTGAACTAATGAACTTGTTAAAATGGAGGATGTCTTTAACGGTTTTCATAAATAGGCTCAACTTAGGAACAAATATATCAAGTTCAATATTGTCCTTCGCTAATTCATTATATTATCGAGCCATTCTAGTCAAAGGATTATAATGGGAAATGTTATTTATGTAGGTTTGCTTTGATCATGAGTGATCCTCCCGCCTTGCCAAGTGCCCTGCCCATCTCCATTTGAGCCTGGCAATCCATATACCTACTCGTACGGTCCACGAGATGGATTCCTAGCGTGGCAAAGCTCTAGCAAAAATTAAAAACTAACAAAAGTAGATATGGCACTTTTGAATCACCATCATCTTCAGCCTGTAGAAGTCCACTGCGGTTTTGGGCCTTTGGGTCACCTTCTGGGGCCTCCTTAGACTGTGTCGCCTGCTACGTGGTCGCGAATCGGGAACATTTATTCCCGGTTTCTGCTCTGCGAGCTACATAGCCTGCCCATTGCCACTTCTACTTGATAATTCTGAGAGCTGTCTGTGACTGTAGAGTTCGCCTACGGATTTTATAATGTAGTATAAACTCAGTGGATAGTTGTGCTGTTGAGTGTACCTACTGGCATGGCATGCAGCGCAGCGCGGCGCGGTCGTTGCACTATCAGGGAGATTGGCATTTGATCACATAATCACGGTCCTCGGATGTAAACAAACCATGTCAAACAACGCCTAGCTCACTCTTACCTCAACTGCCCACTAGGCACATTTTAATAAAAATGATGTCGTTGGCAAGCGCATCATCGATTTGGAAGTGTTCGTAATAGTCCAATTAGGTTTTTATGGAAAATAATAGAAAGATTGCCAGGTTGTTTATTTCTCCCACACAAACTGATGTTTGTTATCAAAAGTAGTGGTCACTTCCTCCACACTTCCCCTATGGTTGTCGAATTGACGAGACAGGGACATATTCAAGCACAGAACAACGTCTGTCGGGTCAACTAGTTATTTATAAAATTTGTTATTAGTAAGACAATTAATAACAGATTATATAAATAATTACTAATTTACTAAGGTAAAATAATAAAAGTCTTCTTTCATCATCAGTCGCAAGCATTTATCCCTGGACCTTAACAAAAAGCACGAAGGCACAGCATGAAGCTGTATTCTCCATAACGGACATCCTCAGATACATACTCAGTGAGTTGATCTTTTTTAGGATACCATGCAGGGGTAGTCAGAGACGCATCCAGACATTAAATTTGACAAATTCCCGAGCGTTTTGCAAGTTGTTAGCATTTAACGTGGCAGGTTGGAAGACCGGCGTCACATTGTAACGAAAACAGTAGTTATGGGATTCTTGGTACCATTATATCACGACAAGAAGGGCTACCCTTGACATTCGATTCTAATAGTAACCGGGATTAGAATCGAATTCGTGCAATTTGGTACTTTTGAATGTAGAGTTTGCGATTGAAATGTAAATAGAAAATTAAAAAAAAACCGAACAAGTGCGAGTCTGACTCGCGCACCGTTCATAAACTATGAAAGCACCAAACATTGCTCTAACGAAAAGATAAGTCGGATTGAAATAGAAACTTAACTTTGTAGTTGCCAAAATTCTCGCCCATACCTACATCGATATACGTCACGGTCAATTCTCGAACTGCATAAGTTTGTAATACGAAAAAAATGTGATAACCCCTAGTGGTTAAGATCAAACCATTTTAAATTTCAGGGAAATCATTTAACTATAATTTAACATCTTATAATCAGCTCTGCTTTAGGACTTTGTGAAGCATTTTTTTGTTACAGTACAATATTTATTTTTAAAAAAAGTACAGAATAGTATTTTTACCGAAACCACCATATTCTTTATTAAAAAACCGAGGGATCATTCAGATAATATCTAGAGAGCAATGTTTGAAGAGATACGAGTATTTATTTGCTATTTGTATTTAATGGTGAGAGAGAGCAAATGAACGAAAATAAAGAGTTTTAATTAATGCCCAGCTGTGGGAGATATTGTTTGCTTTATAACTTTTTAAATTTTGATTTTATAATTTCTTTTGTATTTTATTTTCTATGTTTATGATGTGAATTATGGATATATATATGAAATAAATGAATAATAGATAATAATAATAATAACATACGATAGATCTGTAGATGTCCCCAAGGAGGCTGAAGTCAGGAGTCTGAAGAAGCTATCTCCAACAATGATAAGTTTGTGGGTTGCAAAATTTTTTAAACAAAATGTTACCAAAAAACACATAGAACGCTGCGTATCCGAAGTCAGTTCCACTGGTTGCGTTCCGGTACCGCACGCAGACCTGCGCCGCCTCGTCGTAGTAGAGCCCCAGCCCCAGCACGGGCGCACAGGTCAGCACGGCCGCCCAGAACCACGACGCGAGCAGAGCCGTGCGGATCACGTAGTATGTCACTTGCTAGAACAACAACAACTACTACTAATTTACACATTATCGATCTAAGCATTAGTATTCGAATCAAATTAATCTTTATTTCGGACAGTTATGCAAATATAGTGCCGCGAAGAGGCTAATAAAAAGCTTTTCTCGAAAAAAAATGACCGACCTTCGATCTATCCACTAGATCAAAGGTCAGAATTCGGAATCTTCGGAACTCATTTTTATGTATTTTTTATCAAAAAAACAGAATCACGGCATTTTGTTTTATCGCCAATTTCTTTTTAAATTAAACTGCATGTGCTGAAAGGTAAGTGCATCTGTGGTCGAGGCGTCTGCATCACTTGAACGTAACCTATTTGTACTAAGCTCGATAAAAGAGATTCAAATTAAAAAGAGGCAATTATAGAAAAAGTTTTTTATTATTAAACGTACAACCCAACATGCCAGCAATGGATTTCCATACAACATTGTCGACGCGTTTTTTGTTCCAAATTCAAAACTGATGCTATGTCCGTGTAATACGATAGTTAGCGTGTTCTTCTTTTGAAAGTAATGACAATATTTCCATTTTGATTTCACTAATTGACTACCCTCCGCACAAAAGTCACCAAATAAGAGAGGAACACCTCTGCGCAACTGTTTTCAGGATACTGTTGTGCTACTTATTAGAGATACCGTCTGCATTTGTCTGCGCGAACATCTCTAGTGCCTCAGAGACAAAAATACAGCAGCCTCAACGGCATCCTGAAAGTATCATTATATTGCCATTCATCGGAGCAATACAACCAGCGTTTTGGGAAACGTAAGGGATCAACTTCAATCAAAAAACAATTTAGTTACAAACTTATCTCGTATCGGCATAGTTTACAAGTATTATTAAGCACAGCTGGCGAGGCTGCGAATATCATTCTAGGTATAGTATACATATATCGTAAATACTTTTACAAATATCAACTGGCTGGGCTAAGAAGTGGGTGGGTGGTGCCCAAACGTACTAAGAGGTACGAAAAAAGGCATTACCTTCTACCCATGTGATTTAAAAGCTCTTATATATTTACCTATAGAGAGCTCTCAAATATTGTCATACTTTAATTTGATTCTTAGCATCACCTCATGGTAGGTAGTGTCGAATACTGGGATCTAATAATAAATTAATATAAATAATATTTGGGTATGGGGGAAAACATGAAAATGCAATTTGACACTAGAAATAAGTCCAGTGGGGTCAGATAAATAGACAATATCCACTTTAAAAAAAAAATTAGGTATTGTTGTAAAAACGAAAACATTCATGTGAATGTTTTCGTTTTTACAACACCTACGGTAGTACCTACCGTACTATCGGTGATGGAAACGACTAAGTTTCGATTCATTTCGAGAGTCTTTATTGCGACGCACTCACCTTAGTATTTACGGTAAATATGTTAACTCAATTACCTACACCTTGTGACTTATTTTCATCTAAAACTTCATCGATTTAATTCTGAAAATTATCGAAAGAACGAGTCTATCAAACCGTGAAGCCTGCGTCATAGAACAGATTAGAAATTCAGATCGCGATGTGAG
Source organism: Perizoma flavofasciatum (assembly GCA_958496245.1). Classification (NCBI taxonomy): domain Eukaryota; kingdom Metazoa; phylum Arthropoda; class Insecta; order Lepidoptera; family Geometridae; genus Perizoma; species Perizoma flavofasciatum. Next base: position 11,087,568 of record OY292439.1, on the reverse strand, counting down.
CACAGGATCCATTTACTGTGCAATTTTAACGATTATTGAATAGGCTAAAGTGTTTTTTAAACTTTATTTTTGTAGGTGCCTAAAAACTTTCCATTAAAAAATATAGATAAGTAGACCGTTCCGTAAAATGTTTACTCCTCTAATAAAATGGTGAAACATCAAAATATTTTTTTCCTGTTTGACCCACTTTGACAGAACTACACGTGGCTATTTGGCTATTTAGGTATATAAGTAAGTACTCACTAGAACTATATTTCTAACCTAACCTACCTAATGTACCTTCCTGGTTGATGCTCTATAGTGAAATATAGTAAACATAGAGCAGCATTGCTTAGAGCAAGCACAGAAATCAATTCATATTTGGCCTTTCGATGCTTTTGGAACAATCGAATTAAAATGTATGCGGGATTGCGACAGAATTCATGTTTCTTAGAATTGTTTACAATTGAAGATGCGATTGAGATGCTGATGCGCATGGAAGTAGACCGATCAGTGACCGGGCACGAAACACTTTTGCGACTCTATGATTTACTCTATGATTTACTTTATGGTTAGCATGCCCGCGACTTCGCACACCAATATCTTATCAGAAGATCCAATCAATTAATAGAACCTATCTAATAAGGTTTTCATTATATTTACGGATAATATTTTATTGTTAAATTGTTTGTATTCTTATGTAACAAAGTCTATCATAAGTATATAATTGATTTGTATCCAAGTAAGATTTCACAATAAAAATCATTTTAGAAAACGCTTTATATTTTCTGTTTTGTATGAGCTAGTGACCAATTCTAATGTGTGTGTGAGATGGCTCAGCGATTGTAACATCTTAGCGTGCCCTCCGCGTTACGCATTAATTCGTTTAAATTAATACTTATCACAAGCATAAGCATGGTGGAGATGAAGGGTGAAGAATTTAGTAGAATAGACATATTATGGAAAAGTAGCCATAATATTATTTTTCTTTTGACTTCGCTGAAAGCAGGTTTTCTATCGATAATTTGTCTTCCGACCTTATATAAAATCTGGTGAAGTGCATTCAATATTCATTTCACTTTCGGAACTTTCGGAATTCATTTTTATTTATGTATTAATTATCAAAATTACGGAATCGAGACGATGTTTTGCTTTACCGCCATTTTTCATTTTCATTTTATGTATTGCTTGTGCCAAAAGCTAGGTAAAGGCACAGATATTATAATGAATGAATATGTATTAGTTTATTTTATAGTTATACTATAACTAACTTTATTTTTAATTTATTTCATAACTAAGAGAATTGTAAATTTTAATTTTAGGTATACAATATGACAATGCGTAATGCTGATTTTATTTTTTAATTATTTTATATGAATATAAATTTATGGTTTAAAAACATATTTAGAACATATTTTTTACAAGTTTCTTTGTAATTTGGCATATCTAAGTACATTGTAATTATGTCTATGGATGAATAAATGAATACAATACAATACAATACAATGTAAAGGCATCCGTCAAAACGGATGCTGTGTACGTAAATACGACACTTCGCGTGTGCGTACAATATTTCTCACATGCTTAAGAAAAATATATTAAATCGTTTACTTTACATAAGTTTATGACAGACAGACATAAGTTCTGAAAAAATGAAGATTATATATAACTAGCTTCTGCCCACGGCTTCGCCCGCATGGTATCCGGAGAAAAATCCGGATGCGTTATTCTGATGTATAAACTATATTACTGTAAAGTTTCATCAAAATCTGTTCAGTAGTTTTTGCGTGAAAAAGTAGCAAACATCCATCCACACAAACTTTCACGTTTATAATTTTAACTAGGATTTATATGAAAAAAATATTAATCATTAGTAATAAAAAATTTAGAACAAATCTCGCGATTTTCATTGTTTACTGGATAAAACATATTATTGTAGTCAACCATATTTATTTAATATTTGTGCCGGCAAATCTTTCGTTCGTTCTGAATTAATCAAATCAATCAATATCTCGAACGAAGATTGCAGTCGCAGAACCGAAAATAATAACAAGGAAAGGTTATTCGAGTTCAAGTTCATTCAGAAGTTTCCTCGAGAAGCGGAGCTCCTAAACTCCGACACCGAACTCAGAGTACTTTCAATCAGACTGTTCGTTCTTCGTTCTTAAGCTCCGATGTCTAGATAGATAGGAAAGGCATACTTTGTTATGATTATTAACCGCCTTCAAAAAAGGAGGAGGTTTACAGTTAACGGTCTTATCACTTAAAAGCGATCTCTTCCAGACAAACCGGATGGAGAGGATTTTGTGTGGTAGCTCCTAAATCTATAGATGAAAGCGAATCTATAATCAATTAATCACACTGATTTGTGTAACCTATCTTCATATGTACATGCGTCTATGATATACCTTCCCATGATCAAACGCGCAAATAATATATTTCAGTCCAATCTCGCCCTTTCTTCGAAGGCTCACCGGCTATCTCATTGTTTTGGAATATGAAACGTTCACTAATAAACAGCATCAATAATGATTCATTGAATTGAATTATTTCACGTAGTGTTGTGTTGTTATAGAGGCGCTTCCGGCGCACAATTAGAATGAGCTTCGTCGGCATGCGCGGCGCGGCGCGGGGCGCGGGGCGGGGCGCGGTGCGGGGCGCGGTGCAGGCGACGCGGGAGGCGCGGCGCGTGTTGGAGGTGCTAGCTTGCTTACATTGTTTGTGACTGACAATGTGGTGAGTAGTTATAGTAGCACACTGTTTGAAAACGAGGATCGTGCGAGGGGCTCAGTTTTACAACTGAGCCAGCACACTGTGGTACCACAATTGAGGCGAGTAAGCGAGACAGTTTCTGTACGTAGTTGAGTGAGGCAGTCTTGGGAACACAGTGTGCTCTGTGCGTGTTGTGTGGTGTGGTAATGGAGTGAGTGCTATGTGCGAGGCGCATTGTACGAGCCAATACGATCTTTCCTCACGGCTCGGCTCGCGGCTCGCGCCTCGCGCCTAGCACGATCGTGCAACTGTGTTGGCGTGCAGATGTGCTAGCTCGTCCAAACGAAAAAAGTGAGGTCTCGTTTCGAGAAAGTGTGTAGGTACAATTGTGGTACCACACGTGCTGAGGACCCACACCTAGTGGTGAGCCTGTATGTGAGCTCATCAGTGGCTTGTTGAGATGACAGATCGTTCATCCTAACTATTCACGCGCTTTATAGTTACATAACTGAACGAGCCCTTCTGAACACTTAAGGGTTGGCTTGAGCTACACGTACCACCTCTCAGAAATTGTTTAACTGAAGCTGGAATTAGAATTAGAATTTATTTATGAATGTGGCGTGACGGGCGAGTAGCCACCGGCTACCGCACCTCATGAGCACCGTCCGCGACCGGTCGCGTGGTCGCGGACGGTGCTCACGCGACCACGCGAGTGAGACGGTGCTCATGAGGAAGGACCTCTAAACGGTCAACGAAACGTCAGCAGGAGAGTAAAAAACAACATGGTATAGTTGTAATAATATTCTAAAACGAGTGCTTCCCCGTTCGACCCACAATTTTTCTCCCCAATATTATTTTTACCTGTTCAACCCAAAACATATGCTCCGTTCTACCCAATCCAAAAATCTAAGACACACAGTAAGAATACACTGTATTCTAAACAGTACAGACACCGTAATATTTATAAAAATCGAACTTGCTGAAATTATTACTCACAGTAATTTCAAATTTTGTACCTACAATATGGAGGTAATAATATAACCACACTAGGATTCTCCGTGTTGGTGGATATTATTATGTTTACAGAATTCCCGGAGCCCTGAATGAAAGCTGTGGTCTCAGTTGCCTAAGAGGAGTTTTTTTTTAAATGAGGTTACGTTGATTGCAAATATACCCAAACAAATCTGAAATATCGTAATAGAAATATAAAAAAAAACAAGTTAATCTGAAAATGGTAATGTTTTCACAATCATGATCGTTACTCCACGCTCAAATTTTCGGGATTAATCGCAATGGAGTAGCTGATTTAGTACGCAGTATTATAATATCAGTTCTCTGATACTGAAAACGTGGTAAAGTACCAACGAAATGAAGATAAGTACATGTGGAGAAGAACTAGTAAAGCAATTAATGCATTATTTTTATAGAAATTTCTTTGATGTGGAAGGATAGTGAGTGACTTTTCTTCCACATCAAAGAAATTTATGAAGATCACTTAGTATTAGATATTAGGTTAAATTTTCATTCAACATCAGAATTTTAAACAATCTTTTTCCACTCTTTTCCTTCTGAGTAGGTACCTCGTTGGTTATTTTAAACGTTTTGCTACGGCCGAAGCATTTCGATACATTTAGTTTATGGTTTTGTTTTGATGCGAATAATATTCGCGAGTGACCTAGTTACGACTAGGATATCTTGAAATACCTTGACAATGAACTGAATACGATAGACGATAGTTACTCGTAGTTTGATACACGATAAACGATCAATCTGTTTTATTGCTAAACGGATTTAAGCCAATTTTTTTTATCTGCCAGTTTAGTAAACGGAAATAATCGTTTGCAACAAGACCGCCAAAAGATTGGTCCCTCCACACGACAAATAAAAATGCAACTGCGTTATCTACTCTATCACAGAAAACAATATAGTCAGTTGTGTGCCTTTTAAGAGTAGATTGGAAGTATGTTGAGATTTTAACAAGCTTCAATAATATTTTCGAAAGTTTTTAACAAGCTTTGAGTATCGATTCGATACGCAAAGAATGCGTAGGTACATAATATTTTTTTGAGATATTTGTTTTTTCTCGGCGTTCTTTTAGATAAGGCCCTAAAAAAATAAAAGAATTCATATTGAATTCCAGTCTCGGCGCTTCGAGCCAATACATCCCAAGAATTTCGAGCAAGCTGGGAAGTCGCGAGTTCGAATCCCCCTGAGATTGACTTTTTTGGGATATTCTAAATTATTGCAAACTAATGTGATACAAAAGTCAGAAATATAAGAAAACCTTATCATTCTACTTAGGTGGTTTAAATGTATAATTTGCAAAAGCTTGTTAGAGTGGCGACGTGGCCCGACGGACCTGAAGTCCAAGAATAAAGGTGGTCTCACACTAGGACAGGGAGGTACAGTTGAGGTATAAACAATACGCCATTTGCCATGTGGCTCGCCATTCCCAATTAGGCAGACAGTGAGCCATCACAATAACTGACTCCATTAGGTTAACTTGGAATGGCGTAATGTCATTGTTTGTGCAAAATAACAGCGATGATCTAGCATTATTATAAATGCGTCAACATAAAGCGACTACCTATGTATGTTTACCAAGTACTTACCTAGTTGTGCTTTTGTAGGTACATTAAAATATATTTTGGAGCAACAAAACAAATCGTTTTCATATTGTAAAAACGGGAATTTTCACGTACTGCACTATCGGTGAAGGCACCGACTAAGTTTCGACTCATCCCGAGAGTCTTCCTGACGCACGGCGCGACGCGGAAGGAGAAAGTCGCAACCACTCACCCTGATGAAGACTCTCGGAATGAGTCGAAACTTAGTCGGTGCCTTCACCGATAGTGCAGTACGTGAAAATTCCCGTTTTTACAATATGAATAGTCAAGTTCACGATTGTTTTTGGAATAAAACAAATCGTTTTATTTGAATTCTATATCCTACTAATATTATCTTACTTCCTACTAATATTATAAACGTGAAAGTTTGTGAGGATGTTTGTTACTCTTTCACGCAAAAACCACAGAACGGATTTTGATGAAACTTTACAGTAATATAGCTTACTAGCCGATGCCTGCGGTTTTACTCGCGTAGGGTAGGTAATTGATAGGTACATCAAAAATCAAGTTCGAGGAATACAATTTTTAATACAAATGTTTTCAGCCCTTTTCACCCCCTTTGGGGTACAATTTTCCAAATTCCTTTCTTAGTACACCCTACACCATAAGAGGAATATACCCTCCAAGTATCATGCTTCTAGGACTTATGGTTTAGGCTGTGCGTTGATTCACTTCTTGGACTTTGACAACCCCTACATCCCCTTTGAGGGGTATTTTGGGGAAAGATTAGATAAGATTTTTATCATTTCGATTGAAGAATAGTTATGTGTAGTTTTAAGACTGTAAGTTCAAGGAATACGATTTTTCATAGAAAGGTTTTTAGCCCTTTTCACCCCCTTAGGGGTAGAATTTTCCAAATTCCTATCTTATTGCACCCCTACACCATAAGAGGAATATACCTCCAAGTTTCATGTTCTAGGACTTATGGTTTAGGCTGTGCGTTGATCCGTCCATCAGTAACAGAACAGTTTTATATATATTGATACATCAGAATAACACATAGGCTATTCTTTATTCGGGTACCACACGGGCGAAGCCGTGGGCAAACGCTAGTAATATTATAAACGCGAAAGTTTGTGAGGATGGATGTATGTTACTCTTTCATGCAAAAACTACTGATCGGATTTTGATGAAACTTTACAGTAATATAGCTGATACATCAGAATAACACATAGGCTATTTTTTATCCGGGTACCACGCGGGCGAAGCCGTGGGCAGAAGCTATTAAACCATAAACGTACATACTGTAAAAGTAAAGCTTTTCATTTCATGTTACATTTTATCTAACAATTTTATCATTGGCTGTACTGGAATAGATAATTCCTTTGATCCGAGTTAACGAACTACTCGACCTATAAATATAAATAAATAAAACACCTAACACACAAATATGTATAGTGCCCATAGTGGCACATGTCTCCGGGCTCTTGGTTCTAGTGCGTACCGATCTTCGCGCTAAGCAGGTCCAATGCAGGTATATTACAATATACCTGCATTGGACCTGCTTAGCGCGACACATAATTTATTTCAAGAAAGTTCTTATAATATCCCAAGAATTCAACCTTGGCGAGAGTCGATCGTATGATCCGCGGGGGCTATATAAGCCACGAAATCTTCACCAGACTGTTCGAAATTCTTGTCATATTCCGGCTTGAATGAGCTGTGTTCAATGACTAAAGTTACATTTAGTATTAGGACGAATCGATAAAAAAAAAACAATTAGTCCAGTAGTTCCCGACTGAGTTCGAACCTTCTAACTGACTTTCGAACTGACGCTCAGTTCGAAAGTCGGGGAACCGCCCCACTAAGCCCCGCGCTTCTTTATCCGTCCGCATTACAAATCGGAACACAGCAAAGCAAAAATAAAAGATCGGCCAAGGACTAAATAAGGTCCACAACAATCCAATCAGCACAAATCAGACAGAAATCTCCAGTGATTTCAAGATGACATGTTATTAATGTTCCCTTCGTAAATGATATTGTGTGGGGGTGGTAGGGTTTGTACCTACTAATGCTATTATTATATTATCCATTGCCATTCTATTACCACTGTCGCACATAGTAGATAACTATTATCAGTTTTTTTTAAATTTTATGACATGTTTGTTTTTCTGTAATGAGGATTTTGGTAGAGGTTGACAGAGTGCCTGGCGAAATGGAATTGGTATTTAGTCATGTTAACTGTTTTTTTAAACATTGTGTAAAGAGCTCTGTAAAGAGGCTTTTTATTGTATGTAAGGATCTGTAAAAAAAACTAGTGAGGTGAATTATTAAGGATGCTCCAGCGCTGTGTCCGATCTCATTCAATTATTTCTTGAAGTGATTTGTGAACCTAAATTGATATAAAAAAAAATGCTATTACTCCTTTAATGAATTTCAAATGATAAATTGTAGGTAGGTATAATAACATAGACATTTTTTTTCTCAATGATTGTATTATTATTATTATTTATGGAATTTTTATTTTTATGTGAATTTTTATGTATTTAGAATTGTATTAGTTAAATTGTAAATTTTAAAACATTGCACGCCCAATAGGGCAGAATACACTGTGTCATTTGTTAAACATGTATTTCATGCAATAAATTAATTTGATTTGATTTGATTTGATTTGATATAAAAAAATGCTTAACAGATGCATACATAGTCCTGACCCACACTAGGATTCCCTGTGTCGTGGGTATCAGGAACTACGAGTACCGTGGTACCACAACACCCTGACCCGGGACAAATATCTGCAGAACATGCAAATATTTGTCACGGGAATCGAACCTGCACTTCCTGCGTCGTATCCAGCTACTCGCCCACCAAACCATCGATATTAAGGTAAAGTTACTTCATGTTATCTGGATCTGAACCTACGACCACCCTACGATGCGGGTATCTTCACTGACTCGACTAGGCCACCACGGCTCACGACAAATCGATGCTAATTTATTTGTAAACTTTTAATTAGGGATTGCTCGATAATCACTCAGCGAACTGGAATAGTTTAATCGAATAAGTGACTTTTTTTATTAACGACGTAAACTTTTCTTGGTCTATAATGAACGCTATTCATTTTTAACACCTTGATAAAAAAATGGGTAATTACTTATGTACTTAGGTACTTTCCTTTAAGCTTTTAAATAGATTTTTATTCAGGAATTCAATAGGATCCCAAAGAAACGTCAACTTATAAACTACGTGAACTTATAATTTTAAACTGAAAATGTCAATTCCTCGCGCGTGACCAAGTATGGAAATACTTGGCCATGCGCGAGAAATCAGGCAACAAACTTTGTTTAGTTTTTATTTTCTTTGTTTAGTAGAGGTAGTATCGTATTATTATGATTTATTCAGCTAAAGTGTGATGCCAATCGAACAAGGTGAACAAGGTGAGTAGTGCACGCGGAACGAGAAAGTCGCAACCACTCACCCTGATGAAGACTCTCGGAATGAGTCGAAACTTAGCCGGTGCCTTCACCGATAGTGCAGTACGTGAAAATTCCCGTTTTTAAAATATGAATAGTCAAGTTCACGATAGTTTTTGGAATAAAAAAGGTGAACTCATTCATTGAGGAAGATCATAAGTCAAAGAATGAGTCAGCTTGATTTTGCAAGTAACTCTACATTTTGTGTGATCGTCACAATATAGTATTCACACATTACGTGTACAAAGTAGGTAAGTAAATACCTGATTGGATACTCATAGAAGAATCAGTAATAAATGAATTTAAAATAGTAGGATACGTATTTTTAACTTGTCGTAGTCGAGATCTCTGATGATTTGAGGAAGTCCATTTGTGATTCTGTTCAGGGGTGGATTGGGATTATGAATTAGGCTACTTGCCACCGAATCTAGGCAGGTACTCACGTGCTCATGACTTATTCAACAGGTGGGGGTTGGACGAGTATCTTTTATATTTTTATCCGTAACAACAGGGTCTAGACAAAAACTTCACGCTTAGTTTTTCTTTCACGCTAACGCAAATTTGTCAAGGCAAAACTTGACAGCAGTCACGTGACGTTGATTAGCTTTGTAAATTTAGCAAAATTTAATTTGTATCCTTATAATTTCAATCGATATAATTTGTATTCAAAGTTCGCACGATGGTACTTGACCGCCTTAACGTTAACAAAAAAAAGCCCTGACGTTATTTACATCTTCTATTTTCAGCGCTCGCGTGACGTGTGATGATAAAAAATATCTAAGAACCATCCTTGACGTCATACAAATCTATTGCAAAAAAACCGTATTTTAATCCGATATGCCCTGTTCGGAAATAATTGATAACAGACAAATAAACAAACATCTCTAAAATATATATACATCATAAACCTTCGGTCTCATTACGAAAAGTGGTCTAAACTCGAGTTGAACTCAAGTTCTGTCAGAGCCACTAAACTAAGGTTTATATATACATTATCGAAAAAAGACTCCTATTGCATAGTTACTAAGGTTTACAATTTAAAAATAAAATAAAACAGCGGGATGAACATTTGATTTAAAAAACACTTCTAAACCAAAATAAAAAAGAAATACATCATTTTGATTGGCTACCAAAAGAAAGTAGGTCTTAAAAAAGAGGTTGAGTTAGGATAGAAATAAACTAGGTGACCGCCTGGTTTATCTTTATGCACTTATTTGTAGTCAAACCTCTATTTAAAATATCAAATAGACTGTTGGTTATTATAATAGAGCATTCAATTTTAAACCTTGTTTCCTTTGCACAACAATTTGTCTTGATAATCAGGAATCAAAAGTCTAAAAGATAAACCACCGATTTAAACCACCTTTCGTTATGAGACCCTTTATGTCAATCGCGTATACGGACACCATGGATTAACATTTTGACAAAATGTTTGAAATTCTGTGAGCGTGTTGTATGACTTGACATCTTATTTGAAATTAATGAATCATTTTAACTATATATTTTGTATATATTACATTATATTATGAATATATTTAATTAATGTTGAATGGGTTAATTTAACCGTTTAAATTAAAGTAAGTAAATAAATAAATACAAATGTTAGCGAATAGGAAAATAAAATTGCAGACAAAAGTATTTATGTAATAGGTGTAAGGTGTCAGTGGATGTGATCAGGGTGAGAGATTCTGAGAGATTCTGAGAGATAACGAGTCAGCTGTTCGTTAACGTCAATTGCATGAACGCTTTGTAGTCATCTCCTATCTCTATACCGACAGAATCTGTACCATATCTATTTTTTTCTATTCTGTTCATCTTGTATCAAATACTTACTTAATTCGTTTTATTTAGGTATTAGGCAAGTTAGATAGGATAAAATTAAAGCAGTTTTTTATATTAAAGTAGTTAAATACCTGAAGTCTGTTGACAGATCCTATCTCCTATCAATATTTATTCATATATCTAAGAGATGAAGTTTGTAAATTTGTATGAAGGAGGTTATCTCGGAAACTACTCGTCCGATTTTAAAATTTATTTCACCAATATCTAAAATGGACGTTCAGGGACGTATAGGAAGAATTTTAAAATAATATACGGTTTAAGACTTATTTCTCATATGATTTACAATATAAATCGCTTACTTAGAAATTATTCTTATACTTACCAAGTAGGTACTAAGATGCATTTTATATGCAGTGAGCGCAACATGCATATCTGTACCACGCGGACGAAGCCGTGGGCAGTAGCTAGTGAGAAATAACTTAGAACCATTAAAATGCAAACCTGGGTATAGCTATTTCTAGATATATATAATATTGCTATAGACATCTAGAATAATCCTACTACTATTATAAGCAGGAAAGTTTTTGAGGTTGGATGTTTGTTAATCTTTCACATAAAAAGTACTGAACGGATTTTGATGAAACTTTACAGTGATATAGCTTATACATAAGAATAGCAAATAGGCTACTTTTTATCCGAGTACCATGCGGGCGAAGCCGTGGGCAGAAGCTAGTAATGAATAAAGAAGGTTAGTTCTGAAATGTCTGCCTTAACGAACCCGTACCTTCTGATAGAGGAAAGGCCTGGTGAGTGCGAGGTACCGCTCGAGGGCCATAGTGACGGCGATGCAGACGCTGCCGATGCCGAAGGTCCGCAGCAGCACCCTGGCGCCGCAGTACAGCCTGCTCTCCTTCACGCCGGGCACGTGATCCGACACCAACATGGCGCACATCATGCCCACCTGTCAACCATGTTCCAATTTCGTTCCATCTATTCGAAAAACGACGTTGCGCTACACAATCTATACCCACTAAATCCTGGGAAATAATATATACATCATATAATATATATTTCTCATAGCGGGAGATTGAAAGTGTACCAATCGGCTACAATATATTTTTTTCCTCGGGCAACGTACTTTGAATCCCTCGGTGCGCTCAAGATTCAAACTAGCGTCTTAGCCTCGCCCGTAAAAATATTATTGGCTCCCTTATGGTACAACCTACTATTGTAACGTTTCTCGAACCCTTAACGACAAAAAAAACACGCTCACGACTGTATCCTCATTCTCAGATTCATAAATACTTGGTGCGTCGATGTTAGAGGATACCGAGTGACAATATGAGAGGAACGTCCAACACTTGGCCCGCGTTTTGCAAGTACCTACTGTCACAGGCTGGGAAATCATTCTTACTGTTGCCAGGAAGTTCTTGTTTTCCAGTATTTTTTTGTCAAAAAGTTCTACACTTGTTCTATTTCTAGTCATCATTATCATTTACAGGGTGTTGCCCTGTAGAAGTTTATTGCCGGAGATAGGCCTCCCCTCAGTGTCATGACGAACGATACTTGTCAAATTGCATATCTGCAGTAGCATATTTTTCAACCGACTTCAAAAAACGTCAAGAAGGTGTGTATGTTACGCGATATCTTCGCCAAAGGTCCCATATAAATTTTACGAAAAAACCCCACTCATATAGGTGGATGAAATTTCATATTGGACTTTTTATCAACTTCCCGTTCTTTGAAGTCGGTTTTTATGTTTTCCTGGAAATTAATTATATTATTAGTTTTGGTAACTCGACTTTATTTAGTTTGATTAGGGGCTTGGCTGTTTGTTTGGCCGATGGTAGTGGCTGATGTACGCCATCTTAGATGTAAATGTACGAGCGCAAATAACACACGTCAGGATATCATCCACGAAATAACACACGTCAGGATATCATCCACGAAATAACACACGTCAGGATATCATCCACAAAATAACACACGTCAGGATATCATCCACAAAATAACACACGTCAGGATATCATCCACAAATAACACACGTCAGGATATCATCCACAAATAACACACGTCAGGATATCATCCACAAATAACACACGTCAGGATATCATCCACAAATAACACACGTCAGGATATCATCCACGAAATAACACACGTCAGGATATCATCCACGAAATAACACACGTCAGGATATCATCCACAAAATAACACACGTCAGGATATCATCCACAAAATAACACACGTCAGGATATCATCCACAAATAACACACGTCAGGATATCATCCACAAATAACACACGTCAGGATATCATCCACAAATAACACACGTCAGGATATCATCCACAAATAACACACGTCAGGATATCATCCACGAAATAACACACGTCAGGATATCATCCACAAATAACACACGTCAGGATATCATCCACGAAATAACACACGTCAGGATATCATCCACAAATAACACACGTCAGGATATCATCCACGAAATTGTAGTGTATGAACGGTTTATTTTTAAGCTGACACGCTCGAGATCAATTTCACGCCTTCTTTGATTTTCCAAAGTATACACTTTGGAATGTATTATTACAAACTCATTAAATCCTCTCCATTCAAAGGTAGTTTGGAAGAGATCGTAAGCGATAAGACCGCCCATTGTCCTTTAATTTTTTTTAGTTTTGTTAAGTTATATGCTATTTTTCTTATGGTGTACAATAAAGTATTATCATTCATTTCATTAATTCACTTGTATTTTGTGATTATCGATTACCCTTTTCTTTATTCTTTTTGTACACACAAAATAAACAACTTACAAAAAGGTATAATAAAATGACATGTACAAAGGCGAGCTTAACCCTAAAAAGAGTTTTCTTCCAGCAAACCTCCCGAACCCTCTTACCAAAGCAACAAGATCGTTGGCAGCCAGTGACGTCAGCAGCAGCAAGTGCTTCCGGTTCCTCACCCTCCTCTCCCCCCTCCTCAGAGCAACAATAGCCGCAGCATTCGCCACTATCCCGATAGCATACACCACCTTTATGATTACACCAAACATGTTCCCTCGTCTCATCTTGGCTGTCATCGTGGCATTCACTACGCCACTGAAGGAACTGTTCGAGGATAAAAAGTCAGTGGTGTTGATATAATCAGCGAATGCTGCTGAGGTCGAACTCAAATCCATTTCTGTGTATATTGTTATATTAATTTTGTATAGAATCAAAGTGTCGATCGAGTTGGGTCGATTTGTTGGATGTTGGCCCCGCAATGGTCGTGGCTCATCGCGATTGGAACGTGCTCTCCTGAAACAAGTAAAATTATTTTCAGGGAGAAATAAAAACTGACTTGTAATAACGGAAAGTTATAAAAAAATTAATATGAAATTTCATCCCGTGATATTTTGCCATAAAATATGGGAACACTCTTGAAATATACCCATTAAACCTACCCATTAAAAAATAATCATTGAAATTGGCTCACAATTGGCGAAATACCGCGTAACACACATGAAAAAACATAGGTATAGATGAATTGATAACCTCCTCCTGTTTTGAAGTCGGAATGCAGAGTTGCAAAAACGCGGGCATGTAATGTTTGGACGTGTTTCTAACTACCCCCTACTTGATATCTTGAACGATCGTATTCTATTATCTGTGCATTAACATACTCCATACTCTACTAAGTACATCCATACTGAGTATGGATGACAATCATGGGGCGTACAGTCGTGCGCGTGTTTGTTTTAGGTTTCTTAACAAGATTGTCACCAATTATATACGCAAGAGATACTATTCAACCCGATTACCAGAATTTTATCTATTAGATAGATAGATAGATAGATAAACTCTTTATTGTGCATAACACCAATTTACAATATCAACACAGAAACATAGTAAAAAGAAAAAAAAAAAAGAAATGCACAATGGGCGGTCTATTAGGGTTGAATGTAATATGATTTCTATTATTAAATCGGTTATATATTCATAGGAAATAAAATAATAAATAATAATAATACATAAACACCCAACAGAGACGTACATAGTTCTGAACCCACACTATTTTCTATATCGTGGATTATAGGATCTACGAGTACCGTGGTACACCCAGATTCGGAACTGCAGATATCTGCAGAACGTGTAGTATTGTATCGCAGCGGGAATAGAACTCGCACCTCTTGCGTCGCAGCTAGGTATTCACCCGCCGTGCCACCGAGGTCGACAAAATAACAACTATTAGGGTTGAATATAATAGGACTTCTTTTATTAATCGGTAATAACAAGAAAGTAATCAATAACATTATAACTATCTATATATCTCGCACGTGTGAGCTCGAGCGACGGCGACGTAATAAAACCAAATCAGAAGTCCATATCATCGTTAACCTTCGTTAACGATCAAATATCGTAATCACTTGCTGAGAGCGTTAACGAGGCCCTACCACTGATCCCAATTCATAAACAATACAACTGGTAACATCATAATAAACAATACAACTGGTAACATCATAATAAACAATACAACTGGTAACATCATAATAAAATCTAATTTATCTAGATAACTATAATTTATGTTTTAATTTTTATTGTTTACTAGCCTCTGCCCACGGCTTCGCCCGCGTTGTACCTGGATATAAAGTAGCCTATATTATACTGATGTATAAGCTATATTACTGTAAAGTTTCATCAAAATCCATTCAGTAGTTTTTGCGTGAAAGAGCAAACATCCATCCTTACAAACTTTCGCGTTTATAATATTAGTAGGATTGATTTAATTATTTAATTAAAAAATATTAGTGTTTGTATATACTTTTTTATACAACGATTTACAAGTAGGTATATACAAAAAATACAGATGAAACAGCTAGCCATCTAAAGACTGTTGCAAACGATCTATAGATAGCTCAACTGATTCAGATCACTACCAGATGGCCGCATAAAATACTGGCCGCATTGACACGCTGAATGGCAATGCTAATGCGTTGACCCAGATCATTGGAATCGAACATCTTTTTCATCATTGAAATATAATTAGGACTCCTCTCGGGTAAAGGCCTCTATCAGTTAAGTTATTATCTTCTGAATCATACTTTATAGCAATTATATTGCTATAGAGTATCATACTCTATAGCAATTATATTGCTATAGAGTATGATTAGCCTCCCCAATTTCATTCGGCCACAAGCATTTGTAACACCCAACAGTGGCATAGGAACACAAAGACGATAGATTTTTATTTATTGAAATCGCAAGGATCATATAAAAAACGTCAGTTTAAATTAAAAAAAAAAATTCTGTGCCTGACTGGTTTCGAACTCACGACGACAGCTCTCGGCAAAGTGAATAATATTCGTATTTTAATCGTAAACTTCTAGTAAAATTGAACTCATGATACAACATTGGACGTAGGCGTCGAGTGTCGATATCAAACTAATTTCAGCTTCACAAAGCTACCGATAAAATATTACTTTATTATGTACAATGGCGCATGGCGGAGAGAAATACTACATCGTAGATAAACATAATGTCGATCTCGGGGTATTTACTTTATTCTCCTTTTATTCTCCTCGACCTCTGTGGCGCGGTGGGCGAAGGTCCGCCTGAGACGCAGAAGGACAAATGTTTGTATTATCTGCAAATATTTGTCTCGGGTCTTGCTGTTCTATGTATAATATGTATGTATTAAAAAAAATGTATATAGTAGTATATCAGTCATGTAGTTCCCATAATACAAGCTCTGCTTACTTTGGGGCTAGATGATGCTGTGTGAAAATGTCCAGCATTATTTATTTATTTTATTCAACAGACTGCAATAAGAAAGAAAGAACGGTGAATCCAAAAACACAAGCAGATGGTAAAATACTAGGTAAAGACTTTAGAAAAAAGATGTGTTGCTTGGTGTCAAAATACCCTGTCTTAGCTTACATCGTGTAGCATCATGTTGGAACGTTCCTGTAAAAAGGAGTCAGTAGAATTAAAAATCTCCATCTTTTTTGAAGTGGATTGAAAAAACTGAGGTTAGTTTTTCTAAAACGTGTCCAACCTTGAATTTATTTAATACTTTCCTAGTTGCAATAAATTACTTACGTGATTTGAACACATAATAAGATACAGTCAGTATATTCCGTTTAATAGTATATCAAGGTACGTTCAGGGCATAGAAATATTCTACCGAAATGTTATCAGGTCTGGGTGTTTTCTATGTATATTATGCATGTATTTACAAAAAAAAATGTATATAAGTAGTATATCAGTCATGTAGTTCCCATAATACAAGCTCTGCTTAGTTTGGGGCTAGATGATGCTGTGTGAAAATGTCCAGCAATATTTATTTTATTATTTATTTATTTATCATCATTTGGCTGATTCATCATTAAACCTATTGAGTTTAATACAAACTTTTTCACTATATTTAATCTTAGAGGTGACTGCAAAAAAACTGACCAAATAACGTTGAATAGTTTGTTTTACTTAAATAAATATATAAATAAATAATGCTGGACATTTTTCACACAGCATCATCTAGCCCCAAACTAAGCAGAGCTTGATATACAAGCTCTGCTTACTTAATATGTATGTTATATCATACATAGAAAAACACCCAGACCTGAGACAAATATTTGCAGATCTTACAAACATTTGTCCCGTGACAGGAATCGAACCCGCAACATTCTGCGTCTCAGGCGGACCTTCGCCCACTGCGCCACAGAGGTCGTCACTTGGAGGACTTGTTATTTCATGTTCAATGATTCCTGTAAAAGTTTTTGAACGAACCACAAACTCAAATCACGGAAAAACATTTCAACGTTCAATGCAGAAGGTATGGTTAAAGACTAATTTACCTAATAAGCACATATTTACCTAAGTTATTATAGAATTTGACAGTGGTTGGAAATTATTGAAAATAAGGATATTTAAAAAAAATACTCTTAAGTTACAGATATTGACGATCTCGGTGGCGTAGCGGCGCGCGGTCGGTAGCCAGCTGTGACGCAAAAGGTACGATTCGATTCCTGCTACGGGACGAATGTTGGATGTTCTGCAGATATTTCTTCCTAGTCTGGTATTTGTGGTGGTACTTAACTAAATTATTAGCAAAAAAAAATCCAAAATTTTATAATATTAGTAAGATTGTTCTTTTTTTGTTTACCTCTATATTAGTCTGGGTCCAAACTCTAGCAATATTGAGGGAATTTGGCGATTTAGAAGATATTAATGTGATGTGATAAGTCAAAAAGATGTTGGACGATTAAAAAAATATATCAAAATTACAAAAAAGGTTTTTGCGTTACATTAGATAATATATGAAACCATTTTTGAAATAAAATTCAATGACTTGTGGCTTTCTTTTTTAGTACGTATACCGTAGGATCAAAAAAAAATAATCTTGGTATAGCTACCTAGCTAGGTAGATACCGACTTGTGTGAAGTGAAATAGATTTTCTTTAAGAATTTACCTCTAAATATTATACAATACAACAACTTAATTTAAAAACAGAAAATAATATATAACATAATTACTTAAATGCTTATAAATAGAGGTGCTTTTGATAAGGTATCTACTCAAAACTTTACTTACTTAAGACACAGATCTTAAGAGCATCAAATTCACAAAACTGCACTATCATACACCTTAAAACTTTTAAGAAAAGTTTCAACAATACTTAATCGAAAGCTTTGCTGGCTTATGTAGCGCACTAAAATCTTTTCTGATATTATAATTAAGTTATATTTTTCAAAGTATTTATTCGTTTAAGTGCGTAAAAGCACGGTAGGTTGCGTATCGCGAGGGGCGCGGCGCGGCGCGGCGGTGTCGGCTACGCACGGGGCGCGGACGCGGCGCGGCGCGGGCGGACTCCGAGAGAACTTGCGGCGACTGATGCCGGCTCTGCACGACTGCTTTTCATTTCTGTTCAAAGGACGAATTATCAACATCATCATCATCAGCCTACATCAGTCCACTGCTGGGCATAGGCCTCTGCCAATGCGCGCCACTGAGCCCGATATTCGGCTCTCCTCGTACACTTTCTGCCCGCCACCTTTCTCATAGTTGTACTTTACCGAGGAGCACACAGGATAACAATTATTTATAAATAATTGCATATACTAACTCTGAAATCTAGTAAATTGTTCATAAAGGTAGGTAGGTACGTATCGTTGACAACACTAGAGCTATCTTATCAGAAACAAACGTTCCCTATGCAATTACATGCAAGATAATTAATTTCGGGCGCCGAGATAATTAAGCTAATTTAGTTATGGTCAATGTTTAAATGATAAATTAACCGAATATTTAGTACCCACTGACAGTTCCGAGTTCGCCAGCACAATAACGGGTGGTTAGGGTCTAATCAAAGCTTTTTGACACATGTTTTCATAGGAACCTGTCACAGTAATCAATGGTTAGACATGACCGTCCGTTTATTTTGTTGGTAAAAGGATACTTAAGAGTAGTAAGTACCTAAATAATATTAAAATGTTAGCTAGGGTGTCCTCAGCTGTACAATCTGTGCTTAGGCAAAGTGAGAGATATTGTATACATACACCAGCCCACAACAGAACACTCTGGAATCGGCCGAGGATCCCAAGAGACGCAAATTATATGGAAGTCTCGACAGATAGACCTGTGGGTCGACGTGACGCGTGACGCGACTATCTGTGTGAACGCATTAGCATTGCCATTCAGCGTGGCAAGACAGTCAGCATTTTGGATACGCTCCGGTTTGTTAGTGATTTGGAAGAGTTGAGCTATTGAGCTACCTATCTATAAATAATAAAAATAATACTGGACATTTTTCACGCAGCATCATCTAGCCCCAAACTAAGCAAAGCTTATAAAAAGGTATTTTTATTTATTTTACATTAGGATTCAGGTTTTCTTCTCTCAGGGGTAAAAGTGGCTTATTCCAATAAGCCATCATGATGAGGGGGATTTCTGTACACTTTTTATATTACGGTTCTGTTTTCCCCCTGAGGAAATTCGCTTTAGGGGAAAACTGGAATAAGAAAAAATTATGAGGATGATTTCTGCACTTTTTTAAAGTTAAATTTCAGTTTTCCCCCTTAAGGGGGAAAACTTCTCAGGAGGGATGTGTGGAATAACCCGTATTATGGGAACTAAATGACTGATATACTACTTATAACTTTTTTTTGTAAATACATACATACTATACGTCGAAAACACCCAACCCCAAGACAAATATTTAAAGATTATACAAACATTTGTCCTTCGGCGGGTATCGAACCAACCTTCTGTGTCTCAGGCGCGCCTTCGCCCACTGCGCCACAGAGGTCGTCTGCTATAGATCGCTTATATTTAGATGGCTTACCTGTGGCGTCCATTTTGTCCTAAATATACTTACATTCTTTTACATAGTCGTATTATTTTTCCTGAAAAAAAAAAAAAACTTTCTGAAAAATATATTTTCAGAAAGTGTGTTTTTATAGAAATAAAGTGGTAAATAAGCATACAGTTGATAATCGGTTACCGTAACCTATGGACGCTTGTGACACCAGAGGTATCAATCGCGCGCTGTCGACCCTGAGACATGACGGCTGAAAAGTCTCATGTGCTTGTAATTTCACCGGCACCCATACCCTTCAAACTGGAACACAGTACTGCAGAAACAGCGGTGGTAGTAATACCCCGGACTAGCTCTTGCAAAAGGAGACACTTCATAAATACCTCAGGATCACTAGTTACATCTCAATAATCCTACTAATATTATAAACGTGAAAGTTTGTGAGGATCTTTGTTACTCTTTCACGCCAAAACTACTGAACGGATTTTGATAAAACTTTACAGTAATATAGTTTACTAGTTGTTGCCCGCGGCTTCGCTCGCGTGTTATGTTAATAAAAGTAGCATATGACCGTCTCCAGGCTTCAAACTATGTCCACCAACTTTTGAATGAATCGAACCAAGGATTACAATTTATACAAAGTTTAGAACTCAATTGCACACCCCCAAAGGGTAGTTTTGAAAAAATAAAAATATGCATTTCATTATTTACTTTAAAGTTTATTTGTACAGAGTTTTGAGCGAATCAATTTTTTTTTTCAACTTTACCGCCTTATTTAACCCACTTAGGGGTCGATTTTCGAAAATTAGATTACTCTATGTGTTATTCCAGATCCTAATCTATCCACATTCCAAATTTCATCAAAATCGGTTAAGCAGTTACGGAGATACGTGGTAACAAACATTCGAATAACACATCGAATATATCATCAGAATAACACATAGGCTACTTTTTATACGGATACCACGCGAGCGAAGCCGTGGGCAGAAGCTAGTGTAATATAAAAATAATGTCGTCGTTGTCATACCTACCACCTTTAATGTTCAGTAGGTACCATAGAGCACAATACATGGAGCAAGCCATAAACATAGAGGAAGCATACATACTCCCATATAGGGAGCTATTGTTCATATGTAAAGTCCGACCGAAATAAATTGTCATAGCGAGTCCAATTCGCTGGCCCTCGTTATTGAGCTGATACATTATTATGAACACAATAGGCAGTAAAACTAGGCTTTAGGGTGAGATCATTATAATAATAGGAAACCCTATTATGAAGAGGTTGGTGGCGCGGTGGCGAGTGGCCAGCTGTGATGCAAGAGGGTTGGATTCCCGCTGCGGGAGAAATGTTAAAAAAATGTGAAATATGAAATGTGTGTTTGCATAGTCGGGTCTGCGTGCTGTGGAGCCACGGTACTCGTGGTTCCTGATACCCACGACACAGGCAAAGCGCAATGAATCATGTATCATTTTCATATCGAGGCTTCAGAACGGGACAGGAAAGTTTTGGTCGTCTTCGTGCTCTTAGGCATATTATATGGGTTAAAATTAGTAATGTATTTTGAAATAAATAAATAATGCTGGACATTTTTTCACAGATCATCATCTAGCCCCAAACTAAGCAGAGCTTGTATTATGGGAACTACATGACTGATATACTACTTATATACATTTTTTTTTTGTAAATACATACATATTTTACATAGAAACACCCAGACCCGAGACAAACGTTTGTCTCGCAGCGGAAATCGAACCCGCAACTTTCTGCGTCTCAGGCGGTATCGGTATGTTCGGTATGTATGTAATGTTCGGTAGATACATAAATTTATTTAATTTGTATCCAATAATTTATTTATTAAATTACTTAGTTAGATACCCAATATAGGTCACACTTAACACACAAAATACTTCCTTAGTTCCTTTCTAATAGGACAAACAGGCCCGGTCAATCTGACGCGGTGGCGCTGGCGGTGGCGGTGGCGTTCAGTACATTCGCGTGTACTGTGACAACCACTTGACTATCCTTTGATCGCCACCGATCAATTTTAACCTCTCTCAAGTTCTTTTGAAAAAACCTGTCTCTCTTTACACTTATTTCTAACAGCTACTCCATCAAAAAGCAGATTAATTTTCTTCTCAGCTATTTCATGAAAGGTTTTATACTTATTTCTAACAGCTGCTCCATCGAAAAGCAGATTAATTTTCTTCTCAGCTATTTCATGAAAGGTTTTATACTTATTTCTAACAGCTGCTCCATCGAAAAGCAGATTAATTTTCTTCTCAGCTATTTCATGAAAGGTTTCATACTTATTTCTAACAGCTGCTCCATCGAAAAGCAGATTAATTTTCTTCTCAGCTATTTCATGAAAGGTTTTATACTTATTTCTAACAGCTGCTCCATCGAAAAGCAGATTAATTTTCTTCTCAGCTATTTCATGAAAGGTTTTATACTTTTTTCTAACAGCTGCTCCATCGAAAAGCAGATTAATTTTCTTCTCAGCTATTTCATGAAAGGTTTTATACTTATTTCTAACAGCTGCTCCATCGAAAAGCAGATTAATTTTCTTCTCAGCTATTTCATGAAAGGTTTTATATTTATTTCTAACAGCTGCTCCATCGAAAAGCAGATTAATTTTCTTCTCAGCTATTTCTTGAAAGGTTCTGCAAATACTTCGTTTGTAAATAGGTGTTGTAGGTGTGTGTGGTATTAGCTATGTATAGTTATGTAGGTAGCCATTAAGTTCCGCCCACGAGAATGGCCACTACTCGATTAACACACAGCGAGGTGCCAACACATCTAACTAATTGACTTTAATAACAACTGAGGCAATTCTAGTTCAAATAACAGAGAGACAACCTCTGTTGCGCAGTGGGCGAAGGTCCGCCTGAGACGCAGAAGGTTGCGGGTTCGATTCCCGCTGCGGGACAAATGTTTGTATGATCTGCATTCATTTGTCTCGGGTCTGGGTGTTTTCTATGTCTAATATGTATGTATGTATTTACAAAAAAAGTATATAAGTAGTTTATCAGTCATGTAGTTCCCATAACACAAGCTCTGCTTAGTTTGGGGCTAGATGATGCTGTGTGAAAAATGTCCAGCATTATTTAATTTATTTATTTATTTTATTTAATAAAAAACAAAAAACTATATTTTCTAGGAACCAAATAATAACAACTTGTAGTACAAAAGCGATAAGACCGCCGTTTTTTGTAGTTTTGTTTAGTTATATCTATTTTTCTTATGGTGTAAAGTATTTTCACTAAAATACTAATTACTCAACTCCGACATAGGTTAAGAAGGTAGTTACCGTCATGAATAATTCGCTGACTTTCATATACCTACTACTTATAAAAAAGTTAGAGGCGAAAATTGTAAGTTATCTCATTTTGATAATAATAAGGCAAATCCCAGCGTGAGTAACTGAATTTACCCACAGTTTACGTAAGTATATAGTCATGCATGTATGTACCTATCTCATATGATAAATAATTATGTAGATCTAGGTACCTACTCAGTCCATACTTCTGTGAGGAAAAGTTATTAATTAAAACCGCAAAATACGTACATAAAATTAGAAATGATGTTGTGTTATTGAGTAGTAAGGTAACGTATGTTAAAAACTACTTATGATTGAAAAATACACATTTAAAGTAAAAAGGCACTTACGTGGAATATTAAGTTTGAAAATGTCCCAAAAATCCGATTAATCAGCGATACGATACATCATAGCGAAGTAGATTTTTCCTCCTAAAGACGATTTTTCATGAGGGAAAGTGGAATAAGCTATTTTTTTTATTCCAGTTTTCCTTTTGGAATAATCAAACCACCCGATGTAACATGCACAGAATTCTCAGTAGATACGAAATTACTAGCTTCTGCACACGGCTACGCCCGCGTGGTACCCGGATACTATCCTACTAAAATTTAGATGAAACTTTACAGTAATATAGCTTATACATTAGAATAACACACAAGCTACTTTTTATCCGGTTACCACGCGGGCTAAGCCGTGGGCAGAAGCTAGTTAGTAATAAGTGTATGAATCTGAATCATCAACACTAGCTTGTAAGAAGTTCAGTACTGAAAATATATCCCCGTAGAATTGAAATTATCGTGGGTTTCGTTAGCATTTTAGGATATTATAAAGACTTTGCTACTTAGTACTTTACTATTCTCAAGCTGAAGTTTTGTTGACCGTTTAGAGGGCCTTCCTCATGACCATCGTCCGCGACCACGCGACCACGCGACCACGTAACCACGCGACCACGCGACCACGCGAGTGAGACGGGAACTTAAATGAGTGATGAGAATACGTAATATCCTAAGTACGTGGTATAGTCGTAATAATATCCTAAAATAGTATCTCCCCATGTCAACAAAATTCAGTGTTTATGATATAAAAATACAACAGATAAGCCGTGTTGGCGTAGTGGGAAGGTGTTGGCGTAGTGGGAAGTCGTCGGTTCGAATCCGGTCGTGACTCAAAGGATTTTCTACTCGAATAATATATGTGCGCATTAATACGTGCTCAAAACGGTGAAGGAAAGCATCGTGACCCTAAAAGCATTCGGAGGCGTGTGCCAACTGTTAGAGTTTTAAAGCGGGGATGGGCTTGCAACCCGTCACATTGAATGATATCATGCAAAACGCGGGCATGTGCCCGCGTTTTGCATGATATCATTCAATGAATGATAATTGATGAATAATGAATGAATGATAATGAATTTAATGACACCTTTTTGGTACAGACTTTGGACACATGAGCCGAATAACAAAAAAAAATTGTGTTTGTTTTAGTTGAATACTTCTACATGTCGGTTTATGTTTTTGTATTTTTTTTTGTATTTTTATGTTTGTGCCAAATAAACGTTTATTCTATTCTATTCTATTCTATTCTATTCTATTCTATTCTATTCTATTCTATTCTATGTGCCAAATGTTTCGACGTGCAGCAGACTACCCCCACCTGGTATCCTCAAAGATCTACTCCCTGAGTATGCATCTGAGGATGTCCATCATGGGGAAAACAGATGTGGGCTTTTTTTTTTTTAACAAATACAAATATAATTATATAATAAACATATCAAACTTACGGTAAAACTATGGTTGCGATTGGTCATTAGGTCGAGTCTGTATCGCGGGTTTCCATATGCGTCTAAGTATATATTTCGTACGTAGATATGTAAGTATAAATTATTTTATTTTATGTATGTAGTTAAATAATTATATAAGAAACACCTCATACATAATAACATAATCCTGACACCCCCTGACCCAAACTAGGATTCCCTGTGGGTATAAGAAGCTAAGAGTACTTACCCAGATAAAGATAAAGATAAAGATTAATTTATTTGCTTCAACATAATGTAGGTTACAGCTGTAGGTCTTAAATACACAGAACAAATATCTGCAGAGCATGCAAACATTTGTCCCGCAGCGGGAATTGAACCCGCACCTCATGCGTCGCAGCCGGCTGTTCGTCCGCCTCACCATCGAGGTTATCACTTATTTCGCAATGAAATTGGCGTTTTACGTTTTAATTACAACAAAGACCAAATAGGGCAATTTTTTTAAACTAACCGCATATACTATGTATTAGTATTATAATATGTGATTATGTGAAATAGAAACATCAAAAATGTACGATCTTGAACTATATAATAAACTATAAATAATGCTACACATTTTTCACACATCATCTAGACCCAAACAAAGCAGAGCTTGTTTTATGGGAATTACGCGATTGATATACTAACTGTATACTTTTTTTTTGTAAATACTTTCATAATTTTACATAGAAATACCCAGACCCGAAACAAATATTTACAGATGATCGAACATTTGTCATTTAGCTGGAAGATAATGCTATCTAGCATTAAGTTCGCCTTAGTACCTACAGTACTTTGTAGTTGTGCAATAAATAATTTTCTATCTATCTATCTATTTATTGGAAACTTTCACACATTATTTAGTCCCAAAGAAAGCAGAGCTCATCCATCGCGAGCGTCATTTTCAAACATGTTTTATAATTCATAATATATTTATTGCGAAACACAAGTGTTTTTAGCGTTTTCGTTTATTATTATCGCTCCGGTTGACTTGTCAAAAGGGGTCATACTAAGGAATTGTGTGGTCCTTTTGCGTGCTTTAGATAGGTACAATACGCATTGTGAATAAAATAGGTAGGTAGTTATAATTTGCTCTTCAAATGCGATAGCTATTATTGTCGTTTTATTTTTTATGGCGATCACTCACCCTGATGAAGACTCTCGGAATGAGTCGAAACTTAGTCGGTGCCTTCACCGATAGTGCAGTACGTGAAAATTCCCGTTTTTACAATATGAATAGTCAAGTTCACGATAGTTTTTGGAATTTAGTTATTATAAATATTGATCTCATTTATTAGGTATAAATGTGTACAATAAGTTTATGTGTGAATTCTTACATAAAAGATGTATCGACTTAGGTTTAATGAATCTGTTACGGTACATCTTTAATGAATAAATAACTTTAACTTGAATTTTAACAATACAAATTTTAATCCACTGCTCAAGCTTACATTATAATTATACTTACTAAGCCTACAATAATACAACATTTAAGTCAATAAACCTAAGGTTGGAAAATACATATTTTCTGCAACAATTTGAAAAAAAATATATTTTCTCTTAGTAACAATTAATATCTACAAGTAACAATAGATCACGAATTTTCCTTACAGCTGGTGCTATGACCTTCACCTTTGTCTTACCTACTAAGTAATTGCTGGCACGTCGGCTACGAAAACTAATTACTTGATACACTTAAAGATAAGATATAAATTGCCTCATACTCAGGCATGGGTAGCGTTCCTAGGTTGGCACTTCGCCTGGTTAAAAAGAGGACCATTTTGTCCTTTTCTTTTGTTTGACGCAATAGATGACAGAAATAGTTTTTGTCTTCTCTTTCGTAGACAAAATGTTGTCTTGGGTGGTCATGCTAAGCGGACTGAATGCGTTAGCATCCTAAGATTGTTTGTATCACCTAGAATAAATTCGTAAAATCAATGTGCTACGGTTTCATCGTCATTTGTAGCAGCCGTAGCATTCGTAGCCGATAACTAGCTCAGAGTTGCTATGAATGTGCTACGGTTTTGTAGCATTCGTAGCTAAATCATAGAGCTGAAAAACTTTGTATAGGTTGAATGAAACCTATGAAACCGAGCGATTTCGGTTCGTAGAGATGCGTAGCACTCTCGTAAGTTTCAAGCTGGATTGATAGATCCTAGACGAACAGACTCATTGACTAGAACTTCAACGAGAAAGCCAATTTAACTCAATCGTCAATCCTTCAACCATTCAAATGTTACAAGACGACACGACATATCAAATTACTGTCATCCGTCAAATAAAGCTAAAAAATCCCAAAATCGACACTTTTAACGAAAATATACAGTAAACAATGTAATTAAAACACAGCAGTAGAATTAGCCCGGTGGCATAGATAATGAAGTAGTGACCCGGTGGCAAAGATGATGAAGTTCCTGCACGCCATCGCCGCCGTGTTCACGGTGCTCGTCTTCCTGATGCGAGGACGCAGTCGCGCGGCGCGGCTCGGCGCGGTCCGTGCGATATCACCTACCTAAAGGGGCTAGTTTTGTGGCAATTTCTTGTTGAAATTGTATAGGTACATCTATTTACTCTTTTTTACTTTTTGTGAGACCGACGGCTATACAATTTGTTGCAACTGTCTTATCCATCGCACAAAAAAAAAAGAGAAAAGCGATATAAGGAATTGCAAGTAATTCCATCAAGAAATTGCCACAAAACTGAACCGAAAAACCGCATAGAATCAGAATAGCACGAGGCAGTGTGACGTCACCACACACCCACTTCGCACCACTTGCTAGAACGGGAACGGTTTAACCTTTATCCTAAGACTAGCTCCTGTCTGCCGACGGATTTTTTTTAATAAACAGCCAACAAACAAATTGCCCCTGTATCGTTAGGGTATCAGAAACTAAGAATACCGTGGTACCACAATAACCAGACACGGAACAAATATCTGTAGAACATGCAAAAATTTGTCCCGCAGCGGGAATCGAACTCTTGCATCGCTCTGGTTACTCGCCCGCCACGCTGCCGAAGTCACACACTTTGCGTGATACCGAGGAAAGTAGCCTAGTAAGTAGCCTGTTAACATTCTCGAAGCTAACTAGTTTTTTTTTGTTTTCAGGCAAAACGCAGCAGTTCCGAGCTGTTTCCACGCTCGCACGGCGACTCTCGCGCATCCGTGCGCACGCGCAACGCTCCCACCACCGCCGCCTTCATCATGCCCCTGCCCAGATACAAGAGAGACCCTGTCATCGAAGAATTTGTAGTTCCTCCCAGTGATTAACAATCAATAATGTAACCAGTCTTGACTACAGTAAAATGCACGTTTATTACAAAGAGAGAAAGAAATGCGTTTCAACTTTTTGAGCATCTAGTTTATTCCCAGTTGCTACCATACGCGCCACTTGTGGTTAGTAGGTAGGTAACTATTGTGGAGAAATATCTCGGGTCTTTGCATTCGGTAGGTAGGTTCCTGATTAAATAAATAATGCTGGACAATCCACACAGCATCATCTAGCCCCAAGCTAAGCAGAGCTTGTGTTATGGGTACTAGATGACTGATATACTTAATACAATACATAACATAGATAGATTTTTTTTATTATACATAGAAAATACCCAGAACACCCGGAACAAATATTTGCAGATCGTACAAACATTTGTCCCAGGGCGGGAATCGAACCCGCAACCTCCTGTGTCGCAGGCGGACCTTCGCCCACCGCGCCACATCGGTCGTCAAAAAGTATACCTACATGGCATAGGAACCAGGAACAGGCTTTTTCTTCCCAACCGGACTCATTGGAAATATATATTCAAAACAAAATTAATCTAAAATTATTTGGGTACAAATATATCGTTACGAATTTAAAAGGGTATTGAATAAATTTGTCAAGTGCTAGGCTGAACTGGCGATGTATAGCTCCGTCTCTTCGAGGCTGGAACCATGAGGAACTTCACGTTCTTCTTGTAGTAGGGGCAGTTTGGTTCGTCGCATCCCATCACTTCTGCTTCGTGGACCACGTGTCCTTTATGCAGGAGCTCGTCTCCCAGCAGCAGCCGCCGCGCGCAGGCCAGCAGGCCGGGTCCGCAGAGTGCCACCGCACAAATAGCCGCTAGAAATTCCAGCAGAAGCATCACAGCATTACCCCACATTTTTCATTAAATCACTAAATAGCTAACATAGCCTTTCGGTGGACAGAACTTTATTAAGAGTGCGGAATACAAGCTTGACAAGTCTATTTCTGCACTAAATTATCCCTTGATAAAAACGTTTTAAAATAACAAACAGATATAATTATGTAAATCATATATTTTTGGAATCGTGGCAAATCAAAAATTGCTGTCGGCCAACCATAGACATAAGTAGACTTGTTATATTGCTCGCACTGAGGAAATAAGTTGATATAATCACCAAGTACTTTATTGCTCGGCAGACCAATATTTTTTTAATCTGTATGCTCGGCCAACCACATCAGAGACTACCGCTGGTTTACTTATTTTTCTTTTTGCTTTGCTAATTTTGATGAAAATAAAAAGGTAGGAAGGTAGGTATCTACCTATATACTGGATCTATAAAACTATTTCCATTGTACATTTAATGGTCCGGTCTGTGACTCACTCGACCAATCATGAATATCTAAACTACTTGTACAGTCTTTTAAAACGCCCTTTTTGAAGAACCTCACACCTACCAACCTACCTACTATAGTCACTTGAGAAAACCTTAGCCTTACATCGGACTTGCAGTGATATTCAACTTGAATTTTTAATCGCTTCGTGGGCAACGTTTTACATGTTCACAATGCTACAGTCAGTAGGTACCTCACATCAGTCTGATGTGTGTATTATATTTTTTAGTCTGCATAATAGGTATACCTGAGCAGATTTTTAATTTCATAAATTTTCGTGAACAGCGTCCTCTCTCGATTTGCCGTAAAAGTAAGTCGGTAATGCAGGTACCTACTATACAACACGGTGGGATCGCGATCTTGTTGCAAGTTAGAGGAGTGTAGATCATTTTTAAGTTTTCCGCAAGGTGGCGAGTAGCGATAGATTCGTTCGTTCAAAACTGATTCATTTGATACTCCGTGTCACAGCACTCACAGCATGTGTGTAAAGCCTAGTGTCGTGACATGGCGATGCCACTGCAACGAACGACAAAGGACTTCCGTCCGTTCGCAAGCTTGACATATGAACGATGAATTAATCTACCTATCCATTTTTTTCATAATCGAACTTGCAACCATGGACGTAAATGAGATTATTATTTTCTATATAATATGTGGTAGGGTTAAAACAATATTCAAGCAATACCTAGGTTTTGCTGCATAAAGTGTCCTATCTATAACCCTGGAAGATGTTATAGATAGAAAACGCATGGTAAGATGATCTAGTTTTTAATTTCTTACGGTCAGCAAGATTACACTTTTCACACCAAAAGGTTATTTTTGATCTATTTATTTAGGTAACTTTTGACAAGACTCATTTGGCGACACTGGTGCTTACTAGTCTGTGCTTGAGATAGAGGGAGGTGTTATTATTTATTAGGGTCATCATAACTTCGTAATCATGTTATTAGATACTAGCGGCCCGTCCCAGCTTCGCACGGGTATTTAACAAAAAAAAATACATTTTAACCCATACACACTCACACGCCATTATTTTTGCGTCTGGTTACTAAAAAAAAGTACATTATAAAGGATGTTTGGATATTATTATTTTATTATGTTATTATTTTTTATATATTTTTTTCTCCCCTCCCGTACCTCAGTGACGCTTACATCGCATAGTTAGCCGAGCGGAGTGAGCGGCGACCACGCGACATTTTTCTAATACTTACATTTTTGGACTCGTGATATCTTTCGAATGGAATGTCCGAATTGAATAATTCAAAAAGTTATATAAAGGTATTGAAGCAGTCTTGAATATAATTTATTTTGGTAAGTATTAATACCAAGGTACAAATAAAGAGCCTTTTCTAGCGGCGGCATTTCAATTAAATTTTTAAAATAAAACACTTATTGTGACATAACTATAATAGTTAGACATATGCTGTCACGACACTTTTTGTCGCACTTTTTGTTCTGCAAAGTCGTAGTACATTATTTTGTTCTATCATGAATAGTTTTCGCAACGCACGCGATGAAAGAAATTTTTTTACACCTTGGGTTACATTATTGGAGTTTTAGTAAGGATCTATTTTTTTGAAAATATAATATAGCATATGTCATCCGGGGATAGTGTAGCTTCCCAACGGTGAAATAATCTTTCAAATCGGTCCAGTAGTTACGGAGCCTATTCAATGCAAACAAACAATCAAATCCTTCCTCTTTATAATATTAGTATAGATAGTATAGATAACAGGTATCATAACATAATGATATTATGTTACGATACCTGTTATAAAATAACAGTCAAATAACAGGAAACGGTTGTATTAGTGATTAATTTCATACCTTCATGCGTATAGGCTTAGGACTGTCAACGGCGCATTTAAAAAATAATCACTTGTAAGTACAATGAAATCTATTAGATAATAAGTTTTCAATCATTTCTATTAGAGCTTTTTACACATTTATTCATTTTAGTTATTTTTTATTTACATTTAAAACATAACAATGCGCATCGCGAAAAGAATATTTTGACTGTTATTAAATAACATAATTCCGTAGATTAGTGTGACTTGTATATATCTTTTCCTCATAACACGGGATCTCATCTCTTAGTAAAAAAGATTAGTTCGAAAAAATCTCAATAGATGGTGTTATAGGTATCGCTTTGTTATTGAAGTTTGAGAATAACTCAGAAAATAACGAAATTGAAAATTCTTGTATTATAATATCCGTGCTCATAATTATTAGGTTTCCTGTACCAGTTATGATTATATTAGTCACATCTCTAGCTTGATTGAAATAAGTTTGATTGGTTGGTTGATTGTATTGATTGACGATTGACTGACTGAAGTTTTACGTTATTTAATAAATTTATTTCAAAAACAAAAACACGGTTTCGCGTATCGTTAATATCTTAAAAAAGCTATGAAGAAGTGAAGTGAAGTGAATTATTGAATTAAGTTGATCGATGAATTAGCTTGAATCGAACTGTGCGCAAAAAAGCAAAAAATAATAATTTGTGACAGTGCGTGCTCGCGGGCAAATAAGCTAATGCCGCAAATAATTGAGAAAACAACTATGTTTTAAAATGAATCAACGAATTTGGAATTGACTTAAAAAACAGTACCTACTTAATGTATGCTTGCCCATAAAAGAAAGCAAGATGCGCTCAAAGCTTGCATTCGGGTAAGAATAAAAAAAAATACACAGTTGAACGAGCCTTATTGGTGTGCTAATTGTTGTGTTGTAGGAGCTTCCCTCAGCTAATGTTGTGCTCATCATTCAAAGTCTTACATTGGTAAATCTAATTTCTTAAGTTGTAAGTAAGCACATAATTATTAGCTACTGAACAAATAAATTACTTTGAATGTTTGAACAAATGCTGATCAAGTCATGAGACAGCTTGCATGCCCCAGTCCGACATGCAGATACCAGTGCCTAGAATGGTATGCTAAGCTAGCTAAGGCTTTTAGACAGCTCAAAAACTGATTTCTTTACACAAATGCACAAAACACCCCAATGCGGAACATCAGTGCAGACATTAGTTCACCCACTCAAAAAAATTAAAATACACACTCAAACTATAAAGTTACTTCAATAATATTACATTTAAAGTTTATTGCCTTGATTATAATAAAATCCAACCAGGCTAATTATCCAAATATGTCATAACAAGATCCTTTGTGTCATGGTTCACAACTTTACTAACAAGACAAGTCTCTACAGTGGATGAAGAAATCAAAGTAAATCATCATTAAGTGACAAGAGGTCAGTGATACTGGAACACTGCTGTCATCAACCCAGAGTCCTCCGTTATTTCAAGGGCTGGTTGGGGTCTGGTTAGAAGGGGATAATGCACAATACTCCCCAATGCGGGACATCAGTGCAGACCTTAGTTCCCCCACTTAGAATTAGAATTAGAAATCAAAGAAACAGTAAAAAATACATCACCTTAAATGTCACACCAATCTGCTAGCAAGAGCGCTAGTCATACATCCAAGTAGCACAAAGCAGTTGAAGAGGACAAGATATCCTGGACATTCTACTTCACTAAAGGGAAGAGTCTGGATCCCAAGCACTATTGTATTCAAATTGTATCTCTGTGTATTGAAAAAAAAACATTTCATATAGTATCTAATACACTATAGGTGATTTCTTGAAAACTATTTTCTTCTGAACTTGACTTTCTTACATCATCTTTTACGACAATCTTTACAGAGCAGTGAGCGCATCCTGTTTGGGCGCGGTGTGGCTCCTCGCATACCTGTATCACCAACTGCTGGAAGCCTACGAGCAATCTGGCTCTCTGACCGACCTCCATTATTCTTGGTGAGTCCTTCAAGCTCAGTGATCACTCATGCAGGTCAGATCTCATCACATTTTGCATGAGTGGCGATGATATCATAAGATGAACATAAAATAAAACTGTAATTAGAAAATTATTATTAGAACATAGATATATTATGTAATCTTTAGTAGACAATACTTTTTTTGTAAATACATATGTATATTACATGTAAATATAGGTATTATAATACATAGAAAACAAATATTTTCAGATCAAAATCTATCAAATCCGATGTAGTTCAGAGAAAAAAAAACTGATCATCATCAGCTTGTAAAAGTCGCAGCTGTATCATAAAAAAAAAGTGCTTATGTCATAATCATTTTCCAAAAACTATCGTGAATTTGATCATTCATATTTTAAAACAGATTTTTTACGTACCGTACGATCAGTGAAGGCACGTAACTTAGTTTACGACTCATTTCGAGAGTCTTCATCTGATTTTTCGTCTTTCGTACAGTCTGTTCATACAAAGGTTTCTGGTAGAGATCGCTGATTACCCGATAAGACCGCCCATCGTACAACATTGTCAAAGTTTGCAGTACTTATCTGAGCTGAAATATCTGGTGTGATAGTATTTTCTTTCTTGCTATCTATGTATCTACGTGAAAATTCCCGTTTTACAATATGAATCATAATCTAGACAATTACCACTTTCTGTTGGAGTTAACGCCTGTGGAAAGATTGAATTGTATGAAAATGGCATTAACAGTTCATCAACAGCTATATCACGTGACTTCTGCCAAGTTTTTACTTGACAAAGCGTTAGCGTGAAAGGAAAACTAAGCGTGAGGTATTCGTCTAGACCCCTGAAGTAGACTTTATCTGTAATGCTTTAAAGGTTTTTCCGTCTGCTGCTGAACCTGGCCGGCTACTCCACCATCATGCTGCCCGGCTTCGTCCTCTACAAGTATTTGCAGAGATCCAACTACTTTGATAAGATAAGTGAGTACATACCGCTTTTATGTTAGTATTAATGCCCACTTTTATGTGTTTTACACTTTTCACGCATGGTTGCAGCTGATAAGGTGAAAATTACTGAAAATATTGGAATTGTTGTGTTTTTAATTTTACATTTTGATTTGTGAACAATCTAAACGATCATAAGACCTGTCGTATTGCATGGCTCGGAGTGTTGGGCAAAAAAAGGGATCGATGAAAAAAGAGTGGACGCAGCTGAGATGCGAATGTTGTGATGGATGTTTGGAGTTATTACTAGAATGGTCAAAATATAGGATTAGTATATCAGGGGAAGTTTGAAAGTAGCACCCGTGACGGAAAAGTTGAGGAGTAATAGGTTAGCATGGTATGGGCATGTCATAAGGAGGGAAGAATGTCATATTACGAGAAGAGTGTTAAATATGAATGTGGATAGAAATAAAAGCAGAGTAAGGTCAAAGAAAAGATGGATGGATTGTGTGAAAGATGACATGGTTAAGAAAGGAGTGAGTACTGAGATGACGGCTGATGGAGGACAGTGGAAGAAGAAAACATGTGCCGACCCTACGTAATGTGGGATAAGGAGATGATTTGTCAACAATCTCGTTTTAACATTATATGGAGTTACGGGTACCATGATATGTTCCACACAAGACAGACCTGGAACAAATATCGGCAGATCACACATTTTTCTTGCGCCAACGAACCTGCATCTCTTGCGTGTCGGCTCGATGCTCGTCCGCCGCGCCACAGATCGTCATTTGAAGGTTTTCTCTAGAAAAGGCGCGAAGAATGTCCATGTGGGGCACACGGTTTTTGGTGTATCCTCCATTTGCAAAGGCGAAGATCTTCCACTGGGCCATCTGATCCAGTTGCCCGGGCGCCTAGGACCGACAGTAGTTTGTAGATGGTTCTACTTTATTATGTTCAGGTTGCGTTAAAATTCTAGACACTTCGATGGCCATCTGTGTATTGTATGCGGGCAGCAATACGTGGTAGAATAAACGTCCAATAATGCTGTCGGTTTTCTTGTAAACTAAACTTAATTTTATCTATCGCTCTCTTTTACTCTTTGACAAAAGAAAGAGATTTTAGTACTACAATTTTAGTGTTGTCAAATTAGTCAGATTTAACATTTCCATTCTTGGAAGAAGAGTTATACATAAACGAATTAGACAGGCGTAAAATTCTTGCCACCTCATTCTTGCGTGCAGTATCACAGTATCAGTAAAAGAGAGCGACATATTAAATTAAAGGTAAATCAAAGACTCGACGCATTATGCTGGTGGTGTTGCAGGCAGCAAGCCCCCGACGTGCGTGTCGCGGGTGCTGTTCGCGTGCTTCGGTCCGTACACGCGGCTGCCGGAGGCGGGGGGCGCGGGGCAGGGGGAGGGGAGCGCGGTGCAGAAGGAGGGGGGCGTGGGGCAGGGGGAGGGCGTGCGGCGCGGCGCCGAGCTAGCCTTCTGCTTCACCGGCCTCATGGCCGCCTACCTCGTGTGGGGGCTGCTGCAGGAAAAGATCATGACGCAGGTCAGACACCCGACTCGTCAGCTCATATATCTTGTCTAATAATAATGTATTTTATTTATCCTATTTTCTACAATACTTTATACACATACATAAAGTCACGTCTGTTTCCTGGAGACCACGGATTTCAACTTGCTTCGATCTTGATTCCTGGCATACCTCTTTCGCTGCACTCATCCTCATCACATTCTTACGAGCTCGTCGGTTTAGTGTAATCTTGACCTGGGGGGCTAGACAAATACCTCACGCTTACTTTTCCTTTCACGTTAACGCAAATTTGTCAAGGTAAAACTTGGCAGCTGTCACGTGACATTTCCGCAGCTAATGTCATTCCCATACAATTCAATCTTTCCGCAGGCGTTAACGTCAACAGAAAGTGGTATTTGTCTAGACCCCCTGGCCTTTCTCCAGAACGTCTCCGATTTGGTCAGAGTTAATTCGCCGAAGCCTTCCCATTCCAGCTATCTCATTCACGCTCGCCTTGTCTACCTGTTTCATTTATCTTGATTGCATGCCCGAACTATTTTAACGATTGTAATAAATGTAAATGGTAATAATTAGGAGTACTCCGTGGGCGATGGTGGTGCGGTGCGGTTCTCTGAGTCGCAGCTGCTGGTGCTGTGCAACCGGCTGGGGGCGCTGCTGGCGGCGCTGGCTCGGCTGGCCTGCACGCGGCGCCCCGTGCTGTCCGCGCCGCTCTACCACTTCTCATACTGCGCGCTCTCCAACGTGCTCAGCGCCTGGTGCCAGTACGAGGCGCTCAAGTACGTCTCTTTTCCCACGCAGGTGCGTCTCCTCTCCAAAGACTCCGCTACGCATTGCGTTTTTGAATACCGCGTAGCGTCTCCTAGAACCCGGGAGAAACACCGTGTCTGTGCCGTGCACACGTTTATTTTAATTCTAAGTGTGGAACTAAGGTCTGCACTGACATCCCGTATCGGGGTGTATTTTGTATGGTCTCCCTTCTAACCTGACCCCGATCAGCCCAACTCCTTGAAATAGCGGTGAAGGGCTTTGGGTTGATGACAGCAATGTTCCAGTATCACTGATCTCGTGGGAGTTATTGATGACGAAGATCATGAGTCGATGAGCTCTTGCAGTCCCGTCTTCGGCCTTACTTCGTTTGTGACGTGTTCGTATACGTCGTTCATTTTATAACGTAGGTCTCTCGCGTAACGCTATATCATAATTTCCATGTTGCTACGACAAAATACATTTGTTGCTAGCATTGCCGTGAAACAAAATTAGTTTTGTCGCTCGTCCGACGATGCCAACGTGTCCAAATCGGACGCGCAAGTATCGTAATTCGTCAAGATGCCTTCATCGAAGCCCCGCATGCTTTGCCTTAAATTTTTATTAAGTTAATCGCAGTTTGTGCTGCCATGAACTACCTTCGCTATGGCAGCAGAAACGACTGAATATAATCAACCAGTAACCTATATGCGCTTGCAATCCCAGAGGTATTATTCGCACTTTGCCGATCCTGAGATATAACGAGTGAAAAGTCTCATGTGCCTGTAATATCATATTTCGCCGGTGCTGTGCTCGCATTGCTGTATTCCTTTCAAACCGGAAAATAGGACTTCTTTAAAGAGCATTCATGGACGGCATTCATCTCTGTAAACAATAACGAACTCCTAAGCTTTAGTTTCACCGTTTCCAGGTTCTGTCAAAGTCGTGTAAAGTGATCCCCGTGATGCTGATGGGCAAGCTGATATCACGTAACAAGTACGAGGCCTTCGAGTACGCGACGGCGGCGCTCATCTCCCTCGGCATGGTGCTGTTCATGCTGGGCAGCCACGCAGACCATCCCGGTACCTATCTAACTGTCCCTTCCAGCTCCTTTCAGCCCCTGACCGAGTAGCTGGCAAACTCACCACGAGATGGCAAACAGTTTGGGATTTAATTTGAAACTGAATAGCAGTTTTTGACAGTATTGAAGTGTGGCGTTAAAATATCTCTAGAACCATGTTTGGAGTAAAACCGTTTAGGATAGGTAATATACAGACAAACTATGGACCACTTACCCTGCGTTGTGATGCTTGGTGAAAGTTATAGTCTTTCATAACTTTCATAAAGCTGTACTCTGACCTCCACTGAAGAAGCGAGGTAGAGGAGGCACAACATTTGTCACAGCACTCTGAGAGAAGCCTATGTCCCAACTGTGGATTTCTGCAGGTCTGTGATCAATTTGTGCAGAGTGTGTGAGACAATAAATAAAAAGTATAACCAGCCTTGTTTCTTGGGTTTCTTTCCTAGCTTTGTCGCGGAGGAACAGGCAGTAGGTGATCCTTGTGAGTTAATGTGTGTCGGTTGCAGCGGGTCCGCACCCGGAGACGACGGAGCTGGTGGGCGGCGCGGCGGGCTTGGCGCTGCTGGCGCTGTACCTGGGCTGCGACAGCTTCACGGCGACGTGGCAGGCGGCGCTGTTCCGGCAGTACTCGCTGCAGCCGCTGCAGATGCTAGCTGCCGTCAACCTGTTCTCCGTGGCACTCACCGGCGCCGCGGCGCTGCACCGCGCCCCCAACTCGCACCATCTGCAGCTGCTGCAGGTATCACATTCTTAGTATTTTGTTCTGATCGTTACTGTAACTTTTTTGATCGTTGCTGTAACTTTTCTGATTGTTGCTGTAACGTTTTTTTATGGTTGCTGTTACGTTTTTTTATGGTTGCTGTAACTTTTCCTGACTGTTGCTGTATCTTATTGCTCTTTACATGAAAGTACACGGACATGACTAAGGCCTTTGATGTTTACCACAACACGCTACTTCGTAAGCTAAATAGCTATGGAGTCCAAGGCACCACTAATAAATTGATTTAATCTTGTATCAGTAACTCAAGTGAGAAGAATAAGTGAAGTTTGCACATACTAGTTATGAGTCTGATACTAGGGTGGTAAGTTATTTCTCAAGGTTTCGTTTCAGGACCTCTTCTCTTTTCAATTTATATAAAATATTAACCTGAAGTTTCTCATCGTTCGATTATTTTATTTGCTGATGACAGTACTATTTAATTCCTAAATGACAAATCTCATAATTTTGAATTAGTTATTAAACTATACTCTGACATCTATTGTCAAATCGCTAATATAAATGAAAAGTATAAATATTAATTTATATGATACATTTATTATTAATTTCAAACAAAGAAATGTACTAGCATTGACATGAATATTAATTATATCAGTAATCAAGTAAATAAAGTTAACAGTACTAAATTTCAGGGACTAACTATTGATAACAAATTGACCTGGAAACTTCATATTGACAATAATATGCAAAGACTTTCGTATAGGCTCGTTCTAAGCAAAGCAGAGTTACAAGCAAGTCAGCGATACTTACAGACTGTCATGGACATGTTGCATCTGTTCTATGATGCGGCATTTTGTTATGTGTTAACAAAACTGATAAGTTAAAAATATTTAGAGCACAAAAGCGCTGCGTAAGAGCCATTAGGAATTTAAAAAAGAGACTCCTGCAAGGAGCATATTAGTAATACTATCTATCTTTATATACTACATCTATATAAAATAAGATACCCTGATCTGTTCGATCATTACCGAAAAATAACCAAACAAAATTCTGATCACAAAAGCTGCTTGTTAGTATTTTATCTTTTTAAAAATAGATGGCGTTAAAAATGTGTTCAAAAGCTAGAATAACCACCTTGATGTAACACTTATCTAAATATACAAACAATACATGATTGGATTTTATTTGAACTTTTCTGATTGTTGCTGTAAGTTTTCTGTTGGTTTCTATAACTGTAGGTACCTGACCGTTGCTGTATTTTTGTAACAGAACCCCAGCTTCGTATGCGACGTGGTGATGCTGTCGCTGAGCTCGGCGCTGGGTCAGCTGCTGATCTACCGGACCATCTCCAGCTTCGGAGCGGTGATGTTCGCCATCATCATGACGCTGCGACAGGTACCCCCGCATCTGCAGTGATGCTGTGCACCGACAGACGTCATGTTTGCATACAACTTATGCACAACTTGTGCAATTGCTACGGAAAAGTGTAGTTCGTATGTCATTAGTAACCAAATATCTAAATTCAATAAGAATCCTAATGAAAATTTATTTAATTACAAATTAAAAAAAATATTGTTAGGAAAATGTTATTACAATATGAATTAATTTTTAAATGACATTTGAGTTATACATATTTACTGTTTAATTTTGATATTTCTTTTCCATTTAGTATCTTTTGATATATACATACTAATTGATACGGTAGAACATAATCGAACTTTATTATTTCATCTCAGGATCTATTGTAGTAACATTATGTTATATCAAATAAATAAATGTGAACTCGGCAGGTTTCTGAACCGGGTAATGATCTCAGTAGATATGAATGTATGATTGTTTGTTTGTGTATAGGCGGTGTCGATTCTGCTGTCGTGCTGGGTGTACGGACACGTGGTGTCGGGGAGCGGTGCGGCGGGGGTGGGGCTCGTCTTCCTCGCGGTGATGATGCGGCTCTACCGCGGACACACGCGGACACGACTGAGAGGTACCCGCAACTGCAACCTACTCATACACCTATCTAGTCTATTACGAATGCTGACCGAAAAACGGTCATTGACCCGAGGTATCAGGGTGATATCACACTGGCGACATGCGAGACAGACAGCGAGGTGAGCCTGCAGCGAACACGCCACGGACGGTGGTCGCCTACCACCATCCGCGTTTCAGGAATGATTCCGACGAGCAAATACTGTTGTTGGTTTTGTTACTTCGAAGACGCAGAAAACGAAAATGAAAGCAGTTACATTTGCTGCTTAGTCTTGAATAAATAAATTGGAAACTTCCTACCATGTTATTTTTCATACTACGATCACTTTAAAGTTTAAATACTTATACACAGAATGGGACAATTTTGAATTTTAATTATATATAAATCTGCATCTATTGTAACATCATTCAAATATTCCGAAGATGCCATTGTTTAATGCTACCTTCGCTCACAGTGGTATGATACTACTGGAATCAGAGTGGCGTGAGACGGTGTGCTAGCCTGTCGTAGAAAAGTGTACAAGATGGCGTCCATGGCACTATCCGCCGCGATGCTTTGCGCTCTCGCCACTTTTTTTTAATTAATTACATTTTGAATGTTGTTTTATTTCATAAACATGCAGTATGTATCTGCATCTATAAAACTAAAGCCGTTCAAAGACAGACTCGCAATTTCGGTTCACCCCCATATCTTCCGAAAATGTAGGTACTAAATTAAACCGTAACCCAACGTAAGTTTAAGCTAAGGACGCTGCTGAGAACTATCTTGAAAACACCAGTTTGCATACCTAAAAATATATCTCTTTTTAGGTGTTTAAAATAAAAATTTACCTATCATATTTTAGACTAACTCAATCCCTAACGTGAATAACCCACAAAAATGTTAATTCCTATGATATGCTCAAATGACAATGACAGAATTTGGAACAGAATATAGGTGTGTGATCAATATGATGTTTTATTGGTTTCAGAAGCAAAATTATGAGATACTTGAA
Source organism: Perizoma flavofasciatum (assembly GCA_958496245.1). NCBI lineage: Eukaryota > Metazoa > Arthropoda > Insecta > Lepidoptera > Geometridae > Perizoma > Perizoma flavofasciatum. The sequence continues at coordinate 11,046,232 of OY292439.1, read as the reverse complement.
ACGAGGATTTGATGGTGACCGGCTCTACAACAACATTTTAGATACTGCTTGTCGCGTTAACGAACACTCCCTTATCACAAAACTCAACTCAAGCGAGAAAATATTATTTAAAAAAAATATACTCTGCCCAACAGGGATTTTCTTTAAAAGGAACGTCAGCAGAGGTGACTGATCCTTCGCCAGAATCACACATTGTAAATAACGAATTCGCTTCAATTCAGTGCACAATTTTTATAATTTTGTTTTCTTTAACCAATTTCTATTAGGTATTTTTCATAAAAATAATTAACGTTTGATTAACAGCATTTTAGAAAATTACACTAAATTTTAACGCAGTTTTTTGGCAATATTTAATTTTCCCAATGTCTCAATTAAAAGCTAGAGTTTTTTGTTTTGGAATATGGGTAGAAATGGTTGTTTTATCTTAATGTTCCTAGTTGGACACGACAGATCTTTGCTGGTTATCATATGTACTAAACGCATCGTTTAGTGGCACACACTTATCTATATTAGAAAACGCATTGAATCCTTTCAGCACATAGGTTCTTTCAAAGCGACAACCAGAAAAATCAGTAACACAATAACTACAGGGTGAATCACGAATAATTTCCATAAACGTTTTATAATTCTATAGAATAATTACCTTATCATTTTATTTATGACATATCAGTATTTATGTTTGAAGCGACTCATAACCATTAAGTTACTGTAAAATCGAATAGACTCGAATATAACCTGTTTTATCTTAGTAATTAGGGCCTTTCCACCGTCGCATCGGTAGATAAGCGGCTGGCAACATTTATCAGTGCATTATGCACTAGCCTGACTTCGAATACAGGACTGAGAAACGTTAAAATAGTGTAAAAATAACATTCGAATGATATTATTTGTACGCAATATTTCATACATGCGTACAAACAGACGTAGATTTTGATAAAGATTAATTAAGATAATTTCTTCCGTAGTTTTATGTAGATCCGGAACCATTCCGGGACACACTAGTTTAAGTGTTTTCTGACAGATTAGTCAAAAAAAAAAATTGCAATAATTTATAATATCACAAAATTCAACCTTCAATTCAATTCAAATCGGATCATCAAAACTGCAAAAGTGCAATCGCTGCCTGTAGTTGAAGTCTCGGCGCTTCGATAAATCACAGGAATTTCGATCAGGCTGGTCGTGGCTTAGTTGGTATAGCGCCTGCGTACCCAGCGGGGGGTCGCGGGTTCGAGTCCTGCCGAGGTTGAATTTTGGTATATAATAAATGAAAGGTTGTCAAGTACCTACCTAATGATTTACCTATTTAACTGTGTAGCAATGACTTATATTTTATATAAAATGATTTGTAATAAATGCTGAATAATATTTTGTTTCACATAAAGGGTTATTTTAAATTATGTTAAATTTATCAAGATTTATTATTTATTTAGATAAAAGAATACTTAATGGGATTTGTATCAATTATTATAATTTAAAAAAAAATGATGTCTAGTTAGTGAAATATGTAATCTCTGTTTGAGTGATTTGCTTTAGGAAAATACTTTTTATTTAAATGTAAACTGTAGAAAATATTTATTTGAAAGTGATGCGCCGATGGATCTTCTTAGAGTATTCATGCCTCATGGTATATTTATACAGGGAGTAAAAAGACGACTACCGAAATCGAAAAAGGGTGGTACAGCACCCCAAAACCCAACCAAAAAAAAACAGTTTTCTGAAAAAAAATTATAGCTGGAGAAAATAATGTTTCAAGATTTTTATTTATTTCGGCAGCCAAACAATGTACGCTCGATCAATGACCGCGGGCGAGATCAGCTGTTCTTGTAGTACGGGCGGAATCTGCTTGTTACGCGTACATTGCTGTATTTTTTATTTGTTTTTTGCTTTTATAAATTAAATAATTAGATAGATATGGTCTTATTATGTTGTACTATGTGTATGTTACTAGAAAAAAAAATGAAAAGGACGTAGGTATGTTAACATATTTTTAGCGCTTTTTTTTTCGCCTCATATATTCAGAATCATGGTCTGATTGCAAACCCCCAGTTTTCGGTAGTCGTCTTTTTACACCCTGTATAATTAAGTCGATGCGATATAATAAAATTAAGATAGGTATAATTGAATATCTCTTGACTGTACTCCACTATTGTTTTTGTGCGATTCCGCTGGTGACGGCACTGACTGTGCTACGATTAAAAGTAGGTACATAATGGGTCCTAGAACGTTAAATCCACGAATAATGTACATTAAAATGTTCTTTATTTGCCTCGAAACGTGAAATTGTTCATATTAAAAGAATAACGAAATCGTCCAAATAAAATGTACCTTAGGTACCGATATGAGTTTTTTTTGTTTTCTTTATCCTAGCTAATTAGCACAAAACAACACCAGATCAGACATATTTTTAGACTACCCTGGAAGAGAGCCGATTATTTCCAATTTCTAACTAGAGGGCGCTATTAATCTAGAACGCCTGAACGCCTGATCCCTGAAACGCTTCGGTTTTGTTCGCGTTATTAAAAAATATAGTTGAAGGAGAAAGCATGCCAAGATGACATACACTAGCATGCAACGACTGTTTAAAATGCATGTATTTAATCATCTTCGAGTCAAGTTGGACAAATCGACATTATTGTATGTATGTCTTATCTCAATGTTATAATCTCTTATTCGCCATCTTTGATTTCAAACTGATAGCAAAAGTAGGTATGAATCAAGGATATAATGGGAATATCACATAATATTTAATTATACTACTAAAACCTAAATGCCAAAGTTTGTATGTATGTATGTATGTTTGCTGTTAATAATCTCCGTAGCGGCTGATTTGAAATTTAGTTAGTGAGCTAGACGGGAGACGCCGTGGGCAGAGGCTAGTTTTGGTAAGTAGGATTTATTTACTTTTCGTGCCGCCCTTCTTATATATTAACTTTTTATTTGACAACATAGAGAAAAGTAAAATTAATAAAACGTTTTTTGACAGTTATGATGAAATTGGGCTATGTTTTTTGACATCAGCGTGTAGGTCAGTAATTTTCTTGAAGATAAATTTAAGTACTTATTCTAAGAAAATACCTTTGGTTTGTACGAAGGTAATAGCCGAGGTACATTTGATATGATGTTGTGGCTGTCGAACCCGATACGAATCAACAGTTTCTACGAATTCAAACAGTTCCAAAACGTCATGTTCGAGAAGTAATCAAGAGGCCAAGTTGGTAAACTCCTTAGAGCTTTCATCATCCGATCCATCAGCTTGCTCCATGTGCTTGGCAATGGGTGGGACTCAAACCTACTATTAGGAAATAGGTAGATGTTGCTTAAGAATTTGAGCAAGTGAAATTTCTGGTGAGGTAGATATCACGCTTAATTCTGCCGATGGCTCTGACCAGCCTACCAGATGACTACCAGCGCTTAGCTGGACACCGGAAATATGTGTTTGCGAACTGGGTGTCTAGATAAATGCCTCACACTAACGCAAATAACTTTGCAACAGTCACGTGTTATCTCAAAAGATAAAGTAATTCATATACAATTGAACCATTCCGCAGGCGTTAACGCCAACAGAAGGTGATTGTTGTCTAAGGGCTTGCTGGCTGGTCGTTTCGTTCAGTGCGCATTGGATGCTGGGCATTCTAGAGTATTAGGTTATATTTGTTCGGTTGTATCTTAGGGATATTGAGCAATAATATTTAGTAACGGTGTCAATGCGTACCTACCTCGTGTGTTCATAAGTCTTAAGACACAGTAAAACTAAAATATTTTTGGAGCTAAGTTGAGTATTCATTTATTGGATATTAAAATTAAAACTACTGACATCTAGATCTGTATTTAAAAATAAATCATTCAAAATGGCCGCCTTTGCATTCAATGCAGGCCTTCAAACGCGTGCGCCATTCATCTATGGCGGCACGAATCTTTTCAATGGAAATCCGTTTCGATTCTTTAATAAGGGCTCGCTTGAGAGAATCCAGGTTTGGGTGAGACTTTCTGCATGCCCTCAGCTCCAATTCCGTCCATAAAGAATAATCCAAAGGATTCAAGTCAGGGCTTGACGAGGGCCAATCTTCGCTCCGAATGAAGCCTGGCAAATTGGCCTCCAGCCAACGTTGGGTAGTCTTAGCTTTATGGGAGGTAGCAGAGTCCTGTTGGAAAACCCAGTATTTTCCAGCGAATAGCGTATCATTTAATGGTTTAACCACCGCTTCCAATATGTCGGTTTGGTAATTTTGCGCCTTCACCTTGACGCCTTGCTGGCAAAAATGAAGCGAAGTGACCCCCTCGTAGGAAACACCCCACCAAACCATCACACTTGCTGGATGATGAGTGCGCTGGACATTGCGTACAGATGGCTGGACGTCCTTTGAACTTCTGGCGTAAACCTTATTGTTCTGCCGGTTAAACTTTTCTTCCACCGTGAAGATCTTTTCATCGGTAAACAGGATATTTTTCGGATCGTGTCTCTTCAATAGGTTCCGACATCGTTCCAGTCGCAATTTACGAAGACGCTCGTTTAAATAATGCACTTTCCTTCGACTGTAGGCCTTTAGTTTAAGATCATATTTAAGTATCCTGTTCACCGATATTCGCGAAATGTTGGTCTGCAGAGCTAATTTCTTTTGAGTCCGGCAAGGGTTGCGACGAATTCGCTCTCTGATTACTTTGATGTTGGCGGGCGTCCTTACAGACCGCGGGCGGCCACATCTTCCACGGTCTTCTAAAGAGCCGGTCTCCTTGTACCTCTTTATGGTATAATACACAAAGTTCCGACTACATCCCAAACTTTGGATTTCACTAAAAACTTGCATTGGTTTTTTTCCTGCTTGAAACAGTGAAATTACAGTCGCACGCAAATCTTTTGTTGGCGCCATTTTCACGGAGAATGAAACAAATATTCAAATGTATATTTTTTCTGATTCAAAACATTCGAAATTTAAAATTTTAAAAGTTTAAAAAAGGTTGCATGAATTACTTTATTTTTAAATTAATTAAATAAGTTCGTCTCAAAACTTATGAACACACGAGGTACATCATAAATCTGGACAATGCGGATAATTTTTTTTGTTCTAGGATACCTTGTCCAATCTTTCTATCTTTCTATCTTTCTAAGTAGACGTGGGAGTTTGATCGTGTGACAAACAAGTTAACTGCAATCTATTGATCGATGACCCCGATGGCGACGCGGCGGGCAAGTGGCCAGCTGTTACGCAAGAGGTGCGGGTTAGATTCCCGCTGCGGAACAAATGTTTGCATGTTCTTCAGATATTTGTTCGGGGTCTGGTACCACGGTCTCAATCACGAATCTTATTGTAGGGTCAAAACGATGTATGTGTCTATTTGCTGTTAAAAAATAACCAGCTGCAATGATGGAGCATCGACCATCGATGAGGGTAGTTGATTATTTCCAGCGTTGGCGCGTGGTTTGACGGTGTGTGTGTGTGTGTGTGTGTGTATGTGTGTTGTCAGGATGCTGTGTCAGATGGTGGTGTGCGCGCTGGTGGCGGCGGGGATGTCTCCGTGCGTGCTGCAGCGGGCGTGCCCCCCGCGCGCCCCGCGCCCCCCCTCCAGCGTCTGCATGCATCATCTCGACACCACGCACGGGTAATGCCATCTATTTAACTATACACACTTATCATTATCATTTCATACTTTGACCTTAATTCAATGACGACGACGATGGTATGACGGGTGAGCGATGCAAGAGATGCGGGTTCGATTCCCGCTGCGGGATAAATGTCTGCATGTTCTGCAGATATTTGTTCCGGATCTGGGTATTGTGATACCACGGTATTCGTAGATTCTGGTACCCCCGACACAGGGAATCGTAATGTGGGATCAAGACTAGGTATCTATGCATGTGTCTGTTAGGCGTTTGCCTATTTATTTTATTTCATTGATCATCATTGGATGATTTAGACGACCTCCGTGGCGCAGTGAGCGAAAGTCCGCCTGAGACGCAGAAGGTTGCGGGTTCGATTCCTGTCACGAGACAAATGTTTGTAAGATCTGCAAATATTTGTCTCAGGTCTGGGTGTTTTTCTATGTATAATATGTATGTATTTACAAAAAAAAAGTATATATGTAGTATATCAGTCATGTAGTTCCCATAATACAAGCTCTGCTTAGTTTGAGGCTAGATGATGCTATGTGAAAAATGTCCAGCATTATTATCGAGCATTATAGTAATTCTATGCATTTGATTCCTTCATAGTCACCCTGGGTTAGGTCTTACCAGGCCATAATGTGTACTCATACTCATTTATTTAGGTAGATAAAAATATGTCTTATATTTTTTTTTACTTTCTTAGACATCATTTTGATGAAAGTTTGTGCGCAAAAACTACTGAACGGATTTTGATGAAACTTTACAGTAACATAGCTTATACATCAGAATAACACATAGGCTACTTTTTATCCATGTACCACGCGGGCGAAGCCGTGGGCAGAAGCTAGTTTGATCATAATTTGTCATTTTGTTTTTCGATTTGCTTTCTGATCTTTCTGACTTCCTATCGATATGACATGGTTTCACCTGTAGATCATCGATTTGATCATCGATCGTCACTAAAACACCAGCATTATATTTTCAGAATTTCAACAAAGTCCATGAAATCAAGAAACTCAAACAAATCAATAGAGAAATGTTAGAAAGACATCCCATCGACACCTATAGATACTGACCTTTTATAAATAAAATAAATCCTAGCCTACTGGTAAGTCTACTTCAGCCACATAGATTTGACGATGCTCACCAATCAGCAATAGGTAGGTAGTTAGATATACATACCTAGGTAAGTAGCATAGGTATTTCGATATGATGTAGCTTCGCACTGATGTGCGGATCACATGTCAATCACCGGTTTTGTCAGAATCCATGACCAACGTTATGAATAGGTTATGAAAACCTTACCTATTTTGTGTAGTTGGTATGAAATATAGGTACGTATATATGTACGTCATTTTAACTGTTCGGAGCGGGATTCCACCAAGATATTGACGCATATTTAGCGTGCTTCACCGCATGTTGTAGGAACGCATCCGTTCCACTCCGTGTTGAGAAAACAACACCTGCCTGTTGTGCTGCGCTGTCATAACAACCACCCTCTACCTCGATACCCAGCGACATCACATTACAAAGAATAAAATGTGACTTCAAATAACGGGAAGTTGATAAAATCATCCCCCATTTTTGACCCTTAGTGGTGGAATTTGGCGAAGATAACGCGTAAAATACACACAAAAAAACATTCGTCTGTATGTTAAGACTAATTGAGAACCTCCTAATTTTTTGAAGTCTGTTGATAAATAAAGCTGCATCTGCTCTTACTTTCTTTGAATTAAAAGATTATTCGATTCCGTGGACAGTTGGCCAGCTCTATCATTTCATATATTGAAATTTTTCCCTCAAACTCTGCTTGTTTGCACTTTTAGGTATAGCTCGCTGAGCTCGATTCCTCTCTGCTTACTGCTATTGTACATGCTGTGATGCCATCTTATAGCGGAAACACTAAATTAAGAACCCATACACCTATCTATTTTTTGTGTGTGTGGTGGTGTTTACCTGTGTTAGGTGAATCTATTCTGACTACCAATTTGATAAGGGAGCTTATCTATCCATGAAATATACGCCGCCGTTCTCTAAACAATCGGAAGCGTTGTTCTGAAAGTTTAGTTTCAGCTACCAAACCCTTTCCTAGCATAAAAAAGAAAAGGATCGCACAGTTCTGTTACTCTGTGTAACTTGGTACGGAGGCGGCGATGCGCACGCGTATAAATCACAGTGCGCGGAGAGCCGCGCGCGAGTGTTCCTGCAAGCGGTGCTGCGGCTGTCGCTGGCTGACCTGCTGCTTCGGATGCCGCTGCGCCTGTACCAGCACCGACAACACGCGATGACTAGAGCCGTAGCCTTCCTCGCTGCCGCCCTCTGCCTCCAGGTTACTATCTATAATTTTATTGATCAGTGGCTAAGAGATAACTTTCCAAGGAGTTGTCAGTGTCTGCACCGCAGAGGGCAGTGATCACAGTGAAGTTGATGCTTTCTCATTCCAAGATGAGCAGCTGAATGTACATTTCAGCAATCTGCCCAGTTGCTTCCGTGCTTACCTTCCTCACTTACCAAACGATTCAAGTGCCAACTGATGAAGTCCGCTTATCTAATAATGAACATTTTTGATATCATTTTGAGAACTCTGATAATTTCAATGAGCGCTTGTTGGATTTTGAGCAAGTTGCTGAGCAGCATCTCAATATCTAAGTTAAAAAAAAACCTATGGCTTAAGTTACTTCGGTACTCATGAAATATAAATCCAATATTTTACAGGTGGCGACAGCATGCAAAAACTGCGTGGTAAGTTTATTTTCCTTCATGATAACTCATCGAAGTCTGAAGAAGTCCAGACCTCCTCCAAAGAGTGCCATGCTCCATCAATCGACTAGCTGTAACATTACAGATGACGGTAAATGTCATCGGTCCATCGGGAGGAGACACGGCACTCTATCATCGCCAGTACTATGCCATAAATGTGTGTTGTTCTCCTAGATGCTCGGAAAGGCGGAGAAGGCGATGTTCCGCGCGCACTCGGACGCCTGCCTGCCGCAATCCCAGGTGGACGTGAAGCTGGTAGACTCGTTGCTGAACGGAGAGCTGGCCGAGGATGCGGCGCTGAAGAGGCACGTGTACTGCGTGCTGGTGAAGTGCAAGGTGGTGGGCAAGGACGGCAAGCTGCTGAAGACGGCCGTGCTGGGCAAGCTGGCGGTCAGGAGTGACGGCAGGAATGCTAGCAAGGTTAGACAATACACGATAGGTATGTTAGAAGTTTAGCTTGAATTGTCTGCTTCAGGACTCTCATCATCAGCGTGGTTCAGTCTTACTTCACCCACTTCTAGGTATATCTCTAGTTTTTTTCATTTTCTCACTTTCAGCGATAAGACCGCCCATCGTGTTTTTTGTTTTGTTTTTGTCCTTTTAGTATATTTTGTGTTTTGTACTGTTAAATGATGTTATGGACAATAAAGAGTTTATCTATCTATCTAGGTATCTAACATGTCTAAAATTTAAAGTATATCATAATAATTATAGTCTTACTTACGCATATGGATTAAGTAGTCTGAAATAAATTATTTATATAACTTACAATCCTCCTCCCTCAAACATCCTGAGCGCTTAGCATGAGGACTAAAGACAACGTATAGTCTAGAAAAGACAAAATTAAAAATATATAAAAAATATTTTTGTCGTCTATTTCGTCAAATAAAAGGGAGGCAAAAAATACTTTTGTCGTCTCGTCGGTCGACAAAACTGTTGTCTCGGGTCCTCATGATAAGCAGGCTGGTCTTCCCATGTACATTCACAATGTCATTTATCCACTTAGCTGGTTTCTCAAGGTACCTATAGTGTATCCCCTCGGCCACTACTTAATCAGAAACTTCCGCTTAATGGAATCGATCCGACCTTTGGTTTAGACGGCATAATATGATATCTGAATCCTTAAGGGTAGCCTTTGATCTAAATATTATTTAGAACGAAGGCTACCCCTGGTAGAATATACTTATTTAGTCGTACGGTTCTCAACACCTCAATACTTTCTTTTTGCAGAGATATATCAAAATGCTTTCTTCCCTACAGGTCCTGGAGCACTGCGCGGAACGCTCAGGCGATTCAGCATCGTCTCCTGAGGAGGTCGCGTGGAACTTGTTCCGCTGCGGCTACGAGCGGAAGGCCGTGCTCTTCGACTACATGCCAGACGACGGCGAGAGTACAGAGTGATAGTTCCACAGCTCACCGAGAGATGGCAGTTTTAGCCAAATTTTATACCACTTGCATAGTTCTGTAGCCAACTTGTTTCTTTACTCTGAATTTTAGTCATGTTTTATAATATTTATGACAATAGATGACGTTTACCGCAGTAGGTGCATGCATTTTGTGTTAATTTAGTTAAAAATCGGACACGACGAAACTATTAGGATTCCGTTTTCTGCAGCAAGCTATTTTATCGACTGCATACGCACAATTTACATTTTGATAAGTGAAGTAGGCAGACTCTAGCACCTAGGTTATGCAAGTCGAGTGTAAATTATGAAGCATAAAGTGGTTTTGTGATCTCATTGCGATTTGAGATGGTGGGCGGCGACCCACAACAAAACCAGCCTCTACTGGTAGTATGCACGCGCGAGCCTTTGCCACAAGCGGTGTTAAAAATAATTTCATTTTTTGCGCGCGCTACGCTTCCACCTCAGTTGAAAATGGAATTCGTTACTTTTCAAAATTATAAAAAATATTAACTTTTAGAGAAATAAATTGTACTTTATTTTTCTTTGTGTAAAACTTTGAATTCATAAACCCGTGTTGTTATTCCGTGTTGTGATTGTGAATAATTGTGTTTTCGATTTTGCCAAACGGGAGTGTTGGGAAGTTAATGCCAATGTGTGGACAGCCGGGAAGAAGCGAAGAGGATCTATCAAAACGTGAGTATACCTAAGCGATATTGTTACGTATGTGCTATTCTACGTAACACAGTTTGATACTAGCACGGGAGGTAGTTCTTCTAACCGTATTGCTGCCTACCGTAATTTTTAGGGTTCCGTAGTTAACAAGGAACCCCTAAAGCACGTATCAGACATTATAATACTATACTAGTTTATAGTTTCGCCGCAAAAAAAAATATTGATATAAAACGTTTACCCCCTACCCTACACGTAAAGTTATTTCTTGTCTAGATAGATAAGGATAGGTTGTTCAAAAATATTACGGGTGTGTGATAAACATTTTTCGATTCAGGGATCCGTTTGCGAAATATTAAACTTTAAAGTACAAATTTTTGTTAGAGTCAAGTGTAGCCGTCCCGACACCCAGATCTGGCACTAATATCTGCAGGACATGCAAATAAAAAAGCATATTATACTAATATTATAAACGCGAAAATTTGTGAGGATGGATGTTTGTTACTCTGTTTTATATTGTGCAACGTTAGCAAATAAATGTTTTTTCTTTCTTTCTTTCTTTCTTTCTTTACTCTTTCAAGCAGAAACTACTAAACGGGTTTTGATGAAACTTTACAGTAATATATCTTATATATCAGAATAACACATAGGCTACTATTTATCCGGGTACCACGCGGGCGAAGCCGAGGGCAAAAGCTAGTAAGTAGTATGTCAGTCGTGTAGTTCCCTTAACACAAGCTCTGCATAGTTTGGGGCTAGATGATGCTGTGTGAAGAAATAATAATAATAATAATAATGCTGGACATTTTCACAGAGTATCAGCCCCAAACTAAGCAGAGCTTGTATTATGGGAACTACATGACTGATATACTTATATTTATTTTCTTATAATTGTCGAATATTATAATTTATTTAAACATTTTGTCCAGCAGCGGGACTCGAACCCGCACCTCTTGCGTCTCAGCCGGCAATTCGCCCGCCGCGCCACCAAGGCCTCATAAATATAAGGTAAATGAATATTAGCCATGAATGGAGATGCTTTTCTATCTATATTATTAAGCTTATGATATAGGTATTATAATTAAATATGTTGTATGGTGAAATTGGTAGAAGTCTGCTTAACCTCGAGCTATTGGCATTGCAATAAAACAAGATATATAAACTAGTAGGTAAGTTGGTAGATAAATACTTATTAATAACCTAAGTAAAACCTACGTAACGACTTATGCAAAAGAGCTAATGCAATCAGGAATGCGAAAATCTTTAAATCTACTGCTAAGATAGATACCTACCAGCCTGAGCCAGATAAATACATACATAAAATATTATAAATAGGTAGCTATGCAGGGGCATACAACGTTTTATTTCGCGTAGATAAGTAGGGACTTATCTACACGAAATAAAACGTTGATGTCCGTTTTTCTGTGCAAGGAAATGCTTAGATACGTAACGAGTTCAACTCTACTAACCGCTCTTCGGTTAGAGGAAGGAATGGTTCATTTTTATTATTCTAATGAGGGTAAAAAACATGGTCGAGACCATCAACCATCAAGACAAACTGTAAAGTAGGAGAGCCGTGTTGGCCTATTTGGCAGTACCCCGACTTTCGATCGAAAGTCGTGGAATCGAAACCGGACGTACAAGGATTATTTTTTCCACTCGAAAAAATTACATGTGCTCAATACACCTTCGCTGTATAAACATTATGAGAAAATCTGAATGCCTTAGACTCAAAATATAAAAAGAATATGCCTTAAGTTTGTTCCGTAAGCGTAATAAGCTGCAATCTGCCACGTGGAACTCTAATCTGCTAAACGTGGGCTTGTGCCAAATATAGGTAATGTTTGGACGTGACTGACCACCCCATACTAACCAACCTCACAGATGCACGTACTGAGAGTATGAGTCTTATAATATCTACCGTTAGGATTAAAAGCGTGTTTGGCCGTGCTACAAAAAGTGATAGAAGAAACCGCGGTTTTAACATCGTATTGCAATAATGAGAACGCGATGCCCGTAAGACGGGGAGTTAGAAATCCTTGGGCTGCGAACAAGCAAATTTATTGGCATTTGCATAACTCGTCACGTTATCTGATCGCGCGCAGGGCTAACCATTCCTGCTGCACCTTAGATCTTACCTACGCTGTGAGTGTGAACTTTAGGCTACATTCACTAGATAAAGCTTTTTTATAAAAAAAGTGGCAAGTTTACGGCCCACCTCATGGTAAGCGATTACCGTAACCTATGGACGCTTGCAGCACCAGAGGCATCACACGTGTGTTGAACGAAAGAAATAATACATTTATACGAACTGTACACAACAATAACACATACACAATACATAAACACGTATACAAATAACTAAACTTAGTACAGGATGGAGATGACATTCTGGGACGGTACTGAACAAGTCAAGTGTATGTAGAACGCTATTATGTACAAGTTCGTACGAAACTCCTGAGCTCTGCATGTGCTGAGCTCTGCATGTGCTGAGCTCTGCATGTGCTGAGCTCTGCATGTGCTGCGAAGCGATTCTCGGCGCTGATTTCCAGCACAGGGCTTTAGTGACGCACAAAGGTAAATGACAATACTACCGGCCGGCTACCTGCTTATTGCTTGAATGAACTTATTAGGGCTGGCTGGCCATTTTCCTGGTGGAAAACCACACCTTTCTTAAGTATAGCGTGTTTATCTAGGGTGTGTTTCTAAGGAGGCCCCAGAGCCCCTTGGCATGCATCTAGGCCGGGCATCGGGGGGCTTTAGGCCCGAATTCATAGTCAAATAGGGGCTCCCCGAGGGGACTAATGTGAAAATATAAGCGCGAATTCAACCTTTATGCACTCACCCAGTAAGGCGAATACCGAATGATGGATTTTGGGGACTGTTCAACCCTCGATTATGAATTCAGACTTTAGTGAGTCCACGAGTCCGTGAACCTCACATAACCCTGCCACATCCGCAAATGTAAGGCATATAAGTAGATTTGCCTCTCGTCATCATAAAAAAACCATCGGCAAGCCAGTTTGGTGAATAATGTCTTATGCCTAGTCTGCTCGAAGCTTATAAGTAAGCGTGTCTTAGTGACATAATGTATATGAAAAATTACAGTCTTATCTTACTGTAATTTTTCATAGTCTTTGTAATGCTGATTCATAAAAAACTATTTAATTTTTACAAGATACTCTTATTTAGGTAAGAACAAAATTAGCAAGTCTTGTAAAATATCCTCCTAAAGTTGTCGACCTCGATGGCGTAGCGGGCGAGCATCTAGCTGTGACGCAAAAGGTGCAGATTTGTTCCCGGTCTGGGTGTAGAGATACCATGGCACTCGTAGTTCCCACCATGATACCCGTGGCCATGTATGTGTCTGTTGGGTGATTTTTTATTTTTATTATTTATAAATATTGTTACTTACTTACCTACTATTTTTTTCAATCGACGCGAAATCTTCGCCAATTGTAAATCGAATCAAAAAATGGGGCATCAAAATTTCATATTTTACTTTTTTTCAACTTCTCGTAATAAATATTCGGTTTTTATTTATTCCTGAAAAAACGTGTATACATGTCAATTTGTATGTACATAATAGTGTCAATAAATAATAAAACGTAAACAGAAATCATATAGCTTACAGTGAAACTAATAACTTCTACAAGTAGGTAATCTTCATTTATTAGTACCAAACTGAATTGGATTTTCATATAATAAACAAGCTTCATAGTAAACTCACGAAATAGCTCCGCTTTTGGCGAAAACACATTAGAATTAGGCGTCTTGTTATAACCACTGAATTAGGCCTCCGCCAGTCCGCCGTGACGCCGTCCCACACTTGAATCAGATTTGAGAAGTTACTAATTGCACGTAATTTCTCACGTCAGCGGCTGACGGGAAATTGATAGCAAAATATTGATGAAAACCCTGAGTGGAGTGGTTAAATACAAAACAGTCGAGCAGATAATTATATTCTGTATAATCGCCTTTGGGACGAAGAATGTGGTTTCGTCGTGTCAACTTATAACCAACATTATCCCTCGCTTTCCAAATCTGGCTAATTCAACAGGAAAAAATAAAACTGACTCCAAATAAAGGGAAGTTGATAAAAAGTCAGATATGAAATTTCATCCAAATTTATTTCACCCATTTTTTCATAAATTTTGTATGGGATCACCCTTGAAGTACATACTCTATCCATTTAAAGAAGAATCATTAAAATCGGTTCTCAATTGGCGAGGATGTTGCGTAATATACACAAAAAACAGACTAATTTGGGACGTCCTCTTTTTTGAAATCGGCTGAAAAGGTCCCCCTTGGTCTTAACGAGCTTGTCTGATGGATTGGATGGCAAGGCTAGTAACCGCATTATTATTAAATATATATTTTTATTCAATAAAATATAAAAATATTTTGGTATTTGCAAAGATGTAGAAGGGTGTGCCTTCAACTCCCTCATATTTGTTTTCTTTTTATCTACTTCCTCAAGTTTTTATTTTTTAATATTGTCTGAGGGACTGAAAATGTCTTCGATGTCAGTATGTTACTTATACGACAGCATCCACCGCTTTTTCATTATCTCCTCCGACTTCTCTACTGTATTTGATTTAATTTTGTAAGACTTCATAATTTTAAAACAGAATAAATCATATTGATGACAGCACCCAACAACCAGCTAACGGTACCCCATCATCCCCACACGTCTTGCTGGATTTGAAAAAGTACCTGAATTTTTTTTTAATGATACGGAGTACGGAGATATACAAGAGTTTACCTTTTGGTGTAATCATAGACACAATCGGAGACCTAAGAACCAAATCTGATTTTTTGTAATAACCATCCAAAACACCCACCAACTGAATTTACAAAATCACCAAAATAGTATTTTTAGGAGCATAAAAAAAATATAGTGTGTTTTACTCATCATGTCAGCACATCAGCACGTTCTAGAAGCAATGTGATCGGTTTATTAGTTTTCCGGTAAACCCGGGTACCCCACCTTGGACGCTACCCCATCTTACACCTCCTTCGCCTATTGTCATGTCACAATGACGCTGACTACCTATGTAAGGCAAAATTATTCAAAATTATGTTATGCTATATCAGCGTCAAACGTATATCAATAATTCATTTTAGATCTCTTCCTTCGGTTTTAAGAAATGTCAACTTGAGAGTGCAAATATTTAAGATCCAACCAAGGTGGATTTCAAATGTAGCTCAATTTTGAACGAAGCTCTACAGATTCCAAAAGTATTTAGGTATAAGAATCGAAATAGATAATCTACATTTGACGCTGACTGTACTAAAACTCGAATTAATTATGTTCAGTGGAGGCTTAATATTTCCAAAATACAGTGATTTCGACTAAACAAGTCACATTTAGTCACAATAATCTGGGCATGGGCATCGGTGGCACGTGGGACGCGGGTTTGGCTACTCGCGTTTAACACGTTCCGAGCGGCACAGTTTTATCTGTACATTCCATTACTGCGTTACGGGTCATTTTAAACCTTGTACTATACAAGAAATTGTGGCGGCACGAGGCATATTAAACCCCACTTCCCGTAAGAGACAAAAATCCTCTTTTTGGGGCCAAAAAAGACGTAGTGGACGACTTTTGGTCGTGATTATTATTAACATTGAAATAATCTATCTAAATCTGCCGCCGCCCGTGGTTAGATTAATTAGTTTAGTTTCTATAGATAAAATAAAATGTGGGCTCTAATATATCCCGTATCGCACTGAAGAATAGCAAGTTTACATATTATTTAGTGATGGGAAAAAAAATATCGATTTTATTTAATTGTATTCCTTTTATTGGTGTTTTTCATTAAAACATGGTAGGCAATAATGTTTTTTGCAACCGGTGCACACTGTAAGAATTTTTTTAACTTTCTTGTCAGCTTCCCGACTGCATAAAAAGGTGCGGAGTTTTTCATAACACCCTACACATCTCCTCTTCTTCGGTCCCTTTTCGAGATGATGCGATTTTGCATTTACAGTGGGTTCTGTAAAAGTAAGGTTAAAGTTAGTAGATTAGGGTAAGAGAAAGGTAGAATTAGGTAGAGTTGGGTAGAGTTCGGTAAAGTTGGTTAGAGTTGAGAAGAATTGGGTTAAGTTGGTTAGATTCACCCCCACTGGGTCCTTGCCTCGTCGTGGCGGGGGGGCTTAGTAGCTGCGGTGGCCAGGCACCGACAAGGAGGGCATTAAATAAACAAACATAATAGTTGTCACGATCATCAGCCTGTTAGAAGAAAGTTACTCAACATGTTTCTATTAACGATATAAAGAGTAGTTAGAATATTTGAAAATTACCTGTGTCCACATCCAAGTCTTTCTTCGTAAAAGCTTCAATGAGTTGTTCCACAAATATTCTCTTTGGCATTTTATTCCTGTCATCATTAATTGAATTATACACAATCCAGGCGTTAATAAGGGCTGTGCCAAATATTAGCTCCATTATTACTTTCCTCCACCACTTAATTCCTTTCTTTAATGTTGTATAATACGAAGACATTTGGTCACTGTAGTCAATCCCTTTTTTTGTTTCATTGTACATTAAAACACATCCGGGTTTTTTAATATTTTCGTTAGTGCCTCTCTTCTTTTTCCCAGTATCTATTAGTTTATCGTCATGATCTTTGCAGGTAGTCATCATTAAAACATTTCTTTTATCAACCCATTTCAATACTTTCACACCCTTTTTGTTCATTTTTCCAATAACCTGGCCTTTTGTTTATTTTCGCATTAACAACTTTCTTTGGCAAATATTTTCTTCTTAAGTTTAAAGTTCCACATAGAAAAGTTTTTTGTAATAGGAGTTTTTCTGCCAAACTCAACGAAGTATAGAAATTATCTACTATTACGATTCTTCCCTGTTCTGTTAAATTTGTCACCAATCTTAATACTACTTTTTCACTGTGATCAACTTCTCGCTTCTGATCTTTTTTTCCTGTATAAATCTCTATTTGGTAGGTATAACCTTCGGGAGTGCAAAGCTTGTAAAGCTTAACGCCATATCGGTGAGATTTGTTTTTTATATACTGACGGAAACCTAATCGTCCTCTCCAGGGAATCATTGTCTCATCAATTACTACATATTTTCCGGGCTTTATTATATTCTGAAAATTGTCAGTGATCATCGAACGCATATCTCTTATTTTATGTAGTTTGTCAGTTTTATCATCATTCGAGACATCACTGACATGCCAGCATTTCAATAGAAGTAAAAATCTATCTCTTGTAATTGCTGAACTTATGAATTCGTTTCTGTATAATTTTTTCTTGCTCCAATACAAATTTATATGAGGAACTTTACATAAACCCATTGCCATAACAACTGCAAGAAATGTTTTCATTTCTTCAAAAGAAGTATCAATCCACCGTTTCATACGTGAATTACGTTTCATGTTTTGTTGGTTTGTTCGTAAATAGGTTCGTGCATAATTGTTTGTCTCAAACACCATTTTATTGATCATCTCATCTGTTACAAATAACTTGTATACATCTTCAGGTGACTTTACAAACGGCGGAATATTGTAAGCATTTTGTCCAACAAATTCATCAAAATTTACGGGACTCTCCGATATGTCTTCCCACTCATCATCATCGTTTTTGTTAGTTTGGCGGCTGGGTAATGACTCTTCTATGTCTAAAGTTTCGTTTTCTGAATCTTTATTTTCATCTTCTGACAATAATTCCTGTTCTGTGTCTATGCACGCCTCTAATGAAAAAATATCAGATACTTCCGAAACGCTTGAATTTTCATTAGAAGGACTATAATCCTCATCATCCAAGCTGTCACTAGGACATTGAACGTTATTACGATTATTATGAAAGGATTTTGGAATATGCTGTAAATTATCCTGAGTTCTGTCGTCAATTATTATCTCGTTGTTATTATTACTATTATAATTTTCAATCCTATCATAGTCAATTGAATCCGGCAACAGTACAGTTGATTTACAACACCTGTTTTGTTTTTTTCCATCAACATTCTTCGAAACATTTTCAATAACCACAGTTACCTCTATTTCTCTTTTTTCTTCAGAATCGGACAAATTAGAATCAATAGAAACTGCACATTCAGATATAACTTTTTCACTTGATCTCTTTGGTTCGGGTGTTTGAAGTAGTTCCATTATATTTTCCTCATTAAGAGATAAATCGCAGGCTAGTAAATTGGAGCGTGAAATTTCTGATAAAGAACTAGCTCTACTCTCAGAAAATATTTGAGGAAAGTCTAGTGAAGGTGAACATAAAGATGACGGATTTTTGTTTCTTTTTTTAAACTCTTGCCTTGGGGTATTTGGGGCACTAGAAAACGGCAAGGTAACATTTTGTAATACTTGACAGATTTTTCCGGTGCTTGGGCTGAAATAAATTGTTTCTTCTGGTTCTATAACTTCAACACTGCTCCTCACATCGCTATTTTTGAGATATTCAACTTCCGTTTTTGCTTTGATATAATGTTTTCCTGTACTTGTAATAACTATTGAGCTTGCATCTTTATTCTTAATATCTTTTTCTTTTCGAATATTGGTCGGTTCAATTTCTTTATTATAATTAACATTTTGTTGTGCTCTATATTCATTTGAATTCTGGTTTTCTTTTATTTTAACAGTGTCATAAATTTTAGAGCGTTTTGTTAGAAAGATCTCTTCATCACTTGAATCGTCGAAAAAAGATATATTTCGCGAGGTATTACTACTTGGTGACTTCTGAAAAGCAAAATATACCTATTAAGGCCGCAGCTCGGCTATGGTTAGCTGTTTATTGAGTGTACCGATCAAAAAGTGGCGTAAACAGAGTAGTCGTGTTCAGGGTTTTAATAATTTAGCCTTCTTATTAAAACCCTGCGAAAAAGAACTTTGTTAGTAGTAAATATTATTTTTGTAACGGAGCAATTAGAGCATGCTATATTAAGAGCTTATTGTATAATTATTGTTATTGCAGTGTTAAAGAAAAACGAATCAAGCATGCTAGTTGCAGAAGGGTATTGCTGGTTTATTTTATAGTATATATTATGAATAAGGTTGCCATCTTTATTGCCAACGCGGGATAAAAATATATCGGATTCTCCTTGGACACCTTTTGCTTTTGCCTTCCAAATTAAGACAATTTCAGGGAAACCGGCCTGATGGCAGCCTTAATCATAAAACTTTGTTTTTTTTTAAATGATACTGATTATGATATTCATTCCATTATATTAATTTTACAAAAATAGCAAATTAGTTATTGTGTAAGTATAATGTTAACGATTCGCTCTTAAGCTTTTCACACAAAACGCCAAAAAATTAAAAGCACCACTCCAACTTAACTGTACGTACTCACAGATCCGTTAAATACCGTAATCCTTTATGCTAGATCGCTAAAAACAAATTAAAAATATAATTTATAATAGCTGTCGGATATTAAAACTAAGAAAATCACAGATTTCAGTGCTCTAAACACTTAATCAGAGAGGTTGACTTGTAGACCTACATACTTATTCCCACTAGGGCCTGACGTATTACAAAAAAACCGGCCAAGTTAAGTCGGTCTCGTGCACGAAGAGTTTCGTACTAGCTTACCAAATGAATACTTCCGTCAAAAATTACCTAACAAAACATTTCTTACTAAATAAAATAATAAAGAAAAATTTGTTCAACTTAAAAAAGTTGGAAGATTAGCTTACTAAAAGGAAAGAAATACCAAATTGAAAATTTACGTTAAAATCAGATCACCTAGCTTTGTCCCTAGCGGCGCAGAAAAATATATTTTTTCAAGCCAGTGGTGGTGCCTATTAGAAGTATTTCCTTCTTTTTAGTTGGGTAATCAATGATCATCCCTCCTTAATATGTGAAACTTTTTGAAGTCGAGCTAATTCTATTTTTTTAATTATTTTTAACTCTTTGAATACGGAACTCTAAAAAGTAGTCGAAGACATTTTTGCCCACGTTTTCTATATCAATATATGTAGCTACTTAACATTTTTAACAAGGACAGGAAGCGTACCTACATATAATGTAATTTCTTACTATACAAACATACCTACCTACAGCTAGCCTGTCGAGTCCCACTGCTGGGCAAAGGTGTAGGGAGCTATACATACATAAAATCACTCCCGTATCCCTTTCGGGGTGGGCAGAGCTTTAGTGAAACTAAAGCCACACTCGGCGGTGTTGTTGGGCTAATATGAAGTGACAGGTCGCCAGCCTATCGCCTAAGATACCTAGATCAATACCCTTTCCAATAGTCGTCTTCTACGACACCCACTGGAAGATACGGGTCGGCCCAATTCTATGTCGGGCACCACACGGCACTAACATACATCCAATATTACACACATTTTAAAATTAACATAGGTACTTTGCTGATATTTATTTATTTTGACAGATAAACATAGGTATTTATAATATAGATATTTGTGACTGACCTGTTTTTGAAATATCTTCCTATATTCTGATCTTGTCTCAAGTTCACCACCCGGTTTTTCATCTTTCTCCTCAATCAACTTCTTTCTGCAACGCTTCGACATAACTAATCGATCGGTAAGTGACACCGTCGCGTGCGCAGCCTTGAATGCGTTGCACAACACTAACCGCATGAAGCTAGCGTAAGGAGCGGTACGAGGTGCGCGGGGGTACGAGGTGTTCGCAACCTCGTTCCGCACTGTGTTAGTAAATTATTTGTTCAGTGCGGCACGAGGTCTAACAAACCCGGCATTAAGGTTGATGTACCATAGAACTAGGAATCAATAGCACATCACAAACTTATAGTTATCTCTCTCCTACACTGAACCAAATGGAAGTTATGCCTCTCGCACGACAGAGAAATTCAAGTTTTTTCTTACCGCTACAAAGACGAGACACGGACAGGGTGTTTTAAGCCCTGTTTCGCACTGATCGTGTTAATGATGACATCCTACGTGGTGGTATACGGCGACAAGATTAGACACCTCGTACAATTTGCATAATTTAAGGGGAAGCGTATTGTTTTCTTAGAAGTGGGCATTCGAATTATGTCAATACATCAACTTCGATCGACATGTGACATTGAGGAGTGCTTGGGTCCCGTCATCGGTGTCAAATAGACATGTTCTGAAAGGAGTAGGCTAGAAGAACCAAACAGAGTTGATCTATTTATTACTAAAAACGGGATAGGTTTTTACCATGATTTGCAAATGTTTCTCGATTTTTCTGCACAGTTGCATGTACCTGTAGATGCTTGTATTTTAGTTCCTCCCGTGATTATAGAAGGTATATACAACTGTGCCGAAATATCGGGAAATATTCAAACTCATAAACTTAACTTAGACGACAATCTGTGGCACAGTGGGTGAAAGCCAGCCTGAAACGCAGAAGGTTGCGAGTACGTTTCCCGTCGCGGGACAAATGTTTGTATGATCTGCAAATATTTGTCTCGAGTCTGGGTGTTGTCTATGTATAATGTGTATGTAATTACAAAAGTATATAAGTAGTACCTATATCAGTCATGTAGTTCCCATAACACAAGCTCTGCTTAGTTTGGGGCTAGATGATGCTGTGTGAAAAATGTCCAGCATTCATGAATTATGATTATGGTTCATAACCATGATAGCTTCAAAAGTTAGAGTGTGTCTTATACCGATAAGTTTAGACTCCTTTGAGAGTATTGAACACGACACACAGCCGACTGGACTCGACGCTCTATATGGGTAGAGTATGAGAACGGAGCTAAAACAAACCTACGTAATAAGTACCTAAACTCAACCGAAAACATGTTCCCACAGTGCTTCATAAAGTTATTGCCTTTATCTCGCCCTAAAGAAGTGAAACGGCCAAAGGAGGAGCGTTGGCCATCAGAGATCGATGAAAGCGCCATATTTGCGAGCGGTCAGTGGAAGGTGGCCGGTCGAGCAGGAACCTATAAATACTGTTCGTTTTAGTGCGCGCCGAATCAGGCCCAGTGGCCTCGCCGATATTTCCTTATAATCCTGTAGGTGCAGGGTCGCAGTGAAAGCGAGCGTTACATTACATAGTTCGAGTACGGCAATGCAAAATGCTTAGTGCTCATCGCACTCGTCCTTCTGAAGCATGACATAACATGTAGAAGGACGAGTGCGAGAAGCTATATTTATTTATTAAGGACACCCAATCACAGAAACATATATTATAGCGATTTTAAAACTGTATCCTTTCGACGTAAAGGATTTTAGATTTCAGGATACTACGGACAGTTTAATTATAAGGTGTTCACGGTTGGCAATGCGGAATTAAAACTAAATGCTATCCTTGAGTATCGATTCGACTTATTGAGACTAAAATATTTAATCCATCTTATCATTTATTTTGCTAATAAGTATTATAAATGTTAAAGTTTGGTTGTTAGATGTTGCTTATAATCTCCGTAACGGCTAGACCGATTTGGATAAAATAGGTATAGTTCGGGATCTAGTAATACATAGCCTACTTTTTACCCTAGTAATATTTGGTATAGGTATAGTAGATCTAGTAATATTTGGTATAGGTATAGTTCGGGATCTAGTAATACATAGCCTACTTTTTACCCAGGTACCACAATAGCGAAGCCATGGGCTTAAACCTTGAGATAGGAATGCTACATATATAATTCTTATTGCTGATCATGCAACGGAGCCTTGATTGAGTTTGAGGATAACAAACTAAAATTCGTGATAAATGTGATCTCATCTTGGATGGAAACGCCATTCGGAAAAGCCAACAATTATCGCTATCAGCGGCACCACACCAGCCTGTTTCTTATCGCCAGTACCTTCCAATATCATTGTCTCCTGTTATGGTTTACAGCCGTTCTGTTTTGTCGCTCGGCCGGTTGCCATCTTAGGGTGCTCATTAACGCTGAAATAAAGAGTGCACTGCACTGACCCGCGAACTAAACCTCGCCTAGGACACTGAGACGATCGAAACTGATAGTTCATCAAATTGGTGCAAAGACAATTATGGTGTACGATAATGAACAACATTATCTCTATCAATAATATCAATGAGGTATCTACTAAGGGTTTGACCCTAGTACTTACTGGCATTCTACATTGCACAGGTCGTTAATTGAGTGGAGTGCGCGCGTGCCTGAAAATTAGGTATCTACATCCGACCTGGCTCAGTACGGGTAGGTTCAATTTAAGTTTTTTTATTCAAACTAAAATACTGAATTACAGTTGCAACAACCAATACACTAACAATATTATTTTTTAACGAATTACTCACGAAAAATAAAAATACTAATATTATATCGAGATAAAAGTAGATTCGTACGGGTGCTACACGCAATAACTAATAAAAGTTTAATATAATTTGATAGTGCGGTATCGAATAATTTAAGAGTAGAGTAGAGTTTTCTGCAATAGCGAGAGAAAAAATGTGAACGAATGCGATCATAAAATTTTAATTCTGAGTCAAAATGAATCCCTAATCTGTTGACAGTTCCGCAGGCAGTCAGTTTGTTATAACAGAATATGGGTTATGATGATCGAGTAAAGCTTAGCACTTGATATTTCGTGACGTTTAAATAAAGACGGTTTCAAATGCTCCAGCTGTGTATGGCATCAATATCCCAATGGATTCACCATCATCAAATGATTTGATTTTCATGTAATATTTACATCATCTGAGTATGTATATCATGAGCTGATTGATTTAAGACAGTTAGCTTAATCATCAAGCATGATAGAAAACAGTAGAGGGCCAAGAGATGTTCCTTAACTCACTCCCGGGCGAGTGTACTACGAAGGTGAATTATAAAATGCTAGTTTAGGCCCATCATACGTCACTGTCATGAGGGTACGAACCACCCATACTCGTGGTTCTCAAATTTGCCAAACGGTCCCAAATAGTACATGAGTTAATTGAAAACTCTGCTTGTAGATTCTCAAAATGTTTATCGTACACTTTTGCAGTATTCAAGCTCAGTAGGTATAGATTTTATGACAGGCAAATTTCATTTCTCACATTTTTTTCGCATAAAAATAATGTCCACTATCAATTTGTAAGCTTCTTGACAAATGAACATGCGACTGTTTATGGATTTTACCATTATTCAAAAATTTATCTAACTCGTTTAATTGATTACTATCCCCAATAGGACATAGCGTTAGCTTTACAAATTAGAATAAAACATCACGCTCTTTTTGGCAGTTGGCTAAAAAAATAACATTCAATTCAATTTGTCAATGTGCCCGCGGCTCATATTACACGCCATAGGCATCGTAATGCGTGTTAGAGAATATTATGGACTTATTATAGACAAATGTGCTGGTTTATTATAATAATTATTGGATGTAGGTGGCACCCACTACTACGTGAATCACTGCGGCACAGTGGAGATGGGACAGCTAGCAGCTTCTGTCCACTAAAAATCAATGCTTAGTCAAGAAGAGCGTCAATTATTTTGAGCCTTACAAAAATAATATAAGCTCTTCTTGAGTTTCAATTAGCTTGAGCTTTCTGAGCACATGGTCACTGTCAACTGTCAATTGTCATCGCTACGACATGCCTCAATCTAATCTGATGTTACCTAACTAAAGTATCTAACTTTTAGAATCTACAGCGTTGTTCCAAATCTTTTACAAATTAGTTTGAAGCAAAGGTTCCCATAGAGGAGCTAAAAGGTTTCATTCAAAGATCTTGACTGAATGAAACCAGGGTGCTAGACAAATACCATTTTCTGTTGACGTTAACGCCTGCGGAAAGATAAAATTGTATGGAAATGACATTTGCTGCGGAAATATCACGTGACATTTCCATACAACTTTATCTTTCCGCAGGCGTTAACGTCAACAGAAAGTGGTATTTGTCTAGCACCCCTGTAATGATAATGCGGTTTGAATGAAGATGAGTAAACGTGACGTGCTGTCGAAATTAGAATAATTTCATTTCATTTTATTTATTTCAACTGTTGAATATTTTTATACAGTAAGAACTGTGAACACTATGTCACATTTTTTTGACTCACAGACTTACTAGGGATGCTAACGCATTTTTAGTGAAATACACACAGACAGAGAAATAACACTGTTCATTCCTCGAAAGAAATTCCGCGGCCATTTGACAAACTAAAAATCAGCTAGTGGAAGATGAGGCTGAATATAAGTATACTATACTGGCATAGACACCAGCGCTGCGTCTACGGGACTTGTTTCGTGGTGCATTTACCGTATTATTTACCTAAGTAGGTACTTACACATTTCGTCGGTGCAATTATGTTATCTAATTGTTTTTTTTTGTTGCAATTTAAAATGTGAGAGAAATTCAGTTTTGACAAAAGCTTGCATGACGCCTTTTTTTAGGTATGTACTAGCCGTAACTAATTTAATCTGTTGCAAGTATTTCCCAGAAATGGCGCGCGAATCTCGGGCAAAAAGCCGAGATGATGGATCGACGGACTTGTAAGCAGGTCCGTGTCGTGTTAATGTCGTATAATTACAGGGCGTCGTCAGTGTTGGCACGAGCCGTGGGTGGACTATTAGATGCTCTTCAATTGATTTGAAGAAGCTATCGTATCCTTATCATGAAAATATCCAATTAACCTTAAGGATTTATAATATGCAAAAAATTCAACCTCATCGGGACTTCGAGCCGATACATCCCATTTCGATTTCGTGGCTCAGGTGGTATAGCCCCCGCGTACCGCTGGAGGTCGCGGGTTCGACTCACGTCGAAGTTGAACTTATGGGATATTTAAAATTCTTCTAATTAAGGGTGAGTTAGTACTTAAGAAAAAACTAAATACCTTACTACAGTTATGTTTGGTTTCAGGGAGGCAGGATAGTTGCAACCATTTTGGAATGGGAGGATCCCTAGGGAAACTAGGTAGCCTGTGAGATCCTCCCCTAGCCTCTAGTCCCTCTCCTAGTCCCCTCTACCTCTATAGCGTAGACAAATGTATATCTGTCTCGCTGTATGAATCACTGACTGAATGACTAACAATAAACGCACAGCCGAAATCATAAGCCAAAGAGATAAACATTAGTTAGAAGGTAGGTTGCTTTTGTTGTTGAGGGGTGCACTAAGGCACTTTGAAAATTTCTTCGATTCATCTATCCATCCATCGAGCTATCCATCGATCAATCCATCGATTCATCCATCGATCGATCAAACGATACTATTATAAAATGTGAATGCAAATTCACATTTATACGATACCATTCACCCGGGGACATCGGGAAAAAAATAATTAGTCCCCCGATTTTCGGTCCCATAGGGGGACAAAAAAGTTTCAGAGCAAATATGTAGTTTGTATGGAAAAAAGCTTCAGGAAAAGCTTCACTGATGTAAGTATAAAACGATAGGTAATCGAATGATTTCACAGTTAAATACTAAACATAGTATTTTATTTTATTTTATTTGTAGCATAACTGTAAAAATAAGTTACTTGTTACCTGTGTAGGTAGAGTACCTACTTAATTAATTGTATACCGCTTTCAACAAGTGTCGTATCACATTTACATCTCGATGGTATAGGTTCGAGAAGCGGACATCGACACACTGATCCCTATTATTCACAATGCAACCTTATTACGAAGACATAGGAACTGAAACTGAGCTGCTGGAGTTTTTTAATACTGATCACAGTGCTTACTAGTTCTTTCAACCTTACCATCAGAAAGATAACGATTGAATTTGAAGAGCAAGAGTTTTTGAAGACTGTACCTATGTGTACTAGATAGAGGTGTGGGCGAGTTTTGACAAGTTGATCAATACGAGCAGCCTATACTTGGTGCATATCATGCTCAACTAGGCATTGTCCGTATGACATGCCTTATCTCTTACATTAAAATCGGCTGAGTGCATAATTAATTGATCTGACGAAAAACGGATTTAACACCCAGTAGAGTTGTTAGGCCGGTATAATCCAAGCGAAAGTCATTGAACTCTTCTGCTGAAATGACTTCAGAGATTCTATACACACCAGACTTAAACTTGACTTCACCAACAAAATAAACGGACGGTCAAGTCTAACCATTGATTATGATGGCAGGCTCCTATAAATGTGTGTCAAAAAGCTTTCCAACACATTACCGGGTGGCTTAGAATGAGTACCGAATAGGTTTAGTGAACAAAAGAAACAAAAAAGAAAGATGAAAGATGTCTTCTCTTCTGCGGAAAAAACCGTTGTTTTGGTGCTAAGATGCCGCAGAGCATTTCTAAGACTGGTGCTGAAGTAAGAGTAACAATTGCGATTCTACAATGCGGCTAAGTAAAAACTTTTCAGAAGCTAAGAAATTCTTTAAGTAGGTACCTACCTACCTAACCGTAAACGTATTAACACAAATAGCCTGTTATTAGTTACAAGATAGTTGAAGGTAGGTATTTTGGCTGTTACTACGTAAATAAAGAAATCATTTCACTTGTGTACCTACCTAAGTAGTTTGTTCAAATATTACGCAGCGAACAGTCAACAAGTGAAACTTAGGACACTTGCACACGGTGGACTACCGTGCCTGTCTACGCATGCCACGGTGTGCCACGGCGAAAGGACAAACAGTGATATAGAGGTTGGTTAGTAGAATTTAAAAAACCCATATTATTGTGATAAGTGGCGTTAAAACTTATTGTTCAATATCTTAGAATTGAAATGATCGTGGTTTGGTCCCTGTTGCTATACGCTAACTCAGGGTTCATATGAGAGACTTTAGAAAAAAATATGTACCTATTATACTTCGTACTTTAGGACCACGCGTCGGTTGCTCATGAGTGGACCTTTAAACGGTCAACCAACGAAACGTCAACAGGAAAGTAAAGAAGGCGATATACCTAGTCGTATTAGGTAGATCCTAAAACAATCTATATCGCTTTATATTGGGTAAAACTGCATTACCATGGCAACAGACGGAACAGACAAATACCTTCTACCACTACCTGACAAGTATATGTCTTCAATATGAACGTACTATGTGATGGACAAATAATTAAAATTCCAATTATGTCGTCCCTTTTTGCTCACTAACTGGTTTAGTGTTCGATTAAGTTAAAGCAAAGTTTTATGCAAGTTAGGTACTACTTATAATAATAAACGCGTTGGAGAATGTAGATGAAGTACTCCTACGTTAGGGATTGGGGTCAGCTCGTTCCGTGTGGGACTCCACGCGTGGGTGTCGCATCTGTCTACAAGACTTCTATTGCAGGCGCGACGGTAAAAACAATATCTGCGGTTACAAGCCTGAACTAACGTATTCTAATGGCTATGAATCTATCATGTATCCAATCTACTTATCTAAATATATCTTCAACAGAGGATGGATCTCATCTGCCTAGAAAACAATGTGCAAACGAAGCGCTAAAATTAGCGTGTCAAGTAGACTTTCATTTTGAACGGTAGATAACTACATACCTACCTATACCTAATGAAAACATTTTATTTTACAGAACCATTTGAAGCTTTTATTTAATAATATTTACAATTTATTTTTTCTGTCCATGGTCTGGACCAACCGGAAAGAGAGCCAGAGGACGCCCGCAAGAACGCTGGGCCGACGAAATCATCAAAGTCGCAGGACAAAGCTGGACGGAAAAGCTCAAATAGAGTAACGTGGAAAACTTGGAGGACAAAATTACTTAAATTATAATTTGATTAAGATTTATATAAATCTTTATCGAATTATAATTTATTTATAATTTGATTAAGATTTATATAAATCTTAATCGAATTATAATTTAAGTAATAACAGTTATCTTCCCTGTAGATGGAAACTAGGAAGTGATTAACTATGATATCCTTGACCTTACACAATGTTCGATAGTTTTCTGCCATCATAGTTCCACAAGACGTTGCGTTTATGCAGGCGCAGAGGCTGCAGTAGCACGCACCACATACTTAAAATGGTATTTAAAAATAGCAGCTGAATTTCTTTCCTCATGTCATTCGTGGCCTTGAGACTGATGGTGAAAGAAGTATTTTAAATAGATTCGTGTGCGTCTCACAGAGGAGAACATCCATAGTCGAAAGATAAATACTAGGTAAAGCTGTAGGAGATAAAAAGAAAGAGAAACTCGTTGACTTTACAGAGGTCTAGACAAATACCTCACGCTTACTTTTCCTTTCACGCTAACGCAAATTTGTCAAGGTAAAACTTGGCAGCTGTCACGTGGCATTTCCACAGCTAATGTCATTTCCATACAATTGAATCTTTCCAACAGAAAGTGGTATTTGTTCCCCTGAAAAATATAATCTGGGTATTTTTAAGGCTTACCTTGAAGGCTTACTCTTAAGTGAATAGATATCTTCTACATACATATTCACTCTCCTTTATGCTCCACCGTCGGCCATATCATCAATAAATTACCATCAGGTGAGATTATGACCAAGAGAAAGGGTTAGTTATTCTTGATTATTAAAAAAAATATTCATTATCCCGTGAACGCATCGAAACTAGTAAATATGTGTTTACGAATAGGTATTTATATTATAGGTAAGCGATTTAGAGATACTTAGAGCGCGTGCTATTCTGTAAATAAATCTGTATTTATAGTCACATTCTGTATTAACGTAGGTACACCAATAATTTTTTGTCTCCTACAGTATAGCGAGTGTTTCTACGAAAATGTTGTGAAGCTATTTGGCAAGTCATTTTTTGCTCGAAAATTCTTGGATTCCATGTTTTTCGCTGGTCAATTAAGATTTTGAATTTGAGACGAATTAAACTTATTTAGTTGTGATTTAATCACAAATCGAAATATTTCAAAATCTTGGCATGACTGACGCACTGATTGACAGACACAACGTACAATCTATTACCTAGTCCTCTAGTTAGACTTGAATTTAGGGTTACTCTTGGTTGTGTAGTGTGTACCTACTTACACGCTAATGATTTCCCGAAATACCTACCCCTAGAGCGTGCAGCGGGGATATTAAGTTTGTCTAAAAGAACTCTACGCAAGAAAACTCGCGGGCGTTCCGCTTGTTCAGTACCTACGAATCAATGATTTCTTACGTAGACGTAGAGTTGCGTTTTGAGTGGTTACCTACCTATTCATTGGCTAGAATACCTATCTAATCCAATGTTATGTTAAACAACACGGCAGAGCGTTGTAGAGGTATAATAACATGTTTTGATTCATCTTTAAAAAAAGATCGTTGGATTTTTGAAAATTTCAGTGATACAATTAGATATCATCTGTTCAATAGGTAGGTATGTAATCATATTTTCAGAACAGTCCTTTTTGGTAATACATTTTCCAGGAAAATATTTCAGTAGGAACCGCGCTACATCAGGAATAGAATTTTATGACAGCATAAACAAAGATTCCGAAATGGGTCATCGTGAGATCATCGGCATTCGCGAAGATCGTTTAATTTGTGCGCATTCGGCTAATGCGAATGGTGATCCCTTGATGGAGTGGGAGCGCCTTATAGGGCAGGAGAGCGCAGGTAATGCAGCTGGTCGGCCGCGGGCAGAGCGCGGCGGCGGCGGAAGAAGCTGAAATTAGCCGCGCGGCCGCCGCGAGCGTTGAAGCCGAAACTAAATACCCAAAACCGTTGTGAGCGCGCGTCAGGCGGCTGCCAAATACGGCACGAATCTCGGGTTTCGCGACGCGCGCGCCTCTGGACTCTGGCACACCACCAGACAACTGCAAAAACGCTCCGTCTAAAAACACGTAAAAATGTTTTTATTTCTGTTGCGAGCGGCCTCTAAATTTAGGCCGTATGGAAACCGAAAGTGATACGAGTGATTTTGGTTGCGGCCGCGTTGTCTGTATTTAGATTAGAGCGAGTCGCGCGCACCGTGGTACGGGACTCTGCGACCTCCGGCCGCGCGGTGATAACGGCTGCATCGCCGCTGCCGACACGCGCCCTGATACCGCACTCGAGTGACACTATTACGTTATGCTCGCGCAGTGATATATTAGCAAGTTATCAATGAGAAGTTTTGTGTTTACGGTGCGTCATTAAAAGGATTTGGATGTCACAGATGCTGCCCGAAGGTGCAGGTGATTATCTTCTTATTCTGAACCTATTCCGATGACATAATGTCACATTATTTGCGCCGGTTTCTTATGAATCATCGTTAAGATTTTCTTTCAGTTTTCCTGATAAATTTTCTTACCTACTTAATTTTATCGAGAATCGATGCATAGTCCAATTAAATATTTTTTATTAATTTGTTAGGTGTGCGTGTGTCATTACTTAGGTATTTATCTAATATTGCTTCTACGCTTGTTATCTAAGTAGGGTACCCGCACTCGCATCCATCGTAATGTTATCAGTTTCTATTGTCTGTTTATCAAAACGTTTTACTGATGTGACTACCTACTATCGATTTTGTTTAAAATTATCAGTCAACTCTTTAGAAAGATATAAAGTAAATGATCATCTAGTCATATAACAATGACATAGCTTATAGGTAGGTGCCTAAATATACTCTACATTTTCTATGAGACGAATTTAGGTAAGTATTTTATCTCTAACATTTATCTGTTTACAATGTGATCTCCACGTACTGAGTTGAATAAACAATACTTAGGTATTTCAGTTTTAACTAATAAAAATAAGCCTTAACATGTCTATTAATAAGTAGGTATATTTATACGCCTTCATATATATGGACATCTTTAGACCTTTCCTTTGCAATTCAAATTGAACTGTCAATAGCGATGTGTGTCATGTTTGTCTGTCTGTTTAACATCTTCTCATTACTGCAAGAAAGCCACAGGCCTACAGCCATACAAAGGAGTGTCAATTTAACCAAAATATTCTTCCAAGCGAAATCGTTACAAATTATTTCTACCCAACTACAGTTAGCAAACATTTCGAGGTGCATTCGGTTATCACTCGTCCCTATATGGAACGATCGAGGTGATGTTAAAATTCCTAAGAATTCTAGAAAATAATAAGCTGTGTAATACGCCGCAGAACTTTGGCACAATAACGGAGCTATGTACTCAGTCACTAGGTACGAAGCGGATAGGTTTCAATATACCAAACCGAACGATTTCTCTAAAAATATGGAAGTTAACAAATCACCCATTTTATTGTTAACTAGCTGCTGCCTACGGCTTCGCCCGAGAGGAACCCGGAAAAGTAGCCGATGAAAAATAGCTCGGTAAAGCTGCGTTTGTAAAAATTTTTTTTTTCAGTTTTTTCAGCAATATACATACGTTGGAAAATTGGTCTTCACGAAAAGCCCTTTTATTTTAACAGGATAATATACCTACAGCCTATGTCCACCCTGAAGGTTTTTTCTATAGATTCGTGAAAGATTTTTTGAAATCCGATGATTAGTTTCGGAGATTACCTCTTACATCCAAACTAGTTTGTACTATACTTCTTTACAATATTATTATATATGTATATATAGTGTAGATCCACATTCTTCACAGTATCGTAGTTAAGATAAGTTGTTAAAAAAAAGCGAAACCCACGGCAATCTAATCCATTAGCACGTCTTCAAAAACCAATAGAAAATAATTCATCATAATAAACGTACTGTGATATAAAGCAATTTCCATACGCGTTTGTTTTGTTTGTATTCAGCTGCTTCCATATATAATTATGGAGTTAATCCTACGCCAATGATTATGATTCACGTATACCTAATAAGGCAGCTATTAACATACCCTTTATGCCGATCGTTTAGATTTAATAGGTGACAGGCCACCCTACCTGGTGGACACAGCAGAATTTGGGAAGTCACTAATAATAATCGCCATATACAAATTATAGGTCGTTAGAATACTAAAAATGTTGGTATCTTATTAAGTTAGGTATATTTTTTGGTTCTCCGCTTATAAGGAGTTTAAGTTAACCGATACGGTATCGTAATTTATTGTCTCTGAAGTTGGTTGAGATTGGAGTTTGTTATGATGATTCAAGCAATTCCCTTCCTATATCAATTTATTGCTATATTGGATAAAGATATCTTAATCGTGTTATGTTTTTGGAATAGGATGTAGTTTCAACGATATAGAATTCATAGTAAGTATCTGAATAATATCCATAAAGCAAAGTTAAAATATATTTTTTGGATTACCTACTTTGAAATTATAATTTTCGTCATCGCTTTTACAAGAATAACCATTACAGAAAATAAGTTGCACCGGAAACCTCAAGGTGAACATCCGAAGTTTGTCATCAATCTTTCTGTGGCAAAGTTTTAAATTGTCAGTTCTATCTAAAATACCTTATTAACGTCCACGCAATTGTTCGCCTGTACAATAAGGTAGGTAGAGGTAGGTACCACTTAGCCCGATTGCGAGCACATGGAGCGAGTACACACATGCCCGTGACGACACAGATGGCTGGCCGACCGCCAAGCCGCCGCCGCCCTGGTCCGTAATCATTACTTCACAAAAAAATAATATTAGGAATTATCCCCAACTTAAAGAACTCGTGAGGTGCACAGTGTAGTTAGTTATAACCAGAGATAACCAATAAAAACCTACAATCTGCAGGCATCTTTTAAAATTGAGAAACGCTTGATCTTGTAGATTCTAGTAGGTATATTTTAGGACTTGATTTTGATTCAATATTGCAATTGAGTCCGCAAATAGAAGCACTTTCAGGTTGACTTAGTTCTGCTGCAAATGCAGTTAGGACAAATTAATTATACATCTTACTGATGAAGCTACAGCTGGGTTAGAAAATTTTAGCTACATACATACCTATGGTAACTGTGGGGGAAGGCAGCAGATATCCAAACAGTTTTTGTTTACAAAAAAGGGCAATTACTTCATAGGTATAGGTATAATAACCTATGAAGCCTCGTGATTCTTTGAGGGAACGATTCAAAGAAATAAACATGACAGTAATTACTGGGGCCTTTTTATTCCTACACGCATAAAAATAGTGTTAGTTTTATAAAAAAAGTAATTTGTATAATATTAATACTAAAAACAAAAATAAATTACACATTCCATTCGAAATTTAGATTAGAAAAGTCCAATTGGTCTTGTAAGGGGAACTCAGTACGCTTCTATAAACTTCCGGGTATTATAATATCGGTGTTTCTGGTAAATATAACCGAGCTGCCTATTCGTAGCTTTAGCTTACTTGTCGAATTGCATATGTATCTGAAGTAACATATTTTTTAAGTTTTTTTATATTTAAAGCGTAGGTATGGTGTGTTGTCTTTAAAACTTTGGTTGATACATTTTAACTTTATTTAATTCTTCGACTAGTACTTACTCTTTTTCTATAAATGAGTTCACCTTGTTCGATTGGCACCACACTAGGTATAGCTGAATGAAGGTTCATAAAAATAATCGAAGCAGAGTTTAGTCCCTGATTCTTCTAGGATTGGTCGGCGTACCTACTTCACTTTACAATATTAAATTCACGTAGTTTTTAAGCTGACGTTTATACGTTTCAAAACGAATACAAACATATTGTAAAGATATTATAGGGAAGTAGGTATATAAGTTAGGTAAAGATATTATAGGTTTCCGTAAGGTTTTGCGGAAACCCATTATACCTACCTTTTCACTTTATACGTAGTAGGTACAGCTATTTTATTAAAATGCCTAATATATTTTCTTAACTTTAAAAGAAAGCTTGTTAGTAACAAAAACTGCTGATAAGTATCTAAATACTGAATTTCCTTAACTAAATTAACGCGGAAATAAATTCGAATAATTTTAGATCCACCTAAAATGATTCACGGTTTACGTGACGTCAATCCGTTTTAAAACAATCATACGAGATTAACGCATAATAGAAAATAACAACTGAACAGTCAGTTTATGAATAGGTATAGGTACCTACATACATACGTGTGATTATAGGTATAATTAATTTCCACAATACATACTTCCATGATAATCTGCTGAAATGGCCTATTCAAAGATATACTGAAGGCTGCTAAAGCTTAGGTCCTTTTTATAATACTCAACAGACACATACATAAGTACCTCATTTTGTCCTGACCCCACACTAGGATTCCCTGTGTCATGGGTATCCGGAACTACGAGCACCGTGGTACCACAACACCAAGACTCGGAACAAATATCTGCAGAACATACAAACATTTGTCCCGCAGTGGGATTCGAACCCGCACCTTTTGTGTCTCAGTCGGCTTCTCGCCCGCCGCTACGCCGCCGCCGAGGGCATCTTTGGTTGTTTCCCCAGTCAGGCTCTTCATAATTTGTAAATCATTCAATTGTTTTTACTCATATTCCAAGATAATGTTTGCAAAGCAATTGAGAAATAATTATACATAATGAGCTAGTAGGTAGGTTACTTCCTACGTAGCACTCAATCATTTTGTATTTATAGCCGAGAAGCATCTGCTATCCTTATATGGTCAAATTTGATCATTTAGTTGACACACCATTTACTATATTTCCTATTTTATTGTAATAATAATAATGCATATTGTTATGAGATTTATACGTAAGTTGGTGTTTAATTATGATAAGTCTGATATCTGATTTGTTAAAAAGTAAGAAAGATGAGAGATGTGCGCGTTGTAAGCTAATAAATACGAGTAGTTCATAAAGATTAAACTTCCTACGCTAAGATTGTGTTCCTTTGTTCAGATTAACGAGACAAAACAGCATTTGATATAGTTTCTTGTGCAATGTTAGTGAAATGAAGTGGTACATTTACTGTGAGCCTCGCAACATCATAAGGCTCGGTCAAACTGACGCGGTGGCCATAGCGGCTAAAGGGAAATGTTTGTAAAGTTCGCGTTAATGTAGATATTGACGGTGATTCTCTTGTACACTAACTAAACTTTAAAATTCTTGACATTTCTTTTTTGCTTGCACTACCAGTAAAACGAGAGCGACAGTTTAAATTAAGTTTAGTTGGTGTGCTACAGAATCGGCGCCATTGTTCCCCACCGTGTCACTTTGAACGGGCCTTAAATATGTATTTTTATCAGAATCTCCACGCAAACACGACTATCAGTGCAATCACGATTGGATTTGATCCAAATTAATTTCCGATAACGCTGAATGACGCGCTGTTTTATGTCAACGGCCAACAATCAATAATTTTCCATTAATACACAGCTTATACCTACTTATATTGTTTGGTAGTTTATGTATTGATAGCTACTTATTACATTCTAGCTTCAGACTACCACTATTTACTTAACCCTCCTTAACCTGCTTATGAACTGAATAAATACCTAGCTACTTAGGTATCTACTTTTGACATAACTTGTTTTTGATGTCATCGGTCAGAAGACAAGCCGTCTACGACTTCACAACTTTATTTGGGAAACTTTTTGGTTACACCTTAGGTAGGTTACTTATGTTATTGTTCACTGATTCGGTTTTCATTGATCCAAAGTAGAGCCCGTGACGCTATCCAATTATCCATGATTGCGAAATGGGCGGCGTTCGACTCCGCGCGCGCTTCGGGGTATTTCGAGAAGCAGCTAAGCTCCGGTTACAGTAGGTACCTACCTATTCAGTGCCGAGATATGCTGAGAGAAACCCTGCTATTGCCATTTTCTTAACGTTCAAAAGTATCGCAATTTTACTACATTATTTACCTCAGTCGTGAGTATATCTTCATTGATAATCGCAAGGAAAACACCTAAGGGCTAATATTGTTTGCAAACGAATGTGCAATAAACATAGAGACATAGTTACCTTGGCAAGGTATAATTGCGTGGGTGGTGTTGCCTGGCCTAATCCACACGAAGGTTGCTGAATCTTGGATAATTATATTAGGTATCTTGACAGTTTTGTCGTTACAATTTCATCTGCTGTTTCTCTGTATCGCCTGTAAATTACAAGATGAATCATAATTCTCTCGCAGGTTACAATCTGATTGCACGCATTCGATTCGAACTGACGTATCGTAAACAAACTATGATTTACGAGGAGCATTGTGAGGTCGTTTACCTGCAGTTTCGGTTTTAAATAAAAATATTGTAGCAATTGATCAGCTCAGTGTAAAATGGGATCAACGGATAGATAAGAGGCCAATTTGGCCAAACCCAGACCTACCATAACAATAGTTGTATGCATGACCAATGAAGATGAATACTAAGATGGATTTAGTAATGTAATTTCATAAGAAATATTATTGTAGGTTAGTTACACTTTTCCTTTCATTTTCATTCTTGGCTGTTGTGGCATTATTTTGATATTTATTTAACCATTTCGTTATAGTTACATAACAGACACTGTCGCTTTTGGCATTATATTCGGACTTACCCACTCACAGACATGTGATTACAAGATATTGAACGATTTTTGTGTTGTTTCAGAAGTGATGCGGCGTGCCATATGTGGTGACGTATGCCCCACCCCGCCGCCCGCGCTCCGTCCTCTCGCCACTACCAGGTAGGTCCAACCAAACACAGCTTCTTGGTCGTAGTGTTACATTGGAGCTGTTCTCTAGATCTTATTTAAATTCAGTGTCCTAGCTGATAACCAACTATAATATAAATCCTGCCAGTTCTATAAAAACACTGATCAGATTAGTTCTGCGAAATGTATCGCCCTACGAGCACTGAACTAATTCAGATCTTCATTTCCAGGTCAGAAAACAAAGAGCTCTTGCGACAGCAGCTCCTGTCAACTAGCAAGGAACGCCTCGAGAAAGCGGAACCGCCGAAACAGAAGCACAGCCGGAACCGGCAGAAGAACCGATGGAAGCTCAAGTTCCACCACCAGGCCCTCCCCCAAGAATACCTTGACCACTACGAGCAGAGCCTGCAAAAAGCCAACGCTAAAGCACCTCAAAAACCTAAGACAGAAAAACCAAAAGAACCCAATTTTGATCTGAACAACATAACGAATGAAACCTTTAAAATCTGGGCGCAGCGACTCGCCGGAATCCAGAATGAAACGGGAACATTAACAGTCCCGAACATAGCAGCAAAACCAACTTCCAAACCTGAGGATAAGAAGAAAACCCCAGCTATAGCGCCGAGCAAGATCGTTACCTACGACGATTTGCCGTACATGGGGGAGATGACTCTCAACAACTCGAAGCCACGACGAGGTCGGAAGCCAAAGAAGGCAGATATTTGCCATCTGATCTATGAGAATTACGGAACAGTCGTCCCAGGGCAGCCACCGCCTGCTCAAGACAGGCTCAATCAACTGACCATGTGCCCTCCTTTTAGAAACGAGAACCAACCGTTGTCGAGTCCTAAAACCGACCTTCAAAACAAGATAATTTCAAGTTTGCTAGAAAGGAAGCTGTCCCAAGAGAATAAAAGAAGACTA
The DNA here is from genome assembly GCA_958496245.1 of Perizoma flavofasciatum. Taxonomy (NCBI): domain Eukaryota; kingdom Metazoa; phylum Arthropoda; class Insecta; order Lepidoptera; family Geometridae; genus Perizoma; species Perizoma flavofasciatum. The sequence continues at coordinate 11,007,680 of OY292439.1, read as the reverse complement.
GAGAATCTGTCACCACCTAGACTCAACAGCCCAGATGACCCAATGCCAGAAGCTCCACTCACCATCAAGGGACCTCTACACAGCGATGATGAACCGCTTAACCTTTGCATCAGGGACCTTCACGACCTCAAGATACAGATACAGAAGAAATTCGGAAATATCTACACTTCTCTACCAGAGGTCAAGACCGAAGATGCCGACTTGGACAGTCAAAAATCTGAACAACCTAATGCCATATCCGTTATTCAAAGGAACACGAATCTTCTACCAGCTACTGCTAGTAGTTCCCCAGATCTGTCCCGGCAGCAAAGGAATATATCTCCTACTTTATCAGAGCCAGCTCAATCCACTTCTAGTCCGGACGGTGAGGGTAAGTTCCCTGGATACGTGTACTGGCCTAATGCCGGAGTCTACATGCATCCTTTGGCGCTGCAGACCCAGTTGCTATACTATCAAAGGCTAGCGGCCGCTGGCCAGTTACCGATGATGCAAGAAAATAAAGTACCGTCGACACCAAACAGTGTATCAGAGAGTGTCTCAACAGATACTTCGGTAGAAGATAGCAAAAGCAAGCTAGTTCTAAAGCAAATCTCTGAGCTTCTAGACCCAAAGGTGATAAAGCAAGTGGAAGATGCCAAAAAAAGTCCGGAACAGAAGATGAAGCGAACATCGCCGAACCCAGTCCAAGGGCCGGTCAAACGGAAACGCTCTGCCATCTTCATACCTCCGATCCCGACCAAAACAAACTCTGCAACACCGACCACCGAAGTCAGTATTTGCAAGTTCAAATTCACAGGAGGTTCCAAGCCCTCGTTACAGGAAAAGAAAATGCTTTCAGTTGATTCTGGGGGCAACTTCAGATACTACAGTGGAACAGGTAACAAGGGGAACAAAAGCTACGACTTCCTCCACAAAGATGCCAGCTCGGCACAGCCTGAACCTGGCGAACCTTCTCATTCTCATATAAAAGACAGTCAGATCACATTGAAAGAGGATCTGAACAAGAAAAAGAGAAAGTCTAGAAAGAGCTTGCAGAGAGAGAAGTTAGAACAGACGTTCAAAGAGAAGGGGTTTCTGATACAAACGCAGCAGCTTCAGTCGGCAGAGGGAGCCACATATTGCAAGTTTCGGCAGCTGAGGAAGTTCACCAGGTATCTGTTCAGAAGCTGGAAGGATTACCTTCCTGGGGAGCTGGAGGAAAGACCAGCGGGGGCGGTTGAGAACGCACCAGAACCGACACAATCACCCACAAACGAGGAAACCGCAGCGGGCGAATGGGGATGAAACATGTCAAAGGCGTTGTCTCAAAATTGTCCTCAAGTATTAATTGGTGCTCAGATTTTTTTTTATTCTGTAAGATAAGCCGTATTCAAAATGCTTACTTGGCTAATAAGTTCTTTTCACTTCTGGTAAATAGGCGAAACACATAACGGCCAAGGAAGTTTCGTGAATACTGCAGTAAGTTAGATATTTAATAATGTTTAGAATATTGCGAAATTAATAAGCAGGCTCCAAAAAACTCTTTCGCATCAATACAACTAAAATGCGTAAAGGTCCGGTCTAACTGACGCGGCGGCGCCGGCGGTGGCGAGCAGGACCTTGACTTTGACAACAATTTCCCTTTGATCGCTTCGCCACCGCCACCGCTTTTGTTTGCCCGGGCCCTTATTAGTTGCGACTATGTGAAAGTGTCACAAAGCTGGTGGCCAAATAATGCATTTAAATTGTGTAAGTGAGATTTAACTGGTGTTTGTGTGTTCGCCACTCCGTCCGTATTAATATAATGTATGTACTCGTAACTGCTTTCTTGTACATAATGTGTTGTGTATTTTCCTTTATAACGTAACCAGTACAATGAAAAAAGATAGATCTTTATACGCTTCCGTTTCAGTAACTGTTTTGTGCAAGTGTAAAAAAGTGTACAATTTACTAACAAAACTAGTCAGATGACCTCTAATATAAATTGTACATAAAAACGAGACGAGTTATTCTAGTCATAATTTATAAGTTTTATACTTTGTTATGTTATTATGTTAATATTTGTAATATTATTGAAACAATTTTTTTTACTCAAAACTTTTTTATTACACAAAACCAAGATAAAGATTCCGTGAAAGAAATGCGACAGGAATGTAACAAACCAATAAATCATTTAACCAAATACATTTTGTGTATGTTTTATATAACAAAATAGAAAGCCTCACAGAATTGAGCTCATCACATATATTTTTCAGTCATTTTGACTCTTTATATTCGATAGAATAATGAGAAGGATATATTTAGCATATGGTTAATATAATTACTTCTACCCCTTTAAAATCCATCCAAAAGCATATTTTATACAGTGCGTTCAAGGCACATTCACAACAGATCATATAATATAAAAGATAGAAAAACTTCTTAATGTATAACAGACAACTTCAAAACTAGGTATATTCTTATAACGATTTCTCTTAGGAACTAGAGTTGTGCTGATTGAGTCCATAGGGAATGTTAAAACTAGGAATGATTGACGGAAAACGTTGCTAAGTTCCGTTCTTTTTATGTTGAAAACTATTTTAGAGTTTTGTTGCTAGCTTTAAAATTTGAGACTTAGGCAGAGCATGCATCAGTTTAGAAATTACTCCTTTCTTAAATGCAGGCATAGAAATATATAAAATCTGTCAATTGTTTTGAAATTAATACCTGAGTCGGGGCTTTTCGAAGTAACTTAAATGAGTGCTTTTTGCCAAGGAATATTATAATACGTATACAACGTATTTCTGAAACCCGTAGGTATACCTTAATTCAAAACGGCATCACTATCTGCCTTGCCTGACAATTTGCAATGTAAAGTTACCGTTCGGTCTATGAATCCGGAGTAAAGGAGCATCTAAACAGTAATGTCTGCGATCGCTGAGCGACGGGGACACGGAGACACGGGGATACGGGGACACGGAGGGTTATGCCTTGAGGAGCGCCTTGGCAGCGGCGACGATGTGCGACGCGGAGATGCCGTACTTGTCGAGCAAGGCTGCGGGCGGGCCGGAGCGCGGGACTTCCTGCACGAAGAGATGCTTCACCACCACCTCCCGCTCCGACGCCAGCGCCGACAGCACCGCCTCGCCGAGACCACCTGCGACACATACATACATCACTCACCAATGTTTCCCGGAGGGGTAGGCAGAGACCATGGAATACCACTTGCTGCAATCCTGGCACACCTTTATCGCTTCGTTCATCCTCATCCCGATCTTACAAACTCGTCGGTTTAGTGTACTTTTGACCTGATTTATTTATTTATTTACATTCAAAAGACAATCCGATTTGGCCTTCCCTTTCCAACTATCCCATTCACGCTCGCCTTGTATACTTTTACGTTAAGTAACATCACATACACACACGCACCATTATTAACTAGCTCCTGCCCACGGCTCCGCCTGCGAAGTATCCAATGAAAAGTACTCTCGGAATGAGTCGAAACTTAGTCGGTGCCTTCACCGATAGTGCGGTACGTGAAAATTCCCGTTTTTACAATATGAACAGTCAAGTTCACGATAGTTTTTGGAATAAAATAATACATGTCCTTAGTTTACCTTGAAGGTGCATTCTAAATATTGGTTAATAATATTCTAAGTATTGCCATTCAGCGTGCCGATGCGGCCAGTATTTCGGGAACGTTTCCGTCTGGTAGTGATCTGTATCGGTTGAGCTATCTGTAGATCGTTTGCAACGGTCTTTGGATAGCTAGCTGTGTCATCTGTACCTACTTGCACATAGTTGTATAATTCTAAATATTAATGAAATATTTTTTGAAATCGAAAGAGCAGTTTCGGAGATTACCTCTTACATCCTCACAAATCGTATTATGTAGACAGATCTGTACGATTGAGAACATTGTAGAGGTAGAACATCAGTCGGTAGGAATTCGGATATCACCTAGAATTTAGATGAATGACATCGATGGCGCGGCGGACGGATAGCCTGGACGCAAGAGGTGCGGGTACGAGTCACGCAGCGGGACAAATGTTAGCAAAGTTGGTAGTGTGTAAGTGTGGTATGTGTTAGCTACGCACCGGCCTGGTAGTGATCCTCGACGACGAGCACGCGGCCCTGCGCGACCCGCGCGGAGTCCCGCAGCAGCGCCGCGTCCAGCGGCTTTATCGTGAACGGATCCAACACCCGCGCTAACACGCCTGCGATACAATCACACATCACGTCAGCTCCAACTAAACTATCACTGTAAGAACAGACTTCATTGCTGACCATATAAAACATTATTTAGATCACATTAAATGCATTTTCATTACATTTATATTTTACTAGCCAATGCCCACGGCTTCGCCCCCGTTGTACGCAGATAAAAATTAGCCTATATGTTATTCTGATGTGTAAGCTATATTACTATAAAACTTCATCAAAATCCGTTCAGTAGTTTTTGCGTGAAAGAGTAACGAACATCCATCCGAAAAATAGTAGTAGGATTAATTAATATGAGTTTGTCGTGAGACATAGGCCTCCTCCAGAGGTTTCCATTCTGTTAGGCCCTGTGTTGTTCTCAGCCAGGTAAGTCCAGCTACCTCCCTGAGTTCATCCTCACATCGCTTCCGTTATCTCGAGGCAAAGTGTAAGTGACAAATAACCCTACGGTCCACTTGTTGGTAATAGGTTACCGTAACCTATGGAGGCTTGCAACAGCAGAGGTACAGGTATGTGATGTTGTTTACCTTCCTCCTTGAGTTTGTCTGCGGCGGCGATGGCCTCGTGCAGCGTGACGCCCGCGCCGACCAGCAGCACCTTGTCTTTGGGGGACTGACGGACCAGCTTGCCTTCACCCACCTGAAAACAAATAATTCAACATTTATTTATAATAATAATAATGACGGAAATTTTCACACAGTATCAATTAGCCGCAAAGTGAGCAGAGCTTGTATAACAAGAACTGTGTAACTGATATAACTAAATAAATGCATTTTATTGAAAATATATTAATATTAAACATAACTCATACTTTATTATAAATAGAAAACCCAGACCCGAGACCAATATATGCAGATCTTATAAAAACTTGTCTCTTGTCCCGCGGCGGGAATCAAACCCGCAACCTTCTGCGTCTCAGGCCTTCACCCAGTGCGCCACAGAGGTCGAACTACAGTTTCGACCAATCAGAGCACAGCAGACGTTGCGGTCAGTTCAGTTGCAGCCAAATCGGTCGAGCCATTCTTATTCAAATATCTTTCATACGTGCGGTAACTGATTTTTATTCATAACGATTTTCATTTTTTTGGCATCTCTCAGGGAGCCTAAATCCATTTTATGACATATTTATTTTTTATATTGTACATAGAGAGTCCGTAATAGAGCATTATTGATAGGAGATGGATGGTCTCACCTTGAACAGTTCATCGTTGGCATAGAGTATGTTGGTGTTGGGTCTGGATGTGCGGATGTAGCAGATGCCCTGCGTGTTGGCTGCGAGCTCCACCGCGCGCTCCGTCGACACCGCGTCGCTGCGGACAGACAGACAGACACCGTCAATACAACTCACTAGCTGTGCCGCGGCCCCCACCCGCTCGCGCTATCACTTCTCTTCCTCGGCTGCAAAACCGAGCGCGTTCAAACAAAAAAACCAACAAACTTATCAACTTTATATTAGTACAGAAAAACGGTTGATCTATCTTTAGAATGGACAAGATAAGGAATGAGTATTACAGGGGCAGTCTAAAAATAGCCAAAAAATAATCTTAAAGTAGCCATTGACGGAAAAGTTAAGGAGTTAGAGCTCATCTATTAGTCCTTAACTTTAGGTATGGACACGTCACGAGGCAAGAGTGTCACATTACGAAAAGAGTGTTAAATATGAATGTAGATGAAAATAATAACAGAGGTAGGCCAAAGAAAAGATGGATGGATTGTGTGAAGAATGGCATGGTTAAGAAAGGAGTGAGTACGGAGATGACGACTGATAGAGGAGAGTGAAAGAAGAAAACATGTTTGGCCGACCCCATGAATGTGGGATAAGGACAAGAAGATGATGTAATTACTTTGGATCTATTTTTAGAATGGACAAAATAAGAAATGAGTTTTGTTATACTCATTCAGTCTATTGGTTTTCAACTTTACTCGGTATGGGCACGTCATGGGGAAGATTGTCACAATAAAAGAAAAGTGTTAAATATGAATGTGGATGGATTATATCCGTCCACATTCATATTTGACACTCTTCTAGGTGAGCAGAGGTAGGCCAAAGAAAGTGGGGATTGAGATGACGGCTGATAGAGGAGAGTGGCACAAGAAAACATGTACCAATCCCACGTAATGTGAGACAAGGACAGAAGATGATGTATGTTGACCTATCACTGCTCTTATAACTGGTATGAACCGATGCTTTTCATTCTGACTTTCATGTAATTACTGTTGACCTGTCTATGTGCTAGCTTTTACAACTTGAAGAAATAATATACATTTATTCAACACACACAATAACACAAAGAGAAGGTACATATTGCGTCCCTACCCTGATAGGATAGCTGTTGTAGATACTGCGCGGAATACCCGGGTCTACCCTCCCAGTGTGGTGCGGAACAAGTTCCTATCTCAGCATATTTTATCTAGGTGGTATGAACCGTTGCAAGTAAAAACAGGTATGAACTGTGGTATAGAGTAAATAATAATAATAATAACTCTGAACATCTTCACACAGCATCATCTAGCCCCAAACTAAACACAGCTTGTATTATGGAACTACATGACTGATATACTACATATATACATTTTTTTGTAAATACAAAGAAAACACCCGGACAAGAGACAAATATTTGCAGATACAAACATTTGTCCCGCGACGGGAATTGAACCCGCAACCTTCTGCGTCTCAGGCGGGTCTTCGCCTACTGCGCCACAGAGGTCGTCAAAGGTAAAATGAACAGTGCATGTACTGACGAGGGATAGAAGACGGTGGCGGTGGGCACGGCGCGGAAGAGGGCGAGGTCCTCGAGGCCCATCTGCGAGGGTCCGTCCTCCCCGATGCTGACGCCGCAGTGAGACCCCACCAGGTTCATGTTGGACTGACTGATGGCGCCCATTCGGATCTGACAACACACACACACAGTACACTTATTTCATACTCTATTGCACAAAGGTATAAGAGTGTATAAAAGGTGGGCTTAATGCTAAAAGCTTTTTCGACCTGCCAACCTTAAAGGTGTGCACGATGCGACGCGGAGGGAGAACGTCGCGATCACTCACCCTGATGAAGACTCTCGGAAAGAGTCGAAACTTAGTCGGTGCCTTCACTGATAGTAAGGTACGTGAAAATTCCCGTTTTTACAATATGAATAGTCAAGTTCACGATAGTTTTTCGGCCTGTCAACCTCAAAGGTATTTTACAGAGAAATTTGGCGTGATACCTTTAAAGTAAAATTTAAACGGTTCACTTATTACTTATTATTATTCATCTGTGTGAGACTGTATTGGCATAGCAGACAGTACGCCGACTTCCTCGTGAGTCGTGCGACGATGCATGGTGCACGGCTCACCTGACTTTATTTTTTTTCTATTATAAAAATGTATGTGCGCATTAACACGTGCTTATGAACGGGGAATGACAGAAAATTGCAAATTCCATCAGGAAACTGTTTCAATAAGCGGCGAAAGGATTGCAACCAGCCTGTTCAGCATAAAGACCAAAAACAAACCGCCGACAAGACAGTAAATATTTTACCCCTCTCATTTGTATGAAAGAAAAGGCGACAGAAACAGTTTTTATCTTCTCTTTCGTAGACAAAACTTTGTCTTGGGTGATCATGCTAACCGCATATGTGGTATGCTTACTAGGATGCTAGGACACGTCATGTTCTGCATATGCTAAATAAAATATTAGGATTTACACTACCCCCTATTCGGTGTCCTCATGGATCTGAGGGATCCCTTCGAGAAATCAACAAATTATTTTGAGTAACTTACGAAAGCTGTAATTCCTCTGTATCCTTCGATGTTGTATCCCAACGTTGGGAACCCAAAGGATGCGTAAACCATAAACTAATCTATTTATGGCACGCTTAATCCCTAAACGACTTTTTAATCTTAACAAAATTAATATAAAAATATAAAACTTTATTGAACCAAAAAAGTAAAGACGCGACCAGGCGGGGCAATAAATAAATAAACATAAATAAATAGAGGAATAAATCCGTAGTTATTTATGTCATTGTGGACGATGGCGATTTAATGACGAGTACGGATAGACGGATTGTTAGTGATATTAGTAACAAACCCCAAGACGTAAAGATAGGGATGGGAAAGTTAGATACCTATTTTATTTTTGTAAAGGAACCTAAGAATTCTAATAGATACTAATAGAACTGTAGTGAGGAATGTGATTTACCAATTTTTATAAAAAAACAATAATTACCTAAGACCCGGCAAAGATTTTTAATAAAAAAAATATAATTTTATTAAGTTCTTATCTTAGAGAAGCATTGAGCTTTGACGTTCTTGAAAGCTTTTCCGTGAATCTATTCCATTGCGGGACAAATTTTTGCATGATTTTATACCTCAAAATTGTAATCTCGTTCGGACTCGAACTCGCGACCTCCCCCGCTTGAAACGCAGTGTTTATTCAAATGTGAGTAGAACATAAAAATACCAAACTACCAAATGTTTGCATTTTCTGTGGACTGTCCCCGTGTTTGGATGTAGTGGTACCAGGGATAGTGTGTGGTGGATGGTGGATGGTGGACGGGGGTGGTACCTGGTCGAAGGTCCTGGTGAAGAAGGCTGCGAAGGTGGACGCGAAGACGACGGCGCGGTCCCGGCAGGCGACGCCGGTCGCGACGCCCACCAGGTTCTGCTCCGCTATGAAGCACTCTATGTACCTGAAATTATAATATCATATAACAACATTGCAGCTACATCACATAGATTAGTGCGGTAGTCGTATTGGTAGCAGCGGGAATCGAACCCGCACTCTTGCGTCGCAGCTAGCTCCTAGCCCACCGCACCACCGAGTTTAATTTTTACAAGTCAATGCAATTAAATGTCTTGAAGTCTTACAAATCGATTTCAAAACACCCATTTCTATCGGTTAAGCCATTTTGAAGTTAAATGGTGCCAAATAAGCCACCTCTTAAGTGAAACGGGTTCCTGACGCCGTGGGTAAGAACCTACGACAATTTTATTAATGGTTCCCTAGACTAGGTACGCTCCGAATCTAAATATGATACTAAAAAATGTCGAGAACCCCGGAATCGAACCCGGAACGGCTATCTGTATCTTATATAGTAGCTTAGATATCGATTTTCTACATAATTCATTTCGGAGAGTGTGTTAAAGTACTTTAGGGCCTAGGCGTCTAGACAAATACCTCACGCTTAGTTTTCCTTTCACGCTACGCAAATGCGTTAAGGGAAAACTTGGCAATAGTCACGTGACATATTAACAGCTATTTATCTATTATTTACTATTTATCAGCTCTCCCTATCCTCAAAGGTTTGCTGGAAGAAAACTCTTGTAAGGTTTAAGCACGCCTTTGTACATGCCGAAGTCTTGTTAGTTATTTTTTTTGTTTGTATACATTCTCTGTCTGTACAATAAAGAATAAAGATAATTTCCATACAATTCAATATTTTCACCAGGCGTTAGTGCCAACGGAAAATGGTGTTGTCTAAAGGGCTGATCCTATTCCTATTTAATAATCGGAGTACCGGAAGCTCGGCAATGTGTCACCCTTTTATAGTAAACTCCCATCTTCCCGGACAAAGGACTTCAAGTCTACCTTCATCATCAGTACAGCATAGGAAGGGACCCCTTTGCCGGCTCCTGTCTACCCCGTGAAATGTAAATATGATATCTTCTAGAAAAGCGTGCTACATCCTCGAGCACATCGTCAGTTTCAATGGCATCGTGGTGAAATGGAGGCGGTGGATTGGAACCCGCACTCCTCAATAAAAAAATCCCCATCCCTAGCTATATTTAAAAAACTATTATCTGTCAGATATGTCACAGTAGGCACTAATTAGGTATAAAAATAACTATTTTATTCCCATTTTAAACTATTCACTTTTTATGTACTTATAAGATGTATGGATTTAATTTTATAAAGTATTTATTTATGTTGTATGTAGATATGTAACTATATATTTTTATTTATTTATACTAAGAACTTAATGTATTTTTTTTATTACCTATTTTTTAGTATCATTTAAGCAGACTTTCCAAATTACTGATGCTTTACATTAGTACACCCCCAGCCATTATTACAATCTTATCAAATCCTCTCCATCCAAAGGTTGTCTGGAAGAGATCGCTTCTAGGCGATAAGACCGCCCATAGTACTTTGATGGATTTTTTATTTGTTTAGTTATATCTATTTTCTTATGGTGTACAATAAAGTATTTCCATTCATTCATTCATTCGGTCAGTGATGCGTTACCTGTCGGGGTATGCGTTGCGCAGCTTGTCACTGAACGTCGAGTTCTTGGTGTCACCGTCGAGCGCGATCACGCTGCAAAACAAACAAACAAACACAATCACTATCAGCACAGCGCATACAATATCATTTCAACATTTATTTATTTAATATGCCACACTAAACAGAATATAGTTAAATACTAAATTTCGATCTAGACAATATTTCAAAAAATGTGCACCTGTCATTATTATAAAAAATCTTTATGTCAAGCATACAAATACTAATATAAAACTAAAAAAAAAACTAAAAGCTAATATTATACTTGATCATCTGATAATGTACCAAAATGGCTTGTCTAATCTCAATTTAAACTTGTCAATTTTAGCATCACATTAAAGCCTGAATTCATAGTCGGGGGTTGAACAGTCCCCCAAAATCCATCATTCAGCATTCGCCTTATGGCTCGGTGCATAAAGGTTGAATTCGCACTTAAATTTTTACTTAGCGCCTGAACAGTCCCCTAGGGGAGACCCTATTTGACTATGAATTCGGGCCTAAATCACGACTTCGACGACCTCTGTGGCGCAGTGGGCGTATATCCGCCTGAGACGCGAAGGTTGCAGGTTCGATTCCCGCCGTGAAACCAATGTTTGTATGATCTGCAAATATTTGTCTAGAGTCTTGGTGTTTTCTGTTTCTATTTATAATATGTATACAATGTATTTACTACAAAAAAAAAGTAGTATATCAATCATGTAGTTACAGTGTGAAATGTGTCCAGCATTATCCTACTAATATTATAATTTTGTGAGGATGTTTGTTCCTTTTTCATGCATAAACTACTGAACGGATTTTGATGAAACTTTACAGTAATACAGCTTATACATCAGAATAACACATAGGCTACTTTTTATCCGGGTACCAGGCGGGCGAAGCCGTGGGTATAAGCTAGTTGATTTATACAGCACAATAGTATCTTTTAACGTAGAGATTCTATTATTTTTGAACGAAGGAGCATTGAAAAAAACAGAGTTTGTGGACTGATTCTTCTAAGCTTGGTCGCGCGCAAGCGTAAATTTACTTGAAACTTTTTGAAATTCATGTAGTTTTTAAGCTGACATTTCTGTATACTTATGGACTTTGACTTAATCGTTGTGTGATTTTGATAGTAAAACTGATATGCCAGAAACATAGATTAGTCTCGAGAAGTGTATGCCGTGGCCGCACTGCAGATCTAGAGCTTGGACAGCTGGTTACAGAATATGGTTACCGCACTGCTGCCCGCTTAACATGACCACCTCAGACAAAGTTTTGTCTATGGAAGAGAAAAAAAAAACTATTTCTGCCACCTATTCTGTTAAACAAAAGAGAGAGTAAATATTTTTTGTCTTCTCGGCGGTAGACAAAATCGTTGTTCTGGGTTTTCATGCTAAGTAAGGATCTACATAGTTAGATAGTTAACGATATAATTTACATTGGGGAGTTGCGGTACGCCGCTAGCTTGAAGTCTTTCTTAGAAAAACTAGAGCATCACATAGATGGTACTGGCACAATATTATAATACTAAACTAGGTACAGATTATGGTCAGATATCTCATATGAATTCAATTACATTTATTGCGTTACATAATTTATAATAAAATATAAGTTATTGTTTGGTTTTTTAAATTTTAACCCACACTTAAGGGAAATCATTGAACAAGGGTGTAGACTGAGTCACAAATACGTTCAAAACTGGTCGATTTCCATACACATTTTTGTATGGAAATCTTATCGATACGGTCCATGTTTCGACATGTTATAGACAGTCAGTACGTACCGCATGTTGGTGTCGGCGATCTTCTTCAATGCGAGTCCGTACGCGAGCCGCGTCGCGACCAGCTCCCCGGCGGAGTACGCGGGCGGAGACGACAGCGTGATGTCCGCGAGGTGGACGCGGGGCGCCGTGGACAGCGGTGCAAGCGGCTTCAACGTTATCGTGGGAGACTTTATCAAACTCTGCAGGTGCTGGAAACACAAACATATTCTTTTTACATTACATCTGCTCAAAAAACTACGTTTCGTTCCTCGATAAGTTCGAACAAGATAGGTATCTTCTGTATCAATACTGGTACTGCACCGTAATACTGTTCCAAATCGACCGAAGTCCGAAATATAAATCGACAACGATCGGAAGTCGCCCTGATAGGTATAAAAGACAGGGTTCATAGGAGAGGTTTTCACCATACGAAAGCATCAGCCTTTGCCCACGTCTTCGCTCGCGTGGTACTCGGATAAAAAGAAGCCTATGTGTTATTCTGATGTACCTCGTGTGTTCATAAGTTTTGAGACGAACTTATTTAATTAATTTAAAAAGAAAGTAATTAATGCAACCTTTTTTAAACTTTTAAAATTTTAAATTTCGAATGTTTTGAATCAGAAAAAATATACATTTGAATATTTGTTTCATTCTCCGTGAAAATGGCGCCAACAAAAGATTTGCGTGCGACTGTAATTTCACTGTTTCAAGCAGGAAAAAAACCAATGCAAGTTTTTAGTGAAATCCAAAGTTTGGGATGTAGTCGGAACTTTGTGTATTATACCATAAAGAGGTACAAGGAGACCGGCTCTTTAGAAGACCGTGGAAGATGTGGCCGCCCGCGGTCTGTAAGGACGCCCGCCAACATCAAAGTAATCAGAGAGCGAATTCGTCGCAACCCTTGCCGGACTCAAAAGAAATTAGCTCTGCAGACCAACATTTCGCGAATATCGGTGAACAGGATACTTAAATATGATCTTAAACTAAAGGCCTACAGTCGAAGGAAAGTGCATTATTTAAACGAGCGTCTTCGTAAATTGCGACTGGAACGATGTCGGAACCTATTGAAGAGACACGATCCAAAAAATATCCTGTTTACCGATGAAAAGATCTTCACGGTGGAAGAAAAGTTTAACCGGCAGAACAATAAGGTTTACGCCAGAAGTTCAAAGGACGTCCAGCCATCTGTACGCAATGTCCAGCGCACTCATCATCCAGCAAGTGTGATGGTTTGGTGGGGTGTTTCCTACGAGGGGGTCACTTCGCTTCATTTTTGCCAGCAAGGCGTCAAGGTGAAGGCACAAAATTACCAAACCGACATATTGGAAGCGGTGGTTAAACCATTAAATGATACGCTATTCGCTGGAAAATACTGGGTTTTCCAACAGGACTCTGCTCCCTCCCATAAAGCTAAGACTACCCAACGTTGGCTGGAGGCCAATTTGCTAGGCTTCATTCGGAGCGAACATTGGCCCTCGTTAAGCCCTGACTTGAATCCTTTGGATTATTCTTTATGGACGGAATTGGAGCTGAGGGCATGCAGAAAGTCTCACCCAAACCTGGATTCTCTCAAGCGAGCCCTTATTAAAGAATCGAAACGGATTCCCATTGAAAAGATTCGTGCCGCCATAGATGAATGGCGCACGCGTTTGAAGGCCTGCATTGAATGCAAAGGCGGCCATTTTGAATGATTTATTTTTAAATACAGATCTAGATGTCAGTAGTTTTAATTTTAATATCCAATAAATGAATACTCAACTTAGCTCCAAAAATATTTTAGTTTTACTGTGTCTCAAGACTTATGAACACACGAGGTATAAGCTAATATTACTGTAAAGTTTCATCGAAATCCGTTCAGTAGTTCTTGCGTGAAAGAGTAACAAACATACAGCCTCACAAATTTTTGCTTCTATAATAGTAGTAGGATGAAAATTGTTGCGTATCGAGATATTTATGCGAGTTCACCTTGATGACCTTCTCTCCGTCAGCGCCGAGCGGCTTCCCGTGCCAGTTCTCCAGGTCCTCGATGCCGGGGAAGCCGCGTCCCTTGTAAGTCTTGGCGACGAGCGCGGTGGGTCGGCCGCTCGTGCCGGCGCCCGCGCCCGCCTCCAGCGCCTTCGCCAGCTCCGACACGTCGTGTCCGTCCACCACCACCGCGTGCAGACCGAACGCCTTCAGCCGAGCCTCGTACACTTCCAGCTGGGGAGGAACACGTGTCTCTTAGACCCGAATTCATAGTCGAATAGGGGCTTCCCTAGAGGTCTATTCGGACGCTATGTGAAAATTCAAGCGCGATTTCAACCTTTATGCACCCAGCCATAAGGCGAATGCTGAATGATTGATTTTGGGGGACTGTTCGACCCCCGACTATGAATTCAGACTCTATTCTCACGGCAATGCACCAAGCTAATTATGAGAATGCTGAACGAACGCTCGGAGTTTTACATTGTTTTTAGCGAGAGTTACGACATGTTAAAAACTAAAAGAGCTGAAGTACAATACTGGGTCTTATCGCTCACGAGCGATAAACAGAATCGCAAAGTTTTTTTTTATTTTTGAATTAAAATTCAATATAATGCATTCAAGAATCCTAATGTGACTATGTATGTGTCTTTTTTTTATCTACAACTCGATTCAATACACACAGTACCGAGCGACCGACTACATGACGAAAATAATGATATTGCAAAACATCAACTGTGTCATATCACGTATATAAATAGTTTTCAATTATACAGGATAATATGCTATGATTGTAAACGTAAATTACATATGATTATATATTTTGTTCATAATGTTATTGGTATTGTTATGTTTGTGTACAGGGTCTCAAGGTGTCCCAGGGTAGAGGGTAACATTAGAAAGGTAATCTCAGATCGAGTACACCCGATACTATCGCACAATCTGTCTACAGCCGACATTATCAATCTGTCGCCGCTTTTTCACTGTGCATATAATCAACGTTTTGTTGCAATGAAAGGTTTTCACTTTTAAACCATGGCTTAACCAATGCCATTATATATTCCTTCAGAGATGGCACTGTACGAAATATTTTGGCTATCAAAAATTGTGTTTCTGTGTCATGTTACTGGTTTTCGGCTCTTACAGTACCTAGAATCTAGCGCCATCTAGTTAGTGCTACAGAACTATTACGAGTTGCAACAGATAAAGAAGTCCTCTAAAGTGTTTTGGGCCGAGAATACGTTCGTGAGTGTCACATCGAGAAATATCTCAGATAAATAAAAACTAAAAATTAAATAATGCTGGATATTTTTACACAGCATCATCTAGCCCCAAACTAAGCCGAGTGTTATAGGAACTACATGACTGATATACTTTTTTTTGTTGTAAATATCATCATACACATAGAAAACACCCAGACCCGAGACAAATATTTGCAGATCATACAAACATTGGTATGATCCCCGCGGCGGGAATCGAAACAGCAACCTTCTGCGTCTCAGGTGGGCTTTCGCCCACTGTGCCAAAGAGGTCTTCAGATGCTTGCAATGCTCAGTCGCTTGTCTTAGAGTAAAGACCCGCAGCAATCAGAAGCTTCTGTATGGAGAGGTCCAACCTGACGCGAACACCTTGTGCCCGCAAGTTGACCGCCACTGCCATCGCCACCGCCACCGCCACTCGGCCATCTTTCAGATTGTTACCTGATGCTGCAGCGAGGTGGGCTCCGACTGACCGAGGCGGTTTACGTCGAAGATCACCACCAGGTTGTCTAGTTTGTAGTGGGAGGCGAAGTGGAGCGACTCCCAGATGGAGCCCTCCGCCGCCTCGCCGTCACCCACCAGGCAGAACACCCTGCACACAACACGGAACCAGATAAATAAATGGACAATTATAATGGACTGTACAGAACAAAGATTTTCAAGTAAAAAAAAGTTTTGGCTATTAAACTAATAAAAAAAGGAGGAGATTCTCAATTTATCTGCATGTTTTTTATATGTGCAAGTTACACGATAATTTTATTCGCCAATTGTGAACGGATTCTAATGATTCTTTATTATTGGGTAGGGTATACATCAAGGGTGATAAAATAAATTTATATTATGAAACCCTCCACATACATTTTATGAAAAAATACCATCCCTAAGGGTGAAAAAAAAATGCTACTCTGACATTTAAGATTATTTAGACTAGAAAGCTAACACACCTTAAAAATAAATAAAAAATGACGTAAGTACCTATTTTGACTATTGAAAATTATAACAAAAGAAAAAATGACTAAACCTACTAACCTACTAACCTAATTGTGTTATTCCAAATGCTAGATACCTTGATACTTTGCCTACCTTGACTTTATTTTATCGTATCTACTAGTTTTTTTGTTTACACAAAACTTCGGCCTGCCTACCTATCTATTGCTATACCCTTAGACAGGGTTCATGTGAGATACCTACCTATAAACACCATCTATGTACCTACCATGTGAAAGCAATAAATGTATTGAGTATTGAAAAATAGAGGATGAAATTTCATATTCGACTTTTTATCAAATTCCCGTTATTTGAAGTATGTTTTTATCCTTTCTTTAAAAAAAAGTATACTTGTTTAATTACTAATAAGTTGGCAAATAAGCCTACTACTGTCCATCTGTTGGTAAGCCGTATCAGTAACCGTAGTCTATGGACGCAATCATGCGTTGTCTATATTCTAAAAAACTTGACATTAGCTTTAAAAGTGTCACGTGACTGCTGCCAAGTTTCACTAAGACGAATTTGCGTTAGCGTGATAGGAACACTAAGCGTGAGGTATTTGTCTAGACAACCTGATCAACCAATGCGGTGGCGGTGCCGGTGGCGAGTGAGTACATTGATGCGAACTTTGACAACAACTTGAAATCCTCTTCTTTTGGATCACAAAATGGTACCCTTGTGAAAGAGTCCGGAGGAAAAAATACCACCATAACTATTTCTGCCACCTTTTTTTTTTAATTCATTCAACTTTTTCTTTTTAATTCATTAGGAAGTAGCTTTATTCATACAATATTTGCCGTTAAATCTCTTTGATCTACTCGTGCACATTACAAAATTCATGTTTCAAATTCAAAACTCATTACTGCCCGCTATAAAAGTCCAATAGAGAAAATACCTATTTATATTATATTCATAAACTCCTCTGATCCTTATCCTAATCCTTTGAATTTTTAATATCTGTATCGTGTAATTTTATAAATATTTTAAATTTTATTCCAAAAACTATCGTGACTATTCATAGTGCACGGCGCGACGCGGAAGGAGAAAGTCGCGACCACTCACCCTGATGAAGACTCTCGGAATGAGTCGAAACTTAGTCGGTGCCTTCACCGATAGTGCAGTACGTGAAAATTCCCGTTTTTACAATATGAATATTTTAAATGTTTCTCTAATTTTTTATTAAAAAATAATAATATATAAAAATAAATTATTACGCTCATAAAAAAAAAATAAAAAAATGGCAATTTTAGGTCGTCGTTCTTCGAATAGATGGAAAGAAAAAGTAGCTGTCTAGCGGTTTACCTGTAAGGTGTCTGGTCGAAGTACTTCCCGACGTAGGCCATGCCGGCGGCGACGGCGAGCCCCTGCCCCAGCGAGCCGGTGCCCACGTCCACGAAGTTGAGGCGCGGCGTCGGGTGACCCTCCAGGTCAGACTCCAGCTTGCGCAGGTTCTTCAGATCCTCCACGGGGAAGAGACCCGCCTCCGCCCACGCCGCGTACAGGATGGGGGCGGCGTGACCCTGACCATACACAACATCACGATAACAATATATCTTATCCTATCCTACTTATATCATACTAATATTATAAATGCGAAAGTTTGTGAGGATGGATGTTTGTTACTCTTTCACGCAAAAGCTACTGAACGGATTTTGATGAAACTTTTCAAGCTACTTTTTATCCGGGTACCACGCGGGCGAAACCGTGGGCAGAAGCTAGTTATCCATACTAATAATAAAGCTGAATAGTTCGTTTTTTGAGTATCTCTGGAAATACCAGTCGGATTTGAAAAAATATTTTTGCGATATTGCAAATTTGATACAACTCATGAGAAAGGTTATAGTATCAACAACATTTGTCCCGCGGCAGGGATCGAACCCGCAACCTTCTGCGTCTCAGACGGACGTTCGCTTACTGCGCCACAGAGGTCCGGGTTTTGAGCTACCGAGGTACTTGAAGGTACTCGTAGTAGTGTTAACTGTGACTGTTGGGTGTTTTTTCATAAGTAGGATATCACATGGAACTCAATACTGGTATCAAAACGCGGGCATGTGCCAAATGTAATATCTGGACGTGCCTCTGACTACTTGGTATCCTTAAAGATCTACGCACAGAGTATGAATCTAAGAGTGTCCATCATGGGCAATACAGTTATGTGCGTTTTTATATCACTGAAAACATCGTGGCTCGGTATCATTTTAGGATACAACTATACCACCTTAAGCACGTGCTTTTATCCTGCTGACGTTTCATTGACCGTTTCGTCCTTGCACATGAGCACCGTCAGCGTCGTGACACGGCAACGTATAACATCCTAAAAAGTGATCGTATTTGATGAATGTTTCAGTAGGATGTGAGTAAAGTAAAACCTTGGATAGGATGAACCGGTCCGCGGAGGGGTCCTTGGGTGCTGAGATCTTGTAGCGCATGGTGTGGAAGAACAGCACAGACATTATCTCGGCCATGGACGCACATGATGTTGGGTGCCTGCAAAAAAAACAATAGCATCGTTCATTTCTGCATTGGGGTCGATTATCTTCTAGATACACTTAATTGTATAACATCGCTATATACCAACAGTTACAAAAGAAAGAGATAGCAACAATTTAAGTTATGTCAAATTAGTCAGATTTAAGTTTTCCATATTGTAAAAACGGGAATTTTCACGTACCGCACTATCGGTGAAGGCACCGACTAAGTTTCGACTCATTACGCGACGCGGAGGGAGAACGTCGCGAACACCCTGATGAAGACTCTCGGAATGATTCAAAACTTGGTGCCTTCACCGATAGTGCGATACGTGAAAATTCCCGTTTTTACAATATGAATATTCAAGTTCACGATAGTTTTTGGAATAAAATTTTCCATACATGTTTAGTTGTGATTTAGAAATTGTTATTCCACAAATCCCCCTTAGGGGGGAAAACAGAACTCTAATGTTAAAAAAGTGCAGAAATCCACGTTATCCACTTTTCCCCTGAGAGAAAAATCCTTAATCCTAATGTATATAAAAAAATCCCCTTTTCATTCAAACACCTAGAAGAGCGACACGTAAACTAATTTGACATGAGTAAAATTCTTGGCATCTTTTTCTGGCGGGCACTATCAGTGAAAGAGAGCGGCAAGTTTAGTTGCTGTATTAGAAAATCGGCGCGACTATACATATACGTATATTATAAAGAGGTAAAGTTTTTTAAGTTTGAATGTAGGAAGCCATCTCTAAAACCTCCGAACATACGATTTCAAAAATTATTTCGTCAACATTTAGAAGGGAACTTCTGATTATCTCGTTAAAATAAAAGGGCTTTTTTTAGTGGATACCAATTTTGTCAGTCGTCTAAAAATCGGTCGAACGAGATATTCTTTTGGTGAACTATGTATTTCTACAAATGTTTTTTAGATACATTAATGAGAACGACTTTCAGGCACTGAAACCCGTCTTATATTCAAGCATTCTGGTGCATTGAGACATTAATCTCAGCATGTGGCCGGGCTGATACCTAGCAAGATAAAAATAACATCCATATACTCAATGCAAGGCCTGTTTGGCCCACACGGCACAGATGAGACTAATTACCACAAAAAAAATATTTTTGTCTATAATCTTTCTGTTGGTATCTATAAAGTGTATATATTTTATTAATTGTCTTTCTGTGCTTGTTGTTGTGTTAAATCACATTCTATTATTTAATACAGTGCATATAAATACTTACCTATAATGAGTCTAGATACCTAGCGATGCTAAGGTATATTACTTACTAGGTACTAATCTACTAATCAATGTTGAACCCAGTTGCGCCCACGTCGCAGATTATGTTTTTGTTTTATAAAATTATGTATTTTAGTTTTTAGGTATTTATCATATAGGCCCTGTATTTGTACATGCTATTTACTGCATTGCCTGAAAGAAATGATTTATTATTATAAAGCAGATTTCATGGAGCTAGGATCCTGCCCATCCAAAGGTTGTCTGGAAAAAAGGTTTCAGCGATAAGGCCGCCCATCTTACCTCTTATTTTAAATGTGTATGTTTCGGTTTGTTTTTGGTGTACAATGAATTTTATAATTATTTCAATGATCTAACTATTTAGACAACAAAATTATCCTTACAATCCAGTCACATGTATTTGATCTAATTATTTATCTGCCTGATTTTGTTGAATGAATGATGCAATTAAATAAACTTATTATATGAAATTACAATTCAAAGTCGCTCAGCGAACTATGGAAAGAGCTATGCTCGGAGTCTCTCTGAAAGATAAGATTCGTAACGAATACATCCGTCAGAGCACCAAAGTTATCGACATAGCTCAACGAATTAGCAAGCTGAAGTGGCAGTGGGCCGGTCATATCTCGCGAAGAACCGATAACCGCTGGGGTAAACGTGTTCTTGAGTGGAGACCGCGACTCCGCAAACGTAGCGTAGGACGCCCTCCGGCCAGGTGGGATGACGATCTGCGAAACACTGCAGGCAAATGCTGGATGCGGCAAGCTGAAGACAGGGCGCTATGGTGCTCATTAGGGGAGGCCTATGTCCAGCAGTGGACTATGATGATGATGATGATATGCAATTACATAAATCTTTACTGAAAACTTATCAAAATCATGCAGGTATTTTAAAGTTTAAGCACAGAAAGTATTTGTGTTAAATAATTTGAATTCTACTATTTACATAATTTTTCTATAACTGATATTGATGAATCTCCGAAAACTACTAATCCAATTTAAAAAAAAATCTAGTCAGTCGAGTGAATGAGTTTTTTACGAATGCTACTTTTTATCTTGGTACCACACCGGCAAAGCCGTGGGCAGTAGCTAGTAGCAAATAAAGATTAAGTACAATTTGCAACAGTAATTGTTCCTTAATTTCATGCACCAGTTTGATTCTTTATTAGTTTGTTCATTTATCATGGCATTGGTTCTTTCTTGGTATATAAGGTAGGTGACCGGGCCAAGGATGATGGCACTTAAAAAAAATTTGAGACCACTCAATGGTAAAATAACCATTCCATGGTGTAGTGAACTCATACCCATTTATTAACCGTAGAAACTACATAGTACACTTGGTATTGTCAAGTTGCAATATAATATGACCATTACTAACAAAATAATGCACCATCTCCTAAAGTACCTACTTTGGCTAGCTACAATGAAAATAAAACCTCGGTCTGCCGCCATACCCTAATACAAAGTTCATTTGAGAGACTTAACTTTATTTACTGTAGATATTAATAACTAGTTTGTTTACGCAAAACCTCGGCCTGCCTACCTATCTGTTGCTATACCCTTAGACAGGGTTCATGTGAGATACCTACCTATAAACACCATCTATGTACCTACCATGTGAAAGCAATAAATGTATTGAGTATTGAGTTGCTTAATATAAGTCTATAGGTATAATCTGGTCAAATATCTACATAATAAATCTGGTCAGTTACAAACCATTAAAACAGACAAGCACAGTGATTTAAGAAGTTTTAGGGTCAAATTAAATTAATGTAATTTATAAAAGTATCATACATTCTATGTACCGATGCTATTCAATTCAATAAAATATAATTTCATAGAATCCGCTCCATTCAAAGATCTGTCTGGAAGAGATCGTTTTTAAGCAATATGACCGCCCATTGTGATATTAATGTGTTATTGTTTATTTAATAAGATGCACAATAAAGTATTTTCATTTTCATTCATGCAAGTTATTTTAATACATCATATGGTTAGGAAAATAATAATAACATGGACGAGAGTCGCTCAAGACCGAGACAGGTTGAATGGGTTGGAAAAGGCCTTCGACAGTCTACAGACACAGACACAGATCTAGACAGTAACAATGCATAAACAAACTACCTCTATAAAAACAACAAAAAAAAAATGAAAAAGGCTATAAATATATGTAAATAAGGTGTTTTATGATTTCTGCCCATGGCTTCGCCCGCATAGTATCCAAATAAATAATGTGTGAATAAATAATAATAATGTGTTATTCTGATGTATAAGCTATACTACTGTAAAGTTTTATCCAAATCTGTTTAGTAATTATTGCTTGAAAGAGGAACAAACATCCTCACAAACTTTCACGTTTATAATATTATTAAGTAGGATAGGATTAAATCATTATCAAAACAAGCATTTAAAAAATTCTAAAGCAAGGCAGATCTCATGCAATGTTATCGGATATAATCTTGCATTCAACAGTTATTTCATGAGCCTATCATGTCAACTACACCTGACGTGGGAGGTACTTGTATCAACATGTGATAATGATAGTGAAGTTACGCAACTGAGGTCAGTGAGAAGTCAAGGTCATGTGGAAGGCAAATAAAGGTTACCTACTTACTGAAATTACGTATGTGTGCTGTGCTGGCTTAGTGACTGCACCCCAACTTCTGATCTGATGGTCATGGGTTCAAAACTGGTGTGCAAAACTTCATTTTTCAATTTATGTGCGCTTAATATGATAAAGGAAAACATCATAAGAAAAAACCTAAAATTGGAAGGCATGCACTAATGGTTAGTGTTCCAATAAGGGGGGGGGGGCTTGCAATGTGTCACATAGAATACTAAGACATGGGCCAAATATTATATTTGGATGTGTCTCCGACTAGCTCCTTCTTGGTACGCTCACAGATCTGTATATTGAGTATATGGATCTGAGGTTTTACATCAATTGTATCAAAACTAATAAACATATTCAATCCTTTGAAATGTCTAAGGAAAACCTACACTATGGCAATTTATCTCAGATTTTAAAAGGAAGTTCCTGGTTTGTTTGCCTGATGTTACGCTCAAGAGTCAGATGATTTATTGAATAGTTGTTTTTCACCTATATCTTTGTACCCAATAAGTACCACACAAGCAAACCTACAGTTAGATGCTTGTGTGTCATTAAAATATGTCTTACATACCTACTACATTTCTTACCTTCATGTAGGCTAAAAATCACTCGACAAAACAATTGATCATGTTTACATGATTCAGCACCATTGAAAAAACAGGTTATTCCAATCAAAACTATCAACTTAGCACTATGGTAATAAGGCCTACAATGACTGGGCAGTAAACAGCCCACTGTTTAACACTGATGAAGATAAATTAACAACTTAACGACCTTGAGGTAACTAACTTACTATGAACAATGCACAAAAATTGTAAGAAAACTTGAAATGTATGTTATTGAGGACTTAAGTCTAAACTAAATACTATAACAGCTAGTCTTATACACCTATTAAGTTGTAACCTCGTGCTTCCAGCAATTCATACCAATGTAATCATGAATAAATACGTGCATAATGAGTTACACATAAGTTACAACCATGAAAGAGCCGATGCGGTGTTATGAAGAACCATGTCGAACTAGAAACTATCAAGTGGAAGTAAACCCGAAAATGGAGAAGACTCTGGAGTTTTAGATAGAGCCCGAGTTCATTCTCGAGGCATTGCAGTCCCTCCCTTCACCTTCATTAGACCTTCAAGGAGCAAGCGGGCGGCAAAAACCGGCATTTAGTAAATTGAGGTTAGAATCCGCTTACCCGGACTTTGAGGCGTTTGTGGCCACGATGCTGTCGATTCTGAGCTTGTTGGCGATATCTTTCAACGCCTGCACGTCGATTTTCTGTTCTCCTTTCATTTTTGGAATGTATTGCACTTTTACAACAAGAATTTAGAGCACGTTGCTTCGCGACCAGCCGCTTCCCCGACTTCCGAATAAATGAAAAAGAAAGAAAATAAATACCTAGCTATGTATGTACAATAAAATTAAATAATGATAGACAGTCATTTATCTGTAATGTCTTGCGTCACATGTATGTCATGTCAACAAACTGTCAATCGGACATTTAATTTCATTGAACGAATTCAATCAATAACACCCGCGACTGATCCAAGCATTGAGGACTTCGTGGTTATGATGCCACGCCGCGCGTCGTATGTACGACCACGCCGATAACTGCCGCCACATCATCTCAATGCTATTGCGCCACTGCATGCACGGCCACCCGACGTCCGAAGATCCTGGCGGCCTCTGTCTCGCGAAATCCTGGGCGCACCAGAAGATTCCTCGTAGAATATAAGCGCCACTATGAGTCCAATACAACAGCCACACACAGATGGACCACCTGAAGCCAGGAAGGTATCTGGGCAACTCCCGTGACCTGGAAGTTTTTTTTTGCCTCTAGAGTTGAAGCTAGGGCAAATAGTGTCAGCTAGATACCCGTAGCTCGAAGAAAAAAAAACGTAGCTGCTGACGACCTGATTGGTTGGTAGTTGGAAATTCAATCAGTAGAAATAGTCACACAAGCCTTAATAATTAAGAAGTTAAGTCAATTCAAGAAGCTGTGTCAAGAAGTCAAGTCCGTGTTAGGACAATGAGAATCTCATTGTCTCTCTCATGATCTCTCTCTTTTCCAATTTAATAATTGAGTTCCATACGTTATTGTATTGACTAGGCCGCAACACTGGTGTAGTTCTAGATAACGCTGTAAAAAAAGTGTTTTTTTACCTACAGTTTACCTATTAGTGGCAACATCACCGCAAACGTCAAAACAAATAGCCTTACTAACTAATAACAAAATGGATTGTACCATTTGTCTGACTAAAACTTTTGATTTGATTACCTTAGAAGTATATCACCGGAATTATTTTATTACCATTATTTAGAGGATAGAAACCATTACTCGGCAGTGCATATTATATACGTCATGACGTTTCACGTACTCTACTGCTCACTAAGCCTGCTGTCCTTTTCTAAAAGGGCGCATCAACCATTTTTTCCAAATTTGAGTTAAATAAACCTACTTATTGAAATGGTACCTTACCTACCTATCTTTAAGTAGGTAGGCACTTTATACGACCGTTAATTTTAGCAAGGCCAACTAAGGCTCAGCTCTAGAATTACGATCTCCACAGTGATTGATGAATGCCGGCAAAAACTAGGTAGATACTTACATACCTACCCTTTTGAACTAAAAACTTAATTGGCGAAGTTGACACGACCAAAAAGCGATCATGGCAGACGCCAGCTTGCAGGGTGACAGTGGACCGTTAGTTTAGAGATTCCAGCGTCAACCTACGATAATTTGCTTTTCAACTAACTTCAAAAAAGGAGGATTATCAATACATCTGCATTTTTTGTGTGTAGGTATGTTAGGTAGGTAACGCGATAATACATGTATAGTGATAATAATATAGAGTTTATCTACCTATCATTCAAATCATTTAATGATTATTTAATAGGGTATACTTCAGGACAAAATGGGGGATGAAATTTCATATTGGACTTTTTATCAACTTCTTGTTATTTGAAGTAGTTTTTTTAAGAATTCAATTGACAAGCTGTGATACAAGAGGTGCGGGTTTGATTCCCGCTGACAAATGTTTGAATGTTCTGCAGATATTTGTTCCGGGGCTTGGTGTTTTGGTTCAACAGTACCTATATGTACTCGTGTTTCCTGATACCCACGACACAGGGAATTCTAGCGATCAGTACTAGGTAAGTATGTATGTGTCTTTTGAATGTTTTGCTTTATTTACTTATTTATAACAAGGTAGGTAGGTATTTCTAGGTGTGAACGAATATTGAATAGATAAGTGCCTACCTACCCGAAGGGGTATTATGCAGGTATATCTGTTATCTTATCACCTATGAATTATACTAGGTTAATCTACTACTAGGTACTTTTAATACCTATATAAAGGTATTCACCCAAGTCTTAGTTATCTTACCTATATAATATATGGAGCCTACCCTTCATAATATCCAACTATATTAGTTTCATAGCTAAGTGCATTAACAACCCTTACAACCCTTAATATAAATAAAATAATAAATAAATAATGCTGGTCATTTTTCACACAGCATCATCTAGCCCCAAACTAAGCAGAGCTTGTATTATGGGAACTACATGACTAATATACCTAAGTATTACTTACCTATATACTTTTTGGTTTGAAAATACATACATAGAATATAAGTAGGTAGATTACATTTATATATAAACTCAAAAAAACCTTAACTACCAGGTAAACAAATACCTAAATGCGCAATGGGCGGTCTTAGAGTAGGTATAAGGTATTATTACGAAACACAGCAATATACTGTATCGCAAAGACTTTTCTGTCTAAATGTCGACATTTGAGTTATATCTGCAAAACTACGACATCAAATGTCTATGTTATGGAATTGATTCCTTCGAACATCATACCACCTTGCCTTCTACCCATATCAACCTTATCTATAATATGACAGGGTGGAAAATAGCTTGAGTTTTCCTTTGAAAGATTGTCCGTACAGGTAGTTACGATAAAAGAGGGTGGCTATTCTAAATCGCGCTGACGTATCATAGTCGGACCTTCGTTTCACCTGACTGCGTTCGATTTGTAGGGATACGACACTATCATTCACAAAGGACAGGACTGGCTTTAATTCAGAATAGTGTGGCTTTTAAAAAATATTGAATGTCATATTTTTATTTATTGATCTCGTAAGTAGATACTTACCTACACAATTAATTTTGAATAGACATAAATGAATACTTAGGAAGGTTAGGTATGGATATCTAATCGAACGCTTCATTATGCACTACCTACATCACTGAAACGAATTACGGGATTTCATCGATTTGGTGAAGTTTCGTAATTCGATTAACTGTCGAACGCGGAAACATAATGTAATGTTGTATGTATAATGTATATACTGACTGGATGATTTGGTTCTGACGGGTGATATCAGCCATCTATCTTACGGTCGTATCCACAAAATACCATCGTATCTAGATTCGTCCTTTGCTACGTCATAAAGGAGCGCGCCAAAAACGATACGGCAGAATAACGCAAAAACACCGGCGGATAAATAAATATAAAAACAATAAAACTCTTGTCTATGGCCGGGAAAATGGCCGCGCTGGGCAGAGGGCAGTTGCGGTGACCATCAACACAAGAGTTGCAAGGACTTCGCATACCATAAAGATTGCTTTATTGCACAAAATAAAACAAGTAGGTAACCTGTAGAAAATAGAAAACTAATTAATTTAAATGTAGGTGGTTTGGTTAAAAATCACCCAAAGTAAATTTAAGAATATAGTATAATACGTTTATTTGCCAGAACCACTTGTATTATAATATCTGTGCCAAAACATAATAATATGTGGGGGTTAGTCAAAGTTAAAATTAATTATTTAATTAAGATCACAAGGATCACTTTTCAGTGCAGAGTAAACGTTATTTAAATGTAGGTAATCTTTTGCCTGTGAACTTGCTATATGTTTAGGTACCCTCCGTTTGTTGTTGACGTGAAAACGTCGTATGAAGGCATGGACAAGGTTTAGCATTCTGTTGAGTAGGTAAGCCTATGTTAGCGGTGATCGCCGGATGACGACTATGAAGAAGAACCACACACTCTGTGTTTTATGTTCTTAGTTACTACCACAGCTATTTGTACACACAGACAGCAGCGTAGCACCCTAGGGCGGCGTAGCAGGTAAGGTGTAGGTGTGTGAACAATATTATATGAGGCTATCTATTAACATTAATTATTAATTCATTTATTTCAGCTCATAATCAATATACATATAACATTTTTAAAAACACTAATTATTCAAAACATAACATAACAGATTAAATAAAAACAAATTAACTTATGGGTAGGTACTTTAGAGAAACCCAAAAATTCGTATTGAAAAGTAATAATAATAAAAATGACAAAAATATTAGGTACATGACAAAACTACAAAAAAAACAAAATTGCAATAAACAGGTAATAAAAATAATAATAATAATTACAAGATCCTCTATCATGATTTTCATTAAGTATCCTATTTTGCATTGGACCATTCCAATTGATTATTCCATTCCATTGGATTATTTAGTCCATTCGGGAGAACACCATTTGCAGGATGCTGTTGGTACGGACTCGCGCACGCTGGGTTAGGGAAGCGGCTTTCTTGCGAATTATCGCGTGAAAACCATCCGTGCGTGCAGACATTCACAGATATGTTTTTCCTAAATTATGGTGTCTACAGCAGAGGGCATCAGTGGGTGGGCACGGGAGGGGAGATGTTCTGTTTTCAAATTCAATTGGCCAATGTCCCGAGGCGATCTTTCCCCTCGAATTGAATATCAATCGAAATATTCCGATCCGACAACGGTTTTGTGTGGACATGACTTTTTTGCGGAAAATATCAGCAAAATTGGTTTTATGAATTGAATAAAATTATGTTTCATTTTCTTATCACCCGTCTGTTGAAGTTGCTGTTGCTGTTTCCCTTTGCGTCAATTCGCTGCCCTAATAAGTTAGGTATTTTCGTCTATGTTTGTATATCATCCACATACCTAGTCGTACTAAAAATGGCAAAGACATTTTAATTTGAAAAGTGGTCGCTGGGATTGGATGAATTAATGAATTAAAATAACTTATTGTATACTATTAGAAAAATAAATACTGTGTTGTAATACAACGTTTTTTTTTATAGTTTTTCTATGAACATAATAATACCTGTTTCCACTAATGCCGCGTCCACACAACAAACGCATTATGCGCGGCCACAGGCGGATACAAGGATTCGTTCGGAAATTGAATTGTGAACTTCTTCAACTGTAGCATTTGCAGTTCGTTCGGAATTGACGATTCGGAATTTTCTATTGACGAGTAGTGAAGACGCAGTATAACCAGTCAGTACATAAAACCATCTACGGTCCTATGGTTCAGATACCTATGGTTCAAGCTACATGATTTTACTAACGTTGGGTAGGTACTTTGTTCAAAACTCATAGTAAGCGTAGAAGCTCCCAAAATAGGAATAAAAGTTGTATTACTGCTTTTACACTGTGCCCCTGTCAGGTTGTGGTTGCGTCGCCCGCGGGAAAATAAACAGTTTTCATATTTCAATGTGATCGTTTGATTCAAATATCGGACGGACTGTTTGTCCAATGAGAATCTAAACAAACAAAATGGACGGACAAAGCTTTTATGTTGCAACTTCAATTGTTAGTTTTGTTGTTATTGGTCAGTGTAAACAGGCCTTAATAAAAAAGATACTTTACCCAAAATGGCACAGTCGCCATTTTGGGTAAAGTATCTTAATTCTTGCACTGTTTTCAATTTCCATTTGAATTCATCATTTGGTTAGATAATTGAAAAGAAGACAGTTTTCAATCAACGTTTTAGTAACTATCTAACTGTGTGTCTGAAATATGCAGTTCGGATGGCAATATTTACAAAATTAATAAACACACCCGCTTTATTTTACATCTGTAATACATACAGCGCCCCCTAGCGACTTGTTACCATAAAAAACCTATCTCAGTACCTACCTACAATAGTCTTTCTGATTTTTTTTTCAATCGATTTGTTTGTCTTCAAGAATGCTTGAAGATGAAAAAATCCGATTGCAAAAAACCGTATCTACTTATTACAATCCGATAAGCCGATTTGAAGACAATTTATATTTTTCGTGTCTAATAAAAATATTATTATTAGGTATTATAAATAGCAACACAAACAAACAAACTTTTATGGCAAATGCATCTACGGGCTCCTTACGCCGCGGATGAAAATGCGCCCCATTGACCGACAGCACAACAACAATGCAACATTATTGCTCGTTAATTTGCTAAACATCGATCATCCATAATCCAAACGTAATTACAAGATGAGGCGTGCTAGCCGCGTGCCAGTGACTTGCAGGCCGCGTGCCAGCGACACGCATGCCGCGTGCCAGTCGCGTGCCAGTGTGGGAGGCGTGAAGGGTTATGTAATATGTTTTACGTGTTTGCCCAATTGTGGGTTAAATCGGCTATCCTGACATAATAGTGACTAGGTACTCGGGTTAATGACTCTGAGGGCTATTTGATTTGAGGGGGCGATGAAGTGTGAATAAGATTCTATCATATCGCTGGTACTTTTGGCCACTGAACCTTAGGTCAGTGACTTGTCTTCTAATGAGACTGGCGAACTGGCTATAAGGATTGACTCATGCCAGGGTCAGCACTGACTAAAACTTTTGAAAAGGTCATGTTAGGTATGAATATAACTTAATTAGATTAGCATAAATTTATTGTTTGTTACAATAAGCCGTGTTGGCATAATGAGTGGTATCCCGACTTGTGATCCTGAGGTCGTGAGTTCGAACTCGGATGCATTGGTGCGCAATAGATCTTACCACTCGAAAAATTATGTTTACTTATCCTATTTCTTGATACAACAATACGTATAGGTACTTAGTGCTCATTGATATCAATCGCTGCAACCAAAACTAAACCAAAAAAATATACTTACTTAGGTGTTTTTTATTCCAAAAACTATCGTGAACTTAGCTATTCATATTGTAAAAACGGGAATTTTCACGTACTGCACTATCGGTGAAGGCACTGACTAAGTTTCGACTCATTCCGAGAGTCTTCATCAGGGTGAGTGAACGCGACGGCGCGACGCGGAGCGAGCAAGGCGTGATAGTGCAGTACGTGAAAATTACCGTTTATAGAATATGAATACTTAGGGTGAGCCCTGATATGGCAAACAAGAATACGGCTCACCTGTTGGTAAGCGATTACCGTAACCTCTGCACGCTTGCAACACCAAAGTACTAATCCTATCCTACTAATATTATAAACGCGAAAGTTTGTGACGATGGATGTTTGTTACTCTTTCAAGCAAAACTACTGAACGGATTTTTATGAAACTTTACAGTTCATCAGAATAACACAGACTACAAAAGTAGTAGTATAAAAATATCAGGGTACCCGCGGGCAAAGCCGTGGCAGAAGCTAGTCCTACTAATATTATAAAGTTTGTGAGGATGTTTGCTCCTCTTTCACACAAAAACTACTGAACGGATTTTGATGCAACTTTACATTAATATAGCTTATTCACTCAAAACTCGGTACACATAAACTTTAAAATAAATAATGAAACACCTATTTTTTTTTTCTAAATTATTCTTTGGGGATGTGTAATTGAGTTCTAAACATTGTATAAATTGCAATCCTTGGTTTGATTCATACAAAAGTTGGTGGACATAGTTTGAAGCCTGGAGACGGACATATGCTACTTTTATTAACATACCACGCGGGTGAAGCCGCGGGCAACAACTAGTAAGTTTATAAACTAAAGACCATGAGGTAAACAGTTGTTACATGAATAGACACAAGAAATTGTTACACCAAACTTACCTACTGAGGGATTTAAGACCTAAACAACTACGTACGCACGCTAAACAAGTTGGACAGCATAAATAACCGGCGAAATAGTTAATTTATTGGCAACACTCATTATTTATCTATTCTAGTTCAGGAAGAGTGAAGGGTGGAGGTAGTTTTGATTAATTAGCGTCTACCTACCAACGCACTTAGTTTAGTAAGACAGGTCTGATATAGTTTTGATGACTTGGCGTAGGATTGTACCTACTACATTAATTTTAATAATTTATATAATGTATTCACTTAGGTATCTACCTCTCTTACAACTTTGCTCAGCGGAGGGTATTAGTACGCCATACCACAGGACATCCTAGTTTGCGTATGTAGTCAGTCTATATAGGATTATACATATGTATGTTGTAAGAGAGGTACCTATACATCTACAATTATAAACATTTTTGTATTTGTGTATTTTTTACATAGTTAGTTACATAATATACCTACCTAATGTATGATTATGTTTATTATACTTTCAATAAATTATTTCATTTTATTTCTTAGGCCCACCATTTTGTGATATTTCGTTCCTACATTACTCCGTGACCATGGCAAAAAGTCACAAGTATGGACATTATTTGTCATGCGGCGAGTAGGTACCTACAGTAACATACCTCGTAAAATATAGACATGGCAAAATTACAAAATGTCAAAATATGGACAAATCAGGTGAATAAAAATTTTGCCTGCAACTTTCATATTTTATATTTTTTTAAGACCTCTGAAAATCTTCTACTTTAAGTAACTTACAGTAACTTGATTGGTTCCGTAAGTATGATTAGAAAGGTAAGATTTGATTATGTAATGAATGTCATGTACTTTTTTCATTATTTAATTTAGAATTATACAATTTGGTGACATAGTGCTTTGGTTTCTTAAACTGAATGCTTTGTCAATGGTAGGTAATTAAACTTATATAAGTTCAATTGTAAATGACTATGTTTTAAAAGTACCTACTTCTAGAACTGTGCTCAAAACGGTGAAGGACAACACCGTGAGGAAGCCGGCATTACCTAGAAACAAAAAATCGAATACATGTGACATCGGGTGTTCCAATAAGCAGCGATAAGCTTGTAATCTGTAACAAGCAATACTAACTACTAAGCAAAATATGTTCCTAATATAATGTTTGGACATATCTCTGACTACCACCTTCTTGGTATACCAAGTCTTCCTATTGAGTGTTGATCTTGGGATCTTCATCATGAGGATAACAGTCGTGAGAAATTAAATGAAGTTAAACTTTCGAACTGTCTTTTGAAAAAGCTTCGTGATAACCTCTACTTGGGGAATCTTCAGATCCAAGCTAGAATAATCAGATATTTTTCTTCTGTAGATTTTAGGTAGTTACTAAGTCCAGATAATATCTATTACGTGCTTTCGTATCAGTTCCATAAAACGCCACAAAGCACACATGAAACAGAGTTTCAGCGGCAGGTGTCCGGATTGTAAACTTTATGTGCGGGACCGCCGCCGCCGATTATGACATAAAATGCAACGCTCCACCGAGCGGACTGGCTTGTGGCCTACGTATTGCATATCGATAGGGTTGGATACTTAATCAAATATTTTAAATACTTAGGTACAGTTTAAATCACGCCCTTACCTGGCTATGTAATATTCATTAAAACAATAAAAATGTTATATCACTCTATTTTAAAATTTAAACTCGCCGTCTGCGAAGAACTTCGTAACTTGCCCGATTCAAAACAAATGTTTATTTGAGATAATTGTTTTAATATATATATTTAGGTACCTAGCCAACTTACATGATTCTTCACATTTTATTCACGTGTGAGAGTTACTAATTAGTGGAAAATTTATTGTATTAATTATAATCATATCAAATGTAATGAAATCCTACTAATATTATAAACGCGAAAGTTTGTGAGAATGGATGTTTGTTACCACGCAAAAACTACTGAACGGATTTTGATGAAACTTTACAGTAATATAGCTTATACATCAGAATAACACAGGCTACTTTTTATCCGGCACCACGCGGGCGAAGCCGTGAGCAGAAGCTAGTCGGGGAATAAAGGTATTCGAATAGCAATAAACCGGTCGACGTAGATGGTTCTTTGTCAGACGGATGACGTCTTAACGTAAAGATGGTTGTAACTCATACAGTTCGTCATGGCATTCTGAGAGACCTATGTCCAGTATAGTCGAAGATGAGGTCTATTATTGTCTGTGATCTAGTAGAAAGGGAACCACGCGACGATAGTTATACCTAAGTATAAGTTTTATAAGCGTCTTTATCGAGTTTAGCTTTTTTATTATTTAACCAGTTCACTTTTAGTAGGCTTTAGGTTAAAATTATATTCAAAGGTTGCGTAGAAAACTAACTAAAATATAACTAAATTTCAACAAAATACGTGACGTGTTCCGACTGAAACCGTGGTTATAGGTGACTGGGTTGAGGACACGATATACAAGTGTTCAAAACTTAGAGTTTGTAGATCAGATAGATAGATAAAAGACTTTATCTGAACTTCAGACACACACATACAAAATACAACAACTATACAGTAGTAAAAATAAACAATAATTAAATACAGTTAACTATTATCAATAATTAATCTAGGTATAATGTCTATGTGTGTTGCAGTACGTCAAAAAGGCCTTGGCTCAGCGTGATATTTTGCTTTAGAAGCAAAAACACTGATTTTCAGCCATCACCTATTGAGAGCAAGCAGAACGAGTTTCATTCAACTCAATGTGTTATATGTACCTAGCTACTAAATGTTTCTGTTTTTGTAGTAATAATGATTTCCATATAATGTGGCGTTTCCTACCTCTCAGACTTACGATAAGTACGTGATGTAAACTATGACAACAGAGTGCGAAGCGATAACAGATAAAAGATAAATAAGCATAGTTACGATACAATGATTATATTCAGCTTCTGAACTGCACAATCTACTTTTATTAATTTTAGGAAAAACACCGGCACTTAAAAGTAAAATTAATGACTAAACTAGTAAGAGGCCTTTGAGAGGTCTCTACTGATAGAGTTTTCCTTTCGTTTCTGGTTTGTATGGGTCTCTCAGAAGGCAACATATTACGCTATGGTATATAAAAGGCGGTTAAGTACAGGTGCGGAATTAACCTCAAGCGGCCGTTCCGTGTTACGGCTCGCCCGTAACGCTCTTATGGCTTGTATTATTATAACTTCCCGAGAAACACTGGAAATGGAAGAACCGCGCTCGAAACAAACGAAGAAAAGTGTATTTAAAAAAAAACAAATAGTCTTACGTCTGATAAATGTTTTAAAATGAATTATTTGATTTATTTATTCTGATCACAATGTCAATTGATTCAGAATGTCGGAACTAAAATATAATTAAAGTTGTTCACTAACTAAATACCGCAATGATTTATTAAATAATATTCAACAATGAATTAACAACGTAATTCATATTCAAATAATTTAATTTTTAGGTACCACTAAAATTTAAAAAAGGTGGTGAATGAATTTGATCTTCAAAATTTTGTCACCTATCTATTTGTTATTCTAGCTCCCGAATTTACCCGTTTTAAATTTCATCCAAATCGGTTTAGCTTTTACGGAGACTTTCCCGTTTATAATATAAATAGAGAGGAAAAAGGATAGGAGTAAGAAATTATGGCTTTTGAAGTATCTATTTCAGTAGCTCTCGTGATAATAGCACGAGGTATAATTTTTTTTTTAATGATACTGGTCATTTTCACACAGTGTCATTTAGTCCCAAAGTAAGCAGAGCTTGTGTTATGGGAACTAAATTACTGATATACTACTTATATAAGTTTTTTTTGTTGTAAATACATACATGTTATACATAGAAAACACCCAGACCGAGACAAATATATGCATAACTTACAAATATTTGTCCCGCAGCGGGAATCGAACCCGCAACCTTCTGCATCTCAGGCAGGCCTTCGCCCACTGCGCTACAGAGGTCGTCAAAGAACTTGCAATTGTGCGGAAATATCTGTAAACATTCAAACTCACAAATCATGGTAAATACCTCATTTTTACAATAGTATTTAAATGTGTAGGTACAGTAAATGTACATATATATTATTATAGCCTATGTTCATATAATGGTGCATATATATGCAGACTCGGTGCTTCCCATATCTCAACTTGTAGTATATATTCGTACCTATCATTTCATTTAGCATCAATAAATTAGTTTACGTTTACACACGAATATACTAATTGATGCTTAATAAAAAAAACTTCGCACGGCGCGATGCGGAAGGAGAAAGTCGCAACCACTCACTCTGATGAAGACTCTCGGAATGAGTCGAAACTTAGTCGGTGCCTTCACCGATAGTGCAGTACGTGAAAATTCCCGTTTTTACAATATGAATAGTCAAGTTCACGATAGTTTTTGGAATAAAACTTCAACAACATCTTTGCATGGAAAATGTACATTGACAGTACAATTAATAGAAATTGATTTTTGTCTTCCTTCTTCTATTCATTATTGTACACAGAGAATACAGATAAAGAGCTTATATAAAATACAAAAATATAAAAATTACAAAATCATTTATTTCAGACAAGTACATATAGCTATAATTATGAAGAAGCTCTATCCGTCTGTTTTAGTTAAAAAAACTGTGTTACAGACAACAGTGCCTTTACAGGACACTAGCTGCGCCCCGCGGTTTCACCCGCGTAAGTTTCGATTCAGTGGGAATATCGGCGATCTAATTAAAGTTTTAGAACACAAAAGCTGCTATTGTGACTTAACTATGATAGTAAGATATATTCCCTCGCGGACTTTTTTGTAGGTAATAATGAGTACTTTAATCATGTAGTAGATAAATTTTATGTATCATCAATAGTTTTCTCAGCGCACGCCAAATAATACATTTTATAGGCAAAATACTGCTACTTTGGGTTACATTATTGCAATTTTCTTAAGGATATGTGATTTTTTTGAAAATAAATTTTAGCCTATGTTACTTCCTGATTTTTTTCTTAAAATCTTCTTGTTAAAATCGGTCCAGTAGTTTCGGAGCCTATTTGGTACAAACAAACAAAAAATGTTTCCTCTTTATAATATTAGTATAGATGTACATATAAAGGCGAGCTTCACCCATACCAGAGTCTTTATTATTAGCTCTTCTAATATCTGTTTATCCGTGTAACTGAGGTTATAAGTTACAGAGGTCGGATATTTATTCGTACTGTTCGATTGTAGTTTTATGCTCGGCCGTAAATGCTCTTATTGGTCCACATTTGAATAATGCCCAACGTATGTTACTTGTAACGCGCAAAAACATCTATTTTACGACCAGCACCTGACTTTATATTGCTTGCTTTACTTATTAGTACCTACATGACTATATCTCAATGTACTAGTATGTACAGAGATCTAAATACACATAACAATGTTTGTTTTTTCAGAAGTGCTTTACTTTAAAACCATTGTACACTTTTATTCTATGCAAATAAACATCTTAACACCTTAGTTTTTGTTTTGTTTCAACATCTTAAATATTTAATTCGTGAATTTGATCATTTCATATTAAAATAAAAATAAAATGGCATTTATATATTGTAGAGAGTTGCGATCACTCACATTGATGTGAGAATGAATGAATCTAGAATATTGTTTTAGTCTTTGAAAGTGAAACCCAAAAATGTTATGGACACTGGTCAGTTTACAAAAACCTCAAGCGGTCTATGATTTTTGAAATCAAAAAAGGCGATTTTAATTAGTAGGTACAGAAAAATAATTAAATCATTAGGTAGGTACCATAAATGGTTTGATTTAAAAATTAGCAATCGATTTTTTAGGTTTTGGAATTGTTTCTGATTCGGATCATATTTTCATGCGACTACGTTGGTAGGTACTACTACGACTATCTACTACTAAGTTGGTACAACGTCTTTTTTTTTAAATTGGGTTAATACTGAGTATAATTCGGACGATGTATGCCAAGGTTATTAAAATCGTGAGGCTGTATCTTCTTATAAACAACAACTCATTTTAACTTCTAAACGAATAAGATAATAGTTATTTTTTCAGGTGATGATGATGATAATGCGTGATTGATCACTAAAATACAAATTATTTTCATGGTCCCGGTAATTTATAGTTCTTGCAGGTTGCACCTACGACTCGCTACGCCACCGCTGCGCCGTAGCATACCTGTACAAGCATCTAAAAAATTTTTATTTGAGGTCGATAGTCAATAGTCATTTATTTGGTAAGAGTATTTACACGTCACAGATCAAGTTATTCAATACATTTTTTTACTGCATAGTACAGATTTGAATATAAAAGATTACTTAAACTACATTAAAATAAATTCTATATTAAGTTTTTACATTATATAACCTCAAATTCGGTGGTTGAACTCCTAATAACTGTAAAATACCAATTTAAACTGAAATGCTGGCTCATATGACACAATATGAGCCAGTGTTTCAGTTTTAATTGACGATTTGATATTTTATTGTTTATAAGCTGGACCAAAATATGAGAAGTTAGACGAAAGCGCTGCTATAGATGTGTCATGAAATCTTTGGATATTTTGCTTCAGTTACCTTCAGTATACTTAAAACAAGTAGCTAATACGTTCGATCTTACAACACGTTTCTGGAATAAAAATAAATAAAATTCCATTATCCTTCGCCAGGTGATTCTAAACACCGAAACATTCTGCATTCTCTTTATATTGTTTTGTTTTTATAGCGAGAGCCTGTGTTGCCATATTTAAATTTTATTCGCCTTAATGTTGCCACACACGAAGCTTGCAATCTCATACCTATAATATCACAAATCTAACTTTCCTCTTGGATGTATCTCGTCAAAGCTTTAATGCAATGGTGTAAGGTAGAGAATGTATTTCGCGGGTGGCAAATAAATGATGGTATAAGATACAGATGCTTGGGAAATAGAAGCGATTTGGTAGCAATGTTTTTATTTAGAACGCGGCCGTTTCGATGTTGAGCAGGGAGGTACCATGAGTTGATGATCTACAGGATAAAGTTAACATTGAAAACTCTAATGACAGTCTAAAAAGCAAGGTGCAAGCAATTTGTATGGTGGCTTCGATAAGGCTGTCAATTAAGACTGCCACAGATAAAAAACCTATCATTCTTAACAATTTCAGATCTCACATGTGGTTGATACTTAGTTTACAGGTAGACACATAGACACAGAGAAGTTTTCTTTTTTATCTGTGGCAGAACGAGCCGAAGCTCGAAATTAGAAATTTATTTGGATGAATATAGGTCAGACAATGTACATGTCATTAAAATTCAAGATTAGTTACTCTCTTATTAGAATATTGACATGGTTAGGTACAGATAAACACTTCCGTAATCTATTTATAATAAGGTATTATTCTAAATGTCTCGTTGTCTGGCAGCTGGTATAGTAGAAACTTGGTTTAAAAAATCTTTTACGTTCATTAATTCCAAAACACGAAACTGCCACCATGGTAACCCTATTGTATTAAGCTGTTTGATATTTCTACCTGTGTTTTGATTTTAGCAACTAAAAGGGTGCCCGCGGCGCAGGGCGGGCGGGACAAAGGCGGAATAACAACGGAAAACATGACCGTCAATACACAAGAAAAATACTAGAGGTAGAGAAAATTATTAAATTCACTACAGATTTGAAGATGATTGTTTATTGTGGGTAGGAAAAATACGATTGAGCCTGCAGATAATCAAAATAATTTTGAGAAAATGCTGTATGTGGTAAAACAGAAATATTTTAATAAATAACAGACACACTTTTTGTCATGGGTATCAGGAACAATAAGTACCGTGGTACCACAACTCCCAGACTTGAAACAAATACTAGCACATCACGCATTTGTTCCGCAATGGGAATCAAACACGCATCTCTGCTGCTTACCGAGCTATCAAAGGCTGAAACTTTATTTTTAGTTCATCGTCCCACTGCTAGGAAAAAGTCTCCCACAAAATCTTCAATTTCTTCCGATCTCTGGCGGTCTCTCCATAATTAAGTACTATGGATAAACTAGAAAAGCAAATACATCTCACGACGACCCAGCAGAAGATTCGAATCTACCAAAGACTAAATACAATTGGCTTTTAAAAATGCTAAGGAAAATCCATTTCCAACTTCTGCAATTGTACTTGTATAACTGAAACAGATGAATAATCGCCTCTCACCGTCAACTATTGCCAAGGTGTTAACTTTTTCGAACGCTAATTAAGGGGAGGTTCGCAAGTGTGCTTGGCGGAACGTAAATCATCCACACTTATTAAAAGAATTCTCTACGAATCGACCTCTTTAAGACGCCAACCTCTTTTCTTCCCGCTTATAGAAAAATCTGCTGTTACCCTCCTTGGTAAGGTAGATTTTCCTGTGGTGTAGCAAAATACAGTCATCGTAAAGTTGTGTATAGGATTGGAATCGGAAAAGTAATGCTTTTTAATATAAAAGGTGGAATGTGAATGATTTCTGTGTATTAAATATCAGGGGATGAAAATTTACGATGGCCGCTGATGTGTTTTGATATTAATTTTTATGTTGTTTGAGCAGTAAAATAAACTGCAGCTTTTAAAATTATATTGATTTCAATATAAGTGTTTTTTTTTTAAATAAATTAGGTACTTCTTATGTTTTCCAAAAATATGCACATATACTTAGATTGGTTATGGTTTATTTCTTTACATCCATAAAAGCCTAAGTTTAACTACTACTATTAGTTAACATAGTGGATGACCTCGATAGCGCGGTGGGTGATTAGCTGGCTGCGATACAAGAGGTGCGGGTTCGATTCTTGCAGTGAGACAAATATTCTACAGATAGTTATTTCAGGTTTGTGATTGTGAGGATTCCCTGTGTCGTGGGTATCAGGAAATACGAGTACACACACCCAGATCCGGAACAAAATATCTGTAGCACATGTCAACACTTTTCCCGCAGCAGGAATCAAACCCGTACCTTTTGCATCACAGCCGGTTACTCATCGGCATACCATCAGGTCATCAGGGTGACCAAAACCGATGACACGACAAATTCAGAAGGCATTAAATTAATTACTTTATTGTAACACTAGCTTCTGTCCACGGCTTCGCCCGCGTGGTACCCAGATAAAAAGTAACCTATGTGTAATTCTGATGTATAAGCTATATTACTGTAAAGTTTCATCAAAATCCGATCAGTGGTTTTTGCATGAAAGAGTAACAAACATCCATCCTCACAAACAGTCGCCTTTAAAATAGTAGTACGATTATGTTTTCATATATATAAGTAATGTACATTTATGTAATAATTCTCTTTAGTAGCTGGGGGAGGTAGGGTGTGGTACATAATGATTTCCTTAATCTTTGATTCGATTGCACCCTGATCGGGAAGTATTGAAAACCACACACAGGGTGCTCTTGTTTTGGATCAATAGAATTAATATCTGACGTAACATTATATTGTTATCATTTGATATTGATTGCCAAAACGAATAAACATTTTTATCTTAAAACACACCTTACAATGACATTGACATGCTATCTCGAGTTGGTTCCAAAGATAGATTTATCTCAGAGTGCAAAAATTATGCCCCGGGTGAGGATCGAACTCACGACCTTAAGATTATGAGACTTACGCGCTGCCTACTGCGCCACCGAGGCTATGTTAACATATGCGAAAATAAGGAAGGTAACCAATCTGACCTACCTATAGGTACCGAAGAAAACGTTTTTAACAAGACATATTTAGTTATTTGTAAGGATGAAGGTACTTAATGAATACTACAAAATAGTATTTCCAAAAATCATATTTTATCACTGTCTTATTCAACCTTTGTACTGAAATAATTAATAATTATAAGCATAATAATGAGACAATTATAAATGTAGGATTAAAAAAGCATTGTACTTACTAACTTTATTGTTTTTGAACGGAATGTGTGCAAGGAATGATTGTAAAGAACGGGATTGATGGAAGAGTGAGTGAGTGAGTTTTGTTTTTTTTTCTGGAGAGAGCTGTGAAATCTAGTGTGTGTGCGTGCGCGAATAAAAGTATCAAAACCCTGTAAATTAATTTACAGGGTAATTTTTTTTTATTTATTTATTTACCAATCCCACATAAAAATGCTATTGTTTCTAAATGTACCTTCTGATATCAATGAATAAAACCAATTAATTTTTGACATTGAGATTATGGGTGTTATTATGTAAGAATAAATCATACTTAGCCAAAATCGAATCACCCTGTCGATCACCCCCCATTGGATCCGAGCATATTTTCATAAATGCAAACACTCAAAAAGAATTTCCTTTGAAAGCTCATAAATATTTGCCACTTTTACGACTTCTTTTCAATATGCTCAATTTTATGTTCCACCTTAGTGTCTCAAAAATACGGTTGAAATTTTGTTTCTTGGTGAAACTCATCATCCATACCTTTTTTCAATTCATACCGATCGATTTTCTACTCTAGACATTTTTAAACAGAGTTGGAATTAGAGGCGGAAGTTAAACTCATAAGCGCGTTTTAAATCGTCTCGTAGCGAGATTAATCGCGAGTCAAATAAATCCGGAATGGATTCAGTTCGAAATTGGAATAAGAATTGGAACTTATTTGCGATCCATTTGTAGATGAGCTGTTTTTGCGATGAGGGACGGCCACTTAGTGCTGGCCGGTTAGCGTTTTAGGGTTCCGTGCTGAAACAGAACAAAAATGCAAGTTTCGAAATAACAAAAAGCAAAGCACGACTGTATTCCCCATGATGGACATCCTCAGATACATACTCAGTGCTTAGATCTTTGAGGGTACCAAGTATACATCCAAACAATAAATTTGGCACATGCCTTCGCTTTGCAAGT
The DNA here is from genome assembly GCA_958496245.1 of Perizoma flavofasciatum. Taxonomy (NCBI): domain Eukaryota; kingdom Metazoa; phylum Arthropoda; class Insecta; order Lepidoptera; family Geometridae; genus Perizoma; species Perizoma flavofasciatum. Next base: position 10,965,285 of record OY292439.1, on the reverse strand, counting down.
AGTTAGCATTCCACGTGACAGGTTGCAAGTCTATCACTACGTATTACAACACTAACCAATGGCAAATGATTTTGAATTGTAGGTTGTAGGGCATGCCGGTTTCGTGACGATATTTTTCTTCAAAAACACGGGAGTTTCGTTTTTCCTAAAAACCCCTAATTTGGTGGGAATTTATTCATAATTTTTTGCGATCGATTTGTGTGTCTCCAAGAATTGTTTTTATATCGTGTACCTATTATTGCCAAAACACAAGTTTTTTTTTTATATAACAGGTTAAGGTTGCCTATAACGTTTTGTTTTTTTAATATGTACCGTACAGAACATGCTAAATGCTACAGTTCGACTGGCACTTGTCTATTTTTTATGAATTTACATAGCTTTTTGCCAATGAAGGAAATAGGATGACTTGTGAAATAGATTGCGATTTCCAATGAATAAGGAGAGTTCTTTCCAATTCTGCAAATTGGTTCAATTTGGTAGCGACATTTAAAAATGGGATAGATTTAAATTTATGAAAGTCAACAGCTATTACTTATAAAACTTAAAATTATCATGAAAGGATTAATGTCAAACTGGTCATATCTTAAAGATTTTCTCGAAAAAAGTGGTGTACGTGTGTCATACTCGTAACAGCGTAGACTGTAGATAAACAAAGTAAAATCGTCCCTATTTAAATATGCTATAGTGCTGGACCAATTTTATAAATATTCAAACTAATAAAGTACCACATTTTATGCAGTAAATTTAATTTCATTCATGTAAATAGATAGCGGGATACACTTAGTCGTGTCCAGAACTATGTCCTGTTAAAGTGAAAAAAAAATGCAAGAACTTTCGCAACTTTAAAACTCAGTCCTTTTATGTATTAATATTACAATTAATATCGATAAGTATACACCCACAGGAAGCATTATACTCACAGTGGTGACCTCGACGTTCAAATGTGTACAGACGAAAGACTATCGTAGTCTAGGAACTGTAACTTTCGAATTAACCCAAACTGTGATAGCTTACTTATTTGAGCTTTTTGGTCTGGTTTTGTGGGGAAACGGAGCCCTTTGCTCTTTCAAAATTCTTTCAGGGCGACTGGTCGAAGCGGTGCGTGATCAATTTGTTTTTATTGGTATCATTGCATTAGCATTGCGATTCAGCGTGGCAATACAGCCAGTATTTCAGGAAATCTTCCTTCTGGTAGTGATCTGAGTCAGCTGAGCTATTTATAGATCGTTTGCAACGGTTTTTAGACAGCTAGCTTTTTCATATGTATTTTTTGTATATACATACATGTACATAGTTTTATAAATAAATGCCCCTTTGTGATTGTAACCACCACAAGTTTGTGAAGATTAATGTGAAATCAGTCTGTTATTCCTAGCAACATAGAACGGTTCCAAACGGGGTTTTCCCCGCTAACAACATTAAAAGCCACTCCGCAACTTATGGATGCGTTCCAAGCTTGTCCAGGGGAACTACCGCGATGTATCTTAGCCCTCAATGGCGCGGTGGAGCCAGCCGTGACGTGGCGGTGCGGATTCGATTCCCGCTGTGAGACAACAATTTGCATGTTCTGCGCATATTCGTTCCGGGTCTGGGGTGGTTATACCACGGCACTCGTAGTTACTGATATCAACGACCCAGAAAATCCTACTGTTGGGTCTGGACTGGTTATGTTGGTTGTTTTTGGTTTTTATTACTTAAGAAGTTTCTATGTATGTTTGATATAATATGACTTCTATGGAGTTAAATATTAATATGTTTGTTTGGAAGTTACCACTTATTTTCGAAACGGATAATCCGATTTAAATGCGGTTTTTCGATCGATTTGTATGACTTCACGGATGGTTCTCAGATATGTTTAAATACATAAAAAGGTTCAAAAAGTTTGCAAAAAGTAACTACAGAACAGAGAAGTATGTCTCTTCGCCTGCCCTTTTATTGTAAGTATTTACAATAAAAGGGCAGGGTAACAGTTTACGGCATTTCGTCGGCGGACAGACGGACGTGCTGATAGAAACCTAGTTGTCTCCGTCAGAGTAGCACCCCACAGTCCTCTAGGTATCAGTACCAAGCGTAGGAAGTAGGTACCATTATAAATTAGAGTACAATTACTGAGTCCTGACCGCAAAGCGCCGGGCGCCGAAAAGACGAGCTTTTTACTAATAAATCTCAATTTGTCGACACCGTCGCATCGGGGCGGCCACAGTCACGAGATTTCACTATAGAACTGACAGACAAAAAAAACTTGAATTAATCCTACTAATATAATAAATGCGAAAATCTGTGTGTGTGTGTGTGTGTGTATGTGTGTGTGTGTAGGATCTGGAATAACACATAGGCTAATCTAATTTTCGAATCGACCCCTAAGGGGGTTAAATAAGGCGGTAAAGTTTCAATGAAAAAAAAAAATAGTTTGATTCTCTCAAAACTCTGTACAAATATACTTTAAAGTAAATAATGAGAAATGTATTTTTTATTTTTTCAAAACTATCTTTTGGTTTGTGCAATTGAGTTCTAAACTTTGTATAAATTGTAATCCTTGGTTCGATTCATTCAAAAGTTGGTGGACATAGTTTGAAGCCTGGAGACGGTCATATGCTACTTATACCACGCGGGCGAAGCCGCGGGAAATAGCTAGTAAATAACTATAACATACTTATATTTATTTGCAAGAATACAAGTAATAGAATCAGGTCGTTTACATAATTAGAGGTATAAAGCTTTACTATCCTACTAATATTATAAACGCGAAAGTTTGTGAGGATGGATGTTTGTTACTCTTTCACGCAAAAACTGCTGAACGGATTTTGATGAAACTTTACACTAATATAGCTTAAATATCAGAATAATACATAGGCTACTTTTTATCTGGGTACCACGCGGGCGAAGCCGTGGGCAGAGGCTAGTAATATTATATACTTGCACGTCGAAAAGCTATTTGCCATTCAGTTTAAAAGGATTTCAGTTGTAAAGTTACACAAAGATATACTCAAAATAACTTCTGTCTAAGTCTCTCTCTCTTATGTCATTAGATCTTTTATGGTTACTTGTGATAAATAAGTACGCTCTGTAAAAGGTTACCACCAAAACCTCCAGAGTTAATTATAAATATAAAAAGACATACATGGTCGTGACCCCACACTAGGATTCCCTGTGACCATGGTTTCATAACACTCAGACTCGAAGCAAACACCTGAAGGAAATGCAAACAATTTCCCCGCGGTTGGAATCGAATTCTTGTCTCGCATTTGACTAGGTCGTGAATAACCCTTCTACTTTTGACATAGCAACTCTTTCTCTTCCTAACTCTATCCGATCAGCTTTCAACATATAACGTCCTGTCTAAGATGGTTACAATATTGCTAATTTCACCCCCTACCTACCCCTTGAGTGCAGGGCGTTATAATGTAGCTTAAGTGTGTTTTTGGCACGGATGTCTGTCGATAACGTAATGTAAGTGCCATAACAACGTTTCAAGTTATTTATGTGAGGTTTGTCGTGAAACATGAGAACAGCTAGAAATTAAGCTCTATTTAATAAAATAGAGCAAAGATAGGTATTAAAAAAGAATAAAAAAAATAAACTAAATTTTGAAGAGTGCAAAAAGTAATCTCTCCGGCGGGGAATCGAACCCCGGTCTCCCGCGTGACAGGCGGGGATACTTACCACTATACTACCGAAGATGATGATAATCTGATGAAATATATAATACTGAACCTTTGTGTGGGGAAATAATAAGATATATAAATAATATATCTTACTACTATTATAAACGCGAACGTTTGTGAGGGTGGATGTATGTTTGTTACTCTTTTACACAAAAACTACCAAACGGATTTTGGTGAAACTTTACAGTAATATAGCTTATACATCAGAATAATACATAGGCTGCTTTATATCCGGGTACCACGCGGGCGAAGCAGTGGGCAGAGGCTAGTATTATCATATCCGTGACTTTGCATTACAGACAAAAATATAAGGAATCAATGAATTAATGATAACAAATAATGAATGAATGATATCATTCATTCATTCATTCAAACACTTTATTGCACATCGTAAGAAACAACAAATTTAACAAAATATTATTTTTATTAAAGTAAAATGGGTCGTTTTATTACTTATCAGCGATCTCTTCCAGACAACCTTTGGATGGAGAGCATAACAAGCGATTGTAAGGGAGATGGGGATGTATATAAAAATTTGAAATAATAAAGATATGCAACTATTGTATAAAGTTTAACTAAAATACTATACAAAATACATGTACCTACCTTCCAAATATTTAATAATAATAATGCTGGACAAATTTCACACAGCATCATCTAGCCCCAAAGTAAGCAGAGCTTGTGTTATGGGAACTACATGATTTATATACTACTTATATACATTTTTTTTTGTAAATACATACATATTATACATAGAAAACAGCCAGACCCGCGACAAATGAATGTAGATTATACAAACATTTGTCCCGCAGCGGGAATCGAACCCGCAACCTTCTGCGTCAGGCGGACCTTCGCTCACTGCGCCAAAGAGGTTGTCAAATTTAAAGATACATCCTAAAATATTATACATACATCTATAATATCGTACTAGCGACCCGCCCCGACCTTTCTCAGGTCATACCAATCTCCGAATTTTCCGGTGTATTTTCCAAAAGATATCTTTCATATTGACATTTTGTTCTGAAAATTACGAACACAACAAAAAAGATCACCCAAATCAGTCGAGTTGTACTCAAATGATGATCTTTCGTATACGGCAACTGGTTTTTTTTATATAAGACTAGCTGCGCCAAGCGGTTTCACCCGCGTGAGTTTCGATTCCGTCGGTTTCGATATCGGGATAAAAAGTAACAGTAACATTTTACTGCTACATAAATATCCGTGATGATAAAACTATTTATTTTAATAAGAATTACTACCATACGAATGTAACCAACCTTTCTTTTCTATCGGCGATCTAATTAAATTTTAGAAAAGCTGCTATTGTGACCTAACTATGATAGTTAGATATATTCCCTCCAGGATTTTTTGTAGGTAATAATGAGTACTTTAATCATGTAGTACATCATTTTTATGTATCATCAATAGTTTTCTCAGCGCACGTCAAATAATGAATTTTATAGGCAACATTTTGCTACTTTGGTTTACATTATTGCAATTTTCTTACAGATATCTAATTCTTTCAAAACAAATTATAGCCTACGTTACTTCCTGATAATTTAACTTTCTATTGGTGAAAAAATGGTTAAAATCGGTCCGGTAGTTTCGGAGCCTAAACAAACAAACAAACAATTTTTTTTCCTCTTTATAATATTAGTATAGATGAAACATACACATAAATACATTACATATCTTTATAACACGTCCACTAAATCGGAGTCGAGCTCAGCAGTTGTACATAAAATACCGAAATGAGTCTCCAATCTCCGTCACCTCCTAAAACAGCTGAACAAATTGGTGTTCGTTCAATTAACAAAATGTTGTTATCCATTAAAACAAAGAGCATGGGTAGTCGTAAATCCGTGACCGCAGCACTCCACATAATGTCCTCAGTTTGTTCAGGAGCTGCGCCCGGTCTCGGGTACAGAGGCGGACTCAGGACATAAATCAAATCAAATTAATTTATTGCATGAAATACATGTTATAAAGTAATTAAATTACACAGTGTATTCTGCCCTATTGGGCGTGCAATGTTTAAAATTTACAATATAACTAATACAATTACATAAAAAATCATATAAAAATAAAAATTCAATAAATAATAATAATACAATCATTGAGAAAAAAAATGTCTATGTTATTATACCTACCTACAATTTATCATTCATAAATTCATTAAAGGAGTAATAGCATTTTTTTGTCAATAGTTCAGTCACTTTCCTCCGAAATAACGTACAAGGTAATTCTCGTATGGACTCTGGCAATTTATTAAAGGTGAAAGGTGCTGAGCAGAATATACTTTTACGCATTAAGGTTGTTTTGGAGTTGCGAGTAACAACTCTATGTTTGTCACGTCTATTGCGAACCACGACATCAGAGAGTTGTTCAAACAAATCTGGGTTATTTTTAACAAACATCACCGATTCAAATATATATAGCACAGGAATCGTCAAAATATTATGCTGTGAGAAAAATGGTTTACACGTGTCCGTTACTTTAAGACTAAACATGGCCCTTATGCATCGCTTTTGATATTTGTTTTTTTTTTCAATATCGATAGAGTTTCCCCAAAAAAGTATACCATAACGAATATTAGATGCAATTAATCCATGGTACGCTGTTAACAGGGTTTCCACATTAACAATTTTAGATATTTTAAATAGGACGTAAGCTAATCTATTAATTTTCTTACACAAATTTTCGAAATGAGATTTCCAGTTAAGTTTTTTTTCAATAGTAAGTCCTAACAATTTTGTCATGTCAACTTCATTTATATTGTAATTACCATATTTAATGTCAAGTGAATGTAGAGCAGCTGTATCGCGTTGTCGAAAGCTTATCATTTTAGTCTTAGATAGATTTATTTTTAAGTAATTATTATCCAACCAAGCAATAATTGAAGTCAAGGCAGAATTGATATCATTTTCATATGTCATTTTATTAATACATTGAATAGTTACTGCACGTCGTCTCCAAAAAGCGACATAGATTGGGTTGTCGAATTTGGCAGATCATTAATATATATTATGAAGAGTAGAGGACCCAGTACACTACCTTTTGGTACACCATATATTACGGTACGTTCCTTTGACCTATGGACTTCTTCATGTTTAATTTTATAATGAATCCTACTTATGACAGTAACTTGTTTCCTATTATCAAGATATGATTTGACAAGATTAATTGCATTTCCTCTGACTCCGTAAGCTTCTAGTTTATTTAAGAGTATGTCATGACGCACATAATCGAATGCTTGCGTCATATCGCAAAATATAGAGCATATTGGTTCTTTTATATCAACGCTGCATGTAACTCTATGTAGAAAATCATATAAGGCCATATTTATTGATTTATTTTTTCTGAAACCCTTCTGTTCTGTACAAAATATATTGTTTGTTTCAAAGTAGCTATTAATTGCCATACATATATATCGTTCAAAAATGTTTGACATAATAGGTATAAGGGATATCGGTCTATAATTTTCCATGCTCTCCTTATTTTAATAGAGGCTTGTATAATTTAAACTAATAATTAAGCTGAAGACTTTGTTAAAGCAGAAAAAAGTCTTCAGCTTAATTATTAGTATTATTGTTTGAACACGCTAATCTCTGGAACTACCAGTCAGATATGAAAAAATATTTTTGCATTTGATAGCCCACTTCATGAGAAAGGTTTAAAATCACTGACCTGACGAACTGGCAACATGACAAATAACGATCGAAGTATATATAAATGTATCAAATATAATATAATAGCTTATTTTCACTACAGTTACAAAACAAACCCCAATCGGAGACGTCACTTTCAAATATTTTTTACAGTTTTCGGATAATTTTTCGTGTGATTCTGAGCCCACCCCTGTCCCAGAGAAGGATGTCTTCGCCATTTGTCCGGTCAATTAGCGCCGGACTAAGCAATTACCAAAACAGTTGGAGCTATTGTTTCGTCAAAGTTTCATCGTTTGCGATACAGCTAATTGGGATAAAGTGGTAATATACAGCAGCGTAAACTAGCATTTTGATGACATTTTAATGTTGAGAAGGAAATTTAAGTTTTGTTTTCAAGGCAAAGTCAAAGTTAATAGATTTTATGTCATTTAGAATAGTTGTCTTGTTTTAGTTAATTGAGCCTAAAACCTCGCGATCAAGCCTAGAATTAGCATGGCCTGAGCCAATCGTACAAGTTGAATTCATTTATCGAGAAAAATAATCTACACTAATATTATAAAGAGATAAAGTTTGTAAGTTTGTATAAAGGAGGTAATCGCCGAAGTACTCATCCGATTTTAAATATTATTTTACCAATATTTAGATTATACTTCATATTGAATGTATATTACGTCGCTGAAATAACAGGGCTTCTCGTGGAGACTAATTTTGCAAAGTTCGACGAAAACGGTCGAGCGAAACAGCTGACCAGATTTAGATGTTTAGAATCAGTATTGTTCATATCCAAGAATAGTGGAAGAAACAGTGAACGATTAAAAAAAAAGAAATATTTAACAAAACCCCCTTTTTGATGAATCTCATAATGAACCTCATATTTTGGGTTGATAAGCACAAAGTTCCTTCCAAAAAAGGTTTTCATCCTCACGATCTTCAGTACTATATAGCGTCAATTTAGATATATAAATAAATAATGCTGGATATTTTTCACACGGCATCCTCTAGCCCCAAACTAAGCAGAGTTCATTACATACAGACCATTAAACGCGAAGAAACATAGCTTCCTGGTATTTTATTGTGCAATTGATTCCATGTCCTAATTACAAGTGGTATTCGAGAGGCGACGTCGAGCTGCAATAAACATCTCCGCACAGGTGCTCCTGTATTGGGAAACTTGCACTGTTAACCGACGGGGGTGAAAATAGGGGTGGATTGGTATCGATAGAATCACTTAGAATCATAGCATCATGTAGTTTCTATAACACAAGCTCTGCTTACTTTGGGGCAAGATTATGCTGTGTGAAAATATGTTTTATTGACCTAATTTAGTTTTTGTCAGACTTTAGATATCGTTCAGTTGGGTCCGAGAGTAGTGAGTTATTTTTCTCTTATCCAAGGAACATTTTTAAGTATGTGTAAAAGCGCTTTCATTCATTCGGTTTATTTTTAGTTAGGTTGAGCTTTGGTGGGTGCTCTTGAAAAGGGCTTAGTGTTATTGTAAGAACTAGAGATTAGAGTCTTCAAAGCTGGCAACTCATCAGCTATGCCACAGGTGCTGCAGATATCAATAGGCGACAGTAACCGCCCAACATCAGTAGGCCGTGACCTGTTTGCCATGTAACAAAAAAATGAATGAATGAATGAAAATACTTTATTGCACACCTTTAACAAATAGCATACCTAATAACAAAATCATATCATAAAGGAAGTACAATGGGCGGTCTTATCGCTTAGAAGATATATCTTCCAGACAACCGTTTGATGGAGAGGACAGTAAGAAATTGCGAGAGTGGCGAGGACACCCCCACCACTAAATAAATACAAAATATATGTATTTACCAATTAAGAATGCTTTAATTTCACTGTTATTTTATGTACACATATAAAATAATAATAACATAATATTAACTACATCATACATATTATATATATAATAAATATGTTAAGATACATACCTACAGATTTACTATATATGTATATATACATACACATACACATTATAAGACGTCAGTAAAAGACCAGACTCTGCGATACTATGATATTTTTGTCAGATAGAAAAGGTAATCCACGGAAGCGAAAATATGAAAAAGGAAGAAAAACCAAAGCTTACTAAGATTTTCTGTCAAGTTGTGCAGATGTTCATATAGATTAATACGTTAATTTAATGAATATTAGTAGGAAGTTTTGTTTTCTTCGTCAATCTTTTCAGTTTTTATCGTATTTAAATATGTTATTTCCCAACACTAAAAGCAGTCAGCAACTAAACATTGCTTTGATGCTGTTTCCGCCACACCTGAATTAAAAACCATAAATTCCCACCCCGATACAATGAAACGAAAGTTCACGATTAAAAAAGTTCAAAAGAAATGTTTATTGTTATTTTGTAAATTATTAACGTTATTGAAGTTAATATCGTTTCCCAATGTTTAAGAAAATTGGGTATATAATTTATAAATGAACGGAATCATTTTTTATTCGTTTGTGAAACCACCGAGTAATTTTTGATAGGTTGATCAAAAGTACGGTCAGTAGTCAGCTTAAAGAAAGGTTTTTCTGAAAATGTTAATAAAAGAACCGACCGATGACCGATGTGGCGCGGTGGGCGAAGGTCCGCCTGCTACTCAGGAGGTTGCGGGTTCGAATCCCGCCCTGAGACAAATATTTGTACGATATGCAAATATTTGTTCCGGGTGTTCTGGGTATTTTCTATGTATAATAAAACAAAATATCTATCTATGTAATGTATTGTATTAAGTATATCAGTCATCTAGTACCCATAACACAAGCTCTGCTTAGCTTGGGGCTAGATGATGCTGTGTGGATTGTCCAGCATTATTTATTATTTATTTATTTATTTCCAAGTTACGTAGTTTTCGTTTATAACTGCGCTTGCTTGGTCCCCGACTATAAGCAACTGTACTTTCTCTAGTATAAGATTTGTTTTTTGCTTAAGGTGTACAATAAAGTATTTTCATTCATTCATTCGAGCCTTTGAGTCATTTAAAGTTTTGAACTGGGTTCAACTAGGACCTAATCTTATTCTGATTGTAAGCGGGGGAACTAAGGTCTGCACTGAGGTGCCGCATTGGGGTGTATTGTGATGGGGCTGCTTCGCTTCTGCAGTGCATCCGCCATGTTTGCGGAGGCGCGGGCGCGACACGATGGGTTTCATGGCATCGTCCGCAAAGGGACTCCTCCCTGCTCTGCAGAGTGCGGAGCAGCACCGATACCATCCTGCAGGTAACAGCAGATAGGTATGACTCTCCCATGTTGAGATCTTTCGTTCAGGTCCTGATTTAATAGTCTCACAGAATGCCTATCGAATAGGGAAATGAATGAATAATGATGAATTTATATGAATGAATGTATTTTAAATAAGGAATTGTACTAACACATGACATTATGTAACCTACTAACAAATTATGGATCAAGTTATCTGAATAAATAAATAAATTATTATTATCCCCCTTCTAACCTGACCCGAATCAGCACATATCCTTGAAATAGCTGAGAAGGAGTCTGGGTTGATGACAGCAGTGTTCCAGTATCCCTGATCTCTTGGAAGTTATTGGTGATAGAGAGCGTCAATTAATCTTGCAGACACAGCATTTCCAAATTTTAACTTAATCGGTGCAGACAATATGAAGATTATTGCATGTTCTGCAGCTATTTGTTTCGAATCTCGATGTTGTGGTACCACGGATCTCGTAGTTCCGGATACCCACGACACAGGGAATCCTAGGGATCAGTCTATGTAATGTAAAAAGTTTATTTTTAGCAGCAAACGTATATAAATTAATTATCTAGCAAATATAACATTTGACTGTATCCTCCATGATTGACATCCTCAGATACCAAGGAGAGGATACCAAGCAGAGTATGCAGAGGCACGTCCAAACATATTTAACACGTGCTTGCGTTTTGCATATAGTTAGTATTTCACGTGATAGTTTAGGTATGATGTATTCACAAAAATATTAATTTGTTTAAGAAAAAAAGCGATATTCACCATTTTAATAGCAGAAATAAAGATAAATTCGCTGTTACCGCTTGTAGACTCCATAAAGTTAGTAAATCGTTGAAAGGGCACGGTGTACGCTTTTATAACAAACTCCCAAGAGATATACAAAAATTGTCAATAAACAAATTTAAAAACATAATTAAACAAAAACTTTATAAAAAGAACTAAGTACTATAAAATATCTGATTATTTAGATGATAAAAACTTTTGGTTTAAAAATGCTACAACTCGATCAAAAATGCAGGTACATTTTGTTTCGTGAAAGGATCATTAAAAAGAATAACCAGCCTTGTTTTCTTGCCTTTCTTTCCCGGCTAGTTCGCGGAGGAACAGGCAATAGATAAAATCGACGTTTCAAACGTCACACGACTTTGACTTTTATTTTGACTTTGACTATGACTTTGACTTTGGCTTTGGCTTTGACTTTGACTTTGACTGCGATGTTGCAAGTACATCGCCGCCACTGCTAGCCACTACTTAATAATTAAAGTAAGTAGTTCTTCAAAGTAAGTAAATGACATGTTTAACTAGAATAGCCAGAGATGTAATTAAGTTATAGTTCCATTAAAGTGATGTTTGCTAAACTGCGAGTCAATGGAGTGCTATTAATATTTACATTTAATAATAAATGATAGGCTAGTCACTGCAGCGTAGAGACTGTGCTCCACTGAAAGATATAATAATAATGCTGGACATTTTTCACACAGCATCATCTAACCCCAAACTAAGCAGAGCTTGCATTATGGGACCTACGTTATTGATATGTTACTACTTATATTTTTTTTTGTAAATACTTTCTTATTATATATAGAAGATACCCAGACGTGGACAAATATTTTGGTTTAAACATTCTTTATTTCTCAAAGAATATAACTACAGTTCACTTATTATATGAGAAAACAAAACTTTAGTACCTACTTATATGTAAGTATCTACTTAAATATATATCTTAGCACGAGTGTGCTTACCTACCTGCTAATTTAATTTACTTAAGTACCTATCAACTAAGAAAACAAAAGAAAAACAGAGAAAACAAAACAACCTAATCCAACACAACACAAAGTAGGTATGTAGGAACAAGACGTAACCATTCGGTGTTTGCAGACAACTTCGAGAAGGAGGCCAAGAGAAGGATCCAGCTGGGCTGGGCAGCGTTCGGGAAACTACGTCGAATCTTCTCGTCACCCATACCACAATGCCTGGAGACTAAAGTCTTCAATCAGTGCGTCCTACCCGTGATGACCTGGGGTGCCGAGACGTGGACACTCACAGTTGGGCTTATCCACCAGTTCAAGGTCGCACAGCGAGCTATGGAACGAGCTATGCTCGGGGTTTCTCTGAAGGATAAAATCCGTAATGAGATTATCCGACAGAGAACGAGAGTCATCGACATAGCTCAGAGGATTAGTAAGCTGAAGTCGCAATGGGCTGGTCATATATGCCGAAGAACCGATAACTGTTGGGGTAAACGAGTTCTTGAGTGGAGACCGCGTCTGGGTAAACGTAGTGTGGGGCGCCCCCCGGCTAGGTGGAGCGATGACTTAAGGAAAGCAGCGGGCAGTAAGTGGATGATAAGAGCCGAACACCGGGCTCAGTGGCGCGTATTGGGAGAGGCCTATGTCCAGCAGTGGACTGATGTGGGCTGATGATGAGACACACATTTGTACAAAGAAAACCCACCATTCATCATTTTTTATAGATAGATATCAAATACCTATCCAGAAATAAACCAGCTAGACAAAGCAAAGTATATATAATATGTATGTATTTACAAAAAAAAATGTATATAAGTAGTATATCAATCATGTAGTTCCCATAACACAAGCTCTGCTTAGTTTGGGGCTAGATGGTGCTGTGTGAGTATGTCCAGCATTATTTATTTATTTATTTATAAAGTAACTTTGTGATGTTACCACACACAGGCCTACCCTCATTTTTACTGGCCGGTGGTCAAATATTTGCCGATCTTACAAACGTTTGTCTCGCGGCGGGAATCTAACCCGCAATCTTCTGCGTCTCGAGCGTGCCTTCGCCCACTATGCCATAGAGGTCCCCTATATATTATGACAAGGTACTATTATCTAATATTCTACTAATATTACGACGATCTCGATGCGGTGGGTGAGTTACAAGAGGTACGGTTTCGATTCCCGCTTCGGGACAAATGTATGCATCCTGGAATCATCCACTGCTTGGTATATACCTTCGCTTCTGCCAGCCTCCTCTGTCCTGTGTGACTCATATCCAGGTTTGCCCTGCTATTTGGAAGAATTAATCGAACAACCGCGCTGTAGGGTGACCCGGACTTCTTCGGCTTTTCCTCGGCCACCACTCAGTCAAGAGTTTACTTTAACACTAGCTTCTGCCCACGGCTTTGCCGGCGTGTACCCGGATAAAAAGAAGCCTATGTGTTATTCTGATGTATAAGCTATATTATTGTAAAGTTTCATCAAAATCCGTTCAGTAGTTTTTGCGTGTAAGAGTAACAAACATCCATCCTCACAAACTTTCGCGATTATCATATTAGTAGGATAGGATAGGATATGCAACATAAGGCATAGGCTTATTATATCATTATTTTTGGTAAGCGACAATTATAATTTGTGTTACGGTAAGGTATCATTAAACCGGTCTTTATAAAGTCATAAAATTAATTTAAAATTATGTTTTTTTCCTTTTTGTGTGAGCAGAGCTGTATCGCTTTGAATAATATCGCGACTCTACATGTCCACTCCACCCTTACTAGGAGATGCGTTGCCCTAACCGAATCGTATCACGGAACCCTCCGAGGGGCACTTTTGATTTAATTCCCGTTTGTTTAGTGACATCGGACCTTACTATGATTTAAAGAACATTAGACGATTACATTTTAACAGGATTTAGCTATTTCTATTCAATTTGGTGTGGTCACCCTTTTTCCATGAAGAGCTCGTATCCTTTCGACTTGTTTCATAGTATTAATTCCATCGAGCATCGCCAAAGGTCATAAAGACCTATTCTACTTATAATATAATTGCAAAAGTATTTATGGATGTTTATATAAATCAATAAATATCCGACAGACACATACATAGTTCTGAGCCCGCACTGGGGTTTTTATGTCGTGGGTATCAGGAAAAACGAGTACCGTGGTACCACGAAACCCAGACCCAGAAAGGAGTCATCGACCTAGGTCATACGAGGTAATTTTTATAAGTGTTTAAAGTTAATTAAACCATAATATTGTATTGGACATTTATAAGTTTTTGCGTAGACTCAGGTGTTTTTTACAAATACCTACATACAGTTTAATACAGGGTTTTCAAACCTACCTTAGGCAAGTATGTTACGTGTAGTGCACGGCGCGACGCGGAAGGAGAAAGTCGCAACCACTCACCCTGATGAAGACTCTCGGAATGAGTCGAAACTTAGTCGGTGCCTTCACCGATAGTGCAGTACGTGAAAATTCCCGTTTTTATAATATGAAGTATGTTACATATGTATTCTTCATATAAATTTTGTTTTAATATTAGTTTAATTCTATGTAATTAATATTTGTTAAGAACTGTATTATGTAGAAAGTTATTGATATACCTTCTTCACTCGCTTTGTTTATTAGTACGGCTACTAAGTACACTATTATTAAACTAATTATGATGTAAAGTCCGGGGTGAGTCTCTGTGACCATGCGACACAGGCTCTTTGAGACCTAGTAAACTAGGAAACAGTTCCTAAAGGAAACAGTGCTCCTTAAGGTACATAACATTATTAAGTTAATTGATCTTTATCTTTACTTGTATCACTGGAATTGTACCAAACTATATTTTTGAACTAATAAACTTTATCTTTATCTTATAAGACAGACCCCCTTTAAAAAACCTCTGTGAGAGTAAATAAATGCTAAGTTTATTATTATTTCTACATTTAATTTATTAATCTGGCAGAACAGATATAACCGCCTATTGCAGGACGATAGTATGTTGGTAATTAGTTCATAAAATGTTAATTTAAGTCCTCAATAAAGTGCGTTATTATTATTATTTATATTTGATATGCTCCGTCTCATGAATATGCCAAATTAGTTGTCTAACAATAAGTTGAGGATTGGTATGAAGCTATTTAAAATGGCGCACGTAGCACGGGCGTGCCGCCGTAAACATGTGAAAGTTTTGCACGGATGTCGGCACGTCCGCTCGGGGTGCTGTTCAAACTCATCTGACAGCAAAAACTAGTGTTGCCAGCTTGCAGGATTCAATGGCTAGATGTATCTTAAGTATACTGGCCATTTCACAATTGAGTTGCATTTTATAGGCAAAATTGATATTAATATTAATTAATAATGCTGGACATTTTTCACACAGCATCATCTAGCCCCAAACTAAGCAGAGCTTGTATTATGGGAACTACATGACTGATATACTACATATATACTTTTTTGTTTTTGGAAATACATACATATTATACATAGAAAAACACCCAGACCTGAGACAAATATTTACATATAAAATGCCGATAAACCGACGTAATTTATGTGAAATACATATGCTATCAATATTAATCTTTAAAAAAAACTTAAGATATCCTTATCTTATTTGTTTTTTATTTATTTATTCAGGTATATTAAAAACAAAATCTTAGGTAACATTTATAATAAGTAGAATTTATGGAAATAATAAAGCCCACATTAAAGGCTTGTGTCTGGTAATATAAATAACGGAAATTATAGCTATAAATAAATTAGAAAAATCTATCATGTTAATAATGTATGATGGTAACATAAATAAATGCTATGAAATATTTTAATAAATTTTGATGGGACTCACTTTTTTAGACCAGATCACAATGTTAAGTACTAACATTGTGCTGGTTACGAAAGTGGCAAAACCGAATCTTATATCAGTTTAATTTAGCCAAAAATTACTTAGTTGGTAACAGTGACAAAAACAAGTGACTGACTCTATTCACGTAGGCGGGGCTTTACATTTTCGCTAGCCAATAGCGTACCAGAATTATTCGCTATCTCTGCCTATCTTGTGCGCCGTCTCGTTCTTATTCGTAGATTACCGTACTCAATTCTTCAATCGGTAGCTTGATTTTTTATGGCAATTCTAAAGTTAGAGCTATTGAGCTTACGGAAATATGGCGAGTTTTAAACGTTGCCAAATATTTTACGTTTGGTATAAAAACATGTTTTCTTTTGATATTGAAACAATAAAAGTAATTTTGTGGAAATAAGTAGAATAAACTCCAACACTAGCAACAATGGAAGCTGAAAATATAATTAATTTAAAATCCAGTTGAATGTAGGTACTCCTTACACGCCTCCAGTGCCTTAAATATACCTACATCTGGACTGGATCAGCTCAGTTTGTCACTAATTAAGAAGGTAAATTATTCTAGTCAAAGTCAAAGTCAAAGTGATAATTAATTTATTCATTAAAATCACAAGGATCACTTTAAAACGTAGATTTTATCTTCTGCCTGTTCCATCCAAGTATGTAGGTAAAAACTAGAGAAAACTTAAAAATAAAATCTATCTTCATAAATACTTAGCTAAGTATGTTAATTGAGTATATCTACCAGTAGCGTCTAACTTCCAGTGGGAACTTAATTTAATATCCCAACGATTAGTAACGGTTTTATAACTCATCCAATTTATATTTAATATTTATAATCCATAAATACCTTCGAGCTAATAAAATAATACGTATAATCCCATAGATTTTATTTCAAAGGCGTAAAGTTCTGTTTTGTATGTAATTGTATGAAAGGCGAACGTCAATATGTTAGTGTATAATAAACCGATGATAAAATCGGACAAAGCAAAGGTGTCGGCTAATTTGACGGGGGATGAATGGAGAGCTGTGGGGAGAGCGCGCGTCGCGAGTTATAGCGGGGCGGAGAGCGGAGCGGAGAGCGGGCGGTGAGCGGGATGGTTAGCGGAATGGTGAGTGGGGCGGAGAGCGCTGTGAATAGCGGTGTGGACAGTGCAACGGAGAGCGGGCGGTTAGCGGGGTGGTGAGTGGGGCGGACAGCGGTGTGGACAACGGAACGGAGAGCGGGCGGTTAGCGGGATGGTGAGTGGGGCGGAGAGCGGTGTGAACAGCGGAACGGAGAGCGGGTGGTGAGTGGAGCGAAGAACGGGGCGGTGAGCGAGACGGTTAGTGGAGTGGTGAGCGGGGTGAAGAGTGATCGGTGAAAATTGTATTCGATGTTTTGAGTAACAACCCATGTCAGTGCATCTTGTCTGTCGACAGCAACAATCTCATAGTTTTTTTTATACAACTTTAGTGGCAAACATGCACCCATCTGTTGGTAAACGGTTTCCGTAACCTATGGACAATTGCAACACCAAAGGTATCAGGTACTTGGTACTCTTAAAGATCTATGCACTGAGTATGAGTATGGGTATGTATTGGAGTATGTCCATCATGGGGAATAGAGTAGGTACTGACAGTGTTTTGTAATTGGAAGCTTGCAATCGCAACGTACCCTTTTTGACTTTGTTGTGTCGCATCCGGCGGAAGGGGAGCAGCGTGCCGCGCGCGCGCATTGTCACCGACGTGTTGGTGCAGACTCCTTTATTGTGCGCTATCGGTTTCAAGGCAAAAAGCATCTCTTGAGCATTGTTCCCTCATTGTTGTGCTGTTCATTTTGCAAGAGTTTGAAATATATAAAAAACGTAAAGTCTTTTAAATTCCTCTCTTTGATTTTGAAAATGCTTTTATTTGTGTAAATAATCAGATCTGATAAATATCACGAATCAGGACGCAAAATATTATTTTTAATTTAATTGTTTAAATTGTACTCAGTTCGAATCGTTTACGACACCGCCATAGAGGGGAACCATTTTGAATTATATTATACTAGCTTTGTATTATAGTTGGGATCCAAAAGGGTATTAAAATGTTGTGGTGCGTATGTTTTTTTAAAGTTTTGATCCCTAATGATATCCGGCTATGATAAAACTATTTTTGTTTTGGTTTAAATAAAAATCGTACGGTGAATGATGACTGGTATGATGTTGGTGTGGTGTTGGTGTGATGACAACGATTCCAAAATATCCTAGTAATTTAGATTAATCAATATATATAATTTATAAATCCTACTAATATTATAAACGCGAAAGTTTGTGAGGATAGAGTTTGTTACTCTTTACGCAAAAACTCCTGAACGGATTTTGATGAAACTTTACAGAAATATAGCTTATACATTAGAATTACACATAGGTTACTTTTTATCCGGGTATCACGCGGGCGAAGCCGTGGGCTGAAGCTATTAATATCATAAACGCGAAAGTTTGTGAGGATAGAGTTTGTTACTCTTTACGCAAAAACTACTGAACGGATTTTGATGAGCATTACTAGCCTCTTCCCACAGCTTTGCCCGCGTGGTACCCGGATAAAAAGTAGCCTATGTGTTAATCTGATGTATAAGCTATATTACTGTAAAGTTTCATCAAAATCCGTTCAGTAGTTTCTGCGTGAAAGAGTAACAAACATCCATACTCACAAACTTTCGCGTTTATAATATTAGTAGAATTTCATTTTGCAAAGTATGCTCTAAACTAGAGGTGAAATTGCACACAATTTCGGTGCAGCGTGGATTGACCTGAAAAAATTCTTGTTAAATAAATAAATAAAACATGACAGTGTGCCTACGCCTGATCGCCGTTGTCGGTGGCGAAAGTGGACAGCAAATTGTGTAGGTGGCAACTTTTTAATAATTTCGGTCATTTGTTCAAACAGCGTTATCTAGTCCTATAGTAAGCAGAGCTTGTGCTATGGGAACTACATGACATGACTTTAGCCGTAGAAAGTAATTCCAAGATATGTTTGATAAGAAAAATATATTTTTTATTAAGTAACTGACATTCACAAATACTTTTAACTTGGTAAAGATCTGTGCGATAAATAAATAAATAAATAAACTTCATGACTAGTATATAGTATGACTGACATAGTAGTATATATTACGACGGCCGATGTGGCGCGGTGGGCGAAGGTCCGCCTGCGACACAGGAGGTTGCGGGTTCGATTCCCGCCCTGGGACAAATGTTTGTACGATCTGCAAATATTTGTTTCGGGTGTTCTGGGTATTTTTCTATGTATAAAAAAAAATATCTATCTATGTAATGTATTGTATTAAGTATATCAGTCATCTAGTACCCATAACACAAGCTCTGCTTAGCTTGGGGCTAGATGATGCTGTGTGGATTGTCCAGCATTATTTATTTATTATATACTTTTAATTTGCGATGGTATACCTATGTCCTACGCCGGATATTAAGACGAGCTGATTGTGTATGAGAGCTCTGATTGAGATGTTCTGAACTAAGCTAGTGCACCCCACATTGGTTGATAGTAAAGGACACGCAATTTCACCCCTAGTTCGGTACATACTTTGCAAAATGAATAGTTTCATATTTTTTAATTCAACTAAAAACTTCGCGTACCTACACACAAGTTTTCTGCAACTTGCAAAACGGTATACATTGTTGCCTGTTTCTGGTTTATCTATGTTTTGGATCATACAAAAGTTATGACTTATATAATATCTAAATATGTAGGTATATTGTGTATAATAAATTATCAATTACCAATTAAACCCCTTTTAAAATTTCTTACAGTCCGTCCATCCAAAGGTTGTCTGGTAGAGATCGCTATTTAGCGATAAGACCGCCCATTGTACAACATTGTTAAAGTTGATAGTACTTAACTAAGCTGATATGTTATTTGGTGTACAATAAAGTATTTTCTATCTATCTATCTATCTATACAAATAGAGCTTGCTAGCGGCATACCAAATGGCCCGTCGTTAATAAAAAGACATGCTATCTGTCTTTTGCATTCAAGATTTGCCAATTTTACCGGTAAAAGTGTAGGTTTTAACGACCTCGGTGGCGTGGCGGACGAGTATCTGTGATGCAAGAGGTACGGGTTCGA
Organism: Perizoma flavofasciatum; assembly: GCA_958496245.1. Taxonomy (NCBI): domain Eukaryota; kingdom Metazoa; phylum Arthropoda; class Insecta; order Lepidoptera; family Geometridae; genus Perizoma; species Perizoma flavofasciatum. The sequence goes on along the minus strand of OY292439.1, from coordinate 10,945,010 downwards.
TTACCGGGTAAAATGTTGGCATGTTCTTCAGAAACTTGTTCTGACTTTGAGCACATCAGCTTAGCTAAGTACTACAAACTTTGACGATGTTATACAATAGGCGGTCTTATTGCTAAATAGCGATCTCTACCAGACAACCTTTGGATGGAACGGACTGTACGAAAGTTTACAAGTAGGTATGTGGCTATGTAAGTTTATGTTATTTTATTTTATTCAAAATCATAGGTAAACAGGTAACATAGTGTTTCTGCTTAGTATGCTATTCTAAGATTTTTACTTAGCCAGTAATATTGCTCTATCGACCCTATAGAGTGTTTTGAATTGACAAAACGTAACTTCCTTAAACAAATAGCCCGTGAAATTCACCTTTAAACAACAATTAATCACTTTTAACAGTCGAAAATGGCCATAAAAGACACAATCCCAGCAGATGTCCCTATTTAATAGTTTATAATTCTTTGGGTGTTATATTTCTGGCAAATCGAGTGCCATTCATACTGCCTTCTCAATTAATACAATATTTGTCACATAAATTATTATCGACATATGCCTTGAGATCCTTCCGGAATAGTGATGGGACATGCTTGTGGCTGGGATTACGGATTTAGTTTGGACTTTTTGAAAGGGTTATTAATTTTCTGATAATTGTTTTTTTTTATAATAAAGTATAGGATGTATAAGTTTGTGATGAAGTATAGCCTAATTGATCTTATAGTGGGAATCAAACCTGTACCAGTTGCATCTCAGACATTGCAGAAAGTAGGTAAATTAAAAAAAAATCATCCTACTAATATTATAAATGTCAAAGTTTGGATGTTTAGATATTTGTTGGATAATCTGCGTAACGACTAGACCGATTTGGATTAAATTTGGAACATGTACAGATCGTAAATTCCTTATAGCCTACTTTTTATCCGCATACCGTGTGGGTGAAGCCGTGTGCAGAGGGTAGTCATTTGTAAACGGTGATTTAAAAAGAAACAAACCAAAGTATGGCGAGCTCGTTGAGGAATGTCATTTGACGCGCAACCGATAATATCTCGATAACGGATTATTAATTTCCCAAATAAAAATAAAAGGTAATCGCATCATAAAATAAACCGTACTATTGGGCTTATTATTCGAAACACAATAGTTTTTAGCGGTGGGGCAGACGCGGAGAGTCCGACACGGGGGGAAGGAGGCACCGCAAAAACTGCACCCGACTTAATTATAAAGAGACAAGAAGCGCCATTAAATAACGATTCGTTAAATCTACGCTCTCGTGTTAACACCACACGTCTCCTGTCCCTATCGCTCGGTACTAACACAGAAAGAGAGAAACATACATTTCGAGCGACGCCCGGCGAGGGGCGGCGTCGACGATATAAGGTTTAGATTGACTGGGCGTTCTCTATTCAACCGTTTTTTGTTTGCGCCCGGCAAAAGCGTTCGGGAGCTTTTCATTTGGTGTCGGGTCGTGATCGTAAGCACTCGTCCGAATTCGAACATCGAACTGGACAATGACCGTGTAATTTACGGATAAGTGCGGATAGTTACGGACAATGTTATAAATCCCTATTCTAGTGAAGTGCGTTGAACTTAAAATGTCGGATTTGCGCGGTTCGTCGCCTCTCTCGCGAGGTTCGTTGGAGAACGGTTTCGGGGCACCGCTGGCCGCGCTGAGCTCGTTGGCGGAGCAGCCGCCGCCGGCACCGAACCCGCACGGGATCGACCACATCCTGTCCCGGCCGGCGGTGGGCTCGACGGTCGGCGCTGGTCTGCTGACGCCGCGGCTCTCGCTGGCGGCGGCGGCGGCGGGCATGGCGCACTATCTGCAGCACAAGCCGCTCTACTGGCCAGGGTTTCAGGGTCTGGTCTCCAATCCTATGGCGTGGAGGGATCGATTGCAGTCTAGTGAGTTGTTTTACTGCTTTGTATTTACGCGTAATAACTTGGTTTTTTAAGTTATTTTAAGAATGGTTAGTACGCACTCGGTATTTTAATTTTTTTATTAATCCTTTCTTAAAGTCGTCTGGAAAAGAGCGTTTCTAAGCGATAAGACCACCGATCATACTTCAAGTTGTTTTAACATTTCTATTTATTTTTCTTATGATTATAAATTAAAGTAATTTAATTCACTTATGGCTTGGTGGGATCAATTGCAGTCTAGTTTTCTTATGTTTTGTGCGATAAAAAGACGTTATTAGTTTATTGAGTTATATCGAGGCTTTCATAATATGTATTTTTTTTAATGTACATGTAATGTATGGACATTTCCAATATTTGTAATTAGTTGAACAACTTATTATATATATCTAATTACCTGTATTAGTCCTACTAATATAATAAATATAAAAGTATGGATGTTTACTGGTAATAATCGCACGCAATGATTTATAATTGATTATAACTATTTTTATAATATCACTAGCTTTGAGAAGAAGCTAGAGATATTATAAAAATAGTTGTCCCTTATTCAGTTTCAAGCGTAACATTTTCTCAAGAAGTTCTTAGGAAAGACTTCAACGCGCTTCAAGTGCATTTGGTTTTATGAATTTTAACCGACTTTAAAAAGGGGGAAGATCTTAATATGAGGTACCTATGTGTATTTTAAGAACTATGTCTTGGTAGAAATCGGAATAAAATAATATGACTAATGATTTAAAATTATGTATTTTTAATCATATGATTAAATACAAGAAACACTCAACAAAATAGGTTATAACTGAATATAAATAGATGACTTTAAAAAAAAACATCTGTAGGTCCATCATTATTTATAGGTGGTTCATTTTAGCTCTGTTATTTTAGTCTATAACAAAAAAAACAGAGCTAAATGAATCATAACAACAGTAAACTAAGAACTGTGACGAGCGATGTGGCGCGGTGGGCGAAGGTCCGCCTGCGACACAGGAGGTTGCGGGTTCGATTCCCGCCCTGGGACAAATATATGTACGATCTGCAAATATTTGTTCCGGGTGTTCTGGGTATTTTCTATGTATAATAAAAATATATCTATCTATGTAATGTATTGTATTAAGTATATCAGTCATCTAGTACCCATAACACAAGCTCTGCTTAGCTTGGGGCTAGATGATGCTGTGTGGATTGTCCAGCATTATTTATTTATTTATATTTAACTATATTGTTAGTTTACTGTGAGAAAATAATACCAAGAACTTTATAATAGTATATATGAATAAGTTAACTATAGTTAACTATAGTTAACTATATTCTATTCAACGTTATTATAGTTAAGTAAACATAACTTAATACAGTTTTTACTAGTTCGAGAATATATGAATTAATTTATAATTTGAACCATTTTGTGTCAAATATATTGTATATTTTACTTTACTTTTACTTAAAAATACTACTTCATCTGAAGGGACCTGCTATATTTTTTTAATATGTTCTTAACTAACGGCTTCCTGAACTCGTAAATAAAATGACATAATTTATCATAGCCACAAATAAACTCTACTAGATCGTTTTTTTGTACACAATATCCTTTGAGAGGTTGTGGCCGAAGGCTTGCCGACGGCGGAAGTGTCCGACGGGCGCTGCCCAAGCCGACATTTACTGTCTGATGTGTGGCATTACGGGGAATCGACCGGTCAAACTTATGCGGTGGCGGTGGCGGTGCGGTGGCGAAAGGGAAAGGTTGTCAGGAGGTTGTTAAAGTTCACGTCAATGTATGCCCGCCGCCGCCGCCGTAACCGCGCCAGTTTGCGGAAGCCTTTACGTATGCACTACGATTAACAATAGTGATGAAGGTTAGCTGTTTTTCTTGATGGATCGGTTTTTATCTAAGACTAGCTTCTGCCCACGGCTTCGCCCGCGTGGTACCCGGTTAAAAAGTAGCCTATGCGTTATTCTTATGTCTGAGTTATATTACTATAAAGTTTCATTAACATCTGTTAAGCAGTTTTTGTGTGAAAGAGTAACTCGTGAAAGTTTGTGATGATGTTTCTTCCTCTTTCACGCAAAAAGTACTAAACGGATTTCGATGAAACTTTACAGTAATATAGATTATACATCAGAATAACACATAGGCTACTTTTTATCCGGGTACCACGCGGGCGAAGCCGTGGGCAGAAGCTAGTATATTATAGCAGCTTTAATGTAGTTTTCAGTACTTACCTTCGGCGATATTAAAATAAAATGTAATTACTTCTACGGTTATTATCTGGAGTGGCGGATAGTGTGGCTTGTAACTAGCTTAATAACATGATAGCATATAATACGTGAGTTTATTATGTACTACATTGTATATAATTAACACTAAATTCATCACGAAAAACGTTAAAACTGACACTTAAAGTGAATAACTCAATAATTTATCGCAATTTGGTTGTGAAAAAATTTAAAAGTATTGAAAAGTATAAAGTGGAGAGTAGTTAAAAAGCCAAAAACCATATAGCTTCGAAAGAGTCGGGTATATTATAGAAATCGTTCGTAGAAATTCTAGACACGGAATCTTTATGTGTTTGTGGAGTCAGTACTAAGTAGGTATATGTTCGTTGGGTATTTTTTTAAGTTGATATGTATCATCATACCGTCAGTTAGGTACCGTAAATAAATAAATAATGCTGGTCATTTTTCAGACAGCATCATCTAGTCCCAAACTAAGCAGAGCTTGTATTATGGGAGCTATATGAGAGATATACTACTTATATTATTTTCTGTAAATACATACATATTATACATAGGAAATACCCACAATACACAGCAGTGTGTAAGATGACATGCGTCTTAAAACAAAATGTACTTAATACAGATATCACAGAAACGCAATGGCGGTACTATCGACTATAAAAGTGACATTTGTTTTTTACAAGCCTAGATTATTATTTATTTAACTTGCCGTTACTAGTTTTATATTATCTGTGGTTAGTATGTATGGGTCAAATATTGTAACTGAATTTTAAATGATTGAGCTGACATTTTGCCTACACGTTTGGTTTGGATTACACTGGTTATGGCATGGTTAGCTAAGTGAAATCATTCTAAATTCAATATGGCGGATTCCCAAAGATGGCGGACCAATTATCTTTTATGAACTCTACATGATATGGGTATTAAATGAAAGGGTTTGCTGAGAAAAAATCAAAAAAGCTTGTTTAAGAAGTTTTCTTTAAGTTAATAATTTATTTCATATTTAAATCGGAGCAATGCACAAGTGTTATGCGAACTCGGTCAAGTTTTTTCCATCCGTATTTTTTCGGACTTGGATCGAATGCGGTACAAAGTACTCGCTGCTGATTTATTAACCTCCTAAAAACATTTTGGGACAGTCCATTTAAAACAATAATTTCACATAGTTTAACAATAATCTATTCAATTATCAAGAATAGAGCTTAATTTGTTCATAATCCTTAATAAATAATTAATAAATAATGTTAGACATTTTTCACACAGCATCATCTAGCCCCAAAGTAAGCAGAGCTTATGGGAACTACGTGACTGATATACTACGTATATACATTTTATTTTATTTTTGTAAATACATACATACTATACATAGAAAACACCCAGACCCGAGACAAATGAATGCAGATCATACAATCATTTATCCCGCAGCGGGAATCGAACCCGCAACCTTATGCGTCTCAGGCGGATCTTCGCCCACTGCGCCACAGAGGTTGTCAATCTTACCTGAGGGTAAGTGATGAATCAATCTTACTTTTAAGATACCACAGATTGTATATTTTGAGCAAAGCCAGACGATGCTAGTGTGTAGGAACCATTCCCTCGACGTGCTCATTTAAAAAAATAGTTTCGACTATCTTTATACAATGCCCACCTACAGCAGCAATTTAATATAATTATGTAAACATACATAGGTATATAAGTGAAATACTTGTCTGTTTCTAGCACCATTCTAAGTAGTAAGTTTTCGACGTAACCAAGTATACTCTATGTTCCCATGGTTAAAAATAAATGAGTATGAGTACGTCGCTTCCTCGATAGATTCAAGTAGGTACCTACCTAATCGTAATGTTCACACGATGTACAATAAGTAGGTTTTTTTTCTATCACCCGCAACACCCTCTACCAATATTATCCAATAGAAGGATTAATATTATCAGAATCCAGCAAAATTCGATTATACTATCAACAAACAACTCGTAATATCTATAACAAGGATCAGTTCTGTTCGTCACAGGCCACGGATTTTAATAAAGGCCTATCTAGGCGGCATGCTACTTATTAACTGGTATCTCTGATAAGCTATCGCAGATTGTATCAACTAATAATGTGTAATAACAGTAATAAGAACCTAAGCCAGCGTTCACATGCAAATAGAGTAGTTGTGTACGTGACCTAATCATTTCTAATTGATAACATTCAAGACAAATGAGAGAAAAGGTTTTAGAACTTAAAAAAAATACGCTAGCAACTGTGAACCCCATGATAGACGTCATCAGGGTATCCAGAGGCACGTGCAAATTTTACAAGCTTGGTTATTCTTTTTAATGATCCTTTTACAAAACAATAGTTACCTACATCTTTTATTGAGTTGAAGCTTTTTCAATCCCAAGAGTATTTATATAGAGTATACCTTTTTATGTTTTTGTTTTTAAATTTGTTAACTGTAATTTATTGTGTATCTCTTGGAAGTTTTTTTATAAAAGCATACACCCTGCCCTTTAAACGATTTACTAACTTTATGGAGTGTAGAAGGCGCAACAGCGAATTTACCTTATTTTTAGTATTAACATTGTGATTATCGCTATTTTTCTTAAACAAATTATTATTTTTGTGAACATACATAAAATTTTCATAGATGTAGGTATTTTCATCGGCTATCTTAATATTAGATAGACAGCATAACCCTCTAAAATTCGGCTAAACTTAGCAATACCCTTCTACCATTGACTCATATTTCACCCAGGGTTGGAACAATCAATGGACTAGCTACCTACCTCTATACTCTATTACAACACGGTCTTAATATTAGAATGAACAAAAACAGTTTAATTACACAACAAAGCGAGATTATTATTAAAATCCCAAAACCATTAGAACATTCGCGAGCCGTTACGTTCGGAAATTATTAATTAGTTAGGGAGGTACCGCTGTGGTCGCACTGCGCACGAATGAACTGGGACACATTTTTTTAATTACAGAACCCACCCTACACTGTCCAGCAGGAGAGGGGCGGCCGGCATATGTTACAGGGAATTAAAATTCCAGTTTTCGGATGCAGTTTTCAATTGGAGTTTTGTTTGGGAGCGAAGTTATGATAGACTTTTTGCGAGGACCAGCCGCTGGTAGTGAATTGGTTCGTTGTTCAGTTTCTTTATGATTATTTGCCGAAAAGTTTGTTAGTTTGATATCAGAAGTGCAATGTGGTTTTCTGGACGGCGTGTGTTTGGCGTTTGGAATTGTTTTTCAGGCAAGAGATAGATAGTCAAAGTTCAAAGTTGAAATCACTAGGATCATGTGGAAACAGCAGTTAAAGTGAATTGTGCGTGACCAAGCCAAGAAGAATCAGGCAACAAATTCTGCTAGGTTTTTTTTACCTCTGCTAGATAGGTACATCGCATAATACTTTGCCTTCAAATTCAAATTAAATTAAAAATTCAAACAGAGTGCAATTTACAAGTTGATCGCGGATTTACAATGATTTCATCGCTAATAGATAACCTTTGGATGGACTTGATGTGAATGATCAAGGACTTTAAAATGGTGCACATGCAATAAAAGTACATGCTGTAAAAACGGGAATTTTCACGTACTGCACTATCGGTGAAGGCATCGACTAAGTTTCGACTCATTCCGAGAGTCTTCATCAGGGTGAGTGATCGCGACTTACTCCCTCCACGTCGCGCCGTGCACTAATACAATATTAAAAGTCAAGTTCACGCTTGTTTTTGATATAAAAAAATACATGCATAGATTTAGGCATTGTTTTATATTGGTCTATATTTTTTAATGTTTCACTTTAGTTTAGACAGTGTAAATAAACGTATGACTTAATCCGTTATTAAGTCATATAATAATTGATAATAATTTGGTATTTCGTGGTACCTATCCCCTATTTGAAAGAAACATTCCAAATGGGCATTATTCTGAATGAAGCAGAATTCTCTCTGTGTTCTGGAATCTCGTGATAAACAGGTGTTCGCGTCGCGATTCGTTCGTGCAGTGCGGTGATACGGTTAGTGTAGTGTGTCGTAATGTGAACATGGACTTTTCTGATTCCATGAAATGAGGGTAGTTGCGGCTACTGCCGTTATTTCTCGACGATAGCTTCATATACTCCAGTCATCCCGTGACCACGGCTGTTGCAATACAGTCGAAACGTAGGGAAAATAATAAAAAAGGTAAACGCAATGAAGACCCGTAATACTTATGATAATAATTATAGAATAGAGCCTCGAATCTCTATTTGTCTTTATTAAAACAACTAGTTGTTGACCGCGGCTTCGCCCGCGTGGTATGTTAATAAAAGTAGCATATGACCGTCTCCAGGCTTCAAACTATGTCCACCAACTTTTGAATGAATCGAACCAAGGATTACAATTTATATAAAGTATAAAATTCAATTGCACACCCCAAAGGGTAATTTTGAAAAAATAAAAAATACGTGTTTCAATATTTATTTTAAAGTTTATGTGTACCGAGCTTTGAGTGAATAAACCAAGGAATATTTTTTTCCATACAAACTTTACCACCCTGTTTAATCTTCTTTGGGGTTGATTTTCGAAAATAAAATTATGTGTTATTCCAGAACCTAAACTATCTACACTCCAAATTTTATCAAAACAGGTTTAGTAGTTACGGAGATACGTGGTAACCAACATTCACACACACATACAGACTTTTGCATTTATTATATTATATAGTAGGAAGTAAGATAAATGTCATGTGAGTGGTTAGAGCGCGTGATACTTAATTAAACTCACAAAATATTCGCAAATATCTTTGTGTCAGCCAACTGATTCTTTGCTATATACACGGAGAATAAAGACAAAAACTTTATAGGACTTTTCCCCAACAAACCTTTGAGCAACTAGCTCGCAAAGTTTCACCGCTCTCAATAAAACACGAGAACGGTACAAAATTCAGCAACAATTAAGCTGCAGGCTGCGTAACCGGCAATTATAGCTCGGTCGACATAAAACCTGCACAATCTCAGAGCCTAATGAAATTAAATTAAGAATAACATAATTCCGAGCCGGGGAGGGGCAGAATCCCCTCCCCAGTGGGGGATCCCAGTGGGCCTCTATCCTTTGGCTCCATCTTTGTTTTTCGGTGTGAGGTGACGGTTACACAAACGCCATATTATTATGTTATGTTCCATGTATTATTATGTTATGCGCCGTTATAGTAGTTCTTGTTTTGATTGTTTGTGGAAAATGATGTTTTTGTGCGAGAGTGTTTGATAGTTTTATGAAAGAGGCCGGGGTAAGTGATATTTATGCATCTTTTGATCAGGTAAGTTGGAGGGTGTTTTTGTTACATTTGTGCCGCTATGCGGCCGATGACTCTTGTACATTGTAGAGGGGGTGTCACTTTATACACCCTAATGTAATCCAAAAATAATTGGTACTAGTGTCTAAAAGTAATTTCAGAGTATATAAAAACTGTTTACTATAAATATAATTCATCTATCAACTAGAAAACAATATTATATAACGAACAGAGAAAACAAAGTTCTTTACGATGTCTTCAAAGAATGGAGGAAAGAATAAAAATAATTTGAATAAATTAAGTTTGATGAGGTTCTGGCAGTCCGCCAAATGGAGCTTCATGAGATTGATGAGGCAGTTTATTGTGGGTTGAAGAGATAGTGTATTTCATCAATATTTCCATGAATATGCAAGTGGAACGCCCCACGACCTATTCATACAACTTCATCTTCCCGTTGCAACTTCTAGGAATGGAATTTTGAAAAATACTTCTTTTTAATGCACCTCTACACGAAGAACTCTCCTTATTTTAGATCTCTAGGAATTAGGATCATGCTGTGCGTTGATTATCAGTCAGTATGTCACGCAACGAGTTTGTGTATATTAATTTCATCTTCAACAGTTAGATCTCCCAAAAAGTGCCAGGACGAACGGTCTTGGGCAACTTCGATCCATCAACTTCCTGAAACATCCTACTAAACGCGAAAGTTTGTGAGGATGGATGTTTACTCTTTCACGCAAAAACTACTGAACGGGTTTTAATAAAACTTTACAGTAATATAGCTTATACATCAGAATAACACATACACAAACATAACACGGGCGAAGCCGCGGGAAGAAGCTAGCCTTATATAATTTCGTGTTTTTATTACACACAATGAAAGGAGTCATATTATAGTATTTTTTAATAAAAAAAATTATAGTGAAACTAACAATCTGTCAAAGTACCTTCTAACTATTAAAGCATTATAGTTGCGACGCGAAAGGATCACTCACCCTGATGAAGGCTCTCGGAATGAATCGAAACGTAGTCGGTGCCTTCACCAATACGTACGTGAAAAGTTACCATTTTACAAAATGAATGATCAAATTCACTATAGTTTTGGAAATAAAAAGCGTAATATTTTTTTAATAAGTTTGTGAAATAGCCAGACAGTGTTGTTTATACAACAGTATTATACAGGGTGTGCAAAAAGCCCAGTTATTAAAGCAATATTGGCGGCGGCCGGCGCGCCGCAAAAACTTGCCCGACGCAAGACTAACCTAGGTAAGTATGTACTATATAAATACATAATTGGGTTGTTTCACAATAGATTTGACTGGATAGTAGCGTAACTATAGAGTTTCCAAAATAACGAAAATTTGGCGATTAAGTTTGATGGAATCAAAGAAATCATAAATTAAAATAAACTTGTTAGTGATCAAAATAAAAAGCTAGTTAAGAGCTTTCTTACTTCACTACATCAAATGAGAATGACCAGTTTTTAAGTAGCTCTGAATTAGTATTATTAAAAAGAAGTCTGACTTTGGCTTTGACAGTAAATACGATTCAAATCAGCTTGTTCGTCAAATTTCAGTTATATACCTCTAGTTATATATTTCGGTAGCTGCGAATAATTATCTGCGCCATATTTGAGGGTTTTCTGCAAATTTCTTGTTAAATAAATTCATAAAACTACTTTTATTAAATTATAATTAAATATAAATAATTAATAAATAAGTTGTCTTAAAAATATGTTGCTGTAATTATGGAGCACTGTGTAATACAAAATTTAGTAAACACGTACTTTGTGATATTTTTTAGCAGATGCTATTGAATCTTCTGTTCGGGTGAAAATGTTCTACATATTTTGTTCTATTTATAGTTTATCTGGTATTAAATACGACGCAAGACGTGATGAAAGATCATTTCGGCTCACCTTAACAAGTAATCTATACACTCCACCCGTGACAAACAAACGAACCAACGCCACAAGAATATACACTGATTTCAACATCACGCCACATGTTGAAATCAGTGTATATTGTTTGCTACATTGATAAAGATAACAATATCGTAGCACAGTGCTATATCTAGAGCGAGCGTTTGATGCCGCCGCGCCGCCTACGACACATGCTACGTATGTCGTAGCGGTGCTACGCCGTAAGGGCTGTGCACACTTGAGACGAACACAATACACAAACTTACACAAATGATTCACAACCGATGAGTGACTCTCATTTTGACCAACAAGACATTAGAATAAATTGTTTTTGGCATACGTTTACATTTATTTTGATTTGCGATGATGGGCTTGCAACGTCAAAGTAAAATGTGACATGTTTAGACGTGTCTCTGACTACCCCCTACCTGACTATCCTCAAAGACCTACGCACTAATTATGTATCTGATAATGTCCATCTACGGGAGTACAGTCGTGAGTATGTTTAAACTAAGCAGAGCTTGCATTATGGGACCTACATGACTGATATACTACTTATTTACTTTTTTTTTGTAAATACATACATAAAAAACACCCAGACTAGTTGTTTTTTTTATATTAAACCTCGTAACTAATGTCGTTTCTTGTCTAAGGACATTTTTTATTCAAAAAGTTTCTATACATACGGCCTTATCACGCATTATCTAAGTGACAGGTGTATCTGTCGTCGCCACATGGTGATACAGTTTCATTACGACCGTGTGTTTACACGCCCTTATCTGTTTGTGAGTCGCGCGTGTGCGGACGCCCTTATCTGTGTAGGAGTCGTTTGTGTAGATGTCTTTCTTACGTTATCTGTTTATAGGTGAGAGTGCTTATGTCGTCGGAAATTATGTTGTGATATTTTTGTTGTGGGCTATGTTTTTTTTTCAATTATTTTAGTAAATAGATAAATAAATAATGCTGGACATTTTCACACAGCATCATCTAGTCCCAAAGTAAGCAGAGCTTGTGTTATGGGAACTATATGACTATATACTTCTTATATAATTTTTTTCCTGTAAATTTATAAATATTATACATGATAGATATTTGAGCATATAAAGTCCCTTCTTGGAAATTACAACTAAACCTTACAAATGTTTTCGTTTTTGCAAGTAAGCATACCACGTGACGGGTTGCAAGTCTATCGCCGCTTATTAGCACACTAACAGATGGCATATGCCTTCGATTTTTTGGTTCTAGAACATGCCTGTTTCCCGACAATGTTTGTCTTCACCGTTCTGAGGTTTGTTAATGCACAAAATTATCTAAAAGGAAAATTTAAATGTTTAAGCAACCAAAAAAAATAAACATTCAGTAACATACAGTGAAACATACACTTTTTGACCCCAAACATTTCGTGCAAAAAATATTAGTTATCAATCAAAACGTCAATTGACTCTGGTGTACCTATAGACATTGTCATTACCCACTGTTTGGAGCCTACTCCATTTTCCATTCTATATTAAGTTTTGTTTACTCGTATTTATTTTACTTATGGTTTCCAATAAAAAAAACATTCATTTATTAATTTATCCATGTTTTGAGCTGATCGCATCCAAGTCTTATCCTCGATCCTCTCGATTTAATCGACCCGTCTTACAGTGCTGCGTATAAGTATCCATTCTGTACGTATATTAGGTATGTTTTGTGATTAGGTATGTACAGAATTCCTTTCTCTAGGTATCCATTCTGTATGATTCTGTACTTCTCGTATATGTACAAAATGGACAGAGGAATATCTCTAGGTATCCATTCTGTACATAAACAAGCACCTAATCACAAAACATACTTAATATTTTCACGAACGCAACCTCTCATAACAAACATTTATTTACCTTTCGAAGAAGATGCGTGTGCAGACGGCCTTATTATCATTATCTATAACAGGTGCGATGTCTTCATTATGTCTCGTGTAGAGCCGCCTTACGCCGTGTTCTACGATTATTGGTTGCTCTTACACGCGAGGTGAATATGAAAGACTTTCAGGGAAAAGAAGGAACTTACTTACGAGTGTGTGGCTATGATTGTACACGAATACTGAATATAAGTGATTTCAGTGCTAAAAAATGATCAATTTATTTTACTCAAGTTTAAGATTTATCCTCTTATTTATAATCGCTAGCTAACTTAGCGTCGCTAACTCTATTCCTATCCTTTTCTAACACTAAACAAAGGATAGAGACAGACAACTTTTAGCACGCTGCTAAAGTTAGAGAGTGATTATAAATAAGGGGGTAATTTTTGTCTTTATCTGCAACTAGCTTCTGCCCACGGCTTCGCCCGCGTGGTGCCTGGGTGAAAAGTAGCCTATGTGTTATTCTGATGTATAAGTCTTAATAGTGTAAAGTTTCATTAAAATCCGTTTAGTAGTTTTTGCGTGAAAGAGTAACAAACAATTATACATCCTCACAAACTTTCGCGTTTATAATAGTAGTAGGATTATTATGTCAGTCGTAATGTTAATATGCTTTTATTGCCTATATTTGTTAGAAAATATCTTACCTTAAACCAAATACGGATAACTATACTAACTATAACTATAACTAACTAAATTACTAAAACTAAAGTTACGAGTAAAAACTAATGTTAGCCTGCTAAACTGCAACATCAAAGTTGACCATTAGCTCATACAAACGCACAAACATTATAAAATTTAGCATATATATTTTACAGTACGGTACATGAGAATACTTTCAGTATAAAGTAGTAAGCTTGTTGCGTCACGCGACTAGCGCAGACACCGTGGCTTGCCTGCGCGCCCATAACATAATATTATTCGACAGAATAAAAATATTTAATTTCTTTGTGATGTCCTTTTGGTTAGCTTTTAATATTGACGTCTTTCTAAGGGAAATTTGATAGTAATTTAAAAAAAAATTTAGTGACTTTTATTTGCACAAGACTAGATACTGCCCACGGCTTTGCCCGCGTGGTACCCGGATAAAAAGTATCTGATAAAAAGTAGCTCGTATAAACGCATTCGCTCGATCTTTTTTCGTCGACAGACGTTGTAAATTTATCTCCACGAAAAGTCCTTCTATTTAATGGATTAATATACAGGTATAGCCTATTTACACCCTGAAAATACATTGTACACATTAGTGAAATGTTTTTGAATCGGATGTTTAGTTTCGGATATTGCATTTAAACTTACAAACTTCACTTTTTTCTAATATTAGTATAGATTCTGGGCTACTTGCTTCAGTGATTCATCGAAAACGTCAACGGATGGGCTGACACGATATGCAAGTAATATGGTACTCAGATAACGCTGTCATCTTTAACTAACAAAGTTACGATCGACATCTCTAGTAGTTACAATGTTTTTAATAATAATAATAATGTTTATTGTTCAAAGTACATAGTTTACATTTATATCTTATCTAAATCTTACAAAATAGATTAGGTTGTCTGGTTCAGTTGCCATTTGTAAACATAATGTTAGTGTTTAGAACTCTGAGTATCGGACAAGAAATTCTGTTTCCCGATGTTCCCCTCTCGACATCTTTAATCATCTGACGCGTCGAATAACTTTGACAAACATAAACCGCCTTCCCAGAGGAGGGATGACAATTAAAACAAAGGAAACTTTGCGTTTTCACATGTTCTTGGAAATTTCACGAATGCTCGGTTTGAGAGACCCCTCTTCCCCCGGGGGTGGGAGGGTGGGAGAGGGAGGTGTATTTGCAGATGATGGAGCGCAGATTCCTGCGTTGAAACGGTGGTGGATAAGATGTATGTGAGATGATATTCTCTTATGCTTTGAATATTGTTGTTGTTTTCACGCTTGGAATTAGTGAATGAAATAAAATTAAAATCATTAATGTGGCAGTATGAAAAAAAAACAGATTTTGTGTCACCTTATTATCTAGAAATAGGATGTTTTAAAACGTAAAAAAAAAAATGGGTTTTGAGCCTACTTATAAGTAGAACTGAACAGAAATTCCCAACGCACCTTCCCGATCCATATAGACAGTTGTTATTTATTTATTAACAGTTATTTATTGCACATTTTATGAAAAGTGAACAATAGACGGACTAAATGTTAAAGCGTTTTCTACCAGCAAAGAAAACGTTTTAACATTCATTTAGTTAGTTAAAGATGTTGAAAGTTTAATTTTATAAAATTACTAAAAATATAAATACCTAGTACCAAAATTAAAATAACACTTTTAAACGGATTAGTCGCGTTTTTTTTAAATTTATTGGTTTTCCTGACGGTTTAAAAACCTAAAAAAACGTTTAGTAAAAATTGCTAGAGCTGTGTAAAAGTGTCTTGATTCTTCTCACCACCGAATGCCTCACGCCCATCTGATAATATAACATGGATGGACACAGGTACTCTTAAGTAAATTAATATAAATTTAAATAAAACATCAAACATACTCATAAATAGTCCCCACACTAGCATACTGATACTCTCTGGGCAGTGAGTATGAGGTTTTGTCTAGGTTTTGTGATACCACAAAACCTAGACTCAGAGCGGATATCTGCAGAACTTGCAAACATTTGTTCCGCAACGAGAATCAAATCGATTACATAACCTATTTTTTTTAATATCGAGATAAATTGTTTGTCGATGCCTGCTCTGAAGAACTCATGTTTTTTGAAGTGGGTCATGTTATAATTGTGTTTTGCCACTTATTATTTATTAAAAAAATATGTCCAGCAGTGGATTTCTACGGGCTATCTATTTAGATGACGATAACTTTTCGATGAAAGTTGCATCAGATATAACTTACTGCAAGATTATGAATTCATGATACGCAAATAGAATCGCGCAATAATCATAATCAGAAGCAAGCCACCCACTTACACAGAGACATAATTCCAACTTGTTGACAAAACACCCATCTCCAGCAATAACAATGAAAATTCTGAAACCCTTCACAAATCCGTGCATTCCTTCACGAGACCGCACCCCCTCCCCCTTCACCCAGGGGGAGCCTTGCACCCCCGCGGCTCAATTTGTAGGGGCCTAACGAGGAGCGAAGGGGTTTGCTTGTAACTATGTGCTTTTTAGATAAGGGGCTGGTTATGTGAGGGTATTTGGTACTTAATTTGGGTAGATTTTGTGAGATAAATGTGCAGACCGCTTCTTAGAGTGGGACCATTAGGCGTGGGGAATAGGTTTTTGAGTTAATCATTGTCTATTTTGGACAATGAAATATCAAGTTGTGTTTTTTAAGCCAGTGCTATTTTAGTGAGTATTGTAGAGTGATAAAAAGAGCCGTGTTGGCCTAGTGGGCGGTACTCCTACTTCTGATCCGGAGGTCGTTGGTATGTGGAATTTTTCCACTTGAAAAATGTATGTGTGCATTAACACGTGCTCAAAACGGTGAAGGAAAACATCGTGAGGAAACATGCCAGTTTCCCTAGAACTAAAAAAATGAAGGCATGCGCCAACAGTTAGCGTTGCATTAAGGGTCGATAGGCTTGCATCCTGTCACGTGGAATGCAAACTATTTGAAAAACACGGGCATGTGCCAGATGTAATGTTTGGGCGTGCTGATTACCCTTTCTTGGTATTCTCAAAGATCTACTAACTGATGTTCCTCACATGAGGATGTTCGTCATGGGGGACACAGTCGTGAATGTGTTTGTTTTGTTTATAGAGTGATTCAGCCTCTTTATTTGTAGAAAGCTACACGGTTTCAAAACGGCTTAAAATTCGATTGAAACGCAGTTTTTGCAAGACTTCAAGGATTGTTTTTAGAAGGATTTTATCGCCACTTGATAGTCACTAGAAGGTTTTGATCTAGAAGTAGAAAAACACGTCAAAACTTCAATGTTCTAACAATATTATCTATTCTTACATTCGACACATTGTTCGATTCTTATGTTCCAAACAACAATATCCACCCGAATTCAAATAATAAAGTTACTCGTGAATAGGGCAGTGAGCGCGTCACATTGCAGGCCGGAGAGCGGCTACCGACATGCATTATGCAAGCCGAGCCGGCAATATCGCGCTGTGCACCAACTTTTTGACACTTTTGTGTATAATAGCACAGATAATATAACGGCCGAGTCGTTATATTATCTGTGCTATTATATTTCAAGCTGTCATTGGTAGTTTAGCATACAGAAAGAATAATAAAACGACTAAGGTAGATAGGTTATTTGATATAATAATATGATTTTAGACCAATCTATGAAATGATTAATTTAATTACGACTCGTATTAGCGTTGCCATGCAGAGTGGCAATGCAGTTAGCATGTCGGGAACGCTTTCGTGTGGTAGTGATTGGATCAGATATGTATAGTTCGTTCTGTCTGAAACGGAGACAGCTTTTCATCGAAATAATGTAAACAAACTTATGGATTATACTTTTATTTACAAAACTAATCAAAAGGTGATAACAGAAAGTGACTTATATAGGTTAATAGCTTAAGAGTGTATTTTTTTGCAGTGACCTTGATGGTAAAAAACACGTCTGTTTCCCTATGATAGACATACTCAGATCTTTTCCAGGATACGCAGCAGGGGTAGTCAAAGGCATGTCTAAACATTATATTTGGTACTTGCCCACATTTTGCAAGCAATTTTCAAATATTTTGCAAAACATGCAAAATATTGTCTCCGAGTATTCTCTTTATTCTCTATCATGAAACCGACACAGCAATGTATATTAAAGTTACACGAATGCTACGCAATCACAAACCTTATCCACCAACCCACAACTAAATGTCTACCTTACATATATACAATAAAGCTTAGATTCGCTTAACAAAATTACTTTACCAGCATGTTGTTATCATGAACTGTAGTGTTCACGTAATAGAGTTGAGTTTAGCATGGCTTTAATAATGTTTTGATATGGTGGTCAATGTAGCAAACATGGCGGACATTAGGTTTAGTAACGATTGCCTGTTTAGTGAATAATTCTACTATTTACTGTTTTAGCTGCTATTCCGCTTCAATTAGTATTTTGGCTTTATTACGAGTATTGTCCATTGCTCACTCTCATTTAGTTCATGTTGTCTATTCCCGCTTCTGATTTTTGGGTTAGAATCTGCTTTAAAATCATCTTAAAATTTTAGCATTTTAGAGACGCTTCAGTTTGGTAGTCTGGAGTTGAGCTATCTATAGATCGTTTGCAACAGTCTTTAGATGGTTTAATTTGTATATTTTGTATAAACTTACCAGAGGCTAGTAACTTATAGGTACTGTAGGTATTAAAATGTATTATTTCTTTAAAAAAAACGTATACTAACTTAGTCTTTTCATCTTATTTCAAAGATAAGATCTATTAAGCGAAAAGACTGCCCATTGTTATTTTAGTTTTATTAATTTTTTGTTTATTTTGTGGTGTTTATTAAAGTATTTACATTCATTCATTTAACCTAACCTAAAGCATTGATCAAAAGTATGATTAAATTCGTTTTGAAAATGGCTGACATTGACTTTTTAATCTATGACAGTCCAGTTTAAAAGTCATCCGATTGTAGGGCGCCTTCATAAAAGGCAGATTTAAAAATATCATAGAAATAATTTTAAATTGAGAATACAGTTCATCACCACTCTTTTATTTCGTAAACAGCCTTGGGTTAGTATCAAACTGAACTGCCACAGATCAAAAATACATGCATTTGATCAGTGCAGGTGCCAATCAATTTATTGTTATAGAGATTAATCAATTCCTAAAAAAAATATACTACGTGTCATAGAGTAAACGTAAAAATACTGTACACGTCAGCAAGCCAAGGTACAGGAGAGAAAATAAAGTCGCTGTCATAACGCTTGTCTGCAAGGTAGGTACAGTCGCCGCCATAACGCACAAGTGACGTCACGTGTCACGCCCCAGAGGTGGCATCCACGGAACTCGTATTCAATTCTATTTTACATGCTCTTTGTACATGGAGGGAAGGTCAGCAAAACGAGTTGATAACTCAGTTGTTTATTATAATTTTACGTATTTTGAATGTATCCTATGATTGTATTAATACAATTATGTTTCGAATGTCTTGAAAGATCTTCTATAATAATTTTAAATACTTACTAAAGTTTGAATGTTTTTTGATAATAATCGAACCGATTTGGATGAAATTTAATAATTATTATTTAAAAAAATCAAACAAGGTTTTATATTGGCACACTTTTAATATAATTAATAATATTTCTGTGATCTTGTTCTTAAATATAACAGTTGAGTCTTATAAATGTACTCAATCCTTGAATGATGTACATTCATGTGTTTTTTATGTATAATATGTATGAATTTATAAAAAAAAGTATATAAGTGGTATATCAATTACGTAGTTCCCATAATGCAAGCTCTGCTTAGTTTGGGGATAATATTATAATTATTTAGATATTTGGGTACCTTGCTCTAATTAAGTATAACATACATTTGGAACAGCTTCGTAACCTAGAATAACACTAAGATTAATATTTAATTCGGGAATCACGCGAACAAGCCATGAGCAAACACTAATATTATTAAAAACAGTTTACCATTTTAAAGGTAGTTTAATACTGGTTCTTGTTACACAAAGAGTACAGTTAACAAAAACGAAATCTAAAAAAAATGCTGAACATTTTCAAATAGCATCATCTAGCCCCAAATTAAGCAGAGGTTGTATTATGGGAAGTACATGACTATATACTACTTAAATACATTTTTTTGTAAATACATACATATTAAACATAGAAAACAACCAGACCCGAGACAAATATTAGCAGATACAAACATTTGTCCCGTGGTGGGAATTGCACCCGCAACCTTTTGCGTCTCAGGCCACTTCTTCTTCGCCCACTTCGCCACAGAAGTCGTCATTAAATCTTGTCTAAAAATATTGTTTTACATCATCAGCTAACACAGATCATCGCTTAACCAAACCCTTTTCAAAGTTAATACCATTTGTTTCTATTTTCCGCTTAAAAATATCCCTAAATCAAATAAACCACCGCCAAATTCAATTTAGCAAAAAACCATTGCGAATCATCCGTCGCCCTCCGGCTTTTATCATTATTTTCATTTTTCGCCCCCTCCCCGGGGGCATTATGTCGCCGACTGTACTGACGCTTCATCAAAACATTTTTATACGCGATGGTATTATATCGCCTCTGTCTTGTTTTATGCTCGTTTTATTGATATCTTTCGCTTGAAAGATCACATGCGCTGCGTCAGGACCTCCTTTATAAAGGTGCTACACATCTTGATTTTCACGAGAAGGTACCTCTAAAGTACGTACTTATAACGTAGGCATGTCTTAGTGACAGTTTTCTAAAGAAACTTGTATTTGGGCATTCATTAAAGATCTTTCATAGTTTAGTGCGAATGGACCTTAGACTAATAGAGAGCCCATAATCTGTGATTTAGTCGTTATGTGCGGGGATTAAACATGCAAATTGATTAAAAAACCGTATTAGAATTCGATAAATCGTTTCAGAGATAAACAAAGACAAACAAACAACCTCTTAGGGCAAACGCATAAACGAGCTCCGATCGTCGCGGGTAAAAAGTCCTGTGACAAACAGACCGAGGGACTGACTGCGTAGACATAGACTAGGGTTCTGTTAGCACTCTACAGAACACTAACAGAACCCTAGTCTATGCCTACGCAGGGTACATAATGGAATACAGAATCCTACAAATTGAGGTGCATAGACTGTTTATGCCATACTACCCATATTTATTTACGAATAAAAAAAAAAAACTTCGAATTTTATGCTGAATACCGAACCAACCACAGATAAGTAAATCCACTATTCCCTACAGTTTGTAGATTTAGGTTTTACTGTTCCAAAAGTTCGGTTAAGTAACTACACATAAATATTAATAGTGGTCCGTAAGGTGACTTATGGCCGAAAGTACTAAACGTATTGCCTTACTTTACTATAATTGTACTGTGGTATTGCCAGGAGAGAATTATTGCCATTTATTATGTGCATGTTTTGAATTATTTACGTCATTTCGTTATGAATTGCCTCGGTGTGCAGACGACTCTTTCAATTGTCCTTTTTAAATGGTATCTAGAACTTTATTAGACATTTTTTACGACTATTTAGGTAGAGATAAAATATACAAATGAAGCCATTTAAATACCAAAATAAAGGGCTTTTCGTAAAGATTTTCCTAAGTAAGTCGACAAAAAAACGGTCGAGCGAATGCGTCTCTTAAGAAAGCTACCTTAACGTTAAGCCTTGTGTAGTCGTGTGATAGCTTGTTTACAACAAAATGAATCAGTTTAGAAATTTCTTTGACAGGATATCGAGTGGGTCGCCATGTATTCTAAGCATAACGCTATCGACAACGAACATCTTTGAACTAAAGCAGTGTACTCTTTTCCAGTGTCGAACAACGCCCTGAGTGCATGCGCGGCGCAGCAGGCCATGGACAAAGACGGCAAGAAGAAGCACACGCGGCCCACCTTCAGCGGGCAGCAGATATTCGCGCTTGAAAAGACCTTCGAGCAGACCAAGTATCTGGCGGGCCCTGAGCGCGCCAAGCTGGCGTACGCACTGGGCATGACAGAGTCACAAGTTAAGGTAAGCTACCTCTATATACTACGAAACTAGACTGTTACTCGAGCTATATCATCATCTTACCTTTCTGCACACACTGTTGGGTCGAGCTATATCATTTCTGCACACACTGTTGGGTATAGGCCTCCTCTTTATAACGCCGTTCTTTCCGATTCCTTGCGATTCTCATCACTGATTCCCGGCCACGGTGACGATGTCAACCGACCATAGAGTTACCATGAGTTATATAATAATAATTAATAATGTAATAAAAAAATCGTTTATTTGGAGTTAAACTATTATTACAACAGGTACTTATTTACTAAGTTACGTAAACAACTAGATACAACGCGTTATAAGTAGGTAGCCGCTTAATTGAATTTTTCGGTAGGTACAATTGAATTTGAATTTGATTTGACTTTTAGGGTACTAAATCTGGTTCACTGATGAACTCAGGCAAGTAGGTAGGTTTTGCTCCTAGTACACTTTAAACCAAGAACAAGATTTCATCACACAACTATTATTAAATCCACTATTATATACTGGACTTAATATGCTAACTTAGGTAGGTATACGTAAAATGATTCTCAATGAGCAGTACACTCCAATTATTGAACGGTAGGGTGAGCGCAGTTGGTGCGCGGCGGTATAATCCGATTATACAGATTGAAAAGTCAATCACTTAGGACACGGAATAACTTGCTATTTCTATGTAGACAACCTCGATAGTGCAGCGGGCAAGTAGCCGGCTGCGATACTTGAGATGTGGATTCAATTGCCGCTGCGGAACGAATAAATGGCATGCTGAGAAAGGATTATTAGAAGATTATAAATAAATAGACACCTAACAGTCACAGACGAGTACATAGTTCTGAAATACTCTAGGGTTTTCTGTAAAGTGGGTATCAGGAATTACAGGTACAATGGTACCACAAAACCCAAACCTGGAAAAAAATATCTGCAGAACATGCAAGCATTTATCCAATATCTTACAAAAATAACTTGTTGATAAACATATCCCTTAACGATAATTTCAAAAAGACTATTCTAAATAAAATTCCTATTCATATTAGAGAAAGCGAATGACTCTCTGTAATAAACAGTCTCCTACAACAATCCTCAAGATAACTACCGAACTAAACACATCGCAGTATTCAATTAATCCAAACACATAAAATAGGCGTAAAAAGGCGCAGTTTTATTCCAAACTAATTAGGGTGGGACCCTCGCTACGCTCGTTGACCGGGCAGTCACTGTAGCCAACCATAATAAGTTTAGCACCAGACTGAAGCATTCATGGGGTTACATTAAATTATTATGTAAATATCTCATCCGATTATCTGGACAAACTTGGCAAGAGTTTTTGCGTCTCGTTTCCTCCGCAAAAAGCGTCGATGGGTTTGCAAGCTGTTACGTGGAATGCTATCTTGGTAACCTCAAAGATCTACTCACTGAGTATGTATCTGAGGAAGTCCATCATGGGTAATACAGTCTTGAGCGTGTTTGTTGGTTTCTTTTAGTTTTTCTTGACTATTTTGCGGACTGCTTTCAAGCAGACCAAGCCATTTCTACGTTGGTATAATGTTCTCTTTCACCTCATTCTGCTTCAAGCCTCATCTAGCTTCATTTAGATGTAATTCTCTGCATTGAAGTCCCAGAAACTTAGGCAATGATTTAGTCATGTCTTGTTGTTTTTTTGTACAAAAACTGTCAATAAAACATACGCACCTAACTGAAGGTTCTTACACAAAAAAGTATTAAAATCGTACTATATGACAATGTGAGCTCTGCTCCCAGCACTAAATCTGTAGCCTGTATAGTGGGGTCACGGGACTCGCCTACGGACTCAATAATTACTTGCTACAAAGAAACGGAATCGACAACAGAACTTGATAGTGAACTTTTTCAAGATTTTATGCTAAATGGTGAGATCTCAAGTGGGCGAGCTAGTGACGGAGTAAGTACGGTTACCCACAGTCCCCACGGGCCCCTCAGCCCTCTCTACTTGCTAAACGGTCGCTGAGCGAGGGCTCGTCCTCCGTCTACAATTGTGACTGTCGACCACTTGCGGGGAGAGTCGTGGAAGAATTGATCAACAATGTCATAACAATCATCATTTCACCACAAAAGAAAATAATATACATATGAAAAGACATATACTGCAGATGTTTTAAAATAGAAATAAAGAAAAACATTTATACACGACATAAAAAACATAAATTTTGTAAGTTAGGGTGGTGGGCTAAGTTATAAATAATAATAATAATAATAGGTAGAATAGCCTGATATAAATAAAATAAATACATTTATTCATACAACTATTTACAAGTAGGTATATACAAAAAATACAGATGAAACAGCTAGCCTTCTAAAGACCGTTGCAAACGATCTATAGATAGCTCAACTGATCCAGATCACTACCAGACGGAAGCGTTTCCAAAATACTGGCCGCATTGCCACGCTGAATGGCAATGCTAATGCGTTGACCCAGATAAAAGCCAGCTCTCTGGTCACGCGTCGCTTCGACCAGTCGCCCTGAAATAATTTTGAAAACGAATATAAAGAAGTTAGAATAGCCTATACTTATAAGCATGAATCCCGGTTTAATTAGGTATTGTAGAGTTTTAGTCGATTTCAAGCTAATTTAGCTTTTCATCATGAGCATAACACCCGTCTCCATAAAAAACAGTAACACCATAGATTTACAAAATCAGTAGAAATATGGGAAAATTGTGAGATCTGGCAACCGTAGTTAAAAAGCTCTTTCTATGTCGAGTCCCGATGTACCAGTAACATAGCCAGTCAGTGTTGCCATAGAGCACTCGCGAGAAGGGGTCGGCTGTTGCACCCACCCCTGCGGTCACGGCTTTTAGAAAGGGTATTGAATGGTTTTCAGTATTTAGACTCCTCGGATTAAATGTTGGGTAACTTAATTTGGGTGTCGGGTAATTGGTACCCTGTATTTTTCTTTAAGCCATTGTTATTGTTTACTAGTTGGTGCCCGCGGCTTCGCCCGCGTGGTATGTTAATAAAAGTAGCATATGACCGTTTTCAGGCTTCAAACTATGTCCACCAACTTTTGAATGAATCGAACCAAGGATTATAATTTGTACAAAGTTTAGAACTTAATTGCACAACCCCAAAGGGTAGTTTTGAAACAATAAAAAACTAGTTTCATTATTTACTGTAAAGTTTATTTGTACAGAGTTTTGAGCGAATCAAGTTTTTTTTTTTTCATAGAAACTTTATCGTCCTATTTAACCTCCTTAGGGGTCAATTTTCGAAAATTAAATTAGCCTATGTGTTATTTCAGATTCTAAACTATCTACATTCCAAATTTCATCAAAATCGGTTTAGTAGTTACGGAGATACGTGGTAACAAATATTCACACACACACACACAGACTTTCGCATTTATTATATTAGTAGGACATTAATTTGGCTAGCCATTCGTCGCTTAAAGTAGAGTAATTACATGTTATGTGTTAGGAAATATTAACAACAACTCACAAATCAAGGTAAATATAACCTTGTTGGAGTTAATATTGAGTTCACCTTGTTCGATCGGCACCACACTATAGCTGAATGAAGGATCATAAAAAAACAAGGTTTTTTGCTTGATTCTTCTAAACTTGGCGCGCGAGGAATTGGCGTAAATTCACTTTAGAATTTGAAATTCACGTAGTTTAATAAACTAATTTTTCTATATTATTCTTGTGATTTTAATCCTATCCTTCCTACTAATATTATAAACGTGAAAGTTTGTGAGGATGTTTGTTCCTCTTTCACGCAAAAAAACGTGTGCAAAATCAAAATCCGTTTTCTGAACGGATTTTGATGAAACTTAACAGTAATATAGCTTATACATCAGAATAACACATAGACTACTTTATATCCGGGTACCACGCGGGCGAAGCCGTGGGCAGAAGCTAGTGAATAAAAAAAAACGTTATATGTATAGCATTCTGTCACTTATGCTATTGTCCCCTGCAAACAGTTCTTGCTTCAACAGTTTCCGCGTTTCTTCGACCTTACGACCTTAAATACTTGCATATTTTATTTTATAGTGTGCACACAGTACACACAGTGTATAATGAAGAATCATCCATAAGAGCGCATTAGACTGCATCATAACTTGGCGTTGATTTCGGAGGGTGCAAATCGCATTACTAAGTGACGCATTGTTAGAGATCGATTAAGCTCTATACACACGGGGCAACTAGCAACAGTTGATCCTGTTGGGCAAAAGCGTTTTTGTTGCCCTATATTCTTCGATAGAAATGATTTTAGAATATTATTACGACTATACCACGTACTTTACTATTCTCCTGATAACGTTTCGTTGACCGTTTAGAGGTCTTTCCTCATGAGCACTGTCCGCGACTACGCTCGACGGTCGTGAGACGAGAACTGAATAGTAAAGTACGTGGTATAGTCGTAATAGTATTCTAAAATGATACCAAACCACGATAATTTTAATTCTATATTCAGAATACAATATGACATCATTACAGGTTTTTTTTTGAAGCCTAAATCGATGAAATATGTAAGGATATAGTATAGAATATAATATATAAGATTTGTAGACTAATCTATAGATGATTTTGTTTATGTGTAAATTTTACAACGTTATAGTTTGAAATAATATCTACTATATAAACGAATTTGGGCTGTTGGAATTATAATAAAATAACATACCAAAGAATAGTTCGCAGTCACTACTCGGCAAATTTCTAGGTAGCAAGTCAATCGATGCTCATTGGAACACTATCTGATGGTACAAGCCTTCGAATGTTTGGTTCTAGGGCATGCTGGATTCCTCACGATGTTTTCCTTCACCGTTTTGAGAACGTGTTAAATCGAATAAAATCAAAAGTTCTTATTTCAAACAATACAATCCATTTTGTTAGTTAAGCATAAATGTAATACAGATGCATTGACACGGGCAACTTTTTGTATCCACGTCTATAACGACCCTAACTCCATATTAGGAGCAAAGTAAAAGTCGTAGTAAATGAAGCGAAGCGAGACATTAGTCTCGACAGTCGCAACAGTTGCGATGGCGCGAGAATGCGAAATGACACTGCATTAATAATAAATGAATAAAAATTCCTTTTAGGATCAAAATTATACATCTTTTGGATGGTAGACTAGGGGTCGAGCTACATTGATGATGTCTTTACTTGATATCCAAGACGTACCTATTTATGAGATGTATTTTAGGTATTTTAAGTTCTTTATGTTATGAAAAATTAAATCATTTATTAATTAAATGGGTAAAAATTTACATAACTAACAAAATATAAATAATAATAGTTAAGAAAAAAAAATATCAGTTAAAGACTAATGGATCGATTTAAAAAATAATGAGAGTGTAAATATAAAATAAGGTACTGCTGCATTCCGGGATGTTGTGGAGTGTCCCTTCAGCTCATAGATAGGTAGGTTCTACAGAAATTAAAAGCAGGAGTACGACCGATGTGGCGCGGTGGGCGAAGGTCCGCCTGCGACACAGGAGGTTGCGGGTTCGATTCCCGCCCTGGGACAAATGTTTGTACGATCTGCAAATATTTGTTCCAGGTGTTCTGGGTATTTTCTATCTATAATAAAAATATATCTATCTATGTAATGTATTGTATTAAGTGTATCAGTCATCTAGTATCCATAACACAAGCTCTGCTTAGCTTGGGGCTAGATGATGCTGTGTGGATTGTCCAGCATTATTATTATTATTATTATTATTATAGTAGTTTACCATACTTCTAATGTCCATTAATACAATATTAAGAAACAAGAAAACCGTTTTGCAAGTACAACTATCCATTTACATGGGTATAATTTTATAATGGACGACAAAATTTGGGGAAATGAATAATGTAAAGAATTGACTATTTAAGAGTAAACGGTTCTCTTCACAAACCCAGACTTTCTTCAAAGACTTTAAAATGTTAAACGGTCACCCATCAAAAGATTTATCGAACCTTGAACAGCAATAATCCTTTATACCGATAAATGCACATCACTTTCATTCACAAATTGAACTCAAAAGGCAATGGTCTGTGAGGGGATCAATTATCCCCCAACTTACCCTCAAAAACATCCTCACAATTTTGAACCCTATAGCTTTACAAATACGAGTGTTGTACAGTGAATGCATAAATTGGCAGGCTCATTCAATTCCCCTACACAGTGTCATAGCTCATTTGCCATTCGATAAAATTAATCCAAAGAGAAGATTAACTTTAGGAGGGTCGTGTGTTTACACATGCGACATCGCGGCGGGGCACAGCTCATTCTGTACAGTTGGCTCATTCAGACCAAAGGTCCCCTTATACGAATTCATTCATCGAAGAGTGGAATACAAAAAAAACATGCTTTGTCTGTGTTCTCCATGGACGTACTCAGGTAGATAGATAACGAAATTCTTTATTGGAAATCAAAATAAAATACAAAACACAGGAATTCATAAATATACAAGGTTTTCAGATAGTAGTTACCTTTCCACGTGACAAGTTGCAAGGGGGTACTTAGAGGCACGCCCAAAAATAACATTTGGCACATGCCTGCATTTTGTAATAACAGTGGAAGTGTCGTGGGTATCAAAGTCAAAGTCAAAATTAATTTATTAATTTAAATCACGAGTACCTACGAGTACCATTGTACTTTGAGT
Source organism: Perizoma flavofasciatum (assembly GCA_958496245.1). Classification (NCBI taxonomy): domain Eukaryota; kingdom Metazoa; phylum Arthropoda; class Insecta; order Lepidoptera; family Geometridae; genus Perizoma; species Perizoma flavofasciatum. Next base: position 10,916,497 of record OY292439.1, on the reverse strand, counting down.
TTTTTTTTTAGTTTTGTTATTTTTATTTTCTTATGGTGTACAATAAAGTGTTTGCATTCAGTACCTGTTTTTTTGGAGTGTCCCAGCTGTTCTTTACCGGCTCCACCATTCCAAAATGGCATAATGCTATTAATTGTTGACTGCGCATTCAATAAGTATAATTTAGTGCAATGAAGGATAATCAGGTTATATAAACTGTTTCGCAGTTGTCCATTGAATTATATTAATGCGCTGTATATCTTTCCGCTCGTTGGGCAAAGTGTTGTAATATTTTTGTTAATTTTCATTTCAATTATAACTTATAATATAGTTCAATTTGGCTTAAGTGTAGCATGAAGATTTTAATTCACATAAATAGTCTTATAAAGTTTTCGTCTGTCAATTTTATGTATAACTAGCCTCCGCCCGCAGCTTCGCCTGCGTGGTATGTTAATATAAGTAGCGTGTTAATATAAGTAGCTAAAACTCAAAGTCGATTGTGATGAAATTTGAAATGGACATAGTTTGTTTTTATTTTTATCAAAATTACACGCGGGCGGAAGCGGCTCTCTATTTTCTTTCTACTTACAAATACAACCAATACCTACAACTAACTGTTTAAGCTCTCGGAAAGCAGGATTTTTACCGACTTACTTGATACTTTCGTTATATTATGGCCACCATCTGTGTAGCCTATGTGTTATTCTGGTGTATAAGCTATATTACTGTAAAGTCTCATCAAAATCCGTTGAGTAGATTTTGCGTGAAAGAGTAACAATCATCCATCCTCACAACCTTTCGCGTGTATAATAGTACTAGCTTCTGTCCACGGCTTCGACCGCATGGTACCCGGATAAAAAGTAAGCGAATAAAAGTAACCGTAACCGTAAAAAAAAAATATGTACTACGGGCACAGATATTATAATACAACCACGGGAAAGAAACAATTAGGTATTTCGTTGGTCTTCAAAAAAAGCCCTTATTGTTGGAATAATACACAGTCTATTATAAAAATATTGGATAAGATTTTTTTTAATCAGATGTATATTTTTGAATTTTCGTCTAAACTGACTTAAAAAACAACTCTGTATAATATTGGTATAGATAATTTTCTAAGCACTATTCTACTCATTACAGTTAAAATATACATTAGAAATAATCCTAATAAAAATTTCTAATACATAATGAATCCATAAAATATAGAAATCGATCATTAACAAAATACCTTTCGAACGGAACATTAATCGCAATAATAAAAATAAAAAGTATAATCCGATAGCATATTATTAATGTTGTGGTGCTGCGCCGGCGCTACATTTTTAAATGATTACAAATTGATATATTGTAGTCATAACTTCGTGGTTTGGGCTATATCGTCGGCTAGCTAACAACACCGCGTAAATCGATTTTCCTAACTTTTCAGGAGAACCAAAAAACTGTTTTATCAACCCCGTACAAGTCCACAGAATTGAAATCGCTAAAGCTGAAATTAAAACTGTGATTGGTTGAAATTAAATGTTTGTATTGGTAAACAGAAGGGCAGTGAAAAGATATAATGGCATAAAAATTTCAAAACCGCAAAATTTCGACTTGAGCGGTGTTGTTAGCTAGCCGACGATATGCATAAATATAGCGTGTGTGTGTGTATGTGTTGTGTGTGAGTTTGTTTTTAATAGTAGAATGATAGTAACGATTGTGTTTATAAAAAATAAAAACGCAAATCAAAGATAAAAAACAAAAATCCACGTTTTTATATTTTCTAATTTTCTCGGTTCATAGTGTTTTTTTCTCTGCTCAAAGATTCACTATCAATGCGTACCCTATCGCGATTGATATGCAAATTAGTAATATTGTGATGCGTCGTTATCATTGCTTTTATTGCCATTGTAAAGTTTATCAAATTAGTTGCGAGCAAGCAATGGTTACTTCCCACAGATCTTTCATTATTATTGTGGAAAGCATATCGTGCATGACTAATTTAAAAGTTTTAATGTAATTTAGCTTTCATTGATCAAACGCAAGCTTGTAGAAAGCTATACATAGTCTCAGTAAAAAACCCGCACAAGTGATATCTGCAGTTCATATTGTAAAAACGGGAATTTTCACGTACCGCACTATCGGTGAAGGCACCGACTAAGTTTCGATTCATTCCGAGAGTCTTACGTTACGTGAAAATTCCCGTTTTTACAATATGAATTGTCAAGTTTACGATAGTTTTTGGAATAAAAAAGATATCTGCAGTTTTATTTATTTACCAAAGTGGTTCTTACAGGCAGTCTCAGGGTGGAAAGTGATTCAGAGAAAATAATGAATAAATGAAAATAGTTTATTGTACATCTTATGAAATAAACAAAATAAAAAATTACGCATTAAGATTAAAGGTACAATAGGCGGTCTTGTTGCTTAAAAAGCGATCTCCGAGGCAATCTTTAGATGGAGTGGATTCTATATGATTTTGAAGTTGCCGGGGGTGTGCTTTATAATTTGTGTAAACTAATGTGTGGACTATTTATTAACTACCTTAAATCATATTATTCAAACTACTACAGTAGAATTCTTTGTTTTTTTTTATATTGTAATGCATGAAATTTAATATATCAAATTTATTTCATATAAATTTATTCTGAGTAGGTGCCTAATATTTGCACGACAAATTTAGTCGAGTACAGTGTTACTCAATAACGTAGCATGAGAACCAATGTACCTGTATTCTAGCAAATAAAGTTTTCATTCATTCACTCATTCATTCCGTTTTTTTTTATTTATTTAAAGGGTTTTTATTAGTACGAAATCTACCCTTTATTTCTAATACTCAATAAACCTGATCAAAATGTCACGAATCTTGTAATCGCTGTTGAAACTAATTCTTTACACTACTAACACTTACTAATGCTTTACATTAGTACACCCCCAGCCATTATTACAATCTCATTAAGTCCTCTCCATCCAAAGGTTGTCTGGAAGAGATCGCTTCTAAGCGATAAGACCGCCTATTGTACTTTGAGTTTTGTTTTTTTTAGTTTTGTTATTTTTATTTTCTTATGGTGTACAATAAAGTGTTTTCATTCATTCATTCATTCTTTTGATTTGACCGTCCAAACGAAACTTTATCCAAAAAAATTGAGAATCTAAACAATTTATAAAACATGTAAACGCATACACTTCATAAAGGCTATTTTGAACCAAAACACTCTCTAATGACATCAAGATAAGATTAACGACACTTTAAACTCGTGTAGATAATACTGATACGGAGCAGGGGATGAAACCGCCCTACCTACCCTCACTTACCCTAGATCAAGCATATTAAATTATTGTGATGGATCGGGCTATAATTTAATTTTAATGTGTTTTGATAAAAATAAAGCGTTTTGAATGCTTTTTATAATTTTAGCATAATTGAAATATAATTTGGTTTGTGATGCGTAAAATGGGGATGCGTTGGAATACTCGTAAAAGTTTAGGAAACCGTGATTTTTTTAGAGATAAGTGGTTTTTATGGGATTAATTTTATGATGTTTATGGTAAATACGTTTTGTAAAACTCAGTATAATTATATAATAGGAAGAGATGTAACAAAAACAAACACGACCACGAAATAACATCCCCACGATGGATATCCGCAAGTACATTCTCAGTGCATAGAGCTTTGAGGTTACCAAGTAGGTGGTAGTCAGAGGTACAAATATTAAGTTTGGCATATGTACACGTTTTGCAAGTATTTGGCATTTCAGTTATGAGGCATCTAGTTATGTAACAAAACGGATTTAAACTATGTAGACCAAGTATTGTTTTATACATTTCAAAAGTTGGTAAGTGGTATAAAAATCACGTTCTCCCAAATACTCCTTCAATCATAGTTTACCATTATTACCTATACATACCAATAAATTCTTACGAAATATTGTTTTATTTCAACAAATAAAATCCAAGGTATGGAACATCTTTTTATTTCGCTGGCTCGCTCTTGGCAGGTTTTTTGATGTTACTGACGTAATGTAGTTGCATGATTTAATGGATCCCGTCATTAATAGTTGGAACATCTATTTGCATGGACGCATCAGTAATGGATATTTGACGTGTCATTTAGCACGATTTTAAATATTTTTGCAATCGAATAAGACATGAGTTTAAAGAGCATTTCAGTTTACTCTGAAATAAAAACTTTTTTTCAAACTAGCCAAGCTAAGGAACAAGTCAGTTTTGTAGTCAATATACAGAAACGTTTTGACTATGTAAATTGTACTTTAACCTCTTAACGTAAGTACGTTTTGAAAATCCTTATAAAAGTTAAGGATTGAACAAGAGCCATTTCTCTCCGACATCTTTTTTTTACTTTTTTTCTACTGGAATTGATAGTACAACAAATAAAATCAGACTCTACCTATCTATTGTCAACATTTGTATCATTTATCAATTCTATCATTTGTTTTACAGATATATTTGAACTGGCATTGACAGGAGACTCGATGACGTATATCCGCCTAAACTCCGAGCTAAATCTATCCGACAGACAGTGATAACATTACCATCCCTGACCTCAAACCGTCACAATCCATTTTGAGCTTTAAAACTTTGAATTTACATTCTAAAACTGATATGTCCCAATTCCAAATACGTCCAAATAAGATTTTGAAGGATTTGCAACTTTGTGGTGTGTGTGAATAGGGTAGGGTATTTTCTGTAGGGTGAATGGGTGAAGTGATCAATCGATGGCCCCGATGACAGGCCGGAGCGAGCGGTAATCGACGCTCATTAGTGTCCGGTGACTGAATCGCATCGGTTGAAACATCTGCATTTCGCATATATACTGAACCAATTTTATTGGGGGACTTTATTGATGAGCTCATTATGCCGGCCATGTTGGATTGTCATTGTTTTTTAATAACCCTAACAATATAAACACGCTTACGATTTATCCTCATGATGTGCATACTCACATCTAGTCTGTACAGAGATGCATAAGGATGTCAAGTAGAAGGTAGTCAGATGTACGATCAAACATACAATTTGGCTCAATCCCATGTTTTGCGTAGAAGTTAGCATTTCGCATGACAGATTGGAACCTCATCACCCATCAGATTATTAGATCACTAACCGATTCAATACATGCTTTTGAATGTATGGTTTCTTCGCGATGGTATTTTTTTCCATATTGACTGCTAAAATTGAAAGAGTAGTTTAAATTAGCTTAAATTAGTTTTAATTAGTTTAAATAAGCACGTGCACGTTACATTTTTCGAGTGGGAACATCGTTTATTTGACGATTGGGTTAAAACCGACAGTCTTCGATTTGAAAGTCGGGGCATCGCCCACTAGGCCAACGCAGCTCATAAAGACACTTTTGAAAACAAATGAAATAAAATGAATGACTAAAGTTAAATGAATGATCATTCATATTTGCATACTAGTTGTGCCACGGCTGCCCTCAGCCCCCAACCCACCGCATTGAGTCGTCCGCACTGTTTCTTCTTTTGCTCGGATAATAAGGGATGTAGCGTAATGTAAAATAACCTATAACCTTCCTTACAAATGAAGGCTGTCAAATGCAAAAAGAGTTTTTAAAATTTGACTGGTAGTTCCAGATTAAGCGCGTTCGATAAAAAAATAAAGAAAAAAACAAACTCTTTAGCTTTATAAATTAATAAAATATTTAATTCATTTTACACCAAGATCTTCATTATTCTACATCTATAGATTTTTTGAATGATTAAAAAAAGATTTATATTTTTTTTATTTCTTGTTTAGAACTGTTTATGACTAAATTGATTTTCGATTTTGATTGATTTTCAGCAGCAAGTGCTTAAGCAAAGGAACACCTTCCGTGTGAAAGCATTTCATGCTTTCACACGGAAGGTGTTCCGTTAGTTTTTTTAATTTGTTTTCTCGTGTTTAAACCTATTTGATAGGGTGAAAGTACTTTATGGTATCCGTATCTTTTAATTAATACAAAAACCTTATCCAAAACAATCATACAGAGTGTTGATCTTATAAAAGTTCCTTCTTTTCGGCTCAATGCAATAACCAACACCCGCAAACTCCCGTACCATCAAAATAATTTATAGTCGATAAATAAGCCGAGTGCAAACGGTTGTCGACTGAACCCTAAAACAAGTCGTTAACGCAATTAGGGTTCCGTAGAACCGCCCACAACACGCACCGGAAGGAAGTAACTAGCTGTAACCGTATTTTGTGGCGATCGATTTGGTGTCTTGAGAAAATGGAGTTACTATTAACCAGAGAGCTAGCTCTCTTCTGGTTCAACGCATTAGCATTGTCATATAGCGTGGCAATGCGGCCTGTATTTTAGGAACGCTTCCGTCTGGTAGTGATCCGAGTCAGTTAAGCTATCTATAGATTGTTTGGAACGGTCTTTAGATAGCTAGCTGTTTCATCTGTTTTATTCCAAAAACTATCGTGAACTTGACTATTCATATTGTAAAAACGGGAATTTTCACGTACCACTATCGGTGAAGGCACCGACTAAGTTTCGACTCATTCCGAGAGTCTTCACGGCAGTGTGCACGGCGCGACGCGGAAGGAGAAAGTCGCAACCACTCACCCTGATGAAGACTCTCGGAATGAGTCGAAACTTAGTCGGTGCCTTCACCGATAGTGCAGTACGTGAAAATTCCCGTTTTTACAATATGTTTCATCTGTATTTTTTTTTGTATGTACTTACTTGTATATAGTTGTATTATTGACTTATTTAACAATCTATTTTATCCTTTTCTAAATAGACACTCTGGGAGTCTTTTAAAAAGTCCCATGACATTTATTATTAACATTACGTTTATTTAATATGCTAAACTTCATTACTTGAAACAAAGTAATAGTTTATTTCCAAAAACCACGACACTCTTTTCACAACCTTTTATCTAAAACCAAAGCTTTTCAAGCGATTTATCAAAAATAGCGACGTCAACACAATAACACCACGATCAAAATTTAGTAAAAACAAAATATTTATTCCATATCTTTTGAATCCCTAAATAAAGTCCAAAACTGTACAAATATCGTTTTCTACATCGTCATCATTTACAATCCGAATAGAGAGGGTGTTTTAGATTTTATTATAGAGAGGTTAGAGTTTGAAATTGTCTGTGGAGTGACGCAGCTGATGCTTGGGATAAGCCGGCGTGATAGAATAGATTCGTGATGCAAATCTGTGAATGTTTTGAAGAAAACAATTTCATTTCTGATTATTTGTACCTCGAGGGAAATATCCGAGTAGGAAGGCTGTTCTAGGAATGTTAAATAAGTTTATGTATTTCCTTTCTAAGCAAACAAAGCTGTTATTAAAAATGACATAATTAAAATTGTGAAAAATAAAATTCATAACAAACTCGACGAGTGATTTACGCGCCTGCTTCAGAAAATACAAACTAAAATGCTCACGGCTGTATAAACTACTAGCTTCTGCCCGCGGCTTCGCCTGCGTGGTTACCCGGATAAAAAGTAGCATTTGTGTTATTCTGATGTATAAGCTATATTACTGTAAATTTTCATCAAAATCCGTTCAGTAGTTTTTGCGTGAAAGAGTAACAAACATCCATCCTCGCAAACTTTCATGTTTCTAATATTAGTAGGATATACCTCCTCAGATACTCAATCAATAAGTAGATCTTTAAGGATACCAAATATTCAGATGGGGTAGTCAGAGGCTTTTCCAAACTTGAAACATGCCCGCATTTGCAAGTTGTTAGCGGAAGTTGGGCTACTTGGCCAAAACGACTCGTAATCGAAAAATGCTTTAGCATTCGTTATTCTGTTTTTCGCAATGTTTGTCGGCTTGTTTATAGGATAGCCGCAATTTACATCACCTGTCTGAAAGTCGTCCTAAGTGTCGACGATTGTCGTTGACAGGCCGACGGTGGCTCTCGATACTGAACGACAACGTGATCTGTGAACAGCTCGACAAAAATGCGAACTGTCAAAAACCGCCCCTCTATTCTGTAACTGAAAGTCTCTCGGTGACGAACGTTAGACGAGTCAAATGACCATCACAGGCCTGTATTCTGTGGCTATATGCATTTATTTATCTCAGACACCTAACAGAAAAATCACAAAACTAATATAATTGAAAATATTCTGGCCTTAAATGTATGTGTTCCCCCAATTATAGGGCGCAACAGCGTGCAAAGCAAAGTAGACAAACTAGCTTTATAATAATTATGGCAAGTGAAAATTATTTAACTTGTCAAACGTCATCGAGTGACTTTCAGATACAGAATAGGGAACGCTGAGCTCTTTGTGTATGACGGCACAAAGTTGAGACAGACCTTACATTTTATTCCAAAAACTATCGTGAACTTAACTATTCATATTGTAAAAACGGGAATTTTCACGTACTGCACTATCTGTGAATGCACCAACTAAGTTTCGACTCATTCCGTGAGTCTTCATCAGGGTGAGCGGTCGCGACTTTCTCCTTCCGCGTAGTGCACGGCGTCGACGGGTGCATTCACCGATAGTGCAGCACGTGAAAATTCCCGTTTTTACAATATGAATTTACATTATAGGAATTAATTGTAAGTGTTAAACACTAATCTATGGTTCTCATAATTGTTATGTAGCCAATCAGTACTTGACAGCGTTAAAAAAAAAATCCGAATCCTAGGACGCGCTGACAAAAACGCATAATCAAAAATTACCTCGTTAAATCTGAAGAAAATAATAAATAATAATAATAATAAATAAATAAAGAGGAATAATAATAAATAATACTGGACATTTTTCCACACAGCATCATCTAGCCTCAAACTAAGCAGAGCTTGTATTATGGGAACTACATGACTGATATGTTAATTATATATATTTTTTTCTAAATACATACATATCATACATAGAAAACACCCAGACCCGAGACAAATATTTGTAGATCATACAAACATTTGTCCCGTGGCAAACGTTATTATATAAACAGATTTCTAACAATCTTGTTGTTTCAATCAATTGTTTTCTCACTCACTTCCAATAGGCTCCGTTCTGTATAAGTGTAAATCAAATCCCCAATTCGTAACTAATACATCAATCAACGCGGCCGTTACAAAGTCGCGGCCACATTTGGCGTCGTGGCCGGAATTACCATGACAATGCGCGCGCCCCGCGCAAGTGTGCGCCCACCCTTACCACTATGGGATTTGTTTGTTGTATGACAGATGGATTTCTAATGTAAACGGTCGCGGTTGTTTAGCAATATGTCTGTGTTTAATCAGATTATTTGTTTGATTTTATTTGCTGTTAACGATATCTATATAATATAATATATAACAGAGTCGCAGGGCATACATGGATGCGAGACGCACAGGACAGAGGATGGCAAAAGCGAAAGGAGGCCTATACCCAGCAGTGGGTGGTTCCGGGCTGAAATTGTGATGATGATATAATATATTATAGACAAGTCCTAGCCTAAGGCTTCGTCCACGTGACACCTGGATAGCACCTAAAAAGTAGCATGTACTATGCTTGCTGCGCCTTTAACTATACCTCTAATTAAAAACACCCTTGGCACTTCCTCCGATTTTTTTTTAATTTGCTTTCTTCATCCATGACGTGCCTGCTGTTTTGGCTATCTTGTCCTTCCTTCTTTCATGTTGTACCTCTTCTTCTTTTCCCAGTTGGAAGAATAAATCATGAACTATATATAATCCCTTATCCAAACTTCATCCAAATCGGTTCACTCATTATGAAGATTTTTAGCAACTGACATTCATCCATAAACAAATTTGGAATAGGTAAAATTTATAACCTAGATGAAGCCGTGAGCAGTGGTGTAAAATATCTACAACAGGTTTATTAACTACTAAGCTCTGCCGACAGCTTTGTTCACATGGTATTCTTATAAAAAGAAGCCCTGGTTTTATTCTAGGATGCGACCTATATTTGTTCCAAATCTCATCTAAATCGGTTCTCCGGTAACAAATATCGAAACATCCTAATTTCGCATATATAGTACTAATATAATCTAATTACGTTGAGACACGTGATCCAGAGCCTTCGAAAACAATAGAAGACTTAGCCGCCATAATATGCGCTCGTGATTGATACAATGGAATCCCCTGTCGACACGGCTATTTGCATTTTTATGTGCCGCCCGCCCTCCGCCCTCCGCCCGCCCAGCGCTATGAAACGAGTTCAAGATGGACGGTTTATTCATAGGAATACGTAGAGTGACTGTTCATTTTGGTGGTTCCATGAAAATGTAACAAGGAAGTCGATTGTCTAGAAATTTTGAACAAACTCTTTTGTTTTTTTATTATTAACAGAAACTTCGTTCGTGTAGTGTCCGAATAGAAAGAATCTTCTTCTCATAAAGTTCTTTCTCTTTAATAACTTAACTCATTTAAAATTTAGTACTTTGGCATTCTAGTAGTATAAATAAATTATAGGGTGGTCTATAATATAAGGGTGATCTATTTTATTTCAGGTGATCTTTATTTAACAATGTTTTCTATTGAAAAAATATGATATCTACATAAATTATAATATAAATGTTACATACAATTTTAGCAAAAAAAAAGTTTATAATATGGGCTAAGTAAAATATAAGATCCGTCATCATTGGTATATTATATAGGTACATAACTTGATAGGCTCTTTAATGTAGGCGCCTGTATAATTTTTAATCAAAATTCGTCACGCACTCGATGACATTTCCGGATCGGCACATTGTATCGATATCACGACGAGAATTGATTTGATTTAAATCGATTTTGATACAAGTCGATTACTTTTAAGAGATTATTATCTGGTTTTAATTAATTGAAGCAGAGTTTTATTGGTGGCTTGGATATACTGTATTTTAATTTAACATTGATTAAAAAGGAACACTTGCATCATAATTACGAAAACATTATAATCAGTTTTATTAAAATAATTTATCTAGTCAAAAAACTGACTTTAATTTGGTACAAAGACTTATACAAAATTATTTCGATGAATTATAAAATAACCCTATTGTAAGTTTATAAAATACTAATTGTTAAACTCAGATCATGTTTTATGTCACCAAACTAGGACCATAGTACCTACAAAAAAGAAAAAAAAGTAGTATTATCTAAGCAAAATCGGTCAATCAAAGAATAAAAGGGAACCTCTACATTTAGGGGTTTAAAATAAAAAAAATATTCGGTTCTACTAAGCCGCTACGACGTAGCACCTCGTAGAGTGTCTACACCGTTGCTAATAGACCATCAATTGAAACATTCCAACTAATTCGTCAGTTTGACATAATGTTTGCAAATATTGGGTCTGGGTGTTTTGTATGTATAATAAATATGTATTTATAAAAAAAAAGTAAATTAGTAATATATCAGTCATGTAGCTCTGCTTAGTTTAAGGCTGGATGATGATGTGTGAAAATGTCCAGCATTATATATTTGATGAAAACAACATCAATTTAAATGTTCCAACAAATTCGTCAGTTTGACAGTGTTTACGGAATCCCAGTTTGGGCCCGGTCGGCCTCACTGGGGCCCTCGTTATCCCAGATTACCGACTTTACCCCGGCGTCTTCAAATAAAACAATACAACGAATCTGACACTTGACACTCGAATAAACGAGAACACTCCAGTTTTACGCGAGCAAACAATTATTTATTGCACCACGTTGAACCAGTTGTAAAAATCCAACTTTGTTACCCTGGTCTAAGGTGTGAATTCGTACGGCGGATCAAGATTTGAGCGAGCAAGATTAATAGGGCATAAAACGTAAGATAATACAATATACAAGAAGACACGTTGTTAACCGTTCCGTTGCGAGACGGCATTGAGTGATGCGTGTCGTCTCTTTCCCACTCGTTTGTTTCAGTAGCTCCGTTTCAGTCGCACGGTTTCAATTATCTGAGTAATCCCTCAATTACGCCGGCAGATGTCGCCGTCTTTCAGCTTATGTGCCAGTTTAAAGTACAGTCGGCAACAGCGTTTGATTGCCTGGATTTGGCGGTATCGAGGGCTTGTTTGTGAATGTAATTATTTTGTTTGATTGGTATTTCATTTCAAAGAGATCCAATCACAAACATTTTTGTTTGTGATTGGAAATTGGTTTAGCATATTTTGATAGCTATGACAAGAGAATTAAGGGGCAGTCTAAGCTTTACTTGGGCTGTGGGGCTGGTAACCGTGATTTGCTGAGTTTGGCTGTTTTCCTCTGCCAGAAATTGTTAAGTTTTTTCAAGAATGCACAAATATATCGCATGAATTTATTCAGAAGTTGTGAGAAATTCGTTTGCAAAATGTTCATACACTAACTTGTCACCGCACTAGCTGTCTGTACATTCCGGTCACGTCCCTTTAGGGTAGGGTACACGAGTTAGCTAATAATTAATATTATAATTAATGTTGCCATAACCAACCGCTACGTTTACAACGGGTTTAATGGCAGACCTCTGGGCTTCATTCATTAGGTTATTGGGTAATTAAAGAACGGATTAGGTGATAGATTGGAGGTTTTTGTCTCATTAAAAGAAGGATTATATTTGAAATAACAAGTAATATTATTGAAAACTTTTTGGTTTAATAAAAGGGTTTCTTCTAGGGCAAGTCTAATTCTGTTGGGTTTTTATTGGTTAATAAAAGAAAATTGCATATATTGCCACCTAGTTTAAAATCAACCTGATCTTCAACAGATAAAATAAAATACTAATAAATGCGGAAGTCTGTGTGTGTGAATGTTTGTTACCACGTATCTCTGTAACTACTAAATCGGTTTTGGTGAAATTTGGAATGTAGATAGTTTAGGATCTGGAATAACTCATAGGCTAATCTAATTTTCGAAAATCGTGGTATGTCAAAAGTTGGTGGACATAGTTAGAAGCCTGGAGACGGTCATATGCTACTTTTATTAACATACCACGCGGGCGAAGCCGCGGGCAGAAACTAGTAAAAAAATATTTAAAAAACTCATATGCCAACTGGTTGCTAATAATAGAAATAACAAGGATAATTTAGAAATATTATACAACTCAAGCGTCAAAGAAGCATATGACCCAACTACTTAGAAGCGGTTACCGTAACGTATGGAAGCTTGAAACACCAAAGGTATTGTTGGTGCAATGCCGACCCTGAGACGTATCGATTCTGTAGTACACGAACTAAACTTAATTTAAACTGTCGCTCTCTTTTACTGATAGTGCAAGGAAGAACGAGATAGCTACAATTTTAGTGCTCTCAAAATAGTCAGATTTAAGTTTTCCATACAAATTTAGTCGTAATATCAAAACATGCTGACTATAAACACGAAGAAAAGCGGCGTGTAAACTGATTTGACAGGAGTAAAATTCGTGTCATCTCTTTCTTGCGTACACTAGAAAGTTAAGTTAAGTGTACTAGAAAGAAAGAAAGAAAATATATTTATTTAACACACACAATACAGGGAGGATACAGGCAGAAGGTACATAGAAAGTAGGTTATTCCTCTCCGCTACGCGTGGGCCAAATAGGTCCTGCCTCAGCATATTATGCAACTCCACATCACCAGGATGTGAAGCTACGCTGGTTTTCAGATAGAACTACAGAATCGAAGCCAATGTCAATGTTCAATGAACGTAGAATTTTGTCCTTTATCCTTTCAATCAAAACATGTGTCCATTCCTAATCCACCTAGTGACGCATTCCTCGTTAATGTGCTGACTCTTAAGAGACCGCTATCTCTCGATCTAGAGATAACATCACTGATCGGTAGCCGGGCGCAATGTTCACACGACGGCGACATATCAATCCAACCGAGTCAATGTACCGATTGGGATTATAATTATTAAGATAGATGACTATTATGATACATATAAAAAGTTATGGTAACCTAAACCTTAACTTTGTTAAGGTTAAGACACTTAAGGTTAACATCCAGGTTGGTAGGCCTAATAAAAAAAACCTAAGGTCCTTTAAAGCAATTTTTAAGGCTATTTCATTGCCTTATTCTAGATTGATAGATTGAGGCTAATATTGATTTTACCATAATAACCAGCTTCCTCAACTCATTGAAAATAGTTGCATTGTAACTTAGTTTTTACAGAATATAAACCAAGATGTGTGATTGATCTTTTTTTCAAAACTCTCTCTTAGACTTTAAAAAAAGATACTTTTAGAAGCCATGTGAAACGATTGCATTAAGATCAGTTTTCAGGCCAGGCTCCAGTTGTGAAGCCTCTTAACCCAAACAAATAAGAGCTTTTTAGTGAATCAAAACAAAAAAATAGCTATGATGATGAATAATAAGTGAAAGCTTGCAGTAATTTAAATAACTGCTTAAATAACACCTATGAAATCAATGAACAAAAGCTATGAATTTAATTCGCAAAAAACCTCAAAATGTTATTCATAAGATATAACTATTGATTATTAATTAAAAATACTTATACGTTAATTTATTCCAATGAAAAACTTCCCGACCCGAAATCAAACAAAAAGAGCTTTAAATTTGATTCGCAAAAAAATCCATATGTTCTTCATAAAATCAAATAGATTAGATATTCACTATTATTTTAAAAGTTAATTTATTCCGATGAATCACTTGCCCACCAAAAAACATTCATCGTAGCTATCTCACGCGCATCTCGGCACTAAAAACTCATTACTACGTCTAATAATATTACTGGTAATGAAATCGACGGCTACCGCGCATTCCGCTTGTCGAGTCCAATCATTACCGTTTCATATAACCTTCGCATGCCTAAACTAAGCTTTACTATCACGCATTCTAATATCATTTCGAACATTAACCAAACACTATAGAGCTGGTTTTTGAATGCGGGTGGGTGGTTATGAAGACGCAACGGTATGAAAACGTGATGAAATCACAGAACGTTATAAAGTTCGATCGCCGTTAGAAATTAATCTTTCTCCCTATTAGTGCAGAGTCCGATTCAGGTTGTAAGTAGATAATTATCGGAGGGTATTTAATATGTCTGATGTGTGTCGGCTTGACGCTTTCATTTGTCAAAGCGACGGACAGACGGACAGATTGGCCATCTCAGCACAGATTAAAATAATAGTACTAAAGTACACGAGGTTCACTTTGACGATATTATATCCGACTTCTTACGAATCTACGCACGCTGGCGATATTAAAACTTAAAATCAGTTTTTTTTTTTAGAGGAGGGTGCTAATACTTATGGTACAGTTATTAACATTTCTGTGGACATAATCATGCTTTTGTTTGTGTCACAAATTAACACATTTTGTTTTTTTAATGGTAGTTTTTACGAGGGATTTTGTGACAATTTGGTTTTTAAAAATTAGAATTGTGACACAAACACAGTCCGAAATTGATTGCATTTGTGCTTTATTGAATTTAATAATTTTGCAATAACGTTTATTTTACACTAGCTGCGCCCTGCGGTTTCACCAGCGTAAGTTTCGATTCCTTGGAAATATCGGGATAGAAACAGTAAAGTATTTTACTGCTACATAAATACCCTTGCTGATAAAACTATTTATTTGAATAACAATTAATACGATACGAATGTAACCAACTTTTGTTTCTACCCGCGCGGGCGATCTAATTAATTTTTACAACACAAAAGCTGCTATTGTGACTTAACTATGATAGTTAGATATATTCTCTCGAGTATTTTTTTGTAGGTAATAATGAGTACTTTAATCATGTAGTACATAATTTTTATGTATCATGAATAGTTTTCTCAGCGCACGCCAAGTAATGAAAATATTTTGGGCAATTTTTACATTATTGCAATTTTTTTGATTAAAAAAAATATATAGCCTAGGTTATTTCCTTATAATTTAGCTTTTCAATGGTGAGAAATAGTTAAAATCGGCCCAGTAACTTCGGAGCCTATTCGGTACAAACAAGCAAACAAAAAAAATCCTCTTTATAATATTAGTATAGATTATTAACTAGTTTAGAGTGTTTTAGACCATGTTTTACCAACGAAAGATATTAAATCTTGATATTAAGGTGAATGCGTTATTCGACCGGTTAATTGTACCGTTCGGACATGGTTATACGTCGCCTTAATTGATTCGTTTATGCTGGGCCGTTTTTGATAAAGATCTGTTATTGGGAATACTTAATTATGATTATGATGGAAGCTGAGTCATCGGTAATGAGATGGTAGATCAATTTAATGACTGTAAACTTTAGATTGACAGCCTTGATGGCGCGGCGGGTGAGTAGCCGGCTTCAATGTAAGAGGTGCGGGTTTGATTCTCTCTGCGGGACAAATGTTTTATTTTATTTAGTAAAATAAAAAATACAAATTGACAAATTTGTGTTAGCGTGAGGTATATATATGTCTAGACCTCTGAGGTATCACCCGCCATTACCTCATACCTTCAATCGTATTTCGCAAAACCCTATCCTTCCAAGTATGTTTCAATAATCATTAAGCCACTAAGATATAGTTTCAGAAGCAAAAACAACTATTTGTATAATTTTTGAAACTATCATAGTTTTGAACATAATTTTTACTAAAAAACGGGATATTTACCATGATTTGTGTGAGAAAATTATAATCATCAAACTCACAAATCATGGTAAATATACCGTTTTTTAGTAAAAAATATATTTGTAACATGTTTCTAAAGCACCAAAAATATACCGCGATAGTTTCCCCGCGCCCACAAAAGTCTCGCGCGTGAACACAGGGCGTTATGAAGCGCGTCATACAATCGATAGCACATTATTCATACGCTCACCGACGCGGGGATGTCTTGACTTCAGGACAAAATATGTAGAGTAGACATCGAACTCTCTTAAACAAAGTGTAAAAGAATACACGCTTAAGAGCACGGAGTATAATCCTTATGATGCCCATCATCCCTTAAAGTAATGTAGGTGGACTCCCTTTTCCGCATCCGGACTCCAAGTTGGTCCATTATGCGTGGAAGCCTGGCTAGACTAGCCAGCCTAACTCAGCCCAGAAGCACAGAAGCTTCCTGGGATCTTCGCAGGATTCGCGGAGTGACCTCTGGTTGTTGAGGATTTGTTCGCATTGAGTTGCTACGCTCACACATTCCAGGATTATGTGGGCCTCTACAGACCTGGTTGTCGGTAGCTCCGATATTGTAGAGATGCTTGTTTAAGGGGCAATGTCCGGTGAGCGTCCGATTCGGTGATTCGAAGGTCCAGTCTTGGAAGGTTGAGTAGACGACGTGTCAGCCGAGATGAAATAGCTGGTAGGGCTTCTCTCGACTGTCGGCGTCGTATCCATGTGCGCAGTTGAGAAAGTGGTATTACGATAAAAAATCTGTTCCAAAAATCTATCGTCACAGATGTAACTAATTAGCACTCTTTTCCATTGTATTTTTGTTCATCTTACTGTTGTAAATTGTCTTTTTTTCATATTGTAAAACGGGAACTTTCACGTACCGCACTATCGGTGAAGGCACCGACTAAGTTTCGCCTAATTACGAGAGTCTTTATCTGGGTGAGTGATCGCGTCGCGTCATGCATCCTTGTTTTTACAATATGAATAATCAAATTCACGATAGTTTTTAAACCACAAGTTAATTCTATGTTCATATTGTGATCAACATGTAAGCATCGACTCCATGCCTCCGCCCCGAGGCACTTAGCAACACCCGCGCCCGTGTCGCGTCTCGCCGCGACATCACATCCGTGTTTCTCTATTACGCGATAAAACTGCACGTTTAGAAATACCTTCAGTTTGGAGTAAACAATGTTTACGCTTTCATAGTTTTAAAGAAATATGCTGGTTATATCTATGCGTTCAAGACATTTATTTCAAACATTAATAAATCATAATAAGGCAACAGCATGAATAACATTATTAAAATGTGTAGTTTAAAAAAATAAAAAAAACACGCTGTTATCACGAATTAAAAAATAAAAAAACATTTTCAGTATCTACCTCCTGGCTTCATCATCAACCAAGCCCAATCTATTGGCGTCGTCAAAAAGAATCACATTTTCCCAAACTCGAGGGATTGACTAGCCACCGAAGAGTTCCACTATCCACCTCATCAGATCAGCTCCAAGATACCAAATTATAGTATTGTCATCCAAACTGCACATTCATACAATGTTTAATTTCGATACGAGAATTACTTAATACAGTAAAAATTTTAGAGATATAGCGGCGAAACCAACTTTTTTAAACTTCTTGTTTACAAACGCACTGACATATACTTATAATTCAACGATCGCCAAGAAACGTAGCAGTGAAGGTTGTTTTTAGTACAATTTTCAAAAATAAATTATATTTTAAAAAAATGCTCATTCCTTGTATTTTTTTCTAAGAAATGATTTCAAAATGGAATATCGAAAATCCGAATCTTTAAAAAGGATCATATTGTAATCTGTTGAAATGACGACTAAAATAAAAAAATAAAAAAAATCTTTAGTCCCATAAAGGTTAAGTGTTACACTTTAGACCGACACATTTCTAGAGCATGATAAGTGAAAAAAAAAACTAAAAAATATATCTTGACTACCAGTTAAACACGTCAATCCTGCGACATGTTACGCAATTGCGCAGTTTCGATGTTTTCGCGAACAACTACTGGACTAGAAAACAACAAAACACGCCGTAGAATCGTCATCACATCTAGAATTATATTATCATAGAATTGAAATTATTGGGATTTGGTATCTTTGGATATTTTACGGAGAAATAAACATGTTTTACGTTTCGTTATGTACTGATGCTGACGTTTCGTTGACCGTTCAGAGGCCTTTACACATTAGCACTATCCACGCGACCATTGTTGTTTTTTTAAAATTATCTTTCTGTTTTTTTTTTTTGTATTTTTTAGTTCTGTTGTGATAATGAGGTCAATTATGTACTTTCTTACTTTCCTTTATTATCGATCGATCAAGGGTAATGAAAGTAGTACTCTTAATATAGCCCTTAAAATATAATCCTTATATAGCCCTTAAAATATAATCCTTATATAGCCCTTAAGTTTTAAATTACTATAAAATACTACTAATATTATAAACGTGAAAGTTTGTGAGGATATCTGTTACTATTTCACGCAAAAACTACTAAACGGATTTTGATGAAACTTTACAGTAATATAGCTGATACATCAGAATAACATATAGGCTACTTTATACCCGTATATAAAGTAGCCTATATGTTACCATGCGGGCGAAGCCGTGGGCTGAAGCTAGTATATGTATAAAGTTCAAGTTGAAGCCAGTAATCTGAAATATCAGCCATATCTTTTGATAATCAAAAGATACCCACTTATTATTCGCACCCGTCGTTTCCCTCAAATCCTGAACATAATCAGGCTAAGAACAAGTATAACGCGTGTTGTAGCAGCAATATATATTCATGAATCGATTCCGCCGGATGGAATCGATATGGCTGTAATATCGATATCATTGCGAATTGCCTTTCATTCGAATTGTGTTGAATCATAGAGTTTTTTGTTACTTTCCGAGATATTGTTGATGTACTATGATATTAACAGATTCTAAAAAGGTTAAGATTTTTGATTAATAACTTTGGTTAATTTCTGTATTTTGCAATATTTTTTGCAGTTCTTTTATTCATATTATCAATATTAATTGAGTGGATTCATGAACATTTGTATATCCTATACATACCTCCTATATATACCTATCCTATACTATAAAGTCAAACGTAATTGAACTTATTTAAATTATTCTAAGACATTATTACCTATACACAGGCTAATTACTTGCAAAGACATGGATATGTGTCAAATGTAATGTTTGGATGAGTCTCTGACTACCCCTTTTAAACACACTTTGGTACACTCATAGATCTTCTCACTGAGATAGAGGAGGTCCATCATGGGAAGTACAGTAGTGAGCGTGTTTGTTTTGTTCTGACAATGACTATGACTATAAAACAAGTAATTATTAAAAGTATAAGAATATTGTGCAAAAGAAAAATACAACTTTTAAATCTCTCCATCCAAAGGTTATCTGGAGAAGATCTTTTGAGTGAATGAATGAATGAATGAAAATACTTTATTGTACACCATAAGAAAAAACAAAACTAAAAAAATATATTAAAATACAATGGGCGGTCTTATCGCTTAGTTTTAGTTTTGTTAAGTTACATTTATTTTCCTTACGGTGTACAATAAAGTATTTTCATTCATTCATTCGTTCAACTATTTAAAAACTGAATGTGATGAGAGTGGATGAAGAAAAAGAGCTATCCTTGAACTGCCTACCGCTCTGGAAATCAGGCGTGAGTGTAATCATGTACGTACAAAACTCCATAAAAATAAATCCTGAAACTCGAAATAAACGTAGTAAATATTAGGAGTGATATCGCCTCGTTACCAGCTCTACAGCGATATCATACGATAATACGGCGGTCCGTATGCGCCCCGCGCGTTCTTTTATTATTATATCCACATATTGACTTGGCGCTGTCTATCCCTCCTCCCAGCTTTCTTGGAGGGCACAGATAATATTGCAGTTATATCTAACGTTCATCGAAGTATCACTCTCTACAAAACATAAAGGCAGGTAGACTTTATATTATGTTCTGTAACTCAGACTAATTTGTCAGTCACATAAAGTCGGCGTAGATTTACTTCCTACTACAAACGTGAAAGTTTGTGAAATATTCATCATAATATTTGTTACTCTTTCACGCAAAATTACTGACCGGATTTTGATGAAACTTTACAGTAATATAGCTTATACATCAGAATAACACATAGGCTACATTTTAACTGGGTACCACGCGGGCGAAGCCGTGGGTAGAAGCTAGTAGTTTATAAAACGATTGCACGGTTATTTAGGATCTGACTGATTAAACTAATAGTTACTTAATAATGGACTATGTATTTCTAACTCCTTTGTAATCTACGTTAAAACGTAAAAATCTGTTATAAGCCTTGTGATTTAAAATATATGAATAAATAAATAAATAAATAATAAATATTTCTGGACATTTTTCACACAGCATCATCTAGCCCCAAACTAAGCAGAGCTTGTATTATGGGAACTACATGATTGATATACTACTTAGATACTTTTTTTTTTGTAAATACATACATATTATACATAGTATAAGTACATTCATTTATTTACAAAAATAATAAAGACTACTACTGTAATGGTAGTTATTTGTATACGAAACAGTTAAGCTATCTAAATACATATAAAGTTATAAGAATATGTAACTTAATGTAGTTTCTTTTTAATGTATTATATCGCTGTAGAAAATAACTGGTTTTATGAATTTGAGTCCTATTGGACCTAAATAAGAATAATATTTATTTCAGAAGAAAAATCCATATATTGTTACTATGCAATAATCCTACTACTATTATATAGTGTTAAGTTTATGTATAAGTATTAATATTGTATGGATTTTTATAATCTGAAATAAATGAATAATAATAAACGCGAAAGTTTGAGAGGTACTCCTTCACGCAAAAACTACTGAACGGATTTTAATGAAACTTTACAGTAATATATATATTTGTGTTTGTATTTTGTATTTTTTTATAGCTTATACATCAGAATACATAGGCTACTATGTATTCGAGTACCACGCGGGCGAAGCCGTGGGCAGAGGCTAGTAACTTATAAAACTATGTAAGTCATTATTACAATCTCATTAAATCCTCTCCATCCAAAGGTTATCTGGAAGATATCGCTTCTTAGCGATAAGACCATTGTACTTTGAGTTTTGTTATTTTATAGTTTTTTGTTAAGTTATATCTATTTTGTTATGGTGTACAATAAAGTGTTTTCACTCATTCATTCATTCATTCATTCATTCATTCATTCATTCATTCATTCATTCATTCATTCATTCATTCATTCATTCATTCATTCATTCATTCATTCATTCATTCATTCATTCATTCATTCATTCATTCATTCATTCATTCATTCATTCATTCATTCATTCATTCAGTCATTCAATACGGGAATATGAAAATAATGTAAACTACTGAATCCAGTGAGATGGAGATTGTTTAATATAGAGGGTAGTTTTAGTGACACAAGCTCGTTGAGGAGAGTGAGGAGACAGGGGGGGGGGGAGACGGGGGGGGGGGAGGTAGTGTTTCCGGCAGACACATGTAGCGGCTGAATCGATAGCGGATAATGCGATTTGGATGGGCTGAGTGCACGCGGCGCGATATCATGTAACGCAAGCTTTTGATTTCATATTAATTGTGTTTTGAACAAGAATGCTTTCAACAGAAAATGTAAGGCGGCTTGCTTGCAAATAGATGGACCAATGCCAATTTATTTGTAAAAATGTTATTTATTATGTTTTAATCCTACTACATAAACGCGAAAGTTTATGAGGATGGATGTTTGTTACTTTTTCACGCAAAAACCACTGAACGTATTTTGATGAAACTTTACAGTAATATCGCTTATACATCAGAATAACACATATAGGCTATTTTTTTATCTGGGTACCACACAGTCGAAGCCGAGAGCAGAAGTAGTAATAACATAATAACAAGACTTTATAATATTAAAAAAAAAAAAATAACAGAGGCAAGACTCGTACCCGCGGCTTTTAATCCCGCTGAGGTTGGATTTTTGGGATATTATAAAATATTATAATTTATATTTTTACTTTGTGATTTACTTTAAGTGTGGGTTAACACTAAAAAAATTAATGAAATAATTTATTAAAGACAAGTTCCTGAGACCCATGAAACTGGGAAACCTAGTTTGGGGACCAATTATTATCTTTGTGGAATATATTTGTTATATTTAAATTAAATTATTTTAAAGTGTTCAAATTGACAAGATAGATAGTATAACAACGACGTTATTGTCCACTCGAAAGAGTAATTGTGCTGAAACATTGTGAAACAAGCAAATATCTTACAAGAGATCTGTATCGTACAACATTTACAATAAATAAATGGTGTCAATGGTTTATGATGATTAATAAGAACTTAAAAATGGCAATTATTTAACAGGTGATACTTACTAACTGTGGCACAACACTATTGAATACAAAGTGTATTTTAGTAGTAGTATTCTGCGCTGATACAGCGATTCAGCGCTACATTGTAACGCACTCAGCTCCCAACTTTTCCAATAACATCGCGACGGGCAACGGTTTGTGTATTGGTGTAATTGCGGACAAATTAACAGATATCATAACTTGCTTATTATTTTCCCAATAAAAAACATACTTAATAACGAAATCGTATAGCAAAGCCTACGATTCTCTACAAGCTTACTCCTATTTTATATTACTTACCTATTTTTTTTTCCTGATGCTTTATTAAATAAT
Organism: Perizoma flavofasciatum; assembly: GCA_958496245.1. Lineage (NCBI taxonomy): Eukaryota > Metazoa > Arthropoda > Insecta > Lepidoptera > Geometridae > Perizoma > Perizoma flavofasciatum. The sequence goes on along the minus strand of OY292439.1, from coordinate 10,893,326 downwards.
GTCTTTTTATATTTTTATTTAATTTGTATTTTGGCACAAACAGCCACATAAAAATATGCATTGCTTGTTAACTAATGGTAACATTTACAAAAGACAAGGAGTGCCCAAAAGGAATCATTCATTATTGTAGGTACAATTTGTGCGTTAGCTAGGACTTATTATGTCTAGTGCTAGTAAACATATTATGTGTGTAGAGAGGTACCTATAAGGTATTAAGTTGATCTACCTAACAGGATTACATTAATAACAATATTGTGTTTTATTTAAGTTAAATGTGACCTTGATCATTTTGAGCTGAACATACCTGTCTATTAACTTAGTGTTACATTACAATAATAAATAAATTAAACTTGAAACAGAATTTAAAACAATTAAATCAATAAATAATCATAAATCTACATGAAAAAACGCTTCTAAAGTATACTAGACCACCTGATTAGCTGCCATAAACGAATATTAGTCGAATTTTACTTTTTTAAATATCATTATGTTGTAAATAATGATACATAGAAATCTTTTATAAGGTTTTGATGGATTTGACTGATTAAAATAAGTCAAATTTAATGATTAGGCAGTATCAAACCCCTTTTCAATCCCTTTTTTCGTTACTACACACATTGTGTGTAGTAAATTAAGTGCAATACTGGTTTTCAGATATTTCAAACATTTTTCTTGAAGTCACTCGTTGGCGTTTCACTTTTCCTGTCCCGAAGTGTACAGCCATTTGGCTGGGCGGCGATATTTACAAGTTATTGCGCCGGCGAAGAGGCTCTTCCTTATATAAATGTACTTTCAAGTTTGAGACGGCCAGTTGATGCCTTTGTGTAGTTTTCGTGCCATTGAGTGTAGCTAAGGAAATAATATACTGGATGTCTTAGAATATGTATATAGGTCACCCCGAAAGGGGTGACTCTACTTAACAACTATTGTCTCAATAGTAGTTTTAGAAATTTGGCTATTGTTATTAAAGGAATTTTACTACTCATATTGTAAAAACGGGAATTTTCACGTACTGCACTATCGGTAGCGCCGTACACTACGCCGTAGTGCACGGCGCGACGCGGAAGGAGAAAGTCCCAACCACTCACCCTGATGAAGACTCTCGGAATGAGTCGAAACTTAGTCGGTGCCTTCACCGATAGTGCAGTACGTGAAAATTCCCGTTTTTACAATATGAATAGTCAAGTTCACGATAGTTTTTGGAATAAAATTTTACTACTGCTGTTTTCCTTAAAAAAATCATAAATCAGTTGTTTATGATATAATTTCCCATTTTATACATCTATGTTCATAAGTAATCTAAGTGAATCGTAAGTTCTGAGATTGTTGCTTATTGAGATTTTTTGCGTTAATTCTGTTACTAATGCTTGTTTTCTTTTAATGTAGTTAATTTATTGTAAGTAGATACCTACTTACAATAATAAATTAATGTACGCCATAATATTTAGAACTTTCTTTGGGAGAAGTCAATGGCTCTTGTAATACAGTTTCTCCTAGTTCAGGAGCCTATGGATTCATATACAATTTGTAACATTTTATTATTATTAATCTCAGGATTGACAAATAAAGCAAAATACAGCTGATTAAAAGGTATTTCAAACAAATCCAAGTTATATCCCGAAAATATTTTTTTTTATTTTTATTTGTTTATTAAGAAAAGTTGTTCAATTTCATGGGCTCCTTTGGGTTAGTATACATGTTTTGGTACAAACATGGATTGGTTGAACAAAAATGGTTGGAAGAGTCGCTCTTGTTTTTTAACTTTATGATAGGATTAGTACAGATTATACGTTCACATCCGGTTACGGTATGTAACCGGATGTGAACGTATGTTAGCGTCGTGATATCAGGCATCGAGTCAGCAACTAGGGTGATTCTGGCGATAAAACAAATCGCAATGTCATGAAAAAGGTCTGCGCAGTTGACGCGGTGGCGAGGGCGGTGGCGAGGGCGGTGGCGAGCATTTGTATTGAGGAGTCATACTGACGCGAGCTTTGGTAACCTTAAAGTTAAAATACGTATCGGTATTTTGAGTTACAATAGTTTTTTTTTTCATTTTTATAAATAAGTAAGAACATATAAATAACAACCTAAAACCTAAACTAAGCAATAACATTATAAATACACAAGCCTCTGCCCACGGCTTCGCCCACGTGGTACCCGAATAAAAAGTAGACTATGTGTTATCCTGATGTAGAAGCTATGTTACTGTAAAGTTTCATCAAAATCCGTTCAGTAGTTTTTGCGTGAAAGAGTAACAAACATCCATCCTCACAAACTTTCACGTTGATAATATTAGTAGGAAGTAGGATGGTACTTTATTTTCGGAAAAATTATTCCTAAAGTGCAAGTTAAGAAAGAAGGTTAGTTCCTGTTCTTTGGTAATTGATAACAATATTTTTTCTGTATAATTTTGGTAACAAATCTGAAAATCCTGAATTGTCACATAAGCAAAACAAAAAATCAGTGCGAACATCCGTTATCCATTGCCGTGTCATGCCGTGTGTATCTCAGCTCCATTAATAAAAGCGGATTATCCCTAATCTGCGCTCATTCCTGCTTTCTGCAAATCTTTTCGCGCCAAAAAAGCGCCGCCATTTTCTGTCCGCGAGATTTATTGCGCGGATTAAACGCTTGATAAATAATAAAACACTGATATTGGTGCGGTTTTTATTGGTTAACGTGTGTGCACACTGGTGGTTCTCAGCTGTGGTAAAAATATTTAAGTTTGGGTTTTCAATGAAGTTTCAAGCCGGACATGATATGGGCTGATTTACTTCTTGTAAGAAGCAAGACAGCATTGGAAAAATGTTTCTTAGGATCTAGAAATCTATGAAAGTTCCGTTTTCAATACTGTTTCAAGCCGGACAAGTTAAAGGCTGATTTATTTAACGCAAACAGCAAAACAGCATTGATATTTTTTCAGGATCTAACATGAATTAATTTAGTGCTCTTAGAAGAAAATTGCAATTACCAAAAACAAATTTGACAAAAAACCATAAAATATTATAAATTCTTGTAATTTTCCCACACTTAGGGTGATTAAAACATTAAAAAAATTAAAACAAAAAACAAAATTTTAACTTAAATTTTAATTTTAACCACATTAAAACCAAATAACCAAAAACAAAATCTTCATTAAAATGCTAGTCTCTGAAATGAATGAACGAATTAATAAAAAGACTTTATTGTACACCACAAGAAAACTACATAAATATCAAAAACTTTACATAACTAAGAGTCTGAAAGGATGTTCAAAATAAATAAATAAAATAAATAATGCTGGACAATCCACACAGCATCATCTAGCCCCAAGCTAAGCAGAGCTTGTGTTATGGGTACTAGATGACTGATACACTTAATACAATACATTACATAGATAGATATTTTGTTTTATTATACATAGAATATACCCAGAACACCCGGAACAAATATTTGCAGATCGTACAAATATTTATCCCAGGGCGGGAATCGAACCCGCAACCTCCTGTGTCGCAGGCGGACCTTCGCCCACCGCGCCACATCGGTCGTCAAAAGATTGCTAAACCAAAATATTTTAACAAACTTCTAGTAAAATTATGAAAGTATTCGTGACAATGTTTTCTCAAAGCGCCCCCTAGCGGTAAAATGAAATACTGCGGTCGCTCGCGGTTTTTATATCGGTTTTATTCAATTTGCTCCGGATGTGATCCGGCTTATCGGGATTCCGATATCCAGGGGGTAGTAGGAAGGGTGTGTGTGACGGCCTTTGTGATTGAAGTGTTTGGTTCAGAGATGGTTAAAAAAGATTTACTCAATCCCACAGTTAAATCGTTTTGGTTAACCACATAAGAAAATAAAGCTAAAAAATAGGTACTTTGTAATCTGAACTTAGCGATTCTAACCGTTAGATGACCTCTGTGGCGCAATAAGCGAAAGCCCGTTTGAGATTCAAAAGGTTGTAGGTTCCATTCCCGCCTTAGCATAAATGTTTGTATAATCTGCAAATATTTGATAGGGTCTGGGTGTTTCCTATGTATATTATGTAAGTATTTACAACAACAAAAATAATATATATGTAGTATATCAGTCATGTAGTTTTCGTAATACAAGCTCTGCTTAGTTTGGGGCTAGATGATACTGTGTGGAAAATGTCCAGCATTATTTATTTATTAATTAGATACAAAACTGAAATATTAAAAAGATCTAGATGCTTTAATTTTACAGGATATTTTTAATGAATGGCCTAAGCTAGACTTAACATAACGTCAGTGTCATTAGCGGCTAATTTTTTATGTTAATATAATTATGTAACTTTAGGTAAGTTCGGGTTTTTATTGCGTTTACCTTTTTAAAATAATTGGTCGGGAAAATAACAAAAAAGTAGTGAAGTAAAGAGTTTTAAACAGTTGTACTGGGTTTAGTTTTCTTTCGTCGAATTTGAAATGTCACAGAACAAAAAGAGACAGAACATTATTTAGATAGTTAATTGTTTTAAGATCTTTATCTAAGTGATCCGTGTGATTTCTACGAATAAAACCTAACGGCTTTAAACGTAGACATGAACTCATTTGGACGTGTCCCTGACCACCCCCACATGGTATCCTCACAGATCTGCGTACTGATATGGATCGAGGATCTCATCTCAGTTGTGAGCGTGATTGTTTGACTAAATTTCATAAGCCACTTGTTTATGCAAAACATTTCACCAAACTCAGAATATTTAAATCTGGACTGGTACAACCAACACATAGTTTAAAAATGCACCCCTTAGGCTCTGGCACACGATAAGAACGAACCGTCGGACGCTAGCCGGCTCTAAACAGTAATACCTTAATTTAAATTTAAATGACATTGTATCTGAGCTGGGGGTCGTGATAAAATCAGCCACATCATTAGGGTGGGGCGAATGCGAAATTACTGGAATAGACCTGCCGGCCTCGACTGTACAACCGTGTTCACTGTCACTTTGTGTTAAAACTTGTTTTAGTTATCTGGAAGAGAATGATTTTTAGTATTAAGTTCGCCAATGTACTATTTTTATAGAGTTTTCTATCTGTCTATAAAGTTTTATTGAGTAAAATTTCACTAAAACGAGATATTTTCAATGATTTGTAAGTTGAAAGTAAATATTGCCTATATTTTATTTTATTTATTTAATGTTTTATTGCACACAAACAATGTACAAAGGGAGGATTTAATGCTATACAGCATTTTCTACCAGTCATCCTTAGTGGTTGGAAACAGAGGTTGGCGTTTTTTCTGCCCGATAACTAATTTAAATCGTCACATTTCTAAAAAAACATTATTAAGTACAAAGAGTACTGGCTAACATCACAGTCGTGCTGCAAGCCCCTGAGTTTGGCGGTAGGTACAGTCAGCGACAAAAGTAGCTTCACTGATTTTTATTACTAAAACATTTTTAGAATCCTAATAATCATAGCCTAGTTCTGTATATAATGGGCAGAGGTTTACGATCCGCCTAAGCCCTTAACTATTTACAGAAAAAAGATACTAACTCCATGTTAAACACGAAAAACAAGAATCTCTCTCTCTCTCTTTTTATGTTATAAAATCGAGGCGAACAGTCAAACGGTTCACGTAATGAAAAGCCGGTATTGTTGCCTATTGACGTTTGTAGCACCTCGAGCATTGCCGATGTGGCATTCAAAGGTTTGCTGGAAGAAAACTCTTTTTTAGCTCGCATTTGTACCTTACCTAATATTTTTTGCCATCTCTGTGTGCAATAAATAATTATAAAAAAGGCATATAACCAACTCAAATAGTTAATCTTCTTCTGTCGCTGACTGTACATCCCGGAATGACAGTGCGAGCCGTTTTCACAACATCAGGCTAATGCCGGCTTGATGAGCGGCTTACACGCGATAACGCGGATTACGCGGGTGTGTAAGCGCCCTTACTTTAAAATTTCAAGATTTGCTGATAGATAGGACATGTTTTATTGGGGTTTTCAAGGGGTAGATGTTGGAAGCGTGAAAAAATTGCTATGATAGAGAATTAGAGGTACGATTCTCTTCATCGTGACGCAACGAGTCTGTTTAGGGTATTTTTTCAAATCATGTAGGTACTAAACTTCCAAATTGACGAGTACATCTAAATATTTTACTGCAATGGATTTTACTAAGACAATTACGTCGATTCTCTTGACAAAAGAAACGACCTCTGTGGCCGCCTGAGACGCAGAAGGCTGCGGGTTCGATTCCTGTCACGGGATAAATGTTTGTAGGATCTGCAAATATTTGTCTCGGGTCTGGGTGTTTTTCTATGTATGATGTGTATGTATTTAGAAAAAAAAAGTATATAAGTAGTATATCAGTCATGTAGTTCCCATAATACAAGCTCTGCTTAGTTTGGGGCTAGATGATGCTGTGTTAAAAATGTCCAGCATTATTTTTTATTTATTTAACAAAAGAAAGAGTTAAAAATTGGTCAGATTTAAGTTTTCGATACAATTTTAGTCGTGATTTCAAAACATGCTGATCATAAACACGTAGAAAAGTGACACGTTAACTAATTTGACAGGAGTAAAAATTCTTGCCATCTCTTTCTGGCGTGCGCTATCAGTAAAATAGAGCGACAGTTTAAATTAGAATTAGGTGTACAAGAGAATCGAGGCCATTCACGATTAGATTATTCTAAAGAATTTATAAAAAGCCAAGAAAACGTTTTTGGCGAGACTCGAAACTGCGTCCTTTTGCTGGGTATGCGTGGGCTGTGCCAACAAACTATGCTTAGTGATTTCTCTAAAATGTGGGTTAACACTAATAAACAAAAGAGTACATAGAACCAAAAAATCGAAGGCACGTGCCATAGATTAGTGTTAAAATAAGCAGTGTACAATAATAATAATAAGCATTATTATACAACTAGTTGTTGCCCGCGGCTTCGCCCGCGTGGTATGTTAATAAAAGTAGCATATGACCGTTTTCAGGCTTCAAACTATGTCCACCAACTTTTGAATGAATCGAACCAAGGATTACAATTAATACAAAGTTGAGAACTCAATTGCACACCCCCAAAGGGTAGTTTTGAAAAAATAAAAAATACGTGTTTCATTATTTACTTTAAAGTTTATTTGTATAGAGTTTTGAGCGAATAAAACATTTTTTTTTCATATAAACTTTCCCGCATATTTAACCCCCGACCCCCCAGGGGTCGATTTTCGAAAATTAGATTAACCTATGTGTTATTCCAGATCCTAAACTATCTACATTCCAAATTTCATCAAAATTGGTTTAGTAGTTATGGAGATACGTGGTAACAAACATTCACACACACACACACACACACACACACACATAGACTTTCGCATTTATTATATTAGAAGGATAATGGTTTTTCAACCTGATTCTAATACTATTTGCAAAATTTATATGCATGTAAGAGGCTGTTTGACCGCTTATGTACAAAACAGCATCACCAATTGTAATGCAGTTTTTTGCAATCGTCTTGTATGACTTCTAGAAAGGAAATTATGATGATAATTTTTTTTTTTATTTTTACTCTTTGACATTTAAGCACTATCTTAATTTTATAATATTAAGTAATTTCGTATACGATTGTTAAACTTGCGAAAGAATAAATGAAATCTTAGATAGATAACTAAATAACTAGAGAACACTGCAATACTTAGTAAAATACGTTGGACTTTTTTCAAATCTAAGTCTCTATTTGAGAATTTACCCGTGACGTAAACAACCGGTATATGTATGTGGTTTGGCTTGTTATTTATTGGCTTTGTCTATGGTAACGTATTTTTTTGTAATAATTTTGTGTAAATTCAACGATTTTTGAAAATTTAACATTTATCGCCCATTAATCGCGTCACTAAGAGGCGCTGTTATAGATTACGAAAATATTTGACAAAATTTGATTTGAAAACTGAGAATCTATCGTGAGATTTAAACTAACAAAAAAACCCGTATAAAATCCTACTAATATTATAAACGTGAAAGTTTGTAAGAATGTTTGTTCCTCTTTCACGCAAAAACTACTGAACGGATTTTGATGAAACTTTACAGTAATACAGCTTATACATCAGAATAACACATAGGCTACTTTTTATCCGGGTACCACGCGGGTGAAGCCGTGGGCAGAAGCTAGTTTATAATAAATTATCTTATCTGGTTTAAGTTTTTTTTTATTTAGGGTAATACTTTGTGCCACAGCTATTATAATATTATATAATAACCTGTTTGTTCCTAATTTATATTAAATTCTCCTCTAAAAATCTTATTCTAACTTTTTTAATTATGAAAAAAGAAAACTCCCACAATTTAATATCAAAGCTAGGCCGAACGCATTAGTCAGCCGTGACAAAAGTTAAAAATTAAAAAAAACCATGAACGTCTCTCCCGGGGCTCCTATCAAAAATCTCAGACATTTCATTAACTAAAAGAAAGAAGTTAAAAAAATACTGTCACCGAAAGAGCACAGATTAAACTCTAAGGGTACTTTTCTAAATTAATTATTGAGGGAGGGAAAAAAATTAAATGTCAAAATTACAACAAGATTCGCCTTAATTATGTCCAGGGGTGTCTTGGGCAGGGGTGGGCGACTCTAATTACATTTTCTTAATTTGCAAAGTTCCTGGATTCGTACTTGTAAAACGACCTCTGCGACTTGTATCGAGAAAGTTGAAATTGTAGTTTAGCCAGGTACCCTAAACGATAATATGATTGATAGAATCATCATCATCAGTCAGAAGACCTTCACTGCTCGACTGCCTCCAATAAATAGACAAATGTTTGTATGATCTGCAAATATTTGTCTCGGGTCTGGGTGTTTTATAAGTATAATAAGTATGTATTTACAAAAAATGTATATAAGTAGTATATCAGTCATGTAGTTCCCATAACACAAGCTCTGCTTAGTTTGGGGCTAGATGATGATGCTGTGTGATAAATGTCCAGCATTATTTTTATTATAAATAAATCCTACTAATATTATAAACGTGAAAGTTTGTGAGGATGTTTGTTCCTCTTTCACGCTAAAACTACCAAACGGATTTTGATGAAACTTAACAGTTATATAGCTTATACATCAGAATAACACATAGGCTACTTTTTATCCGGATACTACGCGAGCGAAGCCGTGGGCAGAAGCTTGTTAATACATATTATACATGGAAAATATTTGCCCGCGACAAATATTTGCAGTTCATACATTTGTCCCTAAAGAGTGCCATGGCGAACGTTTTTGGGCTACTTCCAGCTACCTCTGAAATAAGTCAAATTACAAAAAAAAAACACGTAGTTTATATTTTGACGGTTCTCTATCCTTGTGACTTTAATTAAAAAAACCTATTGACTTAGACTTTGATTACATTTTTTTTAAATAGTTGAGTGTAGTATCTTCTGTCTACAAAATCAACCTATAGCACAGTAGATAATATGTCTATAGAGCAGCTAACACCCCTTCTTACCCCACTAACCACATTACCATTTTTATCCTTACTTAAAGTAAAAGGGTTGTATTTTTTCATCGCCCAACAGAGACTAGAGATAATTCTTTTTATCGCTTTAATATCTTTTGTCTTTTCTAATTTGCAAATGAGTTTTTTTAATTACGTTGAATTTGTAGGGTTTAGGGGGAGGGGGGCGTTATACTAATCCTTTTATGATTTACGACCGAAGGCGGTTAATGAAGTTTTCATATTTTTCTCTCTTTGTTTATAAGAACCAACCCTTTTGAAGTTTTCGAAAGCATCTACTTTTTTTGAATAATCTCAATATTTAATTAATTATTTTAGATAATTACTATTGATTCGATGAATCAGTCACAATATATAAAGTACTCTACAAACTTTGAGCCACTAAACTCCTATCGGGTTGTGAATGAAAATCAACAAGCGCGAATTTACTCAATCAAAAATTGTACAAAATAAATAAATAATGCTGGACATATTTCACACAGCATCATCTAGCCCCAAAGTAAGCAGAGCTTGTGTTATGGGAACTACATGACTGATATACTACTTATATACATTTTTTTTGTAAATACATACTTATTATACATAGAAAACACCCAGACCCGATACAAACGTTTGCTAATCATACAAACATTTCCCGCAGCGGGAATCGAACCCGCAATTTATGTTAATATGCTACCCGCTCGTTTCGTCTCTTTGTCCGTCAGAAACTCAACATACTAGCTTGTTAAAGAGAGAGAGAGAGAGAGAGTTCGGAAAAGTATTACCACCATTTCATTGGTATATATTTCTACCATCAGTAGAAATGCTCGTATTGCATTACTCTGGTTTGAATAATTCTTAGTAATATATAAAGATATTGATTTTTTGATGGTAACCGTTCACCACCTCGTACCAGTTTGTCTCCAAATTCGAGTATCATTCTAAGAGATGACATAATTTCTATTCTAACCGAGGGTAGTAAACAAAATAAAAAATTTACATATTAATGCATACATTGCTGGCTGCAGCGAGTTTTATTCTTTTATCCATTAGTGTGAGCGGTGATCGATCACGCGCAGGCCAATTTACCCATCGGCCACAAATTCTTCAGTGTCCGATGGAACAAACAGATATGGCAGGTAGTGGGCGGGAGTGGTGTTTGCAGCTCTGTCATATATCTAGTTGCTATTTGTCAAAGTTTGATTCAAACTTCATATTGGTTTGTTCAACAGATTTGACTCATGTTTTGCTATTGGTTCATTCTTCGAAATAGTAACTGTTGCCAATTCTCATCCAGTTACAACAGGAATTCTTATCGGATCCCATTTTTTGTAGATTGTAATCGATAATTCGTGTAGAAAGATAAGATTATGTATGAAAGCTCTAGAAAATATCTGGAACATCTTGCTAATTATTTTATTGTTTCACCTCTCTCCACGTTCCTGTGAAACCAAAAGTTGCCTTGAAGATATAGTTCTTAGCGGTAAGGCATCTCACCGCCATAAAATAAAAAAAAACTATATAAAAGTGATTCTTGATCTAGTGTATGCAGTAGTATTTTTAGAACTTTCGCGATAAGTTAACAACTAATGTAATGAAGCAAATTTAATAAGTAGGCTATTTTTAAAGAAGGCGTAAAATTTAATAAGTAGGCTATTTTTAAAGAAGGCGTAAATAAATTTTGTTAATCATCTTATTATTATTTCAGTGATCTAGTACGTAAACCTAAAGTAATACAAGCCAATCTTTATTTCGCATCTGAATTTCATTGCAATAAACATTAATTAAATCATAATCATCATTAAATCATAAATAATATCCAGCATTATTTGGGAAAGCTGGCAATGTGCCATCAAGAGGCCTGATGACATCACGTACAGATGAATCTCTTAAGTCAAAGTCAATTGGTTTTTATTAATTATCGTTAATAAAATGTCAAGGATTATTAAGAAATGTCAACTTATATACTACCTCCGATGGACCGAAGACATCCTAAAGATGGTGGGAAGTCGGGTAGAGATTGCCCTTCAAAACCTTCTACACAGTTGAGATATAATAGATAGATATATAGATAAACTCGTTATTATGCAAAACACCAATTTACAGTATCAACACAGAAACATAATAAAAGAACAACAAAAAAAATAAATGCACAATGGGCGGTCTAATCATTACATATATAAATATCTAGTTATGAAAGGAAATATGAAAAATCTTATGTGGTGACGATGATACCTAATTACCTACACAGTAAATATTTCATTTATTGATAACAAATAAATTACAAGTCGAATTACATGATAATGAACATTTAAAAAATAAATAAAAGTCATAAAAAGTTAAATACATTAAATAAAAAATAAGCAATTTTAATGTCATAGAAAATATTGTTATTTTAACTTACAGAAACATTAGTTACATTACATCCTACTTAGGTAAATAATCTCGTTTTTATTTTAACTTTCCCACATGTTGTGGCATTGTTCTAATTGACGTTTATCTATACATATATTTTATGATTACATGATTCAGATATTGATTCCCAATTTCATTCGTTATGGCACATGGGCAGGCCTATGTCCAATGCACACCTACAGAATCCGTAAAGGCCGCAGCGAACATACCCTAACCAAATTGGAGATATTCTGAAGAAAGACCAAACCAAGAGTGCCCGAAACCAACGAGCTTGTATGAAGAATGGGCTGATGAATGCGAAAATATGGCAGAATTGTAGCAAGTAGGAAACTGTGGTATTTACAAACTCTTTCGTGAAACTAGCGTGAGTTTTTGTATAAATATATTAGTTTTATTCATAGGCTACATTTTAGGCTCAGTAAAATAAACAAAATATAAATATATAAGAAAAAAAACAATCTTTAAACCCTAGGTAACCAGTTGGTTACCAAAATATACAATAAATTACCATCTGACATTAGAAAATACTATGATTTCATAACTTTTAAGAAAAAACTTTTTAATTATCTAATAGACAAGATATTTTATACAATGAAAGAATTTTTTGACCACAATGAGTAAATTACTATTATTTTGACATTACATATATTTTATCGTTTGATTATTCGACATTATTAATTATATTGTAAATTAAATTTTCTTTTTTGCATGATATTAAGATAGGCATTAATTATTTAATTTAAAGTTAAAATGTTGTACGCCTAAGAGCAAATCACAGTACACAAAAATACTCTGTAAGAACTCCAATTACCTTTGTTTACAAATAAAGAATTTGTATTTGGTAACGCTGACTGTATATATCTATGTTTGTTTGTAAGTAGTGTGTACCCTGTTAGCAACTATTCCTGTTTTATGTACAACGTAATATACTCAGATCAATTTGTTTTACGACAGAACTACAAGAAATGAAAATAAATCGGCGAAGTCGATACATTGCTATAAAAAAGCGAGCGAACAAAACAACACTATCGAAACGGATATAGATATATACTCGCATTATCATTGCTCCATTCGTTTTTATTATGGAAAGCTTGATGGCCGGAAAAATGAGGATTATGTGTTTTACGTTTTTGTTTCGTATATATTATACTAGCTTTTACCCACGGTTAAATGTGTTATTTTACAGGATATGTGTTAATCTAGGTCACGAATAAGACCTGTTTTAAATTTCATCCAAATTGGTTCAGATATTTTGAATTTAGTAATTAAATTACAAACAAATTAATTATATCTAAAACAATGTATTGTTCTTACTGAGGAGCAACTCTCATAATAAAAAATAGTCCAATTTAGTTTCAATCTTGAAAAATCGGTATTCTGATACGTTTTAAAAGAAAATTTACAACTATTTAAATGCTGCTCGAAAGTAGGTAAAATGTTGAATAATAACGACATATATTTATTAGTTATCAATAATACAAATAACATTACAGGCTTAACATTATGTACCTAAAAGCGTAGACATCTTTACTTACAAAAACAAAACTGAAGTAATTTCCAATATTTATATTTTTTTGGTATGTGTTTATACCAAAAAGTTTTTGATCAGAGCCAGTCCAGCACCTGTTAACAACACAAGTAGAGTTCAATTGATCTTTCAACACTCAATCCTTTTATTTTAAACAATTCTCAACATTGACAAACATTTACGACGTAACCAAACAACTCATTCAAAGACGCCATAAAATTATTACTGATATTATTTTCATCTTTCCCCGACTTGCCTTGCTCCCTATTCAATTACTTAAGTGTTCAAACAAACCGCGAGACGTATGTCTGTCTCTTTTCAACTTGCATCCGTCTCGTTCAGAGGGTGAGGTAATTATGTATAACTATTATTTTTCACAGAAGCTTGTAACGGCTTGATTGAGAGAATGCGCTTTGGCGGCCATGTTTTCTTCAGACAGGGTTGCCGCTTTTCCGGCTCTTTAGGTCTAAGATCGGCCAAAAAGTAACAACAGATCTGTCATATTTTTTTTTAAAACATCTTGTTAATAAAAAAAAAATAATTGATGTAACGGTGAACACGTATTTATAACGGTGAAGGAAAACATCGTGAGAAAACAGGTATACTTTAGTACTTAACATTCAAAGACAATATGCCAGTGCTTCAATACGCGGTGATAGGCTTCCAACCTGTCACGCAGTATCTAGGTACTGTGCAAAATGAGGGAAAAAAATAATATTACAATAAGTAATATATCCTAGTGACGTTTAAACAGCAAGACATAATGACCGGAAGCTTGAAAAATTTCATGATATTAAAAAAACTTCCGGTCATTTTCAAATAAACAAACTTACTCCGGCTTCCCTAGCAACCCTAGTTACAGGTAATTAAATTGAATGAGTTGGATAACGGCTTTATTAAGTTTTATGGGGCCGTTTGCGTAATACATGAGTAGTAAACTTCTGAGGAGGGAATTAATTACGAGTACCGATAGTAATGGCGTGTAAGTTATGATAAGATAGATAGATAGTTTTTTATTCGACACATACAATACAGCACAGACAAGTACAAATGAAAAGAAAGACAAACAATTAAAGAAACACAGTAAATACAGAAGAGTAGGTACAATAAGTGGGTGCTAACCAGTGCCAACGAGGGCAGTCTATGCTGCAATGCTGTGTATTAGTCAAAAAGGTCCTATCTCAGCTTATTGCTGCTCCGCCAAGGCAAAGCAGCGCTGATTTTCAGATAGGACCTAATAAGGTATAGTACCAACTTAACAAAATGTAAGATCCGGTCAAACTGTTTTTAACACGCTTATATTAGCTTCACTTGTACCTAACTAACAAACAATGTAATCAAATCTTGGACTTTTAACCTACTTTTAATCGTCGTATTGAAATAGAACTTTGTATGTATATTTAGTTCGGATGACAATAATATGATTTGGTATCTTGGAGCTGATCTGATGATGGAGCCAGGAGGTGGGTAGTGGAACTCTTCAGTGGCTACTAATAAGCCCCTCGAGCTTGGGCTCATATGATTCGTTTTGATGAGTCAAATAGATTGGGCTTGGTAACGAGGGTCTGATGATGGAACCAGGAGGTGGATAGTAAAATTATTTTTATCATGTAAAAGCGTGTTTTAAGGTATGAGCTCTTTGTGAAGGCTTCGTCCGTGGTAGTACTACCACCAATTGCCGGTGAAATTAGAGGCACATGAGACTTTTCACCCGTTATGTCTCATGTTCAGCAACACGCGAGTTATACATCATGCGTTGCAAACATCCATAGGTTACGGGAACTGCTTACCAAGAGGTGGGCCGTATGCTTGTTTGCCACATTAGATGAATAAAAAGACCTGGCGCGGTGGCGCTGGCGGTTTGGATGGCGATCAGTTCATTTTGACAACCACTTGGGCCCCAAATTGACTAACTAACCAGAATAGACCAACAAAAGTGGACTATGGATGGGCTATTATGATGCGAGACAATATATCAAAATTGTTTTAAGTGGTGATGTTTGATGACATTTTCAATGTATTCAAAGGTAACAAACCAATTTAAAATCATCATCAGCCTGGAAGCTCCCACTGCTGGCTAAAGGTTGAGTTGCCTAGAGTTTGCTCGTTTGGGCCTCCCCAAACGAGCAAACTAGGATATAACTTTTGAAACTATCATGGTTTTGAACATAATTTTTACTAAAAAACGGGATATTTACCATGATTTGTGAGTTTGAATGTTTCCCGATATTTCGGCACAGTTGCATGTACCATGATCACGGGAGGAACTGAAGTCTTTGCGGGTTATGAATGTTAGTGGCAGACAAATCGATCTACCCTCTTTCTCACTCTTTTATTACGAAAAAATACCACTAACACCGGTTCCACTGTCACATTCATAGCCCGCAAAGACTTCAGTTCATCATGACTCACAAATCATGGTAAATATCCCGTTTTTTAGTAAAAATAATCTATAGCATGTCACACACTTAAAAAACACAAGATTTTGTAATATCGTAAGAGTAAGTTGCACTTACAATTGTAAGAATGTTATGAGATATTTACTAAATTTCAATAAGTTTCCCGCAATATCGGGAGCTGTCGATACGCGAAGATGAATAGGGTTCCTCCGCACGGAGCGAGCGCGTGACGAGCAACTAAACTGCCTGAATTAACTCAACTATCATCTTGTTATTTGGAGTTGGAAATTTTGGAGTTATGTGGAATTTTAGAAGTTTTGCATGCTACATTATGCTTTAAATCAAATAATTTAGTCTTTTTTCACATAGCATTGAAATTATCATGGTTTGTAGCATTTTAGAATATTATTTCGACTATACCACATACATATAGGTCTCCTGTTGGCATTTGGGTTTTAGAAGTCCTTCCTCATGAGCACGCTTAATGGCCATGAGACGGGAACATCAGCGGAAAAATAATAATGGATATTACATGTATTTTACATGCCATTTAAATATAACTATCAGTATACTGTTAGTAAAAGAGCATTTGTAAAAAAGTTTCCTTAAAGAAAAATTATTCTACAAAATATTTTGACCAAACGGGTACTGGATACTTGCGCAAAATCCAACAAACACAATCGCTAAATCTGGCAACATCATTAGCTCGTGTCATGTCATTTGTCACGCGACTTATCGCACCCTTTTCTAGTTAATAGTCCCGGCGATTTGTCGCGTCGTGTGGACATGCCTAATGACCGATGCGTATTTTTGCTAATTGCTGTTATTTATTTGTTGTTTATCATGGGATTAGCCCATAATCTAACAAATCAATCATCTTGGGGGTTTCAGGGGGTCTAGAAAAATACCTCACGCTTCTTTTTCCTTTCAAGCTAACGCAAATTTGTCAAGGTAAAACTTGGCAGCTGCCACGTGACATTTCAACAACTAATTTCATTCCCATACAATTCAATCTTTCCGCAGGTGTAAACGCCAACAGAAAGTGGTATTTGTCTAGACTCCCTGAACTGTGATGTTAAAGTAATAATGTAGATAGGAATCTACTGTTGATTCTCCATCAGAACCCACCAAGACTTCTGTCGAGAAAAGAGTTCTGTCGACGAAATAGAAGGCGAAAAATATTTTTATCTCTCTTTTTAGTAAATGCTTGTTACCTTCCCTGCACGTGCTCACTTTGCTGCTCTATTAAAATGTAAACAATATAGTATTTTCATACAACCTGTCTGTAAAAAATATATTAGCTGAAATAACGCGCGCCAGGATTTGGTCGGTATATTCACTTGTACATTTTATAAAGTAGTTTAATGTGATTTCAATGAATGAAAACATATTGGAATTTGACTTTGATTTAACGGTTTTTTCGGTAAAAAACGCCGAGGCTCGGCCTATAGGGCAAACTTTCAGCTATACACTATTCAATGATAAGCGGCAGGAGATGATATTATAAAATCTTTAATTGTTAGGACAAGTTTTCATTGTAAGGTATTTTCTACGAGTACCTACTCTACTAATCATGAACAAACCAGATAGACGCATTATATTAATATAATCTATCTTACGATCGTTCAAAAATCGTCTCAATAGATTACTGTTTAGATCACACAGAAACATTTCACAAGCAATATTTAGCTCATTAAGGCCATCGGCATTATCAATACTAATGTTATAAAGAGGTAAAAGTATGTAAGTTTGTAAGTGGTAAACTCCGAAATTATTCTTCCGATTTAAAAAAATATCAATATTTAGAATTGGCTTTAAGGTAAACAAAATCCTACTAATATTATAAATGTGAAAGTTTGAGAGGATGTTTGTTACTCTTTCACGTAAAAACTACTGAACGGATTTTGATGAAACTTCACAGTAACATAGCTTATACATCAGAATAACACATAGGCTACTTTTTACCCGAGTACCACGCGGGCGAAGCCGTGTGCAGAAGCTAGTATGTATATATTATTAAAATAAAAGCGCTTTTCGTGGAGACCAATTTTGCTCCGTTAGTCGACGAAAAAACGGTCATTTCTTACGAACGATGGTAAAATTTACTTTTCAGCTGGTACTTCTTCTCCGGGAAACACGCGGGCGAAGCCGTGGGCTGTACTGTTAGCTAGTTATTAATAATATAGAAATAATGATCATTAATAGGCTGCCGCTTCAGTTGTTCGATAGAGGTGTATTGATTCGTAACTCGGATTATACGCACAGACGAAATCGTAGTTCCAGCCTTTGTACCTTGATGAATATGTGAGAATATCTGCTTATGATTGCGTTAGGTACTTTCATATCAATAAAAGATAGAAAGATAGATAGATAAACTCTTTTATCACGACGTTGGTGGCGCGGCGGGCGAGTTGTCACGCAAGAGATGTTCCACTCCCGCTGCGGGACAAATGGTTGCATGTTCTGCAGATATTCGTCCCGGGTCTGGTCGTTGTGGTACCACGGTACTCATAGTTCCTGATAGCCAGGACACAGGGAATCCTAATGTGGGGTCAGAACGATGTGTCTGTTTGGTATATATTTATTTAGTTTAATTATTTCAATAGAAGATAAGTCGGTAGAAGAAAAATAAGTTTCTGTGTGAGTTAACCCATTATGCCAATACTAAAAATTTTAGACTCACACTAAGTGGGTACCGTTTGCTTGGAATGGGCTATTAATGTATTTAAAAGAGGCGAATTATATATAAATGTGTCCGAAAATGTAATTTTGTAATGACATTAAAGTCGGTATTCTACTCAAAAACAATTAAATGTACCTAAAACAAAACAACTTCCTAAAAACAATGTCAAAATTGAGAACGAAAGTCGACGAGGATATTGAGATATTTCTGTGATATAATAACGAGAATTGTGGTTAAAAGAAACAGTAAAAATAACAGTATTTTTTTTTATTATAGTAAAGGTAGGGTTGTTTCCACTAACAGCTGTTCTGTTTGGCTGTCCACCATCCCCTAAACTAATGTATCTTAGAGGTCTGTTTACATGCTCACCATAAGATGCATTTTATAGTAGAAAATGAATTTTCTCTCAGAACATCCCTTTGTTGCACTAAATGGCATTGCTACGAGACTCTTCAAGTATTTTATAAAGCTCACCAAATTGACTATAACCAGAAGATTTATCTAAAAATCACGAAATCAACATCCGCAAGAATCTACATAACGATCGCCCAAAATACCTATAATTTGAGCCTCGAGATTCCTTTATAAATACTTCGACATCTGCTCCCGAAGGTTCCCGAATCGCGTCTAATCATGAAAATGTATTTATGACCTAATTAAACTCTTGTCTACCTTCCAACCACCCGAAAGAACAAGACAGAAATATGTCCAATGTGAAAGTTAAAATGAGATAGAAGAGAGAGGTTTCTTTGATTAATGGCCGTTATATGGGTGGTTAAGTACCGTGTAATTTGCAAAACGACCCTTAATTACCGTGGAACATGGCTACTATTCCCGTCTCTGTCTTGCGTCTAGCTTGCAGGTGTGGGGGAGGGAGAGGGCTGGGAGTTTGCGTTGCGACTTAAAAGGCGGTATTTAATGAGGCATTATTATGTCGGGCAAGGCGATTAGGTTCACATGACGTTGTTTGCCCGCTCTTTATATTTGGCTTGTTGTACAAACTCGAGAATTTGCGGCATTTCCCGACGTATTTCAGCTTTTACACTGTTTTCACAGACTTAGCATTGTTTTCAGACTCCTTTAAACTTTCAGTATTTACTTTTCAACTTTGTGAAATGCTTTTAAACGAAGTGGGGATGAGGGGACAGATATTTGAATGACTGATTACTGAGCTTTCTGCTAGAAATTTTTTTGGTATGATTCGTATCCGTTAGTCATACATACCTAGCTTTTAATCCCACACTAGATTTTCCTGTGTCGTAGGTGTTAGGAACGACCAGTACCACAGCACCCAGACCCTGTACAAATATCTGCAGAACATGCAAACATTCGTCCTGCAGCGGATATCGAACCCCGCACCTCTTGTGTCTTTAACTGAACTTAATATTAGTGACTTTACATCAGGTACAGTGCCTTTACATATTCCTGCACACTCAGGTGTTCTGAGTAAGGGTTGCAAATTAAAATATCCATATATAATATAAAATAAGCAATAATTTTCTATCCATCTATCTCTTATACTTTTTACAACAAAATTTCCATTGTTAACAGGTATGGTTCCAGAACAGAAGAACAAAATGGCGGAAAAAACACGCAGCAGAAATGGCGACTGCCAAACGCAAGCAGGAGGAGCTGGGCGAGGAGTGTGATGACCAGGAGCAGCACGAAGAGTGCTCAGATGACGATGACGCCAAGAGACCCAGGCTCGACCTTCACCACCAGCACATCAGCCACCACCAGCTACCACATCACCGTCAGTGATCCTTACCCTCGGCGAGCAACGAAATTAAACCTGGTACTGATCAATTTGACCATTTCGATCAACGGGAGTTTGATCAACGCGGTCAGTTTGATCAGCGTGAACATTTCGAAGCCTGCGCCAGTGATAGTGAAGTTAAAAAAGACGATGTAGAATCGGAGAATAACGAAGTGATCAGTGCTAGCACGCAAAGTGAAGACTTTGAGGAGAAGATTTACGATAAAAACAGTTTTAGTTCGCAAAATTATAAATTTGAAAATGGTCGATATGACAGTAATTCCTACAGTGTTTATCCAGAGTATGTAGTGCCGAGGACATTTTGTAAAGAGACTAACGATGTGCCATTCGACCTGTCGAACTGGCAGGTCAGGTCAAACAAATTTGATCCAAGTGGGTCAAAGTTTGATCGAAACTCTTTGAACGAAAGAGAGTTCACTAACGCCAGCGAATCAAGTGAACGTGACGGGATTGATCAAAACGATCTGAACAATTCTGATCAAACCGATCAGAGTGATCAGCCGATCAACTTTGCCTATTATCATTTCTAAGTTTGTGATTGATCTGTAAATATTATAGTCATTAGTTTGTGAATAAGTAGTTAATTTATTTAGATTTTACATGAATATTGTTAGCTGTAACTACTGTAAAGATTTAACCCTCTGGTGCCAAGTTTTATAACAAGCCATTTTAGTCCGGATCAAGTTTTATAACAAGCCATTTTAGTCCGGGTCAAGTTTTATAACAAGCCATTTTAGTAATTATAATTTTAATGACAATTTAATATATGTTTTATTATTATTTCCCTGACAACATTTAATAATTTTATAAACTGGCTTTTTGTAAAGATTTCATAATAATTATTTCAACCTACTATAACGTTATTCTATTTCATAAATTATTATTTGTAAATAACTATTATAAAAAAAATATTTGTAAGAATTCACGAAAGTATTTTAAAATTGTCGCGAAATTGCGCAATGCAATATGTTAAATGTATATTGTAAGTGTAAATAAATATTTAAACGAATTTAACCATTGTAATTACAAAACAACGTCTAACTACGACCACGCAAATTATAATTATTCATACATAACTTTATTATGAGCCAAATACGTGCCAATATTTTACTGACCACAATAATTATTCATACATATATTTTCTTTATTATAAAATTTATAAAGTATTACTCGGTGGGTATATTAAACCTTTTTTCTGTCTGTGCTTTTTAAAAAGCGATAACTACTTAGATATAAGTTTAACCGAGGCTACACCAAGTCAATAAATTTTGGCGACCTTGATGGCGTGGCGGGCGAAAAGCAAGCTAAAAAGGTGCGGGTACAACGATACAGGGAATCCTAATATGGGATCAGGACTTTGTGTAAAAAACTGTATCAGAATTAGTTTAGTAATTCATTATTATAACATATTTTCATGAGTTTTATTATGAAAACAATTCTTATAGGTTCTTTCTGTGTGGGACGTGTTTGGCTCTAACATTTGAAACTTATTTATAAAGATAAAGTTAAGATAAACATAGAAATGAGCTTTCAAAGTTACAATATATTTGCTTGTAATTGCACAGTAATAGAAGTTCTCACAGTTAACTGCTTACAACCAAATCATACCACTATTACTATATAATGAATGAAATAAATGAACCATGTCTAGAGCTGTGACTGCACGGACAGTGGTCGGTCATTGAGTTGAAATAAACGGTTAGTCCAAATATTATGCAGAATTATTTCATTTTCCCTTTTAACCCTAAACAGTTTCGAATAAATGAAAGGCTATAACATTTTAAATTAACATATTTTTTACTGAAAACGGGATATTTCTTTCCGTGATCACGGTAAATGCAACTGTGCCGAAATATCGGGAAACTTTACTCGAAAAATCATGTAAAATATCCCGTTTTTAGTTAAAAAAATAGGCTGCACTGATTTCTATTTGCACGATAACTTTGTAGGTAGTTACGTAAATTAGTTTTTTTTTTGTTTTTATAATTTTAAGGCGTTGGACTAGTAGGCTGTAGCCCGACTACCGACTTGACGGTCGTAGAATCGAAGCCGGACGTGCACCACGTGCTCAGAACTGTCAAAGAAAAGATGGCAAGGAATCAGGCATGCCCTAGAATCAAAACTTCGAAGACATGTGACATCGCTTAGTGTTCCAATAATCAGCGATGGGCTTGTAAAATGGGGCAGACTACCTACTATACAAAACGGGGACATGTGCCGGCTATATTGTAGGACGTGTCTCTGACTACCCTTACGTATCCTCACTAATTTGTGTACTGAGTATGGATCTAAGAATCTCCACCATGAAGATTGCAGTCATGAGTGTATTTTTTGTATAATTTTAAGATACATTATCTACTATACCACTATTCTATAAACTACTAGTTTTTGCCCACGGCTTCGCCCGCGTGGTACCCGGATAAAAAGTAGCCTATGCATTATTCTGATGTATAAGCTATATTACTGTAAAGTTTCATCAAAATCCGTTCAGTAGTTTTTGCGTGAAAGAGTAACAAACATCCATCCTCACAAACTTTCGCGTTTATAATATTAGTAGGAAGTAGGATAGTAGAATTCGCTATTGACTATTCTCCTGCTGAAGTTTGCTGACTATTGACTTTAAAAAAAAATGCAGTACCTACGTTTAAATCACGCATTTAGGCAAGACCTAACCTGATGGTAAGTGATGATATGGCCGACGTGTATGACGATGGAGCATGAAGGTCTTGAAGATATCATTCACTCACTCACTCTTACCTTGAAGAGACCTAGATTGTATTTCTCAGAAGAGACAGACGATGGTAGTATGCTGTATTTCTTTACCATTTTCATTATAAAAGGCAACAAAACGTTTGGTACTAAAAGGTGGTAGGTATACTTTTTAAAAAGAATATCATATGCCTTTGACATATCTAGCAGTATTCCTACGGCAATTCTTTTTGTCTAATTTCTCTAATATTTTATCTACATATTTATAAACAGTAAATAAATAAATAATGCTGGACATTTTCACACAGCATCATCTAGCCCCAAAGTAAGCAGAGCTTGTGTTAATGGGAACTACATGACTGATATACTATTTATATACATTTTTTTGTAAATACATACATATTATGCACAGAAAACACCCAAACCTGTAACAACATGCATACATTTTTGTCACAGCGGGAATTGAGCCTCCACCTCTTGAATCACAGCCAGCTACTCATCCACCACACATGTATAATATGTATGTAAATACATACATATTGTGCATAGAAAAGACCCAGACCCGGGACAAATATTTGCAGATACAAACATTTGTCCCGCGACAGAAATCGAACCTGTAACCTTCTGCGTCTCAGGAGAGCCTTCGCCCACTGCGCCACAGAGGTCGTCAAGGTATGCAGTAAAGTTGAACAGTCTGGTTCCTGCTTGGCCTACAGACACAAATTCAATGTATATGTTTTTTTTGTTTATCATTTTTTTACCGTTATGTTTGATTCTATGTTATGTGTGTCCTTTTTTTATTGAGCAATTTTATCTACTGCCATTTCCTCTGCGAACGAAAGAAAAGAAAGGCAAGAAACAAGGCTGGTTTGTTTTTTCGTTAAAACGAAGTGAACAAAACGTTAACCGTAGAACGCTAACGCTAGGTTAAAAACATTTTTTACTAACAAAACTATCTAAGAATGATTGATGAATAAAAAATAAAACACCTAGATTAAATTGTTAAGAAAACATCTAATAAATTTGGTAAGACATTGATATATTTTCAAATCGAATATACTCATGATGTGAATCTATGAGGTTACCAATAGAGGGTAGTCAGAATCACATCTATACATATTAGTAGATGCCCAAATTACCCGTAGGTAGCATTCCAAGTGATAGGTTGCAAGTCTATCGCCACTTATTGGAACACTCACCGATAGCAGATGCCATAGAAGTTATGGTTCTAGGGCATGCTAATTTTCTTCACCGGTTTAAGCACTTGTTAATGTGAAGTGAAAATATTTCTTGGTGCACGGCGGGATTCGAACCAACGATCATCGGATCGGAAGTTAAGGGTACCGCCCACTAGGCCGATGCGTAAATACAAAACGAAATAAAACCCCTCACAATATCACACCCCCGTTCATTTTAAACCCCCAATTTACTGTTCAATCCGATACATAACACACCTACCCTCTTTCTATTTTATCGATAGCGAGTACCTATCGAAGCAAAAGGAGGTTTTCAAGCAAAAA
The DNA here is from genome assembly GCA_958496245.1 of Perizoma flavofasciatum. NCBI lineage: Eukaryota > Metazoa > Arthropoda > Insecta > Lepidoptera > Geometridae > Perizoma > Perizoma flavofasciatum. The sequence goes on along the minus strand of OY292439.1, from coordinate 10,868,883 downwards.
TCGCGACGCGCCGTTACCATGGCAACGGATTGACAACGAGCCAAACACAACCTTAGAATGAAGAGAGTAAGTTTATTTTGGAATGAAGAAGAATAAGATGTAGTGGTTGTAGCTATAAATGTAAAACATTTTTATGGAAAGGCTCTTTCATACGATGGCGGTGTGCCGCAAGTGATAATACTTTTCATCACGGACCACAAAGTTTGAAAGAGTGTTTTACGTAATAACCAACTAGTCGTAATTTAAAATGTCTTAGGTTTTGTTTTAATATTAGAAACTAGTTGTTGCCCGCGGCTTCGCCCGCGTGGTAGGTTAATAAAAGTAGCATATGACCGTCTCCAGGCTTCAAACTATGTCCACCAACTTTTGAATGAATCGAACCGAGGATTACAATTTATACAAAGTTTAGAACTCAACACACACTCCCAAAGGGTAGTTTTGAAAAAATAAAAAATACATGTTTCATTATTTACTTTAAAGTACTTTATTTGTACAGATTTTTGAGCAAATATTTTTTCATAGAAACTTTACCGCCCTATTTAACCTCCTTAGAGTCGATTTTCGAAATTAGATTAGCCTATGTGTTATTCCAGATTCCTAAAGTATTTACATTCTAAATTTCATCAAAATCGGTTTAGAAGTTACGGAGATACGTGGTAACAAACATTCACACACACACACACACAGACTTTCGCATTTATTATATAAATAGGAAGTAGGATGCTTCTGTGATACAAAAATAGAAAACTGGAGAATAAAAATGAATAAAAGAATCTAATGTTCCCTTTATGAGTAACGTTTGAGGTACAAATAGTTTCAGCCATAATTATTATTAAGACCAACTAGAAAACTTTTAATGGATTTTGACTGCATTAACAGACTATGCGTAAAAAGAACTCACCTCTCAACATTTTATTTTAAATTTTAGTTTTTAAAATGCAACCACATTGATTGGGTATTGATTTATTTAGCTAAGTACTTAAACATAAAACGCAACACAAAAAAGGATGTCCTGACTGACTGATTGGCCATCAACTAAGAGCCAAAACTGCTCTCTGTATACGGCTTTGCTCGTGTGGTACTTATAAGTAAACTAAAATGCTTATAATTATGTTACTGTTGTTCACAAACTACACCTGTTACAAATCGAATTAAATAAAATTTAATTAACATTTTAATAAGCAAATTTTATTTTAATTCTAATAAGCGACATGTCGTGTTGCTGCAAGACAGTGTGAAAGAATTATGAAAGAAAGAGAGAGCTTCTCTCTGAGTTTTCGACGATAAGGTGCGTCTACCTTTTATTTATGACTCCATTTTAAAGTGGGGGTGAATCGCGTATACTACGAATAGTGTTGGACTTGCCCCGGCTTTTTTTGGCTAGAATCTCCTAAAAGGTAGACCTTTACGAGACGTACTGAATCCTTTCACAACACTAGTTTTCCGCCATCGGTCACTTGCCCTTTTTTAGAGGTACCATCTAAAAAAGGGCCTGGTCCTGGCTTCTTCGACCTGGTCACTGACATACCATATTTTTGTATCATACATACCAAAAATAATCGGTGATACAACAAATAATTATTTATTAACAAACAAAGTGTTTAGATCTTTGAAGATACCAAGTAGGGGGTAGTCAAAGGCACGTCATCATCATCCTATATTAGTCCACTGCTGGACATAGGCCTCCCCTAATAAGCGGCATAGCGCCCTGTCTTCAGCTTGCCGCATCCAGCATCTGGCTGCAGTGTTTCGCAGATCGTCATCCCACCTGGCCGGAGAGCGTCCTACACTATGTTTGCAGAGTCGCGGTCTCCACTCAAGAACGTGCTCAAAGGCACATGCTGACATTATATTTGGCACATGCCCTTATATTTCAAGTGGTAAGAGCACTCAACAGAAACATACATAATCCTGACCCACACTAGGATTCCCTGTGTCGTGGGTATCAGGAATTACGAGTACCGTGGTATCACAACACCCAGATTCAGAACAAATATCTGCAGAACATGCAATCATTTGTCTCGCAGCGGGAATCGAACCTCTTGTATCTTAGCCGGCCACTCACTTTCTGCGCCCCCAAAGTCGTCAACTACTTCTACACACAGATAATAAACTAATACAGATAAAAAAAATGCAATTTAAAATGACGGTATTTGTTTAAGTTTTGTAAGAAACTTTTTTTTTCTGGCTTGTTCGTGAAGTAACAGGCAGTAAATAAATAAATAAAATAATAAAAAATACCGGACATTTTACACACAGCATCATCTAGCCCCAAACTAAGCAGAGCTTGTATTATAGGAACTAAATGACTGATATACTACTTAAATACTTTTTTGAGAGTAAGGGCAGACATGTTTGAATATGTTCCTCGTTCGTGTTATTGGGTTATCTGCTGTTAAGGTACAACGAGAGAAATTAAATTCATACAACTTTATACAAGTAGATATATACAAAAATACAGATGAAACAGCTAGCTATCTAAATCCGCGGAGTGGGAGCACTGGTGACCTGTAATTACAGGTTCAAAACCTATCTCAGGCACCAGTCTCTTACAAAACCGGTTTTTTTTCATTAGTTTTTCACCTCCAATAGCTAGGACCTATATACCTACTCTAAATCAGAATATTTATATAATACATGATGTTAAGAATTATATAGGCCCTTATATATTCTACCATCCAAATGGTGTGCAAATGTCAATAGGTAGATTGAAAATCAATATATACAAGAATAATTATAAAATGTCAGAACTTATGCCCTAACGTTTTAATTAAAAATGTCAACAACTAATAACTATTTACCTACCTAATAAAAAACAACTTAATCTAATAAAAAAATACTCATAGTTATTGGTCATAATTATCATTTGTGGTTCATAAATTCATTTCGTCAGATTATTTTTAAACAAATTGTATGATAAATCTTTGAATGAATTTGGCAATTTATTGTACACTTTTATTGCATTAACATATGCATTTCTCTTATATATTTCTAGCTAGAAACCTAAGAAACCTTTGTGAGAGAAAATAAATGTTATTATTATTATATGTTATTATTATTTATTATCTGTAGATCTACGCTACGAGGAATTTATTGAATCCTAGGTACGTTTTTGAAATTATAAATTTAGCCTATAGGATTAATTTTGTTTTTATTAAATTGAATATCGTTGAATGTGCTTATATATTAGTCTACCTATGTGTACGTAGATCTATAAATAACACCTACAATTGTAGGTAGATTACCTGTAAAGATTTAAGGTTTTTTCCAATAAATTACTATTGACTATTGGTCCTTGCAAACGATCTATAGATAGCCCAACTGCTCTAGATCACTAACAGACGGAAGTTACGTTTGTCGATATCAGAGGCACTGCGGGCGAGTAGGCGACTGGGACACAAGAGGTGCGGATTCGAAATAGCCTGTATTAGAAGAAATGTTTGCATACAGATATTTGTTCCGGGACGGGTTGTTGTATACTCATAGTTCCTGATATCCACGACGCAGGGAATCGCAGTGTGGGATCAAGGGTAAGTATGTGACTGCTGGGTATTTATTGTTTTATAAGTAGGTACTCAACTGCCACACTCTGAGTCACAACATAAAGCTAAAGAAGCGTTGAATTGTGCAATATTAAAAAGAAAACGTTGTATACGGCGTTTCCTAGTCAAGAAAATTTTGAAACATTTTAGAAATTTCCAAATGAAACTTGGAAAGAGTTGTTACTGGTTTTCGGAAATAATGAGATACATTTTATAAGCTTCGAAACTTTGAAATAACATAGTATAACGTGAAAGCGTGGTAGCCAGGTTATATTTTTTCCTATATATATAAATTATTTAAACAACACTTATATTTATTTTTTTCGAATTTCGCGATTTGATTATGGTCTGGTCGTGATTATAATAAGTAATATTTATAATAATGCTGGACATTTTCACATAACATCATCTAGACCCAAAGTAAGCAGAGCTTGAGCAATTTTACGGTCTACACTATGTATTTTTTTATAAGCTAGTAGATAGATATACTAAATAACATCGGACAAGTGCAAGTCTGACTCGCGCGTACAAGCTTGTATGTTTACCAAAATAATAAACATTACTTGAGTTTATAAACTACAATTTGTTGCCCGCGGCTTCGCCCGCGTGGTATGTTAAAAGTAGCATATTACCATCTCCAGGCTTCAAACTATGTCCACCAACTTTTGAATGAATCGAACCAAGGATTACAAGTTATACAAAGTTTAGAACTCAATTGCACACCTTACCAATTGTAATTTGAAAAAATAAAAAATACATGTTTCATTGTTTATTTTAAAGTTTATGTGTACAGAGTTTTGAGCAAATCAAACAATTATTTTTTTCATAGAAACTTTACCGCCCTTTTAATCCCCTTAGGGGTCGATTTTCGAAAATTAAAGCTAATTATATTAGTCTATGTGTTATTCCAGATCCTAAACTATCTACATTCCAAATTTCATCAAAATCGGTTTAGAAGTTACGGAGATACGTGGTCACAAACATTCACATACACACACACACACAGACTTTCGCATTTATTATATTAGTAGGATAGTAGGATGAAAGCGCCAAACATTTCTCTAACGAAAACATAGTCGGATTGAAAGACAAACCTAACTTTGTATTTGAAAAAATGTCCCCCATACATCGACATACGCCACGGTCAATTCCCCCATACATCGACATACGCCACGGTCAATTCCCCCATACATCGACATACGCCACGGTCAATTCCCCCATACATCGACATACGCCACGGTCAATTCCCCCATACATCGACATACGCCACGGTCAATTCCCCCATACATCGACATATGCCACGGTCAATTCCCCCATACATCGACATACGTCACGGTCAATTCCAACAGTAAATGTAAGTTTGTAATCGCAAAAAATATGTGATAAAACTACAAATGAACAATTTCCAGACTTTTTTCTTTATGCACTTGTGGAGAGAGACCTTGCTTCTTGACAAATTCTATTATTCTAAGACAACGGATATATCCTAAATAGGCTTTTATTTCATATTGTAAAAACGGGAATTTTCACGTACTGCACTATCGGTGAAGGCACCGACTAAGTTAAGGCTTTTATTTATCGAGTATCAAAATTTGTCGCAAAAATGGCTGCATTTTTTTATTGCGTTGACTTTGAAGCATGCTTTTATTTAGAACTCCAAGGAAACATAGACCTACATGTAATTGATATAAATTTCAACTTGATACCTCTACGCTCTCCTGAGAAAAAGGGTCTCGATAGACAGACAGACAGACAAACGGGCGGAAGGATGAACGGATGGACGGGCAACGAAGTGATCATATAAGAGTTATTTGTACTTTTTGAGGTAACCCTAAAAATAACGAAATACTTGTCAAACATGATCAAAACCATAAAATAAAACACGTAATCTTCAAAGTGTTACTGCTAGATGAAAAGACAAAATTGAATTTACGAGATCATCAAAATATAAAGCCAATAGAATACATAATAGGTTTCGAAACAAAGCTGATTTAAATAAAACTCGAACATAAATGTAAAATAAAATACATATAAAAACACAATAAATGGTACATGGCATTATGTGCTAGATACTAGGAGGCCACACAGAAATATATCAAGGGCTAATTCTGAAAGTAAAATTTGCAAACAAGTCTAGATTTGTGATTTTTTTTTATGTACCAGCATTTAATATTTTTTGGGATAATATGAATAATATAACCGAGAACCGGACTCGGTTGTGAACCAATCTAATGGATTCCTCCACTCGAAAAATCTATGTGGGCATTAACACGTGCTGAAAACGGTGAATGAAAACATCGTGAAGGAACTGGCATGCCCAAGAACTAAAAAATCGAAGGCCATCAATTAGTCTACCATCTATTTGGTATTCTCAGAGATCAGTACGGATCAGTTATGGGGAATAAAGTCGTGAGCGTGTTTGTTTAAAAAAAGATACATCTCATACAAACCTAAAACGGAATCTTAAAATTAAAAAATATACATTTCAAACAAACTTAAAACGTAATTTAAAAATTAAAACACTCAACTTCTCCGTTCGACCCAAGATTTTTCTACCCAATAGGTATTTTGCTCCGTTCGACCCAAAACATTCAAGTTACCCTTTGTACCCTTCCTTTCTATCTACTTATTCCTAATTTCTATTGTTTAAATTCATAAAGTTCTTTGTTAAAAGTTACTCAAATCAACATCGAATCAATATCGCCTCTAAATCTCCAGAATACCACCTCAAGTTGTTACATAACTCACACCACATTTACACAGATCAGATTCACGTCCTATAGATTTACTGCGTCCGTTTGACTGTTTGTGATTGATGTATTCACCTAGATCGCCCACGGAATAATTATAATATATTTTACTGTCGAAGATCACGGCGGAACAGAAAATGTGGATTTATTTGTGGCAATAATCGTCAAACTTCGTACAGTTACGAGATAAAGCGTCGTGTGAGATCATTGACTAAATACAGCAAACTACTTAAAAGCAGCAAGCAAAATGTAAAAGCATTCAAGGCACTTTTTCAAATCTTCTAGTTTCGTGACGTAACTAGCCCAAGAACGTAACTATGAAAGTCATTCTCTTAAACAGTCTCGTCAAATCAAAACTTTTGAGTTTAAAACCTGTTATTTTAATTTTATTATTTCAACATTATCACGAGTAAAAGTCCTTAAACCTTCCTTTTTAATTTCCATATTTTAAAATAGATATTAAGACAGCTCACTTACAACAAAAATTTACCCAAAATGTTGTCTGAGTTAATTAAAGAATTTAATTAAATTAAATTATAATTATTTATAAATCTTATTCCAAGAAATAATAACACTCGTTCCCAAAAGCTATTTTGCTAGTGGCGTAGCGGCTTGCGCTTATATATTTAAAGATAAGTCATAGATTCAATCTTCTTTGGGTCGTAATTTTTTTCTCGAAATTAACACCGGTTTCCATTATTGCCGAAAATATATAATAAATTCGTCTCATTCATTTGTAAAAAAAGTATTTTTTTATAATTTTTCCGGGAGCCACGAAGAAAAAGAATTTAACGACTATAACCCGAGGTAAGAATCGAGGTAAAATTTAACGACTATAACCCGAGGCATGTATCGTGGGTATCAGAAACTACTAGTACTGTGGTACTGCGGCAATCGAACCCACACCTCTTCATCAAACCTTCGACAATGTAACCGAATCACCAAATCCAGTTCACTATCGAATCTTAAACAGATAATTGATGGCGTCCATCAGGCACCGCAGTAAAGACATCAAATAAAAAATTTGATTGGGGAAAGACAATGGGTCATGAATCACAGAACCCGAACACTTGTATCAGTGGTCACATATCAACGGGACGTTTTGATTGCTCTGTTGTTTCTGGACATTTTGGGCACGTGGTTCATACTTTTTTTACACCCACCGACTCATACATAGTCCTGGGGGCCTAGACAAATACCTCACGCTTACTTTTCCTTTCACGCAAATTTGTTAAAGTAAAAGATGGCAGCTATCACATGACATTTCCACAGCTAATGTCATTTCCATACTAATTAAACTTTCCGCAGGCGTTAACGACAACAGAAAGTGGTATTTGTCTAGACCCCTGAACACAAACTAGGATTTCCTGAATCATGTGTATCTGGGACTACAGAGACTACGAGTACCGTGGTACCACAACATTACACATAAAATGTATTAAATTAGGTTTTTTTTAATACAACTAAAATGGCAAGCAAGCAGACGGCCCACCTGTTACCATAACACCAGAGATATAACTTGCGTAAGTTGGTACAACTCCTTTTTAACCGACAGAAGGAACCCGCGTTTCAGCGAAGAAGAAGAAGACTGTTACCATTTAATTAGGAAGCTTTTAATTAAATAATTAATAAACACCAAACAGTGATAATTTAAACCCACAACAGGATACCCTGTGTCGTTGGTATCAGGAACTAAACTACCTACAAAAAAGGTAAGTACTACCTACAAAAACCTGGATAAATATCTGCAGAACACGCAAATATAATTTGTCCCGCAGTGGAAATAATTATTTAGTAAATAAATAATTAAAAATAGCTTGTTTTGTTAAGGTATGACCGCTTACGACAAAAATACACATTTTAAATTATATATTTCTATCTTACGATTACTTTTCGTAAGTACTAAACCACAAAGTTCATAATAAAGTATATAAATAAAAAAAAAGATCACAATAAATTTTGGGAATTATCAGATTTTTTTTGCATGTGATATTTTGAAAGAAGTTTATAGCTGATTTATTGTCGAGTACATTTTGTAATATCGTATTTTCGGATTCATAATTACACATATGTTTTTTCTTACTGCCACAAATTATATCGATTTTGATAAAATTTATTTTTAGTCAAACGTATTTTCGGCGTCAGCACCTTAAATAAGTGAAATTAACTATAAGACCACGAAACGAACACAAAAGATTACCAATTCACCCAAAACACTTAGTTAACATCAAACTTTACAATCAACAAAACTGTACAAGAACGACATCACAAAATGAGCCATAATCATAAACTGCATCAAAATTAGCTCGGCTAAGTGACGATTGATTAATTGAGAGGCTCTCGAGTGTGGGTTGCTTTATGACTCTGTAAATGAGGGGCAAGTTCATTCACATTCATTTGTGCATTATTGGATGTGTTACCTTTCTTCATCATCATCAGCCGACCGAAGTCCACAGCAGGGCATGTGCCCAAAGTCCTTCCAAAAAGTGCAATGGAGAATTCATATTGTACAAACGGGAATTTTCACGTACCATACTATCGGTGAAGGCACCGACTAAATTTCGACTCATTCCGAGAGTCTTCATCAGGGTGAGTGATCGCGACGTCCTCCCTCCGCGTCGCGTCGTGCTTACTTAACTTTTTACTTAACGTGAAACTTAGTCGGTGCCTTCACCGATAGTATGGTACGTGAAAATTCCCGTTTTTACAATTTGAAAAGTCAAGTCCACGATAGGTTTTGAAATAAAATTGCCATGGAGAAGTTTATACCTAGAGCTTTTTGGAGGGACTTTAGACCTGTAACTCCAAGTCTCTCCAAAAAATGCCATGACGAACGGAGATGTTTTCAGTTTTTCTTTGTGTTTTTTATCATTCACGACGTTAGCTCAGTATACTCAGTCATCTTGTGACCACTGCTATCAGACAGTCACAAAACAGTCGAAACGTCGATAAATTAAAAAAAAGGCAAACGCGACAAAGACTAAGAACACCATAAGAGAAATAAATAAAACTTAACAAAACTACAAAAAAAAATACAATGGACGGTCGGACGGAAGCTTTGAAGTGACATCAACACGATGCGAAGTCCAAAGATCCTCGGAAAAGTCACCAACACTATATTATTGCATCGATATTCCTTCCTAATATATAATAGCTTAAGGACCTGTTATAAAATTATCTTTATGTGATCTTGAATCTAACGGTCTTTCAGTCTCAAAGTCCACGTTTCAGCTCCGTAGAGATTCATTATGTGATCTTAAATCTATCGGTCTTTCAGTCTCAAAGTCCACGTTTCAGCTCCGTAGAGATTCATTATGTGATCTTAAATCTATCGGTCTTTCAGTCTCAAAGTCCACGTTTCAGCTCCGTAGAGATTCATTATGTGATCTTGAATCTAGCGGTCTTTCAGTCTCAAAGTCCACGTTTCAGCTCCGTAGAGATTCATTATGTGATCTTGAATCTAGCGGTCTTTCAGTCTCAAAGTCCACGTTTCAGCTCCGTAGAGATTCATTATGTGATCTTGAATCTAGCGGTCCTTCAGTCTCAAAGTCCACGTTTCAGCTCTGTAGAGATACCTATTATCTAGTATCAGAAACAATTACAAAATGCAGAACCTTGCTAATTAGCAGTAATTAACTCAGGTAGCTGCCGCGTTCATCCATGTACGCGGGACAGTGGATGCTGTAAGGGCCCTTTATTGCCAATTTTATTAAAATTAATGACGAGATGAGCCATAAATGCAGGACATTATCTACGTATGAGGATGGAGTGAATGTTTGTCTGTGAGTATTGGATGCATACTTAGGTACTTGGAGATTATATATATACTAGCTTCTGTCCACGGCTGCGTCCGCGTGATACTCAGATAAAAATTAGCCTGTGTTATTCTGATGTATAAGCTATGTTACTGTAAAGTTTCATCAAAATTCGTTCAGTAGTTTTTGCGTGAAAGAGTAACAAACATCCATCCTCAGAAACTTTCGCGTTTATAATACCTCTAGTAGTAGAATAAATCTTCATTAAACACCACATAATGTTGCTTACAAATTCAAACAGATTATACCCAGAATTGAGATTGAGCCTGCCCTCTGACTATCCCCTACTTGGTATCCTCAAAGATCTACTCACTGAGTATGTATCTGAGGATGTCAATCATGGAGAACACAGTCGTGGACGTGTTAGTTATACCTTTTGAACACGCTTAATAATAAATAAATAATGCAGACATCTTCACACAGCACCATCTAGCCCCAAACTAAGCAGAGCTTGTATTATGGGAACTACATAACTGATATACTACTTATATATATATTTTGTAAATACATACATATTATACATTGAAAAAAGATAAAAAACATAGATTAGATTCACTTGTAACTAACAAACAATGTAATCAAATCTTGGAAGTCAATTTTAACCTCCTTCTAATTGTCATATTGAAACTTTGTATATACATATATGTAGTATAATTTGGTACATTGGAGCTGACCTGATGATGGAGCCAGGAGGTGGATAGTGGAACTCTTCAGTGGCTACTAGTAAACCCTTCGAGTTTGGGCTCATATGATTCGTTATGACGAGTCCAATAGATTGGGCTTAGTAACGAGGGTCTGATGATGGAGCCAGGAGGTGGATAGTGGAATTATTTTTATATTATTAGTGCGTGATAAAAGCGTCTTGTTTAGTTTTTCTTGAACTATATAGCTATTTTATGATTGAGATGGAGAGAGGCACGGCCGAACATAACATATGTTACTTGCCCTCGTTTTGCAAGTATAGCCAAGTATTAGGCACATGCCTTCAAAACTTTGGTTCTAGGGATGTTTTCATTGGCCGTTTTGAACACGAATTAACACGCACAGACATTTTTCGAGTGGAATAATCCAATGGTGCGCGGGGTTCAAATCCAACGGTCTCCGGATCGGAAGCCGGGGTACTGGCCACTAGGCCAACACAGTGGTACCTTACTTCGCTTTATTTAACAAGTAAACCTAGTAGCAATCACTAGTATTCGTTTATTGGCCAATAAATAGGAGGCGTTGGAATTTGGTACTACAATCGATAATATAATCAATAATTTGCATCGCTCTGAGAAATACCTAAGAGGAAGGGCTCTGATGGTGCTGTAAAATATTGTTTTATTTGAATCATAAATATAAATAACTTGAAGCTTTTAATTATTTTTGACTAGCCTCTACCCGACTTCGCTCGCAAGATCCTTGTAAAAATTTGCATATGTGTTAGTATAGGTCATGAAATATACCTGTTCCAAATATTATTAGCAACAAACATCAAATCTTTAAGATGTATGTACGAGTATAGGTAATATTAGTAGGATAGAATAGGGCTTAAGGAGAAAAAGTACCAAAACAAAAAAAAAACTCACGACTGTATACATAAATAGATACAAAATACTTTAATACAAACAAAAAAAATCAGCCACAGCAAATAAATACTACAAATTTTAACAATGTTGTGCAATGTGGGCGGTCTTATCGCTAATTAGCGATCTCTACCAGACAACCTTTGTATGGAAGGGAAGACGTATTGTATTGCACGACGCAACGCGAGGGAACGTAGCGATCACCCTGATAAAGACTCTCGGAATGAGTCGAAACTTAGTCGGTGCCTTCACCGATAGTGCGGTACGTGAAAATTCCCGTTTTTACAATATGAATTAGTCAAGTTCACTACAGTTTTTGGAATTAAAAAAAAAACTTGGTACTGTATTACTATCCAGTAGTGAACTCGTATCTGTTGGGTAATGGTCAGTTCTGAATTTTATTTTCAAAATGAATTCAAAATCAATTTTATCACCTTTTGATATCAATCAACTCCTTATCAGTGCCGTCACGTCATCCCAAAATCAAGAAATGGTCAATAATTCACGTTTTATTGAAGACAGGCTTCAACTTGATATAATGCTCTAATCGTTCCCGGACATAAAGCATCGATTTGATTTGTGCCCTTATCGATAGAACTGTTTATCGACGCTTATCGACTCTTTATATTTTTCAAGTTGATTTCATGTCTCGTAAAAATGTTGAAAGTGTCCAAAAACATTGGTTTTCATTATAAATACCAGGGAGCCAATTCCAAGAAGAATACAATATCACATTAGATAATTATCGCTAGAAACGTCAAAATATCTATTGAATCTAAACTTCCGTATTCTCGAGTAGTCTCTGTAGATAAATATCGATAGTAAATTGTGAGATATGCAACGAGTGATCCAGAGCACTCGATTATGTCATACTAGCTTCTGCCCACACCTTCGCCCGCGTAGTACCCGGATAAAAGGTAGTACCCGGATAAAAGGTAGTACCTGGATAAAAAGTAGCATATGTGTTATTATGATGTGTAAGCTATATTACTGTAAAGTTTCATCAAAGTCAGTTCAGTAGAGTTTGCGTGAAAGAGTAACAAACATCCATCCTCACAAACTTTCACGTTTATAATACCTATCTACCTACCAAGTATGTAGAATAATGGTAGGTAGGTAGTCTTGTTTGCAATGACATCTCTTCGAGGTAACCTTTGAATTGACAAAAAAAAACAAAAGACAGGATGTTAACGGGTCAGTACATTCACGTGAACTTTGATAACCACTTGACAACCATATCCCGCCACCGCCACCGCTAGAGCCACCGACACCACGGCAGATTAACCGAGCACAGTCAGGAGTCAGTTTCCTAATTAATGTATAGAAAACACGGGCACTTTTGTCTTAATACTGTGCAACAATTTTATCTAATCTCAAGAAATCTATTAATTTACTCTTCCAAATCTCAACTATTTATTACCAACAAATTGTTTTATATCGTCCGATTAATCGTTCCATCCGATTTTTTTCAATCCGAGTTTATCGTTCGACATTAAGGCGTTTTAAACTGCAATAAATAACGCTGTTTAATGAGTGCGACATGATCCGACATCAGTCAAGGGCTCGCGTTGTTAGTTTTTATTATTAGTAAATGAGTGCCTGAGAGAGAGGACTTGCACAGTCCGATACGATATTAAGATAACTTTTATTGTAAGCGAGAAAAAAACAGATACAGTTCTTGATTTGTAAATCAAGGAAAGATATAAATAAATAAATAAAACATTTTTTGATATTTGACATTTGACAAAATGAAGATTTTTTCACACAATGTCGTCTAGCCCCAAACTAAGCATAGCTTGTATTATGGAAACTACATGACTGATATTATACTTATATACCTTTCTTTTGTAATTACATACATATTATACATAGAAAACACCCAGACCTGAGACAAATATTTTTAGATCATACAAACATTAGACCCGCAACGGGAATCGAACCCGCAACCTTCTGCGTCTCAGGCGGGCTTTCGCCCACTGCACCACAGATATCATCATAACCACGAACATACCATTGAGGCCCCCCCCTCAATGGTATGTTCGTGGTTATGGTTATGGTTGGGGGGGTTGGGGTGGTAATAATATTTTTCGAAGTACAGTAAAAATATAAAAGAAGTACTTAACCGTTTTTTAAACGTCGGACAAAAAAAAGTTATGACATAAAAAATCATTTACCTTACATTTGAATTAGTAATAATCAAACAATAATCCTAATTATTTATAAGTTTTTTTACAGGTCTATATCGTTTACCCATTTTTATTATTTTTCCGACAATCATTTCACCAAATAAACAACAATCATCCTATACATTAGCGATACGAAAGCGCTTCAAGGATATGCGCAGACGCACGCGCTGATGACTTCTTGAATAAGTTTTAGTAAATAAGTGCCCAACATGATCACGTGGGGTGGTAGAGCTAAAATCTTATTATGCAAATTTAGGATCGTGCTATCAGATAAAAAACACATCGGGAAATGTAAAACTCTTTCTTTGGACTCGGAGTAAATTAACAAAAGGCCAAACTGATACCCAGAATGGAAGATTAATCTCCAATCTACCGGACCAAAACAACTATATTTAAAAAATAACCAAAATTAGTAGGTATTCTGTAAGTATATTTGCAAGTATGTTAATTCTACACTTAAATGGGGGAACTAAGGTCTGCATTGAGGTCCCACATTGGGGTGTATTGTGCATTATCCCCCTTCTAACCTGCCCCCAACCAGCCCAACTCCTTGAAATAGCGAAAAAGACTCTGGTTTGACAGCAGTGACAGCAGTGACAGATGACAGCAGTGTCCAGTATCCCTCGTGGAAGTTATCGATGATGGAGAGCATGATTTATTGACCTATATACTAAATGTAAGAATTAAATTGTAATATAATTATATCTATAAGTAGGTTTTAAGGAAAAATACATATGAAACAGCAAACTATCTAAAGATCGTTGCAAACGATCTATAGATAGGTAAACTGACAAAATCACTACCAGATGGAAGGGTTCCTAAAATGCCGGCTGCATTGCCACGCTGAACGGTAATGCTGATGCATTGATCCAGATAAAATCCACCTCTCTAGTCAAACAGTCGGCTTAAATAATTTGAATACGTGAAGAGTACATTGTAAGATGTGCGTCTATATCTGTTCAAAATAAATCCTACTTAATATTATAAACGTGAAAGTCTTTGAGGATGTTTGTTCCTCTTTCACGCAAAAACTACTGAACGTATTTTGATGAAACTTTACAGTAATATGACTTATACATCAGAATAACACATAGGCTACTTTTTATCCGGGTACCACGGGGTGAAGCCAAGGGCAGAAGCTAGTATTTAATATTATATATATTATATTCTATCTTATCTTATGAAAATCGATATTTTATCATAGCTTCGAACGAAACGTCAGCAGGAGAATAATAAAGTACGTGGTTTTGTCGTAATAAATATCCTAAAACGATGTTTTTTGCTTATTTTTGGCATCGGTTTGAGTAACTTAATATTCCTCTGTATCCTTCGATGTTGTATCCCAACGTTGGGAACCCAAAGGATGCGTAAACCATAAACTAATCTATTTATGGCACGCTTAATCCCTAAACGACTTTTTAATCTTAACAAAATTAATATAGAAATATAAAACTTTATTGAACCAAAAAAGTAAAGACGCGACCAGGCGGGGCAATAAATAAATAAACATAAATAAATAGAGGAATAAATCCGTAGTTATTTATGTCATTGTGGACGATGGCGATTTAATGACGAGTACGGATAGACGGATTGTTAGTGATATTAGTAACAAACCCCAAGACGTAAAGATAGGGATGGGAAAGTTAGATACCTATTCTATTTTTGTAAAGGAACCTAAGAATTCTAATAGATACTAATAGAAATGTAGTGAGGAATGTGCTTTACCATTTTTTATAAAAAAAACAATAATTACCTAAGACCCGGCAAAGATTTTTAATAAAAAAAATATAATTTTATTAAGTTCTCATCTTAGAGAAGCATTGAGCTTTGACGTTCTTGAAATCTTTTCTGTGAATCTATTCCATTTTTAGAATTATCAAGAATTTCCATGTAATATCATTAATTTTAAAATCTTATTTTTTTGTGATTACTAGCTACTGCACACGGCTTCGCCCACGTGGTAGCCGGATAAAAGTTACCCGACGAAAAGTAAATCTTACCGTTAAGGCAGCGTTCGTCATTAATGCATTAACTCGACCAATTTTTGCGTCGACTTATGTTCTACGAAAATTCATTTTATTTTAACGTTATAATGTATATTATTACTAGCTTCTGTCTACGGCTTCGTCCGCGTGGTACCCGGATAAAAAGTAGCCTATCTATTATTCTGATGTATAAGCTATATTACTGTAAAGTTTTAACAAAATCCGTTCAGTAGTTTTTGCGTGAAAGAGGAACAAACATTCTCACAAACTTTCACGTTTATAATATTCGTAGGATAATATAATATTATAGTAGGATAGGATAGGCTGTATAGCCTACCTCTAGAACCTGAAAGTCCAAACTAAATATTGGTAAAATATTTTTTTTTAAATGGATGATTAGTTTCTATTACCTCCCACATCTTAACTTACAAACTTTACATCCTTATAATGTTAGTATTGATTTTTATCTTTTTATTATCTATTAGACTTTTTATGAGAGTGTACTTTCAAAGCATAATGTTATTTTTTTTTTTTTTAATGTTCATTACCACTATAATTTTTATTTGATTTGTAACTTATTTGTTATTAATAAATGAACTATGAACTATGAACTATCCGTATTTTACGGATATTGGTACATCACTACCTTGCCTTGTGAGGTAGGCTGTATTTTATAAAGCCATATGAGCCCATAAAAATAGTAGGTACCGATAACCAAGGATGATTTTATTTTACGTATCTTCACGCTGTCGTTTTGGTGCTGGGCAGAGATGGAATGCCAGGTTGATGAGAACATGTCAATGACACTTTCATTGAGGACCTCGATGGTGCGGTGGACTAGTAACCGGCTGTAAGGCAAGCTGTGCGAGTTCGATTCCCGCTGCGGTACGAATGTTTGTATGTTCAGATACAGTTTAAGACTTGGGTGTTGTAGTATCACAGTACTCGTAGTTCCTGATACCCACGTCACAGGGAATCCTAGTGTGGGGTCAGGGCTAGGAGTCTGTTAGGAGTATATGTTTTTATTTTTCGACCAAATCATGAGACTCTATCTAACATGATCAGAGAGCTGCCTCTTATCTAGTTCAACGCGTTATCATTGCCATTCAGCGTGGCCATGCAGCCAGCATTTTGGGAACGCTTCCATCTGGTAGTATCTGGATCAGTTGACCTAACTTTAGATGGTTTACAACGATTTTCGGATAGCTAGCTGTTTTTTTTTGTATATACCAACTTGTACATAGTTTTATTGATAACATGTTATTGAATTCCACGGTTCGGAAAATCACTTTTAACACTACTACTGTCTCATAATATCTGTCCCAACACCTGTCTCATAATATATCATGTGGATATATTAAAATTGGGTCATTCTCACCAATTCCAAATCTATTGTTATCCAAATTTAAAATTCCATACATGGGTTCCCAGTCAATCCCATGCCAATTTTAATATAAAAATATAAAGTATATTTCTTTCCCAGTCAGAGCCACGAGTTTCAGGTAGGTTGGTAGATAGGTACAGTTAACAGAAAAAGCCTATGACTATACTTTTTTTCGTTTTCCTACCATTTTAAGTACTCTATCTACATATTCTTTCATGGTGTTTTTGTAAATCTCTGCTATATGACTATGAACATTTTTGATATTCTCTATACATTCTTTGGATACTGACTTGAGCTGATCTTGAGTAATTTTTTTACATGTTATTGTTAAATATCTTGAAAAAGTATAGGTTTGTTTGCAAAACATCGAACTGTTGAAAGTTATACCACTTAAAAAGTGAACAGAAACGTCGGTAGGTCCTAACAAAACAACGACGATCGACAGCTCTATGGAAGGACTTCCTTCCAAACTTATCATACAAACATACCCTCAAACATACCGACCTACCTACCCTCTAGTCTTATTTAACCCTCTGCGTTAAGCTTATAGATAGATGGATTTTTTTTCACACAGCATCATCTAGCCCCAAACTAAGCAGAGCATGTATTATGGGAACTATATGACTGATATACTACTTATATACATTTTTTTTTGTAAATACATATATAATATACATAGAAAACACCCAGACCTGAGACAAATATTCGCAGATACAAGCATTTGTCCCGCGGCGGGAATCGAACCCGCAACCTTCTGCGTCTCAGGCGGGCCTTCGCCCACTGCGCCACAGAGGTTGTCAATTATAGTTTCACATATTTCACCAAACACATTGGCATGCAAATTTTTAGATACGTTAAACTTACATCAGTTTAATTTAATTATAATTTTAATTTACATTGTTAGATCAATATAATAATAATAACATTAAATTTAATTAATAACATGTAATATTTTTTTTTAATAACATTAATATTTTATTTTATTAATTCTTTTCTATAAGTTATAGGTAGTATTTACTAAGCACTAGTAAATAGTGTAGTATATCTACCATTAAAAAAAATTGTCTGCACCGCACGATACTTCTAATGTTGCAAACGTATATAGGTTACAGTAACCGCTTATTGTCATGTTGACCGTATTCTTGTTAGTTACATAAAAATGGTAGAAAACAGTGTCCTAGCCATCGATCGCAGGTAGGGTACCCCAAAAGCTGGTGGCATTGTCTTGTTGAATAGCAATGCTAATTTATTAACCGAGGTTAACACAAATAGATAGGTTTATTGATTATATAAAATTATTTCAACTTAGCATCCTTCGTTACCATTTGTATCTGAGATTAAATAAAATAATAATAAATCTATTAATCTAAACAGAAAAACTCTCATTAAGGGTGCCACATCCGGTCAGTCAATAATAAAATGCTTTAATAATTTAACCGACTTCAAAAGCTCAATAAATCCACCATTAATAACCAACTTTACAACTTTACATATTCAGGTAGGATCATTTTTATTTTTTAAGCGATAGAGGTCAAAAGATTTTGTATTAGAGGGACAAAAGTGATGAGTTGTAAAGATGTAAACTAAAAAACGGTAGCCAGAAAGGATTACCTATAGGTTTTGTTAGAGCGCTGACGTCAGTAGAGATGGGACAGTCTGCAATTCATTTTATCGATAACTTTACTTATTATCGATAAGCGGTGTTGGTACTGAGCGGTACCTCGACTTGCGACTTGAGGTCGTATATTCGAATCCGGTTGAGCACTTACCTATAGATTTTTCACTCGAAAAATGTAGGTGTGCTCATAACGGCAAAGGGAAACATTATTAAAACAAATTTAAAGGCATGTGCCATCAGTTAGGTTTTCAATAAGTGGTGATGGGCGAATAAGTAGCAACCTGGCACTTCGTGGTATACTTAATACTTAAAACGCAGACATGTGCCTACATAATGTATTGACGTGCTCTGAAACTCCCCTAGTTATATAGGGGTATTTGTCTTCATTTTTTTAAGACAATATCAACCATTTTGTTTCCATTATTATTATTATTAGTATTATTAAATTTCAATGCAAATTGTTGGGTTTCTCTGAAGTATTTATAAGTTAAACTGTTTTATTTAATATGAATATGTTATGGTATGTGTGAATAATTTATGTGAATGAATAAAAATCTTATATGTATATGGATGAAGATCTTAAATACATGAATTAATAATCATTATTCTTCAGTCAAATGAAGAACGTGTAAACAAACTACATAGAGATATCACTGAAAAACAGTATTTAACCTTTTTTAGTCTAATTATTAATCGATACCGACTGTGGAACGTAACTAGTTATCTGAGATAAATTATATAATGATCCATGCGTCAGTGCTTCTCGCTCCCTCCCTCTTGTATCTCCCTCTAACGTGCAGGTTATCTGAGAATGTTTTTGTAATGCGAGAGTGCGTGTGAGACAACACCAGAGTAACATGATGATAGTTATCCAGAATATACAGGATGATTCAAAACCTTTAGCATATTCAAACATCAGAGTAGGGAATATGATGATGGTTGTCCAGAATATACAGGGTGATTCAAAACTTTCAACTTATTCAATTTTCAAAGTGATCAAAATCTGTGCAATGAATAAATAGTAGGAAATTTGGCACACCTCTTTTTTTACCTCTTTTTTTTCAGGCCTAGGTAATTTTTAGTTTTTAGTAGGTAGTTTTTTTAGCTTTTAGTAGGTTGGTAGTTTTTTTAGTTTTTAGTAGGTTTTTAGAAGTACTTCGGTTGGATTATGAATAGGTACCTCTGAACTCTGTTTCTTTTAAGCGGTACCAGCGGTACCGTGACGAAAAAGGAAATCAAAATAACACATAGACTACAATTTGTTATGATATTGTGTGATTTGGACATAATAATTATAAATATCAAGTAAGTAGGAAAATATCCTGCCATAGAGAGCTTTAACGGTTACTTGTATATGTACAACTAACTCTATGTACATATACCTCTATAGTATATAGTACAATGTGTGCATTTCAAGCTATGGTTCTAAGGCTAGAGAAGGTTTTACGCAATTTTTATCAAAATACATTTTACTAATTATTTATTATGTTACCGCCACCGCGTTTGTTATCCGGGGCCTCAGAAATACTAACGAAGCATTTTACTAATCAAGCTCTAATTAAGTATTATAACTTCAAAATATCATTACAAAGCTACTTACATTTTATTTACTAACTGATCAGGAGGAAATAACTCCAAAATACCAAACTCCTTCCTTTAAAACTCGTTCACATTCAAAATAAATTCGAAAACCAATAAATTATTTTTTCATCGAAAATATCACCTTATTAGCCCAGCAATAAAACATAAAAACATCAAATATGGCACACAAGGCAGACCCTGCGTACGCGCAACATTTCTTTTGCTGTTTTTTATATTTTTACCTGCAACTTCCTTCCTATAACGATCCATTACTGAATGACATTCCGACTGCTTGACAGTTAAATGAAGCTTGACACCTCTGCGCGGGACAAGAGAGGCTGCAATGTATTTTGAACCTTATTGACTTCGCTGCTCGAAAATAAAACGGGTTTTCGACCCATCTACTGTATAGTACTCTTGAAATTATTAAGTAGGTATTAATAGACGAAGCGTTTTGGGAAATGATTCTAGAAAGATTTATGAATTCTAGAAATAGATTAATAAAATACACTATTTATAATTATTTATTACCTGAAATGGCAACGTCTAAATGTATGACCTTGATGGATAAATGCCATACAACAAATAAAATTGCCTTTCAATATCAGTTTCACAGAATTTGCAGAAACATATTCTTGAAGTTGACCATATCCTCATCAAAGAAAACTTGACAGTCATCCGTTTTACATCAATACCTTTAACCGTATATGAAGTGCAATAGAGTATAAAATGAATTGGATGATTTCATGATATTTTTGTAGACACGTACACATTGAGCGGTGCCATACTGTCTGGCGGACTATGTTTTTGTCCCATTTTAGACATTTTTTGTCCCCCTTTTGCCGTCCCCAAATAGTGCAAGGTATAATGATACTTTTGACGAGTTACACTAATGCGCTGTCAACTCTGTGTATCAAGATAATTGGTTTTAATTTTGGGGTTTTGGTCTAAGGGTGTCCGAAATGTTTTGAAAGTTAGCAGTTATTGATCCGACACTTAATTTGATTTCGACAAAATATAAGGACTACGAGGACGTAGAAAAAAATAAAATCACCCGTACCTTCCTTAAATTAAATATATTACAGATAGAAAAATCTTTATTACACAAGTAGAAATGACTAGGTATCGGGAGGCATATACTTTAACGTTAGCAAATAAATGTATTTTCTTTCTTTCTTTCTGTCTATAAAAAAACAGTAACGAGCAAAATTAAGAGATAAAAAGTGGTAAGTACTTTATTTATTAGTAAGTTTATTATTATTTTCTCTCTCCGGTGATGGAAAACATCGTGAGACAACCAACCAGTACTTGCATCAAGAAGTTATATATTGTGGGTTGATTATTTTGACAGCATAAAAGTTATAGCCAATTTGAATACCGCTACAGGCAATTAGTGGATACAGGAAGAACAACATACGCTGATGACAGCTGACAGTTTCCTGTCAAACTGACATTAGTCCTAACACAACAGCGACCTGTCAATGACACTTTGAGATTGGTTTTTACGTCATTTTTGGAAACCATTAATGAGATATATGAAATTACTTACCTAAGGAAGTTTCTGCTCTGTATAGTTAAAGTATTTCTCTGTTCTGAATTAAATAAATAAATAAACATAAAAAACAAAGATAGTCCTGATCCCATAATAAGAATTCCCTGTGTCATGAGTATCAGGAATAACGAGTACCGTGTTACCACAAACACAGAACAATATAAAAATTATTAGGTACGTTCCAAAAAGCGGTGACGGGCTTGCATTTTGCCACGTGGAATGCTAACTACTATACAAAATGTAGGCATGTGCCATTTATAACAGTGATTGGTCGTGCCTATCTCCTACTTGGTATACTCATTTTTTTTGCGGGACATTTTCACACATCATCATCTAGCCCCAAAGTAAGCAGAGCTTGTGTTATGGGAACTACATGACTGATATACTATTTATATACTTTTTTGTAAATTCTTACATACATAGAAAATATTTGCTGATACAAACATTTGTCCCGCGGTGAGAATCGAACCACTGCGCCACATAGGTAGTCACTCACTTAGATAGTTTGTATTATGGGATTTAACGTTGTGAGCGTGTCTTCATATTTATATTTTTCACATAAGTCTATTAGATAACCAACGTAAAATCCTTAGATACATTCAGAGAGTGTAGATTTTTGAGGAACCAAAAATTAAATCGGTAAAAATATTATTTTATTGATCCGTTCATAAAAAAAACAGTGAACAGTTTTTGTTAAGAGTCTAATTTACTGGGGAGTATTATATCGAAATAATACCTTTTTATTTATTTTGTGACCACGAAGGTGCCAATCTATGAATGAACTGGGAACACAATAGCGCGACGTGCGTCCACGGGTACGGAACCGCTTTACCGGATGAAGTTCCATTGTCACATCGCTAAACCATTGTGCTTGCCAGTAATTGTGTTTTGTTAGTATTATACCGATTTATGCCACTTTTACGGCATTCAGGTGAGAGTATCGATTTCCATTGATGGGTTGAAATCATGTTTGACTTTTATTCAGGATATTTTTGAAGTTAATCTTTAATATGATAGGCGGATTAAATTAAGATCGGAGTTTTCATCTTTACCGAGAAAAAGCTTAGGGTTTGGTGTTTGGGCGTGGAAGTAAATTTATTTTATTATTAACTAGTTCAGTAAGATTATTATTGTTTTTTATTAAACCTACATATCCATTTATTCATACAACTAAGTATATACAAGTAGGTATATAAAAAAATACAGGTAAAACAACTAGATATCTAAAGATCGTTGCAAACGATCTATAGATAGATTAACTGCTCTAACATAAAGTAAAGAATTGAAATAAATGTATCGTCTATCTTTGTGTCTTTGTTTTTGTGATGAGACTGAATATTATTATAACAATGAAAAATATATTAAACATGTCATGCAAATCAATAAAAATAGATATACAACATTGAATATTGATTGATTGATTGAATATTATAGTACAAAAGCTATAAAAAAACACAGTTCAGGTCATCAAAGTCAAAGTCAATAAGTTTTTATTCATTGCAATCACAAAGATCATATAGAAACGTCAATATAAAAACTACGCGAATTTAAAATTTGATTGTGAATTTACACCAATTCCTCGCGCGCGACCTAAACTAGAAGAATCAGGCAACAAACATTGCTTGGTTCATCAGGATTTGTTACCTACTTGTGATACTTTTCTAAACTCATCTTAAAGTCAGCCTCAATTTGTCTGAAACGAATTCGACCGGAAACTAGCAATTGCAGCGAGCGACATTAAAGCATTTTAAACTGACTGGTCAATGGAGCAAAAAATCTACAAAAACTAACTTATTGACTGCACACCTTTATATTGTGTAGTATGGCGTATTTCCGCTTCGGTTATTCCTCGGATCTTACGGCGCTCTTTGTGAATCTGATGGGATTGAAAGAACGCACTGCGAAAGTGTCGCACAAACGTGTGGTTGCGATTTCTCTGCGGACACACGATTCTTCTTCGCAAAATAACAATCGCTCTAGACTGTAATCCGTTTAATCCTACTAATATTATAAACGCGAAAGTTTGTGAGGATGGATGTTTGTTACTCTTTCACGCAAAAATTACTGAACGGATTTTGATGAAACTTTACAGTAATATAGCTTATACATCAGAATAACACATAGGCTACTTTTTATCCGAGTAAAATGCGGGGGAAACCGTGTACAGAATCTAGTAATAAATGATGCTTATTTCAGATCAATGATCCATATTTTGTTAGTATTTAAAATAAATAATTATGGAAAAATACATTTATTCATACAACTATGTAGGTACAAGTAGGTATATATAAATACAGATGAAACAGCTAGCTATCTGAAGATTGTTGCAAACGATCTATAGCTTAACTACCAGACGGAAGCGTTCCCAAAATACTGGCCGCATTACCACGCTGAATGGCGATGCTGATTATTATTATTATTATTATTATAATAAATATTAGCGTATCATTTTAGGGTTCCGTAGATGAGACGTGATTTACAAGGACGTGATAAATCACGCAAAAGCTCAAGAGTGTTGCTGGTACGCTGATGTCCACCACTTTTGCGATACTGAAATTTTTAGTTTTTTTTTCAGTTTACTTATGCAATAGAAAATTACTACTTACTAACTACTTAAAATAGAAAAAAACCTACTATCCTACTATTATTATAAAGGCGAAAGTTTGTGTGGATGGATGTTTGTTGCTCTTTCACGCTAAAACTACTGAACGGATTTTGATTAAACTTTACAGTAATATAGCTTATATATCAGAATAATACATATGCTACTATTTATCCGGGTACCACGCGAGCGAAGCCGTGGACAGAAGCTAGTATGTAATAAACTATCTACATAATATTAAAATAGGAAAAGAAGACTGTTCTCTACCGATAGGACTACAAGTAAGAAGTAGAATTTAAGTCACGGACTGACTTTTTAATTTGGGTATTGAACACCAACATCTTCTAGGTTGGTGGATGGAGGTGGCCCCAGATCGTTCGACGTGGCACACAAGGGATGGTTTTGTCCAAAAGTGTGCTTCTCGGAATGTTCCTAAGGATGACACTTTGTAGGTATATTGAGATGAGTCTACGCGGTCAATTATTTCTTAGGTTTTATTCGATTAAGTTGTTCATGGTACTTAAAAATAACAAAAAATATTAAGATATTGGCGTCGTTTCCCTTGTACACCAACTAAACACGTAAAATGATATGACTAAAGTGAAATTCTTGCCATCTCTTTCTTGCATGAACTATCAGTAAAAGAGAGCGACATTTTAAATTATATTTAGTCGGTGGAACAAAGGGATCTACGACATTGACATGTTTTATTCAAATAAAAAAATAGTTATTCTTAAATCTTGTATTTAAAATTAATATTCAATTTATATTTATTGACATTTGCACACCATTAAGCTGGTAGTGGTATAGGCTTATAAGAAATTTTTTAACATTCTGTATAATCTTACCCATATTTACGTTCGATTGGCACCACACTAAAGCTGAATGAAGGATCATCAAAAAAATAACCAAGCAGAGTTTGTTGCCTGATTCTTCTATGCTTGGTCGCGCGCGAGGAACCGGCGTAAATTCACTTTAACATTTTAGATTCACGTATAGTTTTTAAGTTGAAGTTTCTATATGATCCTTGTGATTTCAATGAATAAAAACCTATTGACTTTGACTTTGACTTTGATTCATGCCAATAAATGTACTGATTACTGATTTCTGATAGGAGTTGAAAATCGCAGTCACCGCAATATTACGGCAGACGCTTCTCAGGCAATCCTACAAGATACCAGTCAATACCGGTAGCCGGGAGTTAACCCTCATTAATCAGGCTCCGAACCTGCTACCTGTTCGTTTGCCACAAAGGCTTTGGAGGGCAGCACGCAACCTTGTCATTGCTTATAATAAGGAGGCTTTTATAGAGTACTAGTGGAATGCCCCGTGACTTTGTCTGCGTAAAGTTTTCACAAACTTTATCTTTCCACAACACCCTTTAGCCTAGGTGCTGGCCGCGAAGCACAGCTCGGCATGGAGCAGCGTAGATTGATCTGTGTGACACAGAAAATGTCTGAATTGTGTATACAAACTACGCAGTCTAATATAACACGCTTGTTTCGTATTCATTCCAGAGAGATTTCAGACGAAACCACTTCATATGGGCTTAGTTGGATGGCTTTTATTATGTAGTGTTGGCTGTTTTCGTCCTTTTTTAATGAGTTCCTTCTTAATTAAACCTCAAAAAATAAGTTCAAATGTTGGCAAAATACGACTGTGCGTTGATTGTCAGTTAGAAAGTCAGTCATAAAGAAACGCAATGATTTTATAAGTTTAAATAAAATAAATAAATAAATAATGCTGGACATTTCCAGTCCCGAAGTAAGCAGAGCTTGTGTTATGGGAACTAAATGACTGATATACTACTTACATATATATTTTTTAAATACATACATGTTATTCATAGAAAACACCCAGGCCCGAGACAAATATTTGCAAATCTTACAAATATTTGTCCCGCAGCGGGAATCGAATCCGCAAATAGTGAAGATCTTTGTAAAGAAGAATGCTTAAAAATTGCTTCAGCAGCAAACGTTACCAGGAAGATTAGGGCGTTACCTATCCACTATTGCAATAGAATAGATAAAGCCAAGATACAATGTTTGACAAAGAGTTTTTTAACAGTCTTTAATAAAAGGAGAAGATTCTCAATACCAGCTCTTTCGTCTGTACACCGGCTGTTACTAACTTTAGCTGAGGAGACAACTCGATTCATAAATAGACCATGGTCCATTTCATAAAAAACGCTCTACATAGTAGCTTAGGTATTGGTAAATTAGTCCAAATCTATGAGCCAAAATTTCCACTTAAAAACGTAAAAAATAAATTAGACCCTCCTGTTGGTGAGAATACTAGAATGGGTTCTAAGAATGATCCCGGATAAGATCTTTTCCTAAACTCTGATATAACTTCATCCTACACACGCCAAAATATTTCTATTTTTTATGAAATAGCGGTAGACCAGTTTGCCATTCTTGAGCAGATTTAAAATAAACAAAAAAAATTACAAATTGGTTTTCTTCGCCGCCTGGAAAAACATCATTTCTTCATGGCGCTGATCTATTAGATTTTTTTCTCTTTACCGTATGTTCCCAGATTGGTACCTTTAAAATAGTATGTCAAAGTTATTACGAACTATTAATTTCAAATGTGACTTAGGTACCTAAGTACCTAAGCATTTCAAACCGCATCAAACAAACATTATAATAAAGGGGCGAATAAATAAGTAAAAGTATAAGTAAGTAGGTATTAAGGATAAATAAGTATAAAGTATAAATAAGATGGAAGGAGCAACTCGTGCTTGAGTATTAAACTTATGGATGCACTTAATCTTTAGAGAGGTTTACATGGCGACAATAAACTGGCTTGTACCGCCACGCCGTACCTAGAGTCCTAAAATTAAGTTAAAAGAGTGTTAAATCGGACACTATTAAAAAAACGAATAAAATTATAAATGCGAAAGTTTAGATATTTGTCGCTCATAATCTTCGTAACCGCTGAAACGATTTGGATGTAATTAGAGAAAAGTATAGCTCCTAGAAAAAAACATACGCTACTTTTTATACAGGTAACACGCAGGCAAAGCCGTGGGCAGAGGCTTGTATTCCTATATGCTTTTGCCCTATTTAGCGTTTATTTTACTTGAAAGTTTGGGACCCAATGTGGCAACTTACAATATAACTAGCGTTTGTAGCCCAGTGTAGACTGGATGAGTGTCTAGTGTTGTCGTGTGTGCTGAGTTGTAAATAACTGGCCAAGTACGTGTCTTACAATCTCAGCTAAGCCGCGGACAGACATACAGACAGACATACAGACAGATAGACAGACAGACGCACATGAGGAAACTATAAAAGTTCCTATAGAGATAGAACTATAAGAGACTACGGAACCCTAAAATGAACCTTAGTATGTTAGCGCCATGTAACACTATCACATTCGAAGTTGCACAGGCGAGGCTTGGCGTAAACAAATATATTTATTTAATAAGTTTTTATTGCCATAATCTGAACATAATTTACGTTGATAAGCAGATCAACAAGCGATAATATATTACCGTTTGATACTCTTCCGATAGTTTTGTTTTATTTACGAGACAGTTTTCCCCCCGCGGCTTTGCCTGCGTTAAACTTAAAACTATAGTACTTACTGGCTAATTAAAGCCACTGAAGTAGGTCTAAAAAAACACGTTCACGACTGTGTTTGATATTTGATTTGAGGGGTAGTCAGAGGCACGTTTAAACATTTCATTTGGCACATACCCTTGTTTTCCAAGTGGCTAGCATTCCGCGTGACATGTTGCAATTCTTTAGAAATAAATAAATAAATAATGCTGGACAATCCACACAGCATCATCTAGCCCCAAGCTAAGCAGAGCTTGTGTTATGGGTACTAGATGACTGATATACTTAATACAATACATTACATAGATAGTTATATATTTTTTATTATACATAGAAAATACCCAGATAATAGTTAGTCAAAGTGGCAATGGGCAGGCCATTCAGCTCGCAGAACCGATAACCGCTGCGGATTAAAGGCGACCATAAACCGGAAGACGCGGTGTATTAAGACCCTCTAGGAAAATCAAGTCAAGCCAAAATTCATTTATAATTTAAAAAGTAGTTTATAAGTCATTTAGTTTCCATAACACAAGCTCTGCTTAGTTTGGGGCTAGATGATGCTGTGTGAAAAATGTCCAGCATCTTTTATTTATTTTATTTATACCCTACCCGATGCACCATCGGAAGGAAGGACCTCCATTGTTGCTCCAGGTTGCGGAAAGTCGGTGGATAATGGTGGTCCAATACCGTTCGTCATGGCACTTTTTTGCAATTATAATTAAATACCTACATATTGTATGACGATCTGCGAAAGACTGCAGGCAGATGCTGGATGCGGCAAGCTGAAGACAGGGCGCTATGCCGCTCATTAGGGGAGGCCTATGTCCAGCAGTGGACTAATATAGGCTGATGATGATGATGATGATGACCTACATATTACATAATGGTATACTAAAAATTCAGAAAAAACAGACAGACAGTAAATTAAAAAAATATTTAGATGTTTATTTAAAAAGTATGCATTAATCTCACGCCAATTTTGTAAGATAGAGTTATAAATATGCGCTTATATTATATACTTATATTATCGCTTATTATTTTCAGGTAAACAACGTTCTTCGAAGAAAAGTACTTGCGAGTAGGACTGTACTAAGTATCAACGCCCTTTACCTTTTACAACAAAAAAAACCCCTAATGACATTCAAGCAGAATGAACCTGCCTCTTACACCCCTTACTTGATAAGCTCAATTATCTTCTCCCTGAATATGTACCTGCGGATGTCTATCTTGGGGAATAAGGCCGTGAGCTTATTTTTTTATTTAAATTTCTCATTAGAATGTATATTAAATTAAAATTTTAACTTATTTTATTAATTTTATTCCAAAAACTATCGTGAACTTGACTATTCATATTGTAAAAGCGGGAATTTTCACGTACTGCACTATCGGTGAAGGCACCGACTAAGTTTCGACTCATTCCGAGAGTCTTCATCAGGGTGAGTGGTTGCGACTTTCTCCTTCCGCATCACGCCGTGCACTATTACTTTATTAAATTAAAATTTTACTACTTTTGTAAAATTTTTTTTGGGCATGCTTTGCTTTTTAATAGAAAGATAGAAAGATTATAGAATATGAAAGAATTATTTATTTGGCAACAACAAAAAACAGAAAGGACAGATACACACTAAAAAATAGACTTCAATAAGCTTTCAGTGAAGGTATATTTTTGCATTAAATAATGCAAAAAATCTTTTTAAAAATCAAATCAATAATAGCATGTCATATTTGCAAAGATTAGCAAACATCCAATCACATTGAATCACCGAATTTGCCCGAAAACTGGCAGATTGCAACAAGACCTGTCACTCACGCGGATTTCATCAAAAAAAGTCAAGCTTTCGCGTAAATCACATTACTTGTATCAATTTCATTTGTGAACATTATCATTTACTCAGGCCTCTTAGTGAACGAAGATAGCTTTAACGACCTTGAAAATAAGGTCCATGTCATGTTTTAGCCATGTACAGCATGTGCAATTTTATTATTGCAGTTTCTTTAAATAGAATGAAGTCCTATGAGGTTAGAAATAAGGAGTTTTGTGTAAAAATACGATGCATTATTCAATATTGGACATCTATTACTACTAATCGGATTAAGGGGACGTGAGCTCTGAATGGAATTCTGAATATTGGGTTCAATAATATTGTTGCCATTTTAACTTGGATCAGAAAAAATACTTTTAAACTTGGCTAGAATATCGTTCTCTACAAAATCAAGAAGGTATCTTTCCTACCCTACTTGGCTATATATAGAAAGAAAGTTATTAATTTGCAACAACAAATTACAGAAAGGACACACACTAAAAAACAAATAAATAGACACAATAAATACCTAAGATTTTAACAAAAACATAGTAAACAGGGAGTAGATTTATATCTAAAAAAACTGGATATTTTCTCACACAACGTCATCTAGCCCCAAACTAGGTATAGCTTGTACTATAGGAACTAAATAACTGACTAACTAACTATATACTTTTTTGTAAATACATACATATTATACATAGAAAACACCCAGACTCGAGGCGAATATTTGCAGATCATACAAACATTTGCCCCGCGTGTTAGGCAGACCTTCGCCCACTGCACCACAGAGGTCGTCAAATCTTTTTTGATTATAATACGTAGGTATAAGTTTCTGTACCTTAGTTTTAACTTTTATAATTACGAGTATCTACCTAAGGTCCTAAGATATAACATCGGACAACCGACCCGAGACATCGTACCCTTGTTAACCGCTAATTAATGCCAACTAAGGGCGAATTACTTGTGAGAGATTACCGCTTATTGCTTAGACCGAAACATGGATGCTATGTTTGTCGATTCCCCTAGTATTTAGGTATATTTTGTTTATTCGTATTGTAAAAATGGGAATTTTCAAGTACTGTACTATCGGTGAAGGCACCGACTAAGTTTCGACTCATTCCGAGTGTCTTCATCAGGGTGAGTGATCACGACGAACCCTCCGCGTTGCGTCGTGCACTACGCCTATATTTTGTACTACGAGTATATCATGCTATATACTATATATTATACTATATTTTGTTTGTCTGTCTGATGCAAAATCTTGAAAATGGCAGTAACGATTTCGATGATGTTATAGGGATAATTAGCAAGAGCAAACGATTTAGCTAGGTTTCATATCATCTCTGGTCGTTAGGTATGTATAAAATGTATGTATTTACAAAAAAAAATGTATATAAGTAGTTCCCATAACACAAGCTTAGCTTACTTTGGGACTAGATGATGATGTGTGAAAAATGTCACATGAAAAAATTTTATTATTATATCAGCTGATATCAAGTTCAGTCGATACAACACAACTTAATTAAAAATGTACCTTGTGATTTCAATGATTAAATGAATTTTTGACTTTGACTTTGAGTACTTTTTATTTATTCATTATCATTAGTCGGTAGACGAAACTAAGCAAAGCCTAAGCCTACTAAGATTGATCAAAAATACCGTAAAATCGTCTTCACAGTCCAAACTCTGAGTGATAGAAGGCGATTACCGCCGAGCTGGAGATAAGTCCCAATTTTAAATTGTTGATTACCTCCCCCTACCACCCCCCTACCCCCCAAACCCCTAGCTGTTTACTCAGCGAATGACAGCATCTTATTTTTTTTTAAATCCTATCTCTTTCTCGATGCGAGTACGGTTTGCATTTGAATTCAGTCAAATGATGATTTGAAAATCCAACAGATTTATTGGAAAAAATTTAGTAAGGCAATAAAGCTTTTTATTTATTTTACAGTTACATGTTTATGCTAAGTATTCTATCCTACTTCCTACTAATATAATAAATGCGAAAGTCTGTGTGTGTGTGTGTGTGTGTGTGTGTGTGTGTGTGTGTGTGTGTGTGTGTGTGTGTGTGTGTGTGTGTGTGTGATTGTTTGTTACCACGTATCTCCGTAACTACTAAACCAATTTTGATGAAATCTGGAATGTAGATAGTTTAGGATCTGGAATAACACATAGGCCAATTTTCGGTAAAGTTTTAACAACTAGTACTTAATAAACCTAAAAGTGGTGATGTTTGTTTTTTTGTCAAACAGGGATTCGGCCCACCTGTTGGTTCGCGGTTACGGTAACCTATGGACGCTGGACACACCAGAAGTAATAACTTGTGCGTTGCCAACCCTGAGACATAATAGGTGAAAAGTGTAATGTGCATGTAATTTCACCTGCACCCATATCTTTGAAACTAGAACACAGCAATGAAGAAATAGTTGGTTATACTTCCTCTTCCACAAAGAACTCTAATATGTAGTTGGTTATACTTCCTCTTCCACAAAGAACTCTAATAGTTGGTTATACTTCCTCTTCCACAAAGAACTCAAATGAAAAAAAAAATCAAATGAATGAATACTTTTCAAATGAAATTGCTTGTTAACTTACTTATTACATAGGTACATTTTTTTATCATTGAAAAGTATTCACTCGACGGATATCATAGATAGATAGAATACATACTATATAGGAAATACACAATAATAAAATATAAAATTATAAAATTGCACAAGACAAAATAAGAACCTACATGGGCGAAGTTTATTCTAATGAATTTTCATAAAATAAGTAAGGGGTAGTTAGAGGCGAACTTAATCATCATCAGCCTATATTAGTCCACTGCTGGATATAGGCCTCCCCTAATGCGCGGCATAGTGCCCTGTCTTCAGCTTGCCGCATCCAGCACCTGCCTGCAGTGTTTCGCAGATCGTCATCCCACCTGGCCGGAGGGCGTCCTACACTACGTTTGCGGAGTCGGGGTCTCCACTCAAGAACACGTTTACCCCAGCGGTTATCGGTTCTTCGCGAGATATGACCGGCCCACTGCCACTTCAGCTTGCGAATTCGTTGAGCTATGTCGATAACTTTGGTTCTTTGACGGATGTATTCGTTACGAATCTTATCCTGCAGAGAGACTCCGAGCATAGCTCTTTCCATAGCTCGCTGAGCGACTTTGGAACTTAATGCTAATCAGCATTTTCTTCCAGCTAACCTTTGTGTAATGAAGAGTGGGGCGTTGCGTTTAAGAAGATTATCAAATAAGAATAATATCATAAAGAAAGTTCACAAAGTTTTTAAGCTGACGTTTGTATATGATGATTTCATGAAAACCTATTGAGTTTGACTTTGACTTTGAAAGAAGGAAAGAGGTGGGTCAAGAAGGATGGAACTCTTTGGTAGAGGCCTATGCCCAGCAGTGGACTTCTCTGGAGTTGTCAGTGCTTGTTTTGCAATCGCTACTTCGGCTTATTTTTCAGTTGATGTGAGAATATTAGGGAAACGCCTCCCGCTTTTATACTTTTATAAGTTTACAATTCGAGTTTGAGGCAATTTGTCTGTCTCAAATTATATTAGGGTATTTCTCATCCAGCTTATTTCGAGTTAAAATTATTACAAAATGAGGATATGAATCTATACTTTTAAATTGTTAATGCGAAATACTTATATCAACAAAACCTTAATAAATATTAAGGTTTTTACACCAACTAAACTTAAATTAAACTGTCGCTCTCTTTTACTGATAGTGCACGCAAGAAAGAGATGGCAAGATAGAATGAATGAATTAATTAATGAAAATACTTTATTGTACACCTTAAGATATAAACAATATAAACAGTAACACATTATGATAAAGGTACAATGGGTTGTCTTATAGCTTAAAAGCGATTTCTTCCAGACGACCTTTGGATGGAGATGATTATATATGATTTTGAAGTGGCCGGGGGTGTACTTTATAATTTTTGTAAACTACCTTAAATAATATCATGCATATAAATTATATATATAATTTATATACAATATAATATATATATATACATATTTATATACATACTAATACAATACATACCTATATAGATACTTATACATACGAACAGGAACTCAGCAATAACAGGATCAAGCGAAAACGATTACTCCTGGAATTCAGAATTTGACACCTGTCAAATTAAATTTTCACATTTACATCATGCTTTGCAATCTTTCTTTTGCTTCTGTTAGTAAAAGGGAGCGATATATAAAAATAAGTTTAGATAGATAGAAAGATAGAAAATACTTTATTGCAAATATTTCAGCTTAAATAAATAGTACAAACTTTAACATTGTTGTACAATGGGAGGTCTTATCGTTAATTAGCGATCTCTACCAGACAACCTTTCGATGGAACGGACTGTACGAAAGGGGTTGTAAATGGTGTACCATATACTATGATAATACTATATTATTATTATACATACATAATTACTTACGACACAGCATAATACAGTTTATTTTATTTATCTATCTTTTTGTTTTAGGAACGACAAACAGTCGTACATTAAATTAGAAGTTACTAGTTGTTGCCCGTGGCTTCGCCCGCGTGGTATGTTAAAGTAGCATATGACCGTCTCCAGGCTTCAAACTATGTCCACCAACTTTTAAATGAATTGAACCAAGGATTACAATTTATACAAAGTTTAGAACTCAATTGCACACCCCCAAAGGGTAGTTTTGAGAATATAAAAAATACATGTTTCTTTATTTACTTTAAAGTTTTGAGCGAATCAAACAATATATTTTTTTCATAGCAACTTTACCGCCCTATTTAACCTAGATTAGATTAGCCTATGTGTTATTCCAGATCCTAAACTATCCATTCTAAATTTCATCAAAATCGGTTTAGTAGTTACGGAGATACGTGGTAAGAAACATTCACATACACACACACACACACACATACAGACTTTCGCATTTATTATATTAGTAGGATATAGTAGGATAAACTAAAGTGAACAATGTTAGGTAAATGTATGAACCGCAGCGTCATCCCCAGAGTTTAGTTGGTGTTCAAGAAAATCAACGCCAGTGTTCGTCAATTTCAGTCAAAAAGAGTATTTTTTCTTTCAAATACATGAACTTTTCAACAAAACTTTTAATCAGTACTTATGTTGGCCAAACAGGCGATTTTCTCTATAAATACCAACGCAAAATCAACAAATGCCGTTATTTCGATTTATTTCTAAAGATTCTATGGAAGTTTTTTTCTAAAAGCACGACAAAGTCAACAATCATAATCTTTTAATTGGTTGACGAAATACGCAATATGTGCGCAGCATCTGCCCGTCGCGGGTTCGATGCTCATTGTGCCGGCGACGTTTTGCGACAATTTGTCGCGCGTCGATGTGTGTACGCGTCATTACACGGATGTGTGAGAATCGGATAAAGGTGGCTATTTATGAAGCGACAAGGTGGCAGTAAAAAAAACAGGTAAGTACTTACTTTCCATTCCACAAAAACAGAATATCTGACGGTATAATTGACGACCTCTGTAGCGCAGTGGGCGAAGGCCTAAAGCTAGGAAGGTTTCGGGTTCGATTGCCGCTGCTGGACAAATGATTGTATATGTAAATATTTGTCTCGGGTCTGGGTGTAAATAAATATCTATTATTCTATCATTTTAAATAAATATTGACTGAACTCGAAACCCCCATTACAGGGTCTATGTACTTCCCTACAGCTACTTTGATGTAACACCTAAACTGATGTACATTTGAGCATGAATAAATGAATATGAATACAGGAAAAGCTTTTTATTCACGGGGTATATGTTTCGTAAATATGCCGCGAATTCAGAAACCGTGAATATTGAATGGTAATTTAAATGGGAATTTAGGAGATATGTTCCTAGGTGACAAAATAAAGAACAAGTATATAAAAAAATAAGTTAATTGAAGTTTTTGACTTTATTGATTAATTATTATATTAAGGCAATGGTTTAAAGAATTTTGTAATTATTTCTTGCTTGGCAGTTTTTAGGAGCTCCTTCAATTCAGACTGATATTCAGCAGTGGCATTAGCAATTTGCCTCTTAAAAATAAGACTTCGTTCCATAGACGGATCAATTTTCATAAAGAAATCACAAAGCTCATTTGCCATTCTTAAACCTTCACTAAGATTTTTCAAATAAATGTCACGTTTCCCTTGCTTATTGAAGCATATTCTTCAATGGGCTGTGAATTTAACATTTCGGTTGGATACCTACATATTGGAATCCTTTTTATCAATGTGTTTGTACCGATGTACAATCGATGATGATTAGAAATGATGATTAGATCCGCGAATAAAAAAATCTTTAGCCGCGAATATAGGAATTGGGTGGCATTTTTTTAATCCGCGAATAGTGAAAACGCGAATGAAGGAAGCGCGAATAAGGAGCTTTGACTGTATGTATTTTATGTATAATGTGAATGTTTTTACAAAAAAGTATATAAATACCATATCAGTCATGTAATTCCCATAACAGATGCTCTGCTTACTTTGGGTCTAGATGATGCTGTGTGAAAAATGTCCAGCATTATTATTATTATTAATTGCAAATACTTAAATTAAAGTTTATAGAATTTGCTCGTTTCATTTATACGTTAACTAACTGCCAGTTAACGCTTTTAACTGGCAACAGTTAGTTACCAGTTAAAAGCTTACGCTTTGCACGCGTGGAGTCTTGTTTAAAAAACGATACCTACTCCCATACAAACTTAAAATGTGAAAATCCAAATTGAAACACGTCATTATTTATCTGGTTAGAAAAAATATCTTCAAAATAAATAACATATTTCAGTTAATGATGAGATTTATTTATGGCTAGTTGTTGCCCGCCGCTTCGCCCGCGTCGTGTGTTAATAAAAGTAGCATATGACCGACTCCAGGCTTCAAACTATGTCCACCAATTTTTAAATGAATTGAACCAAGGATTACAATTTATACAAAGTTGAGAACTCAATTGGACACCCCCAAAAGGTAGTTTTGATAAAATAAAAATACGTGATTCATTATTTACTTTAAAGTTTATTTGTACAGAGTTTTCAAACAATCAAACAATTTTTTTTTTCATAGAAACTTTACCGCCCTATTTAACCCTATTTGAAAATTAGATAGCTTATGTGT
This sequence comes from Perizoma flavofasciatum, assembly GCA_958496245.1. Lineage (NCBI taxonomy): Eukaryota > Metazoa > Arthropoda > Insecta > Lepidoptera > Geometridae > Perizoma > Perizoma flavofasciatum. The sequence continues at coordinate 10,831,807 of OY292439.1, read as the reverse complement.
TATTCCAGGTCCTAAACTATCTACTTTCTAAATTTCATCAAAATCGGTTTAGTAGTTACGGAGATACGTGGTAACAAACATTCACACACACAGAGACTTTCGTATTTATTATATTAGTAGGATTGAGTATCTGTAATTAAAACTTTTGTGTTTCTTACTTTAAAGAACAAATAAAATAAACCTTTGTTCCAAATTTCAGTTTTCTAGACCTAGTAGTTTTGACTGAACGTTGATAGATCAGTCAGTTAGTGAGAAAAATTAGAAGTAGGTAAAGTATCTAGTTTTACTGCTCTTATTTTTTATAATTACTTAGTAAAGTACTGATTACCCAGGTAGATATTTTTAATTAGTTTAATCGATCGCTTTATTAGGTTTTAATTTACGCTTTTAACAAAAGCCATGGAACAAAATAAATAAATTAATCATCACAATCATTCAACTGTCGTTATTATTTTCAAAACATCTGTCGTTTAAATTATGTTCACGGAACTTCTAAATTAAACGAAAACTGAAGATTTCACGAACTTTACAAATTTGTAACCAGATGACAAGACAAGGGCAATGTCAAAAGGAAATGATTAATCCTAATTAAAAACATGTTTACATGAAGATTGTTTCATAACTTTGATTCAAAATGGTATCGAAGGTGGAGCAATGGTAAAGACACACACCGCCATCTGTATTTTGTATACCAAACAATTTCCTTTGAAAGTTCACAAAGTTCCTATTACTAAAACACCAAAGCAATATTGTATGCTACATAGCCAGCTTCCCCTCGTAATAGTTCAAATGGCGCCGTATAGATGGCGACTGCTCCGAAAATTCAGATGAAGGATCAATGCTTTCTCTCTTAAGTTATAGATGGCGTTACTGTAATATTGGCCGCAGCCTTCCATCTACTTTGCAGAACCACTTCGAGCTTCTCATTAACCTAAACGCCGGTAGATGGCAACACTTGGTACTAGCAGAAGCTACTTTCGTAGCACTACTCGTAGTACTATCGTAGCAATGCCGTAGCACATGCTACGTCAGTCGCTCAAAGGCTATTTTTTTTCTGTAAGTTGCTTTTAATAGTATTTTATTTATTTGCATGATTTCTGACTTTATTATCATAATACTGTAGAAGTCCACACTAGACAGTGTTCCTCAAGAGTGCCTTGAACGAACTGATCTTGTGTACCATCCACAGAGTTCCCGCAACCTCTAAGAGTTTATGATGGATAAAGGCTTTTCTAACTTCTCTTTCGTTGTTGCCATTCGAGATCCTATTCTCCAACAGTTGCTGGCTGACTTGATATGCCATGCAAAGTCAACATGGGAAGGTTTGCTGAGTCTTGACTGTTTAACCAAGTTGGTACAGCAGTCTACAGTATAGGGTACTTTAAAAAGGGCGTTTCTTTTTTTTTTAAAGGGTGTTCAACGCGTAAGTTGTTCCTTTGGTGTTGCAAGCCTCCATAGGATACGGAAATAACTTACTAACAGGGGCCGTAAGGTGGGTCGTAAACTTGTTTACCATTTTGGTTATTTATATAAATAAATCCTCTATCTCTCCTTCTTCACTGCCCCCAAAACTTCAGATTTGTTTTAGTTTGTAAGAAAAAATAGAATAGAAATAAAAATACGCGTAGGCCTGTAATCCCCATGGTGGAGATCCTCAGATCCATATATAGGGTTGTCAGAGACATGTCCAAACAATCTATTTAGCATATGTTCGCGTTTTGCATAGTAAGCAATCCACGTAACAGATTGTTATCCCATCGTTGCTTATTGGAACACTAACCGAAAAGCATGTGGTTGGATTTTTTCTTCTTGGGCATGCCGGTTTTCTCACTATGTTTTGAATAAATATTTACTTAAGTATACTTGACTTCTTCGCCTTTTTGAGCACGTGTTAAGCGCACATAAATTGAAAAATTCAGTGGTGTATGACCGAGTTCGAATTCATGACCTCTGGATCGAAAGTCGGTATACAGCTCACTAAGCCAACACGGCTATTAAAAAAAATAAAACATGATAAAATGGAAAACTATTTATTTTCATTCTCAACGCACTAATTTGTATCTAAGACTACATTACTTAGCTTAATTTTGTTCGATTTGTCCAAACCTATATTTGCATTGAGTCCATAATATAAAATAAATTTACAATTCCTCATTAAAAACTCCATTTTTATTTACATTTTGTTTGATAGATTTTGATATCGTTATCAATTATTTTTGAAAGTCTCTGCTCTCTCGTAGATAATATGAGGAAGGACATGTAGCTACCGACATATTTTATATTATTCGTATACTTTTCTTTGATATAAATGAATACCTAAGTCCTAATAATTATTAGTAATAAGCACACCTTTGAAAAATATAATAAAATAGAAAAATATTACTTGAGTTTTATAAAAAAGGTGGTTCTTATAATAAGTCTGAGTCACCAGCAGTTATAATATTCTTGTTTTGAATTACCTTATAAAAAGGTATAGTTAATAAGAAAAAAACATTAGTTTAACAAACTTATACAAAACTATTGCACAACAATACTAAGCTATAAACATCAGATTCGTTAATTAAACTAAGAATATGGCTAACAAGGAAATAGTACCATTCTTGCATTTCAAATTAGAGACAGGGGTATTTATAAAAATATGGCAAGCTGTTTCTTAAGACCCGGCCAAACTGACGAAGTTCGCGTGATGTATTGATCGTCTGCGCCACTGCCACCACTTCAGTGTGACCGCGCCTTTATGCGCTCATAAACAAAAAACTGCTTAGATTATCCGTATACATGATGTATTATCAAAAACACCCATATTTTTACAGTAGTGGAAATAATGTAAGGATTTTTGTACTTTAGTTATATAATCTGCTTTGCGTAGTCAGAAATACTGGCAGATTTTGTATTAAAATGTTTTCTTTTGATATTTTGTCGATGGGGCCCCCCCAAACGTTCGATAAAAATACGGCATGCGAGATTCGCATCATCTTTTGGCAGGACTGAAAGGTCATCGTGAGATATTTTAGGGCTCCTCAGCAAAAGAGACCCGATTCAACTGCCTCTTAACTAAAAACTGACTCACATTTCCACGTCTCTACTGACATCAAACTTAAGTTCCTTCACTTCCTCTGGGTTAAAACTTTTTACAGAGATCTTAACATCCGACAAATCCGTACTAGACAGTTTATTAGTAATTTTAGTAATCGAAATCCTACTTTCTATGTCGTTTGAATCACATATTGTCTCTAGAATCACCCCCTTTTCCACCTTTCTCGGTTTTTGACTAATTACTTTAGTAGTTTTGAGTTTTTCGCTGAGGACTTTGTTACAGTTCCTTTTGGACATGTCGATGGCTAGGGGGTCTTTGGTTTCTGGTTTATCATCTGAGGGCTTCTGCTTTATTTCTGCTACTTCTGCGCTGCTCACGTTGTCCTTTTTCTTCCATTTCGTTCTTCTGTTCTGGAACCATATTTTCACCTGGAAAAGACAGAAAAGAAGCATTATTAAATGTGACGTAAGGAGCTCGTAAATATGTTTGCTATAACATTTTATTCTTTATTTGTCTAGCGTCTGCCCACAGCTTTGCCCGCGTGGTACCCAGATAAAAAGTAGCTTATGTGTTATTCTGATGTGTGTATTCTGATGTATAATTAAGAAAATGTATATAGAAATATTTAGTAGGTACCATAAGTTTTGTGTAATAGTTTTTTAGGTGAATAAAAATATTTTCTTTCTTTCTTTCTTTCTTTCTTTCTTTCTTTCTTTCTTTCTTTCTTTCTTTCTTTCTTTATGTATAGGCTATATTAGTGTAAAGTTTCATCAAAATCCGTTCAGTAGTTTTTGCGTGAAAGAGTAACAAACATCCATCCTCACAAACTTTCACGTTTATAATAGTAGTAGGATTATTATTTTTCTTCAAATGACTATCGGATTGAAATGTGGTTTTGTGCAATCGATTGTAAGACTTCAAGGAGCCATCCTATATACGTTTTATAGCCACAAGTCACTAGAGAGTGCAAAATCCAAAGGAATACTGGTTTTAAAATTAAAAAAAAAACTTGGTAATATTTTTTTTTGTAACAATTCATATTGTAAAAACGGGAATTTTCACGTACTGCACTATCGGTGAAGGCACCGACTAAGTTTCGACTCATTCCGAACGTCTTCATCAGGGTCGCGACTTTCTCCCTCTGCTTCGCGCCCTACGCTTTTGTAACAATATTTTAACACAGGACAGATTTTTGCAATTTTCTGTGACGATATTATATTTATTTTGTGTCATACAGCCTCTAATAAATATTCTAGCAATATATTTTCACCCTTCGTAATATCTTATTTCTTACTCACAATAATTATAGCTACCTGAGTCCCTCCCTACCAACATAATGAAATCTCTCGAGAGCAAATCCACGTACTATAATGAGTATTTTTGTATACAGGGTGTGTTAGAACAAATGTGTCCGTTATGAGAAAACATGTTTTAATGACAGTAATTTTCTCTAGAAACGGAATATTTACCATGATCTTGTGAGTTATAAAACAATAGCGATACAAAACTAACCAATTGGTGCTCACTAATAAGTTTATTCGATGTTAATAATTACTAATAATTAAAAAATCTGTATTAAATGACAAAGTCAAAGTCAATATGTTTTTGTTCATTGAAATCACACGGATCATGTAGACAGTCATATGATAAACCAAAAACATGAATTCAAATTCTAAAACCACTACCTACTAGTTGAATTATTGATATTTAACCTACCTAAGTATATTCCTTCACCCTTTTAACACGTGATTAAAACACGTGAAAAAATTGTGAGGTTAAATTGTGCCGGTACGGCATGCTTTAGAACCAAAGGTCTTGTTTGTATTATGAGTATATTTTTTCCAAGTGAAAAAAGCTTGTTGTACGTTTAGAGTTATTTATTTTCGGGTTAAGAAACCGGGGCACCCTGTATTTCCTGTTTAATTGTGTAGGTAGTTATGTAGTTATGTTTGCGACAACATACAATGTATCGGTTAACAAACAGTTAATTACCTCTGATCGATTCAACCCGCGGAGTTAGGGATGGGACATGTCGATGATGTAATGTCGATAAATAAGGTAACTATTTTTGAGTATTTTTATCGATAGCTGTGAAAAAGTTAACTGTTAAAAGCGCGTAAGAAAAAAACCATAAGAATATGTAAATAAATAATAAATAAACAACCAACATATACATATAGCCCTCACCCCATTCTAGGATTCCCTGTGTCGTGGTTATCAGAAACTACGAGTGCTGTTGTACCACAACACCCAGACCCGGATAAAACATCTACATAACAATAATTTCCTGTGTCTGGAATCGAACCCGCAATTGCGTGGCGGCTTGCCCGCCATACCATCGATGTAGTCAACTAGATCACTGAACCGACAATTGCTCGGAATAAAAGTTTCTCCAACGGTAACCTCAAAAAAGGCGAATCAATTTAAAAAAAACCAAAATCAATGATATCAGGTAGCAATCATTAATAGGTCATCAGGAAATAGGTCTTCTCTGAACAGTGCCAGCAAAATATCGGTATAGAAAATATCCAACCACTAGGACATACTAACCAATATAGCTATAATAAACCTGCTTAAGCTCGTGGCGACATCTCTTGCCAAATGATCGAACTACGTTACGTCACATCAACGCAGAGCGAAGATCAATGAACTATTGATATACGAAACGTAGCATAAACTTCCACATACAATGTACAGATGGCCATCGATTGATCTAGACCGTGCTTACGACATTTACCGGGAGTTTGAACATGTATCCTTCGACAACAATTGCCGGTCCTAGGACACCGGGCAAGTGGATCAGATGGATCAGCTCGATTGAAGATCTTCATCTTTGCAAGTATAGAACACACCACTAACCGTGCTCGCCGTAAACTTTTAATCGCAGGAGCAAACATCAACACCATTTTGATTTTACGATTTCTTTACGATCCCTCAAGTACACGCTAATTCAAAGTACCTACAATTATTTTTATTTCAACACTTAAAAATACAACAGCCAAACACGCTCACTACTATAACTGGAACTATTTTTTTTTTAATTTCCGTAAAAGGTCAATACCAACTTTAACTTTAACCAACGTTACGTAAAGTATTTATAGCTCTATGAAGGTTTTATGTAGGTATGTTAAATGTTGAAAAGAACCATGTTGGCCTAGTGGACTGTATTCTGACTTCCGATCCGTAAGTCGTGGATTCATACCAGATCGTGCACCAATGGACTTTTCAATATATGTGCGCTTAACACGTGCTTAAACCGGCTTGTCCAAAAACCAACATTCGAAGTTACCTGTCATTGGTGTTCCAATAAGCGGTGATGGGTTTGCAATCTATCAAGTACAATGCTACTTGCAAAATGCGGATATATGCCATGTAGAGGTATAATGTTTCAAGGTTTTTTACTCATAGACCTGCGTACTGTGTATAAATACATTAAATAAATAAATAATGCTGGACATTATGTTGGTGAACGATTAAATAAATCAAGTACTGTCTTGTCTATCGTCCTAGACCACTGTTTCTCAAAGTGAGCGATAACGCCCCCTTGTGGACGCTGAAGGCCTTCAGCGGGGCAGTAGAAGGCTCTAGAAGATATTGAGGGCGCTAAGGCGGTCTAGAAGATAGGTTGTTATGTTTTAAAACTTTGGGGGGTTGTTATGTTTAACACTTCTTAAAGTGGGGCGGTGGGAAAAATAATTTTGAGAACCTGTGTCCTAGACAATTAGCTCAGATGATCAAACGGATGAGCATAGATAGTGCAGTCTCGTATTCACTCACCCTGAAGATAATCACTGAACACCTAAACAATGGCTTATCTGCTAAATACATCGATACTTTACAGATAGAGCATGTCCCACTCAGGGCTGGCTAGCTTTCCACATTATAATCTCAAATTCATTTGATTATTCAATGAAATCACAAGGACCATTTTATTTTAGAATCGCCTTTTTATAAACTACTCGTAAGTCAATTTAGGACAGTAAGTTCTCGATTTCTCGATTCGGTATTTCTGATCTTTTGTTTACATCAATTTTTTGTTTACACCGCGACGCTCTCCCTCCGCGTCGCGTCGTGCACTCACTCACCTTGGTGAAGACTCTCTGAATGAGTCGAAACTTAGTCGGTGCCTTCACCGATAGGGCGGTACGTGAAAATTCCCGTTTTCACAATACCTTATTACATTTCAAATTCATATATTTAAAAACCTAATTATTTCAAATAAGTATATAATTTAATCAGCAAGGTCCGTGGGGCATTTCTGTTTCAGTATTACTAATAAGAAGGCTGACCCATCATCATATACTTGCATATATTGATTATAATTATGTTGTACTAAATAAATTACTTTTATTTCAATTCATTTTAATGTTTTTCATTCAACAAATTTTGATTTTTTTTTTCAGTAAATGTTAAGATGCTTCGTTATATAATTATGTCGTATTTTTTTAAAATATTAACTACTTATTTTGAAACGTTTGTTTTCTCGTATCCATCATGAATTAATATTCATGATGGATACGAGAAAACAAACAAAAAAAAAAAAAAAAAAGTAAAAAAAAATAATCTATAAAAAGTTTATAGATTTTTAACAAGATAATGCTAATGCATTATCTTGTTAAAAATATATAAACTTTTTCAATACAATACAATATATTTATTGCTTTCACATGGTAGGTACATAGATGGAGTTTATAGGTAGGTATCTCACATGAACCCTGTCTAAGGGTATAGCAACAGATAGGTAGGCAGGCCGAAGTTTTGAGTAAACAAAAAAACTAGTAGATACGATAAAATAAAGTTAAGGTAGGCAAAGTATCAAGGTATCTAGCATTTTAAATAACATAATTAAGTAGGTTTAGTCATTTTTTCTTTTGTTATAATTTTCATTAGTCAAAATAGGTACTTACGTCACTTTTTATTTATTTTTAAGAAGGTTTTTTAGCTTTCTAGTTTAAATAATCTTTAATGTCATAGTAGCATTTGTGATGTATATGCGAGCCGTTCGCGCGGTCATCTCCAGTAATAAACTAGTGTTCTACGCAGTCGGTCGTTTCATTACTTTCCATACATCTCAATTTGTCAATTAAGAATGATTTCAGTCTTTTAGTGAAAAGCGAATCTTTTTGTAATTCTGTGATTTGTTTTGGGAGTTTGTTGTAGATTTTATTCAAACATCGAGATAACATCTTAGAACAAAATTGTTTCTTTTAATTGAATATGATAGTTGTCAACCCTAGCTTGCAATTAGTCCTTTGACATGTGACATATAACCTCATTGTGTCAATTCTGCAACTATCTCGCTCTGACACTACCTGTCTCACTAATGTGCAATCAATAATAATTATCTTTGTGTTTGCAAGCAGGATTGTATTGAGGTTAGGGCGAGCGCACACGTTAAAAGGGAAATTAAAATAAAAGATTTATATACATACTAAACCAAAACACTTAGATACATACTCAATGAGAATATCTTTGAGGATACCATGTGGGAGGTAGGTAGGCACGTTCAGATATGATATTTGGCACATGTCGGCGTTTTGCAAGTAACATTCCACGTGACAGGTTACAAACCGGCTTCATCGCCGCTAACCAACCAATGACACATACCATCGATTTTTTATGTATGTCGGTTTCCTTACGATGTTTTCCTTCACAGTTTTGAGTACATGTTAAGCGCACATAAAGCGAAAAATTAATTGATTCACGACCGGATTCAAACCCATGAACTTCATTAGTAAAAGCCAGTTTTTAAAAGCTTTCTTGCTGTATTCGAATCAAGAATGTAGCAGAAACTCTGTGTGTGTTAATTTCTCTCATTACGGCATCTTAATATTGTGTTCATCCCCTAACCCCACACGTGTGTGTGTGTGTGTGTGTACGGTCAAATGTCACATGTCCCGGATTAATTCCCGCCAATTACACGAGCCGTTGTACAGTATGATGTACGAGCGTCACTGGAGAATATAGTACGAATAATGTCTATGGACTAACTAAATATTTGTGAGAAATAGAGCATTATTTCTCACAAATATTTAGATTACAGCCTAAATATTTGTGAGAAATTTAAAATAGACAGCCCTTTACGTAATGTCATGGAATTGTAATTCTGAAAGAGGTTCTGTTGAGGGTGTAAAACTATTTTTCGTATTTCTTTTTTTTTATATAGCTACCATATTTTGTGTTAACACTGAAAGGTGACACTTGCAGAATGTTAGGATAAGTGTTTTGTTCGTATTAAAGAATGAGTTTCAAACTGAATCTGAGGTAATTAGTAAAACTGTCAGTTTCATGCGTCAAAAATTTGATCTTAGCTCTAAGTTCAGTTTGAGATTGGTTCTAGAATACTGGACTAACTGCAGCCGGCTATTTTAGGCGGCAGCCCTCAAATATATATATATTTTACAATTTTCACACAGCATCATCTATTCCCAAACTAAGCAGAGCTTGTATTATGGGAACTACATGACTGATATACTAATCATATACATTTTTTTGTATAAAATGTTTTTGTCGCGGAGGGAATCAAACCCGCAACCTTCTGTGTCTCAGGTGGGCTTTCACCTAATGCGCCACCGAGGTTATCAAGTATATTTTAAAAAGTTTTCGTTACATGTGAAAGTTTAGCAGAAATCATATTTAGCAAAAATTGCCCACGTTTGTGGGCAGAACGCCTCTTCGAGATAACATATCGTCTGTGAAATGTTATAAAACAATCTACATACTCGTAATAAACTTGCAGTAAAATAAATGAGGTCGATCTGATCCGCCAGCTCATTCATTCATTGTCTAGTTGTGTCCTGATTCACCGATATTAATGTTTCACTTCCTAGAGATAGCTAGCTTAATTATATACTAGTGCATACATATATACAATATACAATAGTAGCGACAGCGGCACACGGTTAATAAATTCAGTGATTCATTATATTATATTCATTGAAAACATAAGTAATTAATGAATGAACGAATAATTTATTATACAGCAGGATATTTTTAGGCTAAAACTAATGATCATCAAATTAAATAAATTTACATCGAGTTGAACTGAAAGGAAAATACTTATCCAATATATTTTCATATACAAGCGTTTGAAAAACCGTCAATATTTTGAATTTTTTAAAGATAAAACGAGACGTTATTTTGCAAGTAAATAGTAAGAAATATCTTCTATCCGGAAAGGTGCAAAGAAAATATGAAGTTTCTATACAAAAAAATAAATAAAAAAACAACGGACGAAGTTATTTTTGAATTCTGAACAATATAACACTCTCTAACTTATCATTTTGTTTTAAGTGTATAAAACGTACATATATAAACGGAAGTAGGGTTAAGACTACATATCCATTTAAGTGATTTGCTTACTCAAACATGAAGTCGCTCGAAATCCCATCAAAGCACACGTAATTAGACGAAAACACCATTAGCGTTACGCAACACAATATAGTACCTAAGTACATAACTACCTACCTAGCAGTTGTATATACATGTAATACATACGAATACATACATAGTTCTGACCCCACACTAAGATTCCCAGGTGGTACTATAGCACCCAGTCCCGGAACAAATATCAGTAGAGCATGCAAACATTTGTCTCTCGCGAGAATCGAATCCGGCCCCCTTGTGTCACACAGCTGGCTTCGCCCGCTGCGCCATCGGTATTGTACATGTTTTTCGGACCTACAACCTTTAGTAAAATACACCTTTCATTCGCAACAACACTTTCCCTTTGTCTTATATTATGTCAAGTATCGGGAATCGTACCATCATCGATCGCGACTCAGTCAGCTACTCGCCCACTACGCCGCCGTCGTCATTGATTCAGTAGCTTCTCATATTGACGCAGTTCCGTGTACATAAGTCATCATTTAAGCTCAAACAGTTAACAGTGAAATCTCATCAGAGCATTACATAATTAGCTGGGAAAAGCATTATCTAAGGCAAGTTATACACGTGCTGCAGGGACGTACTAAGACTTGACTTCAATGGGCAAGCAGCGCAAGACGAATAATGCCAAGCAAGGCGTATTTAATTTTTATATTATAAACAAATATTATTATATAAAAATATATTTTTCTCGGAATCGCTTTTTTAATTGCTATTCTTTAAGTAAAATTTTAGTTATTTTTTAGGATAATATATAGTAGACTGGAAGAAAAAATGCATTTTTCTAGAGAAATCTGTCACTAGATACTAACTTAGGAACTGTCAAAGTTTCGTGCCGAAAGTTAAAAGACTTGAAGTATCTAAGTACCTACAGGTACAGTAGGTAACAAAACCCCCGCACGATCTGAAAGTGTATTTTTAGGTAGCGATATGCGATCATGTTAATATTGGCCTTTACGGAATTGAATAAATATTTTTTGCTCAGATAATTTAAATATGTAATTGAGAAAACATTGCTAGTGCATCAATTGACTCTAGTGACAATAACTAACCGGTAATTATTTACTGTCTTTTGTCAAAGTGGTAAGTCAGAGGCACGTCCAAACATTATATTTAACACATATCTGCACTTTGCAAGGAATTAGCATTCCACGTGATAGGTTGCAAGCCCAACGCCGCATGAAAAAATATAAGATATATTGTCATGCTAAAACTCAATGAAATTATTTTGAATTGAATTCTTGTTTCCTTTTACTTTCTTTTATATCTGTAATTTTTAATTATATCAATTGTCAATCAGCAGTCGATTTCTATTGATTTTCCAGAAACGGACTGCTCCTTACATGATCCTTACTACATGTCTGTGCATGCAATAAAGCTAGTTATACACAGCAGCAATCAATATGCGGCGCCTCGCTTTGTTCGCAAGCGTGTACACGGCCCTATAGTGCCGATACCGGAGTGCTAGTGATGCGACATGATTGATGTTCGTCGATATTACGTGTCATGAGAATCGATTATGAAGTTAATCGCTTTGAAAAGGATTGAATGTATTTTTGTTCGAAGTTGTATTGTAAGTTTTTGTATGATGAATTAAAAAAATATTTTAAAATAAAAAAGTAATAGATACTTTTTGATTGAACAATAATAATAGCCGTGGTACGACAATACTTTGAATGTTGGTGTTACTAATAATACATAAATACAGGTTTAAGACGCATATAAAATCAATTAATTGTTCATTCTATACGATTTTAAATTAAACCTCTTGCGGATTTTGAACAAATATTATGCAGAAACTTTAAATTTGTTGGATACAAGAGCCAAATACATATATGTGCATGATATAAATTAAATGAATCATATAAAAGGAAGGAATATACCCCGTACACTGCTATGTTTGATAGTTTAGGTATCAATAGACGATGTTAATCGCTTTCCATTAGGTTGGTCACAAGCCTGTTTGCTTCAACATGAAATAGAAAAACAAAGTTCACGAGTAACGGATACCTTTGTGTGTACATCGCGACTGAGTAACTCCTAATAAAATGATTACATTTAACTAAACGAGGTAGTTCATGGAGTGGAAAGTATGTTACGTTTTATTTCAGAACAGATACATTTTATTTTAATTGATTTCCTGTTTTTATAAGTTTATTTATTAGCGGAGATGAGGGCTTTGAGAAGTATGTGTGGTTTAACTTTGAGTGATAGAATGAGGAACAGCGTGTTAAGAGAGCAGTGTGGAGTGAATGAAGATGTAGTAACGAAAGTTGAGAAAAGTATGTTGTTGGTTTGGGCATATAGAAAGGATGGACGAAAGAAGATTAACAAAACAAGTATACATGGCGGGCGTGAATGGAATAGTTGGAAGAGGGAGGCCTCGGCGAACGTATTCTGACCAAATTGGAGACGTTCTAGAAAAAGGCCAGGTCAGAAGTACACTAAACCGCCGAGCTTCTATGAAGAATTTGATGAGCATGAATGAAGCGAAAAAGGTATGCCAGGATCGTAGCAAATCTCTGCCTACTCCTCCGGGAAACAGGCGTGACTATATATATGTATGTATGTATCTATTAGTTACACCCGCTGTTGGTTTTGTTAAATAGTGAATAAATAAATAAATAGATAGTGAAAACTTACGTACGCATGCTTGTTTTTGAATATTTTCTGTGATTGGTTGAAATGCACTGTTTGTATCGGTGAACAGAAGGGAAGTGAAAAGATCGATCCAATGGCATAAAAATGACAAAAACCGCTAAATTTCGACTTGAGCGAAAGTGTTAGCTAGCTGACGATATGCGACATTTATTTTTGTTATTTGCTTGAAACATCGATATCGATAAACTAAATGCAATCGTCTCCTCACTACCCATCTAAGCGGCTCCGATCGAGGCCGATGAGTGAGTCTCGTTAATCTAACAATTATTCATTGAGGTCCCTCGAGCGAGATCAATTGCTCCCTCTGCCTCTATCCTCTGCTGTTAGAGAGGGACGGATGATGGAGATAATACGCGGAGATTGCGGTCAATGATACCGGGACTTAATTTGTAGATCGTTTGGGATTTTAATAATTAATACGTACTAAAGTCGGTATAGTTGCAAAATTTTTGAAAATTAATATTAATTATAACTTATAACCAATGAAGCAGTATCTATCATTGAGCCGTGTTGGCCTAGTGAGTGATAACCCGACCTCCGATTCGAAAAAAAACCCCGTGCAATCCTTATATTATTCCATATATTATTAAGGTGTACAATAAAATAAAATAAAGATATTATAAAATGTATCCACACCGAAATAAAAATAACAAACAAGAACTTTCCTGTTTATTTTACAAGTAGGTATAACATTCCGAAATATTTATAAAAAAAACATTTTTGATTGATTAATTATCTCGTTGGGTCTGTATCTGCTCGTTGGAATTATTTTCATTAGACCATCTATCCCGGGGTACCCTGTATAATGTATGTGACCATTAGAATTTGTACATAGTCCTGTCCCGACACAAGGATTCCCTGTCCCATGGGTATCAGGAACTATAAGCACCCTGGTACCACAACACCCAGACTCGAAACAAATATTTGCACAAGTTGCAAACATTTGCCGCGCTTCGGACTTCTCGGCCGCCGCGTTTTCGAGCTCATCATATACTGTTTCCCTCCCGATGCTTCCAAAACGTTTCATATTACATTATATTCGTTTTAATTCATTTAATTCAATAACATCACAACCCAATCAAAGTAATAAGTGGGTGAAGGCCCAACTGAGACGCAGAAGGTTACGGATTCGATTCCCGCCGCGGGACAAATGTATGATCTGCAAATATTTGTTTGGGGTCTGTGTGTTTTCTATGCATAATAAATAAATAAATTAAATAAATAATGCTGGGCATTTTCACAGTATTATCTAGCCCCAAAGTAAACAGAGCTTGTGTTATGGGAACTAAATGACTTACTTACATAAATACATACATGTTATTCATAGAAAACACCCAGACCCGATACAAATATATGCAAATCTTACAAATATTTGTCTCGCAGCGGGAATCGAACCCGCAATCTTCAGCATCTCAGGCAGGCCTTCGCCCACTGCGCTACAGAGGTCGTCTGCCGCCGCCGGATAATATGTTTATCGGTCATGTAGTTCCTATAACACAAGCTCTGCTTCCTTTGAGACTAGATGATGCCGTGTGAAAAATGTCCAGCATTAATCATTTATTTATTAATATATTTCACCGGGACCCCACACCCTTCAAACCAGAACACAGCAATGCAAACATTACTGGTTGGTGGCAGGAAAAGTTAGTAGTTTCCCGGACAAGCTCTTTCACAAGAAACTCTATTACTTCTATTTATGTTTGCGCCAGAGGTCTATTTCAGCAGACGGTTCATTGATTTTGCGGCGTACGATTGGTTTAGTGAAATAGAATTCGATTCCTAGTACCAATTCGCAGTTATACATTCACTAGGGTTCATATCCAATAGGGTTGACAGTACCTAAATATTGCAGACGAAACGGAAATCAAATCTAGGACGAGTTCAGATTTACGAATCCTTCTTACAATTTATGTGTTAAGTCATTTGGACCGACAAAACCTATTGGACCTTGCACGACCTGTTCGAATCCTGACCGTCCCCAATCACACTAACGAAATGGCAATGGGCAATGATCATTTTAACGCGCTCAGTAATGTCCAAAACTTTTAAAACTTGCAAAGGGCACAATTCTTGACCTAAACATTCCCAAAATTTATAATTTTCAGTATTTTTGGTCATTGCTAGGACTAGCAAATTAATTCCATTGGCCTTGATTCTGTAGTGCACTAACTAATCTTAATTTAAACTGTCGCTCACTTTTACTGATCGTGCAAGCAAGAAAGAGATAGCTACAATTTTAGTGCTGTCAAATTAGTCAAATTTAAGTTTTCCATACCAATTTAGTCGTAATTTCAAAACATGCTGACTATAAACACGAAGAAAAGCGGCATGTAAACTGATTTGACAGGTGTAAAATTCTTGCCATTTCTTTCTTGCGTACACTATCAGTAAAAGAGAGGGACAGTTTAAATTTAGTTTAGTTAGTGTAGGCCATTGTCTCGTTCCCATTGCCATTGTATTAGTGTGATTAGGAGGCAGATATATAATCCTGTGTATTTATCCTGCCCATGAGCCATCAGAGTTCGACATTTTTGCAACATACTAGCTGCTGCCAACGGTTTCGCCCGCGTGGTACCCAGATAAAAGTATCCGATGAAAAGTAGCTCTATCGGTGGATAGATCATCTATCTAACGAACGATAATAGCAAATCATTTATTTGAAACTATTTATTGCATTGTGGATGATGATCTAAGTAGTCACAAATGGAGATAAAACTCAGCATAAAGCGCCGCAAACCTGGTGTAGGTAAGCAGCGAGCTGATCTTCCGAGTCGTTAAGGCAGCGTTCGTAAGGAACGTATTCGCTCGAACGTTTTTCGTTGACTTACGTTGCAAAATTCTCCCTGAAAAACGCTTTATTTTAACAAGATAATAATATAGCTTATGCCCACCCTGAAGATCCATTCTAGGTATTAATGAAATATTTTTTAAGTTGTTTAGAAGGTTACCTCTTACATCCGAACTTGCAAACTTACTTTATAATATTAGTGTACGTTTTGGATACCAAAAAAACATAAAACACACAGTAATTTATAAACAACTAAGTTACAATGGGTCACGTAACCTTTTTTACCCATCAATATAGGTAACTTGACAGACAAGAACATTCAAAGTATGCTCTATGCTAACCTATCAAAAGCTCAAAGTCAACCTTTTTAAACATCGGAAGAATCAGTTTGAATAATGTCTACTAACTTAGTGAATTTACGCCGAATAAATGTTCAATGGTAGGTCTCTAGTGTCTCCCACGAGTCTGATTCTCAAGCTGACAGATAAATAAGCTAGCACTGCCACCGCTATGCTGTCGGCTGTCAGCTGACAATATGCACTGGGGAACCACTTCAAACTTTTAACGGGAATAGAATAAATATTTCAAGTCTTGTTTCCAACAAAGGGGTGGAAGTAATGTCACAAAAGTTGACGTTTAAAATTTTCAGTCACAGATATTTTTCTACCCCTTTATGTCTCTTATTGCTTCGATCATGGAAATTAATAAAAAAACTGTTATAAAATTGTATAGATTATTAGAACTACTTAAAAAGCAGAATCTACATAATATTAAAATAGAAAAAGAATACTGTCGGAAACAGAGTTTAATTAAGTCACCGACCGCAGGCAGGGTACCCGAAAGGCTGGCGGCATTACCCCGATGAATAGCAATACTAACTTTCTGACTGAAAATTATCAAAGCGCCAGCCCTTTGATCATTGGTTTCGTTAAAAAGTTTTCAAATATATTTATGATGTCTATGTCCTAGTAAACAAAGCCAAATAAGAGAAATGTTTCTTCAAATACTTTCAACAGTCATATACCCCACCCCTATATCATTCGGGATTCCCTATATTGTCGATATTCCAAACTACGTATACCATGGCAAATATTTGCAGAACATTCAAACATTTATCACGAAAAGAAGATACCGCAATAGACTGAATGGGTAAGTTGGTCAAAGTCAAAACTCATTTATTCAATAAAATCACAAGGACCACTTTGAAACGTCGGTTTTTATCTAGGTGCCTGTTCCTCCGCGACCAATCCAGGAAAGAAAGGCAAGAAAACAAGGCTGGTTATATTGATAAATCTTAAAATCGGCATCGAAAAAGCAAGTGGCCGAAGACACAGACAAAAGCTAGTAATAAAATGATCGAAGAAGCTACCGAGCTGACAACATCAAAGCACCGGCACCCGGGAGCCACTTTAAACCTGCGGATGCTGAGCGAAGATCTACTCAGATAACTAGATATGGCATTCGATTCGTACAACTTCATAAATTAAACTCAAATATTGTTAGTTTATCATAATTAAATAATATTATCGTAATTTACTTCACAATGTAAATACCTAGGTAATGATTTCCACTAACCATGATGTGTACGCATATTCAGAATACCATCTACAGGGTGTCCCGGAATGTGTAAGTATATAATGCCGGAAGAAGATCATTTTCACCGTGGCGGGAAACATTGTTTGTTCTACGACTTTTTGGAGTTTCATGTTTTTTATTCATGAAATGACCATCAAGTTTCCATACTACCTGCTCTTATAGACATTCAGGGACACACTGTATATAAAAAAAAAAGTATTTTTTTAAATAGCATCATCTAGTCCCAAACTAAGCAGAGCTTGTATTATGGGAACTACATGACTGTTATACACGCAACACTTTTTTTTTTGTAAATACATACATATTGTAAAATATTAAACGTTATTTAATAAGTGTCTAAATTATTAAATATACGTACGATACAATAAGAAGGTAGATTTATGAACAAGGCACATATGGATAGCATTCATCAGCGCTTAGCCGAATAGAATGTGCCCATCCATGGCGGAATTGGTCAACGCATTATTAATTATGAATGAATGAATGAAAACACTTTATTGTACACCATAAGAAAATAGATATAACTTAACAAAACTATAAAAAAACAAAACACAAAGTGCAATGGGCGGTCTTATCGCTTAGAAGCGATCTCTTCCAGACAACCTTTGGATGGAGAGGATTTAATGAGATTGTAATAATAACTGGGGGTGTACTAATGTAAAGCATTAGTTTTTTATAATTTGGAAAGTGTGCAAGTATTCTGTACAAATCTGTGGCTTTAGACGCATGTGTGAACGGCACGTTCGTCAATCGCCTTGTCATTCGCTTCCTTGTCAAACTCACGCAACATAAATGCACATTTTTTTATTCTAAAGTAGAGATATTTGTTCCGGATCGGGGTGCCACGGTACCCGTTCCTGGTACCCACGACACAGGGAATCATAGTGTGAGGTCAGGGCTGTATACGTGACTTTTAGGTATTTTTTTTTTAAAAACCCCACCCTTTACGTAATGAAATGCAAGCAGGTAATTAGCTTTCAAAACGCGGCCATGTGCCAAATGTAATATTTGGACGTCCCTCTGACCACCCACTACTTAGTATCCTCAAAAATGAAGAGGGTGTTTTCTATGTACCTATAATATGTACGTATTTACAAAAAAAATGTATATAAGTAGTATAAGGGTGTTTTCTATGTATAACATGTGGTTCCCATAGCAGAAACTCTGCTTACTTTGGGGCTAGATGATGCTGTGTTAAAATGTCCAGCATTATTTATTAAAAAAAAAAGATCTGTGCTCTGAGTATATAACAAAGGATGTCCATGAAGAACACAGTCGTGCTCGTGTTTTTTAGACCCACTCTTTATGTCTCTTCCACAATCCGTAGATCTGCAATCGTCATGTCTCTCAGTATCTGCAGCATTGCATTTAGTTTTTGGCATCGCACCGACCGAGTTTGGCATCAAACCAATTTATATTTAAACTCTATTAAATAAAACGCCACTTTGCGGGTACTTAGATAAATCGGCCATTAGGGATGAGCCATTGGCGCTATAAATAAATAGGTGTTTCTGCTTTATGATAGTGATAATTTTGATTCGCTTTAATGCAATACTTCACTTGCTTGGCGCAGTACCTCATACCTATTCATACCTATTCATACCTATTCATAGGAGTGCATGTTTATAAGCCTAAGAGCAGGATTTTGTGAAACAAATAGTTTTTTAATTTACCAACTTGATGTATCAAATAAATAATGCTGGACATTTTGCACACAACATCATCTAGCCCCAAACTATTGTATTGTATATATGTATATATATGAGCTTGTATTATGGGAACTACATGACTGATATTTTTTTTTGTAAATTTTATATAGAAACACCCTGACCCGAGACAAACATCTGCAAATCATAAAAACATTTGTCTCGCAGCGGAAATCGAACCCGCAACCTTCTGCGTCTCAGGCGGGCCTTCGCCCACTGCGCCACAGAGGTCGTCAAAACTTACCTAAATTCACTCATTTTTAATTATTTGATTTTATTTGCTTCCAAAACTTATATTTAAATACAAAAAGTCAAAAAACTGTAGGTATTTATATTCGCCGTATTTGTTTTTTTTTCTTTATATTCCACACTAGCCCCTCTGTCCAACTTGATAAAAAGTAGCCTATGTGTTTTTCTAGGTCACGAACTATACATATTCCAAATTTCATCCAAATCGGTTCATCCGTTACAGAGATTACGAGTATAAGCAACAAACATCTAGACATCAATCTTGGAATTTATAATATTGGTAGGATTACAGGTTGCAAGCCTATCGCAGTTTATTGGAACCGACGGCAAATGCCTTTGAATTTTTAAAATCACCCAAAACCTAAATAAATTTACGTATCAGTTTTTGAAGACACCTATAAAAATAATATATTTATGGTTATCTTTTAAGAAAGGTAATTATTAACGTATCTACCTACCTACAGAATGAAACCCGACTTTAGTATAGGTAGGTAGGTAGGTAGGTATCTACCAAGGCTTTTAAAATATATCAAAGATAGTTTGTGACCACTTTAAATAAGATACAGAGTACAGACTGATATATTTTCGAAGCATTAAATTTTAATAGACCCCATTCGACTTCATAATAAAAATCACATAAACGTCACACAGACAGACAGGCGGAACTCGAAATAATTTAAAAAGAACCAACCGAACCGGTATCTCATTTATATTTCATCGCTCTTAAGTAAACTGACCCCGATATGTCGATACTGCCCACGACATTAAAACACAAGTTTTCAAGAAAATTGACAAGAATAAACCACGCCTATTGAATAACTGCCAAATTATTGAAACGACCAATCAGAGTGGATTTTCCAACCTACCGAGATTACAGCGAGCCAATCGTACCGCAGCGCCTGCGCATATTTTCGTTTTGCAATTCAAAGACAACCTCTGTGGCGCAGTGGGCGAAGGTCCGCCTGAGACGCAGAAGGTTGCGGGTTCGATTCCCGCTACGGGACAGATGTTTGTATAATCTGCATTCATTTGTTTCGTGTCTGGGTGTTTTCTATGTATAATATGTATGTATTTACAAAAAAAAGTATATAAGTAGTATATCAGTCATGTAGTTCCCATAACACAAGCTCTGCTTAGTTTGGGGCTAGATGATGCTGTGTGAAAATGTCCAGCATTATTTATTTATTTATTTAATGAGCTATCTAATTACTTGTTTTGCTTGGCATTGCCGCACCGTTGATGAAATGTATAACAATATTTTAGTGGTACCACGGTACTCGCAGTTCCTGATACCCACGATACAGGTTATACTAGCGTGGGGTCCGGACTATGTATGTGTATGTTGTATATTATTTATTACTTATTTATATTTATTTAGTAGGTATTTTATGAGCTCTACAATGGGATTGATTATTTGCGTGTTTTATATTTACTTTATTAATTGTATACTTTAAGCTAAATAGCTATTCTCATGTAAGTGACTGTCTTTTTTTTTTTTTTTTTTGAGTATATATATATCTTTAAACCTAAACCTTATAGTCCTTCTAGATTTGGTCGTGCGAGGAAATCGGCGTAAATATACAAAATTTAAGTTCTATAGTTTATAGATTGACGTTTCTATCATCCTTGTGATTTCAATGAATCAATAGACTTTGATTTTGACTTTGAGTTAGATTACCACAAAGGAGCCGATATTTATCACGATATTAAAGAACTTAGTACTGCTTACACTTCTAGTTCGGGTGTGAGGTATCATATTCTCAAATGTAAACTTCATGGCGACTATAATAGAAAATATTACTCAATTCTTTTTTTTTCTAGATATAACATTAAAACCCGAAGTCGACCAACAAGTCCAAAGTACCTACATTGCATAAATCTTAGATGTAAGGTGCTCCTGGACCTAATATAGGCCTAAATGTCAGTCGTCCTAAAATAGGCCTACTTAATTGGTATTTAAAATGGACCTAAACACACTTAGTTCGTTAACTCGTTGAATAAAACTAAACATTAGTTCCATTCCAGAGATATCTCCACTTACTTATCTTTTTTGAATTAAAAAGGAAAATTTAACTTTAACTGTCATTTCAAATAATAATAATATATTTATGTGAATTAAATTAATTAATGTTTTTTTGTTAAATATCCCGTTTTAGGAAAAACTACAGCGAAAATCAGAGACAATTTTGTTTGTTTTATTTAAAAGACTGAATATTGTCGTTACACCAGGATAATTTTACACAAAAAAACAATTTGAATTTACAACAAATAGTACAATGGGCGGCTTTATCGCTGTAAGTGATTACTGTTAGGCAACCTTAGGATGGAAAGACATCTCAAATGATAAAGGATGGATAATTAAGTAATCCCCCACGCCCGTTGGGAAGACGATATAAAGAAGACGGCTGGCCCGCACTGGCATCAAATAGCTCAAGATCGAGACCAATGGCTATCTTTGGAGGAGGCCTTCACCTGTGAACGGGTTCTTGCAGAATAAAAAAAAATAAAAAAAAATGTTCCAAATGATTATCAGCTGTACAATATTTTTTTATTTTGCAAGAAATAAAAGGCTTTTTATTTTTATTTTATTTTATTTATTATTAATTAAGTAATGCAAATAGAATTCTCGTCTTCATCTTTCTCATTCATTAAATCCAAACAGTGTTTGAGTGTAATCCATAACAAATACCTAAACTGTTTTTTTTTAGATCTTTATGCAAAATCTAAGCATTCACACCGCTCGTAATCGGCCGATAGCATCGCATCCTCAGTCGTGAGATAAGGATCTCAGGACGACGTGATTTCCTACGGAACCCGGAGCCCGGGACCACCGGCGCTGATGTTAGGGCTGCCACTAAAAGTTACCTCATTTTTTGTCACTAGATTCATAGCGGAATTGGTCAACGCAATGCCAATTAGAGGCAAAGTTCAAGAGAAGATAAGTTCAAGTCTCGCTAAATCAGAATTTATGGGACACATTTAAATTGAATCCCGGAAATCGGGAAATGATCCCGCAGCTCGGAAAAGTGGAATAAGAAAAAATTATGAGAGAAAATTCTGCACTTATTTAGCATTAGAGTTCAGTTTTCCCCCCTAAGGGGGATTTCTCAGGGGATTTGTGGAATAAACCCGTTTAACCCGCCACTCGCCCGCCACATCATCGAGGTAGACGAAGGATGACCTCGTGTCTGTTAACTTGATAATTGAAAACTTGAAATGTACTTGTTCTTCATTTCATCCAAATCGGTTCAATCGTTGCGGAGAGGTTGAGTATCAAACATCTAAACTTTTGCAATTAAAATATAAGAAAGATATTATGTTTCCACATATCATTTTGTTTTGTAATTTACAGGTCTAAAACCTGTAACTGAATTATATTTCTAGACGTAATTGTTTGGTTTTGATAAAGCTTCATATACTTTCTGGCTTCACTACTTTTTTCTCAGAATATCTTTCAGAAAAGAAAACAGATTCTCAAATTCGTATGAGTTTTTCATATTAAATGTAATTTAACAATGTTCTTATTCTCATTTTACATTTCGGCAAGGTTCTTCGAAATTTACATATGTATAAACAATTCTAGGTGATTATATGTAACTCTTTTTCGCAGACCTTTCGTCTGTCGGTTCACGTTCTTTCTTAAACACCCTGCGTTGAGTCAGTGAACAGACCAGGTTAAGTTAAGGCGAGCCTTAAAAAAGGCCAATGGTAAAGTACCAGTGTTGAAAGGATCCAGAGGCCCTCCCAAATGTATTTTCCATACGTGATTAGCACTGTTTCTAAGAATTTTCGGTAAATCAGTCCAAAGTCGAAGTCAATTATTTTTTATTCATAGAAATCACTAGTATTACGTATCACGAGTAGAAACGTCAATTTAAAAACAATATGAATTAAAAAAATTAAGTGAACTTACGACAATTTCTCACGCGCAACCAAGCCTAAAAAAATCAGGCAGCAATATCCTGTCGGTTTTTTAAATTTCTTTTCAGCTTTAGTGTGTTGCCAATCGAAGATAAACTCATTCATTGAAAGAGTATAACGATGTTTTTCTTCACAATTTGAGAGCATATTAGTGCCAACTGCAGTGACAACCTTACTTTCCCCAGGACATTTGCATAAAAATGTCCGGACACGCGCCTTAATTGATCGCACGTTCTGTACAGACAACGACAAAAGCCAATAGCATAAATTAATTTTAAAATGCCTTTTATTAGCAGCGGCATCGTCTTTCACGTTCTCCGGTGGCTTCGAATTTTTTTACATTAATTTAAATGGATATAGGATTAATTTAAATGCGCTTTAATTGGTACTGGATACTCTATCTTTGTAAGATAAGTTGGGGCGAGTTATGTTAAGTTAGCTATCCATACAGGGGTATACAAAAATAGAATTGGTTAGTTTTTAATTAATTGGAATTGCTCGTATATTAGATACTTTTCACCGTGGTAAACCTTTTGTATATATTTACATCTAACTGAGAATGATATGAAAAGCGTTGAATATGATATAAAAACAACATTTATTTGTGAGAATGTACATTTTTTCAGAACTTAATGCAAACAAAAACATGTTCTATATTACTCCTTACACAAAAGTTAAACGTCAATTAGTGTAGCGCTTTCGCCCTCGTCAGTACTCGACTTGTGAAGTCCGGAGACAATTAGACCTCACTCTACGTAATTGTCAACGACTGTACATCCATTGTTGCACTTTCCAGTGAGTATATTATCTGTATATCTTTGTGCTTAAACTGTTGGCTCTTGGGTTTTGCGAATGGCAAGTGAGTATTTACTTAACGTTTTTTAGAATATACACTGATCCTAGATTTTATAAGGAGACCGTTTATGTTTTAAGTAAGATTAAGTATGTTTGATCGTGTTTGTGTTTTTCTGTATCCATTTTTTTCCAAAACGACTTTTACAATTTATTTTTCTACTCGTTTCATTGACATCTAGAAAAGATTTTTACGCGAACGAATACAAGTCGGGGTATCTTACATTTTATATATAATACTAATCGTTACTTAAGCATATCCAACAACCTATAGGACAAGTGGAATCTCTCGTTTATGTACTGTGAGTACCTAAGTGACGTATGTACTCATATATACTGTGCGGTATACCGACAAACCGCATTCGTGTGATTGATACGTGGTTGCATGAACACATGCCGCGGTTAAGTAACTCATGTAAGTTATGCAGCTTTAGGTAGCATTCAGGAGTAATTCAGTAACTTATACCTAAGACCTAATAATCATAGACACAAAAGATTTTATAATATCCCAAAAAAATAACTTCGACCCGCTTAGTACGTGGAGGCCTATACCTCCTGGATATCGTTACCAGCCTGCTCGAATTTCTAGGGATGTTTCGGCTTGGGATTTAGGGATAGTTTAAAAGACGCAGAAGGGTGCGGGTATGATTCCCGCTGCGGGACAATTGTTTGTATCTGCGAATATGTGTTCGGGGTCTGGGTGTTTTTCTATGTATAATACATATGTATTTATTTACAAAAAATGTTTATAATGCTGTGTCCCATCTCAATTTGTGGCTACTTACCTCATCAGCAGTCCAACCATATAGTTATATAGTTAATTAATAAGTAGTTGCAAACAAATAGCTATTTTAAGTAAATCAAATCTCTTGTCGTAACACAGTTATAAACTAAACTGTATTGCTACTGGCATTTATTTTAATTGTACCTATAAAACAGTAGACAGTAAATTAACAAATTAAATATAAATAACATATTGTTCATTAAGTTTTATTATTTTCCAAATAAAATTATTCTTCTTCTTCTTAAAGCGCCCTCCACTCCACTCTTCGAAAATTTTTCTCGACTGAGTAAAACACACAGAACAACAAAACTCAAAAGTATAACATGGTGTTCCTGATACCCATGACACAGTCCTAGTGTGGGGTTAGGCCGTGTATATATTGGCTGTTTATTTATTTATTTAAGGGTTAAATAACTTTATTCTCAAAAAGACAAAGAGATGTCACTTACTCGTACATGAGAACAATACAATCTTAATTACTAATCTGAAAGTAAGTCGTTCTTGTATAATTTTAAGTTTAGGTTTTGCTCATTTAATGTGTATTTAGCAGTGATGCATATGATGGGCTAATTTGTGTTTATACACGTTAAATGAGCAAACACTTTTTATATTTGAGGGTAGTCTATACTAATATTATAAAGAGGAAAGTTTTTTTTGTTTGTTTGTTTGTATCGAATAGGCTCCGAAACTACTGGACCGATTTTAACCATTTTTTCACCAAGTGAAAGCTAAATTATCAGGATTAACAAAGCCTATAATTTATTTTCAAAAAAATAGAGATCCTTAATAAAATTGCAAAGTAGCAAAATTTTTACTATAAAATTAATTATTTGGCGTGCACTGATAAAACTATTGATGATACATAAAAATTATGTACTACATGATTAAAGTACTCGTTATTACCTACATAAAAATCTGCGAGGGAATATATCTTACTATCATAGTTAAGTCACAATAGCAGGTTTTGTGTTCCAAAATTTAATTAGATAGCCGATATTCCCACGGAATCGAAACTTACGCGGGTGAAACCGCGGGGCGCAGCTAGTTTATTATACAGCTGTGCGCCTTCGAAGACTATCATTTTTTTAGCGTAGTTTGTTTAATCCTTTGGTAGAGTATTTTGGTATTTAATCAATAAAAACACCTATTACGTCATTGTAAAACTCTCCAAATCCCTTCAATTTACACAGTACTTTGGCCTCCGTAATAATAGTGATTATAACGCTAATTAACAAAACACGACAAGGGCTGAAACATCCCTAGGGAAAACGGAAATTCCTTTTAATCCTTCGCATTCAACTTTCTGCCCTAAATTTACATTTCATAAGAATCAAACTCTCGCAAATTCAAGTAAATTGAATATCAATTTGGAATACAATTAACATGCACTCTATGGAACTCAAAATAGAGTTTAAAATTCGCTTAAATTATATTCTCAGTAAGGGTAGGTTTCATTTGAAAGTACTGTCGCGTACAATTGACATTCCAAGAATAGCTGTGATCGAATGAAGTATTTGTTCAGGGGTAACCCATTACTGAACGTGGTTCTTTCAATGTATTTAAATACATGTAAATTTGTATATATTCAAAATTATGTATATGATCTGAGAGCCATCCTAGAAGTTACTAAAACCGATTTAAAAATATTGCTGCTATAATCGATCGATTAAGAATACGCTTATTTGCCAAAATATATAAAAGGCTTACATTAGGTTTTAGATTATTTAAATACGTGCAATTATGTTCTATATACTTATGTTAAGCTGTTTTGGAGAGAAAATATAACATACTAGCCGATGCCCGCGGTTTTACTCGCGTAGGCTAGGTAATTGATAGGTAGAAATCAAAAATCAAAAATCTAGTTCGAGGAATACGATTTTTCATACAAAAGTTTTCAGCCCTTTTCACCACCTTTGGGGTAGAATTTACCAAATACCTTTCTTAGTGCACCCCTACACCATAAGAGGAATATACTCTCCAAGTTTCATGCTTCTAGGACTTATGGTTTAGGTTGTGCGTTGATTCAATTCTTGGACTTTGACACACACCCAACATCCCTTTTGAGGGGTATTTTGGGGAAATAATTATATAAGACTATTATCATTTGGATTGAAGAATATTCATGTAAAGTTTCAAGACTGTAAGTTCAAGGAATACGATTTTTCATACAAAGGTTTTCAGCCCTTTTCACCCCCTTAAGGGTAGAATTTTCCAAATTCCTTTTTTATTGCATCCCTACACCATAAGAGGAATATACTCTCCAAGTTTCATGCTTCTAGGACTTATGGTTTAGGCTGTGCGTTGATCCGCCAATCAGTAACAGTTTTATATATATTGATGATAAACAACCCCTTATTCCAAACCACAGATATAACCCAAAACACATATACCGGTTTCTGACTAACGGTAAAAAGATATCTAAAATCTATTAGAATTAAAAATATCGCCCACAGATAACAAATTAATGTTCTAACAATAGAATATTTATCGTCGTCTCTACATTTCCGAATGGTTCCGTTAATAATAAGATCCTCTGAAAAATCCTGAATCATCATGTTCGCAAATTACGCCCCTACGTGTGCTATCATCGCGCCATCGCCGGAGGGTGGGCAGAGATCAATTGCAAGGATTTAGGGGAGGCCTTTTGTTGCCAACTCCTGGTTTTGTTAGGCTTGGCGATCGCGAAGTTTTGAAACAATATACTCCTGTGAGGAAATTGTCTCGCTTTTATTATTTGAGAATTATTTTATACTAGTAACAAAGTGAACTCCTTTGTGTGTGATTTTGTATAACAAAACAAACACACACACACACACACCCCAGTCTCCATGATTGACATTCTCAGTGCGTTGATTTTTGAGAAGACCAAGGGGATAGGAAGAGGCACGTCCATATATTAGGTATATTTGGCACAAGCTCGCTTTTATAACCTATCAATATTGTATTTTAATTATAGTTTCAGGGGTTACGTTATTTTTATCTCAGTTTTTTTTCACCAATCTGCTTTGCAAAGACAGGGTGCTTCAAGATATATAGTCTAAAGCAGTTTTATAGAGGACCTCAAGGTCAATCTGGATAACCTCAATCATGATTGCAAGATTGTAGTATTTTTTCATAGATAAACAAGATTGCCAACTTTAGTTGCATAAAAAAAAGTTGGTAAGTTAAAAAACGTGAATAAAACTGTGATCTCATCCTAGTTTGAATACAAAATATTGTCCATATAGAATTAAGTCTCAAACATATGAAGCCTACTGATATGGTTGTCTCTAATAATAACGTTATTTTTTAATTAAAACAAAAGGAATATCTCTGTGTATTTGCCCAATAAATACTTAAATGTTGTAAGGAAACAAGAGACTATTATGTTTTCTTTGTTCGGAAAACTAGGGCTAAGACTTAAATTTTGGATTTTCAAGTCTCACTGATCCAATCTAAAAACGTAACTGTTTTCGGGATATAGCACAAACTGCTAATTTGTTCAAAGTCAAAGTCAAAGTCAATAGGTTTTTATTCATTGAAATCACAAGGATCATATAGAAACGTCAACTTAAAAACTATACGTGAATCTAAAATGTTAAAGTGAATTTACGCCGGTTGAGATTTTAGACTATAGTTTTTTTATAGCAAGTTTTTACAGAAATAACACACATATCTCAAATTGTAAATTCAAAAGTGTCATTTTATAAAACATCAGAAAACCCAACAAGTTTTGAGTGAATTTGTGAGTCTGAAGTCTCATGTAAGCTGTCACCTCAATATCATCAAAGATTAAGATAAATCTCGAGAAAATCCCAGATTTATCAACTAGAGAACTTTATTACATACACAAACATCTTCTCTGAAAATTACAATGTTTTTGTCAGTAAAACTGCGCGTCAGTGATAAAAATGAAAGAGAAACTTAAATGTGTTGATTGATTAAAGGTTTTGTCTATGTTATTTTGACAATCTTCAAAAACAGCTTTATCTTACTGTTTGTACAAGGTATTTTCAAGTGTCAAGCAGATTTGGAATGTCCAATTCAAAATAGGTTAGTGCAAAGTATGATAGGGACCATAAATATGATTATTTTATTATTTTTAATAAAATAAAAAAATATTTATTAAAAATAATATTATTTTTAATAAATTATTTTTATTTTTTGCGGCGATTTTAATAATTTTGTATTTTTGTAATTATTTTATTTTATTTCTAAAATTACTCTTTAGTGTTTATTTTGTTTTTTTATACATCTTTTAGAATATATATATTACTAGCTTCTGCCCACGGCTTTGCCCGCTTGGTACCCGGATAAAAAGTAGCCTATCAGTTATTCTGATGTAGGTATAAGCTATATTACTGTAAAATTTCATTAAAATCCGTTCATTAGTTTTTGTGTGAAAGAGTAACAAACATCCATCCTCACAAACTTTCACGTTTATAATAATAGTAGGATTTTTACATAAAAGTGTTTATGTGCAATACATGTGTTCTTATAATAACAATGAAAATGTATTTGAGCGTTGGATAAGAGTAGCTATATAAATCGACTGACATAATATATAATAATAAATAATGCTGGACAAGCTAAGCAGAGCTTGTGTTATGGATACTAGATGACTGATATACTTAATACAATACATTACATAGATAGATATTTTATTATACATAGAAAATACCCAGAACACTCGGAACAAATATTTGCAGATCGTGCAAATATTTGTACCAGGGCGGGAATCGAACCCGCAACCTCCTGTGTAGCAGGCCCACCGCGCCACATCGGTCGTCATAATATAATACGACCTTTATACACAGTTTTTACACTATATATTTACTTAACTATATATAAATTCACTTTAGCACTGAACTTGCGATTTATGTGTCCAATATTGCTTAGCTATCAAAATTATTCTTAAAAGTATCCTTCTTTTAAATATTTTCGATATACGTATAACTATATAGGTTTCCTATACGGATACCAAGTATATTTTCTTTATACGTTTCAATATACAACACTGAAATTCCTCGACTGTCAATAAATTACATTTCAATCCATCAACACGTCTGCTTCCTCACGTCTGAGAATTCCTCTCATAAGATAAGACGACCGATGTGGCCCGGTGGGCGAAGGTCCACCTGCGACACAGGAGGTTGCGGGTGCGATTCCCGCCCTAACACGTTCCCCACTGTATTTCGCATAATGTTTATCCTCAGATACAAACTCAATGAGTAGATCTAGTAGGGAGTAGTTAGAGGCACGTCTAAATATTACATTTGGCACGTGCCCCACGATTTTGCATATAGTTAGTGACGCGACAATGATAAAATAGAGTTTTATCTCTATATAATAATATTATTTGAATGTAGACTAGTTTTCATTTATTAGGAACAGGATCACTTTAATTTTAATTTTATGGACGCTAATGGAACAAAAATAGTATATTATATACAATATTAATCAATTTTAAGTAAGTACTAACTCAAAAAAATACATATTTTCGGTTTTTAAAACTTGGCACGGAACACTACAAATTGAGCGAGAAAAAAGATTTAATAGATGTTATGTAAAAACCGCTTTCTTTTACTTTTAATCCAAATATCAACAACACAACTGTAAATTCCTCTGAAATCGTTACTCACTCAGTGACAGAGTGACATATTACCGAACTGTCACTGTCAAACTGTCAAGTCGATAAAATACTAATCGGCTTCGTTCGTTTCGGCTTTCGGTGAATTCGGCATTAACACGTTTCTTGTAATTTTATGTTCTGGAATCCGTGTTGTTAAAATATGTCATGAAGCCCTCGAAGAGATAGTTCGCAGAAAATCGTTATGTCGTTAGCTTTTTCTATGAAATTGTACGAGATTAATTTTAAATCTTGTAAGAAAATGCATCTACAAATGGAAGAAATATAATAATTTTCTCAGAACAAATAATTGGAATAACAGATTAAAAACAACAAAAAAATATTAAAGGATATTAAAACAAATATTCAATTGAATGCATCACAAACATATAATATTCACGTTATTGTAAAAAATAAAAATAGAAAATATTTATTTTTAACAGAACTATAAATAAATAAATAATAAACAATGCTGGACATTTTTCACACTTTTTTTTGTAAATACCTACACATATAAAACACCCAGACCCGAGACAAATATTTGCAGATCAAACAAACATTTGTCCCGGGGCGGGATTCGAACCCGAAACCTTCTGCGTCATAGAGGTCGACAAGATCATAATCGTGGCACAGCTAGTCTGTGATCATAATCACAGACTAGCTGTGCCACGGCCGGCCACGGCCCCCGACCGACCGTCGCTTCGCCCGCCGCGCTATTACTTCTCTTACTCGGCTGCTAATGCTCGTAGCGTAATGTTAAATAACCTTTAACCTTCCTCAAGAAATAGGCTATCCGATGCAAAAATATTTTTTCAAACCCGACAGTGATTTCCATTGATTAGCGTGATCAAACAGGAAAACAAACAAAATTCTTCTGTTCTATTATTAGTAAGTATACGTATATATATAGACTAGCCTCTGCCCACGGCTTCGCCCGCGTGATACCCGGATAAAAAGAAGCCTATGTGTTATTCTGATGTATAAGCTATATTACTGTAAAGTTTCAACAAAATCCGTTCATTCATTTTTGCATGAAAGAGTAACAAACATCCATCCTCACAAACTTTCGCGTTTATAATAGTATGATGAGTGGCTATAATGTATTTCGGTAGTGTATGTGTGTGTCTGGCTGAGCGGCGGAGATCAGTTGATGTAACCCGATCTGTGGAAATGAGCAATTAACACGATAGGACATCGAACGTCTGAGAGCATAAAGCCAGTGACAGACTGGAGAAGTATTGGTATGGACAACAAATTATAATCATCTATTGACAACCTTTGTCGCGCAGTGGGCGAACGCCTGCCTGAGAATTTTTTTTGTATTATTAGCAAACGTTTGTCTCGGGTCTGAGTGTTTTCTATGTATAATATGTATGTATTTACAAAAAAAAATGTATATAAGTAGTATATCAGTTATGTATTTCCCATAATACAAGCTCTGCTTAGTTTGGGGCTAGATGATGCTGTGTGAAATATGTCCAGCAATATTTATTATATTATTTATTTATACGTCCGCGGTAGGTACTAACCAACCAGTGGCTAATATACCCTTGAAAGTCCGTGCTAGGTACAGCTATCGGTAAAAAATGGCGCGTCTTGTTTTACGTTTTACCTTTTTATGGCATATTTTAAGCATTAACTGACGATTAATTTGAAAGAAAGAAAATACATTTATTAACCACAAACACAACACAACAGGTGACAAAATACAAAACAAATAAATACAAACACAGAAAGTTTCATTAAAATACTACAAAAAAATTTAATAAAAATACATGTGTTGTGTTTCATGCTGAAAGTAAAGCTGACATTGGAACACAACCTGGCCTCAGTGAACAATGTCATATGAAATTATAAACTTAATTTGTTTACTTAAATTTAGATATGAATTGCGATAAACAGATAAACAGTCAACAGATACACTAATAGAGCCCATACTAGGATTCCCTGTGTCGTGGGTATCAGGGACCACGAGTACCGTGATGAAAGGTTTTCGTTTAATATTAAGGTTGTCGTTAGAATAAAAAATAATGCTGTCATTCCCATGATAGACATCCCCACCACTCAGTATCTATTCAGAAGCACGTCCAGACATAATATTGGGCACATGCCCACGTTTTTCATACTAGTTTGCATTCCACGTGACAGGTTGCAGGCTATTAAAACGATAAGTTTAAATAAACGATTTTTATTAACGATCTAATGATCACTTACTGATGGTACATATCTTCTTATTTCTGGTTCTAATCTAGGAAATGACGGTTTCTCCGCAATGTTTTTTTTTTGCCGTTTTTAAACCTATTAAAAAAACTTTATCGTCAGTGTGCACTAGTCCTAATACTAACCGCTCAGTGTTCAGTATCCTGAACACTGAGTTAATTAACCGACAGGAATTCAGTGGAAGTTGTCGTATGATATAAAACGCCTCTTTGTGTATGGCATTTGGTTTTCGATGTTATATGTTTTTAAGAATTTCGAATTATATTAAACTAGGTTCTGCCTATGGCTTCGCCCGTGTGGTACCCGGATAAAAAGTAGCGTATGTGTTATTCTGATGTAAAAGCTATATTACTGTAAAGTTTCATCAAAATCCGTTCAGTAGTTTTTGCGTGAAAGAGTAACAAACATCCATCCTCACAAACTTTCACGTTTATAATAGTAGTAGAATAAATAAACAAAACCGACTTTGTATGCAATTTATACAAAACTATATACAAGTAGGTATATACAAAAAATACAGATGAAACAGCTAGCTATCTAAAGACCGCTGCAAACGATCTATAGATAGCTCAACTAAAGAAATAAATAGATTAACAGCCAACAGAAACTACATAGTCCTGTCCTCACACTAGGATTCCTTGTGTCGTGGGTAACAGAAACTACGAGTACTGTGGTACCACAACACCCTGACCCGGGGCAAATATCTGCAGAACAAGCAAACAAGTTGTCCCGCAGCGGGAATCGAAGCACCTCTTCAGCTGGCCACTCGCCCGCCACGCCACGGTCGTCAAGATAAGATTATAATATAATGTAATATTTATTTCAAAGCCTAGGAAATCTTTATAAACAACCCTGGTAGATTGAATATAATTTAATATTATTTAAAATCCCAGGAAACCATCTTCATAAACAGCCCTGGTAGATTTAATCTACTCGTGAATTGAAATTTATTAGAATAAAAACAAATCATTCAATAACTCAAAAATCAAATTGCCACACAATTTGTATTTTATCATTTCTTATCGAAAGAGACGCGATGAAAAGGGAATGAAAACGGTTGGATAAGCTTTTATGCCGAATAGTGTTGTAGTCAACCGAACACTTATCGATGTTTTATTTACGGAATACAAATATAGATTTGTTTTCATACTAGAAAAGGATGAAGCACCGCTCTTATGTGTATATAGTTAACACTTAAGTATGGTAAGTACTTATGTAGGTGCACATCTTACTCTTCGATTGACTAATTCATAAGTACATAGCCGGCCATTTTTAAAACCACAAAAATTCCTCTTTTTCCAAATGTTTATAAAAGACTAGCTTTTGCCCACGGCTTCGCCCGGGTGGTACCCGGATAAAAAGTAGCCTTTGTGTTATTCTGATGTATTAGCTATATTACTATAAAGTTTCATCAAAAACCGTTCAGTAGTTTTTGCGTGAAAGAGTAAAAACATGCATCCTCACAAACTTTCGTATCCATAATAGTAGTTGGATTGCTTCAAAGCAATAAGACTAAGTACCTAAGTTATAGTTTATTTTGTAAATTTCCATTCATTCAAGTTTTATGGTAAATTTCTACCTGAATTTCAATTTAATCTCAGGAAATAATTTAAAGTTATTAAATGTCTTTGTGTGCCTAATAATTTTTATTTGGTATTATTTTTTCCGATCAAAGCTGGGCAAAAAGAAGACGGCATCGCAGCAGACTCAGATACGATGCAGGCTGATAATAATAATAATTATAACAAATAATAACACCACGGCCACCCGTCTTGTCCATTATCTCGCAGCTTCGCCACCGTTCCAGGGTTGAGAGAAGTCTGCAATC
Organism: Perizoma flavofasciatum; assembly: GCA_958496245.1. Taxonomy (NCBI): domain Eukaryota; kingdom Metazoa; phylum Arthropoda; class Insecta; order Lepidoptera; family Geometridae; genus Perizoma; species Perizoma flavofasciatum. Next base: position 10,797,171 of record OY292439.1, on the reverse strand, counting down.
CTGGACACACCAGCAGCATGTCGAATGACAAGACCGGGCTGCTGTCGCCTCGGACGCCGCGACCACCTGCGCGACGAGGATGACCACCATCGGCTGACCACTGGGCTGACTGCTAGGCTTTGCCTCCACCACGCCGGCACCGTCGACCCATCACCCATTACCATCTTCATTCATACATTATCCCGCAGGGCGCACTTGTGGCGAGTGTTTGGTGCCTGTTGACACCGCGGAGCCCCATTACTCCTTGGGATCGACAGAGACGCAAGAGCGGAACCTTTGCTCCAAGGGTGGAAGTGATAAAGGCACACGGGAGTAGCGTTTAGTGAAACTGCAGCACACCTGTCGACACCCTTTAGCCGTTCACACCAACGTTCCCCTATGCTGCCTATCGTTGGCGGCACTTATGGGTGCCCGTTTAGTGGATGGCAAGATTCAATCTGAATTAAAGTCAGAATTGGCAGGTGCCGCATTTCATTTAAATAGCCCAGCATTCTCTCGCAAAAACCCAATGTTTTGACCGATATTTCATACCTGAATTCCATACTATTACATATTACATAATATATTAGCTTGAGCCCCAGTAATGTCTCACAAAAGACCAGAATAAAATCTGAGATATTTAATAATAAATTGACTAAGGTCCATCATCGTAACAAACAATATTAACATCTTTGTATTCTTTCGAACACATCGATAGCGATGAAACGCACACCTTCACTAAAAATCCGTATCAATTTATAGAATACACCCTTCGGAATCTCATAAAGCATACTCAGCTTAATTCTCTTTAGGATTGAGACGGAGAATACTAAATTACATGGGAAAGACAAGGACACATATAAAACAGGATGATGTACGCTTTTATGAGACAATAATGAGTTGAATTGGTCCTTTAATAAGCGGCTCGCTAGGGTTAACCCAACAAATCAGAAAGGACGGAATATTACCCACACGTTCTTTTAATTAAAAACCTGTACCTATCCACGAAATTTATTTTTTAATCAATTGTAAAATTGTAGTTATGGATTAGCCCAGACGAACCAACTTCCTTTTTTATTTTATTTCATTTGTTTTCATTTATTAAAGCAAAATTATTGTGCTAACATTGGTTTGGATAACATTGTTCCATCTCAAAAGTTTGTTAATTTTAAAGTAGGACCTGACCTATGTGAAGCATATTAACGGCACTGCCAATCAAAGGCAAAAGATGAGTTTTTTTTATCATTTATTAGTCTACAATCTAAACTCTATACTAATAAAACTGAAGTGTTATTTTTTTGTTATTTTGTTTGAACGCGCTTATCTCTGGAACCATCAGTCTGATTTGGAAAAATCGTTTTGCATTTGATAGCCCAATTCGTGAGGAAGGTTATAGACTATTTAACATCACGCTACGGTCCTTAAGAGCCGAACGAAAGAAATAATAGCACGGGCGGGCGATGCGACGCGGAGGGCGGCCGTGGTACAGCTAGTCTGTCGGTAAAATATTGTATGAAGTTAAGATTCTTCTTATTTAAACTGTTTGCCGGACATAGAAAGCCGGAAATATCAGACCCTAGTCATAAAGTGTTTCCAATAAAACTGTCAACTTGCAATTGTTTACGGCGAGATTGAACGACCAGCGTACTAAGAGCCGTTGTAATGGTCTGTCTGTCGTTACTGACTTATGGATGACGAATAATAACCTCCAATGTCAGAGTTAATAGGCTGTCATATTCTGGACCGACAGTTAAGCCCTCCGAAACAGTTTTAAATGTCTATCAGATGTTTATGCGTGGGTATAAAGATATTGTTTGAGGCTCAAACTATACATTTCTAAAAATAATAACGTTATATTTTTGTCTTTATCTGTTTAGTATAAGAAACAGAAATATATGTCGCTTTAATTGGTCAATTTTCCCTTAAGTTGGTCTCAAGTTATATCGGTCCAATGTTAGGCTCAAGTTAGGTTGGTCGATGTTGAGTCAATTTAGGATTCAAATAACGAGTCTTGGCTGCTTCGAAACGTTAAATGGTGTTTGTTATGCTTTATTGTGCGATCGTGATTCGAATAATATTCGGAGGTATTAAATGATTAATAACAATGAAATAGGTAGCATCAGTAGGTACAGCGCGAGTTGCTCTGTCAACATCACGCTTTCTTTGAGTATATACATACCTACATACATATAGTCACGCCTGTTTCCCGGAGGGGTAGGCAGAGACCATTTATTTCCACTTGCTACGATCCTGGCGTACTTCTTTCGCTTCATTCATCCTCATCAAATTCTTCATAAAAGAAATAATACGAAAATTTCGACTAACTTCAAAACAGGTAGGTACTTTCTTCTCCTTTCAGGATTTATTTTTGCTACTCCGTGATGCTTGGTCCTACTTGAATGTTTTTCTTGGTTCGTGAAAGAAAACAAAAACAATATTATAAGAATATCTGAATCGAAAGATGACCTAGGTAGGTAGGTACCTAATTTTCCAAAAATACTTTTAAATCTGTCAATAAGAAGGTACATTATCTAAATGCTCAGAACAGCAAATTGCAGTCACTTTAAGGCTGGAAAAAAGTTTTTTTTTTGCTCTCTTTGAGGCAAATATGCTGTATATCAGCGGTCTAGACAAATACCTCACGCTTACTTTTCCTTTCACGCTAACGCAAATTTCTCAAGGTTAAACTTGACAGCTGTCACGTGACATGTCCACAGCTAATGTCATTCCCATATTATTAAATCTTTCCGCAGGCGTTAACGCCAACAGAAAGTGGTATTTGTCTAGACCCCAGGTCACAACTGTGCGTTGAAATGTTGCAAATATGGTCCCACCCTATGAGACTGAAAACTCTTCAATCATAAACTTAGATCTTTAATGTTTACTTGCCTACAGATTAAACTGTCTTCGATGCCCTTTTAACAAATATTTATTTCCTAAAGATATCTCAATAATTCCTCTTAAAATAAAACGGTCGTTAACCGAAATAATGACATAACAGCAACAGTTTGCAAAGCCCGCCATTTCTCGCCAATTATACTCCTGTCAAAAACACTCACTCCATCCTACAAATCAAACTCGACCTTACACCGCGACAACAAGACATAAATTCGCTTAGGCGAATCTGTGCTAAAATCAAAACCATAGACTAGACTATAAAACTCGTGTCAATTTAATTTGAATGTTACTCTAGATCATTAAGGTTGAGTTCCGTTTGCGTTGTAGATCAAAGTAGGTTTGTGACAATAATACACAGCGATTCGAAAATGGCAGTTAAGGGGAAGTTGTGCTCGATTCATATTTTAACACGTGATATCCGGAATTGGTCGGCGCGGGCGGATTGATGCCGGTGTAATTACGGGTATGTAGGATGGACTTGAATGATTTAAACTTGAACAAGCAATGTTACCTATGAGCATTATTTTTATGCTATTGGCTACGATTTTGTTATCTAAATAGATTCAATGAGAACATAATAAAACACAAAACAAAATAAATGCACAATAAGCGGTCTTATCGCTAAAAGACTGGAATTTATTTCAGACTACCTTAGTAGGACCATAAGCACCACAACAGATTTTATATTGTAATTGTTTGTTGTTACTGAATAAACAAAATCTTGTTCTTGTACCTAACCTATAAGTAATAGTAGTTTTTTCATGTACCCCGAAATGAGGTGTTAGTCATTGAAATGGGCAAGATTTCTTCTAAAATAAATTGAATTGAATTCCAAAGCATATTCGAGACATCCTTTAATCAGTTGTTTTGGAACGCTGTTTAAACGATCAAACACTGAACTGAAACACTGTTTTTTTATGTTATCATCGTAAACAAAAGATTTTTACTTAAGTTGGATTTTAGTTCATTGCCAGGACGCGGTGAATCGCTTAGTAATGAGAAACATGGTTTTGAAATTATCATGTTTTTATATAAATTTAGGTTTTTAGTTCTACTACATTACATATACTATCCTTCTAAAAATCCTACACTAAAACATGTTTTTATTCAAAGCAAAAAGCCCCTTAAAAAAGATCTGACGGCCGATGCGCCCGCAAAATGGTGTCTCTCTCCATAACGCGTTTTGCAGCGAGCGATTTGCCTCTTCGACATTATAGGCTTTGCTTTACCACACTATAACCGGTAGTTAACATAACATCGAAATGATTCATCAACTAAGAGCAAATATAATAAATAATCCTACTAATATTATAAACGTGAAAGTTTGTGAGGATGTATGTTTGTTACTCTTTCACGCAAAAACTACCGAACGGATTTTGATGAAACTTTACAGTAATATAGCTTATACATCAGAATAACACATAGGCTACTCTTTATCCGAGTACCACGAGTCGTGGGTAAGGTAAGCCGTGGGCAGGAGATAGTAAATAAATAATGCTGGACATTTTTTACACAGCATCATCTAGTCCCAAACCAAGCAGAGCTTGTGTTATGAGAACTACATACATGATTGATATACTATTCAGATACTTTTTTTTGTAAATACATATTAATCATAGAAAACACTCAGACCCGAGACAAATAAACAGATCATACAAACATTAGTCCTGCGGCGGTAATCGCACCCGCAACCTTCTGCGTCTCAGGCGGGCTTTCGTCCACTGCGCCACAGAGGTCGTCAAAATGAATCTCAAGTAAAAACGCCCTTAACTGGACTATTTTTTTTTCTAAAACATGGTTACGACTGCATTCTCCTTGTTTGACATCCTCATATATATATATATACTCAGGTCAAGATCTTTGAGACGTATCCAAACATTATTTTTGGCACATGCCCGCGATTTGCTAGTTGTTCGCATTCCACGTGACAGGTTGCAAGCCTATCACCGCTTTATTGGAACACTTACCGATGACACATACCTATTTGCAGGTTTGTTATTTACTTTGCATATTTCAGAACATTTTTATAATGCATCCACTTTTCGACAAAACCATAGACTATTTTCAGTTAGGGACAAACAGTTTCGTGAATATTTTATCTGTGAATTGCATAAACACAGGGTCGTATTTAGTGTGCGTGAATAAAGCAATGATTATTGGATTCGTCCCCGCGCGCAAGCGATCAAGTCGGCGAAGGTTAATTAGAGCGACCCCGGCCGTAGGGCTGCCACGCATACATACTAATATTATAAAGAGGAAAGATTTTTTTGTTTGTTTGTTTGTATCGAATAGGCTCCGAAACTACTGGACCGATTTAAACCATTTTCACCAATAGAGAGTTAAATTATCAGGAAGTAGCATAGGGTATAATTTATTTAAAAAAAAATAGAGATCCTTTAGAAAATTGCAATAATGTAGCCCAAAGTAGCAAAATTTTGCCTCTAAAATTCATTATTTGGCGTGCGCTGAGAAAACTATTGATGATACATAAAAATGATGTAGTACATGATTAAAGTACTTATTATTACCTACAAAAAAGTCTGTGAGCGAATATATCTAACTATCATAGTTAAGTCACAATAGCAGCTTTGGTGTTTTAAAATTAAATTAGTTCGCCGCCGGTAGAAGCAAAAGTTGGCATCTAAGTATTAATTCTTATTCAAATAAATAGTTTTATGATAAGGGTATTTATGTAGCAGTAAAATACATTAAAATGAATTATTTTTCACGGGGGAAACCGCGCGGCGCAGCTAGTATTATTATAAAGCTATTTTAAATATTATACTATTATTAATAAAAATAATAACACCCAATGTCATGACACTAGGATTGACTGTTTCGTGTACCACAATATAAATAAATAATGCTGGACATTTTTCACACAGCATCATCTAGCCCCAAACTAAGCAGAGCTTGTGTTATGGGAACTACATGACTGATTTTTTTTCTTTATTTTATAGAATATTAAGCTCATACCCATACAATTAAGGTTATTTAAACCTTAGGGAACTAACGAAACTGCCTGTTTTTTATTATTAAAATTATTAAATTATTACAAAAATATATAAAATTTCATGATGTATCTGGTAAAGTGCTAGAAACAGGAAGTATTTTAAAGTTAATATTTAATATCGTCGGCTAGCTAACAACACCGTGTAAATCGATTTTTCTAACTTTTCAGGAGAACCAAAAAACTGTTTTATCAACTCCGCACAAGTCCACAGAATTGAAATTGCTAACGCTGAAATGAAAACTGTGATTGGTTGAAATGCAATGTTTGTATTGGTGAACAGAAGCGCAGTGAAAATATCTATCCAATGACATAAAAATGTCAAAACCGCAAAATTTTTGACTTGAGCGGTGTTGTTAGCTAGCCGAATATTAGTTAATTGTTTTAAAATGTGGCCTAAATTAATAAATTTAGGCCACATTTTACAACTATTTTATGCGTTTGATATATTTGCCGTAAAACGTACCTATAGATCGGATTTTGCATTCGTGCCAGCCCTATTCCCCTCCCACCCCCTCCCGGTCCCGAGTGGAAACAATTATAATAAGCACTGTGTAGGAAGATTACACGAACTAGATTAAACTAGCAATAACCAGATGAGTTTCCATTATACATATCTGAATTCACTTGAGATTGTTAATGGCACCGATTCTCTAATACACCATCTAAACTTAATTTAAACTGTCGCTCTCTTTTACTGGCTCTTTTACCCGCAAGAAAGAGATGGCAAGAATTTTACTCCTGTCAAATTAGTTTACGTGTCGAGGAATCGGCGTGAATTCACGTAGTTTTTTAGTGGACGTTTCTATATGATCCTTGTTATTTCAATGAATTAAAACTTGACTTTGACTTTGACTTTGACTTTGACTTTGACTTTGATTTTGTTGCTTCTTCGTGCTTTTAGTCAGCATGTTTTGAAATCACGACAAAACTTGTATGGAAAACCTTAAATCTGACTAATTTACCAGCACTAAAATTGTTCCTTTCTCTTTCTCTGTTAGTAAAAGAGAGTTGTATATAAAATTAAGTTTTATTTAATAATAGTGTCGTTTATAAATAATAGGCTGTCAGAGCAGCGGCTAAACCTAAAACGGTGGTTTTAGGTTAGGTCCTATTTAAAGTTTTTGACAGATGTGTTCTGAATCTGCCAACATAATCGATAGTTAGACTTGACCGTCCGTTTATTTTGTTGGTGAACTCAATCCTTAAGCCTTATTATACTGGAGAATTAATCAGGAATGCGTATCTGAAATAAGCTTAACTTAAGCTTTTTGACTAGTACTTTTTTCTATAAATGAGTCTCGTTCATTTACGTTCGATTGGCACCACACTAAAGCTGAATGAAGGATCATCAAAAAAATAACCAAGCAGAGTTTGTTGCCTGATTCTTCTATGCTTGGTCGCGCGCGAGGAACCGCCGTAAATTAACTTTAACATTTTAGATTCACGTATAGTTTTTAAGTTGACGTTTCTATATGATCCTTGTGATTTCAATGAATAAAAACCTATTGACTTTGACTTTGACTTTGACTTTTGCTTCTAAGTAGTTGTAAACACGTTTTTTGCGAAGATAAGTGTATAATTTTTAAGTTAAATATTGTAATAGTATTGGTTTAATAATTTTAATCGTGACCATCGGTTGAATTAATTTGCTCGACGCAGTCTTAAGAACTTCTAGGATCCGAGACACAAAAGAAAATGTATTCTGTCTCGACCAGATATTCATTTTTTATCATACCAAGGGTTACGTAAAGATTTAGGCATCTGTTAGTGATAGCAGTATTATATTATCTGTGGTGATACTAAAGACACAAATAGGAAATTAAAAATAAATTAGAATCTGTTACTGATTTATTTGATCGAAATCTAAAACATGTATTCTCCATTATGGACATCTTAAGATACGTACCTAGGTACTTCATACGCAAATCTTTGAGAAAATCAAGTAGGGGTAGTCAGAGGTACGTCACATTACATTTAGAACATTACCTCGTTTTGCAAGTAGTTATTATTCCACGTGCCAAACTGCTAGCCCATCGCCGCTTATTGGAACACTTAACAGATGCCTTCAAACTTTTTGTTCTACGATGTTTTATTTCACCATTTTGAGCACGTTTTTCGTGATATAAAATCTATTGGTTCACGACCGGGTCTGAACCCACGACCTCCGGATCGCAAGTCGGGGTACCGCCCACTAGGCCGACACGGCACTTTGTACAAGTAGATCTGAGAATTCAAAACACTTGCTCAAAGTAAAGTAAAAAAGTAAAAATATATTTAACTTACAATTTTTTTTTTTAATCGTTTTTAAACAACACTTTAATATTTTCTACAATTAATTGTAGAACAATTTATTATTTATACTAACTTATACTTACGTACCTATATACAAAATCTACAGATGAAACAGAATTAATTTATTTAACGTCAGCCCTCAGTAGACATTTTCAAAACCTTTTATATAAAACCGAGTACTTAATTAAAATAACCTATTCACAACTCTGCTGAGTATAGACCCGTTATAAAACCTACTCAGTTCAAGAGACGTCCATTGAGAACTTAATAAAGCAGTGTCGATTGATGAACAACTCGTAATTGCTTTTATTGAATGACATCTTGACAGTTCGGGGAAGTGAATTCCCGCTGTCCCCCGATGGGGCTGAAGACCGGGGGAGAACGGGAATAACCCGAAATTGCATGAGAGACTTTTCACTACTTGTCTCAGCGGAGTACGGGATTCCACTCGATACATTAATCGGCACTTTAATAGAAGTAGCATAGAGTTCCTTTTATAAATCCATCGATAAATTCGTAAAAAAGTACCGAATTTGTCAAAAACTTCAGCATGTAAATTAGTTTTCACATTTGTTATTTGTTATGTCGATTTTGACAACCTTATCTTGAGTGATACCTCGGGTGGTGCAAGCTTTCATAGTTTATGGTATCCGCTTAAGAGGCCTGCGTTGGATGAATTGCCCATACAAACGTAATACCATAGTCATTTGTAATTAAAGCTTATTTCCAACATATTATATTATTATTTGCATTCGAATAGTATTTATCTACGTACCTTGCTATATATTTTTTTCAAAATACTTTCCTAAAATGAAATGTAAACGAATCGCATTTTGGATATTTTTACGTCATACATGACATGTTTTCTTCATATTTGTTTCGTATTAAAAACAATCATACCTTCGTATCGTTTGGTTAGGTAGGTACATAGATTATATTGTCTAGTTATAGAATAACAACACAATGTGAAAAATACAAAAAGTTTTCATTCATCTTTTTTGGTATTACGGAACACAACCAAATTTATAACAAATTCTGAACGGCTATTGCTATCGCGCAAGCACGGGCGGGCCTGCATCAGTCAGAAAGAGATAGCTATATTTTTGGACGCTCTCGAATTTAAGTTATGCTCTGTACGCCGGATCCTTAAAGGTGGGGTATACTCGTTTGCCACTTAAGATGTATTAAAAAAAACTTTTCTATCAACAAAATCCTGTAGACCATTTGGACTTAGGTCTCCCCTAGTTCCATTACGAACGTTCTTGGGCCATCTTCATCCACCGAAATGCCGCAGCTACATATGTTTGAATTTCCTGCAGAGATTGGTTCCGGGTTTTGTGGTACCATGTTACCCGTAGTTACTTATACCCACGGTACAGGGAATCCTAGTGTGAAATCAGAGCTGTGTATGTAACTTGGGTGTTTATGTATTATTATTTATTAGCCTCTGCCCACGGCTTCGCCCGCGTGGTACCCGGATAAAAGTAGCCTATATGTTATTCTGATTTATAAGCTATATTACTGTAAAGTTTCATTGAGTTCCGTTCAGCAGTTTTTGCGTGAAAGAGTAACAAACATCCATCCTCACAAGCTTTCGCGTTTATAATATTACTAGCCTCTGCCTACGGCTTCGCCCGCGTGGTACCCGGATAAAAAGTAGCCTATGCGTTATTCTGATTTATAAGCTATATTTCTGTAAAGTTTCATTTAGATCCGTTCAGTAGTTTTTACGTGAAAGAGTAACAAACATCCATCCTCACAAACTTTCGCGTTTATAATAATAGTAGGATATATTAAGAAACAATTTAACAGGCAGGTAGGCACATTCCTTTCTCAATAAATCCAACCTTTACTATCAGCCTATAAAAAGATCCATTCTCATTTAGCGACATCCTAATTGGTCACTCATCAGAGCCAATAAAGCATGATAACAGAAACCAGTCCGGGGCTATTCACATCTTGATGATACGGTAACAGTGACACGGAACGGGAAACAAAGACTTTCGGTTCATAGGATTAAGATATTTGATACTCGTTTAAGACCAAATGATAAGTCACTAATAAGCGATAAGACCGCCCGGCCCTTTGTACAACTTTGTCAAAGTTTGTAGTCAAAATCAATAGGTTTTTATTACATTGAAATCACAAAATTCATATATAGAAACTTAAAAAGTACGTGAATTTAAAATGTTATATAGTGAATTTACGCCGATTCCATGCGCGCGACCAAGCCTAGAAGAATCAGGTAACAAACTCTGCTTGATTTTTATTTGATGATCCTTCATTCAGCTTTAGTGTGGTGCCAATCGAACGAGGTGAAATCATTTATGGAAGAGTACTACTCAAGAAATGAGTACTTATAAAAATGGTGAAATATTATTTGATGTACAATAAAGTCTTTTCTATCCATCTATCTACATCTATGTAATTTATCTATGGTTTGTTTCATACAATTGTTTTGGTAGCTATGCAGGTATTATGATGTGTATAGTATGTAATTATGTAGGTATATGGTGTATATTATAGGATATTCATAATCAAGGGGTATATATTCAAGGGATTTACTTGGTACACCAAGTAGATTTTCTACCCTTGTAGATTTTCGTACAGTCCGTTCCATGCAAAGGTTGTCGGTAGAGATCGCTATTTAGTGATAAGACTGCCCATTGTACAACATTGTCAAAGTTTGTAGTACTTAACTGATGTGTTATTTGGTGTGCAATAAAGTATTTTCTATCTACCTGGACTTTCCTAAATAAAAAAAACATTTCACGCCATAGAAGCTAATATAATAATAATAATAAAAGACAACTAAAATATGAATAAATGTCAAAATTATAAAATAAAAGGCAAATGATTTTCACAAATAGCTACTTCGATGTAGTCAAAGTCAAAAGTTTTTAAATTCGTAAATTCGTATATTTAGCAACTGGTACATTTTGCAACTTGTTAATTTTGCCACAAGACATTTGCGACTGGGATATTACTTATGCATTTTGGTTTATGCTAGTAAAGAGCATCTTTTAAAGGCTCTAAAAAATATTCTCTCCATGCCGGACTCGTCCTGTCGAAACGTAAGAATACTAAAGACCTTTTAATAACGTTTTTAAATGTCAGCGTAGGTCTACGACGCGGGGCAGCGTTTTGATAAGTCACGCGCGGTGACTAATTGCCCTCCCGAGCATGCAAGCAGCGAAATCAAACGGCAGTTCTAAAGCTTTCAATACGATTTTAATGTTTTTAAGTCATACCATACCGTTACGAATGTATTTTACCTCTTAACAACTGCAAGACTCGTTCTTCACGACCATTGTTTGCTAGCAAACTTGGATGAGTTCACAAACGAGTCAACTTTAGATGAAATTACGTAGGGTCAACTGGATAAGCCAGTTTACCCAATTTTTCAGAGGCATTTTAGTCAGAAATCACAGATACCTGAGTATAAATTATAGCCGGGAAACTCACGTTAATAACAAGCTATCTCAACCACCGAACGCCATAATTTCATAATTATATAAACAGGACTCCATATTGTTCAAACATACTAAATTTACATTATGCTCAGGACATGCTTTAAAAAGCGACTGGTGCAAAAAACGTGACCAGTGGCGTGAACTGGAAAGGTAGATTTTTAATATGGTTTCCTTATATTTTTCAGGGTTTCCATCCTACTAATATTATAAACGTGAAAGTTTGTTCCTCTTTCGCGCAAAAACTACTGAACGGATTTTGATAAAACTTTACAGTAATACAGTTTATACATCAGAATAACACATAGGCTTTTTATCCGGGTACCACGCGGGCAAAGCTAGTATACAAATATAATTTGTATTGCTAAAAACAAATTTTTTTATACATATGAAACAGCTAAATTCTAAATTTTCACGCTTTAAAAGCCACAAAGAAATCTACCCAATGGCAAAGATAACATTTTAATTTCCCTCCATCCGTTCCCGGCGCTCATAAATCCCTTTTGATTTAAACTCTATTATTTTAGTGGTTTCTCTTTTATTGTATAAGGATCTAGCTACCTTTCTTTAAAGCTTATCGTTTATTTAGGAAGATCGTCTGTTGTTGTTGCCTTACAGATGGGAATATTATTTTTGAAGTATTTAGTTTATGAGTTTTGTTCTCAGTGATCTCTTAATTGCGGGGATATTAAACCTTTGATGTGATTAAGAAGTTTATGTTAAGAATTAATAGAATACTGTTCTTTTGATATTTTTTTATAACCTCTATGGTTTTTATGATTATTAAAATAATTAAAATCAGTGGGAAGTTCACTTGGGGAGAGGGTCCAATTCTAGCAATTAAAAATATACTAAGTCATATCGACGGCAGAAAGCGGAAATGTCGTATCTCAAAAATTGGCCTAAATGACTTATAACTTTATTGTTAAGCAAAAAAAGCCGCGTCAAATGGTCTATGTCTCGTCTTTCTACGATGATATTTTTTTATCATACGCCCTTGATTTTTTCCTAGTTTTTTAACTATAAAAACCGTCGATATAAGTACTGATTTAATACTTAATAAAAAACAAGTTTGCATAAAAGAACGACATAACAATCGATTCAGTCGTTTTGGAGAAAAATGGTGACAAAAACACACCAACTTACAAACAACATTTTACTTCGTGGAAAATACTTCAAAATTGAGACCAAAAGCTTTCATAAAAGTAGATTAGGTAGAGCTCTTGGATTGCAAAATATTCACGAAAATCGTGTGTAAGGTTTACCTACGTTCGTTTACGTAAAGATCATCTATTAATAACCATCTATTTCCATATAAACTAGCACTTAATCATATGAGCTGTAGTTTGTTTGACGGCGAATGTGTGGGGTTAATAGGGCCCCTAATTAACGGTGTTTACGCAGTCCCGTAATTACGGGACAGATAACGGAAACTCAGATTTATTAACTATGTATTATAAATCAAAAGGAAGAAGGCATACAATACGTTATAGTACTACTTAAAAAAGTCTAATATACGAGAAAGAAATAGCAAAATTAGTATCATACTTCAGTATTTGCTTAGGTTGGGGCTAAATGATGCCGTGTGAAAAATGTCTAGTATTTTTTATTTACGTATTATATTTGAACCAAGACGTCAAATACTCTCGAAATACTAGGTTGACTATGGGCCAAATTAATTTTAAATACATTTATATGGCATGTATTGTTGTACCGTTTAGCAATTTTTAATTTCATGTAAACGAACTGCCAAATTAAAAAAACCCTTGTCAAATAAATGACGCCCAATCAGGTTTTCATGCCTTATTCCAGATGTTATAATAACTCTAGCTGCATGCCTTATGGCAAGAGTCAAGTTGAAAGTGAAAGCATCCTGGTGTGGACATACCACCGATACCTCTCCACATCGAAGCTTAGCACTTGCGAAAGATATAAAAAAACTTGTCAGACCCTTTTTATTATAGGGTGAGTGGTTGGCGCGACGCGGACGGACAACGTCGCGAACACACTCTGATGGAGACTCTCAGAACGAGTCGAAACTTAGTCGGCGCCTTCACCGATAGTGCGGTACGTGAAAATCGGTGAAGGTACCGTAGTGCATGACGCGACGCGGAGGGACAACGTTGCGAATACACTCTGTTGAAGACTCTCGGAATGAGTCGAAACTTAGTCGGTGCCTTCACCGATAGTACGGTACAAGAAAATTCCCGTTTTTACAATATTAATAAACATGTAATTGGAGCTTCAAATGCAATGCGTCACTACAAGTATACATCAACAACTCTTTTAAACAAATAACGTTATTTTTATAGATTATTCCCCACAAATAATAATCACCGTTTGATCTCCCGCTAAGTGTGAAATGTAGATTGTTTGATGTAACTTAGAAGGGTGTAGAGCTTTTATAGATATTTCTAAACATAGGCTACGAAGAACATTATAAATAGCAACTTATCAAGTTATTATCAAAGAGTAAGTATAGATGATACAGAAGCCTGTAAAAGTCATCAATTTTAACGGCTGAACTGATCTTGATAAACTCGGAACATATATAGTGACCGATATAGAGTTGATGACCGTAACCGAGTACAACACAAGACATGGCCAAGTCAAGTCAAGTTTTATTCCAAAAACTATCGTGAACTTGATTATTCATATTGTAAAAACGAGAATTTTCACGTACCGCACTATCGTTGAAGGCACCGATTAAGTTTCGACTCATTCCGAGAGTCTTCATCAGGGTGAGTGATCGCGACTTTCTCCCTCCGCGTCGTGTCTTGCACTAAATGCACGAACATACGTGAAAATTCACGTTTTTACAATATGTCAAGTCAAGTTATGACATACGAGAATAAGCATTCAATTTACGCTGATTCCACTAGACCAAACCGGGGGCAGAAGCTAGTCAGGAATGTACATCTTTGTTATACTACCGGATGCACATCTATATATTATAAATCCTTTTATTCATGTACTGATGGACCATTTAAAGTGCATCTTATAGAGTACGGCTACCAATACCAGATTCAGACCAGACTCTATAGTTATTTTTTAACAAACTTCAAAAAAAAGAGGAGATAGATTGATAGAAAATGCTTTAATGCACAAGATAAAACAAGTGCATAGTCGAACTTAATGCTAATTAGGATTTTCTTCCAGCTAACCTTTGAGGAGGTTGTTTAATACAACCTTTTTTTGAAAAAAAAAAAATGATAATTATTTTATTGTTCTGATCTTGAAATGGTCCCATAAAAGTTTTATTTTTGAGCGATTGCTACTTTTCCCGTAAAACTCAAAAAACATCATCTTATGGAATCACGCCCAGCCGAAACATTTTTGTGGGTTATTTTACTTTTGCATATTATTCGAAAGAGTGTCATCCCGAGTGAGCAAAATAACGAAAGCACGTTAGTTCGGACAAAGTGTACGAAGATATTGTGTCCGAAACGACAGCAAGTCGTTTTTTTTTTACATTTGATGTACACTTCCACATTATGAAGCAGTCCTGACTTCACATTATTTCCTGTTGTAGACATCAATAACTTTGAGTACCATCATACCACCACATCCTCCAGACCCAGAACAAATGTATGCAGAACATGGAAACATTTGTACTGCAGTAGATTAGAATCCTACTCTCTCACTACGCTACCAAGAGTCCTGTAGTATAGTTTGATTAACATTCGGCTATTTTACTCAAAGTTTATTCAAATTACTCATTGAAAATGTACTAAAATACGAGAAATTCACACCTCACTATTATAAAACAGCCATTAGGCAGAAATAAGCACTCGATCCATCTGTGCGCAAACAGGAGGTATCGTTAAGTGGCTGAGCGCGGGGGACTACAAAAAGTTCTTAACAAATGACATATGGTGAGAATGACATTATACAGGCTGTTGGAAAGTATTCGGTTTGAACGAAAACAAAAGTAATAGAATAGGCTATGTACCAGTATAAAATAAATAAATAAATAAACGCTGGACATTTTTCACATAACATCATCTAGCCCCAAACTAAGCAGAGCTTGTATTATGGGAACTACATGACTACTCAAATACTTTTTTATATCCCTGACCTCTTATCAGTTAATGATGACGGAGAGCATGAGTTGTTGAGCTCTTGCAGTCCCGTCTTCTGACTTCATTTGTGGCGGTGCAGTGTATTACCACAGGCTACACAGTCTCTTCAACCTGGAGGCAACCTCGACAGAGTCTACTGTCTGTGGCCCAGAGTCCTTCTCCGCTACTTCAAGGAGTTGGGCTGGTTGGGGTCAGGTTAGAAGGGGGATAATGCACAATACACCCCAATGCGGGACGACAGTGCAAACCTTAGTTCCCCCACTTAGAATTAGGATTAGATAGGTTATGTAAAACATTTTTTTTTTTCTTTTATGTACAGTAAACTCGTTTTTTCTTCAAAGAAAGACAAAGAGAACCTAACTTTAAAATATTTATAGCCTGTAAAATTTTTATTCTACAGATTTACACAAAAATTGATAAAAACTTCAACGCACCTGAAAAGACTGTCAAATATATACAAATAAACAAACACGCTTACGAAAGTAATCGCTGGATGTACGTCCTCAGTTTTAAGTATCTAATACGTAGATCCGTGAGGTTATAAAGAAGGAGGTAGTCAGAGGCACGTCTTAACATTATACATTGTATTTAGCACATACCCATATTTTGCAGAGTTATCATTCCGCGTGTCAGGTCGCAAGCTCATCGCTGCTTATTGGAACACTAACTGAATGTCTTAGATTTTTTCCATCACTATTTTGACGTGTTAATGAGCACATAATCTTTTTGACTAGAAAAATCTATAGGAGCACGACCTGGTTTAAAAGCCAGGGTATAGCCCACAACGGAACGAATATATATTTATTATTAAAATATCTTAATGCGTGTAAGATTTTTCTATCATTTTTTATAAGTGGACAGAAAATATTTCGTTTTCATTGAAAAAAAACAAAAAAACTTAGCTCTTTATTAGGTAAAACCTGCCCCGGAGCTATGTTGAATCCACCACAAATTAAATCATCAAAACAACCATTTATTCACCCTGTATATGAATCCCTGCGGACAGCAAAGATCAATAGTCAACACCCCACACAGAAAACTAAGCTTTGATGCCCTGTGATAAGGATATCTTTTTTCTGGCAATCATTATGGACCATAATTGAAATCTCACACGGAAATGTTAACTGAAACACAAAGTAATAAAGGTTATTTCTGTGTGGCAGTGTGTATTGGACCACTTGGGACGTAGGCCGTCAATTAGTGGATAGCGCAGTTATAAAATAACATTTAATAAATGTGTGCTTAAACAAACATTTGAGTTTGTTGGCGTAGGTTATGGCCCCCTGAAGTAGGTATGAAGTAGGTATAGGCAAAGACTTTTTGAGTATCTCAGTAATCTAATTCCATTACCAATCTACACTAATAGTGGTTTGATAGTGGAAACCCCCACATCTCTCATTTCTCTTTTTCTCTTTATCTCTATCTTTGTCATCATCATCAACCTCTGTGGCGCAGTGGGCGAAGGTCCGCCTGAGACGCAGAAGGTTGCGGGTTCGATTCCCGCTGCGGGACAAATGTTTGTATGATCTGCATTCATTTGTCTCGGGTCTGGGTGTTTTCTATGTATAATATTTATGTATTTATCATCATAATTACACCCAAGAAGTTCACTGCTTGTGATATTCTGGATTGTCTTATTTGTGATTTTCTTGTGCCCTTTAGACTATACCTACCTACTATACTTACTAAATATGTGTCAATGTATGTAAGTTATTCTTAAGTTTATATCGAAGCTATCTGCTACTGATATTGGGATAGGACGGAAGATCAGCGCGCTACTTACCTTTCACCAGGTCTGCGGCGCTTTATGCTGAGTCCCATCACAATTTGTGTCTACTTATCACATCAGCATTCCAATCATCGAAGTTATGTATTTAATTAATGAGTAGTCACAAATAAATGATTTATCTATCTATCTATCTATCTAATGACGACCGATGTGGCGCGGTGGGCGAAGGTCCGCCTGCGACACAGGAGGTTGCGGGTTCGATTCCCGCCCTGGGACAAATGTTTGGACGATCTGCAAATATTTGTTCCGGGTGTTCTGGGTATTTTCTATGTATAATAAAAAAATATCTATCTATGTAATGTATTGTATTAAGTATATCAGTCATCTAGTACCCATAACACAAGCTCTGCTTAGCTTGGGGCTAGATGATGCTGTGTGGATTGTCCAGCATTATTTATTTATTTATTTATTTATTTAATAATACGAAGAGGTGAAGTTTGAAACTTTGGATGCAGGATGTAATCTACGAAAATACAGATCCGATTTTAAAAAATATCTTACCAATATTCAGATTGTGATGAGTTTCTTACGAACGCTGCCTACTGTTAAAAGCTATTTTTCTTCGGGTACTTTTTCTAACAAAAAATATATAACCAGGTTGTCTGAAAGGGATCGCTTTTAAGCGATAAGACCGCCCATTGTACTATTAGTTATATTACGTTTTTGTTTATTTTGTTATTTTGTGGTGTACAATAAAGTATATACAAGTAGGTATATACAAAAAAACAGATGAAACAGCTAGCCACCTAAAGACCGTTGCAAACGATCTATAGATAGGTCAACTGATCTAGATCACTACCAGACGGAAGCGTTCCCAAAATACTGGCCGCATTGCCACGCTGAATGGCAATGCTAATGCGTTGACCCAGATAAAGTGTTATTATTATTATATTATTACAATCTCAGAAATGTTATATTAAACATTATAAAATAAAAAGATGTGTTGTGTGGTCCCTGTCTCAACATATGCTGCACCAAACCTAGGAAAGGTTCTCGGACAGGGCCATCGTGATGTCACGAACAACGAGGAGCAACATGATCTAGAATAAATAAGTAGCTAGGTAACCTAAAGTACGTTATTAGTCGTAATCTATACTAATATTATAAAGAGGAAAGATTTTTTGTTTGTATCGAATAGGCTCCGAACTACTGGACCGATTTTAACCATTTTCTCACTAACAGAAAGCTTAATTATCACGAAGTAATATAGGCTATAATTTATTTTCAAAAAAAATAGAGATCTTTATGAAAATTACAATAATGTAACCCAAAGTAGCAAACTTTTGTCTATAAAATTCATTATTTGGCGTACGCTGAGAAAACTATTGATGATACATAAAATCGATGTACTACATGATTAAAGTACTCATTATTTCCTACAAAAAAGTCCTGGAGGGTAAATATCTAACTATGATAGTTAAGTCACATTAGTCACTTTTGTGTTCTAAAATGTAATTAGATCGCCCGCGCGGGTAGAAACAAAAGTTGGTTACATTCGTATCGTATTAATTGTTATTCAAATAAATACTTTTATCATGTAGCAGTAAAATACTTTTTAATTCATTCGAATCAGACATTTAATTTCGAAGTTATCACGAGTATAAAATCGAAACCTACGCGGGTGAAACCGCTGGACGCAGCTAGTACTTTATAAAATGATTATCATTAACCAACAGATTACCAGTATTTCAACACATTTGATCTCATAGGTCTTTCCGAGCCATTTTTTGCCGAACTTTTTCTTTATCTTTTTCTACTTGTCAAAGATAACATTTTAGTGATCTGACTTCCTAAAATTGAGGCCACGTGTCCCACAAGTCATTAGGCGATGAAACTTTAATGGCAGAAAATTAATTAATTTTTGGGTGTTCCGAAATAGCTATTAACAGGAGTGATGAAAAAGTTGTAGGGGGAATGTTTAATAATTAGGAATTCTGGTAACTAAATTAAATAAATAAAATAATAAATAAATAATGCTGGACATATTTCACACAGCATCATCTAGCCCCAAACTAAGCAGAGCTTGTATTATGGGAACTACATGACTGATATACTACTTATATACATTTTTTTTTGTAAATACATACATATTATACATAGAAAACACCCAGACCCGAGACAAACATTTGCTAATCATACAAACAGGCAGGCACTGGTACTGGTTTACCTTAGTTTCTGGTATTCTATGGGGACGGCCTCCTGAGGAATATCGGTAGGTCCCGTATGTGGAATAACTCAGGTGCCGTATTAGCGGGTGCCCAATGTGGAATACGTCCTTTATCCAGCTGTGGGCGTCTTCTTCTTTCTTTCTACTTTGACTTCAAAGCGAATGTTTACGTGCACTACTCTATTATTTAATTCTAGATTTTTTTACTTATTTACTCTTTATAAAAACCGGGTTTAGTTAATAGATAAACTAATAAAAATCGGAAGCCAATTAATTATTTTCACGTCTAAAAACAACGTGAAGCAAAGTAAAAACAGCCTGTTATTCCGGCATATTATATGGAAAGAAGTTTAAGAAAATAACAGCCAATTTTAAATTTTTGTACTTATTCATTAACAAAAGATAATTATCTGTTCAAGGTTTATACTCGCTGCCTGGCCAGGTTTATACTCTGTAGCGCGATGCCCTAGTCGTTCACCTACTTACTCTATACAACCCAGCCTATCAGTTGGACCATGCCGCGTGAGTGACAGTGACATTAGGTCGGCGCCAACGCCTAGCGCCCTCACGCGGAAGAAAAGGGAAGTGCGGCGTCCCGCGCGTTACGAGTGATTTTTCCAGAGGCTACCTAGATAGTTGGCTCGCATTTCGGTGTGTGAACTTTTATAGCGTGGCATTGATAGTAATAAGACATTTGAACGTTTGTAAAAACTATATTATACGGTGTACCTACCCATCTGAGTGTCATAATTTCATAAATACCCTGAACAGCCAGCCGGGCAACACTAAACTGGCTGCCCAAGCGAGGGCCTGTGAACTTTGTTGTGAACAGTGATTCCCGCGATAACTACCTACGCTACTATGCCACGTACACGCCGACAATCACGTCGTCAATCCGACTTTGAAGATGCAACGGAACAAGTTGATACGGATTCTGCAACGGCGACGCCAACTTTCTTTCACCGCCAACGATTTGGCGTCCATCATGACGACGTTACAGCAAACTCAAACCACAGCATTCGAACGCCTACTCGACCGAGTTCTCACGCACGAGTCTCGTCGCGAGTTGTCATCACCGACGCTGACGGGGCCCCCCTCACCGGCCACAGAGTCGACGCCCGCTTTCCACCTTGGGAACTTCGCGCTATGCAAGACGCGATTCAGCGGAGCGCCTAGCGACTCGCTCGATAATTTCATCGATGCCGTGGAATCTTACAAAGAATGCGCCTGCGTAGGTGACGAAAACGCCCTACGAGGGTTGTCAATGCTGGTAACGGGAGATGCAGCAGTCTGGTGGCAGGGCATCAAGTCTACCATCACCTCCTGGAGCGACGCCGTGACGTCATTACGAAGCGCCTTCGGTGACAGAAGACCGCCACATCGAATATATATGGAACTATTCAGCATGTCTCAAGGTCCCAGTGAGAAAACAGAGATATTTGTCGCCAAAGCACGAGCCTTGCTGGCACGACTTCCACCTGGTGACATCAACGAGAAAGTTCAGCTCGACATGATTTACGGCCTTTTGCACCGTCGTGTTCGCGAGCGCCTACGACGAGACGAGATAAGTTCGTACGAGACCTTGCTTAATAAAGCGAGACACGTCGAAGACGCGACCGACGAGAGAGCCAACGAGCGACACAAACATCTAGAATCATCTACGGCCGCGGGCCAAGCACCCGGCAAGAAATTTACAACGCCGCCACAGCCACAACGGTTTGCACAGACGACGCCGCGCGAGCCCCGCGGACAACATACGTCGAGCGCCGGCGGATCGCATAGCAACAACTCCGCGCCTAGCAACAACACCGGCGCGCCCGCACGTTATTCTACACGCGACACCCTTGTTCCCGCGACACGACCTGCGGCCGCCGACGGCACTAATAATTTATCTACGAACTAAAATCGATTTTGTGTTTACTGTAAGAGATATGGACATGTTCGTGACGACTGCTGAGTGTTGAAATTAAAGACGGACAATATCGATACGCAAGCTGTACCTACTTGCTACGGTTGCAACGAAAAAGGTGTTACCCGTTCACAGTGTGTAAACTGTAATGCTGATTATTACGCCATTCACGTTGCATGGTCCGATGTATCTGCTGGTAAGGTTGAACCTCAGGTGAGTTCTTTACAATGTACTAATAGGTACCCAAAGCAATGTTCAGTACCTACAGCTCCCCCTCCGAGCATAAAATCGTTGCATGTTAATAAACATAAACAAAGTGATTTTCATAGCTATGGTTTTCTACCTACTCATTTTAAGGCTGTGATACCTATGCTATTTTGCAATGCGGATCCCAAAAATTCTGTCGAATTTGTACCTACTGATTTTACAGCGCTTTTTCGGTATTGAAGGTGAAAACAATACTAGGTCACAAATAAGGTCTAGCTTAGGTCCTAACACTATTATCGATAGGTTTAGTGCTTGCGAGATTGGTAGTGAGATACCTATGCGTTATTTTGATGGTGCTGCCAAATCAGGTACCCAAAGTAGGGTGACCACAACACAAAAAAGTAGGGTGACCATGATGACCGAAAGTAGGGTGACTCCAACAGCTGATAGTAGGGTGACCACGACCGAAAGTAGGGTGACCATGCCTGAAAGTAGGGTGACCATAACTCCGGTAAGTAGGGTGACCATGGAAAGTTGGGGACATTTTTCCACGGTCAATCCTAATGATGAAAATAATTTCCAGAGTGACTCTTTTGGCCAACAGACTAGGTTATCGAGACCTACTTTGAGTGTCCAAATTTTAGGTGTTAGAGGAAAAGCCTTATTGGATTCAGGGGCCAAGAGCAGTGTTGCTGGTGCTTTGTTATATAAACTGCTACTTAAGCACAACCATCCATGCGAGGAGACTACTCTTCGAGTTAGGCTAGCAGATGGTTCCGCGCGCACCCGACAAGTGCTGCTTACTACGTTAGAAGTAAGAATAACCCCGGAAAGGTCAGTAACCCTTGATTTTACTATATTCCCTGATGCTCACAATAATGAGACGCTACTTGGAATGGATTTTTTGACAGCAGCGGGTATTGTACTCGATTTTGCTTCATCAACTTGGCACTTTTCTGGTATGCATGTGACGTACCCATTAGAGTACGAGGTTCCCAAGCTGTGCACGCCTGTTTCTGCTGCTGACTTCTTGCGCGATGATGAAGGGCTTATGCTGGGTCATGGTGAAAGACAGCAATTGTCAGATTTATTACAGAACAACGGCGATATTTTTGCTGCACAGGGGGAACCAACTCCTCACGCAATGCATCACATCGACACGGGCGATCATCCTCCAATATCCGTCCCTCCCTACAGGCTCACTCCCGCCAAAAAGGAGCTTATGAAAGTGGAGTTGGAGAAAATGCTTGAGGATGGCATTATTGAAGAATGCGAGTCCGCCTGGACCTCTCCCGCCGTGCTCGTGCCAAAGAAAGATGGTAAGGTAAGATTTTGTGTGGATTACCGCCGATTAAACGCAGTAACTAAAACTGATGCTTACCCAATGCCACTTATCGACGAATTAGTGCAGTCGACTAAACGCAACTGCTTCATGTCCACATTAGACCTGCGCAGCGGATTCTGGCAGGTGACCGTCAAAGAATGTGACAAGGATAAAACAGCCTTTCAGACGCCTTTTGGTACGTATCGCTTTACGCGCATGCCGTTTGGCCTTAAAAACGCGCCGTCAACATTCCAACGCCTGATTGATAAGCTTCGCTCATCCCTAAACCGCGATTTTTGTCAAATCGAAGGTGACAATGTTACGCTTTTAGCTTACCAAGATGACCTGCTGCTCATCACTGAGACGTATTCTGGTCATATTGCAGCTCTTTCTGCCGTTTTTGAGAAGCTGCGCGCTTTTAACCTGAGAGCCAATCGAGAAAAGTGTGTCTTCTGTCGTAAAAAGGTAAAGTACCTCGGCCACGTCATTACGCAGAATGGCGTGTCGCCTGATGCCGACAAGATCCAGGCAGTTGTTGAAATGAAGCCACCGTTGAATCTCAAACATTTAAGAACTTACCTGCAGACGTGTTCGTGGTTTCGGAAGTTTGTGCCTAACTTTTCTGCCATTGCTGAGCCACTAACACGCCTGACTAAAAAGAACCAGCCTTGGGTTTGGGAGTCGGAGCAAGCCAACGCTTTTGAGGAGCTAAAGAAGCGCCTCACCTCTGCACCCATTTTAGTTCAGGCAGATTACACCCAACCGTTTATACTTCGAACGGACGCAAGCGGTTACGCCCTAGGCGCGGTTCTCTTACAAGGCGAGGGCGTTGACGAACGCCCAATTGAATATGCAAGCCATCTTCTAACGTCTGCTGAGAAAAACTACAGCACCACCGAGCGCGAAGCTCTTGCTGTCGTCTGGGCCGTTGAGCGCTTTAGAGGGTATATTGATGGTCACCCGGTAATAGTCAGAAGTGACCATCAGCCATTGAGATGGCTGCTCACCGTGAAGTTTCCTTCAGGTAGGTTAGTGCGCTGGGCGCTAAAGCTCCAATCATTTAACATCACCTACCAATACACTCCAGGAAAGGCGAACGTGGTGGCGGACACTTTGAGCCGTCCACTTTGTGCTGAGGAGGAAACAACAGAGTGCGGTTTGTGTACTGTTGTCATAAATTTACCTTCTACCAGCCCAGCCGACCTGCGTGCTGCTCAACTAGAAGATCCGGACATTCAAAAGATTATTCAGGACCTTGAAAATCCTGACGAACTTACCTTTAATCGATGGTTAGAACGAGGGTACGTATTATCTAGTGGCGTACTTTACCGTTACGATTCAGATTTTGATTCTGAAGAGGCCCAGCTGGTTGTACCGAATTCTATGAGGGAAGATATACTAAAGGAGCTCCATGATTCTCCCACGGCTGGACATCAAGGAGTAGAAAGGACCCTGCAGCGACTAAGGGAACGGTACTATTTTCCCGGTATGCGAAGGTACGTAACGGATTATCTGAAAAAGTGTGTAGAATGTCTACGTTACAAGCCATCCAATCAAAAACCTTCTGGATTGTTACAAACTCCTGTACTTCAACAGAGAGGGGAAGTCCTAGCGATCGACTTGTTTGGTCCGCTACCAACAGGAGACCAGGGGGAGCGATGGATATTTCTAATCGAGGACGTAGCTACAAGGTGGATAGAACTTTTTGCACTTGTTGACGCTACCGCCGAGTCTTGCTCTCGAGTACTCCTGGAACAGTACTTCCTCCGATATGGGTTGCCGCGACGGATCGTGTCAGACAACGGCACACAGTTTGTGTCTGCCGTCATGCAACAATGCATGCATTTGATGGGTGTTAAGCAGGAGCTGATACCCTTATATCATCCAGAAGCCAACCCTGCCGAGCGCAAAAATCGAGATCTTAAGGTACAGCTCTCCATATTAGTTAAGACGACTCACACTGACTGGCCTAAACGTTTAGCGCACGTCAGATTTGCAATGAACAGCGCCGTGTGCTCCACGACTGGTAAGACACCTGCATTTTTAGCCTTTGCACGGGAACTACGAACACCATTTGACGTACATCATGACTTGCGTAGTATCTTAGACAAAGAGAATTTTGTTGCTCAGGTCACTCCTTACCTGCGATCATTCATTACCTCTCTAACTGATATTAGAGAACGTGTAGAGAAGAGTCAGGACATTCGCAAAGAAGTAGCGGATGCCTCTCGTCAGAAAGAACCTAAGTACAAAGTAGGAGATTTAGTTCTGGTTAGGACGCACGATCTTAGTAACGCATCTAAAGGTATCACTCGAAAGTTCATGCCTAGGCGAGATGGTCCTTATCGTATTAAGCAGATTTCGAGCCCTACGACTTTTGTTCTCACTGACCTCTCGGACGATGTTATAGGGAAGTATCATAGCACTGATTTAACGCCTTTCACCTCTCCACTGAGTTCTACAGTCCCTGTCAGACCTAAAGGGCGTAGAGGGAGACCGCGCCATCGTGTTTTAAGTCCCAAGTTGGACTCGGGGCGTGTTCCCAACTTGGAGGGGGAGAGTGTAGCGCGATGCCCTTGTCGTTCACCTACTTACTCTATACAACCCAGCCTATCAGTTGGACCATGCCGCGTGAGTGACAGTGACATTAGGTCGGCGCCAACGCCTAGCGCCCTCACGCGGAAGAAAAGGGAAGTGCGGCGTCCCGCGCGTTACGAGTGATTTTTCCAGAGGCTACCTAGATAGTTGGCTCGCATTTCGGTGTGTGAACTTTTATAGCGTGGCATTGATAGTAATAAGACATTTGAACGTTTGTAAAAACTATATTATACGGTGTACCTACCCATCTGAGTGTCATAATTTCATAAATACCCTGAACAGCCAGCCGGGCAACACTAAAACTCGAGTTTAAACATAATATTTAATTTTTATTCCAAAAACTATCATGAACTTGACTATTCATATTGTAAAAACGGGAATTTTCACGTACTGCACTATCGGTGAAGGCACCGACTAAGTTTCGACTCATTCCGAGAGTCTTCATCAGGGTGAGTGGTTGCGACTTTCTCCTTCCGCGTCGCGCCGTGCACTACAATATGAATAGTCAAGTTCACGATAGTTTTTGGAATGTTTTTTTCTGTATGATTTACGTTACCCTGCCGTTACACAGTTAAATCTCGCATGTAGAGTAACAGTTTTGTAACTACCTATCAAAATAACAACCTGGCAATTTCTAAAAAGGTTAGACCAGAGCAATTGTGTTACTTAGTAAGAATTGCTAGTTTATAAGCTACTTGCTATCTAGTTAGGTTACAAAGAATTTGTTCCATTCAAATTTGACGATAAATCTAATGACGTCCTTTGTCGCGCAGTGGGCGAAGATTGCTTGAGATTGCCGGTTCGGGACTAATTTTTGTATGATCTGTAAATATTTGTATCAGGTCTGGGTGTTATGTATAATTTGTATGAATAAAAAAAATACGTAGTATATCAGAAATATAGTTCCCTAAACACAAGCTCTGCTTACTTTATGTCTAAATGATGCTGTGTGAAAATATCGGGTCATCCCCACCAATGCCAAATCTATTGTTCTCCAAATTAAAAATACCATATATGGGTTCCCACGCAATCCCATGCCATTTTTATTATACAAATAAAGTTTTTTTTTCTTTCCCAGCCAATGCCACGAGTTTTAGGTAGGAGCAAGGTACAGTTAACAGAAAAAGCTTAAGAATATATCCAACATTATTATTTATTATTATTTTATTTATCTCTATCTAGAGTTGCAGTGGGTTAGGCTATCTAATCCCTACGGTTAACTAAGGTTTTGTGCACAAAGTTGGGTACAAAACCTAGTGTATAAAATGTTCCATCCCTCACTGCTGCCGGCTCTTAATTAGTACCGCCATGTGTGAGGGATCACGTCGCGGGGGACGATCGTATAATTATCTCTCACATTCAACCATCCTAGGGCACGAGAGAGAGAGATAAAACATCTCTCCCACTAATGCAATTGCAGTATACTGTTACGTCACTCTATAAACATAAGGACAGCTAGACCAATATTAAAAAATAAACACCGAAAATATCTATAAAACCTGGCTATACCCGTATAGAAACAGATAGATCGATAGAAAATTCCTTTCGATAGAAAATAGTAGTATATAGGCGAATTTAATGCTCAAAAGCATTCTCTTCCAGATAACCTTTGTGTATTGTGGAAAAATATGTGTTGGTAGTTAAAATAGTTAAAACAAAAATAATAATGTACTGATAGGACTTGCTATACAAGTAAAGGCATGTACCTCTTAGATACAAGTAAAGGCATGTACCTCTTAGATACAAGTAAAGGCATGTACCTCTTAGATACAAGTAAAGGCATGTACCTCTTAGATACAAGTAAAGGCATGTACCTCTCCGAAAATTTTAAAGCATGACACGTGCAAAGGTGTTCTGACCCCACACTTAGATTACCCGTATCGTGGGTATCAGGAACGACGAGAACCGTGGTACCACAATACCCGGAACAAATATCTGCAGAACATAGATTCATCCCGCAGCAGGAATCGAACACCTCTTGCGTCGCTGCCGGCAACTCGCTCGCCGCACTATCAAGGTTGCTCATTTAACCGATCTACAGTGTAAGGTTTTCTTTTAAGTAGGTAATAGCATACTTATAGATGGTACATGCCTGTCCTTTATGACATGTGAAACAGAGTATTCATGTGTCGTCTCAGTTTTCCAATAGCTTCCTTGTTTTAAATCAATATAAAGATTTACAAATACAAGTAGCTTGTTTCCTGCATTTCTTATTAAAATGATCCTGACGAAAACTAATAATTGTGGTTTTAAGAAACAAAAGTTATTTTCTCCTTTCTTAACCTTTCGGGCCGTGTTTCTACCGTGTTCTGTCACTCAAGCGTTTAATGATATAGCGTTCTTATGATCAGCAAAAAACAAGAGTTTTTTCGTCTTCGTGTTACGGACAATTGAGTTTCGATATCCGGTACGGTACTTCTTCATAGTATAAAAATCTTTATTGGCTTGAAAAAGGTGCATACAAGCTGTTGAGAAAAATAATACAAAAGTCCATATTCCTCTACAACATTAGTACTAGCACGCAAATTGTTGAACACAATTTTTAAATAAGTAAGAAGGTATTTGAAAACGCTAAAGCTTGTAACTCTATACCGTTCCCGAAATGAAGAATACCCAAGCGACGTGTGGCACTCTCCGAAAACGTTTAATTTGGTATATTCCAGGAACCGAGTTTAAGTGATTTGTTCCGCGGGATGTTGTTGGACCGTTCGGATCGGAGAGGTGACCTAGTGATTTGAATAGATTTGGAAACAAAACTCAATCAATATCAGTTTCAGTTTAAGAATTTTGGGTCGCCAGTTAGGATTCTTAGAGTTGAGTTATTATTTGGAATGATACAACACATCAGGAATGGACAAAACATTATAATGCCTATATTAGTTACTTTGTTCTGCAAAATCATAGGTATACATAGTAGAACAAAGTACATATCTTTTTCTTGGAAATTACGAGTATCATGGCCCATTAAACTTCTGAATCGCATTTTTTTTACTATTCCCTTTGTAAATATATAAGTGTTTGATCGTTCTTGGAATTCGAAATTAATGTCGGTTATTAGATTTGAGAAATTGAAAATCGTAGCAAAATAATTATTTATCCTAGATAGAAATCAAGGATAAATTTACCTATATTTTCTTCATAAAACATAGTCTCCCAAAGCTTTCCTTGTAACATCATGTAGCACGTGATTCAATTTCATGCTAATATACGTTTTTTTTTTGTTTTTAGTCTACGGTGTCAGTTGTTTTTAATATACGTTTTTGTTTTTAGTTTTTAGGTTGTATAAGTCTTGTTTTGTTTTGTATAAGTCTGTCATACAATTTTTTGGTACCCAATAAACTTAACAAAAAATAGTAACATACAATCTAATAAAACTCACCTGAGTTTCAGTAACATTCAGCAGTTTGGCCATATCCGCCCGTTCTCCTGAAGACAGGTACTTCTTCACCTCGAAGAGTTTTTCCAGCTCGAAGATCTGTCTCCCCGTGAAGGTGGTCCGCGCCTTCTTCCGCCGGGTACCAGGGTCCTCGCCTTCTTCTGACGTCATCGAGCCCTCGCCACCGAGCGGTGAACGCACGTCTTCCGTGGACTTCTTTCTTTTCACCAGTTTTGAGGGATCTGTGGAGAAAAAAACAAGGTCACTGACATAGCTCTTACAAGAGGTTCAAGTTAAAGTCAAAGTCAATAGATTTTTATTCATTGAAATCACAAGGATCATATAGAAACGTCAACTTAAAAACTAAATGAATTTAAAATTTGAAAGTGAATTTACGCCGATTCCTCGCGCTTGACCAAGCCTAGAAGAATCAGGTAAAGAAACTCTGCTTGGTTATTTTTTTTAATGATCCTTTACTCAGCTTTAGTTTTGTGCCAATCGAAGGAGGTGAAAGTCTAGATAGTATCACAATTTATTTATCCATTAAAACCATAATCACTTAGAAACGTAGTCTTTAGCTACTGCCTGTTCCTCCGCGACCAAGCCAGGAAAGAAAGGTTATTGCCTTTCTTTCCTGGCTTGGTCGCGGAGGCTAAACAAAACTAGGCTGAACAAAAGATCGCAAACCAGCAGGAGATACAGTTCAATACAGTTCATGACGGTTCCTCGCTAGATGGAGCTGATAACCAACAATCATCCGTTATGTGTCAGGGTCGGCCACGCGCGAGTAATACTTCTGGCGTTACAAGCATATATAAGTTACGGTAACCGCTTAACAAGTGGACCGTATGCTTGCTTGCCGCTTTAGTTAGGCAAAAAACTTTGACGGACAAAGGTTCTAGAAATTACGAACCGAAAGGGGCGTTCCTATAATTGATAGATGATAATTACTGCACATAAATAAATTTTTAGGAGTTACCTACTTATCTAAGCTGAAATTATTTTTTTATCTATACTAATATTATAAAGAGGAAAGATTTTTTGTTTGTTTGTTTGTTTGTATCGAATATGCCCCGAAACTACTACACCGATTTTAACCATTTTTTCACTAATAGAAAGCTAAATTATCAGGACATAACATAGGCAATAATTTATTTTCAAAAAAATAGAGATCCTTAAGAAAATTGCAATAACGTAACCCAAAGTAGCAAAATTTTGCCTATAAAATTCATTATTTGGCGCGCGCTGAGAAAACTATAGATGATACATAAAAATGATGTACTACATGATTAAAGTACTCATTAATATCTACAAAAAAGTCCACGAATATATCATACTATCATAGTTAAGTCACAATAGCAGCTTTTGTGTTCTAAAATAAATTCGATCGCCGTAGAAACAAAAGTTGGTTACATTCGTATCGTATAATTAATTCTTATTCAAATAAATAGTTTTACCATCGAGTGTATTAATGTAGCAGTAAAATACTTTTTAATTCATTCGAATCGAACATTTAATTTCGAAGTTATCACGAGTATAAAATCGAAACCGCGGGGCGCAGCTAGTTTATAATAAAGTTTACAGTTACATGGTTATGCTAGGTACATTTTATAAACCAAAAGTGGTTTGACTTAGGTGCATGTATGTATAGATTCTTCATTAAATACATAGTTAACCAGTATATACCATGTTTAGAAATGTAGGCAGATCTATGTTAAAGTAGATTAACATTAGTTACAAATCAGTCTACAGGCAGAGGACATAAAAAGTATTCACACCATTGAATGAAACAGCTGGCCGCCGCCGGTCAGTTCCTGGAACTACCATCTCGCTATCCCATATTTGGGTCATTACCTTTAGGGACTGCGAAGAAATTAGACTGCGGGGCCCTAGAGACACTTTCAAAATTAATATTATTTTAGTTCCTAGAAGGGATCGTACATGCCTACTTGTTTTTTTTACTAACTTAAGTATATTCAGTACCGTTGTCAACAAAATTCTTATGGGGAATAAGTGTGTTTTTTTACAAACTTAACTATATTCAGTACAGTCGTATACAAATTTATTATGGGAAATAAATGATAGAATAACAAAAGAATAGTATATGTAAAGTATTTTCTATCTATCTACCATTAAAAACATTTTTTAGCAGCTTACTTAGGCCTCAGACTACTAAGACGTTTCTTTTCTCTCACAAAGGGGTCTTAAACTATTTGTGATGAAAACTATGTTGAAAATCTGTTTTGTGAGAGTTTATTCCTAAAAACATATTCTATTCTCGTCTTAATTGCGACTTATAATAAATAATAAATAAATAATGCTGGACATTTTTCACACAACATCATCTAGCCCCAAACTAAGCAGAGCTTGTATTATGGGAACTACATGACTGATATACTACTTATATACTTTTTCTAAATACATACATATCATACATAGAAAAACACCCAGACCCGAGACAAATATTTGCAGATCTACAAACATTTGTCCCGTGACAGGAATCGAACCCGCAACCTTCTGCGTCTCAGGCGGACCTTCGCCCGCTGCGCCACAGAGGTCGTCTTATTGATGACTTCTACGCGATCATCCGCAACAGAACAGCATTCCTGATGCGGCGGATGCGGGGCAGCACCAACAGCTACCAAAACGAATAGTCGACAGGCTGGATGTAGACACAGTCTTCATGAGGCACTGAACAGAAGTGCACACTGCACAGTGTGCATCTTGGTCAGGTGCTTCTTGAGGAGTGCTTTTAAGGATTATTAGTATTTAAGTTACGGTATTTATTAATTATTTTTGTTAAATGATAAATTATGGCTTATAATTAATGCTGAAATAAAAAGATTTGAATTTGAATTGCATGATGATTTAAATTCCAAGTTCAAGAACTCTTCATAATGTCAAACGAAATCAAAAGCATAATAAATCATCAATTTATACCTAAATAACTATCGGTAGTTTACGATGGCCTTCAATCTGGTTCACAGCATCTAATTTCTGTTGTTCAAAAATAGCTAAACAATAAGACTCTCGGAATGAGTCGAAACTTAGTCGGTGCCGTAACCGATAGTGCGGTACGTGAAAATTCCCGTTTTTACAATACGAAACCACAATTATTTATTCTGTGTTTTTTGTGTCAGGAAAGTAAAAATACTTTCCTGGAAATTTCCACTGCTACTTTATACTCTGCTACATGGCTGAAAGGGATGTCCGGAATGAATCTTATAACCTCAAGACTATTTTCCACATTACACAAAGATTACAGACATATTTTTTTCTTTATACCTAATTCCTACCAGTGGAATAATCTGGAAATTTCCAGTTATTGTTTGTTAAGTCAGTCCAAAGTAGTTTATCAAATTGAGTGATAAAGATATTTTTTTTGGATTTTCATTTTTTTTGGTTATGAAAGGAAATTACAAGATTTTATAATAATATCCCAAAACTTAAACCTCGGCGGGACTCGAACCCCCACCGTTCGAGCCGAAACATCGGAATTTCGACCAGTCTGATAACGATATCTTGGCTTAGTTTTTACAGTCCCCGAGTACCAAACCGACGGTGGCTGGTTAAAGGTTGAATTTTTTGAATACTATAAAATCTTTTACGAGAACTGTTTACAAGCTCCTGGTGTTTGTTTTGATTACTTAAAAGATTACTTTGCAGATGATGCTACGTGAAAAATAACCAGTATACATTATTACTTTTGCCTCAATAAATGCGCTGTGATGTCGGTCGCAACATCTATTATGGCCCGACACCGCGTGATTTACCGCCGCGCGTTAATTGACGTGGTAATTATGTACAATAAGTTTGTTTTTGTCCTGTGGTAGGTTTTTATTGCTAAATGTCCAGGGATTGCGTCGGAAATATACCTAATTTCAAGAGGCTTATTCCACAAATCCCGTGCGAAGGGGATTTCTGGACTTTTTATCCAGAAATCCCCTTCCGGTACTCAAAGGGAGAGCTAAGGGGATTTGTGGACATGAGTTCCAGAAATCCCCTGATCCGTTTATTTACACAGTAATTTAAAAAAAAAAAACAAATATAGATAACTAAATAGGATAGTCTTATTTTTTTTACATAGTGTTGGAATATAAATATTGTAGCATCCTGTGTGTGGAGTAAACTTAATAGACTAGACGTGTGTAAGCACCTTCGTGGTTATGTCAAAACTCTACTGTCTGTGCTCTCCATTTAATGTGTCAGATCGAGTTATATTTTCTAAATATTAATCTCTAAATCCAAAGTCAATCCTTGTTTACTTTACTATTATTTACAGTTTATGGTACCAGCATAATATGGGTATGCCATGGCCATTTAAATCAAAGTCAAAGTCAAAAGAGATTTTATTAATTGTAATCACAAGAATCATAATAGATCTGTCCATAAATCAATGAACAGGAGCCTAACCATCAAGTCTTACTGCGATTCAATTTAGGCAAAGATGTCAAATCCAGGGGCCTAACCATAAAGTCTTATAGCGAGTCAGCTCAGGCAAAGATATCACTTTCCGCTTTGCGATTGAGGACAATATGCCGTTGTTATAGCTAAGACATTCGCAAAGCGGGATTTGGCATCTTTGCCTGAATTGAATCGCAATAAGACTTGATGGTTAGACCCCAGTACCTTATTAAGCATGTTTAATATTAACAATCGGGTTACGCCATACATTGATTTCATTTATATTGTAGCTATTTTATTTACAAAAATAAATATTTGAATGAATGAATGAAAATACTTTATTGTACACCTTAAGCAAAAAACATAATAACAAAATCTTATACTAGAGAAAATACAATGGGCGGTCTTATCGCTTAGAAGCGATCTTTTCCAGAATTCTCTTCCATTTATGGCATTTCGTCCTGTATCTATTACCTACAGAGCCATTTGTGACGTATGGTCATTAAACCTATTTAAGAACCTGTCTGAGGTCATAAAAAAAACATCACATTCCGATAAACAAGCAAACAGACAAACACCAACTCTTACCCTAAACACATACAAGTACCTACTGTCTTTAGGCAATGGTAAAGAAAAAAGTTTTGACTGATTTTTTTCAACTCATTCCGAGAGTCCTTCATGGCGAGGCTTGTATAATTCTTGTATAATTCATTTAATTTCATGCTTTTCATTTCTTTCAAATCGTGCTTATCAACTATGAAAGGAACACAGATATTAAACACCCCTGCACCTCAATGTAATGTACATTAATAAGCAAAGTAGTATACCAACCCATGAAATTACCGTTTCGACGAACTAGTCACTTTGAACTAAAATATCTGTAAATTGAGTTGGAATTTAAAATTGGATATTAGAAGCTAAATCGGTTTATACGGAAATTTTATAGGCAAAGATCTGATAGAAACCTAATTCAGGCCTCATTTGCAGACCGAATTAATGTACAGTCGAGTGCAGTCCCAATACGGCACATCGCAATGCTCGGTCTGGCCAAGTATTTTAATTGCGGACTCTCGCTAAACTGGCGAATTGATTGCGGACTTATTGCAAATGTCTCGATGTACAGTCGGTGACAAAGGGGTCCGAGTACTTTGGACTTATATTTATTTATAATCCTATCCTACTATCCTATCCTATCCTACTAATATTATAAACGTGAAAATTTGTGAGGACGTTTGTTCCTCTTTCACGCAAAAACTACTGAACGGATTTTGAACAAACTTTACAATAATATAGCTTATATATCAGAATAACATATAGGCTACTTTTTATCCGGGTACCGCGCGAGCGAAGCCGTGGGCAGAAGCTAGTTATATCATAATCTACAAATATTATAAACGTGAAAGTTTGTGAGGACGTTTGTTCCTCTTTCACGCAAAAAAACTACTGAAAGATATTGAACAAACTTTACAATAATATAGCTTATATATCAGAATAACACATAGGCCACTTTTTATCCGGGTACCACGCGGGCGAAACCGTGGTCAGAAGCTAGTTATATCATAATCATCACAATCATGAATCTCTATTCCACCAAATAATTTAAAATTTCAAAATATATATAAGTAGGTACTTAGGAAGTCTATGGAAGCTAAGTTTATTGAAATCTTACTGTTGTTTACTTTACTTTCATGTGTTTCTATCACTATTCGCTACTTTTGAAGTAACAACCGTTTTTGCACCAAATGATTCTGCAGAAAATATTGAAGGTTGTCGGTGGTTTGTGAAGCAGCGTTACCCTATGGTAAGATATCTCCATATATTTACTGTAAGAACTTACCTCCTTGTTAAATTATATGTGAGCACCAAATGTATCATTTTAAGACAAGAAATCACTTTATTATTATTATTTATAATAAAGTGATATTATAAATAATAATTATCTACACACAATAGGATCATTAAAAAGAATAAACCAGCCTTGTTTTCTTGCCTTTCTTTCCTGGCTTGGTCGCGGAGGAGCAGGCACTAGATAAAAACCGACGTTTCAAAGTGGTCCATGTGATTTTATTGAATAAATTAATTTTGACTTTGACTTTTAACTTTGACTTTGATAAAATTATGTAATTAAAAAAAATATTTAAAAAGTTAAAATCAAATTAATTTCGAATAACAAAAAAAGTATGTACGAATTTGTGTCGTGAAAAATAATCCGGAGCCGCAAATGCATTGTCATAGTAACAGAGTTATATTGTATATATTGTAACTGTAATATAATATAACTCCGTAAATAATAGACTTAAAGATAGATACAAGTAATTAGATCCGTTATTTTCCGGGAATGGAACATGTTTAGTTCGAAAAAACAAAGAAATATGGGCTAAAACATGTCTCTGTCGGTACATTTTCTCCATTAACTGGTTGTTCAAGACTGTACCTGTCACCACCCAATATTTTATTTTATCGCCCGACTGTACATGGTTCAGTCTCGCTGCCCATACAAAATTATATCAATAATGTTGGTTCTGATGGAAATACGAGGTGTTTACAGTGTACAAGCAGTTGTATCCTCGATTTATAGAATTGACTGTCAGAGACGGCTTATTTTAACTGTATCTTATTTTAGCACAATTCAATTATATCTGTGTAGCATCTCTAGATATTTACCTCCACCAATAAATTTCAATAATTATGTACTATTGAAGATTTCATTTGAAGATTTCATAGCTTATTTTAATAGCTTTCATAACAAATTCCCAAGAGATACACAAAAAATTGACAATTAACAAATTTTAAAATGTAATTTAATAAAAACTTTATAAAAAGTCCTACTTTATTGGATTATTTGGATGATAAAAAAACTTGGGATTGAAGTTGCTCCAATGCGATTAAAAATGTATACAATTTAGACGAACCTTATTTTCTAAAACATTGCAAACATTTGTTCCAGAGCGGGAAGCGAACCCGCATACGTCGCAGCTGATTACTCGTCCGCCGCGCCAGCGATGTCGTCAATGGTAATAAAATAAAATGACAAAAATATAAAGGATATTCATGACGACCTCTGTGGCGCAGAAGGTTGCGGGTTCGATTCCCGCTGCGGGACAAATGTTTGTATGTTCTACAAATATTTGCCTCGGATCTGGGTGTTTTCTATATATAATATGTATGTATTTACAAAAAAAAGTTTATAATTAATATATCAGTCATGTAGTCCCATTATACAAGATCTGCTTAGTTTGGGGCTAGATGATGCTGTGTGAAAAATGTCCAGCATTATTTATTTATTATTTATTTATAGTCTTTTAGCAAGAATAATGGTAACATAGCAGTTGGTCTAAGTTAATCTATACTAGGACTTGTGCCACACATTCAATCCATTTCGGACATGCAATTGCAAATATACATTAGGGGCGTTGCTCTAGACTTTCTCACTTCCTATTTAAGTGACAGAGTACAAAGAGTTGACGTGAATGGAAAACGGTCTCCGGGGTCTCTGGTTACTATCGGTGTACCGCAGGGATCAATTCTTGGACCATTTTTGTTCTTAGTATACATTAATGATCTACCCCACCTTGTAAGGGACGATCATGAGGTTGTATTGTTTGCAGATGACACGTCACTTTTATTTAAATTAAAGCGACGACAAACCGATTTTGACGATGTAAACAATGCAATCTCTAAGATTGTAAAATGGTTCAACGTTAACAATCTCCTACTTAATGAAAAGAAAACAAAGTGTATTAGATTTATACTGCCCAATTTTACACAAGTTAAAGCAAATATCAAAATCAAAGATGAACAGTTGGCTCTTGTGGACACCACCGTATTCTTAGGTATCACCCTAGATAATAAGCTTCAATGGGGACCTCACACTGATAAGTTATCGAAGAGACTTAGTTCTGCGGCATATGCAGTCAAAAAGATCCGTCTTTATACAGACGCTGATACAGCTAGACTAGTTTACTTCAGCAACTTCCACAGCATTATGTCGTACGGTTTACTGCTGTGGGGGAGTGCTGCTGATATCAATACCGTTTTTGGGCTGCAGAAGAGGGCTGTTCGAGCAATTTATAATATGGGCCCCA
The DNA here is from genome assembly GCA_958496245.1 of Perizoma flavofasciatum. Lineage (NCBI taxonomy): Eukaryota > Metazoa > Arthropoda > Insecta > Lepidoptera > Geometridae > Perizoma > Perizoma flavofasciatum. Next base: position 10,759,578 of record OY292439.1, on the reverse strand, counting down.
GAGAATCACTTCGCGAAAACTTTAAAGAAATAAATATAATGACATTCCCTTATCAACAGGCACCTAGATAAAAACCGACGTTTCAAAGTGGTCCTTGTGATTTTATTGAATAAATGAATTTTGACTTTTTGACTTTTATTTTAAGACATAGTTTTGTGGTAGTAGATTTATGTACCGGATCATATGCAACTTAGTCCTAAAAACTAGCTACTATCTCTAAAGAGCAACTCACGTTTCTAAGACCCAAGAATCGATTACACATCTAATCGATTAGCCGCTAGACTAGCTAAAGTGTATTCGTAGAAGTGCATGTTTCAGTCTAGGGGCAATCGGTTCTCATTAATTGTTAAGTACCTGTTAGTGGCCACACACGGTTATGTGAGAAAAGTGAGGCGAACGAGTTTATAAGGCGTAGGCTGTGTTGCATGAGCGAAGCGACAAAGCGCTTTTATATTTTTAGATTTACCCCTAGAAGGTAAACTTTAGAAAGGTCATTTTTATTATACTAGCCTCTGGCCATGCTTCGCCCACGTATGCCTATGTGCTACTAGATAATGAATAAATATTGTTCATTATTTCATTCTAAATTTCATTTTGCCGTTACGAATTTTATTAGGAACAAACATCAAAACATCCATACTTTCGCATTTATAAGATTAGTAGGATGTAGATATTTTATTGCATTTTGTTTTGACATAAGACGTCAAAAAAAGGAGTAAGACAGAGTTTTATTCACATTTTAAATTAAAATTAAAAATGGTGTCATACGTTCGGAATCGGCGTAAAGTCAAAATCTATAGATTTATATTATTTTTTATTCCAAAAACTATCGTGAACTTGACTATTCATATTGTAAAAACGGGAATTTTCACGTACTGCACTATCGGTGAAGGCACCGACTAAGTTTCGATTCATTCCGAAAGTCTTCATCAGGGTGAGTGGTCGCGATTTTCTCTTTCCGCATCACGGCACGGCGAAGTGCACGGCGTTACAATATGAATAGTCAAGTTCACGATAGTTTTTGGAATAAAAAATAATATAAATCTATAGATTTTGACTTTACGCCAATTCCGAACGTATGACACCATTTTTAATTTTAATTTAAAATGTGAATAAAACTCTGTCTTACTCCTTTTTTTAACGTCTTATGTCAAAACAAAATGCAATCAAAATATCTATATCCTACTAATCTTATAAATGCGAAAGTATGATCATATTTATAAAAAACTAAACCTGATGTATGAAGACAGTGAATTTAATTTTGAAGTGCATTTACGTCGCTTCCTTGATCATGGCCAAATCTAGAAGTATGTTAGTATTATTTAAATTAGGTACATGTCCGCGTTTTGTATAGTAGTTAGCGTTCCACGTGCCAAGTTGCAAGCCCATCGCCACTTACTGGAACACTAACCGATAAAACGTTACGTTATACGCTAATCGCTCCGCTCATGGCTCTGCCACCGGCCTATACCAACAATAAGCTCGCTGACAGCACAATTAAAGAATCACACCAGTCGTATCAATTACATGCAGTTGTATTACTGGTTATCATTTATTCTGTGCCATTACGGAGAAGTATCGCTGTTCCCATTAGTTTATTGTTCTGTGCAAAAAAGGTACAGTCAGTTACGTAATTAGCTACTTTAAGAAGATTAAGAAGTGGTTACAGATACAAAATACTTTTGCCCGTTACATCTCCGAGTCGGCAGCGAGTTAACTCTGGTGTTGCGCCTATAGATTACGGTAACCGCTTACCAACAGACGTACTGTATGCTTGTTTGACACTATAGTTGTATAAATGAAAAGTTTTCTGCATTTTGAGATTTGAGAAACATTGTTAACGGCTAATGATCGCTGTTATTTTTTGTTAACGTGTTTTTAGTTGCTATGTAGCAAAGACAAAGTCAATATGTTTTTATCTATTAAAATCACAAGGTTCTTTCTGTAATGAATGCCAGTATTTGAGAGTGTAGTTAAGTAAGTGTGTGTAAGTTTTTGCTAGGATTTTTTGTTTTTGATAATGAATTAAGATATTGTGCGTTTTGGTGTTAATAAATAAATAAATTCTAATGGTTTTAATAAGTTATATGTCAAGCAGTTGATATATTTTAATCATCATCATCATCATCAGCCTATATTAGTCCACTGCTGGACATACTACATAGCGCCCTGTCCTCAGCTTGCCGCATCCAGCATCTGGCTGCAGTGTTTCGCAGATCGTCATCCCAGCTGGCCGGAGGGCGTCCTACACTACGTTTGCCGAGTCGCGGTCTCCACTCAAGTTTACCCCAGCGGTTATCGGTTAGCGGTTATATTTTAATCAATACAAAATAAATATTTAGAAAAAAACCATAATATTTGTCTCGAATTTGAGTGTTTCTATGTATAATAACGTACAAAAAAAATAGTTTAGTTTGGGGCTAGATGATGCTGTATGAAAAATGTCCAGCATTGTTTATTTATTTAATAAAGAAACTAAGAGTCTGTTTTTTGTTGAATCTTCTAAACACAAAGAAACGATACATGAGCCCTTTAACATAATCGGTGTTTTAAAAACAAACGTATAATAAAACAGTTTTACAGTAAAACCATGGAAACCGCGAGCGAACGGTGTAAATCTTATACAAACAGACGACGGACGTATAATCTCTATATATCAGCCACAGCTGGGAAGATGAACAGCACCTGCGGGCTCAGTCACAGACCGTTCAGATAGCTGAACAACTATGGTCCGTTCAACAACATAATAACGGATGGTTAGGTCCTAATCTAACCTTTTTGACACATATTTTGATAGGAATCTGTCAACATAATCAATGGTTAGACTTGACCATCCGTTTTTCGTCAGTGAACTCAAGCTTTAATGTTTACAAATTCTGCAAATATTTATTATTTTAATAAGATTTTAATGTCAAATGTTTGTAGTGGAAAATAATCCGTCGGTTAATTATCAGATACCTAATACTTAATTTCTAATAACCCGAAAACTCGAGCGGGACTCGAACACGAAACCTCCCGCTTGGGACCAACTAAGCCACGAGATCGGTACCAGCCTGGGCAACATTTTTGGGATGTCTCGTCTCAAAGCGCCGATATTTCTTGACTTTTCCATTAAGTGTGAGTTATGGTTATATAAGTTTATTAAATACTCATAAAGACGACCTCTGTAGCGCAGTGGGCGAAGGCCTGCCTGAGATGCAGAAGGTTGCGGGTTCGATTCCCGCTGCGGGACAAATATTTGCATATAATTGTCGCGGGTCTGGGTGTTTTCTATGTAAAACATGTATGTATTTACAAAAAAAAAATACATAAGTAGTATATCAGTCATTTAGTTCACATAACACAAGTTCTGCTTACTTTGGGACTAGATGACATTGTGTGAAAACGTCCAGCATTATATTTATTTATAATGAGCTTAACAATTAACAAATATAACTAATTAATTACTAGTAATTACAAGTATTAATATTACAAAGATCTAGCGGTTAAAATGTTATCAGAGACATTTTTCTTTTTGTGAGTTAACACTTTAAAAACTAATCAACAGCTATTAATTAAAATTATTTAAATAAAATCTGTCAAAATAAATGCATAGAATGCACCAGCTGCTCTTGGGGATGTGTCTGAGTAGATTTAGCACCGGAAATTTTAAATTTTTAATGAGGAAACTGTAAAGTGTATAATTAATGGCGGCGACTTCACACGACTGGACGGATTGATGTCGACGCAGATTGACAGCTCATCTATGAGGCACATACCACGTGCCACAGATTGCACGAAACTAGTAAATCTGTTCGAACATAAAGGGCACAACACAAAAGAGGACTAACTAATCACAATACAGGTTCTCCTAGGCTGGCAGTTAGTGCTCTTAAGCCTGACATCATAGTCGGGGGTTGAACAGTCCCCCAAAATCCATCATTCAGCATTCGCCTTATGGCTGGATGCATAAAGATTCGCGCTTGAATTTTTACTTAGCGCCTGAATAGTCCCCTGGGGAAGCCCCTATTTGACTATGAATTCGGGCCTTACAAACATTTTAAGTATCAACACTATTTAACGGCCCAAACATAATGACAAATTGAAAAAATAGGTAGTTCGATTATACCTACTCAGATGGACGGACCTACTTAGGTATACATTTGTTATATACTTTTGGTATCAATTTTCAATAAACTTTTGAATTTTGAATTTTTGGAATGTTCATTTTTAGGGGTCCGAAGGCAAATGACGAAACTAGAACCCTTTTGCTAGGTACATCTGCTTTGCCCCAACAATGATGTCATCTGTAGATGACACTGTGGGTAAAATATTTATCTAACATTGTTTGTAACTTATAACTTTATTTATGACTGTTTTGATTTTATTTTAATTTATTGTTTTAAAAAAACTGCTTCAACTAAATAATACTTTTTCTTCATCACAAAACGTATCTATTATATCACGTTTTAAACGTTGGTAAGTTTTATCTACTAAATGGCATACCAAATATGACTGTAAATATGGCTTCATACATTAAAATCACAAGGATTAATAATCATATTATTAGTCCTACTTCCTACTAAAATAATAAATGTGAAAGTCTGTGTGTGTGAATGTTTGTTACCACGTATCTCCGTAACTACTAAACCGGTTTTGATAAAATTTGGGATGTAGATAGTTTAGATTCTGGAATAACACATAGACTAATCTTATTTTCGAAAATCAACCCCTAAGGGGGTTAAACAGGGTGGTAAAGTTTCTATGGAAAATTTTATTCCTTGGTTTGATGCGCTCAAAACTCGGTACAAATAAACTTGGAAATAAATAATGAAACAATTATGTTTTATTTTTTCAAAACTACCCTTTGGGGTTGTGCAATTGAGTTCTAAACTTTGTATGGAAAATTGTAATCCTTGGTTCGATTCATTCAAAAGTTAGTGGATATAGTTTGAAGCCTGGAGACGGTCATACGCTACTTTTATTAACATACCACGCGGGCGAAGCCGCGAGCAGAAACTAGTATAATAAAACTACTATAAAAACAGTAAACATCAAATTATCTACATAAAATAAAACTAGGAAAAGAAAACTGTTTTCCACTCGTAGTAATAAAACCGCAATAAAGTATTTACAAGTATAACTTTTTATATAATTATTAACTGCAACTTCACTGATTTGTATTCCATATATAAATTAATATCTAATCATAAAATTGCCTACAATTTCTTAAGTGTGAATACCCAACGACTCAATAAAACCTCGTTTGGTATCGATGAGTTGATGCATTTCATTCGGAACTACTTTGAGTGGATTCTCTCATAAACTCCATTGACAAACCGCCCATCAACTCACTCTCCCATCTACAATGGATAGCTATAAACCTATGGCCCAGTTGTAAATTACAGCGACTTCAAAAGACTTCCTAGTTATTTAGTGGGCCGTTCGCGATGATGTGTGTCGCAGTTTATTGGGAATTAATTAAAATGTGAGCCATTATGAGCGGAGTATACCTAATTACTCATAGGTACTCAAGAGACCCATTTGGAACGAACGAAATGGACACCACAGCTAATACCTACAGCATATAATATATACATTCCTAATGTATATTAATATATAATATACATTAGGACGTTCTTCTACCTTTAGAACGATGGGGTAGAGGCCGCCTACCTGCAACGTGGTGGACTTTTGAAGAAAGCTCTGATAGACAAGAGAACAACCCAGGACAGAGCGTCCTAGCGCAAAATCCTAAGGAGAGCCGACCCCGCCTAACGCGGGAATAGAAAAAGGAGAAGTTCTTGGGAGCTAGTGGGCAAACTTTATTAAAGACTAGCTTCTGCCGACGGCTTCGTCCGCGTAGTATCCGAATGTAAAAAGTGGCCTATGTATTATTCTGATGTATAAGCTATATTACTGTAAAGTTTCATCAAAATCCGTTCAGTAGTTTTGCGTGAAAGAGTAACAAATATCCATCCTCACAAACTTTCGCGTTTATAATAGTAGTGGGATAAAGATGTCGATAATTTTATTTTCAATTTGCATGAATTTATTGAATTGATGCTTAAACGACAGCAAAAGAAAATTTGTTCATTTTGTATAACAGAAATGTTCACGTACCTACCGTTCTATCGACTAAATTTTGACTTATTCTGAGAGTAATTTTATGTAAAATTATTTGAAGCGGCAATGGGTTTGCAACATTTCACACGTTGCTAACTACTTGCAAAACGCAGGCATGTGCAAATGGAATTAGGACATGCCTTTGACTACCCCTTACTTGGTCTCCTCAAAAGATCTTTGCACTGGGTATCAGAGGATGCCTACCATGAGGACTACAATCATGAATGAGTTTATTTAACAAATCCCTTTCTTTTAAATTTGTTCAAACTCTACCTCCTGGCCTTAAAACCTTTCCAAGTACTCTCCAAACAAAAGTAAAAGCTTATCGTGTTAAATAATTATTGGTACTTATAAATCGATAAGTCATGATTCGAATCACGAATCATTTCTCAAAACTAACGTATAATCACTTAGTACACATCAATGTTAAAACAAATTATATACTTTGAGCTATGACAATAACGTTTATTTTACCGTAAATATTACAAATGTTTCATGTCAATATACCTCCGATTACCAAACGATGTATACTATAATCGAAAACCAATCAAATCTGTCTCTCTCGTTGCATAATTTTAAAGTTGAATTTACAATGTGTCGATATTTATAACGGAATGAGTTTGGTTAAGCAATACTTTATCGTGAATCTTTCATTTTAAATTGATGCGAATGAAATGTGAATTGGTTTCGATTACGCTTTTAACGATGTGTGAAAGAATGACAGAGCTTATATTTTGCAGTGGCCTACGTCAATTCGTTGTCCCACGACGCAGGGAACTGGTGTTTGGAGTAAGGAGTTTTTCGTCTGTTATTTTGTTTATATATAACCTTTTTTGTTATGAGGTTTCTTGCAACCGATTGGTATGACTTCGGAGGAACGCAACGCGTGACTAGAGGGCGCTGTAATAAATGCTGGAAAACAAGAATCAGAGGTTTTTAAGATAAAATCAACTTATTGATGCGGCTAACATTTATTTATAAATCTAACTGTTAGATTACCCAAATCTTATATTTTGTCACCAGGTATGTACTGTCGATACACCACTGTCCTTTATCGTTCACGTCAATTCCTGTCCATCCAAAGGTTGTCTGGAAGAGATCGATATAAGCGATAAGACCGCCCATTGTACTCTCGCGATTAGCTTTTAATTCGATCTGTTTGAAATTGTAAGCAACATGTTATGTGGTGTACAATAAAGAGTTATCTATCTACCACATATTTTAGGACTTTAGACATATTTTACGACCAAAAACTATCGTGAATTTCATTTCATTTATATTGTAAAAACTGATTTTTTTACGTACCATACTATCGGTGAAGGCACCGACTAAGTTTCGACTCATTCGAAGTCTTCATCAGGGTTAATGATCTTGACTCTCTCATGAAGACTCTCGGAATGAGTCATAACTTAATTGGCACCTTCACCGAACGCTACGTGAAAATTCGATAGTATGTTACGTGTTCTTACAATATGAATATTTTACCACCCACTTTTATGAGGACCCATATCCTGAAATACAAGTAAGATTTACAACCCCATGTGTTTTCCACCTCTATGTCTATGCAGCGTCCCCTAGTGACTTGTGGCAGTAAAACCGATGGATAAGAACCATCCTTGATGTCATTCAAATCAATTGCAAAGAACCGCATCTAAAACGAATCCCCGCTGCCGGACAAATTGTTACGGTACTGGGTATTGTGGCAATGCTCCTAACCACGATACCCGTAGTTTCTTATACTAATAATAATAAAAAAGTATCCCATAATATTTTTGAATAGACTACAAAAAAGTACTTATATAAAAAAATCATAATTCTATTAATTACCAGTTAAATGCTACTTTTTTGTTAATTATCCTCAGCCAAATAATAGTTGAAACTCAGTTTAAGTGCTGATAAATGAAGATTCAAACAATTTGACTACAAACAGACAAGTAAGAGCAGAGATCAAATATAGCGTTATAATCGTAGCCTAAACAAGGAGTCGACTCTGCAAATTATAGTGGAGCGTATCGGCATTCGTCGCAAAACCAGCTGAGGCACTAGGGCTGCCACGCATTTACACACTAAATTATTGTACAATAAAAAGTATGCTAACTGAAGATTATCTTTAAAAAAACGGCTAACTGCGATTGCCTTCCTTCGACTATTGCAGATTTTACTGACGTTTCGTAGCTAATAGTAGCTTTTTATCATAAGCAAAATGAGCTACAAAATTAGCTAAACGTTAAGAAAATCGACGAAAAACAGTGATAATTAACCGTTTTATCAATTTTCAAAAACGATTGTTTCAAACTATTTTTAAAAGCGGTAGTTTTAGACATCTCGTTATAACTTATTAGAGTTAGATCTTTCTAATTTCAATATGTATTGAAAGAACCTAAATTTTTAAGATTCAGATTCAGATTCATTTATTTGCTTGAACACAATGTATACAATAGGTCTTACGATAAATAAATAACAAAGTTCAATTATGTTCTACCATATCAAATAGCATGAAAATATAAAAATATACAAAATATGTCGAAACAAATGTCAAAGTTAAATAGTAATTTAAAAAATGTAAAGACATTTGATTTTATCAATGCTATCATACCAAAGATCTCGAGCGCCTGAATAAATACTAGTACTTACACAACACAGTCTATTTTCAATTTGACAATTTTAACCGGAATTCCTGAATCTACAGCCCTAAATTGACAACTTAAATACATCACGACATTGAAGCAATAACCCCGCTTAAGCACGCTCCAGCCAATAATCCGAATAATATTTTCTAAAAATAAATTGGCAACCCTAAGCGCAGCTGTTTCGACCAATAGCTTATTGCTTGGACGTTTCAATACCAACTTACCGTCGCTTTTCCGTCGCACTTCTGTAATTGACATAGAGTTCAGAATAAGTAGTTTTTCAATTCAGAAACTACTCGCTCGATTAAAACAACGATACGATACGAGATTGCGAGAGGCCTCTGTCACTTCAATTGGACTTTAATGTCCTAAAGCTATTGAAAATTACGTATCGTATGCAGTATTCGGGCTTAAGCTAATTTCTTTAAAAAAAACAAGTTACGAGTAGCTAATAATAACGATAATAATTAGTATTTTTTGATATTTTTACCGGTGACGACAGAAGTAAGTATATGCGTTTGCTCTAAAAGGTTATTTTTTTATTATGTTTGTGTGTTATCATTTAACTCCGAAACAGCTTCTCCAGTTGAAATGCAATCTTTTAAATCGATTTTTATAATTCAAGAAGGGTTCCTAGATAGATTGTATCACCACAAGTCTCTGCAATGTCATGAAAAGTATGTATGCAGTTCCAAAAGTGTGCAAAAATGTTCTTTGTTAAAGTCACATCCAACACAGTTAAAGTCACATCCACACAGTCCAACTGATGGAAAGCAGTTACATTGACATTTGCAACACAGGGGCGCTAACGAGATAATACGCCTAAAATACTTTTTGAAATTGACTGTTGAAAAGGAAAACATGAGTCTTTGCTTGGTCGGGTTTTTAAAACAGTTTTGAAACCAATTAGTATCGTTGAAGTGAAACGAAACGTTAGTCCTACTACTATTATTTCTCGTCTCGCAATGAGATCGAAATAGGGCTCTAATCGCTTCTGCGAAAATCCGGAATAGGTTTAATACCGATTGACAAATAGATGGTAAGTGGTAGGCGGACGGCCAAACACCCTGTAATTAGCTCCTGCAGTAACATTGGAGATGGTTCAAATGAAAACTACTGTGACTACGAATGGCAACAAAGAATTTTTAGTATTTTTTTTTCTAAATACGGACAAATTCGAATATGCTCATACCTGGAGGTGGCCTCAAACTAAGTTTAAAAAAGGAGTACAGATTAAAAAATGTTACCTAAAAAGGCGGCTGGAACCAGTTGCAGAAAAAAGACAATCTAATCAGTCTAATTAAAAAATATAATGGAGGCACCGACTAAGTTTTACAATATGAATATTCGAATTCACGATAGTTTTTTTGGAGTAAAGTCAAAGTTCATTTATTCAATAAAATCACAAGGATCACTTTGAAACGTCGGTTTTTATCTACTGCCTGTTCCTCCGCGATTTTCAAGTTTCAATTCCATTATATGTATTTAAATATAATGGAATCAAAACTTGATATAAAAAACTGAACTAACAAGATTGCACTAGCCACATATTCATGGAGCAGTCAATTCTAAAAATCCGTGGTACCACAGTTCTTGTGGTACGACGGTTCTTGTGGTTCTTGATACCCAAGATACAGGGAATTTTAGTGTGGAATCAGGACTGTATGTGTCCATTGGGTGTTTATTAAGTGATATATTTATTGAAACTATTAACTTTTTAATTACTTTTTACTTGACCACTCAACGTCTATGTAATATACAACAGGCACTCCCGAAATAAGCATAGCGTCCAAAAGTCAAAGTGCCACTAATTAACGACCATCAATATAAACCACACGCAGTTTCCCCGAAGGCTATAAACCGGCCGATTGTAAATCACCGTCAATTAGAGTAGAGCCATTCGCGCTAAGTGCTATTTTCTTCGGGAGGATAATAATTTTTATCGATACATTGCAGCTGGTTTTACAGCTCATTGTTTGTTTGCGTTTGTTAATTTTTGAGAATCGTTCAACGTATGGTGGTAAGATTTATGCAATGAAGAAGTCAGGTTCTGGAATAAACTACCATTTGAAATTAAAAAGGTAGACTCTAACGAATGCATCAAAAGATTAACTCGCAAACACATCCTTAATGTGTTTTTTTCATAGTTTATCTATCCTTCCTTAAACTATTACGACCTTCTTATCTTTTTGCTTTTGCTATTATTATTTATATGTATAAGTATAAGTGCCTATATATACCGGGTGTAATAAGACTACTCCCGAAAACTTCGGGGAGTGAAAGTACCCATCAATATGAACAACTTTTACTATGGAACCAACACTGTGAACGTGAAAAAAAAACAGCTGTTTCATACTAAAGTTACCTACTTGGTACCTAACTTTTTTTTTTTATACGAGTATATACAATATTTATAGCGCCCTCCGAAATCGTTTTAAAAGAAAGAACCTATCCTTGGAAAAGGCAAACGAAATGGGAAACTATCGCATTGCAGTGCACAAAATGGCAGCATGAACTCCGGAAGCAGTTTCAATATAAATTATTGAATATCCGTGTGACAGCAGAGTGCATAGATAGCATACTAACCTATTTATACACATAAAAAAATTGAGATCAATTTGAAAACTTAACATGTTTTTATATTGAAATATTATTTTCTATACTAATAATATAGCTGAAGAGTTTGGACACGCTAATCTGTAGAACGGATTTGAAGATATATATAGAAGGCTATATAACATCACGCTATGATCGTTAAGAGCCGAGCAAAAGAAGTAATAGGCCGTGGCCTAGCTAGTTAAATATATACGGAGATATTATGTTTTTTTAGTGTTAAATTATGTATATCTAAACAAATAACGCTTCCACGCGTTGCCTCCCATATAATATCTTAAAAACATTTACAGAATTTATGTGAAAATATGCCAGTCGCTTTTTAAGCATTTTGTAAGAAACAACCAATTTGATTTAGATAAAAAACTCACAATGGAAACATTCAATAAAAAAACACTAACTTCTTTTAAAAGTCGGTTAAAAAAACATGCCTTTTCTTTTCTAGGCAGTGGCGGAAATCGGTAGAAACTTCGCTTGTTAACCTAACCATAGCTATAAAACTACGTAAGAAATGCCTAAAATTGATATAAATTGATAAAACTGATATTTTCATTGTATTTTTAGATTCTAGATTATAGCCTTTAGTGCACTTTAAAAAACCCTGTTAATTCATTTAAACGATTAGGCGATTTATACAGTGATAATTTTTATCAGCTTTGAAAGATAAATGAATGCAAAATAATGATATAGTTTGCACTTGCAAAACAATTAGCAAAATTAATTAGGCCCTGGCGAAATAAACAGTGTCTCTAAAATATAACTTTTGAACTATCATGGTTTTGAACATAATTTTTATAAAAAACGGGATATTTACCATGATTTGTGAGTTTGAATATTGCCAAAAATACCACTACCACTACCAGTTAGTGGAAGTGGTATTTTTCGCAATAAAAGAGTGAGAAAGAGGGTAGATCGATTTGTCTGCCACTAATATTCATAACCCGCAAATACTTCAGTTCCTCCCGTGATCATGGTACATGCAATTGTGCCGATATATCGGGAAACATTCAAACTCACAAATCATGGTAAATATCCCGTTTTTTAGTAAAAATTAGTGCCTCTATGATTCACTAACACTTTTTTTTATAATATCAAGGTGGCAAACAAGACACTTTATTTCAGTATTTTTTTTAACACATTTTATGAAAAGTGGTCATGTATTGTACGCATAAATAAATTAAATAAATAAATAATGCAGGACATTTTCACACAGCATCATCTAGCCCCAAACTAAGCAGAGCTTGTATTATGGAAACTACATGACTGATATACTACTTATAAACTTTTTTTTTGTAAATAGTACATACAAGTATTATATATTTATTAATTTAATAATATTATTGTATTTGTTATGTTTGTGACTAAAATGTCCAGTTAACATTTTACATGTAAATTTACCAAATTGTGACCTACCTATGTACCTGTCAATGACGAAGTCCCTATTCGTTTGAAATAAATAAATACTGAACGCTATTACATGGGATAGCCTTACCTTTACAGTTCTTGTCCTCATCCATCCATGAGCTGTTCTTCGGCACCGACAGGTTCAAAGGCTGGTCTTCCTTGAACCCGTACACCTTGTCCAACTCACTCTCACTAGTCCTCACTCGCTGCAGCAGCTGTTCTTGCAACCTGTTCTTATTCAACTTCCTATCTTCCACTTGGAACTTTGAGTCCTCTACTTGTACACTCTTTTCTTGAAAGCGCTTTATACTCATCAGCTGGCTCACTTTCTTCAACCCTAGGATATACTCTATCGTGTGTGGGGTGGGTCTTTTTGGGGGTTTTCCGTAAACATGTGGATGCCATGACGGCTCTGAAGTCTCCTCTCTTTTTTCACTATCATCGCTTTTTTCTTCAACGTCAACGTGTAGAGATTCTTCATCAGCTATAACCAGCTCCTTTTCGTCTTCGTCAACGACTATCTTGGCTTCTGGGCTTCTCTCACAGTCGTACCCTGAGTCGTTGGCGAGATTCTGATCTAGATGATCTTCGATCAGGTCCGAGTAAGAGACCACGGTCTGCATATCTTGGCTACTCATGGGTGTAATTATTCCCAGAATATCATGTTTATTCTTATGATTGGATCATTTAATAGTCCACTTTGGATAGATGAAGCCTTTGAAGATGTTCACAGCTTTGAAGTAGTCGCTTCCTGTAACAAACAGACAGACATTTAGTAAGGATTGACTGAGATTGCCTTTGATATATGTAATGGGTTTGATTGTAGAAATAGATGCGAAAATGAACTATTCATCTTAATTGACTCAAAACGGAACCGGTTCAAACGCTTTTGCACAAAACATGTACTGTTTATATCATTTAGATCCGTGGCCTATTTAGATATATAAAAGTTATTATTAATTGTGTTTTTTTCTTTCCGTTATATTTTCTTGCACCGTTTAGAACGCACTGTCCATTGAAGAAAATCCGTAGTAACCATATCAATGCTCCAGCGACCCATAAAGAAATGTATCATACTACGCTCGCTACAAAAACCGCCAAATTGCACCGATAAACAAAGCCCAAGTACTTCACACCACTTCCAACTTTACTGCCAGTAGGTAAAGTGCAAAACTGAACAGAAAGTGCCCCCCTCTGATTCACGCACACATGGATAAAGGATCAACTCTCATCGCAGTTGATTGATTTTTATTGGAATGACAGATCAGGGCTCGCACTGACTCACAGCCGACTGAGATAATGGTTTGCTTACATTTTAGGAATACGCTGAAAATGATCCAATACCTACAGGCTAAACAATGATTATTGGTCTCAAGAACGATGTATTAGATTGTCCTTCTACTATATTATAATATTATAAACGTGAAAGTTTGTGAAGATGCATGTAGGTATGTTTGTTACTCTTTCACGCAAAAACTTCTGCACGGATTTTGATGAAACTTTACAGTAATATAGCTTATACATCAGAATAACACGTAGGCTACTTTTTATCTGGAAAACATGCGGGCGAAGCCGTGGGCACATGCTAGTTTTATCTATGTGTGACTTAAAAACCGTGTGGTGAAAGATGAAAATCCACACGCAAATTATAAAATATTTACCCGGTCAATTCAATATCACAAAGAATCCTCTACATTCAAAGATTGTTTGGAAGAGATCGCTTTGTTTATTTCATAGGTATACAATAAAGTTTTTCATTTATTCATCAACAATGGAATAAATCCTCAGTCAATCGTTTAATTTTTTCGTTTATAACATTTAGTTGACCATAATCCCCCTGATGGAAAGTGATGAAAATTTCCGAAAGCGGAGCACGAAGGTCTAAAAAAACCTGTTCACTCTTGCCTAAGAGACACTTGTTATATTTTTCAATTCCAAATTTTGAGCAATTTCACATTTTAATTAACCGAACACCCAATAATTTTCTAATGCATTTTATGATATTTGTAATCTACCCACTTTACTTTATCACCTTGCAAAGTTTAATCGACTCATTTCAGAAATTACTCCGAGGTCCTGCAATGTAATTCCTCGTTGATTAGACTACATCATGCGACAACCCTAGCAGTATTAAATTGGAACAAAGACAACCTAGACTACCTAACCTACCGTAGGCTAGGTACGCCTACGGTTATTTTAAACGATTCAACCGATCAACCCCGTGTCAAATAAGTCTAACATTACAGTATTTAGTTCTCTATCACTGGTTAATATAAAATCTACACTGTTTAAATCCTACTACTATAATATATGCGAAAGTGTGCGAAGTGTGGGTGTGTGTGTGTGGGTGTGTGTGTGGGTGTGTATGTGTGTGTGTGTGGGTGGGTGTGTGTATGAATGTTTGTTACCACGTATCTCCGTTACTACTAACACGATTTTGATGAAATTTGGAATGTAGATAGTTTAGGATCTGGAATAACACATAGGCTTATTTAATTTTCGAAAATCGACCCCTAAGGGGTATATAATAGGGCGGTAAAGTTTCTATGAAAAAAAATTTTTCGCTCAAAACTCTGTACAAATAAACTTTAAAATAAATAATGAAACACGTATTTTTTATTTTTTCAAAATTACTCTTTGGTGGTGCGCAATTGAGTTCAAAACTTTGTATAAATTGTAATCCTTGGTTCGATTCATTCAAAAGTTGGTGGGCATAGTTTGAAGCCTGGAGACGGTCATATGCTACTTTTATTAACATACCACGCGGGCGAAGTCGCGGGCAACAACTAGTAATAAATAAATATGTAAATAATACTGCTGGACATTTTCACACAGCATCATCTAGCCCCAAAGTAAGCAGAGCTTGTGTTATGGGAACTACATGACTGATATACTACTTGTATATATATTTATGAGTTGCTGATTTTATTTTTTCTAAACCAATTAATTACTGACCCGCCTGCATGTAATTTGAATGAAATCCATTAAAATAACGCTTTGTAATTTTATCCAACACTTTCCAAACCGCTGAGTCTACGATTATTCTTGCACTTATTATGTGTGTATTCGATCCTTTATCAAGTTATTCAATATTTGCATATACTTAAAGTATATTATGGCTTGGCTATGTTGTGTGTTAATATAATGTAGGGCGATTGATTGACGTCAATGGAAGGAGCCATGTTAGCAAATTAATTAGCCAAGATAATAATCATAACGCGGGTTCAGATTTGGTTTCATCACAATGGAGTTTCAATATAATAATGATAAATTATAAATACTAACAGACATAATAATATTTAACTCCTGACCCAACTGTGATCCCCTATGTCGTGGGTATCAAAAACTAAAAGGACCATGGTACCACAACAATCAGATCTGATATCAGCTTAACATACAAACATTAACGCAGTGGGAAACGAACGCGTATCTTTGCGTCTAAACTGGCTACTCGCCTACCGCGCCACCGAGGTCATAAATTCTATTAACAAAATCAAAGGCAAATAAAATGGGATTTTTAATCGTTTAAACCATAAGGACGACTTTGAGTGAGCCCCCAAAACAGTTGTTTGAAAGATCCTTAATGATTAACATAATAATTATAATCTGGTGCAAATCGAAGAAGGTGAACTAATTAATATCTTCACTTAGACAAAAACCGGTACATGTCTTTGGCACCGAGATTTCTATGAAAAATATCAGTAAGACACGCTTGCCTTAGCTTTGCCTAAGCTCAGTGGACACGCTAAAGTTTTTGCCTGTGCTTAGTGCTAACGGATTTATTCGAGGAAAAGTTATGCAGCGTTTTCATAACTTTTCCAAAATAAAATAATCAGGAGATTAACATCATTATAATGTGGTGCAAATCGAAGGTGAACAAATATTTTCACTTAGGCAAAACCCGTACATGTCTTTGGCACCGAGATTTCTATGAAAAATATCAGTAAGACGCGCTTGCCTAAGCTTTGCCTAAGCTCACTGGACACGCTAAAATGTTCGCCTATGCTTAGTGCTAACGAATTTATTCGAGGAACGTAGCGTTTTCATAACTTTTCCAAAATAAAATCTTAGCAACAAACACCAAAGCGCGTCATGTCAGTCGGTGTTATCAACCCAATAAAAACCTTTTGAACCCAGCTGTCATCAAAACCGTTCCGTAAATTAGATTGACGAAATCAAAGAGGCACAACAAAAACTGTCCAGGAAATGTAAGATATTTAACGCATTCGGAAAACAGTTTTCGCGAGGATGAGAAACATGTTTTATTATAATGACGTAAAGTTTTAATTTGTAGATGGCGGTAGTATCAAAGGCCACACAAGTCGTTTTTAGAGTCCGCGAAAGGTCGGTCGGTGTAAAACCGGACGGTTAGACCAAAAAAAGCCGGACGAAATTAATTTTAAATAATGTGATTTTACTTATCACATTTGTATATATTCTCTCATCTAATCTTATCTTAATTAAAATAAACTAGCCATGTCAGCAGATAGAATGAATTATTTTATACTAGCCTATAAAATAAAACATATGATATAATAATTTAACGCTGAATTAAGAAAATTGTAAATAACTAAATGATCCAATGATGATTGATAAATTCGAATCAATGAAATTAAAAATCTTCTTTTCCTTCACTATTTAAGTACACCAATAATTGGTGTACTTAAAAAGTGAAAAGTTTACAAGAAGTTTAATTATTAAACCCCTTGTAAACCCTCTTACAGTCCGCTTCATCCAAAGGTTATCTGGTAGAGATCGCTATTTAGCGATAAAACCGCCCATTGTACAACATTGTAAAGTTTGTAGTACTTAACTAAGCTGATGTGTTAGAATAAAGTATGTTCTATTTATCTACCTTTATTTGTTTTATTTTTGATATGCCAGTCTTAAATACTTTATTTTCACTATCGTCATTCAAAAGTCTAATATTTTGCCGGACAAAGGTCTGGCATCTGAACAAAGCTTGACTTCCCTAGTCGACTTCCCTAGCTTTGCGATGCCGCCCGCGCCGCGCCTTGATCGATTAACGTCATATTCGATCACGGACATGATTGGCCGGACATGGTTCCACTGTCCAGGATACGACGCATAATCTAATCTTACTTCATTAAAAAGCTTACCGGCAAGATTGTCTTCTACATATCTAGGTACCTTTTTCATATTTTAGGCAGACGACAGAGCGCTGCTCCGAAACTATGACACGCCTCAAACATATCAATTTAAAAAGAAAATAACAATTTATGTAGTTAAGTACCTAGATTTTTTTTATACTTCCAATGTTGCAAACAAGCCTACCTGGGGGTCAAGACAAATACCACTTTCTGTTGACGTTAACGCCTGCGGAAAGATTGCATTGTATGGGAATGACATTAGCTGCGGAAATGTCACGTGACAGCTGCCAAGTTTTACCTTGACAAATTTGCGTTAGCGTGAAAGGAAAAGTAAGCGTGATATATTTGTCTAGCCCCCCTGGCATTGGTAAGCGGTTACCGTAATCTATGGACGTTTGCAACACCAGAGACATAATACGCGCGATGCCATCCATTAAAAAAAGTTAAAAACGCCCTTTTCAAAGAACGTATGACGTTCTTTGATCATAAATCCTACTAATATTATAAACGTGAAATTTTGCGAGGATGGATGTTTGTTACTCTTTCACGCAAAAACTACTGAACGTATATTCATGAAACTTACAGTAATATAGCTTACACATCAGAATAACACATAGGCTACTATTTATCTAGATATCAAGCGGGCGAAGCCATGGACTAGTAATAAAATAAAATAAATAATGCTAGACATTTTTCACACAGCATCTAGCTCCAAACTAAGCAGAGCTTATGTTATAGGAACTTTATGACTGATATACTAATTATATTATTTTTGTAAATACATACACATTATACATAGAATACATCCAGACCAGAGACATATATTTTCGGATCATACAAATATTTGGCAAAACCGCGGCCATGAAGCCAAGCCACTTCCAAATGTTTGGAAGTGCCTCTATCTACCCCCTGCTTGTATACTAGTTGGTATGTATCTGATGATGTCTAACATAAGATAATCAGATGTCATATTATAAGTACCTAATCAGAATGTTGCGACATAATACTAGATTTTTTCTCCTACATTATTCTTAATTTTCTACTGGATCAATCCTGTGCCCATTATCAGTCTTACCCGACATGATATCTCTATGCCTTTCTATAATATCAAATGAAATGTAAATTATCATAATAATCAGTTAGTTGGGCAGTAACAATCGATATAATTAATACATGAATACATACTTATGCTTTATCGTTTAATGAAATGTTTAAACTATTCCATGATAAGCCTTATCTATCGATTTAAGCAATTGCTAGTACGCAAAACAATTTTAAGATAGTTGACTAGATGAAACACCGATAATACGAATGTATTAGTGTCTCTTTCTTTAATTAATAACTGTCTCGATTCTCTTGTACACTAAACTAAACTTAAGTTATCGCTCTCTATAATTAACAGTAACAAAAGAAAGACTTAGCATGAATTTTAGTGCTGTCAAATAAGTCAGATTTAAGTTTTCCATACAAGTCGTCATTTCAAAACCTGCTGACTATAAACACGAAAAAGTGACTCGTTAACTAATGTCAGGCGTAAAATTATTGCCATCTCTTTCTTGAATGCACTACAAGTAAAAAAGAACGAGAGTTTAAATTAAGTTGCTGTACTAGAGAATTGTTAAGTGTTAAGTTACAAACTACCTTATGAGAATGTTTTTTGAATGCGAATGCGTGCGAAAAAACGTATTAATTGCAGTAACTTCGTTGCACAAATGGTATGGTCTTCACTTACAAGCGTGACACGTGACCCATGAACACAGTTCAGGGGTCTACCTAACAATCAAGTTTTATAGTGTTTCAATTCATTCAAACATGTTAAATCCTGGTTTGCAGTTGATGGCGTTCTGACGTTGTCGATTCTGTAGTACACTAACTAAACTTGATTATCGCTCTCTTTTACTGATCGTGCAAGCAAGAAAGAGATAGCTACAATTATAGTGCTGTCAAATTAGTCAAATTTAAGTTTTCCATATAAATTTAGTCGTAACTTCAAAACATGCTGACTATAAACACGAAGAAAAGCAGCACGTAAACTAATTTGACAGGAGTAAAATTCTTGCCATCTCTTTCTTGCGTACACTATCAAGAAAAGAGAGCAACAGTTTAAATTTAGTTTAGTTAGTGTACCACAGAATCGAGGCCAATATCAAAGCGGGATTTGACATCATTGCCTTAACTGAATCGCAATAAGACTCGATGGTTAGGCCGCAGTTCAGTTAAGTTTTGAATGCGAAATAATCGGAGTGATTCAAAAGCGATACACAGTGAACAGTGAAGTGTCTATTTGCGCGATATATAATACAGTGTTTAAGTATTTTTCGTTCTGTGTATTTTTGAATACAGTGTTAGTTAGGTATAGAATTGGAATTCATTATTTTATCCCAAACTAGTAGCTTGTAAGAATACTTATCTTGACTAGTAAAAGCAGCATAAAATCCGACTAATATTATAAACGGTAAAGTTTGTGAGGATGTTTGTTCCTCTTTCACGTAAAAACTACTGAACGGATTTTGATGAAACTGTACAGTAATATAGCTTATACATCAGAATAAAATATAGGCTACTTTTTATCCGGGTACCACGCGGGCGAAGCCGTGGGCAGAAGCTAGTTACAAATAAATGGTCAGATAGACACTATAACGTTACGCCAGACAATCTAGCGTTGCACGTAATCATCATCTCGCTTGCACAATCATGATCACTCATTACTGTTTCTCCATTACTTTTTTAATTACTATGGAAAGCTAATTGTTATGTTGTATGTATTTTTTTGGTGTTAGTTAGGTTTCCTCACGATGTTTTCCTACACAGTTTTGAGCGCGTGTTAATGCACACATACATTTTTTGGGTGGAAAATACATTGATTTACGACCGGGTTCAAACCTACGACTCCTGGTAATTCCACTGTAAATTCAATTCTATAAATATTATAGTAAAGATACTGCAACAAAGATATTAAAAATTAAGAATGAATATTATGTTATTAGTACAAAAATTTTCCTCTTTGTCTCTGTGTTTTGTTAAAAATCTTAACTATTTTTGGTGTCTATTTTATTTATTTGGATCTGTTCTTTCTGTACATTGATGTTGCCAAATAAACCACTTTTAATTCTATTCTATTGTATATTTATTGTCATTTTAACAAATTCGTGATAACAGCGTGGCACCGGCCGGTGTGCCTTCAGATTTGATTGATAACCCCTCCAAGCTTCCCCAAGCCTCCTGATATTCCTGATATTCTGGGCTACGAGTAGCATTCTCATTCGCAAAGGGTAAGAGTGCGCATCCAACTATTTTGATAACTTTCTACTGATTTAGGAATTATTTTTTAACATGAAAAAATCTGTCTACCCTTTTTTAAGGAAAAGGACACTTCCGAGGCTGGCAACTCTATAAAACTCCTAGCTACGAAATAATACAAATCAAATCTTTTATTGTTTGTGAATTTAGGTAACTGTTACATCAAGGTGGTAAATTTAAACTAATTGTATCAATAAATCCTGCCCTTAAAAAATTGAATTAAATTAGATTTCTCATTAACACTAAAATTTACGTAGATAGGAAAGAAAATAATATATATATATATACAAAAACGCCTAATAATAATGCGACAGTAGAGTAGCCGGTTGCGATGCAAGACATGCGGGTTCGATTCCCGCTGCGGTACCTGTTTCTGGCAGATATTTGTTCCGGATTTGGATGTACCGCGGTACTCGTAGTTCCTGATACTAACGACTCAGGGAATTCTAATTTGGGGTCAGGATTATGTTTAATTATGTCTTCAATTTTAATTATTTTATAACAAGGTTTAGATTTAGACTAATTAAAACGACTGTGTGGGGTTTATCTATTTCACCTAAACTATTCATCAGCTACAAAGGATGCCGGCGTTTTCTGTAATTAGTCGCTTGGGGAACGAGGTAATCCAATTGTAATTTTACTCCTTTGGCTGTCATTGGTTCTTTCTTGGTAACCCTATGTTAGGTCAGTAACCAGGTTAAATTATACTTTGGTCTGCCACAAAATAACTAATGAATACCTAATTTTTTTGCCAAGCACATAGGTACATAGGATTTTTTTTTGTCTTAGCTAATCTAGGAAATAGAAACATTCACATTAACTTAAAGCTAACTTATCAATTACCCAAGCCATTGTCAATTATCCATCTATTGTTCTAAACAAAAGTGGGACAAGTGAGGCATTAAGTCTCAATTTAAGCACAACTTTCTGTGGTTACACACACAAAGTGAAATTAATTAATTAACCGCCAATTACAAACCTATCAATTAAATTAATTAACACTTTTATTATTACCGGTGAAACTAATTTCACTAACTTTCACTCATTACTAAAGTTAAAAAAAACTAAGTACATACCTACTCACAGGTTCGTAACAAATCCGTGCCAAGTCACTTCACTTCACAATAAATAAAATTCCCGAACGAAAAACAAAACACGAATGACGGCCGTCAATTTCGAATACGGAACGTTTTCCGCGCGGCGTAACTATGGACTGGCGGGATTCTGAGCTAGGCGACTATGTGTGGATGTCGCTCTGCGTGTACACGGGTAGCGTGGGTGTGTGCGTGTGCGAGAGAGACAGCTAGCAGGCTGTTAACGCGGCGATTCTCACAGTTAGACTAACTCACAACCAAATCGCTTAATTTTATGAGTTGTTGCCTTCTCCACCCCCTCTGATGCGGCGATGTGACTTTGTCGGGACGTCTTGGTTTTGTGTTAAAGGTGGATACGTAAAAATTCTACCAGATATCATTATTTGCTTCTGATGCTGCTAGTATTTTTAACACAAACTCAAACAATAAGCAATAACCTTATAAATATTTAACTTTCCCTATTCGAGAAAAATGTGTCTCCATTGTTTGTAGTAAAATAACGTACGATTCTTATCCTTAATTCCGCAAAAAGTCATTCATTCATTTGTATGAACTGAATTATCAGATAGAAAGTGGCACTGTTAATTTTTCCTACACTTTTTTCTAAGCTGTAAGTATATTTTGGTGAATTTTGCTACTTGTAAAATTATCTAGCTATGATAGCTATGGAGCTTTATCACGCTAATATTTATGAGTAAAGATAAAAAACTATGCTCACTTTTTAAGTCACTAAGAAAACATGATAAAACATTTAGCCCTTAAAATCTAATTGAGGTTTAGTATAATCAGTTTGGTAAAAACGAATCAAGCACAACAAGCAAACAATAAAAACCAATTAACGATAAAAAGAAGCGCAATACCTACTGCGTTAATATGCAGACAATTGATATGATTTATCAATTTACAGCAATAGTTTTTTATCAGTTTCATAGAATGATATGAACGAATTAATAATTTGTAATTAAAGTTATATTAAAGATAAGATACATATATGTGTAATTACACTTTTTTCAGCTAAGAGGCTATTTCTAATCTAATCATTAAATCGAAATCATGTTTGTTATCTGTTCAACATAATTATCTAGGAGTGTCTTGAAACATACCTATTATGATGATTTTTCCATTTGCACAATAATTCAAATATGAATGGTAAGAAATATTACAATAGACTTCAATTATAATATAAACAACATTTTGATAACAAGAATACCAATGTTTTTGATGGATCGTTTTCGTAGAATACTACAATTAAAATGTTTCCACAAAGAGCACTGCCCGCCTGTTAAGTACCTAGCTTTTATTTAAGAGAGAACCCGTGACCTTTAAGCAGGTGAGAGAGAGAGAGACAGTGTCTTAGAATGTTCGGTTTTTAGTCAAGCTGGTTTTTTCATAACGTTCTTCCTTCACCATGTTAGTTCTCACATAAATGTTATGAATAAATAAATACATTGCTTCACAACCGCGTCGAACTCATGACCTTCGGATCGGAATGACAGCCATGACAGCCTACTAAAGTAACATACGGATCATGGCTTTTAAAAATACAAACAAATGGTGGTTACGTACTCTTGTGTCACCAAATAAAGCGTTTGTAATCTTTCGTACAGTCCATTCCATCTAAAGATTGTCCTCTATGGGCATTTGACCGCCCACAGTATACAGTTCGTAGTACTACTTATTTAAGCTGAAATATTATTTGATATGCATTAAAGTATTTTCTATCTAACTATCTACCCCACGACAAGGTCACAGCACACAAAGCATTTAGCGCCGGTACAGTAGCAATAACTCAGCGCAGGAAATCACGTCATCGCTCTATTACAACCCGGTGCGCGTGTGTGCGTGCACCCACACAGCGAGTGTTCTATACATACAGGAACGAAGTGTACGGACGAAGAAGGTGAAACATATTTTCTAGTTAAGATAAAACCTTTGGCTTAGGTAGGTTAGGTTAGGCTCAAGACAAAAACTATTTTATTTACCCATATCGTAAGAGTTTTTTTACATAACGGTGAGGTTTTTCCAAGTTACTATATTATGAGGTTCTTCAAACAGGACGTTTTGAAAATTTTCAATGGTCAGAAACACGCATTTGATGCATCTGGATGGAGGACGGGTATGTTTGTTTGTAACCTTAGTGGAAAGGAGCCCCAAAACTACTGCAATAAAAGTTATGCGCAGTCGGAAATCTTCGTCTATCTTCGGAAATAGAAAACTGGGGGCGTTTAAAACTCTATGCATCTCGAAGTTTAAAACTCTATGCACGTAAAGTTTCGGTACAATTTAGAAATGCATAGAGTTGTAAATACCCCTAGTTTTTAATTTCCAAAGCGTATAACTTTTATCGCAGTACTGTACGATTATGATATGTTTGCTGTAAATACATATATGCGTATGCTAAATATTATGTTTCAACGTGTCTCTGACTACCCTCTACTTGGTATCCTCACCGATCAGCGTTCAGTCGTGAACGTGTTTGTTTTGTTCGTCTTGTATGCTTGATCAGTAGCTTTCGCGTTTACTTTTTTTATTATTTTATTTCCCGGCGTTTGTTGCAACAGCTGTGGTCACGGATTGACTGAGACATATACTTAAAAACATGTTTACTGATTTGAGGATCTCTATTGTGGAGATAACAGTTGTGAGCGTGTTTGTTTTTTGTCAAGAAACTTTGAAAAATATTGTATCTTAAATATCTTGTGGCACTTTTACTTAGCGGAATGTCCTCCCCGCTAATTGTGTGCGTAGTCATACCATCGCATTGTTATTGCTGTATCCATTTGAAATATTAACGTTATGTCGTATTACGTATTACGGCATAAACGGCATATAACGGCATATAGCGTAATTAAGCCGACAGTTGCTGGCTCAAGTGACGTGAACTGTTTTGTTGTGCGTTTAATTAGACTCCAGTTAGACATTTACGGCCTAACTTATAAAGATTGTTGGCATTTTAAATTAAACAGTAGAAGAAAATAGTGTTTAGTTAAACAACTGTTTAAGAAATCTTTCTAAGGCTCGTAGCACATTAAAAGTACGGCGCTTGGTTCTAAGATAAGATAAAAAATGTTTTGTTCTCGAGTTATTTCAAAACATAGGACATTAATTTTGAGACTAAAGGTACAAATTAAAAAACAAACACGCTCACGTTGATTTCTAAAGATATCCATCATTTCCCATGATGGATATCTTTAGATACATACAAAGTAGGGGATAGCCAGGGGCACGTCCGAAGATAAAATTTGGTACTAACCTGTTTGTCGCAAGTAGTTAGAATTATTAGTTTATATGATGGTCGTTTACGGATGCTGTGGTACCTATGTTTAGTAGTTTACGGATACTGTGGTACCTATGTTTATTAGTTTACGTTTACCGACTGATAATGATGCTGATGAGGATGGAGTATCTACAGTTAATATATTGTTTTTTTTTGATTTATCAAAATCATAATGAAAATAAACACTTCCCCCCTCATTCACGACTCCATTGCATCAAATAGGTTATCGCCTACGGCGTAGCACCCACTACGCGCCAGTGCTACGAACACCACAGATTTTAAAAACTTTGGTTTTTATTTGTGATTTTTTTTAATTTTAACGCAAATAGGCCGAGCGGCAATTGTGCCAAGTTACGATTGAAAATCGTATCTTTGTGACAAAATGCTTCTTTTTTCCGGTTACCACGCAGGCGAAGCCGAGATCAGAAAATAAAAAAAACTATTCTTATTTACCTTATCGCATTATTATTATTACGTACACTTAAAATTATTATTGACGTCCAAAAGTTGAATGTCCAATCTCTCAAAACTATAATATTTTTTAAAGCCTTTAAACGTGTAAAAACTAAAGAACCTAAAGAACAAAAACGATTACAAAGTAAATATTCCGAGAAGCCGAAACGCAGTAAGTTAACGAGCAAATAAAGTCGTGTCATAAACTTAAGTTATACTTACTTCATAAAGTTAAGCTACACTTAGTTAATAGTGTTGTATTGTATGTAAGTTATACTGCGTATGATATGAATTAATAGTGTTTTTATACAGGTTGCTCCATATATTTAACCAACACTTATAATATACTAGTGAAATAGATCAGTTCATATCTATCTATAAATCTTTGGCAACGATCTTTTTTTACATATATATATAGCTGAGTAGAAATTGTTTATTTTTAATATAAATCCGTTATTGTTTGTATCAAAAGTTCGTTAGTTCAAGTCAAATGTCCTTGTACCTAGCTGTATGATATTGTAAAATAAATAAAATAATATACAAATAAATAAACAATTGTACTGGTATATTTCTATCAATCGCAGTAGTTAAAACAATTAGTTCCAATTTGAACTACTGCGAATGTTTATTTAAGTTTTGTCGAACTAGTTACTGTTTCTGATTCTTACTATATAAAAAAATTATACAAAAAATACAGATGAACCAGTTATCTAAATCAAATCAAATCAAATCAAATTAATTTATTGCATGAAATACATATTTAAAAAGTTGATAAAAAGCAATGGAATGACACAGTGTATTCTGCCCTATTGGGCGTGCAATGTTTTAAAATTTACAATAAAACTAATACAATTCTAAATGCATAAAAAATCACATAAAAATAAAAATTCCATAAATAATAATAATAATACAATCATTGAGAAAAAAAATGTCTATATTATTATACCTACCTACAATTTATCAGTCAAAAATTCATTAAAGGAGTAATAGCATTTATTTGTCAATAGTTCAGTCACTTTCCTCCGAAACAACCAATAAAGACCATTACAAACGATCTTTAGGTAGGTTAACTGATCCAGATCACTAGAGAGAACCGTTTTCAAATTGACAATGCTATAAAATAATAGAAAGTTATAAAGAAAATACTGTAAGTGAACCAAAATGTTGCTATTGTCATTCGAATAGCAACATTTTGTCAATTAAAGACTAACTATCTAAATAATAAACTTGCATGACATTTTAATAGGCAAGTATTTTAATTCTAGTAAATTTTGTATAGTTATAAATTTGACATATTTAATAAATCTATAAATTTATATCTATAAATTTAATTGTAACTAGGTATTCACCTACTTATATGTAAAAATTTGCATGACCAAAATGTCGAATATAGAGAAGCTGACTCTACCTATGTAATAATAATAATGTACCTATATTCTTGCAAATAAATATCATTCATTCATTCATTCGTACCAATGCAATAAGGCTCTTACGGTATTTATATCTAAATACAAAGTATTAAATTGTTCGCTCTGGGGTAATAACGCGTGAACTTGGCATTCAAGCCACCCTGTATAACGTCAATAAAACAGACGTTAAAGGAAAAGCGATGGGGGAGGGAGGGTTAACATCACGATACCATAACAATTTTAATGACGACCTCGCTTGTAGTCGGCTGAGGCGCAAGAGGTTCGATTCCTGGTGCGGGATAATTGTTTGCATGTTCTGCAGATGTTTTTTTTCCGGGTTTTGTGCATATAGTACCCGATATGTATGAAACAGGGAATCTTAGATCGGGGTCAAGATTATGTACGTACCTGTTGCGGTGTTTATGGCATCTATTAGTATTTTTGTATTAGTATTTATTTTTTAACTTTCTTGAAACTGTTGCAACATTACCATTAATTAAAGATTATATTAAAATGTCTTTAGTAAAATTTGTTCCATGAAATTACAGTAAACTAAGTAATAACATAAATATCAACTGAAAAAGATAACATAAATTACCTGGACGCACAGTCATACATCACGCTCACAGAACTTCAAACATTTTGACAAAATATTAGCCACTTACCAATGACGATACAACCTTATACCAGATTTTGGAGCGTCATCCTCTAGGCCTTCTAGTTCAAATGTCTCAATAATTGTATAACGTCAATAAAATTTGTACCAACAGCGGTTAGAACAGTAAAGAATTTGTTTTCAAAAAACTGGTTTCCAAAATAACGTCTCCTTAAAACAGCTTAAATATTTCCATAAACATCAATCTCATTTAAACCCATACGAGACCCAATAAAAAACTAATCCCTTTTTTCAAACAATTAAGGCGGAGCAATTAAAACTCCCATTTAGTTAATCGTCTTCAATTCTCCGACAAAAAGTGGAATAAAAAAATATCCAAACCGTTCCAAAGATGTCTTTATAATGTGTACTTAATTTTTTGTGGTCGGCTCACGGCATCCTATAAAATTAAGACATTCCGGTCATATGTTGTTTATGTCCCTGGATTCTAACTATGAGACTTCGGATTTGTGATTTGAACACGAACTGAATTTGTAGCGAAGTTTAGAATATAGCGATTGTTTTGTATCCGGGATCGCATTAGCCCCTGATTCGGACATAAATAGATTTATCCTATAGTTTTAATTTTGCTGCCTCAGTATATAAACAATTTTTCAATTGAAACTGATTTTATAATATCTACTATTGCTCTTTGAATCCCCAAAACCTAATTTTTCGACGACGTTTTAACCTAACTTTAATATTATGCCCTCTAAACATAGATAATCTTCATTGAAACGGCGTGTGCTTATACATAGAGTATGTCAACATAGATAACATGATTATCTTTCTAAGGCATTCAACTGTTATATATATTCAAAATAAGTAAGTATTCATTTATTATAAATAATAAAATGTCCCTTTAACTCTAAAGGTGCGGCAGTTTTGAGTAATTAAACTTCGAATCAAAGCTTGGCTCCGATCAGATACTCGTAGCAACGTTCTCAGAAAGTCGCTGGATGGAGGCTACTCAAGGCTGTTCATCGTGGCATTTTATGAGCGCATAAGCTTATGCCCAACAGTGGGAACCAGCTGATGATTTCATTTAAATAACCAATAAAAACATAACTTTTGTGCCCCAAAAAAATATCAAGTTCGGCTAATTTTAATAGCTTAAACTACCTGAGATGGCGACAATCACCTAAAATATCTTATCTTACAACCTTTTTCAAACAAATATAGCTCAAAAGCTTATAAAAATAAAGGTCACCTAATATTTTAAGGATGGTAAACTAAAAGGTCACTTTATTAAGCTTCCGTCTTGCCAGTATAAAAAGTTAACAATGCGGTAAAAAAATAGTCATTGGACCATAACTTGATCGATGACGGGTCAAAAGCTTTTTGGAATTAGGTGAATTTGAAAGATGGTCGAATCTTTTTAATGGTCCGACTTTATGATGATTTTTTAAGTCCTCAAAGTCGGTAGAATTTTGTGAGAAGCTTCGCTGAAAAGACAAAGATAGCATCTTTTGCTAGACAGACTCTTAAAAAACAGCCTCGCGACTTATCTTTAGATCTATATACAATAAGCAGAACTGAGAAAGGATAGTCAGAGGCAATTCATAACATAATATATGGCACGTGCCCATATTTCACGCCGCGACCTAGCTCTTTTCTCGCCATTTATTGTTTGCGCGAATTCGTCCTCATAAAAGTACTGTGTGAATTGAAATATATTACCGTTACAAACTATCTATAGATAGGTCAACTGATCCAGATAACTACCAGACGGAAGCGTTCCCAAAATGCTAGTTGCATTGCCAAGCTGAATGGCATTGTAACTAGCATTGACCCAAATAAGAGCCAGCTCACAGCAGAATTTGAAATCGTTCATTGAATGGGCCCCAGACCATTCCAGTGACACTTTGCCTCTTAATAAAAAAACTCCCTTCAAGTACTTCTGTGCCTCATTCCCTCAATATATAATTCTGACTTCAATAAATACTCTATCGGCTATAATAATAAACCAGTTTTATGTGAATCTTTAATTGCTAGGAACCCTTTATAGAGCACTATAATGCACTCTGTAAAATGTTACTTAGTCTAAATATTACTTAGTTATATATTAAGGTTGTTAATATTATGTATAGGCACTACTAATAGGCTTCTATTAAAAATACTATAGATCTTACTTATAAAGATTATTTAATAGTTGGTTAACCAAACATATGATCTTTCTAATAGTAAATTTTTAATTACCATCAAATTTGCTGTTTTTATCACTTTAACTAAGCCACTTATTCGAGAAATAAATGGCTTATTTGTATTATTATTTTAAACAACTGTTTTACTTCAGCCAAAAACCAATATATGACGTACCTACTGTAGAATATACCAAAACCCAACCTTTGACATTGATTATTGAGCTACCTACCTTCGCGATATTCTTATTCTTATATTAACAATTATTATAATTCTTGACATATTTTTTCTCATAATTTTTGACATTTAATTTTATTTTGTGTACATACCTACCTATTCACCTGTGTTATTATTTAAATTGTATGTGTGTAATTGTAAAATAATACCTACCTGCAACACCCTGACAGGGCCGATGTACCTACCTAACTACTTGGAGCTACACTAGACCTAAGCTTAACCATTGTATCTAGGACATTAAGCATAAATAAATGAAATTATGAAATTATTATAGGTAGATTATTATAGGTAGATAGGTAGATAGATTCTATAAAATGGATATTTTTCACCGATTTTTCTAGAACATATATTTTTTCTAAAAAGCCACTGAACAAAAGGTATTGGTACGTACATCAAAGCCCTTTTTGGGATAACGTACATATTTCGAGACCACCTGTGACCTGCTCCAAATCAGAGCACATAATTATTACCAACTTTATACATATTTAGACCATACGCCTACATATTATTTAATAAGGGTTGATTTGTCAAAGAAACTCATTCGCAACAAAAGGTTATTCCATTTATAGACATCGCTAAAAATAAAACTATTTTTCCTATCATCAAATAATCATCTGTGAAGGTCAATTGACTTTGCTAGCTTTAAGCTTAGGAGTTTACAATAAACAAGAAAAAAAAGAAAAAAGTAAAGGGACCGAAATAGAATCGCAAGAATCGCACTTGGAAATAATTTTGCCTAGTAATGTGACCTTTATCGGCTTATACAACTGGAATGAATATCAGAATATCAATGGTTGTATCAATTTTGGTGTGGTACTGATTAAAAAACTCAGCAACAGAATAACCTCCCTACCCACTCTACCCCAGTTTTTAAGTAGGAAGCCGCAGGCAGAAGCTAGCTATCCATAAATCTGAAAGATAATCAAACAAACCAAAACAAAATTCACGCTAAATTCAAACAAAGAACATCAACAATGGCCGCCAATTAACCGTCAAAAACTTAAAAATCGGGGTAAACTCGATTGTCGACCATTTGAGCTAAACAGACAAAGGGGTTAAATACGCCCCGGCCCAATTAATTAGACACAATTAGCCACCCTTCCTGATGACACAAAAGGTAGAAAAACTCCTCTCATTAATTACGGTAGGGTAAAACAGGAAGGTACTGCACAGAGACAGATGGAGCTAGCTATATAACTTAGAAAATTTATACACTGGCAATTCTGACATCATTCTATAGAAACTTCCATCGTGCGAAGTTGGAAGTATTACCAAATGATTTAGAAGTTTGGTATAAATTCTTGCACTCAAAACCTGAAGATGGTGATAGTGCGCGCATATTCATAGACTGGGTTCGCAGTCGTCAACCCTATTCATCGAGTACCAGGTCGAGTCAGAAAAAAGTATAAAAATAAGGAACACCCTAACAGCATAGTTCTTTTTCGTTATTTTACCTTGAAGATCACCCCGAAAAATCTTCTAACCGAAAAAGGTGCTGGTGCGGCGGCCAAGAAGCCGGATGAGACGCAAGCGAATGAGATGCGCGTTCAATTCCAATTGTAGGCGAAACTCAGATGCGAATGTTGAGATGGATGTGTGGAGGTACTAAAATGGACTAAATAAGGAATGAATATATCAGGGGAAGTCTGAAAGTAGCACCCGTGACGGAAAAGTTGAGGAGTAATAGGTTAGCATGGTATGGGCATGTACATGAGAGAAGAATGTCATATTACGAGAAGAATGTTAAATATGAAAGTTGATGAAAATTAAAGCAGAGGTAGGCCAAAGAAAAGATGAATGGATTGTGTGAAGAATAACATGGTTAAGAAAGGAGTGACTGTGCTGAGATGACGGCTGATAGAGGAGAGTGGAAACATGTTGTGCCGACCCCACAAAATGTGAGACAAGAAAGGACAAGAAGATGGTGACTTCAATAAGGAGGATGTTATCTCAGTTCATACTCACGTACTTTCTTGCTATTTGCTGCTCCAAGCAGGAAGGTACCGCTTTGTTTTGAATCCATTCAAGGCACGGGTTGCGGAAAGAGGTGTTTTATTTTAGTACCCGAGTGAGTTTATACTATACGCCAGCTTTGCTTGTGAATTAGGATGAACCATCAAGAGCTTTATTAGGAAGGTATATAATGTTTTTGTTTCAGACAAAGTTTTAGGACAGAAAAATACTCATAAAATGAATGGGTAGGATTCATGGCGGAATCAAATTCGGCGCAAAGACTAAGTAAAATTCGAAATATACTTAGGTACCTACTCGTAGGTAACATATTTTATGGGACAACCTGTGTACTTGTAACTTAGGTTGGTGTTAAAACAATATTAAAAGAATCAGCAATAAAAACGTCTATTAGATCTACCAATCTATAAGATATACACTTATCAAGTTAAATGTTTACCTATAGTGAAAGAGTTTTGCTAGCTATGGGAATGGGACTAAGCTAAACATTTTTATTTCTGTCATCATATCAACCTCTTATCCTGCCAATTCGAGCCGTTTCTAACTCTTCTTCTTTTTGCCGTTACCCCACATTGTGTGGGGTCGGCACAACACGTTTTCTTCTTCGACAGTCCTCT
The DNA here is from genome assembly GCA_958496245.1 of Perizoma flavofasciatum. Classification (NCBI taxonomy): domain Eukaryota; kingdom Metazoa; phylum Arthropoda; class Insecta; order Lepidoptera; family Geometridae; genus Perizoma; species Perizoma flavofasciatum. The sequence continues at coordinate 10,726,560 of OY292439.1, read as the reverse complement.
ATCAGCCGTCATTTCTGCATTCACTCCTTTGTTACCCATGTCATCCTGTCAATTCGCTGTTTCTAACTCTTTTCTTCTTACCCTTACCCCACATTATGTGGGTTCGGTACAACACGTTTTCTTCTTCCACAGTCCTCAATTAACCGTCATTTCTACATTCACTCCTTTCTTAACCATGTCATCCTTTACACAATCCATCCTTCTTATCTTTGGTCTACCCCTACTTATATATCCATCCACATCGTTACTAACTAACAAACAAAATGAGTCGTACTTAGCCAATTTAACGAATGAACACCGACGGAGGGGGATCCAAAGAAAGACCTTGTTTCGACATGTTGAACTCAGCATTTAGATTAGATTCAGGTAAACAACAAGTATACCTACCTACCTACAGATTACATAGAACTTCGATCAGACAGGCTTTTTCTCTTGTTCTGGCAAGAATAAGAATAGAAATGGAGAGTCAGAAATCAATGCAAATGGAATTTATCGCGATACACACACCTACCGCAGTAAAAAGACTACAGCAGTGCTTCGACCCATGGCGTCCGTTTCAGCTGAAGGTCTATGCTGAATAACTAATAGGTACGTTAAAAACTTGTCGGTGACCGTATCGGCAAGATTTCGTTCATGTTGCAAAACTCAGCCTAAAACCTTACTTACGAAAGAGAGGATAGAAACTGGACGTCACCCCGCCCGTGCGCCCGTTTTTTATCGTTTTTACCGGAACGGACCAAACCGGGTTAAAATGGCAGGTCTGACGATGCCTTTTAAAGTACCTAGTACTTATTCAATTAATCACATGGTGTTAACAAACACGCTGCCCCAGTGCTTTCAGATTGAACGCATTATACTATCGAACGGTATAGATACGCGTTAATCCGTACCTGACAACATGTACAAAAATTAAGCCAAGTGTGAGCAGAAATCGCAGGTTCCGCACAAAAAAACTGAAAATGCATCTTTATTATGTAATATGACTAGGTCATCTACCTATCCCACATTACGTGTAGTCGGCAAAATATATATGTTTTCTTCTAAATAATTATCAGAATATATAGCGCTATTTAAAACAATTGCGTGCAAACGATGGTTCTCAAAATTACACAGTTTCTTTTGCAATAAATACTATAGATGCCTCATTAACATTGTAAAATGCGAAAAATATTTTAGTTAAGAGTATCTTAAAAATTTTAACTGCTGAACCTTAACTACAAGTGTTTTAATCAGAGATTATATGTGTCCATTAAATAAGTAGCTATCAATTACTTAGCTGATAATTTTTATAGTGATAAGTAACTATTTCGGCAGTGTTGATTACACCGCCATCATGTGCGCTTGTCGACAGAATAAATCCTTCCTTATCGAGGACATCCTTAGGGATACAAAGAAAAAGCCTTATAAGAACCTGAGCAATGAGCCGACGAAACCGCTTTACTGCAGGAATGAAACAACTAATTTAGAGAGTGCAAAGGAAGAAAGAGATAAATATGAAACACTCCCGGAAACTGTATTTAAAGGACATGTTAATCTGTCAAATATGAATATCACGCGCGAAGTACAACACGAAAATCTAACAAAATTCAACGTAGTATCCGAAGTTCAACATGAAATGGAACTAAGCAAAGTCAACCTAGAAACCCGAAGGAACACATACCCGCTCTACCCGACTGCTGTGAAGCCTCATTTTCCTTGGAATTATAGAAAAGAGCCAGTGGGGTATCTAGAATCTAGGCAGTTTAATTATTATAGTGATCCTATTCTAAACACTAGTCTGATGAGGAGTCAGTTGGCGAATAGATTCGTATCTCATCCTCTTTCAATACGGCAATCTTACGGATTCGACAGAGGTAAGCCTTGGGTTTCCTTTAAATAAACATTTTGATAAGTTTTATAAAAACTAAATTATATGGGTTGTTGCCTAGGTTTCATCATTATTAGATAGCAACAAGTAATTTAAAGAATTATGTGTAGTTTCCACTCAGTGATAACTAGACTATTTTTATGGTTTTTATCAGATATTGAAGCAAATAAAAGATATGTGATTAACACCAATTATCTGACGATGAGCTGATAGCGTAAACACGAATGCAGAACAATAATTGAATCACCCAATTTTCGGGTATCTTATCTGAATTAGGAACCTACCTACGTGAAAACCATTACAGGCAATTTTGTAGAGTTGTCTAACATACTTTCTTGTTTGTAAGCATTACCTACCTACCTAGCTAAGTATTATCATACCTACCTAGATACCTATCCGATTATCCCCTTATCACTGAAATTGTGGGTGGCGGGTAAATTTTTAGCTGTCAATAAATAGTAACTAACTCTAATAATTTTCATTCAATTGATTTTTGATGACAACAACCAGGGGTTTCCGGTAAACAATTTGATACGGGACCCTAACCATATAAATTTTACTAATAAATACCTATACAGTTTTTTTTTCTAGTAGGCTATCTCTAGTGAGTAGAACAAAAAATATTTTACAGTCAAATGAATTAATGAATGAAAAAACTTTAATGAACATAATCTTATTCTTAAAACAAGTTAAAGTCAAACTCAAAGTTCAAAACAAGTCAGCATTATTCGGTAGAGCATCTTATCTTAGTACCTACCTAACCTAAGTACCAAGACCTGCCTAGATAAGCAGATACCTACCTAAAATATATCTAGTAAAGTACCTATATGCCTACTTCGCCGAGTCAATCTTTTGCTGCAGATACCCTAAAGATAATCAGTTTAATTAAGTACGATACGTACGTACATATCGCATCATAAGATCTACCTACTACTAATATTTGCAAATATTTGAAGATTACACACATATATTATATTGTATAGGATATGGATATCTAATAGGTATTATATATAATATTTGGCTTGCGCAAATATGATCATATATCTGAGTATCGCGTTAAGCTCAAGTGGTTGCCAACCCGCCTTCGCCGGGTTGCTCATATTCTCTCCCTTTTGTACAATATATTATTAATTCCTTCTTCTCCACCTTACCTTACGCAAGTCTTCGAATTCTTACATCTCTGTAGCCCTCGCAACCTGCGCTCCTCAGATTCTCTTCAGTTGAAGACTCCACTCCACAACTCCGCTTTCTTTAGTAACTCTTTCACTGTGCGTGCGGTCCGACTATGGAACGACTTACCTGTATTCATTAGAAATGCAAAATCGCTGTACTTTGCAGCATCTTTGAACTAAGTATTTTCATTTTCTCAGCTCCAGTCGTTGCATTAGTAGCTATATATATTACTGTATTGTTTATACATATGTATACATCATACAACATTATATTATTTATTTATTATGTGGTTTTTATTGTACCTACTGCAAATTATTATTTTTATTGCAGTTACACCACTTCTCTTCACATTCTTTTAAATCAAGTTCATCTGGAAGAGATCGCTCTCAGTGATAAGGCCGCCTATTGTATCACCACAACCTAGTTTAAAGATCCTCTGTGTTTTTTATCCTGGTGTATGCAATAAAGAGTTATCTATCTATCTATCTATCTATATTTTATAATAATAGATTTACCTACACGTACACCGCTGACTTTTGATTCCATTGTATCATGTCCAACCAAAGGTTATCTATAAGATAAACTCTTTTAGCGATAAGACTGCCCATTGTACCTTGTTTGTTTATTAATTTCTGTGTTTTGTATTTTTCTTTGGTGTGCAATAAAGAGTTTATTTATCTAACTATCTAGGTACAAACTGCTGTAGCGGCTGGTGGGGTCTAGGAGGCCGTCGCAAGGGCGGGCAGGTGCGGTTCACGGCCTCGCAGACCGGCGCCCTGGAGCGCAGGTTCGGCGCCAGCAAATACCTCAGCCCTGATGAGCGCCGAGCACTCGCCACCACACTCAGACTCACGGATAGACAGGTGGGTCACGTTCTTTCTGGTTTCTTATCTTTTCTGCAAAAGAGCAGAAGGCTGTTTTAATGAATGGTTTATTTTGTGTAGACCAGCCCTAGAAGGGGGAGAATGGATGAAGGAGATGGAGAATGAATTCTCCCTCTTTTGGGGCAAAGTTTAAAGTTGACCAAACTTTAAACAAGGACAGCATATTATTTGTTTGCTTTTATCTGTGACAGCATAGATGCGTATGTGGACTTATGCGAATCTCTCGGAGCTCGAGGAGCTGGTTCGACTCCCGCTGCGGAACAAATGTTTTTAATGTTCTACCTACATATATTTTTAACGTCTATGTAGGTATATATTTTGCACAGAGAATAATGGAGTCCATCATGAAAATTCCCATTTAGTGATAAATTATATACGGTAAATCTCATTCTAATGCTCAAGGTAGTAAAGGTATTTTCTTCTTTGCAGGTAAAGACTTGGTTTCAAAACCGTCGTGCCAAGTGGCGCAGAACAACCCCCGAAAGCGCTGACACTGGAAGTCCCTCCACGGAGGAGTCTGATGACGAAGTGCACATCGCTGATGACGCGTGATCCACACCGCGTGATATGAACTCTCCGACAGAAACGACGAAATTCGAAATAAATAGACTTTAAATATACAGCAATCCATATTTATTGGACTCCTCGAGCAGTTAACTATTTCTGCGTGGTCTACGCCGCGTGACACACAGAAATAATTAACAAGCTTTCTTATAAGAAATTACCTGCATGTTCACATGTTTTTTTGATCACTCAACCATATCGGAAGTACCTAGGTAGTTAGGTTAGATACGTACATACCTGCCATAAAATAAAATACTCTCTGAAAAGCTTATGATTGACTATGACTCTTGATTGCTAGAAAGAATGCGCTTATACTTCAGGGTTCATCGTTATGCAATTATGATTATCATCGAATAACTAAACTTACTATTCATTATAATTCACTATCACTATAAAGCGTACCATCCTTAGTAGGTACGGGACCGGTCATAATATCCTTTACGTTATACTTTACTAGCTTCTGCCCACGGCTTCTCCCACATGGTACCCGGATAAAAAGTAGCCTATCCGTTATCCTGATGTATAAGCTGTATTACTGTAAAGTTTCATAAAAATCCGTTCAGTAGTTTTTGCGCGAAAGAGTAACAAACATCCTCACAAACTTTCACGTTTATAATATTAAGTAGGTACATTTATTCATACAACTATTTACAAGTAGGTATATACAAAAAATACAGATGAAACAGCCAGCCACCTAAAGACCGTTACAAACGATCTATAGATAGCTCAACTGATCCAGATCACTACCAGACGGAAGCGTTCCCAAAATACTGGCCGCATTGCCACGCTGAATGGCAATGCTAATGCGTTGACCCAGATAAGAGACAGCTCTCTGGTCACGCGTCGCTTCGACTAGTCGCCCTGAAAGAATTTTGAAAACGCGAAGGGCCCCACGGACCCAGAGTAGGTCCGAGTAGGTTAAGATAAGTAGGAAGAATATAGTAGGATTTAACTTAGGTGGTAAAAAAAAACGAACAAGGCGTGTCTTGTCACACCTTGTTATTTTGTTAACCACGGAATAGGAAATATCTTCAAACCCTCGATTACGTATTTCGAAAGTCAGTGTATCTTTCCCATTCGTAATCGCCAATAGAATATGGTAATAACAATCTTCGGTTGCTCACTAGAGTAAGTGAACAACATGCGTATCATCTCTAGTAAGTCTATGTGAACAAATTATAATAGGGGACAGGGTTAAGACAATACTTATTCCGTAAGTATTCCGTGCCAATGTCACGTTGAAATAACTGCTTAGAATGAAACGCTTTGAAGTGCGTTGGCAAACGTTGGCATTATTTTGACAGTTGATATTTGTACTGCTGACTTTGACAGTTTAGTTCAGTAGGTAGAAAGAAAGAAAACTAAAAAAAACACCAGCTGGCTGGCTCACCTCACAAGAATCTGAAAATATTATCTATTTTTTAGAAGTCTGCTGAAAATAATCTGAAAAATGATCTGTATGTGAAATAGATTAGACGTTGAGTGTATTTTTCATAGGTTTTTTGCAATTATTTAGTTAGAAAATGGCTTCACGAGGTGGAGTTATGGTCACAGGCACCAATGGTGCAGATTTCGAACATCGAGAGAAAATTGCTGCCCAGTATCAATTAAGGTGAGTTTATATCTATTTCACGATAATTCAGGGCTACGTGAATTCATCGTGGGCGCTGATTGGGGCTCTAATCAATTCCAAGTTCCGTCGAATTATTTTTAGACGTAAGCAATCCATCGAGGAATGTTTCGCGCCATATATTTGAAACATTTTAACCTTTGAAACACCCAAACTCCCTGTAAACTTCCCTAGAAAAACAAATATTGTTTACAAAATGTATGAAACTGTACAATACTGTACTGTTTACTGGTTTACATTACCTACCTTAGTAGTTAGTAATAGGTACCTAGGTACTATATAATGTTAAATAAGGTCAATTTTACTTATTTTACCCACCAGGCATCACCTGCTCACTAAAACTGCACTAGGTACCTCGTTGTTGCCTTTTATAGCTTTCTAAATACCACCAGTATTTTCACTAAGCTATTATTTTGTAAAATATGTAGGTATACATATTGCAAACATAATTTTAGATGGGCAAGGCACTTGGCAAAGTGCAAGGATCACAGATGGACCAAAGCAATCATGGAATAGATTCTAAAAGATATGTGGAGCAGACCTGCATAATGATCAGGTGGCACTAGTCTGCCAGGAGTGTTTTAATAGAGAATAGGACTTTACTCAGCAGTTGGTGTGGCTGATTGATAGATTTAAGCATTTATTCGCACAGTGAGAAACCAGGAACACAAGGAATTTCTGTTTAAGTTTTACTTATAAAGACTATTCTAACTTATTTAGATATTACTACCTATTATTATTATTTTCATAACTTATTCCACCATCCTAACTTACAAAATTTGAGTTTTTTATGCCACCATGCGAAATAAATGTGGTTAGCATGGCAATGGGCATGTCATGATGAGGGAAGTCATATCATGGGATGAATATTGTGTGGGTGTGGGCTGTATTATGTAATGTCAAGGGCAGCTATGTGTGAGAAATTCTGGTGCAGACTATTTGTATATGTGTAACCGATCACTAAATATGGATGTAGATGGATATCAGAGGTAAGCCAAAGAAAAAATAAAGGATGAGGAGAGAGTACTGAGATAACAAAGGCAGAATGATGAGGAGTTTTCGGTGTTGTAAATGAAAAAAAATATTTGTCTGCAGTGCACTGAACAAGTCCCGGCTAAAGTACTGCATGTTCTTCCACCATGTGATGTTCCTGGTGATGCTGATGAAGCTCTCTGCAGACATCCTGGACAAGCTTGACATATTCATACTTGAGATTGAGGAGCTGCAGATTCCACCTGTGAGAACAGCTATGTATTCATTTATTATTTAATAGTGGAATGCTTGCGATTTCATCTGTGTTCCTTTTTACTAGTATTTTACTTAAAAAACTTCTTGTAGTATAAATAAAAAAAATAGGTATATTGTGTCACTGACTTTTTGACAGATGGCTAATATCAAACTGATTGAGAAGATTATTCAAAATGGGACTAAAACTATTTATTTATTTATAGCTGTACACAGTTTAGTATAGGTGTTAAAACAATATATAAGAAAGTACCTACTTTATGTATTGTTTCAACACCTATACTTTTGCAGCACCCTATTTCGAGTTTGATTGTGTAGGTTGCTAAGTAACTCTTTAAGCTGTGATTAAGCTTGAAATAGGCTAGACACCAATACACCTTATTATAATAGGCTATTAGAGAACGCTGTTTTGTAAAGCAACTAACCGTTGTGTAAATGAGTGGATTAGGTATATGTTTATACACTAATATCTATACAAGACTAACAGCCAGTTGAATCAGGCAACAGTTTTATACATCCAATTGTATATTGCAGCCGCTCTGGTGGGAGTACATCTGGTGCCTGTCCCTCCTCCTCTCGTTCCTCGGCCTGTCGGCCATCAAGCGGAACAACATCAAGCACCTGCGGAGGTACATGCTGGGAGTGACTGTGCTCGGGCTGGGTCCGCTGTTATATTGCGTGCTGTATTACTGCGGGGACGTGTGGCGGTACCTCACGCATGACGAGGAGGGAGAAGAAGACCTGGACATCATCAGCTGGCAGGTGGGTACAGTTTTAATTTCCTTTACTAGTTGCGCCGCGGCTGCCCTCGGCCCCGACATCGCCCGCCGCGCCATTATTTCGTTTTCGCTTAGCGTTTTTATTTCTGCTCGGCTTCCAAGGGTCATAGCGTGATGTTAAACAGTATAATAGTAATAGATGTATAAATTAACGATTTATAAGAATCGGGCTATCAGATGCAAAAAGATTATTCAAATCCTAAAAATAAACAAACTCTAGCTTTATTATTAGAAAGATATAGATTGAACAAATAAAAACGGCGCACAGAATCGACACTGTCGCACAGAATCGATACTGGCGCACAGAATCGATACTGGCGCACAGAATCGATACTGGCGCACAGAAACGACACTGTCGCACAAAATCGATACTGTCGCACAGTGTTTTTACATACTGTTTTTAGAGTGATATTATCGAGTAAATCAGTAGTCATTGGCCAGGGAAACTAATAGCTATGTCTTTTCGTCGTATGCATTATTTGCGCGGATTATTTATTTGCATTAGTTACTGTCGGATGACAAAGTCAAAGTCAACGTTTTCACGTGTCGCACTATCGGTGGAGGCTCCGACTAAGTTTCGACTCATACCGAGAGTCGTCATATTTCTGAGTATAATGTGTTGTCGTTGTATTCCAGGGTTATCCGTACGGGTTGTTGTGGTACGCGTTCGTGCTGGTCGCGTCGCAGGTGCACGTGTTCCAGCTCCACTTCAGCCGCGCGCTGCTCGCCGCGTGGCGCGCGCGCGGCGCTCTCAAGCGGCACGAGTAGCTCCCCAACTCACCACGACCTGCACATCACATCAGCGCATACCTCCTACACTAAACTGGCTCAGCGAACTCATGCCTAGTGATACATTTCTATAGAAAATCTGTCACTAATCATGCCTAAAGCTGGCCACACAGCTAGTTTATCCGTCTTAGCTACTTTTTTATATCACTAGAGTGGCAAACGATCTTACGGCCCGCCTGTTGGTAAGCGGTTATCATGGTCTATGGACGTTTCTAACGGTGTTACAGAAACATCAGAGATATCACTCGTGCGTTGCCGACCCTGCGATATAATGAAAAATCTCGTGCCTGCTACTTGACCGGCCCCGGCAGAAGGGCACGTACCCTTCGAACCGGTACACAGCAATGCGAGGATTACTGCTAGGCTGCAGAAATAGGTATGATGGTAGTACTTTCCCAAAACGAGTTCTTTTCCAAGTCTACTATTTATTTCCTTTTTTTTGTCAGCGGAACCTAGCTGAGCTTGATTAGCTTAGCTCGTGTGGACTGCGCCTAAATGCCCGGTCAAATTTATAAGGTTGCGATCAGGGGGGCTAGACAAATACCACTTTCTGTTGACGTTAACGCCTGCGGAAAGATAAAATTGTATGGAAATGACATTTGCATTTGTCTGTAGAAAGTGGTATTTGTCTAGCCCCCCAGTACGTCATCACGAACTTTGACAATCCTTTCCCTCTGTTCGCCACAGCCACCGCGCTAGTTTGACCGGACTTTGAATCTGATTCAGCTTTTTTACTTTAATGCAGAGCATTAGACCTCAACTTTGTCACCCTCAAGGTAGCCTTTAGATTGTGCAATGGATTTTTTCAAAGATTTTTCAATATGACAGTAATATAAACTCTTGTGGGAATCGAACATGCAACCTGCCTCTCCTGCGGGTGATATCCTCCTCTAAGGTTGATATTGTTGTGATATATATTATTTTTATAATCATTTTGTAATTTCTTTGTCGACGTGAAAAAACTAAATCAGGATGATGAATATCCATGTTTTGACACTGCCATAAGGGTAACAAGTTACATAATGTAAAAAAAAAGTTGTCCATGATGCCTTGAAAAAAAAATAGGTTGGCAACAACACTACCTTGCAATAGGTAGCTGAGCAGTTGATGTGTCAATCGCTTAAATAATCTAAGTTAGGCACTCAATGTAAATACCTAAAGTTGTACACAATATTTTTGTACGGAATAACTACCTAGTATTAGTCACATCGATCGCTTAACGAATTATACAAACTTCTAGATAAATGTGTCATTTTTTAATGTCATAAATGTTGTGAATTGTGATCAGTAGAATAATTAGAGGCAATATTTTTATCAATGTTTGATGTCTAGAGTGTACTGTTTAAGCAGTGATGCAATGGCTCAAGCACTTGTACAGGGTATCCCAGGAAAACAGTCCGTAGCAAATTCAATATTATGAAAGATTAAAACCAAAACTTGTTTTTTTAACTATAACAAAAACTTTCACAGACTATTTTTTATCATAATCAAAATTATTAAAATCCACGTTTCAAAACCAATCTCTCACAACTTCAAACAAACACAACTAACTTACTAAAAATAGAACATTAATTGGGGTAATTCGGTCGGACCTATATTGAGATCCTCAAACTTCCTATTCAGCTTGAGCTATCCTGGGATACCCTGTACCAAGAAGGCTACCAGTCGCGTATGCAGCGCGTCTATTTTAGATACTTGTTTTAGATTTAGAGCACAAATGACATTTGATCGTAATGAACTAATATTTTCTGTGTAGAAATACCTACGACCTATCTTCTGTTCTAAGTAAAACTTATTTATGTATCCAATTAGGTATATTATAAGGTGTTAGAAAACTATAATCGATGTAAGAGATGGATCAATTACCAATACTTACTTAAAATACTTTCACTTAGCCCTTTAAGTTGACTTACATAAATGTTTCATGTTTTATTTCAGTGCTTAGGCTAGTAGGATTTTGATCTAGGACAATCCACAATTATAGTTAGGTCCAAGGCTGTGGGTACATTTTATTACTCGTTTAATAATGCAGTGCTTCAGTCAATAATGTTAAACAATGTCAATAATGTTAAACAGTGTCGATTCTGTGCGATAGTATCGATTCTGTGCGACAGTATCGATTATGTGCGACATTATCGATTCTGCGCGAGTGTCGATTCTGTGTGACAGTGTCGATTCTGAGCGACAGTGTCGTTTTCATACCTGATTTTACATATTATTTATTTTATTTTTCATCATTACGTTACGTTATACTCGACTTACTTTAATAGTGACAGACTTGGTTAATATACTAACCTATTATACTAACGTACTTAAGCGACGCAACGCAATATAAAAGGAAAAGTAAACGCATCGCCTTTATTTGTTGTCTAGATTTTTTCTCGATTTTGTAAAGTTGGTACTGTAACGTTATCCTAACAAATTGTAAAGCTGAAAGAGGGTAGTACATTTAAACGTCATGTGTACCTATGTAAATGATTATAATAATAACTGGGTCGGTATAACAGAGGCCAATGCCAGCGGTTGACATGAGCCGAGAATGATGTGTAAATAAATAGAAAGATATCTTTTCTGTCTGTTTTTTATTAAAGTTTAAAGTTTGTTGGTTTTTGAGGATTCCCCTTGATTGTTTTGTAATAAAATAAAATATTTTTTATTTATTATTGACTATTATTTCTGGAAACGGAAACTACTTTATGCATCTGAATGTCATTTAATTGTTCTTTTATTTTTATTTTTTTTGCTCAGGTAGGTCATTATTAACAAAGGTACATAATAAAGAAATATTTTTTTTTTTTGTAAGTGATGATTCTTACTCATACATAATACATTACCTCAAAACATGTAGAACCTATCTATGTAGATTCTTTTTTTTTTAATTTCCAAAATTAATGCAGTGCATTTTTCTGCAAATGCAGTTTTATATTTTGTTAATAATGTAAGTACCAACATATGTACATATAAACTAATAAAATCAAAACTAGGTCATACAACCTTGACTACATTCATTTTATTATGCAAGGAGTGTGTACATATACATAGGTTTTTAATTTAATCGTACAACTATGTACAAGTAGGTATCTACAAAAATACAGATGAAACAGCTGCAAGGCGCAAGCTCTGAGCAGGGCGACCTCTGTGGCGCAGTGGGCGAAGGCCCGCCTGAGACGCAGAAGGTTGCGGGTTCAATTCCCGCCACGGGACAAATGTTTGTATCTGCAAATATTTGTCTCGGGTCTGGGTGTTTTCTATGTATAATATGTACGTATTTACAAAAAAAAAAAAAAAATATATAAGTAGTTTATCAGTCATGTAGTTCCCATAATACAAGCTCTGCTTAGTTTGGGGCTAGATGATGCTGTGTGAAAAATGTCCAGCATTATTATATTATTATATTATATTATATTATTATATTATAGCTATCTAAAGACTGTTGCAAACGATCTATAGATAGGTCAACTGATAAAGACAAGTAAACTGAGACTATAGTATTGGACCTTTATCTTTGCATTAACCTATATCAGTTATTCCTAAATTCATAGTCAGGGGTTGAACAGTCCCCCAAAATCCATAATTCAGCATTCGCCTTATGGCTTATGGCATAAAGGTTGAATTCGCACGAATTTTTACTTAGCACCTGAACAGTCCCCTAGGGGAGCCCCTATTTGACTATGAATTCGGGCCTTAAAGTACCTATCATAAGTGCATATTACTTTACTTCAATGTCCTGCTGTTGTATAACTGGTTTGTTTTTGGTCACCCCTTCTGTGTTACATTCTTCAGTATGGGCTGTCATAATATGTTTTAGCATTTTATCAGATTGTAAGAACGACCTAGGACACTGGTTGCAGGCAAATGGCTTTTCCCCATTGTGAATTCTCATGTGTACTTTAAAATCACGACCTCTAGAGAAGTTTTTGTCACAAATGACACAGGCATATGGCTTTTCTCCCGTGTGAATCCGCATGTGCACTTTTAAATCAGGACCTCTAGAGAAATTCTTATTGCATATGACGCAGACATATGGCTTTACTCCAGTGTGAGTTTTCATGTGATCTTTTAAGTTGCTACTGGTAGAGAGTTTTTTATTACACATGACACAGGCATATGGCTTTTCTCCTGTATGAATTCTCATGTGTACTTTTAAATTATGACCTATAGAGAATGTTTTATTGCATCTATCACAGGTGTATGGTTTCTCTCCAGTGTGTATTCTCATGTGTAGTTTTAAGCCAGAGCCATTAGAGAATTTCTTATAGCATACATCACAGGTATATGGTTTTTCTCCAGTGTGGATTCTCATGTGTAGTTTTAAATCAGAACTTGTAGAGCACATCTTATTGCATCTGTCACAGGCATATGGCTTTTCTCCCGTATGAATTCTCATATGAACTTTTAAATGAAAATCTGTAGAAAATGTTTTACCGCAAGTGTGACAGACAGGTTGCTCCTTTATAGCAGTTGAAGGTGGCTTTACTTCAGAGTGAATTCTCATATGTTTTTGTAAAGAAGAGGTCTTAACGAATACTCTACGGCATTGGTTGCAAGCTAATAACTTATCTATACTGTACTTATTTTGTGTTATTGGTTCTTTCTTAGTTACCGTTCTTGAGTTATATTCTTCTCCAGTATGGACTATCATATTATGTGTTCGCAATTCATCCAATTCTAAGAATAACTTATCACATTGTTTGCAAGTAAATGACTTTTCTTTAATATGGCTTTGAAATTGTTGAACCATTTTCATTTCTGATATGATTTCAATGTCATCAACAAGTGTAGTCTTTTTATCTTCCGTATATTCTTCCTTCACAGCTACTGGAGTTTCATTGATTGAATGTTCATACAAATATAATGTAGTATTAGTAGTCTTAACTGTTAAGTTAGGTATTGTTTTAGGGTTGAGTTTACTAATTGCCTTTTGGGTTATCTGAAAAAAAAAATTAAAAATGTTTATATGTTCGATGTATTGCATATCTATAGTTAGTTAGTGTGTGTAAATAGTGACATTTGATTGCCAATGATCTGACAAACGTGAGGGTACCTACAGAAGATGCTGTATTTATCTACCCCCAATATTCAGTCTTGAATAGCCAAGTAAGTTCATAACAATATGTATTGCAATTGAAGAGTAGCTCATGCACTAAGAATTTAGACTGATGTACCTACCTACTGTTTTTTTGATCAACTAAAGCGGCAAACAAGCATACAATCATACATACACCTGTTATAATAATATGTTAAATAGTTCATTCAAGTTATCAGAATTTAAACTGTGGCTTTAGATCATAATTAAAACTTGGGCTCATTACAATTTTATTGTATTTGGTTAATTAGATGTATTTCAAATTTTTAAATTTTTTCCTTGAAGAAGGAATGAATAAATTTCTTTATTATGAGCTAGTCACCAACTCTGATGTCAGAGTTTTCGGCTGAACAACTGTAATTTATGCACCTCCCTAAGTTGGTAAATCCTTCCAAATATTCTACAAAATAATGTATTAGCAAAATCTTTAAACTGATTTAAATAAAATTTGGAAAAGGTCCAGATCGGTTTGAGATCTGAAATAACACATGTATACTACTTTTTATCTGGGTAACAATTGAGCAAAGTCATGCGCAGAAGTAACTTATGTTAAGTCATCATCATCAACATCATGAGAAGTCCACTGCTGGATGTAAACCTTCCTTGAACAGTGTCATGTCAAATTGTGACCTTGGGTTACCTCCATCCTACATCCCGAACCTTAAAGATGGTTAATCAAGTATTTGTTTAAGTAGTATATCAGTCAAGTAGATCCAATAACACAAGCCCTGCTTTGTTTTTTTAGGGCTAGATGTGTAAATAATGTAAATAATGTCCAGCATTTATTTATTATTATCATTTATTATTGTGGTAACACACAGATAATGAGTGTTCTATTTCAAAGGGTTCTCCATGATCTTTGGGAAAAAATATGTTTCTGTTATCATCTGAACAGTCTGTTAACATGGAACTAACATGGAAATACTCCATACCTTCGTGCTATTGTCAAGTAGCTCTGTGAACATCTGTTCAGCTCTTTGCGACATTTGGCAGAATGTCCAGCATCGCTGCAGTTGCGAGCGGCAAATGTAGCATACAGTTACAGGTCGCCCATCTACAGTGTACAGCTGAAACATACATAAGTAGGTAGGTACATAATATTATACATTAACTATTTCTAGACACGAAATTTGAGTAAATATGAGGCGCACCTTGGTATTTGTGACACTTTCATATATTTCTTGCAGTCCAATGTCTCTAATGTTATGCATTCTGACATTGTCGGCTAGACACACTCTGCAGACCATGGCATCCATGGCTAAGCTGATGTGCGGACAGAGGAATCAAAATTCTCCACTAAAAAGAACAGATCTTTTTGTCGGTTTCAGGTAGGTATATACTTCGGTACCTAACTCGTTGATGGAAAATTCATTAATTAGATAGCTAAATAATGTAGGTAAGGTCTGGGTCATAAATATTTCCATCCAGTCTGGAAGAAATTAAAGAAAACACAGAAGTAAAAAGGTATGTTACTTCAACTTCAACTTTTATTTATGGCTTCTGTGGTAAGAGTTGCCACAATTTTGACAATGTCGTGTCGACAAGATTTAAAAAAATAAGGCGATGGAAAGGAGTTTACAGAAATTTGACCGGTCTAAATAGAGCGAGACTCGAACAGTTTTTTTAAACTATAAGTTGATTTATATAAACCTGTAAAGGACAACACAAATACAGAGACAAAACACACGAAATGTACATTTAACATTATGAAAGGCACATAGAGATGTACATCAGCATAGTTATCATAATTTTATTTTATTACAAGTTAAAAATTTACATAATAATACTATAAAAGGGGAGAAGACAAGGGATAGTATAAATTTGGAAGAGAGAGGACGAGGGATTTCTGGAGGGGTGATATCATGCAAAGATAGCCGTAGCTTAGGACAAGAGAAAAAAAGGTGATCAACATTTCCTTCATCTAATTCACATTCACACAAGGAGTGATCCCTGACCCTTATTTTGGCTAGAAAAACTGGTGTGCAAGCATGAGGTATGTTACTTCACTTCATGATTACGGCTTTTGCAACTATTTGTCACCATTCTGCCAAAAGGTATGATAGATAAGCACAAGCAAAGCAAAGAAGCATTAGAGACCTACAGATTAAAAATTATTTGCTCGCACAGACAAGGTAAAATTAGCACCCACACACAGAGCTGACACAGTGACATGTCAGTGACACTAGGTTAGAGTTCGGTTATCAGAGTGAGTCCCTGTATTGTACGTCCATGTAATGCACAACCATGGAAAGTACACCCCTGGAAAGTACAGCCAGTATTACAAACCATTGGTTTCAACTACTTGGCTTGTAATACTGGGCGTACATTCCTGGGCGTGCATTCCCTACACGTGTTGACCTTGTACGGCCAGTTTTGTACGACCCTGGAATGTACAGCCATGGAATACGAACCAATTTCATGCTCAGTTTTCATGTGCGAGTGCTATCAAGGGGCAAATGCTGTGTTGCCATAGTATTTTACGCTATTAGTAAATTAATGTAGATGTAGTAAGTAGATTAGTTATTTATGTCGGGTTTTTGCAGATGAACTAACCGGTTAGTTTTATTTATTTGAACCCAAGTTTGTTGGATAAAGTTCGGATAGCAATCCTCCTTTTCTGAGTGGTAATAAAAAAAAACCTAATAACCTAACCAATCCAAGACGGATTTGCTTAGGAAGGATTTCTCAGGCCAACATTAACTTATTGTTTACATTATTTATCAATGGCAACTCTTAGTTGAACATATTAAAACTTGCTCAGTGCAAACGAGGCTCGTTCTCGTCATGCGACTTATTCGCATCGACCAATGAGAGCTCACGGATATGACGAACTCGCGACCAATGAGCTTCGAGAATATTGGTTTGTAATCCGGGGTGTACATTCCAGGGGTGTGCAATACCGTCATGTTTTTAGTTTGTACGGAGCATATTGTACGACCATGGAAAGCACACCCAGATAATTCAAACCAAATGGTTTGTAATACTGGCTGTACTTTCCAGGGGTGTGCATTCCATGGTTGTGCTTTGCATGGACGTACAATACGGTCTCCCATCAGAGTTCTATATTAAACGTTGCCATTATTTCCTATATTTTACTAATGAATGGTCAACGTTGTGGTATTTACACTATGTGTAATAATGCTAATGGAGAAACTAACTACAGATATATACTACGAGCTAGGCATGGAAATGATTGCTAATTGTAATTCATTTTAATTTGATGAAATTATTATTTTTGTTCCCTGTGAAATTTCACAGACAATAATTTTCATTTCGATAGCAATGCCTTGTGAATTTTGTAGCTGCTTTCATTAGCAATACTGAAAGCAGCTACAAATCATTACAATAAAAACAGAATTATACGAACATACTTACGATTAAAGTTTATAATTAACCTACTCTAATGCCAATCCCGGTCAAAGGTCATCATTAACTCGCATCGTTTGACGACGCATCAGAAAAGTATATGTTACGCTCTTTCTAGAGAAGAAAAAATAAAGAAGAACGAAAATTGTTTTATTTGTTCCTCATACACAAAATTCGTAAAAAATATAGGACACACAAAACATATAGGTATCTTAGACAAAACGAAACAAAAAACAGACAAACTAGGTGCCTCATTTTGTGTTGTGTGGAATGAAATAGGTCCCCGTCTCAGCATTATGCTGCACCAAAACCTGGTGCGGCGCTGCGTTTCAAAGGGGGCCTTTGTGATGGATGACATAAAGATCGGCGAACAATCGGGTGCAGAAATAATAACGACAAACATAATATTTTTGCATACGAAACCTAAGGCTAGGTACATTATTCCCTTTATTGTGTAAATATAAACTACTTAGAAAAGTTATCAGTAAAAAGTCTAATACAATATAATGCACCAAAATGATCTATGCCATTCTAACTAAAAATAATCTAAACTAAAATGAATATAACCATCAAAGTATCATACCCTACTAATATTTTAAATGCGTAAGTTAAGATGTTTGCTGCTAATAATCACAGTAACAGCTGAACCGATTTGGATGAAATTTGTAACAGGGATAGGTAGTTCGTGACCTAGAATAACATATAGGCTACTTTTGAAAAACGCTGTCGAAGTCGTGGACAGAGACTAATAGTTTAGTCCATAAATTGTGCTTAAAGTAAGTAGGTAGGTCTTGGTAGTAGATACCTACTTAATACTTACTGTTACA
Source organism: Perizoma flavofasciatum (assembly GCA_958496245.1). Lineage (NCBI taxonomy): Eukaryota > Metazoa > Arthropoda > Insecta > Lepidoptera > Geometridae > Perizoma > Perizoma flavofasciatum. The sequence goes on along the minus strand of OY292439.1, from coordinate 10,708,350 downwards.
AGTACTTAGAATAAGTATATTCTAAGGTTATACATTAAGAATATTACCTTACCTTACTATTAGGTACTTAGTAAGTAAGCACCTATATTTTATTTTAGATTCGTTACCTTCTAGTAAATAGGTATTCAATAAACATAACTATTCTAAATTTAGAGGAAAGGCGGTAAGAATTTTACTCCTGTCAGATTAGTTTACGTTTTTATCATAGCGTATTTTGAAATCACGACTAAACTTGTATGGAAAACTTAAATGTTACTAATTTGAGTGCATTTAAATTGTTGCTACCAAGAGACAAAAAAAAAGATCTTCTGTACTGTTAGTAAAGAGAGCGATAGATAAAATTAAGTTTAGTTGTACATGAGAATTGACGCCATTGGTTTAAGGAAAGTCCATTTTCCAAAAAACTATTTTTCGGTTGCCGCCTGCCCTCTTAAATTATGATTTAGAATATAGCTTAGTGTAGGTAGGTAAGCCTTCACTTAGCGTGCTCAGACGCGCCATTGTTCAGAAAATTATGTTCAACCATGATAGTTTCAGAAGTAATATCGGCATTATCTTTAAAAGGCCCTTTTTGAATAATGGAGTCTGATCACTTCTCTTCCTCGCAATCCTCTTCCTGTTCTTCCGCCTCTTCCTCAGCCTCTTCTGCCGCATGTGGCTTTTCAGCCTCTGTAAGCAGATACAACATAAGTCGATATGAGGACTACTTTAGTTTGCTGATTTTTATTAATAGGCCGTCCAAGTTACAATTTAGCCCATTGGCTGAGTAGGTACCTACTTAATCAATAAATAAACACATAACAGACACGTAAATAGTCCTGACCCCACACTGGGAGTCCCTGTGTCGTGGGTATCAGGAACTAGGAGAATGTGGTATCACAATATCCAAAAAATGTATTCTTATTCTTATTCTTTATTGTACACACAGATAATACAGACAAAAGACTTACATATAGGACATGTACAAAGGCGGGCTTAACCCTAACAAGAGTTTTCTTCCAGCAAACCTTTGAGGATAGGGACAGCTGATAAATAGCGGTGGGTACGTGGTAATTTACCTATTTAGAGGTATAAAGTGTAAATCCTACTAATCCTATCCTACTAATATTATAAACGCGAAAGTTTGTGAGGATGGATGTTTGTTACTCTTTCACGTAAAAAATACTGAACGGATTTTGATGAAAGTTATAGTAATATAGATTGTGAATCAGAATAACACATAGGCTACTTTTTATCCGGGTATAACGCGGGCGAAGCCGTGGGCAGAAGCTAGTGTGAATATATAAAGTGCACCCCGGCCACCCTCAAAATCACATAAAATCCTCTCCACCCAAAGGTGGTCTGGAAGAGATCTCTTTTTAACGATAAGACTGCCCATTGTACCTTATGTTATTTATTTGTTTATACCATAATGTGTGCAATATTTTCATTCATTCATTCATTCATTGCAGAAAATGCAAACATTTGTCTAGCAGCGGGAATCGAACCCGCACCTTTTGAGTCGCAGCTGGCAACACGCCCGCCACGCAATTGAGGTCGTTAAAAAAACACTTAACTTCACGTAGGTAAGTCACCGACATAGGTATTGTTATGAATATATTACTTATAATAGTGTGGAAACGTTATTAGCTATATCATTCGGAACAAGAAAGATATAGGTACCTAGGTTTACTTACTTTGGTAGTAGTAGGAAGAACAGGGTGTATTAAGACTACTCCCGAAAATAACAGGGGCGTTTGGACCGTTATTCATAATCGATTCACAACGAGGAAATGTTTTGTACATTTTTGGAGGGAAAAAGGTATCTAATAATTTTTGTAATTATTCCAAACCTGAATTCGGAATGAAAGTTACGAATGTTGCACAGATAATATTATTAATATAGCTAGATAAAGTACGGCATTGTATGCCGTCGATTCTCTTGTTTTCAGAGTCTTAGTTTTCGGGAGTAGTCTTACTAAACCTATTAATTTAAACCAACCTTTGAAATTCACCATCCAAAAAAATCCGCTAACCGGTTCGATGCACCGTGATTTTCAAAATTGTCTAACTCTACATAAGTATCGGGGAAAATCTTTTCAGGATTTTGTCTTTGTTTCGGCTTTTCGCGGTAATCCGCTGTGGACTTTGGTGCCGGATTGGATTTTATTGTGAGAGGTGTAGGGTTGATGTTAGCTTGTGCGTAGGTTAGTTGCTTGTGAAATGCGCCAAGGTGCTGCCCGGATTCACTCGGCTCTGAAAGTGGAAACACTCGCTTTACGAATCATCGTAATTCGTCTTGAAGCAAAGTGGCTTTATGTGCGAGCTTTTTAGGGTTCTTAATCGTGATTAAATGTCAAAAACCGACTTCAGATAACGAAAAAAAAATATGTATATTACATATTTTTTTATAAAAATATGTATATTACATATTTTTTTATCCAAAAAAACCTACAGACGTATTGAGAATCTCCTACTTTTTTAAAGTCGGTTGAAAATCGAATGCTTATCATTTCCGTCTTGATAGAGGAATGTATGTGATGAAATCTTGATCTCCCTTAGATACATACTTAAAATTTGACAAAACATGTTCTTACTAGGTTTAGAAGATGCTGTGTGAAAATGTCCAGAACTATTATTATAAGTAACCAAATGTTATATGCAATCAAAAATAAAATAGAATACGAGAAGTACAATTTGGTTTTTTTCCTTATCTCTGCTCCACTTGTGGGGGGAGGGATGGTATCCTTGAACAGGTAGGAAGTCTCTACCTAGCTGTGACACTAACGCATTACTCTAAATAATTGAGTTTGTTTTTTTATATTTAGTTATCTTTCTGCTCTTGCCCTGCATAATCCTATTCATATTATAAAGTGGCCCAAAAGCAGCCACAGAGCATGACCTCTTTTTCCATTCCAATCACTCCATGTAATGTACCGATTTTTAACAATATTATCGAGGGTATATAATATCGATTAACGTGTCGATTCGGTCACTGAAACGAAGCCATATCAACAAGTTTTCGTCCGGATTTTGATCGATTTTCATACAAAAACTGCTTGTTGAGTTTTAACGTTTTGTAGCTTTGCATAGACTTGCTGATCAATTCTAAGTATACGTCTTTACGTGAATTATTTTTTTTGGGATAAAGCCGTTGGCGCTTTGAATTAATCAGGCTAGTTCTAGAAGTGAGGAAGTTTCTATATTACAGATAACACGGTATGATACAGAATGAGCCATGAAGTTATCTACGCCTCTGTTGCTTGGACTTTGAATCAATCTGTATAGTTCTTATACCACCCCTTTTCCGTCCATTCTATTTTAAAAGGTAAACTTTTAGTTTTAAGTTCAAAGGTTAACCTCAGTTGCTTGAACCATCTATCTTGAACCACCCTGTATAGTTCTTATTTACCCTTTTCCGTCTACTATTTTAGGTATAAGATTTAATTTTTTATATTTTTCGGTCTTAAGAAGGCTAAAAAAACTAAAATGGTGATGGGGTTAGTCAAGTCGAGTGAATAGTTATTAGCAGTCCAGTCCAGTTAATCAAGTAAGTGAGATGTCAAGAAAAGTCAAGATAATAGTCGTAGAGTCAGAAAAAAAGTCAAGATCACATTAAAATAACGAACTATGACAAACATTTTATTTTTCGTAACAATTCGTTTCATTCATGAGACATCACACTTAACTCTTGTTAGTTGGTAATGTTACAGCAACATCAACTACTGTAACATGTAACGTAACGTTACATTACACGTTACACGTGTTGTGTTGTAACCATTATACCGCTTTCATAACGTTAACTAGTCTAAAGTTATACAAAAGAAAGCATTTTTCATAAATTAGGTGTTAGTTCGTATAAAAGTGTAAAAATATATTACAAGTCGTCGAATATCAAAAGTTAAGACGTACTTATTATTAATGTAGGTATATCATTAACTTAAATTATTTACACATCGTAGATCTAGATACCTAAATCCAACTTTTTTCAGTAGGTAGATAATATTCCGCAACAACACTGGAGAATTCTCTAATAAACCCGCAGTTTATATCCTAAATAGATAGGAATTACTGAACATTGTATTGCTGTATGTATTGGTACATAAGATTATTTTTATTTGAGTTTATTATCAATCTTTGAAATAAGTAGGTAATATCAGGTATGATTTCATTGTATTAAATAGGGAACCAAACATCATCTACCTACATCAAATCATGACTAAGTAGGTAATGACAATAAAAACTGCAAACAATATAAAAAATCCAGAGTTTCTACTAAAATTCTATTTTGATTTTTTACGCTGCATTAAAATAACGACTTAGTAATGAGAATAAAAGTTGCAAAAGATATAAAAAAAATCCAGTAATTCTACCTACTAAAATTCTACATTGACTTTCATTTATGCTGCAGTAAAATAGAACATACCACATCTCCCATAAATTAAAATGCAGATTTTTCTTCTGACTGTAGTTCAGGGCAGCTAATGAAAAGTCTTTACCTACCTACATATAATTAATTACTTGTTCTAGCTACTGGTGCTGATAATCCGACTGTAGGGGGTAGTACTCGACGCTGCTGTCTTCTTGGCTCTGCTGCTGTGGGGGGGCTACTTTGTACTCCTCGTATGTCGTACCTTCGTAAGACGCGTCCTTGTGGCCTCCGAGTCCGGCGGCGGCGGCCTTCGCGGCGGCCTCAGCGGCGTTCGCTTGCGCCTGCTGGGCGGCGCTCTGCAACCAAACGATACAGTTTTAATAAAATTTCACTAAATGTTAATTAAATTATAATCAATTTCAGGTTTGAAACAAATAAACTTTACAAATTATCTTTTCATTGTTCGTGTCAAATAAACGTATCTAGGTTATTTTATTCTACATATAAGTTTATTGGTACCCACCAATAAACTTGAGGTTAATGAAATATAATTATATTTAAAGCCAATTGCAAGATTACAAAGTTAAACACGCATATAAAAAATACTAGGTATAGTTGCAAAACCCTTGCAATAAATTTTAAATTAATTGCATATACCTCTATTATACAGCTTTATCACAAATTAATTTTAGAAAAAGGTTTTAAAGAAAAGATACGAATCAGTTCAAAGTAGTGTTTATTGATTCTAAACACGTTTGTCTTTCTAGAAGAAAAACGATATTTTTATATCTTCGAGGATGTAGATCTTTGCGTTCTTCTTTGTTTCCTGAACAGAAATCATATTCTATTTTCTCACAAGAAACTGCTGATATATTTCAATTTAATTTAACTGTGTACATTAATTAATGAATTATAAAAATCAAAAATCATCATCTGTGCCGGTTTCAATTAGCTGTCAACTGACTCACTCATTCTTACAATCTCAAATTCCTCCCCAACTACATATTCTGCCTGCTTAGCATGAAGATCCAAGACTACAATTTTGTCTACCGCCGAGAAGACAAAAAATACTTTGTCCCTCTCTTTTGTTTGACAGAATAGGCGACAGAAATAGTTTTTGACTTCTCTTTCGTAGACAAAACGATCTCGTGAATGTTCATGCTAAGCGGGCTGGTTGTCTGGCCAGAAGAAATCTTTTCTAGTTGTATCTTCCCATTTTACTTTTAGCCTTCTTGAATTTCCTCTATTCTTATTATTTATTATACATACAAATTAACACTAACAAAAGGCAAAATGGTATGGCATGTAGGCATATAACCTTAAAAAGAGTTTTCTTCCAGCAAACCTTGACTTTACTTCAAGTTTTCGATTATTTTATATCTTTCTCGTTTTATTAAGTACCATTGGCACCATTAAGTATTCATTTATTCATCGTTCACACAATCGCGATGCTAAATAAATAAAAAATCATCACCTGTGCTTTCCTGGCAGCGGACTGCGTGGCTTCGAAATCAATCCTGACTCCGTGAAGCTGGTCTTGGAGCGTGGAGAGTCGCTGCCGCGCCGCGCCCACCATAGCGGTCTGCGCGCCGAGTTCGCCCGCCGCCTGTGACGCCGCCTCGTTCGCGTTCTCAGACGTAGCCTGTGCCGCGTTCAGCGCCGCTTGGATTACGTTTACCTGGGGAGTACATGGGATTAATTATATCTGTGGATTATGTTGAACATTATCTTATCTATTACTATCTATCAGATCCTCTTAGAAGAGGCTCTGTGAATCCTTACACTATCGGTTACATTACGCAACAGCTCAATCTGGTCATAGACAATTATGTCTATGACTGCATTAACAGTGTTGCCAAGGAATAACCAGTGTTTATTGCTTTCATATGGTAGGTTCAAAGACACATACTTATAACTGTTTGTCGTTCCTTAAACAATTACAAAAAGATGGTTTTTATAGGTAGGTATTTCAGATGAACCCTTATATATAGTTATAGCAACAGATAGATGGCATACTGAGATGCTTATACAAACTAGTGCCTATAAAATAAATAAGTAATAACCACATACATTTTCCAGCTATCTTAAACCGGAAGGAATGTGTACCTGGTTCACGTTCTACTGGGATCAAGTATCAGTACTGACTAGCGCTATCTCTCGTTGCGACTTAGTTTACATTTTACCTGTTTAACCAATGTTTTAGAATAAAACCCTCTCACAATATCCGATATAATAACCTCGTCATATTCCAGGTACCATCCAACAGACACTTACTTTTACACAGACTTATTATTCCTGACCCACTGTGATTCTCTGTAACTTGGGTATCAGGTACTACTGATAACCACGATGGTATCACAACCTTGGTACCACTCAGCTTCAGAACAAATATTTGCAGAACATACAAATATTTCCGCAGCGGGAATCAGACCCACACCTCTTGCGTCGCTGCTGGCTAGTCGTCCGCTACGCCACCGAGGTCGTCAAGAAATCGAAGTCAACTTTGTTTACTGATTCTACTCTACTTATAGGTACGATTCTAGAGTACCTACCTACTTCTGATTATTCAAAGTAGCCGGGCAATGTAACCTTTAAAAATATCGTAATTTCCTCTGAATGCAAAATCTCGTGACAAAAAATAAGTAAGTAGGTAGTATCGAGAGAGCGCAGCGACAATCAGAGCAGAACAATTTATTTGTTAAACATGTCGCAAACAAATACAATAAAAGCGACGGTCCAATTAATTATGTAAAAACTCGTTTGCGTTCGTTAATAATCTATATTACCTTTTTATGGAGAAATCAGAACCCTATCTTATAGGTCCGTCTGTTCGTCTGTGTAGCACATATCAGTTTCTAACTTAGTTTGAAGCGTATTGAGATAATACAAAAATACCAAAAAAAGAGCCAAGAAAACAAAATACTAAATTTTACCCCCTTTATGTTCGTATAATGTGGTATAGTAAGATGTTTTTTTCCGAGTCCCTTCCCCCTATAATTTAACAGAACTTTAAAAAGTCTCCCTACGAAATACAAGACTTCAAAATAGCTAAAGTTGTAAGAAATTAATCTTGGCTTCTATGCTTGAAGTAAGAAATAAAATTAAACGTGTAACTTTCGGTAAAAATTGACAACGAAAATTTGTTCGATTGCAAATGATTGCTCGAGGAGATACGAGGCATGCAACATAGCATGGGACTCTATACAAATCCCGTTATTCATAGCCACCATAACGTTATCGGTTCAATAACTGCCCTTTTCTAACATTAAAAAAAATATAGAGGCGGACATACTACAGCGAGCCGGTAAAGTTATGGTATATCTCGTTGAATAAGTCTCTGTAGTTTTGTTGTGTGACTCTATACTTTCGTGAAATTATAAAGTCACACAAATGATAATTTCTAAGAAAGAAATTGAGCCAACTAAATTTCTTTCTTACAAATTCTCATTTTTTCCTCATCAACTAACACCAACAATACATTTGTTTGCCTAAAAATATTAGATTACCTATACATGGGATGAAACAGAAAATAATAATAGGACTGCTCAGACACAGCCTGGTATTGCATAGGATTTATATCGATAAAAGAATCCATATCAAATACGATCATTAGAACATAAGAAAATATTCGATACAAAAGACTTCAACGCGCTCGTCTTGATTTTTCATCCCAAATGAATAACGTATTATTTTTTACACACAAAGATTAACGCAAAGGTTAGCTGGAAGAGAATGCTATCTAGCATTAAGTTCGCCTATGTACAGTACTTTATAGTTGTGCAATAAAGAATTTTCTATCTATCTATCTATTATTTTTCAAACTTACAATTGTATTTCTGTAATGACTTCGGTGGCTCAGCGGGAGAGACTTGCGAGTCTGCCTCCAAGACACACAAATATTTCATCATGCAAACATTTTGCTTCGGGTCTGCGTGTTCTGTTAGATATTTTATTTACTGTTATTTATTTGAGCTTCTTTATAGTAATTTACCATAACTAGTTAGTAAAATAAGTGGATCAATCTTTGCAAACTTCAGTTTCGCAGTTTCGTCAAGAGATTGGCCACGGCTTTGTCAACGTTTTCGTAAGACGAACCGCAGTTTTTCACCTTACCAAATTTTCAGTTACAAAATGGCACGGTACGATAGCAATTGTGAAACGGGTAAAGTTTATATCACGTTGATGTTATACGAGTACATACCCTCTCTCTCTACTACCCTTTACTTATCCCCACAGATCTGCCTACTAAGTATGGATTTGAGGATTTCTCCATCATGGGAATTACAGTCGTAAAAGTGTTTGTTTTTGTTGTTTTATATATATAACTAGCTTTCTGTCCACGGCTTCCACGTGGTACCCGGATAAAAAGTAGCCTATGTGTTATTCTGATGTTTAAGCTATATTACTGTAAAGTTTTATTAAAATCCGCTCAGTAGTTTTTGCGTGAAAGAGTAACAAACATCCTCACAAACTTCACCTTTATATTTTTCGGTTTGCATCGGAGAGTTAAAAAGACATACCTGATGCATAGCTTGCTGCGCCGCTTGCGCCGCCGACTGCGCGGCTCGCTTAGCTTGCTGCAGCTGCATCTCCTCCCCTTGCAGACCCACTTTAGCATCCCTAACTTGCTGCTCCAGCCCGGAGAGTATCACTTGTTTCCCCGCGAGCGCGGCCTGGGCGGTCGCACTAGCTTGCGCGGCAGATTGCGCTAGCGTGTTCTTCGCTACGTAAGCTGCTTGGTACGCTGCCGCCGCTTGGTTGCCCAGCGCGGTCTTCGCTTGGTTGGCGGAGCCCACGGCTATGGTCCGCAGTCCGGAGCCCCGGCTGAAGCCTTTCTTGCCTTCGTTGGCAGCTTGCACCTCGGCGATGTACGCGTCGTAGTGGCTGGCGGACTCCTGCGGCTCGGCTTGCTGGGAGCTCTCGTAGTCATATTCGTATTCTGGTTGTTGTTGGGTTTGCTGCTGTTGCTGGATTTGCTGCTGTTGGTGATGCCTTGCTGGGGCTGACGCGGCGATGGAAAGCGTGCCTGGAAGAGAACACCGGTCGATTATTTCTTATTTATTTTCAACAGCTTATTACAGGGGCCTAAGCATCAAGTCTTATTTCGATTCAATTCAGGCAAAGATGTGAAATCCTGCTTTGCAGTTGAAGATGCTATGGCGTTGTCATATAATCGTCAATCGCAAAGCGGAATTTGACTACGCCTCAGTTGAATCGTAATAAGACTTGATGGTTAGGCCCCAGGACTTATACTATAACTTTATGATAAAGTCTTTGAAAATGTAATCAAATTGTAAATTAGGTAAATTTATTGAAAAAAATTGAATGTCTTCTATGACAAGTATTTATGTTTACATAAAATATCTGCATACGTTATAGAGATAGTAAAGTTCTCTATACTTAGAACTTATTAGCTTGCATACCGACATTTTTTTCGTAGTAATAGGTATTGTTGCAACTCTTAAATTATTCTTATTTTTCCCTACTAAGTAGGCAAAGTTAATATTGTTTCTTAAAAAGTTAAATAAAGTTATTCTGCTCCTATTCACTAGCCGAACGGAGAATAGAAGAATTCACCGACCTCGATGAAAATGATTTTTACACACAATCGTTTATGTAATCAGCTATTGTAACATTGTGAAATGCAATAAGTGTTTATTTAACTTTAGTTTATTTACACTGCAGTTTAATTATAGTTATGAAACAAATTAGCTAGGTACATAATCAAATGGATACTGTAGTTTTAATTGAAGAAAGTATATTCATTGATGCGTACATAAGATTAATACTACCCAATGTTACACAAGTTAAAGCAAATATCAAAATCAAAGATGAACAGTTGGCTCTTGTGGACACCACCGTATTCTTAGGTATCACCCTAGATAATAAGCTTCAATGGGGTCCTCATATTGATGGGTTATCGAAGAGACTTAGTTCTGCGGCATATGCAGTCAAAAAGATCCGTCTTTATACAGACGTTGACACAGCTAGACTAGTTTACTTCAGCTACTTCCACAGCATTATGTCGTACGGTATACTGCTGTGGGGGAGTGCTGCTGATATCAATACCATTTTTGTGCTGCAGAAGAGGGCTGTTCGAGCAATTTATAATATGGGCCCCAGAGAATCACTTCGCGAAAAGTTTAAAGAAATAAATATAATGACATTCCATTGTCAATACATTTATGAAAATCTGATGTATGTTCACAAAAATATTAATTTGTTTAAGAAAAAAAGCGATAATCACAATGTTAATACTAGAAATAAAGATAAACTCGCTGTTGCCACTTGTAGACTCCATAAAGTTGGTAAATCGTTTAAAGGGCACGGTGTACGCTTTTATAACAAACTCCCAAGAGATATACAAAAATTATCAATTAACAAATTTAAAAACGTAATTAAACAAAAGCTTTATAAAAAGGCATACTATAAAATATCTGATTATTTAGATGATAAAAACTCTTGGGATTGAAAATGCTCCAACTCGAACCTATTGTTTTGTAAAAGGATCATTAAAAAGAATAACCAGCCTTGTTTTCTTGCCTTTCTTTCCTGGCTTGGTCGCGGAGGAACAGGCACCTAGATAAAAACCGACGTTTCAAAGTGGTCCTTGTGATTTTATTGAATAAATGAATTTTGACTTTGACTTTGACTTTGTACCGGAAGTGTATAGGTACCTACCTACATGTGCGTGAGGAAACACCCTACGGTTGGAATACGTGTTTATGTAAAGGTGATATAATGTATGCATGTTTGTTTGATGCAGATTCATTTCAATTTACATTCATTTGTTAAATGTGTTTCATTACCTGGAGAAAGGTCAGGTCAAGAGTACCCTAATGAGTACCCTGGGGAGCATGTATGAAGAATGTGATTAGAGTGAACTAGCTTCTGCCCACGACTTCGCCCGCGTGGTACCCGGATAAAAAGTAGCCTATGTGTTATTCTGATGTATATATATTACTGTAAAAGTCAAAATCCGTTCAGTAATTTATGCGTGAAAGAGTAACAAACATCCATCCTCACAAACTTTCGCGTTTATAATATTAGTAGGATAGGATGAAGCAAATAGGTATTTCAGAATCATGATGAAAACCTGTGGCTCTACCTACCCCTGATAGACATAACTTTATGTGTCTATGTATGGTATGTTCAAAACATGAGTATTTTTTCAAAATAGTAAAATTTTCGGAATCAGAATTCATTTATTGTGAACCTTATGTATGTAAACATAGATGTCACTATGTAAACAACTTATATTGGTGTACATTAAATTAATGTTTGGTAAGTTAATGAAATCGTATAGATAAACCTTTGACAGCTGAATGAAAGTTTTGTAGCGAAATAGTTTATTATTTTAAGGTATTTATCAAACAAAGGGGGAAGTATTGGGTATTTTATGACGAGTAACTGATTATATTTTAGAAAGAAAACATATAAATTTGGGTTAGTACTGATTAACACATCGTAAAAGTCAAAAATAAAATAACATATAGTTAAATTATCATAATTCAGGATTTTAAAATTATTTATTGCATTATTTACTTCTTTAAAAACGAGATAAGTAAGGGTTATAGTATACCTAATAGGTAAATGGATTCCATTTTAAATTATTTAGTTTTAATAAAAAAAATAGTTATAATTATGTTTTTGGATCTGATTATTATTTTAAATAAGACGCAGAAAGCTTGGTAAGTACTTAACTTTTTTTTTAATTTGCCTATAGTGACAGGATGACATGACGCCCAGGATAGAGAATGATTTACATAAGTCTGCCTAGCACTAACTGTTTGTGTGGAAGTATTACATAAATAAAAGGTGTATCTACAATATTAGAACCTACCTCATTAAATTATAAATATATATAGATTAAATATTTAGTAAAACTTACCTATGCATAGCAATAACGATCTGTAACTCTTCATCTTTACTACAGTCGAACTGAAAACACACCACAAAACACTTAAGAAAAATCTAAAAACAACACGAAAATTACTTAAAAAAAGTTTTTGAATTTAAAATTTAAAACCACACTTAAACATTTAAATATGTTCCAAAAATTTATCTCTCGCTAAATCAGAATTTTGAGATACATTTAAATTTAATTATTTTTAAATTAATTTGAAATTCAGAAAAAATTAAGAGACACTTAAAAACACATTTTTGAAAAGCGTACCTTTCAGTACTTTCACAATAGTTTAATTTTAAATTGTGATTAGGCCGGGGGGGGCTGGGGGACCCCTTGCTTGCTAGTCTGTTAAGCAATGTGCAAACAGACCGACAGTACTTCTATTTATAGTGAATGTCTATTGGACCAGAGTCAAGAAAGCGCAAGTATTGATATCTCTATGGAGGTGTCTGTGCTCCAGTCACACAGAAATTTAACAATAGGCTAGCTTATCACGATTTTATAGAAATCGTTATAAAATAAAGATATTGTAATACTTCCACACAAACAGTTAGTGCTAGGCAGACTTATGTAAAGCATTCTCTATCCTGGGCGTCATGTCATCCTGTCACTATAGGCAAATTAAAAAAAAAGTTCAGTACTTACCAAGCTTTCTGCGTCTTATTTAAAATAATAATCAGATCCAAAAACATAATTATAACTATTTTTATTTTTCTTAAAACTAAATAATTTAAAATGGAATCCATTTACCTATTAGGTATACTATAAGCCTTACTTATCTCGTTTTTAAAGAAGTAAATAATGCAATAAATAATTTTAAAATCCTGAATTATGATAATTTAACTATAGGTTATTTTATTTTTGACTTTTATAATGTGTTAATCAGTACTAACCCAAAATTATATGTTTTCTTTCTAAAATATAATCAGTTACTCGTCATAAAATACCCAAAGCTTCCCCCTTTGTTTGATAAATACCTTAAAATAATAAACTATTTCGCTACAAACCTTTGATTTAGCTGTCAAAGGTTTATCTATATGATTTCATAAACTTACCAAACATTAATTTAATGTTCACCAATATAAGTTGTTTACATAGTGACATCTATATCTACATACATAAGGTTCACAATAAATGAATTTGCTAATTGATTGAAAAATTATATAATTCATACTTTCACCTAATTCATAAAGATATTTTTACTCATTCACAATAATGTTTTAGGTTCTTGCAGTAATATGTATCTTCGTATAAAAATAGTATGTTTAAAAAAATACTTTTATACCATCTTTGTATGTGCTGCAGATTTCCTTGTATTCTTAGGTTCTGAACCTCTTGCTATCCAATGGTTTCAGATCCTTAGAGTACATAGAAATCTAGGTTGATTTAAATACCAATTTCCTTCTAATTTGAGTGTATCTCTCAAGATCTTAACGGTCACTCTTTTCTCTAATTTACCCTGGAGCATCATTGACCAGGTACCTACTATAAAAAGTTCAAATTGACTAAAATTAAATCTGAGATTTAAATATAAATCTCAAAATACCTTCGTTCACTTATTGTCGCTGCATTATAGTAGGAACACTCATATTTTTTCGTATTATCAGCTCTATATACACTCAATACAGATTTGTGCTTATTGATTCTGAGTGCATTGTGAATTGGACCAATACTGTCTCAAATTGTCACAGTGTATTAAACTTATGAAACACGTTTATCATAAAAATAATATTGAAAACTGACTGCATCAAAACTTTAACTTTTACAGTATACATTTTTAGCAGCCACTCTTGCTATGTGGTCTTTTTTTTTTAATGGTAGGAAGGTACTATGGTTTTTTTTATACCCTCATTACTATGGTCAATGTTTTGACTTTTTTTCTATTTATTGATTTGGAATAAGTTATTACAAGACATATACAAAAGGAACGCTGAAAATGCAGAAATAGAAGCTTGTGTCGCAGTTTCCAGCGCCCATCCGTCAAAGCGAGACTTACGATAAATACAAAATAAGGCTGAAGGTTGGTCCTGTGCCCTTAGAAGCATAAAATCGCTCAGTTATGACTGGCGCTATCGGTCACCCATCCAAGCGTAACTATGTTGATCGTTTCCATCCGGTCGGTATATCCTCATGGTACCTTCCATGCTTTGGAGACGTTAAACTTTAAGTCCCGGCTGTCAGTCGGTCGCTTAGCTATGGCTATTAATTTATTTAAGAAAATCAACTTTTACATACTTTAACTTTGTTTTTATAGTAATTTTTTGTAGCATGTACCTACAGGTACCTACAGTAAAATATTTTCATTCATTCGTTCAAAATAAATCTGAATATTAATCACAAAAGTATTCATTTGTTTAAAACTCCAAAAAGAGGGCAACGTGTACGCTTTTATAACAAACTCCCAAGAGATATACAAATATTGACAATAAACAAATTTAATATATTTTTTGTAAATAATCTAGAAATAACCTAAATAATTGTCCACACATTGCAAAAGTTTTTTTAAAATTAGAGTTATGAAGTTTGTGTTGTGTTATAGGTAGAGAGTTACAGAACGACGTCAAAGTCAATAGGTAGGTGACCTCATTCTATAACTCCCGAATGCAGAAAGCCACTAGCGACCATGTAAGTATGTAGACCAGTAGAGTCAGGGTTTAACCCATGTTATAGGTAAGCTCTAATTATTCCGCTCGGTCGAGTGATCACGTAGTAGTTTGAATATAACTGACTCTTCATGTAAAATATTATTGCTATATTATAGATTTGCTTTTATCATGGTTGGACAACATGCACGTTCTGACTGACTGATATCAACGTGCAGCTTACATCGTAAATCACAAGTCGAAGTTAAATAAATAAATAAATAATGCTGGACAATCCACACAGCATCATCTAGCCCCAAGCTAAGCAGAGCTTGTGTTATGGGTACTAGATGACTGATATACTTAATACAATACATTACATAGATAGATATTTTTTTATTATACATAGAAAATACCCAGAACACCCGGAACAAATATTTGCAGATCGTACAAACATTTGTCCCAGGGCGGGAATCGAACCCGCAACCTCCTGTGTCGCAGGCGGACCTTCGCCCACCGCGCCACATCGGTCGTCATTAGTCATTAGTTATTTATTTACTAGCTTCTGTCCACGGATTCGCCCGTGTAGTACCCGAATAAAAGTAGCCTATGTGTTATTCTGATGTATAATAAGCTGTAAAGATTCATAAAAATCCGTTCTGAAGTTTTTGCGTGAAAGAGTAACAAACATCCATACTCACAAACTTTCGCGTATATAGGTATTACCTATATTACTATAACCTATTAGGTAATAGTAGTAGGATTTAAAATGACTGTAGCATAACAGATTCATCAAACTTAAGTCGCTACATTTTTTATGTAGGAATCCACATATTGCTTTAAAAATATACCTAAACTTATTTTACACACAAAACATGCCTAGTTAATGAGATGAAATACCTATCTTGATTATGATCTTTGTGATTTCTATGAATAAATACCTATTGACTTTGACTTTGTCTTTAATTGCTGCATTGCCCTGTCGGTCTGATGTTGAAACATTGACCATCAATTGCTCTGAACCAGTATACTCGTACCTACCACCTTTCACAGCCCTTTCAGTTATGCAAACAATAATCATGTCAATGTTTCTACATCTGGCATAAAACTAAAATATTCCGATTGAAGGCTAAAATGCCCTTTTACAGTTAACGAAATTGTATTTTAATACACCTCATCATTATCATTAACCACAGCTAGGTATGGGCGTACCGTAGAGTGAATGAATGAAAACACTTTATTGTATACCACAAGAAAATTACATCAAACAAAAACTTTACAAAACTAAAAGTACAGTGGGCGGTCTTTGAGGAGACGGGCTGCGCGGTTCTAGGGCGCGGGCGGGCGAGGCTGGCTGAGACGATAGAGGTGCTGGTTCGATTCCCGCTGCGGGACAAAGCTGCACGTTCTGCAGATATTTATTCCAGGTCTGGTTGATGTGGTACCAACCACAGTACTCGTAGTTCCTGATACCCACGATACAGGGAATCCTAATGTTGGCAGGGGTCAGGACCATGCGTGGACTATTTATCACTATTTTATTTTTGGTACCTTTGGTAGTACTAAAGGCAAAAAAATCGAGGCGAGACACACGGAAAGACAGAAAGACAAAGAGACGGACATGACGATATTGGAAGGGTTCCGCTTCGCCAATTTAGGTATCCTACTAACATATAATAAGGGTTATTTATTATCGTTAGAGATTGCAAAGAAAATGAACTGCGGGGCCCTAGAGACACTATCTAAATTAATATTATTTTTATTCCTAGGAGGGACCGTCCACGCCTTCTTGTTTTTTTTACAAACTTCTCTAGTTATATAATTTAGTACAGTCGTAAACAAATTTCTTCAGGAAAATAAGTGACAGAATAAGAAAGAATAGAATAAAATGCCAAAGATATTTGGACTTCGTAACGGCTAAACCGACTTGGAAGAAATGGGTATAGGCACTTCACTCAGTTTATTAGTAGGTAATGGATTTAATTTGTACCTGGCGGGCGTCTCGCGATACAGCCTAATCCTGGTGCGGGGACCACCAAAATGTAAAAATTGTGTGTAACCTACTTAGTGGTAAATAAATATAATATTTTGTAAATCTTTCTTCTATTAGTTCGTACTTAGAATAGCCTAGAATACCTAAACGTTTGTGTATTCGTTTTTGTTCCATTTTATTTTATGAATTTATTAAAACTTTTCTTTACTCTTCATTGTAAACGCAAATAAAACTTATGAGAATAGAATGACATGTACATGGTGACTTTGGTAGTTTTACCATGATTTTTGTGTATAATGGGAAAAATTAAATGAATTTTCTTTCTTTATTTCTTACAATAAGCTATTTTTTACCGTACATGGGCAGAAAATAGTCAATTATATTTAAGGGGAAAGCAGTATCTTTACATACAAAAGCCACGTTGCAGCGGACCTTGGCCTAGCGGCCATTGTGATTGAGATTGTGCGTGCCGGTTGATTACCAACACACCACCCACAGAGACTATGAGCTTGAACCGGAGATAGGCACCCAATTTAATTATATCGCTACCTCCTGTGGCTAGCGGCTTCCACGGCTTCGCCCGCGTAACATCCGGATAGAAAAAGCCTACGTTTTAGAAAATTCATAATCTAAATCACAGTTGGTTTAGATTTTTAGACTTTTAGTTTTGTTAAGTTTTTGTTTCATTGTAATTTTCCTGTGGTGTACAATAAAGTATTTTCATTCATTAATAATAAATAAATAATAATAAATATTGCTGGACATTTTCACACAGCATCATCTAGCCCCAAAGTAAGCAAAGCTTGTGTTATGGGAACTACATGACTGATATACCATCTACTTATATACATCTTTTTTGTTGTAAATACATATTTATTATACATAGTAAACACCAGATCCGAGATAAATATTTGCAGATCATACAAACATTTGTACCGCGGGAGGAATCGAACCCGCAACCTTCTGCGTCTCAGGCGGGCCTTCGCCCACTGCACCACAGAGGTCGTCATTCATTCCAAATTGGTTCAGCCGTTACGAAGATTCTTAGCAATAGTATAGATAATTGACTAGCTCGCTTTCCTTGTGATCTGGGACGGCAAAGCAACACCCACACCACCTTTCTGCCAATATTGCTTGGGTTTAAATGATTGTGTAGGTTTAAAACTACAAGCACATATAAGACAGATCAACTTTGTAATTAGGACAGGCAACGCCTCAACAACACTCCTGATGTTGAAGAAGTCTATAGCCAGCGGTGGCCACTTACCTTCTGATCGATTCGCCTCCAAGTAAAATCGCTAAAAATAGATCTCGACATGGAACAATGCATGTTAAGCCGTAGACGGAAGCTAATGCATAGAACAACAATAAGTAGGTACTTATGAGAGCTAGTGACACTTACCGAATTCGGTCGAAAATCTACCTAATTTATGTTTAATTCTACTTTGACCAATTATTTAATTTATATTCCAAGCTTAATCGCAGCTTAGAGAAGAGTTACTTTGCAACCTACTTACCTCGCCTGAACGAGGTTCATTTCATGTAGCTTCCTTGTAAGAACTTTAAAGCCTCCCAGAACTTTGATTGATTCTTTTCAGAATTTATTATTTTTTTGACTCACCTTATTAAGTGAGTTCACTTTGTTTGATTGGCATCACCCTATAGAACGAAAGGTCATCAAAAAACTAAGCAGTTTGTCGTGTGAGAGGAAACGGCGTAAATTCACTTGAAAATTCACGTAGGTTGGTAAGTACCTACTTAGTTTTTAAGCTGACATGACGTTTCAATTATGATCCTTGTGATTTTAATGAATAAAAGCCTATTGACTTTGACTTCGCATTGTTTAAACATCTATACAAAACTGTGTGTGTACCTAATGAGAGCAATCAATAGTCTCGTATTGAAAAGCCTGAATTTTTCCTTAAAGTTGTAAGCAATTTGGTTTTAGCTTTATTCAAAGAGGATTGTGCAAACGTCTTTGACTTTTTCTGAGCCTGCTCCATTTTAACACGAGGTGAAACGAGAAAAACTACTAAAGGAGAAGAGACCACGAAAACTGTGAACGAGCAGGCAGGCATGTTTCATTCGGCAATTTACGTACGAAAATATAACTAGGGTGAGTCTTCAGTGTCTATGGGGCATGAAACTATGGCACTCATTTTACCAGGCTTAGCAATGTTAAGCTCACCTTGTGCCGAAAAGACTTGGTAGGTATAAAAAAATATCGATTTATAATATAAAAATATTGATTTCCCGTTTCGACATGTTGTCAAACTCAGCATAAAGGCACCAGTACTATAATGCCAGACTTGTGCTAACAGAAAGAAAACTTGATAGAAGTAGCTATTAAGTTGTGAAGTAGGTAAATAGGAGTAAGAAATACAATTCAACAATTGCATTATTGGATTTTACACAATTCGTCTCAATTTCACAGATGAATTTGACAAAAAAATCACTTTCAGAATCGTGTCCGAACTAAACCATCCTTTTTACAATACAATAAAATAACTTTTACCGATCGATACATTTTTGGTCACGTTTGTAGCTCCAGAAATTACCTGAAACCTTATTTAATTCAAACCTTAAGTCTTTGGAATAAGATTGCTAATAGCAGACGTAGTTGTGGGGTAACCGTCATGGTAGGATGGTCACGTGATAGGACGGTTGGTCACTTTTATGAAATAGATGTTCCGTAAGAACTTGAAACAGCTATTGTGGTATATTTTGCCGACCTTAACCTAGCCATGGTAATATTAAACCTTTGCATTGTAATAAGTTACAAACATTTTATTCCAAACACTATCGCGGAGATCGTCGAGATCACTCACCCTGATGAAGAATCTCGGAATAAGTCGAAACTTAGTCGGTGCCTTCACCGATAGTACGGTACGTGGAAATTCCCGTTTTTATAATATGAATAATCAAATTCACGATAGTTTTTGGAATAAATCTATCGCGAATTTAAATATACTTAAAAGAATTTTCACGTACCTACCTGAACCTACGTTACCTGCTGTAGATACTATCGGAGGCACCGGCTATGTTTCGACGCATTCTGAAAAATTTCATCATAGTGAATTCTACCTTTACAATATGAAGTTATAAAATAAATAAAACACTGGTCAACATGGACAGTTTTCCAAAATAACTCTTACACTCTTATTTCTTATAGTTAGGATAAAAAATCTTCCATCTTTTAAGTACCTAATCGTAGGAAGATCTTTTTTTTAGAATGATCTCTCAATCGTAAAACTCGCGAAATTCTTAAAATTGAGACAAAAACCAACCCAAAAGTGTTTCACAATTCGTTAACGAGCACTTAGATAACGAGTGTACTGGATGATGGCATCCAAAATCATGAGGCTATGAAATAAGCGAGCGAAGTCAAAACAAGTAAGTTGTAAAATATATTATTCACTTCTCATACTCTGAGTGTTACTTTTTAGTTAGGTATTTGGCATCAGCAGACGTTCGTTGCGTCGAATTTTGATGAGACTCAGGTCACGCCACTTCGTTAGTACCTAAATATCTTCAACCAGTTCACCAATAATTCGAAATGCCGTAAAACGAGCACTAAATACTTATGTGCATCAACTCAGGAGGTGGTCATTTGACCGATATAAGTTCTTGAATTCAATTTCATTAATTTACACCTCTAAATAAACTTTCTGTGAAAACAGAGCCCAATTCTTTTATTTCTGACAAAATGACAACCAATTCACATAATATGGATTACCTACTTTTACCCCACTTTGTAGATGGAAAAGTGTGAATTGGGGGATACTGGTAAAATTCAATTCGCATTGTCGCTCGGCAGCGGATAAGGGTAATTGAATTTTATTATAAATCACCTAATGAAAAATGATTGAGAATTGAGCTACCGATGTGGCCGAAGATTGGGGGACAACTGGAATAACCCTGTAGTTTACTAGACACAGAAATTATTCGCTGTTCTCATAGCCTCAGAACAGCCGAATAATTTCCACAAAACAAAATTAAAATGAGTTATAATCAGTGCCACAATCTAATTTTCTGCAACACCAATCTACCGTTAGGAACGTTTGTTTATTTGCAACAGACAATCTTAAATAAGGCACCAGAACTGTCTAGACAAGAAAGTCTAACAAGAAAATGGAGTTGGTAGTTCAGAAAATCAATAAAAAAATTAAATAAAAAAATAACGAGTGGCTAGTGTCCCCGACATTCTTAGGCTTAGATCTTACATCGAAGAAGCTGTAGGGAAGTACATGGACCCTGTCAGGGCGCTGAAGGTTATATTCAATAGGTATTTAAAAAGATATAATACTTAGTAGTTACAAGATCTTAATCAAATAATACATAAAAAATAAATTTTAAAAAAATACTTCGTAATTTACTTATTACTTATAAGTATATACTTACTTCGTAAATATCTATCAGATGCATAACTTAAAATTTTATTTATAAAATTAATGCGTGTTTGTTTATGCAAATATTTCTGGGTCTGGGTGTTTTTTATGTATATATTTAGAAAAAATAGGTAGTCATATATATGTAGTATATCAGTCATGCAGTTTCCATAACACAAGCTCTACTTAGTTTGGGGGTTTAGAGCTAGATGGTGTGTGAAAAATGTCGAGCATTATTTATTTACCATTCCAGATAATTACCTATCACCTGCCCGGATTTGACTGTGGCCATAATAGCGAATACTGTAAGCGACGAGTACGAACCGTCCTTAGAAAGATCAGCTGAAGGGCCGTGAGCGATCCACTTTGAGACAACTCCCAAGCCATTGAGCAAGTAGCATAAGAATTCCAATCACTGGCTTTTCTAGAGTTTCGTACACTGTCATATTGCAGTGTACCAGAATGTAATGTCCTTATTGGTTTGCATTAAATTAATGTTGAAATCAGGTCAGATATTTTGCGTAAACTGAATATTTACATTCCTGCAGGAGCACGTGTTTGCAATCAACATTTAAACTCAAATGTTACGGACAGGACTTTGCAGATAAAACACCTTTAATTCAGTGCCGACGCGACATTATGATCAAAGTCTATAGGTTTTTATTCATTGAAATCACAAGGATCATATAGAAACGTCAACTTAAAAACTACGTGAATTTAACATTTGAATGTGAATTTACGCCGATTCCTCGCGCGCGACTTAGCCTAGAATCATGCCAATCATGCCTTTTTATTCCATGATCTCATTTCCTATCATGTTCCTCTTCCTACTAATATTAATATCCTTCTTTCTTCCTTAGATCATTTTATATATATTTCCTTAGCTTTTTTCATATGCACTAACAACATTAACTTGTAATAAATTCATAAACTCCGCTGATCCGTATCCTAATTCTTTTAATATCCGTATCGTGTAATTTTATAAATATTTTAAATGTTTCCTTAATTATTTTATGTAAAAAAAAATATTTATATAAATCGTCAAGTTACTACGCTAGAAAAAAACTAAAATGGCATAAAAAAGTAGCTGACGACGTGCTGAAACTCTTACAAAGACCAATCGACTAAGTAGGTATAAAGATTTTGAAAAACTCGATTTTCGAGACGAAAACGAGGCAGCTTTGTTTCAGTAAAACCGTTTTTAGGGTTTCGTAGTCAACAAGGAACCCGTTTCGCCATTTCTACATGAGATACTCTCTTTGTACTAGAAAGCTTTAATTTGGCATGGGTATAAATATTAATCACGCCTATAGAGGTAAAATAAAAAACTCGAAAAAAAATTACTGTACCCACACGTAAAGAGGGGACGTTTTTTTTCTCTCGTGTATCCCATGATGTGGGATAGACGAGACAACACAGATCAAGTAGTTTGGATAATTTCATCATTGAAAACTTTTCGTTTGTATCACTTACGATTGTATGAATGAATTAATTAAT
Organism: Perizoma flavofasciatum; assembly: GCA_958496245.1. Lineage (NCBI taxonomy): Eukaryota > Metazoa > Arthropoda > Insecta > Lepidoptera > Geometridae > Perizoma > Perizoma flavofasciatum. Next base: position 10,685,630 of record OY292439.1, on the reverse strand, counting down.
GAAAATACTTTATTGTACACCTTAAACAAATAACAAAATATTATTCTAGAAAGTACAATGGGTGGTCTTATCGCTTAGAAGCGATCTCTTCCGGACAACACTTTATCGATTCATTGACAAAATGTTTCATCACTAGGCGCCAAAGTTAATTTTTTTTTCAAAATGGCGGACGGTCAGGTTCGATGATCGTAGTCAATAAATAAAAAAATAAAAAATAGTGAAATCTATTTTTATTGAAAAAACACTGCTTTGTACTAAATATTAATACATGAACACCAATTAAAAACATTGCACACTGCCACGTTATAGGTATATTAATTGACTCAGGCCTCTTCTACCAGCAAGTTTGCTTTATGAAAAGAGCGTTTCAGTAACTCATCAACGCTGGTAAAAAAGACCTCTTACAAAATGGCTGATTCAAATAAAAAAAACTCATATTGCTATCCTAGATCAGTATTTACAAAATTATGATACACTTTTAATAACTAAATTAAAGTAGAGATGTACTAGTAATGATGTAGAGATGTAGTAGTAGAACGCACAGACCCTAAAAGCACGCTAGATAAAGAATGTGCATGCAATGTCGGTAAGGATAATATAGTTGTTCATCATTCATGCTCTGGAAAGTACGTTATAGTTATTTCTAAAACTGCTCAATAAATACTACTAACAGCCGGATTACGGATTTTTAATGAAGCTTATTACATTTTATGTTATACTGCGATGAAATAAAATCTCCTTATTTCTATTCAAAAATAGAAATGCCCTTATTCCGGTTGTGAATAAAAAAAAACAAGGCGGGAAACCGGTAACGCAAATTTCCTTTCTATCAACAAATTGTTTTGAAAATTACTTCATTTTTTTTTTATTTCTTTGCATTCGTGATGAAAAATGATGTGTGATAACAAAATTAAAAGTGATAAATTTTCATCACGGTCATGCGTAATCAGGTGTACTGGATCAATTATAACCAAGAAATGTACAGAAAAATCTTTCCGCTTTGGTAGACAAAAAAAAACAAACTAACGACTCTATTCCCCATGATGGGTCATTACTCAGTGAGTAGATCTTTGAGGATACCACGTGAGGTGGTCAGAGGCACGTCCAAACTTTATATTTGGCAAATGCCCATGTTTTGCAAGTAGTTTGATGGACAACGTCCCTATAAATAACAATAAATTTAGCCTAAACACCCTCTCATTCCTAATCTCTCACTTACTTTAGCAGATTGATAACTCTAGCCCTGTCCTTTTCTAACACCAACCAAAGGATAGAAGCAGACAACTTTTATCAAGCTTATAAAGTTAGTGAGTGATTATGAACAAGAGAGTCAGTTTTATCACAACAAAAAAGCTGCATAAAGAAAACTAATTGAAAAATCTAATCACAAAATATCTTATTGAATTAAACCAGAGTTGTCAGTTTTCGGGCAAATATGCAACCGAAAAGACATTTTAAACGCATCTTTTAGATTTAAATAATACTTAGAAACCACTCCTGCACGCTTAGCATAAGCACCCATGACAAAGTGTTGTCTACGAAAGAGAAAACAAAAACTATTTCTGTCGTCTATTCCGTCAAACAAAAGAGAGGGACAAAATACTTTTTGTCTTCTCGTCGGTCTATAAAATCGTTGTCTTGGGTAGTGGTGGGTCCTCAGCACGTGTGGCACACCACTTTTGTAGCTACACACTTTCTCGAAATGAGGCCTCACTTTTTTCGTTTGGACGAGCTAGCACACCTGCACACCAACACAGTTGCAATCGTGATAGACGCGAGGCGTGAGCTGAGCCGTGAGGAAAGATTGTGTTGGCTCGCACATAGCACTCCACTCCATTACCACACAACACGCACAGTGCACATTGTGTTCCCAAGACTGCCTCACTCAACTACGTTCAGAAACTGCCTCGCTGCCTCGCCTCAATTGTGGTACCACAGTGCCCAGCACACTGTGGTACCACAATTGAGGCGAGGCACTTGTAAAACTGAGCCCCTCGCACGATCCTCGTTTTCAAACAGTGTGCTACTCATGACTAGTCTTGGGCTCTCATGCTGAGTTGGCTGTAGTACACAATAACACTTTAAAAGAAAACAGTCAAACCTAACAATATTATTTAGTCAAATGACCAGTTGTACCAACTTTTTCACAATTTTTCATAGATCTAACGAGTCAATTGAGAATCTTATTATTTTTTTGGTGAAAATAAGAATAACATTGGGCTGAGTACATAATGATTTTGTAATTTTGATTATTTTTCTGTGGAAAACCGTGTCTGATTTATTTTTGATATTAAAAATAATTTAAATTATTATGTAATCATTTAGCTTTATATTGTAAGTTAGTAAACTTTAACTTAAGGCAAGAAGATGATGCTATTGAATATATTTCAAAGATAAATCGTTTTTTACGGAAAAAATTCCATAGTTAATACTTTCTTAAAAATATTGTTTCTTAGATACTGTACGTTGGATCAGCGTGTTTAATATAATATATTTCTGAATGGTTAAAATATACATTTTAATTACTAGGCAGAGTTTATTGTTCAACATGGAAGACGTTAAAAACTTTCAGCAGTAGGTACCTGTCTCCTTTTGCATAAGAAATTGCTTGAAAAGTTGGTATCATTTTAATCCTAGCACATTTTTCAGTGGACAACAATTAGATCAAAACAAAATACCAAAACTATATACAATTTTACAAAGTTCGATCACTAAAATACTTGCCTTTTCATATGCGAAACGTTGTCATAAGTTTTTATAGAAAAGCGTCACTTTGACATGCGTTTTCCATAATAAGTTTAGCATATTATGCTAGACATGGTTGATGAAATCGGGGATTTTTTTACTGGCGCGTTTATTTCAAGACTTTAGCTTCTTGTGCTATCACGTTTTTTTCTGTTATTTCAATAGCATTTGTAGTAGTATTGTCATTTACTTCAGTCTTTTCAATATCTGCTAGTTTTTTAGGACTAACTTTAGGAGATTTTCCCTTTTTGGGACTATTCGGAACCACATGTATCACGGTTTCCGGGCTTTCAATAACATTGTTCGCTTCAGCTACGCCGTTTTTAGTAACTTCAGTGTCAGGTTGGAGGGTAATTTCAACGACTTTAGGGTCAGTATCATCTGCTATTTCTACGATTTTAGGATTAGTGTCGCCTGTAATTTCTACGACTTTAGGGTCAGTATCATCTGCTATTTCTACGATTTTAGGATAAGTATCGCCTGTAATTTCTACGACTTTAGGATCAGTATCGCCTGTAATTTCTACGACTTTAGGATCAGTATCGCTTGTAATTTCTACGACTTTAGGATAAGTATCGTCTGTAATTTCTCTGACTTTAGCTTCACTGTCCAAAACCTCCTCAATACTCATATTGTTTTCATCGACCACATCTAGATCGCATAAATTCACATTAGCCAAGTTGATTGCTTGCATGAGACTTTCTAGAACTTTCTCGTTTACTTTTTCATCGGCTAAATCCACACTTTCGATTGGTGTATTGACATTTTCATTATCTTCTTTAGGAACGTCTTCAGCTTCAGTTTTAATATCATTAGTAGATACCTTAGTTTCTTTAACTTCTTCGGTGGGTACTTTCGTTTCTTCTGCTAGTTTCTTGGCTTTGTTCTTCTTGTTTTTGTTTTTCTTAGGTTTCTCAGCTTGTGCGGGTTCTTCGGGTTGTGTTTGTTGTGTTGTCAGCTCGTTGAGTTGGCTCTGAAGGTGCGCCAGACTTTGCCTGAGCTGTGCGCAGTTCGCAGCCATTGCATCCACCTATTAGTGAAATAGATCGGATTATTCCTTAGTTTAAGAGGTACTTAGTTTGTATATTTTTAGGGGTTTTGTTAGTTTTAGTTTTGATTTCGGAGTATGAGAACTTATAGATGTAAGGGTACCTTGGCATCGGAGGCGGCGGATTGCGCGGGCGGGAGGGGCTCCGGCGCAGGCGCGGGCGCGGGCAGCGGCGGCCGTTCTATGTTGTTCTCTTTGAGCGCTCCCAGGAGCACCGTGCGCTCAGCCTGGAAGGTAACAACGCATCAACTACCGCTAAATCAACTATAATATTACACACACACGGACCAAGCATATGCGTATTATTTATTAAAAACTAGCCCGACAGACGCCAATTCGACAGCCATAGAGGAAGTGGCCACTACGTTCGACAACGAACATCAATTAGTACGGTAGTAAGAGACAATACCGGGCATTATATCATTTGTTTCTAAAATATTACCTGCAACGTCCTGCAGAGGCTCTGCATGTGCGCCAGTTGTCGCTGTATGGCGAGGAGGCGTGAGTCGGAGGCCTGCCTCTCACCGCACATGTCCAACAGCGCACTCTGGGAGCTCTCCCAGCGCTGCTTCCAAGAAACTGACTCCTTCTCCAGCTGCTTTATCTTTTTCGACATCTGAAATACGTTATTAGATAGGTATGAGCCATGTTGGCCTAGTTGGTGCTACTCCGATTCGAACCCAGGATGTTCAACATGGTGATTCAAGTCAAGAGCGTATTTTTTTTCAAGAGTCTTTTTTGCGACAAAAGTTACCTTTTCCATTTGATCCTTGAATCCTCCGAACACCTGGTTACTCTTCATGAGCGCTGATTGGAACTCGTCGTATTTATCCGTGTAAACCGCCAGCTGACCTCGCAATCCTAGAACCAATGACACATTCTTATGTATTGCTATACAAGTTGATTCCTTCGAGATGTGGCGCTGGAGAGACGCTCCGCATACCTTGGACTAAACTTGGCGAAACGAACAAATGCGTCCATCCTTACTGAAATACCTCGAAAAGGCTCTCGACCATTGCCTTAGTCGCATCCTAGAATACTTTGGACACATAGTAAGACTCAATCCTGACAACCTCGAAAAACTCTCAATCACGGGTAGAATTGAAGGGCGAAGACCGAGCAGTCCTATTTGCTGGACTGACCAAATCCGCACCAACCTTGATACCCAACTACAACACGCCATTCGTGGCGCCAGAGATAGAAATAAATGAAGAAAAAAATCACCAGAGAAAAGATCATGCAAAGAGATCACTTGACGACCGATGTGGCGCGGTGGGCGAAGGTCTGCCTGCGACACAGGAGGTTGCGGGTTCGATTCCCGCCCTGGGACAAATGTTTGTACGATCTGCAAATATTTGTTCCAGGTGTTCTGAATATTTTCTATCTATAATAAAAATATATCTATCTATGTAATGTATTGTATTAAGTGTATCAGTCATCTAGTACCCATAACACAAGCTCTGCTTAGCTTGGGGCTAGATGATGCTGTGTGGATTGTCCAGCATTATTATTATTATTATTATTAATGGAGCGCTGAAATTGAAATGGGACTGAGCTGGACACGTTTGCCGCATGCTGGAGGAACTACGGGCGAAAGCCACCACGGAATCGGTTCCGAATGGGTGGCAGCTCATGTCGATTACGATCCGATTCCTGCTGCAAATTTTTGCGTGTTCTGCAGATATTTGTACCGAGTCTGAATGTTGTGGTACCAAGGTACTCTTTTTTTTTTTTTTTTCTTCTGCTTTTTAAAGAACTTTCGTCGAAAACTCGTAACCTGATACCCACGATACAGGCCAAGTTCACCAACACAGTAATGGGTAGTCAGCCTAATCAAAGCTTTTAGACACATGTTTTCATTAGAATCTGTCATCATAATAAATGGGGTTATACTTGATCGTCTGTTTATTTTGTTGGTAACTCTAGTGTAAGACTTTTATAGTTTTCTTATACAACTAAGGTGGCAAACAAGCATACGGCCCAACTCAACCGCTTACCAACGTAAGTGGTTACCGTAACCGCTTGCGACATAACAGGTGAAAAGTCTCATATGCCTGCAATTTCACCGGCACTTGAACACATCAATTCGAACATTACTGCTTAGCGGTAGAAATAAGTATGGTGGTAATACTTCCTCTGACGAACCCTTCACAAGGAACTCTACTACTAATAAAACTACTAAGAGCCTTACCCGTCTCAGTTCCGGACATCTCATTGACCTTGTTCCGATACTCGATGACCGCAGACTTCAGTATTTCCACTTCGGCCATCAGCCGCTCCCGCTCCGCTTGGTGCTCCAAGCTGGCTTTCTGCATCTTGGCCGCGTTCAGCTGGCTCTCCAGATCCATTTGTTTAGACATTTTCTCCACCTGCAAACAAGATGTAACAGATAAATGATAAATCATTGAAGTTATCAAAACTCTTGCTCCAATCGTTAATTAATTATGCTTAGATTCAACACACTTTATGTTAATTAAATAAAAAAATGGCTTTTTGCTTTTGAAGTTCCAGCGCTATTGGATAATTTGAGTACTGATATATTCGATTTCCTCGTATCATGTAGGCTGGTCACATGATACGAGGAAATCTAATATATCAGAGAAGAGAAATGGAGCAAAATCATAAGCACTTGGTATCCAAGAAACGGCAAATGTAAACAAGGAAGGCCATTCTGGAGATGGGATGATGAAGCAGTAAAGACAGCTGGTAGAATATGGATGAGAGTCGCTCAAGACCGAGACAAGTGGAAGGGTTGGAGGAGGCCTTTGCCATGCACACAGATATAGACATTAACAATGAATACTAAATTTAAACATTAACAATGAATACAAAAAAAAATAACAAAAAAAAATTATCAGAAAATGGGGTATTTAAAAAAAAACAGATAGTAGACTAACCTGGTCTTCTCTGTTTTGGTACTGCTGGACCACGGACTTGAATTTCTCAGTCATGCTAATGTTATCCTCTCTTAGCTTGGCATTCTTCTCGTTATTCTGCTGAAGAAGGCTGGATATCTCCGCGAGTGTGTTCTGGAACTTGGCCTGAGTCTCCTTGCGTCTTTCCTCCTCTTCACGGATCTTGTGGAGGGATTCATCCTGAAAATATGATACAATTCTAGTAAAATCTTTCGAGTAATAATAAAAAGTTGTACTTGTTAGAATATTTTTCACAAATACTATATAATTAATAATAATAATAATAATAATGCTGGACATTTTTCATACAGCATCATCTAGCCCCAAACTAAGCAGAGCTTGTATTATGGGAACTACATGACTGATATACTAATTATATACTTTTTTTTTTTAATACATACATATTGTACATAGAAAAACACCCAGACCTGAGACAAATATTTGCAGAACTTACAAACATTTGTCTCGTGACAGGAATCGAACCCGCAACCTTCTGTGTCTCAGGCGGACCTTCGCCCACTGCGCCACAGAGGTCGTCATAATTTATTATACCTACCTTAGGTACTTGGTACAAAATTGTTGATACTTATTCTGTGTATTCAAAGTCAAAACTATTATTTCGGAGGCCCAACTGAAACTTGAGCGTGATTCAATAGACTTTGTTTAGCCTTATGGCCTTTCTACTAATGGATTTCAACAGCTTGTTGAAATTACTTGTAAATCTTACAGCTTGTTAACAGTAGACAATATTGTTTTTCTTTAAAAAAAAATGATTTTAAAACCTGTAAATGATAATGTAACCTAAAAATGAGACACAAGACATAATTGAGAATTATGAAAATTGCCTTGTTTAAAAACATGTCTATACAATGGTCATAAAATGCCAGATGATATTACTAACTGAAGTAGATTTCAAGATTGTCTCCAATGGCTGGTTAAGGAAGAATGTTATTATGTTATTCATTCTAAGACCTAATTCTACATATTTTCTGGCAAATAAAAATATTATTTTCTATTCTATTCAATGTACTCACCCACTTTAAAGAACAAAATTCGAGAAGTGTCATTAAACTAATAAATTAAATTAATTTGTAATCCTACTAATATTATAAACGTGGAAGTTTGTGAGGATGTTTGTTCCTCTTTCACGCAAAAACTACTGAACGGATTTTGATTAAACTTTACAGTAATATAGCTTACACATCAGAATAACACATAGACTACTTCTTATCCGGGTAGCACGCGGGCGAGGCGGTGGGCAGAAGCTAGTTTATTATAAATTTACAAGATCTCTTACCTTAATAGATTTATTCTGTTTCTGCAACTCCCGGCACAAGTTCTCCAGCTTCGACTTAAGCAAAATAGTCTTATTAAACTCCAGCTGCAAATGTTCTTTTTCTTTTAAGATGATCGCGTGCCGTTTATCTGACTGCTTGATGTAGAACTGCATCTTTTTATTCTCGTCGAGCATTGCCAGGTACTTCTGAGTTGCAATGTTGAGCTGTTCCGAGGGGGGTGCTGCATTGACAGTTTTCATGAACATTTCGTAGTTCCTGTCATCTTTACGGTTTCGGTCTTCGCGGCGGGGTCTTTTGGTGGGCTCCTGGGGCTTGGCCATCGGGGCAGAGGCCTGAAACAAAGTATGAACTAAATTGTAAGGGATTCAAATCTCATCATCAACATCATGCAGGCTGCAAAAGTCTAAGTCATAGGTCTTCGCCAAAGAGTGCCATGATGAACAATCTTGTGTTACCTCCAACCACCAAGTTCCTGCAACCTTAACAATGTCAGCTCATTGGGATTCTGCAGTGCGTCAGGTATGTTCGCCAAGGCGCGCACCAACACCTTCGACGCCATCTGGCGCTAAACAGCCTCATTGCTGAGCAGACATCGCGGGAGCAGTAACAGCATCCTAAATGCGATTCCAGAACAATTTGGTTGTCCTCTGGTAAATGGGGAGTCCTGGCGCACAAAAAACAGCCTCATTGCTGAGCAGACATCGCAGGGGCAGTAACAGCATCCTGAATGCGATTCCAAAACAATTTGGTTGTCCTCTGGTAAATGGGGAGCCCTGGCGCAAAAAAAAACAGCCTCATTGCTGAGCAGACACCGCGGGGGCAGTACAAGCATCCTGAATGCGATTCCAGAACAATTTGGTTGTCCTCTGGTAAATGGGGAGTCCTGGCGCAAAAAAAACAGCCTCATTGCTGAGCAGACATCGCGGGAGCAGTAACAGCATCCTAAATGCGTTTCCAGAACAATTTGGTTGTCCTCTGGTATATGGGGAGTCCTAAGCTACACAGGAAGTTGGTTGTGTCAGGGGACCATTCTAAACCCTTGTCAATCTATTGTTACCACTAAAGGTGACAAACAGACTGACAGTTGTTTTAGTTTTTTCGCAGTGTTTAGTTTCTTACCTGTTTAAAAATTTGTTTTATTGATTTGTAATTTCCTACCTAGATAATGTGATTTTTTAATATAACAAGTAAACTAATAAACATTCTAAAAACTCCTAAAGCTCCTTTTTTTGGTTCCGTAATCAACAAGAAACCCTTATAGTTTCCATCTTTTTTTTTTGAACTTTTGTCGGTTTTCGACCATCTCTCTATTCTGTATTCACAATATTTTCTTTAACCAGCCCATATATGGACCAGTAGAGCATGTTAGCTGTGTCAGAAGTTGGCAAAGCTAGCATGCTCTGGAACAGGCCCACATTGAGCTGGTTAGCTTTCAAGAATTTATAAAATATTTCAATCATTGACGCACTTCGGATACACTCCATTAGAAGGTGGTAAACATCTTCTCTGACCCCACAGGCTTCACAGTTAGGACTGTCTACTTTCTTCATCAGATACTTGAAGCTATCTATCCATCTATCTGTCTATCTGTCTGGCTGCAGCTTAGCTCAGAGACTCTTAGTATTAGATATTAATCATGCCAACAAAGTGAATAAAATAAAATCTTAAAAAAACATTTTAAGGGCCCACGCAACGTAAAATGAGTTTTTTTTCTTTCCCATGGTTATTGTCGTTCAAAAATATTGCATGTCTGTGAAAACTATTTTTCAATTAACGGATCTGCTGTTTGTGAAATATTAGGCTTTAAAGTGCAAATTTTTGTTAGAGTCAAGTGTCCCTACCAGCTAAACAGTTGTTTTTAGATAATGTGAAAAAATCACAGCAGTAGTAAATAATTATAACAGTTAGAAGGAAAACTATCACAGCTAAGTAGGGCTTTACAAGTTATAAGAAATAGTCAACCAACTTAAAAAAATATACTTGGAGAAGTAAAAAGGAAAATTTCTTACAAATTCCGTTGAACATTACTTAGAAAAATTTGTTAGTTGTGTAAAACAGGTACTAAATATAAGTTTATGAGCAACTATGGAACATCATTTGCCCATTTTTTTTAAAATATTAAATTACAAAACAGTTAAAAGTGGGTAAGCATGATATATTAAATCAAGGAGATCACAACAATATTTTAACAACTATAATTAATAAGCTGAAGTAATTTTGACCTGTAATTCAAGTAGGAAATATGACACTATCATATGCATTTCTAAAGCATGTCTAAACAGTGCAAACATGGCATAAAGAACAAGAGAATCAGTAAAATATCCCTACTTAATAAAATGTATGTACCTCAGTACATTTCTTTTTATGATGTAACAAGACCATTCCATAGGCATCTTGGCAAAGATTTGTCAACCGTAAAAGAAGAAACCACCTGAATCGTGCTTTCGTACAGAAATAGTAAACATTCTCACAATTTGGCACTCGTCCAATTACTTTTAGGTTAACATAGTTCCCAGTTTTTAGCCAGATTTCGGCAAAAATACTATAAAAATACTATAGTTTATATTCAGAGTTCGTGATCGGAATCATACATGTTAAAAATAAATATCAAAAAACCTATAAATAAATGAAAATACAGTTTTAAGAAACTGCCGATACCCGATCGGGTTCTATTTTTATATCAGCTGGAAAATAAAATGTTTCTAAACTTACAGTGGCCTTTACTGTGCCTTCTTTCTGAGTTTCTTCTGTTACTGTTCCTGTCTCCATTTCTTTACTATAACAATTTCAATTTTCACAAAAATATTTCTAAACAAACAAAAGCAAACAAGAAATCCGCTGCGCTGTGGAAGGAACGTTTACGAATCGAAACGATCGAAACCAATCGATAACGCACAAAAAAGTGATGCCAACAAAAAAAACTCTATGTTGAGTACAAAATTCTATCAAACACAAGAAGGGGTTTTTCAAAATTCTACTTATTAGTATGTAAACTGTAATGGTATTTTTATACTAAAATGCAGTCAAAAAATTGCGTAATTTTTTTAATAAGGTCAGAATTACATTCTGAAGTGGTTGTTCCTGAAGCTCCAATCTTGTAGGTCCCTTAAAAGGGACAACGGTTTTTTCCCTGTTGTGCTCCAATGTGTCTCGTATGAGGAAGGAGTTTTTCTCGTTTGCTTTATTGACTTTATTGCAATATGATTCTTTTTCAGGACATAATTTGACAACCTTAGACCATAATATTCTTATTGATGTTCTTCTCGTGCTGATTTATAATACTTATTTGAAAATAAAATTCCGTGGTTTTTGCATTTACTAAAAATATTGAAACCAATAAATATTTTGTACCAAACAAATAATAATAATAACCTTGGCGGGCGGACTCGAACCCGCGACCACCCGCTTGTTACGCGAGGGCTATACCAATTATACCACGAGATCGTAACTTACCAGGTCGAAATTCTTGGGGTGTATCAGCTCTAAGACATCAATTGAATCCATGATTTTACTAAAATTATCTAAAATGAATGAGATGAAATTATTATGTTGTCATACCGAGATTTAGGACTGTATTTTCTTCCACGTACACCCAATCATGTTAGATCTGACGTAAAATCAGTTAAGTTGGCGACACTGATTGAACGGGGCGGTGCGGCACGAGACAAAGATCTTGAACTACAACGGAAACTGATAAAGTTCATAGAACACAGCCAGTGTTACACGAAAAAGTTTCAAGGAGGATCGGGAAAGGAATTCTAAAACTTCATTTACGAGTAATAGTATGTATGTACTACTGCAATTACATTACATAAAAAATACAGCCTAGCCCGTTCTGCCCACGGCTACGCCCGCGTGGTACCCGGAAAAGAAATAGCCTGTGTTATTCTAGCTCATGACTATATCTACCTGTTCCCATGCAAATCGGGCAAGACTTTTTATCCGTGTAGCCGTACTAAATCATGACAAAATTACGGCGTTCGACGCTTTTTAATCCTGTCTGTTTGCCTGGCTACAAATAAACAGTCAAAAATAATGGTAATTTTCTTTAAAAAAACATTCATGTAAAAGCACATCCACCCACAATAAGTAAAAATAACTCAAGAAATAATTATGAAAAAAAACGGAATCGACAAGTTGATCGGAATTAAGATTTTGAACGAGAAATAAAAAAAAAATCTGTGAATTTAAGCCAGTTACTAGTAAGTAACTGGCTTAAATTTACAGTTTTTTTGTATTGTTTTGGCTTGATTCAAGTCCTTGCACCGTGTCCTTCTTTATTTTTCTTTTGTTTTGTCACTTTTTGATTTGGCTTTTAGGTCAATTTTCAGATTCAGATCTTTTTTCTTGCCAACAGAGAGAAGTATATACTAAATAGTAGATTATTTTATTAACCAGGTAATTGAGTTTGATTTGTTTTTATTACATACTTTAACGATCAGAGTATATAATTTCAATTCCTTATCTTATTATTGATAAGACTGATTGTTCTATGGATAAATAAAGTTTTCTTTTGCATTTCAAAGTCAAATATTTTGCATGTCTGTGGAATGAATTTCGAAATGAACCTGGTAACACTGGAATGCAGCTGTCAAATTTTTTCTTTGTCATTTTTGTCCACCATTCTATTCATTCCGTCAAAAAGAAGGAAAGCGCCTGGTGGTGAGTAATAATTTTCATCGCATCGTTAAAGTAAAAAGTTCGCCTTTCATCAACCTTTCTTCCTTCGTAAAAGTGCTTTCCATCTTTTCAAGTGTATCTGCAAGTGGCGCTTAGCGGTGAGTAAATAAAACAAATTATACCGTGTAAAAATGCCGGCCAGGGCAACGTTTCCGAGGCCGTTATTTTTCAAGATTTCGCTAGGGTCATTGGCTTTATTTTGTCGCTCTTGTAGTAGGACGAGCGAGACTTGTCTCGCCGGCATTGGGCGTGCAAATAACACGGCCTATATTTGCGTGGGGATTCTGCGATAAATCGGTTTTTACCGGATCGATCCACGCGTTAGTAAAAAAACACCGTTAGCCTTCTTACCGCATGAATGGATGGACAGACCGCAGTATGGGTCCATTCGGTTTACAGTTACAATTCTAAAAAAGCTCTATAATTACGAGATTCCTATATCCGAGATTCCGCCGTGGTATTTTATTACCACTTGCTATCATACCACCCAAATGCAAGTCGTTATGGACTCTATTATCAAAAATATGCTCTAATTAGTTTGCTGTAAAATACTAGCTCAACAATCCAAAAAAGTATGGTTAGGTATTCCATTGTTTGCAGTATGCATTTATCATCTTCCGCTCTGTCTACTCCTTATTGAGTCGCCAAATACTTATCTCTTTGTAAATTAGTCATCAGAATAAAATTTAGTGTCTTTGTTTTGTCATTGATCCATCATCATTTTAGGCCACTTTGCTTAAAACTAAAAACAATGTACTTGCTCATTACCAAGAGCAAGTAAATTTTTTTTACCCAAAATCTCAGTGTTAAATTTATTGGACTTAAACAATGTATCATTTAAAATGGGGTCTTAATTAATCTTTGTTAGAAACATCCTGACCTTTTCCCAGGATAAACCTTTACTGTGAAGCTCTTAGACAATGCACTCATAAATTTGAGATCAAGGTCATCAAATGAACAAAGAAGTCATAAACAAATAGACATGGCATCTGTCAAACTTGCAGCTATCCTGCCTGGCAAATTCATCGCAACGCCCTATGGGAACCTTTGTTCCTCCTTTCCTCAGATCCTCTGTTAATAACTACTGGTCAGCAAAGTCCATTAGTGATCTAGTTTAGCAGATCTTGTCAAGTGTAAGAACTTGTACTTAGTGCGTGAATCATCTTCCGGTGAATTTTTGCAAAATTTTCTTGCACATTGTCTATGCATGTATAGTACCATTCATTGTCTATTGCAGAGCCCCCTAATGACTTGCTAAAACCTAAGAACCATCCTTGAAGTCATACAAATTAATCACAAAAAAACACATTTCATTAGGCCATGTTGTAGATTAAGGGTACCATATGAACAAACAACCTCTTATGGTAAATTCATATACAAGCTCCTTACGTAATTTTTTTACCCATGTAAAAAAATCATAAAATTCTTAATTTTTGCAGTTCCCTTTCAAAAATAATTTTCTAAAGCCCAGTAAGATAGGTAATCATTGATAAGAAGTGACCTATTTTGTGTTGACCAGTATCTGTTAGCCAGCACAATGAACCTTGCTTATGAGCTGATAATGTTGATATAATTAATTATTAACTGCAATAATTAATTATATCATCTAAATCAGTATTTTATGGAAATTTGTATAGATGCTGGACATATTTCACACAGCATCATGTAGTCCCAAACTAAGCAGAGCTTGTATTATGGGAACTACATGACTGATATAGACTACTTAACCGATGCGGCAATCCCGCAACCTTTTGCGTCGCAGGCGGGCCTTCGCCCACTGTGCCACAGAGGTTGGAAATGCTAGCTGTAAGGATATTTTTCAAAATCATCTATTTTATTTCTTAGAGGCAACAAACATTAATACATTAGTAAGTAATAAGTAGCTGTGGCACAATTAAGTAAAATTGAAATATTACCAACACCATTATCCACAGCTTGCAATCTAACATTATTACTTTCTACACATAAATGAATCACATTTTGAAGTTATTCCAGTACAAATCCTGATTCATTGAGGTAAAATGTTTGAAACTAAAAGGAAAAATATGCAATTGGAGTTAGAAATAAACAAATATCTAATGATGCGCAGAATCAAAAAGTATCTTTACACATTATAAATGTTACTGGAGTTATGTTGGCCCAGTGGTCTGTATGCTGACTTCTGATACACAGTGCTTTGGTTTAATGTATTTTTCAATTGATGTCTGCTCAAGCCCAGAATGATGAAGGAAAACTATTTTAGGAAGCCGGCATGCCCTAGACTAATTCAATGGCATGTGACATTGGTTAGTGTACCAATAAGAGGCGATGGACTTGTCACATGGAATGCTAATTACTTGCAAAAGTTGGGCATGTGCCATGCCCAACTTTTGCAAGGCATATGTACTGTTTGGACATGCCTCTACCTCCTACTTGGTATCCTCAAAGATCTGTGCCACAGCCGCCCTCGTCCCCTGACCCACTGCGTCGCATCGCTCTTCCGCGCTATCACTTCTTTTGCTCGCCTACTAAAAGTCATAGCGTGATGACTCGAGAATTCAGAACGAAAATGAATTTGCATTTTTTTTTTTCAAAATCCGACTTGTAGTTTCTGAGATTAGCGCGTTGAACAAACAGTCTTCAACTTTATTAATAGATAGATAGGTGCATGACCTTTTTAAGCTGAACATTATCACGTACGGAACTTTGACCTCCAGGCCTGTTCATACCCATCGTACCTACCTGAGGCTATTACTAAGAACTTGGGCACCCCCTAGCCTAGAGCAATTATATACTTACTTCATACTTCATAGGGTGAATAGAATGTTCTGGATGTGGTTTGGATTGCTCATAGATAATGATTTTATGACTCGTAATAACTTCTGGCTGTCATTAATTATAATGTTCGGCTAGACTGATGCCATTTTCGTCTATCTTAGTATTGACTAAGAGTGAACACTTCTTCAAGATAGACCCACCTACCTACAATGATTGTATTCAGGGTTTTAAGATTAGATTTATGCTATACTAGCTTCTGCCCACGGCTTCGCCCGCGTGACACCCGGATAAAAAGTAGCCTATGGGTTATTCTGATGTATAAGTTATATTATTGTAAAGTTTCATCAAAATCCGTTCAGGAGTTTTTGCGTGAAAGAGTAACAAACATCCATCCTAACAAATTTTCACGTTAATATTATTAGTAGGACTAGCTGTGCCACGGCCACCCACGTTCCCTAGCCCACCGCGGCGTATTACCCGTCCGCGCTATTACTTCTTTTGCTCGGCACCTTAGGTTCGTAGTGTGATTTTAAATAGCCTATAACTTTCCTTAAGAATTGGGCTATCAAATGCAAAAATAATTTTCCAAATCTTAATAGAGATAGCGCGTTAAAAAAAAAAACTTTACTATAAGTATGGATTTGGGGAGGCCTATGTCTGGTAGTGGGCTTCTACAGGCTGTTGATGATGATGATGTAAAAAATATTATTTCCTCAAACAGTTGCGTTTTTCATCGACACATCAAACATGAGTCGGTCGATATTTCGATATCGCCTGTCTGTATCTACGGCACGTGACACGCACATTAATGTTATAATACTTATAATATCAAGTAAAGTTCGTTCGCGTGTGCTTGCTAGATAATACATAGATATATCGCTATTGTATATTAGTAATGCAAGATCCTATTAATATTATAAACGCGAAAGTGTGTGAGGATGGATGTTTGTTACTCTTTCACGCAAAAACTACTGAACGGATTTTGATGAAACTACGTATAATTTCTGTAGCAGAATTTTGTAGTTTACTTTATCGTACGCTTTGGTCATATCGTTATTCACAAAGATTCCTTACGACGAAGCCTCGGATTTAATCATGTATTTTTGTCCATCCTTTCTACATGCCCAAACCATTTAGTCATAGCTTTTTCATATTGTCACTACGTAGCCATAATATTACAGTGTAAATAAATGGATCAAGGGATTTCTGAAAAGCTGTTCAGAAATCCCCTTCGTAGGGAATTTGTGGAATAAGCTATCTTTCATTCCACAATTGCTCTCTTATCTTATCTTTTACCACACACCTTTCGGAGTTAAGAGGTCAATAAACTTGGCTTTTTGATTTTTACAGTCGGGACCGGGAACGGCGGTTTAACGTTCACTCCTAAGAGATCACGGTTTTTGATCAATTTTACTACTGCACTTTCGAAATCAATCAGTTTACGCGACCTAAGTACCCTAAACCTAAGGTTATAAAAAAAACAAAGTACTTTAAATGTCGTGACAAATAATTTTTAAAACTGCATTTTTTTACTACCAAAACCGATTTGTCCATCCCCTCAAATTGCAAATAGATCGGCTGGACACTGTAGGCAACCCTAGTACGTAAGCCAGTGTTGAATATGGACAGGTTATTAGCTATGTTTAGACATCGAGTATCTACTACTACCAGATGTAACATAACCAAACAACTTGACTTCAAGTCAGAGAAGGTCAGTAGGTATTTATTCATTTAAATCACTAAAATCATGACTTAGTAAAAAAGCGCAAGTCAAGTCTTAGCATAGCGAGAGTTCTACTATTAGACCTACTTTGTAGTTTTTTTTGGATTTTAATATTTCGATCTGCTAGACTAAGATAAATAAATAAATAAATAAATAATGCTAGACAATCCACACAGCATCATCTAGCCCCAAGCTAAGCAGAGCTTGTGTTATGGGTACTAGATGACTGATATACTTAATACAATACATTACATAGATAGATATTTTTATTATACATAGAAAATACCCAGAACACCCGGAACTAATATTTGCAGATCGTACAAATATTTGTCCCAAGGCGGGAATCGAACCCGCAACCTCCTGTGTAGCAGGCGGACCTTCGCCCACCGCGCCACATCGCGCCACATAGATTCGTTACAAGGATTATACATTTATAAAGATAAGATAATGGCCTCGATTCTGTAGTACACTAACTAAACTAAATTTAAACTGTCGCTCTCTTTTACTGATAGTGTACGCAAGAAAGAGATGGCAAGAATTTTACTGCTGTGTGCTGCTGTCAAATCAGTATACGTGCCGCTTTCCTTCGTGTTTATAGTCAGCATGTTTAGAGATCACGACTAAATTTGTATGGAAAACTTAAATCTGACTAATTTGACAGCACTAAAATTGTAGCTATCTCTTTCTTGCTTGTACTATCTGTAAAAGAGAGCGACAGTTCAAATTTAGTTTTATTTAGTGTACTACAGAATCGAGACCATTAACTTGATTCAAGATTTAACCAATCCGCGTTGGTTTCTTCCCGGCTTGGTCGCAAGGAATCACCGTAAATTTACGGTAATTCGGTAATTTCGTGATCCTTCATTACTTGCTGTGCCGTGGGTACCAACTAAACTATATGAGGTCACGGTGTTAACGATGTATAGTTGTGTACAGTATACACTCGGTCTAGACATAATTGGTCTGGGTATTACCTCGGTCGATGCCGTGCTCGCGTGAGTTGTATCTAACCCCGTATTTGTGACTACGATGTTCGTGTAACCAATGGTTTTACAGCGTTACGTGTACGCATGGAAATAATTCACTTTCAGAAACATTCATTTAAATTAGTATATCCCTCTAGCACGTAAAGGCACTAAAGTCAAACTCATCGGATATTACTAGCATGCCTGTATTTTGTACTAGCTTCTGCCCACGGCTTCGTCCGTTTGTTACCCGGATAAAAAGTAGCCTATGTGTTATTCTGATGTATAAGCTATATTTCTGTAAAGTTTCATCAATATCCGCTCAGTAGTTTTTGCGTGAAAAAGTAACAAACATCCATCCGCGTTATAATAGAAGTAGAATGTTTTGACGTGAAACGTCTTTCAGTTCGGTCAGTAGGGGGTCACTTGCAAAAACCAATATATCAAGAAATATGTTATGACAAGATCGCTTATTACTTTGGAAGTATAACACCTACGGCATTATTTTATTACTATTATTTAGAGGATAAAAGCCACTTTCTATTGGTATTAACGCCGGAAACATTGAATTGTATAGAAATTGCATTAGCCCGTGAGATGCCTCGTGACCGCTGCCAAGTTTTTCTTTGACGAATTTGCGTTGAAAGGAAAACAAAGCGTGAGGTATTTGTCTTGGAATGTTCTATGTTAGCCCTTATAAACATATTATATTGCAATTTGCAATTTAATACGCAGGGCTAGTTCCCATTCCCCTGTGCAGTGAAGTTTTACGTTACGGTTATTTCAAAGGCTCCCCTAAAATTAAAGGATACTTTAATCGTATACTTGGTAGCTACTTATTGCGTTTCTAGGAATACGTATGAAGGGGTAGGTTTTGAGAACGTGGTAATATGCATTTAAATTTTTCGGATGGAAAAATCCATTGATGTACGACCTGGTTTGAACCCTTGCATCTAAAGTCGGAATAACGCCCACGAGGCCAACACGGGATGCTGGAATAATAACGTAAAAATATTTGCACAAAAACACCATGATACTGCTCAGGGTAATTGCAAATGTCCCGTCTTAACTATTCATTAATCTATGGTCCCGCAATCTATTTCTTCTTGTTTTAGAATAAACCTCGACAACTGGTTGTAGATTTTGTAATAGCTTAGTCATCAAGCGGTTGCATATCAAACGATCAGAGTAATCTCAACCGGCTGGAGTCTAGACATGACCAATTAGTTGCGGCCGATTCGGCTTCGTTTTCGGCCGAAAACATAAAATAATGTTCTGTCTCAGGCCACAAATTTTCGTACTGCGTAATCGTTCGGCTTCTTCTTTTCATTCTCCTTCGCGAATTTCATATTGAACAGATTAAAAATAAAACAACGCTATTCATTCATTAAAATGTGTTTGATTCATTAAGAACGGATTTTTTCACAGACTTAATTTCTGAACAGACCCAAGTATCCGATAATTCGGCGATAACATTTGGCTGTTTTGAAATTCTACCTACAGTTGCCCCGACACATTAAATTCTTTGTGATTTCAATGATTTAATTTCTATTGACTTCACCGAAACTGTATTGAACTTGGAGAACCGAGTTTCGGCAAAAATCTACCGAATCCGAACCTTTGTTCTGTCTCTACCAAAATAGTGTCTCTTACAAAGCTAGTTTATAGTAATGGCTGGGTATGACTGTCTGTCTGTCCTTCTACGTAGGTACATTCTGCAATACGTCTAGGTTTGCATTTATATTGATTCAAACAAGGAAGGGCAGAGATTGTATGGCCGACTGATGTTAAACCTTAAACGGTCACGCCCTGCCATTCTCGACCTTGATGCATCGGAATACGCTTCATTTGCGTCGGCATCAGCGTAACATCCTAATAAGGTGGAGTTTATTGAATAAAATGGCCGCATTTGTTCTAGTTGATTGATAAATTATAAATCCAAAACTGTTTGTGATTTAAATGTTTTTTTAGTTTGCGTTTCTAGCAAAAAAGCTATATGCTTTTTTGGTGGTGTTTAGAAGTTTGATATTTGGACACACGAAACTTGGACTCATGATTTTTACATCCTCCGAAGCAAAATCACGATTTGATGAAATATTCTCGTTACATAAAAAAGTTCAAACTGATGTTTACTCTAAAGATGAGCAATCAATTTTATTTTTAATTAGATAAAAATAAGATCTATCTCGCAACAAAATCAAAAAATCACATAAATAGTCCGCACTAGGATTCACTGTGTCGTGGGTATCAGAAACTACAAGTACCGTGGTACCACAGCACACAGACCCGGAACAAATATCTGCAGAACATGCAAACATTTGTCCCGCAGCGGGAACCGAACACCTCTTGCGTCGTAGCCGGCTACTCGGCCGCCACGCCATCGACCTCGGTAGCGTGGTGGGCTATAGTTAATATAGTCAATCGTTTTTGTTTTTCGTTCTCGTACCCCGAATCCGTCTTTCTCGCACTTCACGTATTTTTGCATGGAGTGATATTGACAAAAGTCGGAACATGTATGCGCGCCATTCAGAAAGCTGATGGTAGGTAATGAGCTAATGAGTCAGACTTCAAACAAAGCTTTCATTGGAATTCATTCAAACGCTGCGCACTTCCTTTAGGATTCTCATAGGACTAATCAGAAAGAATTGTCTACTAGCTTAGTAGCAAGGCCGGCCCCTACTTCCAAAAATCTTTATGAATTACTAGCTTCTGTCTACGGCTTCGCCCGCGTGGTACCCGGATAAAAATTAGTTTATGTGTGAGTCTAATGTATAAGCTATATTAAAGTTTCATCAAAATCCGTTCTGTAGTTTGTGCGTGAAAGAGTAACAAACATCCATCCTCATAAACTTTCACGTTTTTAATATTAGTAGGATTAGGTACAACTAATTAGATTATTTTAATTAGTATGAAGTTTTCAAGTACCGTAGGAACTATCGGTGAAGGCAACAATATTATACAGTATGTTTTTGTAATAAAACTAATTAGATTGTTAACATCTAGTCAGCAAAATAAAATTTACGTCGCGCAGCAGGAAGCCCGTACTATTTTAGTTTATTTATTAAAGTTTTTCTTAAACTGCTTATCCGAAAATAATGCGGTTTGCAATCGTTTTATATTATGATCTCACGGGTGGTTCCTAGATATTGATGGACACAATCGATATCATGTCGATACGGGGCGCTGGCGCTGCAAGCAATAGACGATGGAATGGTAAACGGGGGCGTTAACGGTTGTCATGCAGTTTCTTGGAATCGTAATTTCAACGCCTCATATCACTAGGGGGTGCTTTGTGTTTGTACACGTATTGCTAACGTAAAATCCCGACGTTTTAATAATATTTGTTTCATATGATAAAATCCAAGTACCCTTATCGTAATACGATCAAGCGATAGCATTCCACGATCTCTAATCTTTGCTTCCGCTTTTGATAACCTTTCGACTTAACCACATAGCATAGTTATTTTGCATAGTTATTTTTGTAGTTAGCCCTGTGCAAGTATTGTCGTATCACTGGATCTTTTTTGGTCACTCTGTTTAAAAAACCGGTAAGTACCTTAATTTTTTCACAAAGGAAACGGCAATGAAAAATACGCTTGCCATTATTTTGACAAAGTTCAAATGGGAAAGTTAGGAGTCATGAAATGTGTATGTTTTAGGTCAGTGACAGATATGCTATAAATCACCAATGATGGCGATCAAGACACGACGAAGAACATAATAAGCCACTGTTTCTCAAAGTGGGCGATAACGCCCCCTTGTGGGCGCTGGAGGCCTTCTGGGGGCGGTAAAAGGCTATAGAAGATATTGAGGGCGCTAAGGCGGTCTAGAGGGGAAAGCATAGGTTGTTAAGTTTAAAAACTTTGGGGGGCGCTAGGCTTTTTTTTTTATTCTCAAACTGGGCGGTGGGTAAAATAAGTTTAAGAACCTGTGTAATAAGCGAAAATATTTTATCAAATTCATATTAGTCAGGCGAGACAGAAATGAGAAATTCATGACTAAGCGATTACGTGACTCAAACTGAAAATCAAATCATACGCTGAAATCGTGATGACGCATCTGAGGCAAAAAACACTATTTACTTACCCGACAGCGATGAAAAAAGTAAGGTCATTATGATAAAAGGTTATGCACACCTGTCCTTTCCGTAGACTGTCGAGCGCAAAAGAACGGGCATTTGTGAATTGCAAAGAATATACATGCATATACATAACGTCTGTTCGCCGAAGGTGTAAGCAAACCACGGTTTCTACCTGCTACGGTCTTGGCGATACCTCTTTCGCTTCATTTATCCTTCTTCATACAAGCTTAGCAATTTTTTCTCCAGAAAGGTTTGACTTGGTCTTTCTCCAGAATTACGAAAATTTGGCCAGAGCACGCTCGTCCAGGCCTTCCCTTTCCAACTATCGCATTCGCGCTCGCCATGTATACTTGTTTTGTTAATCTTTCATCCATCCTCTCTACATGCACAAACCACATCAACAAACTGACGACCTCTGTGGCGCAGTGGGCGAAGGCCCGCCTGAGACGCAGAATCTTTCTATGTATAATATTTATGTATTTACAAAAAAAATGTATATAAGTAGTATATCAGTCATGTAGTTCCCATAACACAAGCTCTGCTTACTTTGGGGCTAGATGATGCTGTGTGAAAGTGTCCAGCATTATTTATTTATTATACTTTTCTCAACTCTCGTTACAACAAATAAGCGAGAGTAATTTTATTTGAAGTTGATGCTCTGTACAATGTAAGGTTAACTTTCGCTCGGATTCCCGGACTAAAGTTTACCGGTAAAAGTAAGATAAGCCCCAGTTTCACCCAGGTCACGGACTAAGTAGCTCCTTGCCAAAATGTCTATTGATCGCTGTTATTGCACAAGAAGTGAATGAACCTTACCTAATATACAAAAAGTTACGTAGGCAGACATCCGCAGTTCCGAGCTCCGCATTGAGATTATTCAAGACATAAAATTCCTATACTAAGTGAAGATAAAGAGTTTGGAAAACAAAAAAAAATACTCCCTAAGTCTATGGTAAAGACACCGTTCGCAAGAAATAGGAGCATGTAAGGAAATTCATAGCTAACCGGCTAGGCTGTTCCTGTTTGGACCTTGGCTATGATTTATAGGTTACTAGTAACCCACAGGATATGACAAAGCTACGCTCGATATCAAAAACTTAACAATTTAAATATTTGTATAGGCTTAATTGACCTCTTGTATAAATATTTGATTAATTTTATGGTTTGGTTATTGTGGCGGAACACATTGTTCTTTTGTCAGCCATTTTGTAGACAGGATGTGTGTGAACTGTTTATGTGTGGTGTGTGAACTATTGAAATGATAATGAGCTTTCTACGCTGTTGTTAATTAGAATGAATCATTGTATGCTTCTTCTATAAAATTAAAATTAGTAAGAAGCTACTTATATACAGTTGTATCCTGACCGGTCTCAAATTCGTGAGAGCACTTTCTAGAATGCTCATCGAAGCTACTTTATGTGGGTACTTTAATTATTAATGGTATTTACTTGGATGCAACGAGCAGCTCTTGAAGTTCTAAATATAACCAATAAGATCTTGATGCCTCAGAGTACACATGCTTCGTATTCATATTTTATTTAATAAAATATTGTACAAAATCACTCAACTCTTCAAGGATTTTTTGACTCAAACTGATGACCTTTTCATACAGCTAATGATGAATTTATATTTTTTGTACTCAACGACAGTTACTAAACTAATATAAGATTATTTAGATAACTAAATAGTCTTATATTAGTTTAGATAACTAAATAATCTTATATTAGTTTAGTAACTGTTTAGTAGCTTAGGACTCTGTTTCTAGGGATAAGAATAATACTACCTTAGGGATAAGAATTAGGGTTTATATTCGTTTAGTGTTTCGATCCATTGGTACTAATCTAGCTCGCTGGGACGTCACTGTAAACGAACAAGACTTTTTAAATTAAATGTCGTGTTATAAGCAGCCAGTCCGTATTATGTAAGTACGCTGGCTCAAAACACTGGAATCGTAATAGACAAGCCTTTAGTTCTCAAAACATTACAGATGGATCAAACTTTTTTTTTCAACAAGCTGTCACGTACCTTATCTCAAACTCTGTATCGTGGGTATCAGGAACTACGAGTACAAACATTTTTTTTAATAGTCCCACTTTGGTCTTTTATTTTATAAGCCGATACAATAACGGTATAGCGTAGACTCACTCGGACAGCGTTCTCTAGATTTCTCCTTTTTTTTTAATGTCGCTAAAAACATTGCATACAGCGCCATAATTTTTCAACTCTACTCAATCTTGAGAAGCTTTTCAGTATTTGACAGATTTCAGTAGATTTTTAAATTCTTGTTTGTCGAAATTACACCCAACGTGATTATCTAATCTTGATAAAGGATGTGGTACGCCATCTGGCGGACCATCTGTCATTGCGCCATTTTGTTTTTGTGTAAAAGGTCCGTTACACAACCCCGTAGGCGTGGCTCAAGTATATTGTAAAGATATAAAAGGCTCTCTGCTTGTTTATTGCGGAAAAAGTTATCACAATTAGCACACTTTCAATCTTGGAAACTCTCTAAACGCTACATCTTGAGTAATGAACTGCACGCGATGCAGTTAAATAAGTGCTCTCTTGAAAAATATGAACACTACCCTACATAATATATGATATAATTGTAAATAAAGTAAATTTTTACAAAAACCCCAATGTGGAGATCCCCTTGCCTGGTGAATTGTGGTGATAAAATCTTAGAACCACCCTTGAAGACAATCAAATCGATTGCAAAAAACTGCATTAACATACTTTATATTTTTACACAGCATCATCTAGCCCCAAAATAAGCAGAGTATACTACTTTTTTTTTGTAAATATATACGTATACGTATAATATATACGTAGAAAACACTCAAATGTTTGTATGATCTGCGAATAGACAAATATTCGCAGATCATACAAACATTTGTTTCGCGGTGGGAATCGACTTCATCACAATCCAATGAGCTGTTTCCCGGATAGGTAACGAACAATCATAAAAACCAACCTCATACGGAAAACGCATAGATATATGGGCTCCTTACGTCACGGATTCAATGTAAAATAAGCCAAGTAGTTGATGTATTTCAGTTTATGGGTACCGGTGAAATTGCTGGCAAGTTTGTCTTTATGGCAGGTCAGGTAATACATCAGGAATGCCCCTGTTGTCGCATTTATCAATAGGAGCTGGTAACCGCTAACCATCTGGTGGTTCGTTGCCTTAATTCTTATTTTACACAGAAATACAAAAAAAAATTAGCTGAGGCATAAACAAAGGCTAGCTTAGCATCTTAAAAGAGTTTAATTAAAAGAGTAATTTTGCATTAAATATAACATTACATTAAGAGTGATGAAATTAGTTCAAAAAAGTGTATTTTGCAATGTAACAAAATTCCAAGCGTTTTGCTAAAACTGTCAGTTAGCAAATTTTAAAACGTTTTTAAACGTAACCTTTCTATTAAAGCCTGTTATAAAATATTAAAGCTTGAGACAGAAAACTCAGTCAAAGAAATTAGTAGTAAAATAGAATTTTGTTAGCAATAATCACCAAACGATTCTTCTGCTATTTCGGTCGCGAGATATCGATTTAAATAATCGGTTATGTCCACGTAATTGTTGTAATCCTATGAAGTTAAACGATTATCATATAATTTTACGAAATGAAACTCTGATGAACTTGTCTGTACTTACCACCAAGGATTTGTCTATATTCAATCTTGCATTTACACACTCTATCGTTCACCTTTTCATTTCATTGTACTGTGCTTTCTTACCGTGTCTACTCTCACCTTTACTGTTAACATCCTGTTGCTAGATCTATTAACACCGACTCCTAGACAGCTTACACTTAGCACGAGCACCTAGACAACCGTATTGCCTACGAAAGAAAGAACAAAAAATACTTCTGTTTCGTTTTTCTTTCGGACATAAGAGAGAGAGACAAAAATATGTATTTTGTTCCATCGACAAAACCGTCGTTTTAAGTGCTAATGCTACTATTTCATAAAAGATACAAGTTACAGATTATACAAAACCGGATCATTTCTTTTACAAATAAAAAACACGTTACCATAATGAATGTACTTGTAATTTGTACATTGTATCTTTAGAGAAATAGTTACGTGGGCTGGGCTCACCACTACCTCATTCGATTTTAGCGTTCCGTAACCAAAAGTAAAATTCTGTTATTTACCAAATAATTTGCGTATATTTGTTGTGTGTGCACAAAACCCTTAGTGCGCAAATCTGAATCGTACTGAGTGTTATTGTGTCTTGAGCATGATCATTTCATTAATCATCTAATATGTATTTGAAAGTGTAATGGTTGGAAATCATTTTAAAATGAAATCGGCTACTGTTTTTGGTTGTACCTCTATATCCTTCGACCTGTTCGCGTTAGCGCATGCGGAATTGTATGGAAATGACATTAGCTTTTGAGATGTCACGTGACTGCTGCCAAGTATGCAAATTTCCTTTTCGAATTTGCGTTAGCATAAAAGGAAAACTAAGCGTGTGGTATTTGTCTAGACAATCTGGTTCTCCGTTCAGTCGAACGCAGTGAAACGAAAACAGTAGCCGTATTGCATTTAATATCGTGGTAAGTTATTGCAGTTGGCAGCTGGGCTAAAGGATCTGTTCTTCCACAGCACTCCCGGAATTTTAATGAGTATGACATCCACCTCGTTCACGATCGGCCTGCAGGGGGACGGCGCGCGGAATTCGTCCCGCGTGCTGCGCCCCCCGGGCGGGGGCCACACTGACATCTTCGGGGGGGAGCCCGAGCCGACGCGCGGCCGCAGGCAGGGGTATGCTCAGCCTCCATCATCCATTGGTAAGTGAATGGGCTCATCTGGATAAGCTCATCATAGCGGATAATCGAATGACCTATTTCTGTCACTTGCTCAGTAATATTTGCATGCTGTCTTGGGTTATTCCACAAATCCCCCCTAAAAAATTCTCCGTAGGGAGGAAAACTGAACTGTAACGTTAAAATAGCGCAGAAATCCCCTTTATCATATTTCTTATTCCACTTTTCCCCCTTACGAGGGGTAAAAAGAATCATTTCACTTCTAAAATTGTAATAGCGCTCGGTTTTTGTTACGTAATTTATATGTATTCGTTTTGTTGTACATTATGTTTGTGATCGTTTGAATAGGAGCTGGCTATTAGTTTTCAAGTGTCGTAATGTTTCTTTTCCTGTTTCCAGGACAAGGCGACGAGCCTAAGCCGAAGCCCAACGGCGCGGAGCCCGCCCAGAACGGAGCTCTGACGCCCGAGCAGCCTTCAGCACCGGACTCCACCCCGGAGCCGCAGCAACCCAGCCCCGTGCAGGCAGAGCCTAAGGTAAGATTCTCACTAACCTATTCTCCGTTAGCTGTGTGGTCCATGGCTATAATTAACAATACGTAGTTATAGTGTAAGGTACTCTATTCCTTTTCTCCAGTCAGTAGTAGTCCATAGCTAGAGTGAACAGTCGATTGTTATAGTGAACAGACCGAGGTTACCGTTTGGTCGGAGTGAAAAATACGAGGTTACTATGAATATACCATCAACCATGCGAGCATGCAAATTTTAACACATTTGTAATTGAACTGACTACATAAGGAAATTTAAAATGAGTCAAAGTCAAAGTCAAAATTAAATTATTCAATAAAATCACAAGGATCATTTTGAAATGTCGGTTTTTAGTACTGCCTGTTCCTACGCGACCAAGCCAGGAAAGAAATGCAAGTTTCGTGTGTACTAAGCGGCTGGTGTTTGTTGCAGATGGCGAGCCCCGTGAAGGAAGCCCCGGCGGCGCCGCAGCCCGAGCGCGCGGAGCCCCCGAAGCGCGTGCGCGTGCCCCCGGGCGGGTTCTCATCCGGACTGTGGTAAGGCGCCGCCGCGCCGCCCGAGTCAGCACGCTGGGACCAGTTAGGTTTATTTGCCGGTTGCACTGGCGCGGAATACCCATTATAATCTAATCAAAAACTCATCTACTTAACTTCACCCGCTGCTGCGTCTAGAACTTTAAGCGGAGGTTTTAAAACCACATTTTCATCAGTCGAAGTGGTCACTTGGGCATTGATTCTGTAACATTCGTGACAATTCTTCGTGACAGCTGTCATTGTGACATGCGCAATATTGCGTTTGAAGGGTCACCAAAAT
Organism: Perizoma flavofasciatum; assembly: GCA_958496245.1. NCBI lineage: Eukaryota > Metazoa > Arthropoda > Insecta > Lepidoptera > Geometridae > Perizoma > Perizoma flavofasciatum. Next base: position 10,657,304 of record OY292439.1, on the reverse strand, counting down.
ATAACCAGGCCTAGTTTGTTGCCTGATTCTTCTAGGCTTGGTCGCGAGGAATCGGCGTAAATTCACTTAGTTAGTAAGGCGATTTAAATGATCCTAGTGATTTCATGTTGTTTGGTGCGAATGTGGTAAGATCGAAAACTCTGTTTGACGCTTCTGAAAACTCTCATAAAGGTTTTCCTTTAAGTATACCTATTGTGTTCTCAAATAAACACAACTTGACCTAAACTAAAAAACATTACCTTAAATGTTTTGAAATGGTTGCCTCATCATCACAAATAATAATGGTTTTCTCCGCAAAAACGGAATAGATCCACCAACCTGGCAACATTGTTAGTTGGGTATCGTTCTTCAGGTTTTACGTCTTACCGCGCCATTGTCCCAGCTTTTTGTGGAATTTGTGCCTTTTTTGTGAAGCTAGAAGCTAGTTGGTTTAGTCATTGTTATAAGACATGGCTTATTGTCTAACTTTATTTCGGTATCCAACCATCACCTCCACTGGCATTTTCAATCATTGATTCATCCATGATCATCTATCATTTTCTGCCATTTTCAATCATTGATTCAATATGATCAACTGTATTTTAACGCCATTTTCAATCATTGATTCATCCATGATCAACTATATTTTAATGCCATTTTCAATCATTGATTCATCCATGATCAACTATATTTTAATGCCATTTTCAATCATTGATTCATCCATGATCAACTATATTTTAATGCCATTTCAATCATTGATTTATCATCACGATCAACTATATTTTGACGCCATTTTCAATCATTGATACATCCATGTTCAACTATATTTTAACGTCATTTTCAATCATTGGTTCATCCATGATCAACTATATTTTAACGCCATTTTCAATCATTGGTTCATCCATGATCATATAGCTATGTTGCTATGATAACTGATCTAGTCTAAACACATAGATATTCGTGGATTTCTTTTAAAAATGAAGATGATTTTGGTCTGGATACCGTTATTAAATTAGACAGTGCGCCTCTGTCTCTGGTCCTAGTGGTGGTTTTGTCGCTTTTTAAGCAACGATGGTTCTATCCTCGCAGGGATTTGTTTATTGTATCCTTTAGCTGTAGTTTTTATACAGAGTTATACCATCCAGTTAAGAACTTGGGAACAAATGTTCTCTTTTGAACTGTAGAAGCTGGCATTTCATTGTTCTCTGAAGAAACATAGATGGCGTTGAAATTGCTCTCAAACGTTGCTTTAATCACTCAGGCATTGTCCCACAACGGTGGGACACTTCAGCGTCTACTTTGTAGCATGCAGTTAATCCCTGTCATACAGAGCCATCTTATTAGCGTCAGGGAACTAAAATCGTTTGACACAGATAAAAATGTAACGAATTTTTAGGGATAACAATTGAGTTTGTATAGCTCTACTGAGGCCGAGATGAATAGACGCTAGGTCGCTAGGTCGCTAGGCTAGGTTCTGTCGTGTGATTAAAGATAGATGGCCATAAGCTCGGGTGTATCGTCTGTTTATCTCTGCTCACTGGTCCATCACTGGATGGTACAACTATCTTAGGTTTCCTCGTCTTTCGACGCAGCCAAACTATCTAGACTTTGTCACAATCGTAATCTTCTTCACCTTTTTGAAATTGTTTTAAAATCAATATATATCATGTTTTATTATTACTTATTGAACTTTGTGAGACTAATCTTCTTATTCATAATCACTCGCTAACTCCTAACCCTGTCCTTTTCTAACACTAAACAAAGGAGAGAGGCTGACCACTTTTAGCATGTTGCTAAAGTTAGTGAGTGATTATGAATAAGAGGGTTTTGTCATGAATGAGCGATTAACAGAAATTTGAATTGAGGCCTCGACTGATAGAGGCTGGTGGCTTATGTGAATATTCCTAGTGGAGAGGGTCTATCTCAAACAGTAACATAACAAGGTCAATATATCCTGATTTGGATATATCTCTCCATACCTAGACTGTAGTAATAAAAAGAAATGAAGTTCATAATTAATAATAAAAGATGTGAATATAATTTGTTTAAAATTCCTCATTCTCTGAGACTGTATTGTGAATTTAAGGGCGTCTCTCACCAAGTGCTGATTAGCATAGCTGAGCTTTGAGCATAACGACCTGGGGCTAGACAAATACCTCGCGCTTAGTTTTCCTTTCGCGCTAACGCAAATTTGTCAAGGAAAAGTTGACAGAAGTCACGTGACATTTCAGCGGATAATGTCATTTCCATACAATTCGATCTTTCCCCAGGCGTTAACGCCAACAGAAAGTGGTATTTGTCTAAACAACCTGTAAGGTAACAGAGGCTTCAATCACTGAGAAAAAGCTTGTCTGCTAGCACGCGGTGAGAAAGGTCCTGATTTTATCAAGGACTGATTTGTATCTCCACAATATTATAATGTACTTAATCGCATTTGATGTTTTGCAATTTTTGTATTTTATTGGGAACTATGTGTAATGCCTACGCTGGCAATCGCGATTATGTATATTGATAATTATAATTGTATTTTTATACGAATTACAATTCAGAAAATGTATAATGTTTGTTTCATTTGTGAAATTTTCGTCATATTGTAACATGGGACTTTTAACCTACCGTACGAAGGTATCGACTAAGTTTCGACTCATTCCGTGAGTCTTCAAGATGAACTCTAAATCGAGTTGATTTTCTAAGCCTGGGTCCGTAAATAAGCCGTAAGTAAAAACTCCTGTGCAGAGCGAGGAGTTTAAATAAATAAATAAATAATGCTGGACAATCCACACAGCATCATCTAGCCCCAAGCTAAGCAGAGCTTGTGTTATGGGTACTAGATGACTGATATACTTAATACAATACATTACATAGATAGATATTTTTTTATTATACATAGAAAATACCCAGAACACCCGAAACAAATATTTGCAGATCGTACAAACATTTGTCCCAGGGCGGGAATCGAACCCGCAACCTCCTGTGTCGCAGGCGGACCTTCGCCCACCGCGCCACATCGGTCGTCAGTCAGTTAGTTTTGAAGGTAAGATTTTCAAACTGCCACATATTTTAGTATTTTTCAATCCACAAGAATCTACTAAGTTGCAAAAAAAATGCGTTTAATAAAAACTTTAATCTATTAATAAAACCTCCTGCGTCTTATTCTGACCATAGATCTGAATTTTTGACCGTGCATCAGATTGACAATTAAAATCAATTTAGCGTTCAAAACAGTTTTGACGAACAAACTTTTTTATTCTGTAGTTTTGACACCAAAATGGAGGAAATATTCCGATAAAAATAACGCATAACAAAATGTCCATCCCTAACCACTAAACCTGAAATGTTTATGCAAAACTAACTTCAAGTCACTACAGGAAACTAAATAAAGTAAGTATATTTTCATATTAACGTGTGAAGTAGAAGCTGCCTAGCAACCTAGGCTCCAATTATGTGTGATAAAAAATCATTTAATAGTAAATCATTTCCTATTAAATGATTTTTTTTTCGGAGGACATGTAGGAATAAATAAATAATTCTGTCTGTTCCCCTGTTACTGACGAGGGGACAGATATAACTTTTTCAATTAATAAAAGTTATATCTGTCACCCCGTTGCAAAAAAAGGGACAGATCGAACCTTTTTTCCCAACTGTCACCCTAGGGGGACAGAGCAGGGTGGCAGATGGGAATAATTCAAATAATACATTACCAATACTTCATCAATTGTTTGCTACATGATTATGTGTGGAGAGTCGATAAGTGGGCTCGATGGAAAGCACTGATGGTCGTGGGTTCGAGTCTCATCATGCACTCATAAATCAATAAACACCCAACAGTGACATACCTACGTACTTAGTCCTGACCCCACACAAGGATTCTCTGAATCGTGGGTAACAGGAACTACAAGTACCTACCACAACATTAGACCCGAAAAAAAATCTGCAGAACTTGTAAACATTTGTGGCGCGATCCCATCACTATGGTCGCACGCGCACATCACTGTTCCAAACCTGCTCCGGGCCGCGGGACGCATACAGGGGCGCGGGGCGCGAGGCAGTGGAGCGGTCAGTCGTCGCCGGACTCGCCTGTGCTACGCCAAGCCGCTTCCGCGCTGAACCTGTGTCGCTTTTGCCTAGCACGACCCTCGCGAACCATTTACGATCTTTAGCTTTCTTTGTTACTATCTTTCTATCAAACTATTTTACCTTCTTCCGCTTGCATTGTGTCACTAACTATTCTACGCTATCTCTCAAACTATCTGTACACCTTCAACGCCTTTCTTTCCAAAATAAACTGATGTTATAATATGTGAAGACGAAGTGTTATTTAAACGCCAACTTACCGAGACTTCCACATATATTGGTGACCCCGACGTGATTTATCCGCAACGGGAATCGAACCCACACCTCGCGTCGCAGCCGGCTACTCGCCCATCGATTATCATATATTTCCGAGACGGCTTATTGAATTATCATTAAACTTCTTTTGTTATTATTAAACTTCTGTATTGTACGTTTGTAAGGAGTCACCTCGAATATGCGTCTCAGGTATGGAATCCAAACTATGTTACATATATCGATCGGATTGAGAGTATCCAAAGGCGGTTCTTGAGGAACCTATGTTTTAGAATTAAGATTCCCTATGATTCCAATAATTACCTTAATCTTTGTAAACAATTCCATTTTTTACCGCTTAGGAATCGACGTGAGATCACTGATTATTTATATATGTTAAAAATTATTTATAATGATGTCGATTGTCCAGACCTTCTTGGCAAAGTACATTTTAATGTTCCTCAGAGAACCCTCAGGTTTAACCCTTCTCTAAGTGTGCCTGGAGCCTCAACGAACTATAAGAAAAAATCGTATATGTTACGGGCGAGTAGGACTGTTAATGATTTCAGTAAGTTGTTGGACATTGACCTGTTTCATACGAGTATCACCAAGGCAAGGCGGTGCCTATCAATCAACTTTTTTCGTGCGTAGGTAAAACTTTTCTTTTTTTGTTTTATGTTTAATACTTCAGTACCTAAGTTTATCTTAATTATTGGCTGAGCTGTCTATGTTGTAGGTAGTTACGTGTAGGGAAAAGCAATCAAATCAAATTCTTTATTTGCAAACATGGGTCACAAAGATGGAAGAATGGTAAAGGGTAAGCACCGTACATGTTTTGCCTAGATCGAGGGCATGTATTCACATTTAATAATCCTAATCTGGTGCTATCAGTGAAGACCTATTATTGGCTACCTGTATCTATTTAAGTATTGTTAAGGACATTGTGTTATAGCTGTTGGTTTTCCGAATAAAATAAATAAATAATGCTGTTTCTTGTAATCGATTTGTATGTCTTCAAGGATGGTTTTTAGAGATAGTTTATGTTGTCACAAGTGAATAGTGAGTGCTTTAGTCGATTATGGAAAAAAACCGTAATAAAAAATACTTTTGTCTGACGCAAAGAACAAAAAGCTATTTTAGTCTACTCTTCCGTAGATAAAACAGTGGAATGGAGCCTAGGTTATTCCCTTTAGGTAGGTACCAACCTCTTGTTTGTATTAAAATAAATAAATAATGCTGGAAATTTTCACACAGCATTATCTAGCCCTAAAGTAAGCATAGTTGTGTTATTTTTATACATACATAGGTACATATTTTATATAGAAAACATCCAGACACGAGACAAATATTTGCAGATCATACAAACATTTGTCGCGCGGCGTAAATCGATCCAGCAACCCTCTGCGTCTCAGGCGGGCCTTCACCCACTGTGCCACAGAGATTGTCTTATATCTTTCTGGCAGTTTGATAAATTAACTGGGGTGTAGACAAATACCTCACGCTTAGTTTTCGTTTCACGCTAACGCAAATTCGTCAAGGAGACACTTGGCAGCAGTCACATGACATTTCCACAGCTAATGTCACCTCCATACAATTCAATCATTCCGCAGGCTTTAACTCCAACAGAATGTGTTTTTTTTTCTAGATCACCATTGTCTAGATTTTGACCAGAGGGTCAGAAAACTGTTTGTTTATTTCATTGTTTGTAACTTACAGACTTACTTAGTCCAACGCGTTAAAATGTAGAACGAAGGTAAACAAGTACATTGGCGTTGACTTTATCATGGAAAATATCTAGATCTGGGTATTGAGCAAAGCTCAAGTTGTGCCTCAAGTTTGGTCCTGGGTCCCCTCTTCCTGGTCGCTGTCCACGACCACTTCCCGAGGGTAGGCCTTGCCGCTGGCGACCCGTTCGTACGTCGGCGCAAGCATTCGCAGGTGCGAGTAGCTGGACTCCAACGTCCTGTCGAACATGCTTTTGGTAAGGCGGCCGATGAATTGGTCCAGGGATTCTAATTTTAACGTAAAAGAGCCTGTTCTAGTAAGGCTTTTTATTTGGTTGCTGATATTCCAGCCAAACAAGGGCGGCTATCGATGGAGGGAGGGGGACGCTCGCGCCTCGGCCGCCTGCTGAACAAATTGCGCGGTGACCACCACAAGTATTCTCTCGACAAGGGCATCTCATTCACCTCTACTGCGTGAGTCTTTTCTCTTTGGAAGCTGAACGTTTCGTTAGATTAGTCTATATGGTCACAATTACACTAGCAACACCAAAGGTCGCTTAAGTATCTACTTTAGTAGGTCGTAGTTTCAGTGTTCCACTTTTAACCTTACTTTCCCAGCGTTTCCGGTCATAAAAGTATGGATGTTTGCCACGTAAGTTAGCAAAAAAAGTAGGTATGTAGGATGACCTAGTTATAGTAGGATGAAAGTGCCTTTGTTCCTTCTCCGTCTGTTAATGTTCCATTAAGCAGTATGAGCGAGAGTACCGGCTGCGGCAGCAACACCAAGGACTCCGAGGACACCACAGAAGACGCGAAGGAGTTCTCGGAAGATGAGGAGCAGAACGCATCGGCTCCGCACGCCACCAGCAGCATCGATGACGACCAGTTCGCTGCCAATATCGACCTCAGGTTTATCAGTTAACTAAAATAAGTATACTTATATGAGTTATACAAGCTGTGCCATTATTACTCCTTTTGCTCGGCACCTAAGGGGTCGTAGCGTGATTTTAATAAACTACCAGTCGGATTTTTTCAAATCCGACTGGTAGTTCCAGAGAAATAAAAACAAATTCTTCAGCTTTATTATTAGCATATATACTTATTTATTCATCTTTTACACAATGCATTCAGCTCCAACAAAACTATCCATTTCAAAACATATCCAACTCTCTTATTATATGGCATCATTTCTCCACGTAACATGTCTTCACTCTCCACAACTCACTCTTGGACTTTTCCATCACTGTCACTTTCAAACTTCCTCTACCATCAAATACAGATATGGTGGACAGTATCTGACGCCCGAGCAGTTGCCAGCGTTTTGCGAACAGCTACATCACCTGGTGGAAGTGATCAGGAACATTCAGTCTTACGCAAAGGTTACCGGGGAATATCCCACGTAAGTTCGCTCAATCTGTCTACCTGACGAATCGTCAGACTTAGATAGAATTTAATAGCTCCTTGTGAAACCGGTGGGCCTCATACTTATTTGTCACTTTAGTTGTATAAAAGGCCCCAAGCATTTGGGCATAATAGACCTGTTAGAGTAAAAATGGGAAAAATGGGCTTAAAATATACCCTGTGTTTATATTATGCAATTTACATTATTCGTAAGAAAATGTAGTGCATCGTACCAGTGACCAGCGAATTGTCTGCTTTGGCGGAACTGTTAACCTCTAGGTTCTTCACAGCGCGTATAATGCTGGAGATTTTTCACACAGCATCATCTAGCCCCAAACTAAGCAGTGCTTGTATTATGGGAACTATATGACTGATATACTTTTTTGTAAATACATACATAATATAAATAATATCGCATGTGCTCGGTGAACCTGGGAGAGATGTTGCGTTTTGTCTCGCCGAGGCACGTGACGTAGCATTTATCGCAGTCACAAGGAATCCGTAGATGCCGGGGACACCCAATGGGTCTCCTATCCTTGGGAGAACGTAGCATTTGTCAGTTTTATCAGAGAAGATGTGTCCGATTTTGTTTGTTGTTTCCCTAAAAATGCTATGCTACAACTATCTCTACTGATGCCATGTTTACGATCCAAAAACTTTGTCTCCAACTCCGGCCCTAGCCGTTTCTCTCTAGCGTTGACAGTTTTTTCACGAATAATATGGTAGATGCACTGCAGAATCGAGGAAGCCCCATCATTATCGTAATGTAAGCAGTACTTATAATTTGTAAGTGAGCTGGAGGTGAGGTTGGAGCGCGAGGCGCGCGAGGTGGGCGCGCTGGCGGCGGAGACGTGCAACGCACGCGACGTGGTGGCGCGGACGCGCGCGCAGCGACGTGCCCTCCGGGAGCAGCGGAACACGCTGCAGCTGCAACTCGCTAGCTTGAAGGATACAGGTCATCTGTTCAGAACTCTTGGAGCCCGGTCAAAATAACGCGATTCCGGTGGTGATCAAAGGAAACCCCCCTTGCACCTCTTCTCATCGTATCTCTAGAACTTGCAGTAAGGGCGACGATTGCATAGTGGGATCGTATAATGGGTGTTCCACGACGTTACTAAACCTACATCCCCTCTTGAAAATACCCTCAACCCACTGCATCCCCTTCCCCATCTTATTTTTTATTTATTTATTTATATAAATAAACTTTGTAGAAGGGACGGATGATTGTCAAAGTTCAGATGATTGGTGAATGTATTGCCCCTACAAAACAAGAAATATATTCTCCGAATTTCAGGTATCCTTGCAGTTTAAGACTATGAGTTGATTACCAGCAAGTCAGATGAGATTTCAAGGATACCTATCCTTGATTAATTCATTGAATTAACGTATTCCCCCTTCTCTGTTCCACTACAGACATAGGCGTAATGAACCACTTACCATTATGTCGTGGACATACCGCCAAATAGCTTTTCCTCATTTATTATGAGGACCGCTAAGGAACGGAGTGTTGAATGTATATCCCCAGAAGTCAGAGAGCTGGAGAGCAAGGTGCGTCTGTCGGATAGGAAGCTGTTCAAGAGCTGGGAGTCTCTGAAGGAGTGCAGCGAGCCCGCCGCCTTCGAGCCGCTCATGGAAGAAATCATGGTTACTACTAATGTGTTACTAACTACTGCCAACGGCTTAGACTGCGTGGTACCCGGATAAAAGTAGCCGATTAAACTATAGCGTTTATAAGAAACACATTTGCTGGACCGTTTTTTCGTTGAAATCGGATGAGTAGGTTCGGACATTACGTCCTGCATACAAACTAAGAAACTTTTCCTTTTTATAATATTAGTATAACATAGATTATGCTCAAACTGCATCGTAAATGCAATTGATGAAAATCATTGTATGTACAATTATATCTGGTTAATTTAGTTTTACATTTGATTCGAGTGTAAGTACCTACAATGTAATTTTCTTTGTATTAAAATGTATTCAGAGCAAACAGTGCGCGCTGGAATGCTTGGTCCGGCTGATAGAGGGGCGCCGAGCCGCGATATCAAAACCCGCTGCGCATCCGCTGCCTCCACCGCGGCCCAAGGATACCGAAGGTTTCAATCCTTATATTAACTGTGGTTTAATGGGTTTACCAAATCAATTAATCCCACCGGATAGCACGATTTTGCCTTGTCAAAAATTGCTAGAAAGAAGCTTTTAATTAACAAGGGGAGCGGCCATGTTTTTCTCTTATGTGACAAAAACAACTATGTAGTTTAATTAGTCATACGAATATCTGTTCCTGGAACATGCAAACATTTGGTCCGCAGAGGGAAGAAAACCAGCACCTCTCACTCAGCTGGCTATTCATTCCCCGCGCCAATTAGGTCATCAACGCTAATACATTTCAATTGATTAATTATGAATTTCCTCTCAAATCCTAGTGTGGGGTCAGGACAGGACTATTTTTGTGACTATAAGATGTATCGGTGTACGTAATGTTTGGTGACAGAGTCATCTGCGCTACCGTTGCGCAAACGCATGGATGCGCGTCGCAACAAGCGACGGCGCAAGGAGCCGCGCTCCGTGCCGCTCTCCTCCGAGCACAGCGACCACGCGCCCCCCGCACAGGTGAGCTCACTGCAACGAGCGACGGCGCAAGGAGCCGCGCTCCGCCCTCCTCCGAGCCCGGCGACCACGCGCCCCCCGCACAGGTGAGCTCACTGCAACGAGCGACGGCGCAAGGAGCCGCGCTCCGCCCTCCTCCGAGCCCGGCGACCACGCGCCCCCCGCACAGGTGAGCTCACTGCAACGAGCGACGGCGCAAGGAGCCGCGCTCCGCCCTCCTCCGAGCCCGGCGACCACGCGCCCCCCGCACAGGTGAGCTCACTGCAACGAGCGACGGCGCAAGGAGCCGCGCTCCGCCCTCCTCCGAGCCCGGCGACCACGCGCCCCCCGCACAGGTGAGCTCACTGCAACGAGCGACGGCGCAAGGAGCCGCGCTCCGCCCTCCTCCGAGCCCGGCGACCACGCGCCCCCCGCACAGGTGAGCTCACTGCAACGAGCGACGGCGCAAGGAGCCGCGCTCCGCCCTCCTCCGAGCCCGGCGACCACGCGCCCCCCGCACAGGTGAGCTCACTGCAACGAGCGACGGCGCAAGGAGCCGCGCTCCGCCCTCCTCCGAGCCCGGCGACCACGCGCCCCCCGCACAGGTGAGCTCACTGCAACGAGCGACGGCGCAAGGAGCCGCGCTCCGCCCTCCTCCGAGCCCGGCGACCACGCGCCCCCCGCACAGGTGAGCTCACTGCAACGAGCGACGGCGCAAGGAGCCGCGCTCCGCCCTCCTCCGAGCCCGGCGACCACGCGCCCCCCGCACAGGTGAGCTCACTGCAACGAGCGACGGCGCAAGGAGCCGCGCTCCGCCCTCCTCCGAGCCCGGCGACCACGCGCCCCCCGCACAGGTGAGCTCACTGCAACGAGCGACGGCGCAAGGAGCCGCGCTCCGCCCTCCTCCGAGCCCGGCGACCACGCGCCCCCCGCACAGGTGAGCTCACTGCAACGAGCGACGGCGCAAGGAGCCGCGCTCCGCCCTCCTCCGAGCCCGGCGACCACGCGCCCCCCGCACAGGTGAGCTCACTGCAACGAGCGACGGCGCAAGGAGCCGCGCTCCGCCCTCCTCCGAGCCCGGCGACCACGCGCCCCCCGCACAGGTGAGCTCACTGCAACGAGCGACGGCGCAAGGAGCCGCGCTCCGCCCTCCTCCGAGCCCGGCGACCACGCGCCCCCCGCACAGGTGAGCTCACTGCAACGAGCGACGGCGCAAGGAGCCGCGCTCCGCCCTCCTCCGAGCCCGGCGACCACGCGCCCCCCGCACAGGTGAGCTCACTGCAACGAGCGACGGCGCAAGGAGCCGCGCTCCGCCCTCCTCCGAGCCCGGCGACCACGCGCCCCCCGCACAGGTGAGCTCACTGCAACGAGCGACGGCGCAAGGAGCCGCGCTCCGCCCTCCTCCGAGCCCGGCGACCACGCGCCCCCCGCACAGGTGAGCTCACTGCAACGAGCGACGGCGCAAGGAGCCGCGCTCCGCCCTCCTCCGAGCCCGGCGACCACGCGCCCCCCGCACAGGTGAGCTCACTGCAACGAGCGACGGCGCAAGGAGCCGCGCTCCGCCCTCCTCCGAGCCCGGCGACCACGCGCCCCCCGCACAGGTGAGCTCACTGCAACGAGCGACGGCGCAAGGAGCCGCGCTCCGCCCTCCTCCGAGCCCGGCGACCACGCGCCCCCCGCACAGGTGAGCTCACTGCAACGAGCGACGGCGCAAGGAGCCGCGCTCCGCCCTCCTCCGAGCCCGGCGACCACGCGCCCCCCGCACAGGTGAGCTCACTGCAACGAGCGACGGCGCAAGGAGCCTGTAACAGACACTCAATGCGAAAGTTAGTTAATAAAAATAGGGAACCACACAAAATTATGATTATAAGTTTAACGGGTCTTATTTTCCCAACGTTTCGATTGTATTGCAACAGCCGTGGTCACGGGATGACTGGAGTATACGGAGCACGGCGGTTGTTGCAATACGAGTACAGTCGAAACGTTGGGAAAATAATAAACACGATAAAGGCCAGTAAAACTTATATTAAAATTATGTTATCTAATCGCGAAAGTCTGAAAAATACAAACAAATATGATAAACAAACTTAAACAGATAGGTACCTAACTTAGTTTAACATGTAAGACCCTTTTTAGGGGTCCGTACCTCAAAGGGAAAAACCCTTATAGGATCACGTTGTCCGTCTGTCTGTCTGTCTGTCAAGACCATTTATCTCGGGAACGCATGGAGGTATCGAGTTGAAATTAAAACCATATACTCAGGTCTACAGTCCCTTGACGCTGTGAAAAAATCAAACTTCTAAGTTAACGTTAAAAAAAAAAAGACACGGTCGTTTATGCCGCAAAAACGTATATTTCGACACTCTCAAGGGAATCAAAATTTATAGGGTACTTTCTGTTGAACTAGAACTATGAAATTTGGCAAGAATTATCGTCTTATACTAACAACTATCTACAAGTACAGGGAAAAATCTGAAAACTATACATTTGTTATTGCTCGTGGTTTTGGAAACTGAAGTTCGGGAAAATCTCGTAAAAAAACTGCGAGACTCGATTCCTGAACTATTTATAATATTTTATGTACCTACCTAATAATTTGTACGGAACCCTCAGTGGGCGAGTCCGACACGCACTAGTCCGGTTTTCAAAAAAAGGAGTTTTTCAATTCGGCTGTATCTTTTTTTATATGTAATGCATACATACACGATATCTTAGCCACTTGTGAACCGATTTTAATGATTCTTTTTTTATTTTAATGGGTAAGCTGTAATACTTCAAGGGTTCCATATCAATTTTATGAAAAAAAACATCTATGTATAAAAAAATAGGTGATTAGATTATATAATATTGGACTTTTTATAAATTTCTGATTATATGAAGTCTGTCTTTGACATTAAATGTCTTTTAAATTATTTATCCCCAGGTGCGGTTGTACATTCAGAGCGCGGAAGCGCCTCCTCCTCTGGACCTGCCCTCCGGAGGCAGCGTCAGGGACATACTGTTCTTCACTACCAACACTTCTTGACCACATAAAAACTACAATCCCTACCAATATTAAACATTCATTATGAAATTAGGTCACAAATAACGTTAAAAAGTCTTTGTAAAGCTTTTTCTTCCTGCTATAAACCCATAAGGCCGCACCACAGACAAATCTAGTATATTTTTTTTACGTTATTTTGTTTTTAATTAATACCTGTTTCGTGCTGCTACTTTTTCAAAGAAGTACAGATAATAAACAACCCCACTTGGATTAAAATTAAAACAAAAACAACGAACCAACACTTCTCAAGTTCAAATATTGGCGCGTTTTTTACTCAATCTATTTAAATTGAGCGGGAAAAACTGAACGCACTAGAGTATTACCCCTACTAAATAAAATAAAGTAAAATAAAAACTAGATACCTACCTACTAACTAGATTCATGTTATGCTCTTAAAATCCTAAAACTTAAATAAATAAAGCTGTATGAACTATGTGTTTTTATTACGTACATTTCTTGCAAGCTGTGAGGCTCATTCCACGGCGGATTTTTAGAAAAGTCTGATAGTTGACATAATGATTTAACATTAAAAAAATAATGTAAAAACTAAATTCCAAAAATGTTATATTTCACAGACAGCAAGACCTAACCTAACAATTAATCTGTGTAACGGTTAGTCTTCAGCTCTTATAGCAGAGTGGATCATTCATTAAAAAATTAGGTAAGTACTTGAAAAAAAAGAGGGCTTTATTAGATTTTAAAAATTTGTTTAGCTAACCTAGTCGGTTTTGATTTCTTCTGTTCAACTTAAAATAACACATAAGAAAGGGACTATGAGTTAACTGTTTCGTAATCTTTATCAGTACCTAAGGCAAGAATTATAAATATTGCAAGACCTCACCGCAAAAAGTGACACTACACTGTTGCCAGTAGTTTCACGGGAAATAATTATTTCCCGTGGCACGAGTGGGCCAATTATAATGGCTATTAAATCTCTAGATTAGTTATTTATGACGGTTTTTTGCAGATAAACTCAATACTCAATACATTTATTGCTTCACATGGTAGGTACATAGATGGTGTTTATAGGTAGTATCTCACATGAACCCTGTCTAAGGGTATAGCAATAGATAGGTAGGCAGGCCGAAGTTTTGTGTTAACAAAAAAACTAGTCACTTTTTATTTATTTTTAAGGTTTATTAGCTTTCTAGTCTAAATAATCTTTAATGTCATAGTAGCATTTGTCAATTAAGAATGATTTTAGTCTTTTAGTGAAACTAACCGGTTAGTTTCATTTATTTTGAACCCAAGTCTTTTGAGTAAAGTTCGGGTAGCAATCCTTTTTTTCTGAGTGGTATTAAAAAAAACCTAATTACCTAACCTATCCAAGACGGATTTGCCTAGGAAGGATTTTTCAAGCCAATATTAACTTAATTTTTGGAACAAATAAATATTTGTTTATCTTGCTTTGATATACCTACTTAATGTTAGTAGTGCCATTGGTAATGAGGTAATCCACGGCAGATTTTAATACGCGTTTAATCAACCAATAAGAATGGTAGTGGCACGGGAACGTAAAATTTTACGTATCAAAAACACGCACCAAGTCTACGCAGTCTGAATTATATTCACTCATCTGTTAAATATCGACAACCTCTGTGGCGCAGCGAGCGATAACCGGTTGCGATAAAGAAGAGGATTCGACTCCTGCGGGGAATACGTTTGCATGTCCTGAAGATATTTGTGCCGGGCTGGGTGCTGTGGTACCAGAGTACAGGATACTCCTGGTTCCTGATACCCACAACACAGGATACATCCTAGTGTGGCGTCAGGAACGGTATCTGTTAGATGGACAAAATAATACGTCTCGGTCGATTAAAATAGCCAATAATGTGAACTTATCAATTTATTTTTCTATTCCTTCAAAAACGATAAAACTATTCATCAACAGCTTCACAAAATTAATTTAGAATACTAAATATAACCAATTAGTTGCTCTGATTAGAAATAAATAAAATACGCAGACATTTAACCGAAACCGCCTTAGAACTATCACTAAATTCATTATTTTATTTTATTCTTTCTTCTCTTCGGGAGGTGCCACGGAGACATCTTTTGACGCTGTGTCCGAATTAACAGATTCAGACTTTACCTAAAACAAAACAAGGTAAAATAAATCAATGAATGAAAATACTTTAATGTACACCTTATGAAATAAACACATTAAGATTAAAGGTACAATGGGCGGTCTTATCGCTCAAAGAGTTCTCTTCCGGATAACCTTTGGATGGAGAGGATTCTATGTGATTTTGAAGTGGCCGGGGATGTACCTACTTTATAATTTGTGTACACTAATACATGGACTAGTTATTAAGGTAAGTTTGGGTAAGTAATCAAACGCGAAAGTGAGGATGGATGTTTGTTACTCCTTCACGCAAAAACTACTGAACAGATTTTGATGAAACTTTACAGCAATATAGCTTATACATCAGAATAGCATAAACATGCTACTTTAGCCGGGTACCACGCGGGCGAAGCCGTAGGCAGAAGCTAATATTAAATCGTTGCGCAGATCGCTGAGGTAAAGTCCGAAAAGCGGCAGATTGGAAATCCATAGGCGCTTATTGGATTGAGAACACTGTTGCCATAAAACTGAGTTTGCTAGTGATAGGAAGGTACGGTATGGATTATCGATAATTCAGGTAGTCGGGGAGGGGTAGTCAGTGTAATGTACCTTAAACGCATTCTTGCATTTTCAATACCCAGATACTTGTGCCCTATACCTTGGCATACAGTAGGAAAAAACCGGTTATGGGCCCAGATCTTTATAAAGGAATCAGTCTTCCAGTAACAAATAGCAAATTCATATCGAGTTATATTTTCCTTCATAATTAACACCTGTTTATTTTAAAGGTTCAAAATAATCTATGTTTGAGCTTAGATCAAAGATCTTGAAGTCTAGATGCTGTTTGAGGTTTGGGAAACGGGTCGCACAGTTGCAAGTTTACAGCTCTTAGAGACCAGCACCGCCTCGCCTCATCATCATTTATTCTGCGAAATATGGACTCATGAAATGCCATAAAAGTACTCATGAATGCTCATGAAATGCCATTTATTTAAGTGCATTAATATTATTATCACACTTCCTTGTGCAGTCAGTATTCTTTAGATGGACTAATATGGATATTATGCGCTCACTTATCAACTCCGTAGCGTCACCTGATCGCTTCGCTCGCAAACTATCATCGCGAGTAAACCACCACACGCTTTGCTTGCGCTCGCCACGTGCCGACGCACATGAGCAGAGCTCCCCTAGCGACAATCGCTGACAGACCATTCGTCAATACGTGGACCACGCGTTGTCCACTCGTTAACCACGCAGGTTCGACAGATCGTCCACCCGCGGAACACCTGTCAACAAGCTATGCTTACCTCTGTGGCTAGGGGCGGGGACGCAGGCGCGGGGACTGCGACGGCGGCGGGGGGCGCAGCCTCTTCCTTCTTATCGTCGTCCGGCCGCGGCGCCGCCTGGCACAACATCGATATTAACATAACATTAATTCTACCAGCCTTAGGGCCATAAGATCAATAGTAAATTTCGTAAATGTACGATAAAAGTTAATCGATGTTTTGATCATACTAATATTATAAAGAGGAAAGATTTTTTGTTTGTTTGTTTTGTATCGAATAGGCTCGGAAACTACTGGAAACTACTATTTTAACCATTTTTTCACTAATAGAAAGCTAATCAGGAAGTAACATAGGCTATAATTTATTTTCAAAAAAAATAGAGAGAATTGCAATAATGTAACCCAAAGTAGCAAAATTTACCTATAAAATTCATTATTTGTCGTGTGCTGAGATAACTATTGATGATACATAAAAATGATTTACTACATGATTAAAGTACTCATTATTGCCTACAAAAAAGTCCGCGAGGGAATATATCTAACTATCATAGTTAAGTCATAATAGCAGCTTTTGTGTTCTAAAATGTAGTTAGATCGCCGGTAGAAACAAAAGTTAGTTACATTCGTATCTTAGTATTAATTCTTATTCAAATTAATAGTTTTATCATTAAGGGTATTTATGTAGCAGTAAAATACTTTTCATTCGAATCGAGTATAAAATTGAAACTTACGCGGGTGAAACCGCGGGGCGCAGCTAGTATATGAATAATTTGTAGATAATAGCTAGTATATGATTAATCTTACGCCCTTAGACATCAACTGCATTCAGTTGGCGTTAACGCCTGTGGAAAGATATAGCTGTTGAGATGTCAAGTGACACAGAAGTATGATTTAACACGTTCGCTGACGACCTTGTTATCAGAAATAGTTTTACTCAACCTAGAGTGGACGTACCTTTCAATCCAATCTTTACTTTTTGCGGACGGATAAGTTATAATAGAATTTATTTGTTCAATGATATTTAGATCATTTTGTTAGTAACAATTTTGTTTTGTTAGTCCAAAGGAAAATATGACAGCTTCACGTTTTCTGTCCCACTTTACACTGGCAACAGGTCGATTAAGATCTACCTACTATTGGGCGGTTCCTGCATACAAATAAATTGATACTTCCGCAACCTGTACATAGAGTCACGAATGCTATAACAGGCGCTTATGAAGTTTTGTGGCTCAACGTTTGCGGCAACAGACGAGGTTTGTATCATCCCTGTCTAATATAAAAGAAAGTATTCTAGACTAGCCTCTGTCCACATCTTCACCCGCGTGATACCCGGATAAAAGGTAACCAATATTATTCTAGGTCACAAACTATGCCTGTTCCAAACTCCATCCAAATCGGTCCCGTCGTTATGGAGATTAGCAACAAATATCCAAATTTCAGAACGAGTAGGTAAAACTCACGTAAGCTTTAATCAACGAATCTACCCTCAAGCACTTCTAGGATGCGGGCCTTAGACATTGACCGACTTAGGCTTGAGTTCACCAAAAATATAAACGGACGGTCAAGTTAAACCACTGATTATGATTCCTATGAAAACATATATCAAAAAGCTTTGATTAAGACCTAAAAAACCGATCATCCGTTATTGTGTTGGTAACTCGGGCCTTAAGCTCTTATTTTTTTTTATTAACTCTATATTGCACATTTTATAAAAAGTGAACAAAAGGTGGACTCAATGCTAAAGCATTTTCTACCAGCCCACCCAATTTGTAGTGATTGGCGGTAAGCGAGCTACAATTTTTTACAAATTTTAAATACAATATTATTTTATATATCCAATCACATTTACTTAATATATATAATTATATATTTATAGGCACTTATACATATAAATAATAGTTTGAAGGTAGGGTAGATAAACTATGAATACAACTCATCCAGGAAGTGTTTGCGAGTTAATCTTTTGAAGCATTCTTTAGAGTCTACCTTTTTAATTTCAAATGGTATTTTATTCCAGAGCCGGACTGATGCGACAGAGAAAGAGTTACCACGGAACGATGTGCAATGCTCGGGGGTGTCCAGAAGGACATTGTCAGAAGACCTTAGTTGTTTTTCGTGTGTGTCAGACCGGAAACGAAAACTGTTTTTTAGATACTATCCATAATCACTCGCTAACTTTACCGACTCTAGCGTTGTCCTTTTCTTGTTAACACAAAGGATAAAGGCGAACAACTTTTATCAAACTATAAACTTATAAGAGTTATTATGCATAATGGTATTAGAATATAAGTAGGATGTGCGTGAAATGGAACGCAAATTTCCATATAAAGAATACAGGACAAAGGCGAGTGTCCGCGAAAGTGTTAAATCAATAGTTACCTGCACTGCCACGAACGCGAACAAAGCTATAGCGACAATGACCTTCATGTTTCAAGCACAAACTGACACGGGCAACTACAAGAAGCCATCTACTTATAACCTGCCGCATTGAAAAACAATCAGAAGAAATCAAAGCGTGTTTATTAAACAAAGATTAATTACGGAGGCGGAACAATCGCTCGTTATCGGTTTACGAGGCGGCGAGATTATGTACCTAAGTAGTGGAGTAGCTGCACGAAATCAATGCTAGCGACGCTCTTTAAACACGCACCGGTCAGCGTCACCAACCGGTCACACTTCTGGGATTCAAATATTGTTTTACTAGTAAGAGGTTTAAAATAAAAATTGCCTATATTTATATTGCTTTTAAATCAAAATAACTTTGCAACCTACTAAATCTATTATAGGTATAAGTTGATAAAAAAATGTAGCACGCTTACCGCCAATCACAACAAATTGGGTTGGCTGGTAGAAAATGCTTTAGCATTAAGTCCGCCTATTGTTTACGTGTTAATTAAATGTACAATAAAGAGATAATAAATAAATAAATCTACACTAATATTATAAAGAGGTAAAGTTTGGATATAGGAGGTAATACGCATCCGACTTCAAAATTCTTTAACCAATATTTGGAATGGACCTTCAGGGTGGATAGGCCACAGGTTCTCAAACTTATTTTTCCCACCACCCACTTTGAGAAAAGAAAAATCCTACCGCCCCCTAAACTTTAAACAACAACCTATGCTTTCCACTCTAGGCCGCCTTAGCGCCCCCAATATCTTTTAGAGCCTTCTACCGCCCCCTGAAGGCTTCCAGCGCCCACAAAGGAGTGTTATCGCCCACTTTGAGAAACAGTGCTGTATATTATCCCGTTAAAAGAAAAGGGCTTTTCGTGGAGACCAATTTTGCAACATAAGTCGACGAAAAAACGGTCGCATCGGCTACTTTTTAAATATAATAATGACGATGACACCTAGTCTGGGACACGAAGCAGCGATCAAATATCTGCGTTCTTTATCACAGCTGCAACAATTTCCAATATCGTTTTGTTCTGTACTCCTTTTCAATAAATCTTCAGACTATATTCACCTTTATGTTATATAGGTATATGTTATGTTAGAGTCAATGATGTTATTTGTGTTAGATCTGGGTAGATGTGACTCCTGAGAAACGAGTATAGTTTCGTTATGGCACTAATTTCCGCTAAGCAGTTTGGTGGTCATGAAAATGTATATATGCTAATTGTATGATGAAGATGTTAAGCTGGTCCTCATATTTATATGTTATTTCAGCAAAAAATGCTATAAAAATCTCTGTTTGATTCCTTCTAGGCTAAAGGGTTGTCTTTGCATGATATTTTCTGTATTTTTTTCCATTTACTGCAATTTTCGACGGAACGAATGGCGGTTATGATTAGTTAGTAGATTAGAACAAGTAGTTCTTGCGTCTTACTATGTGTCCGAAGTAGATAATTAAATTTGTTCAAAGTAGTTAATGCAATGTGTCCAAAGTAGTTAATGCAATGTGTCAAAAGTAGTTAATGCAACGTACCCAAAGTAATTAATGAAATGCGTCCAAAGTAGTTAATGCAACGTGTCCAGTAGTTAATGCAATGTGTCCAAAGTAGATAATCCAATGTGTCCAAAGTTGATAATCCAATGTGTCCAAAGTAGATAACCCAATGTGTCCAAAGTAGATTATCCAATGTGTCCAAAGTAGATAATCCAATGTGTCCAAAGTAGATAACCCAATGTGTCCAAAGTAGACTATCCAATGTGTCCAAAGTAGATAATCCGATTAATTTTTAAGGAAAAGAAAAAGTATAATGTGATATCTACTATTAGAATTATTCCGGCTTATGAGTATTCATATGACGTTTCAAAGAATACAAACGAGCAAATTTTTTACTGCAAACTTTGCAAGCCAAATTCTTCTCCCCAGAGTGTATTTTCTTGTGTTTGTAGCAACCAGCTTTGTCGGAGAAAGTCTTCGAGCACTGATCGCAAGAGTACGGCCTTTCCCCCGTATGGATCCTCATATGACGTTTCAAATAAAAATTCTTTTTGAATATTTTATCGCATATATGGCAACCCACCTTTCCCCCAGTGTGGATTTTAACATGAACTTTATAGTTAAAGATAGAAGCGAACGACTGATCACACACACTGCAGGTATGTTGTGGCTGGTCATGCGTTTTAAGATGTCTATGTAGATTACCGTTGTTAGAGTACGACTTAGAGCATTTATTGCATTTATACGGCTTTATTCCAGAGTGTGCTCTTAAGTGCGCTCTCAGAATAATGCCTCTAGAGAATTTCATACCGCATTGGTTGCATTCATATGGTTTATCTCCAGTGTGAATTTTCATGTGTCTTTGTAGATTACTTTTATCTGAGAACTTTTTAGAACAGCTGTCGCATGCGAAAGGCTTTTTTCCTGTGTGTTTTCGTTCATGTATTTTCAAATTGTGTAGATCGTAGTACGCTTTATCGCAACTGTGACATGGGTACGGCTTTACTCCGGTGTGTCTTATCATATGTTTCTTTAACGCATTTTCCTCAGAGTATATCTTTTTGCATATGCTGCAGGAAAATGGCATTTCAACCGTGTGACTTCTCATATGTGTTTTCAAACTAGCACTCTGAACGAAACACTTGTCACAGTGATGGCATGCATATGGCATTTGCCCCTCATGCCTCATCAAGTGCATTTTTAAACTATGTTTATAACGAAATACTTTCTTGCAAAGGTCACATATAAACGACTTGGGATTGTGCACTGACATATGTGTTTTTAAAATAGATTTTGTATTGAATGTCTTCATGCAATCTCTACATTTCAATGGATTTTCCCTCGTGTGGTATGCAAGATTCTCATTTTTCTTAAACTCTTTGCTGCAGATGTGACTAATCTGATTAGATTCGCTATTTATTGCCGGAACAATGATTTCTTTGAGCGCATGTTTGGAGTCTTCGGCGATTTCTTCTTTCAGAGTTACTGGAGTAATTTTATTAGTTGAATTACCAATCAGATACATAAATATTGGAGCATTCACTGACAGATTATGTACCATTTCTGGGCATAGTTCAGGAGATATATTGTGTTTTATCTGGAAATAATATAATACATATTTGTTAAATGAGACAAGTGTGAATATTATTTAAGATAAATACATAAAAAGAACACGTCTGTGACGCAATTGAAGCCTATGACGACCTAAGTGGCGCGGCGGGCGAATAGCCGGCTGACACGCAAGAGGTTCAGGTTCAATTCTAGCTACAGGACAAACGCATATTCTGCGGTCATTTGTTCCATGTTCTCGTAATTCTTTTTGTTAAAAAATCATTTATTGGAACAGAATCATTTACTTACTTAGATACATAAAACAATTTAAGAAAACTATTGTAGATACTATCGTTTTCTTAAAAAAACTGTGGCGCAGTAACAAACGCCCATGTGACTTATGGTACCATGGTACTCGTAGTTTCTGATACCCAGGACACAGGAAATCTTGTGCGCGGTAAGGACTATGTCACTGTTGGGTGTCATTATTATGGTTATTATAAAGATAGGTATGTATGTATGTAGGTGGACTCTTCCTTATTCGGACTTGGTCCATTCGGACTCTAAGTTGGTCCATTATGCGTGGACCAACCAGCCCAGAAGCACAGAAGCTTCCTGGGAACTTGGCAGGCTTCGCGGAATTATAAAGATACATATATTAAACAATAACTCCATACCTCAGTTCCATTGTTAAGTAGCTCTGTGAACATCTGTTCTGCTCTTTGTGACATTTGGCCGAATGTCCGACATCGCTGCAGTTGCGAACGGCAGATGTAGCATACAGTTACAGGACGCCCATCTTCTGTGTACAGCTGAAATAAAAAATAAAAAAAAACATTAAATTATACCTACATTAAGCTACTGTCCACTACACTGGGTCTAGGTGTTTTCTATGTATAATAATGTATATATTTACAAAAAAGCATTTAAGTAGTATATCAGTCTTGTAATTCTCATAACACGAGTTTGCTTACTTTGGGGCTAGATGATGCTGTGTGAAAAATGACCAGCATTATTTATTTTTATGGTGATCAAAGAGGTGGTTGTCAAGGGTCGCGTGAATCGCCACCGCCCCCCACCACCACCCCTCACCGCCACCCCTCACCGCCACCGCATCAATGATCGAGCCTTTAAGTTAAACAAAAAAGTGCATTACCTTGGTGTTTGTAAGTTTCTCGAATATTTCTTGAAGTCCAATAGCGTCAATACGATGTGTTCGAACATTACCAGTTAGGCACACTCGGCAAACACCAGACCGCATTTCATCTATTTTAATATTGATCTGTGGTTTCTCATCATCTTCATTTAATTCCTCTTTTAATACTACATCTAAGCTTATGTTGGAATTTAAGGATATGTTGATCTGTGATTTTTTTTCAACTTGTTTATTTAATTCTTTTTTTATTACTACATTTGTGCTTTTGCAGTTCGAATTTAAAGATAGGAGTTCTGTAGTGTTCACTTTTAAGTTTTTTATCATTCCGAGGTTCAACATTATTAGCATCTGCGGTGTTACCTGAAAATTATTATTAATAATAGGAAAAAAACTACGAAGTTCGCATAATAATAATGTTAGGTGTTTGTTTGTAACAGTGGGATTTGAAAGATTATTTTTGCATTTGATAGCCCCATTCTTGATGAAGGTTATAGGCTATTTAACATCATGCTACATCCTTTAGGAACCGAGAAAAAGATAATAGCTCGGGCGGGCGATGCGACGCTGTGGGTTAAGGGCCGAGGGTGTAAAGAATGCTTACTAAGATTAATTAATTAGTAAACATTCTTTCAGGCAATAACATGAACAACATTTAAAATGATGGCAATAGGCCTACATAAATACCTTAAGATACATAGGTAGTTCTTTTAATACTATCACTACTTGTTAAGATGATGGACATACTCAGATATATATGCAGTGTATAAATCTTCGACCAAGTAAAGGATAGTCAGAGGAACAACAAAACATTATATTCAGCAGATGCCCACAATATGCAAATAGTTTCAGCATTCCATTCCATGTGACTTCAAGAATGTTCATTCTGGAACGTTAATGTATAAGAAAACAGGAAGAATTTTATGGAAACTATTGAAATAAACATACCTCCGTGCCATTGTTTGCTAGGTCAGTAATAGTTTGTTCAGCTCTTTGAGACATTTTAGCCAAGCTAAGGCATCTCTGCAATTGAGAGCGACATATATAGCATATTGATAGGGGTCTTCCATCTTCAGGGTTGAGCTGAAAAAGAGACAGATTTTTTTTTTCTAATTTCTGTTTTCCTTAAACCTTTTGCTACCCTGTTATATGGCTATCTAGCAATTTTGTTACCAAATCAATGTGCTATCCAGTCATTTTGCTATGCAAACATTTTGGAATCTAGTCCTATTGCGATCCAGTTGTTTTGATATCTGGACATTTGGCACAACTAGCTGTTTTTCTATTAGGTTTTTCAGCACCCGACCCATCAAAAGTTACTATTGTATTTTGGAAAAAATAATAAACAAAGTAAACATGATAAAGACCTGTTTAAATGTATAAAATGTCAGTTCATATTCATATCGAAGATTTTGGATTCCTCACAGATTAATATTTAATCTATTATGTTAAAAGCACCTAGTAAACTACAGGTATTCAAAATCTTTTCAGCAATTTTGTAAATGCAAAACACTGTATCTTTAGTTACACTGTATATTAAGTTACAGTGTTTTGCCTTAACAGGGCTGCACTGTCATCCATTGGTTGAGACCAGAGGTAGTAGGAACAGAGCACTTTTATGCTTCGGAGGATACTATGTTTGTAACAGCTAAAAATTGCTAGACAATAACAATTTTTCGCGAGGACTTACTGCAATCAGTGATTTTTTTTAGTGACATGCAAGCACTGGGGATTATCTGTCACTTGCGATACAGTTGCCCTAGTTCTTAGGAGTAGCTACGGAGCAACCTTTGCTACGTAGCAAGTACCTACCTTGATACTTGTCATTTTTTCGTATATTTCTTGCAGTCCGATATTTTCAATACTAAACATTTTGGAATCGCCCGTTACACACACTCTACATATCGACCTAGTCATTTTGAACACACAACAGACAGAATATCACTTGTGCATAAATTAGTTATACTTCACTTCACTTCACTTCTTGATTATGGCTTTTGTAACTATTTGTCACAATTCTGCCAATGTCCGTATCATGTTAGTGTCATAAACTTTTGGAGATGTGTGATTAGTAAGAATATGATTGGTTACAAAAATTGGGAGAATCAGCAAGATTTTTTTACTTACAAGATGATTTTACAATAATGATGTTACGTAATTAAACATTAGTTATACGTATGAACAAAGTTATGATACGTTGGTCACAGATATTATAACAAGTACTTTGATGGAGTTACAACTTAGGACTAGGAGGAAGAATAAGTAATTAGGATACGATAAAACAGCTGCCAAATTTTTAATCTGTACTATCCCTACCACAGGCTGAGAGATGCTAACCTTCCAAGCAGAGCGTTTGCAGAACAGAAGGTAACTTTTGTAAACTTTTAGGTGATTTTTAATTACATGGGTTATTTCTAGTGTACACAAAAAAGGTTTCTTTTGGGAATTACAAAATTTTTCTTTATTTACATTTGTTTTTTTTTTTTTTTTTTTTCATACTTGTATCTTATTTCAAACGGAACGAACATAAAATGAATAAATTTTATAAATTATTTTAAAGACAATGATATATATTTTTTATTTTATAATTAAAATAAAATGAATAAACTTACTAAGTTTTTCATTCAAAAGCGCTAGTGTTGTATATTTTTCGTAAAGTTGGCAACAATATAAAAGAAAAAGTCATATCGTTATTACTTTTTATATCGCTATTTAAAATATAAAATACTACTAGATAACAAACATTTTTTTTTCTGTAAGTTATTTTAACCAACTATACTTTTAGTACCATAATATTGGGTAAAATAAGAAAGGTTAATTTTCATCAATTCTATGAAAGTTTTGACTAGATCCGGCTAGATTAGTACCATACGTGTTTTCAAAGACATGGCGCAGGGACATGAATCCAAGCCAAAACGATGTAAAAAAAAAAGAGTTTATTTAGAAATAAAATAACCAATACGTATCTACGTTTTTATTTTTATTTTATGTAAAAAAGCTTAGACCTTAAATAAACGAAACGACTTAAAATGCCTGTTGGTATTTTATGTAGAGTGTGTCTTGCTGGAAATGTTATTAAACAATATTGCATTCAAAACATCGGATTACAAGATATATACGAAGCTGTATCAAATAATAAGGTAAAAAATAAGTAATAATGGTCTTTTATTAGTACCAATCACTAGTAGGTATATAGAGCTCGAGTGCTTCTTAAGAGGGATTCTTTAAAATGATAAAAAGTTGGTTCTGTCATACAAATAGTTTCTTAGCTTAACATTAAAATAAAGGACGTGTTTGGTCAATTACAGCGTTTACAAAGTAGGTTAAGTAGGTACGTAACCCAAGTTGCTACAAAGGTAAAACTAACATAGGTAGACCTATGCAAGACATTTCCCCGGCCAATAGCATACCAAAATTTCAAAATAAGCTTATGGTTGATGTACATATAGCAAATAATTCTAGCCTCTGCCTGCATGGTATCTACCCAGAAGCGAATAATAATAATAATAATAAGGCATTTATTTCCCACAAAATATTGACGAACATTTGGTCTAGTAGATTACGTATTATATGCTACATTATAAATAAATTGTCATGCATGCTTTATTATGAATTGTTTGATTTGGGGACCCATTTTGGGTGAAGGCCTCCTTCATCCTTCCAAATCTTAATTATTTAAGTGGTTACAGTACATTACAGTATTATTTAGCGATAAAAATCCAAACCGAACATTCAAAATTATTTAATTATTTTAACTTATACAACTATTTTCACAGATGAGGTAGGTAAGCTAGTTTTATTTATAATATAAGTGGAATTGTTTTAAAAACATACCTTGTTTATTTTCCTATTGTTTCAGCTCAACACTGAAGATGAAAGACCCCAAAAAATATGTTTTATTTGTTGGTCTCAATTGCAGAGATGCCTTAAACTATCCAAAATGTCTCAAAGGGCTGAACAAGCTATTACAGATCTAGCAAACAATGGCATGGAGGTATGATTTTGACTAGATATACATTAAACGAATAATAATTAATGCTAAAGCATTTGTTTTTTTGTTAGAACACACTAATCTCTGGAATTACCATACAGATTTGAAAAAAGTGTTTTGGATTAACACTTAAATAGCCCAATCCATGAAGGTTACTCTTTAACAACACACATTGACCCTTAAGAGCCTACGTAAAGAAGTAGATAAAAGCATGGGCAGGCGATTGGACTCAGTGGGTTGGTTGGTTGATAAACTTTTCAATAAAGATATACTGAGAAAAAAATAGAAAAATACAGAACAAATGAATTCATAATAAGGTATAATGGAAGGTCTTGCCACTAAAATGAATCTCTATCATTTCCTATAACATGGTTTACTGTGGCTTACTTCCTCAGGTGCCACTAACCTGACCTGAAGAAGTTC
Source organism: Perizoma flavofasciatum (assembly GCA_958496245.1). Taxonomy (NCBI): domain Eukaryota; kingdom Metazoa; phylum Arthropoda; class Insecta; order Lepidoptera; family Geometridae; genus Perizoma; species Perizoma flavofasciatum. The sequence goes on along the minus strand of OY292439.1, from coordinate 10,629,883 downwards.
ATCAATAGTTAGTAATAAGCCATGAAGTTCTCTCAACTATCTTTACATTTCTCTCCTTACATTAGTTTAAACTTTTTAATTGATTTTTTTCCACTATAATTATGATTACTATATGAATTTAATTAGATAAATAAACATCCAAAAAATCACATACATATTCTTGATGACCTTTCAAGAATATGTATGTGATTTTTTATACAAAGGTATAAATTCACATTTCATTCATAGTTAATATCATACCTAGTAACATAAAAAATATACAATGCAAACCTACAAAAACTTTGCTACCGGTAAAAAATCGTAAAATAACGAATACCTTACTAAAAATGAAACGCGACAACCTGAGGATGATGATGGGCATCATCATGGGACACTGTGATCTGAATCACCATCTCCTTAAGACAGGGGCCACGGATAGTGAGTGGACTCTGTCGAGGTTGCCTCCAGGTTGAAGAGACTGTGGAGCATGTGGTAATACACTGCACCGCCACAAATGAAGTCAGGTCGAAAACGGGACTGCAAGAGCTTATGAACTCATGCTATCCATCACCATGAACTGACAAGAGATCAGGGACACTGGAACACTGCTGTCATCAACCCAGAGTCCTTCTCCGCTACTTCAAGGAGTTGGGCTGGTTGGGGTCAGGTTAGAAGGGGGATAATGCACAATACACCCCAATGCGGGACGTCAGTGCAGACCTTCGTTCCCCCACTTAGAATTAGAATTAGAACATAAAAAATGTTTGACGAAAATTATCCATTTGCTTGTTCCACAGTTATTTGTACTGGGCCTGGGAGTTGCTGGTACCATGGTTCTCATTGTCCCAGACACCCATATAGTTAATCCTAGTCTAAGGTCAGCAAGACTATGACTGGAACTTTTGTACTTTTGTATGTATACCATCAAATAAAATATCTGTACCTACAACAACAAAAAAAAAAAAATATCTTACAACAATAATGAAAAATTTCTGAAAATTGCCATCGGTATGTCTCAGGGTTGGCAATGTTAGAGTGACACAAAAAGGTTGGCAGTTAGCTATTGATTGAATACTAACTTTTAAATTGTTTTTCAGATAACAAACCGATCACTTACTATGCTTAACCTTGGAATGTTGGATAATTGGATAGCTACCACTATAGAGCTTGTATCTTTTGATTCCAACTATAAAAGTACAGATGTAGCCATTAAAGAAGAACCGGGTGAGCAAATTGAAGAAAAACCACAGATCAACATTAAAATAGATGAAATGTGTCCCGGTGTATGCCGGGTATGTCTCACCGGCAATATGCGGACATATTGTATTGAAGCCGTTGGACTCAAGGACATATTTGAAAAAGTCACAAACGCCAAGGTATGAATGAATGAATGAAAATACTTTATTGTACACTAAATTACAAATTAAGGTGATAAACAAATAATTAATAACATAATATTTGTCTCAGGATCTGGGTGTTTTCTATGTAAAATATGTATGTATTTAAAAAAAAAGATATAAGTATATCAGTTATGTAGTTCCCATAACACCCTGGTTACTTTGAGGCTAGATGATGCTGTGTGAAAATATCCAGCATTATTTGTTTTTTATTGTTATAGCTGTACACAGAAGATGGGCGTCCTGTAACTGTATGCTACATCTGCCGAATGCAACTGCAACGATGCCGGACATTCTGCCAAATGTCACAAAGAGCTGAACAGATGTTCACAAAACTACTTAACAATAGAACTGAGGTATGGATCTTTTATGCTCTTCAGTATTATTCAGAAAATCACCTTTCCTACTAATCAGATTTCCCAGAATTCTTAGTCTTAGTTAGACATAAAAATAGTGTTTACAAAATGCGAAAGTATCTATGAAAAATATGTTTGGAATTTTAGATGTTTAATTCTAAAAATCGATGTTGCGCTTAAACCGATTTTGATGAATTTCGATCTATCTATCTAGTTTTTTATGACCAGGAATAACATATGTATAGGCTGCGTTTAATCTGGGCTCTGGATTGGTGCCCTGGGTCAAAGCTTGTCATTTTTAAACCTGAAATTATATCTAAATAAAAAAATTGTTGTGTGACCCAGTGACTGATTCGTAATTAACGCGCAGCCTAACCCGTAAACACTAGCGACTTGAAAGTAGGGTGATAGTCGAAAATCGTGTTGTGGAAATATCAAGTTTTCATAAAAAACTTTACTTATACGAATACGCAGACATATTTTTGGTTAAGTTGCATAGTAGAATACTTAATAACTTTTACTTATTTCATTTTCAGATAACGTACAAGATTGCACACAAACTAAACCTTGAAATGTGCACCACACAGTGCATTTCTTTGGGTACTTCTGCGATTGACAATATAAGTATAAAAGCTGTGAAAAAGGAATTTGATGTAAAACCAGAAAAGGAGCTTAAACAAAACGTCACAGCAATAAAAAGCAATCCCGATTACATTTGTAATGAATGCGGTGAAAATTACGAATCAAAACACAGTCTGTTGGGACATTTGCAAAGTCACACCGGGAAGAATACATTTTCATGCGACCAGTGCACAAAGACATTCAAAACAAAAATTACTTTAAAAGTACATTTGCAACGTCACAATTCCGAACACATATGTAACATTTGCAATAAGGTGTTCCGTGAAAAAGACGCATCAAGCAATCACATGAGACGCCACACTGGCCTTAAACCATTTGAATGTAACATTTGTTATAAAACATTCTCATACAAAGGTCATTTGCAGCAACACGTCACAAACCACACTGGAGAACAACCATATTCCTGCGAACTATGCAGTGTAACATTCTCAAATAAAAAAGCTTTACGAATCCATAAAAGTGATCACATAGGAAAAAATATATGCATACAATGCGACAGACGGTTTCGAACTAAACATGACCTGCAGCGGCACTATAAGATCCACACTGTTGAAAAACTTTATTGCAACAGTTGCAATAAAGCTTTCTATGACAAATGCAGCTTAATACAACATATCCGGAAACATATTGAAGAAAGGCGATTTGACTGCAAAAGATGTGGCAGAACATTTGCAATTGAAAGTCATTTGTTAAAGCACATGCGAGTACACAATGAGGATAAGCCATTTACTTGCAGGCAATGCGGTATGACATTCACTAGAAAATACAATTTAGAATTACATACTACGAGACTTCACAGTGAAATAAGGCCTTACGTCTGCAAAAAATGCTGCAAGCCATACACAACAAACAAAGACATGTTAAAACACATGGAAAAAACACATGGAGAATTAATTATTAAGACATATTACGCTTGCAGCATGTGTGAAAAGTCTTTTTCAAACAATAGTCGTTTGGAGGCTCATCTTAAAATCCATGATGGAAGAAAGGTGAGCTGTAATACATGCAATAAAACATTCAACAGATATTCATATTTGAAACGTCACTTGAGGACTCACACGAGAAAACGGCCATATACTTGCGATCAGTGCCCGAGAACATTCGACAACAATACTATTTACCAAAAGCACAAGGAAACACACTCTGCAGGGAAACTATATGCTTGCAACTTATGTAGCAAAGCATTCGATGGTCAATATAATTTGCGACGCCACATCAAAACTCATGTACCTAAGTAGATATATTCCGCTGGTAGTTTGTAGGTATGCATAATATTACCTAAAGTCACTTACTGAAGTAGATATATATATATATATATATATATATATTCCGCTGTAGTAGTTTATATGCATAATATTAAGTTAGTTAATAAATAGTTCACGCATTAGTTTTATAACATCATTAGTCTCCTCTCTTCTTAAACGACCTCTGTGGCGCAGTGGGCAAAGGCCCGCCTGAGACGCAGAAGGTTGTGGGTTCGATTCCAGCCGCGGGACAAAATGTTTGTATGAATTACAAATATTTGTCTCGGGTCTGGGTGTTTTCTATGTATAATATGTATGTATTTACAAAAAAATAATGTATATAAGTAGTATATCAGTCATGTAGTTCCCATAACACAAGCTCTGCTTACTTTGGGGATGTTGATCTGTGAAAAATGTCCAGCATTCTTTATTATTATTATAGTCACAAATGATAGAATATCCGTGCCTTTCTTTCCTTGCTTGGTCGCGAAAGAACAGGCAGTAGATAAAAACGTTTGTTCCCTGTGATTTTAATGAATAAATGAATTTTGACATTGACTTTGTCTTTGATTTAGTACACCGGCCCGGCCTTTTACAAAATTTAAAGAGTTATCTGGAAGAAATCTCTTAAGCAATAAGACTGTTTGTTTATTTCATATTTCAAGTATTTTCATTAATTACTCTCCTCGACAGGTTCTGTGCCGCAGTGGGCGAAGGCCGGCCTGTGACGCAGAAGGTTGCTGATTCGATTAACTTTTGTAAGTAGGTAATAAATACTAGAGTAAGCATGAATAGTATCCATATCAGTACGTAGTAATTTAAGTTTATTAGATACCTACTTAGCTCGCTTATTTTACAAATTAGTTCAATATTTAAACATAGCTATGTATAACAAAATATACATTCTCTATACTCTATAAACAAACATTCACATTTTGTTTTATCTGTGCACCACATATTAGTCATAACCAAGTACCCATAAACAAGAAGTAAAGTGACCATGTGATTTTGACAGTTCAGTACAAGGAAGATGGGAATGGTTTTTCAAATCTGAGATTGAAATAGCCACGGCCAAAAAAAATCTTTTCGTGAAATTTCGTGTTCTGCAATTTGAGATTTACTGCAACGAATGAAAATAAAATCGTAAAATGTCTATTGTAAAGAAGAAGAAGCATGTTTCTAAAAAGAACAAAAAAGACTGGCGTAAGCATTGTGACATACGAGACGTTGAGGAGTTCCTCGAGGATCAGAGATTGGAGGAAAGGCTCGGGTAAGGTTATGTTTACATGCTTGTTTGTTTACCTACCTATTGCCGTCTGTAATGATTATTAGATACCAGACTGAGCTGAGCTCGGGAATGGGATATTTCTGTAAAATCTCCCCTATATATGGCTTACCTTCTGTTAAAATTCACGACCGTGTAAATTTTCGTTCTAGCAAGATAAAGTGACATTAAAACTTATAGTTTTTCCGTATCATTTTCAGTAAATTTGACAGCAAACCTGACAGCGAGTTGTTCGTAGTAGATACAGCAGGCAATGAGGCTCAAGCAGAGGTCCTTGAGAAGCCTCTCTCTGCTAAGTTGAAGAAACGACAGAAGCTGGCCGAGGGACCTAAATGTTTTGAAATATTGAAACCTGACTCAAAGGCAAGCACTGAAATCTTGCATGTCTTCAAATATTGGTTCCCTTTTACCTTGATCTGAAGCAGCTTTACCTTGAAATATGAGGGAAAGGAATACCTACCGAAACAGTTTTGTTTTTTTGTTGATCAACTTCTAAGTATGGCTTCTGTGGATAAATTTCACAATGATTATTATGCCAGTGTATGTTTCATAAATGTTATTTTCATAATTGTTTATTGGCATAATAATAATAATTGTTACAGAGGTTGTACATTTAAGAATAATGTTGGTACACAAGGGAGATTCAACCAGAATTTTGTAACAAAATTAACATTTTGAAAACGTTAAACGGCATAATATATGAACATTATAATTGATAGGGGATAGCATTATTTGACGACTTTTATAATATCCCAAAAATATCAATCTCTCCGGAACGATAGACCTAATGAAGTCAAAAGTTCAAATAATCAGGTTAGAATCTCCGATTTGACTAGATAGTAGGTATGACTAGATTGCTTTATGACTTAACCTCTCAAGGTAAAAAAATCTGTTCTTCACCATGTTATCCAGTTCATCTAACCCCAAACTAAGCAGAGCTTGTATTATGGGAACTAAATGACTGACATACCACTTATACACTTTTCTTTTGTAAATACATACATATTATGTATAGAAAACACCCAGATCCGAGACAAATATGTGCAGATCAAACAAAAATTTGTCCTACAGTGAGAATCAAACCTGGAACATTCTGTATTTCAGACGGGCTTACGCCCACTGTACCAGAGAGATTGTTACACATGAAAGCTACAATGATATAAATAAAAACTTATTGATATTTGTAGGTCCAAGACCCAAATGCCAAACGTAACCATGTGAACCCAGTGGGTTCCAAGCCGACTTCACTGAGCCGACTCACGGATAAGCGTCGTCTGGAGAAAGGGGTCTACCAGAGGAAGGTGGAGCAGGCACGGAACAACCGGCAGATAGCGAGGGAAAAGAAGAGGAAGAACAAACAAGTCCGCCAGACATTTGATACCGATCTGTGGGGGTTCGATTCAAAGAGTGAGTATCTGTTCAGCCAGATTATCAAAAGCTTAGAAAAACAGAAAGGAGGAGAGGAAATACCTAGGGTTCTGACAGATCCCTCGGATTTAGATGTCTCGGTGTAATCTCTATATTGGTTGGGCTGATCCGGATTAAATTTGGAACAGGTATAGACCTACCTGTGACCTAGAATAACACACAGGCTATTTTTACCAGGTACAGAGTAGAGGCTATTAGTTAATATGATTTTAAGTTGTTTTTTTTCACTTTGTGATAAAGTCCGGAGTAGCCCAGTCTACTTAGCATGAAGACCCAAGATAACGGTTTTGTTTACCGCCGTGAAGACAAAAATATTTCATTCCTCTCTTTTGTTTGACAGAATGGGCGACAGAAATAGTTTTTGTCTTCTCTTTCGTAGACAAAACTTTGTCTTAGATGTCCTTGCTAAGCGAAGACACGGTCAAAGTCACAGGGCCATAGAGTAGACAGCCTCAAGATTCGCAATGTTTGATAATTTGCTAGGAAACATTTCTGTCAACTGTTGTGCGAGTGCCGCCACGCCTGCTGTACTCTGATTGGTCGAAACTGTAGTTTAGACCAATCACCAATCAGATCAACCTGTAGCACCCGCAGGCAACATGAGGCAATGACAATGTCCGCGTTAGCCAGAATCAGTCCTCAAAGACTTATGTGAAAATAGAACAGTGTGGTTGAATAATATGACGTCTCTCGGGGTTAACTGCTCGATGCGCAGGGCATACAAGCCCCTTTAGACAAAAACCACTTTCTGATGGCGTTAACGCGGAAAACTGCGGAAAGATTGAATTGTATGGATATGACATTAGCTTTAGAGATGTCACATGACTGCTGCCAAGTTTCTCCTTGACGAATTTGCGTTAGCGTGAAATTAAAAATAACCAGACTATGTATATGAATAGTTTTTTTTACTAATCTGATGTTCTAAAATTTAGTGCCTGAAGCTAAAGGCATCCCGGCCACATTGGTTGATGAGTTCATCTCAACGGAGGCTCAGATTCACAATGTGCTGCCTGAGAGGCGGCTGCGCGCCCGGCCGCCCGGCTCACAGACCCTGGCGCGGGCGGCCATCGAAACCCCGCACCCGGGGGTCAGCTACAACCCTACGTTCCAGGTATATGACACTAGCTCCACTCTATCTTAGTTCGTAACTAAGTATCTGTTAATTTTTCAAGTCAAAAATGAAAACCAACTTCAAGTTGTTCGAAGCTCAAACAAGGTATCCACATAAATGTGATAAGCGATAAATGCGCGAGTAATTTTTGAAGATTTATGGAAAATTACTCTTTGCCTGGATTACCAAGATCATCCCCTGTTCAACAATAAAAACCATCCGTAGCATTAAACACCAAAAAGTAATTATTGTAATGCATACAAAAAATAATCAATAAACTTCAAATTGACAAAATCCTCTATTTTTTTGAGTGTAGGTACTGGTAAAAAAGTAAAAAAAAAACTATTTGAACCCTGAGTCTCTGACACAAAAAACATCTCATAATTTTTTTGAATCAGTTTTTACAGACTCTAAAAATAGTCCTTTAACAGTCCCTCTTAAGAGTGTCATACAGAAAAAATAAAAAAATTGTAACGAGAAAAATAATAAAAAATACTGGTAGTTTTTAATCAATTTTGTGTAATTTTTTGTTAATGTTTTATTTATTGTTCTAGCCAGTCAATTCCAACTATCTACATAAAAAATCCTATTTCTATTTAAAAACGCAACTGGCCCAACAGACCGGTTGTGAAAAAAACCTCCCATTATATTATTTCCTCCCATTTGCGATGAAAAGTTATGCGTTATTCGCGGGTGTAAGCGATCATTTACACCCTCGAACTGTAGCGTCCTCACTCGTACGCCAATACGCTTACCCTTGTATAAAAATACACTATTACGAGCCTTGTATAACAATACACTATTACGGGCCTTGTATAACAATACACTATTACGGGCCTTGTATAACAATACACTATTACGGGCCTTGTATAACAATACACTATTACGGGCCTTGTATAACAATACACTATTACGGGCCTTGTATAACAATACACTATTACGGGCCTTGTATAACAATACACTATTACGGGCCTTGTATAACAATACACTATTACGGGCCTTGTATAACAATACACTATTACGGGCCTTGTATAACAATACACTATTACGGGCCTTGTATAACAATACACTATTACGGGCCTTGTATAACAATACACTATTACGGGCCTTGTATAACAATACACTATTACGGGCCTTGTATAACAATACACTATTACGGGCCTTGTATAACAATACACTATTACGGGCCTTGTATAACAATACACTATTACGGGCCTTGTATAACAATACACTATTACGGGCCTTGTATAACAATACACTATTACGGGCCTTGTATAACAATACACTATTACGGGCCTTGTATAACAATACACTATTACGGGCCTTGTATAATAATACACTATTAAGGGCCTTGTATAACAATACACTATTAAGGGCCTTGTATAACAATACACTATTACGGGCCTTGTATAACAATACACTATTACGGGCCTTGTATAACAATACACTATTACGGGCCTTGTATAATAATACACTATTAAGGGCCTTGTATAACAATACACTATTACGGGCCTTGTATAACAATACACTATTACGGGCCTTGTATAACAATACACTATTAAGGGCCTTGTATAACAATACACTATTACGGGCCTTGTATAACAATACACTATTACGGGCCTTGTATAACAATACACTATTACGGGCCTTGTATAACAATACACTATTACGGGCCTTGTATAATAATACACTATTAAGGGCCTTGTATAACAATACACTATTAAGGGCCTTGTATAACAATACACTATTACGGGCCTTGTATAACAATACACTATTACGGGCCTTGTATAACAATACACTATTACGGGCCTTGTATAACAATACACTATTACGGGCCTTGTATAACAATACACTATTACGGGCCTTGTATAATAATACACTATTAAGGGCCTTGTATAACAATACACTATTACGGGCCTTGTATAACAATACACTATTACGGGCCTTGTATAACAATACACTATTAAGGGCCTTGTATAACAATACACTATTACGGGCCTTGTAAAACAATACACTATTACGGGCCTTGTATAACAATACACTATTACGGGCCTTGTATAACAATACACTATTACGGGCCTTGTATAACAATACACTATTACGGGCCTTGTATAACAATACACTATTACGGGCCTTGTATAACAATACACTATTACGGGCCTTGTATAACAATACACTATTACGGGCCTTGTATAACAATACACTATTAAGGGCCTTGTATAACAATACACTATTACGGGCCTTGTATAACAATACACTATTAAGGGCCTTGTATAACAATACACTATTACGGGCCTTGTATAACAATACACTATTACGGGCCTTGTATAACAATACACTATTAAGGGCCTTGTATAACAATACACTATTACGGGCCTTGTATAACAATACACTATTACGGGCCTTGTATAACACCACTATTTTTCAGGAGCACCAAGAGTTACTTCAGGAAGTGGTGTCGCACGAAAGGAACATGATGAAGAAGCAGGCGCGCCTCTACCGCCTCACTACCGGAATGTTCAGCAAAGTCACCGCGGCCGAGCGAGAGGTACTTACAGATATACACCCAACAGATATATTATACATAGGCATATAAGCCCCACACTACGATATATTTTTAACTAGCTTCTGTCCACGGCTTCGCCCGCGTGGTACCTGGATAAAAGTAGCCTATGAGTTATTCTGATGTATAAGCTATGTAACTGTAAAGTTTCATAAAAATCTGTTCAGTAGTTTTTGCGTGAAAGAGTAACAAACATCCATCCTCACAAAATTTCGCGTTTATTTTAGTAATTATTTTAGTAATAGGATTAAGAATGGTTTTGCCGAAAAAAAATTCTTCAGTTTTATTATTAGTATAGATTAGTGAATGACCGGGTCGGAACACACGTCCTCCGGATCGGAAGTCGGGCTGCATACAAATAAGCCGAGACGGCTGAATTTGAGTATGATCTTTATATCAATTTGGGCTCAATTTGCGACGACCTCTGCGACGCAGTTGGCGAAGGCCCGCCTGAGATGCAGAAGGTTGCGAGTTAGATTCCCGCCGCGGGACAAATGTTTGTATGATCTGCAAATATTTGTGTCGGTTCTGGGTGTTTTCTATGTATAAATGTTCGATGATTTAAATAGTATATCAGTCAAGTAGTTCCCATTATATAAGCTCTGCTTAGTTTGGGGCTAGATGATACTGTGTAGAAAATGGCTAGCAATATTATTATTATTTAAAAAAAAACTGGTATTGCAAGCGTTCAAAGGCTACGTTAACTACTTACCAACAGGTTGACCATAAGTTTGTTTGTTAAGTAGTATAAATTAAAAAGAAACATCGCATTGTGGTAACCTTACTGTTGCTTACCATGTACCCTAAGATAAGCTTCATAATATGTATGTATTTATAAAAAATACCACAAGCTCTGCTTACTTTGGGGCTAGATGATGCTGTGTGAAAAATGACTTATGAATGAATGAAAATACTTTATTGTACACCATAAGAAAAGATATAAGTTAACAAAACTAAAAAACAAAACTTAAAGTACAAGAAACAGATTGTGATAATGGCTGGGGATGTATTAATGTAAATCATTAGTAATTTGGAAAGTGTTCAAGTTGTTTTAAATAGATACTAACAAATAGGTAATAAATTTATTTATTTATGATTTCATAATTTATTTATGATTTAATTATTTATTTATGATTTAATTATTGAATGAGTACGTGATTGTTTGCAGGATCAATGGCGCGAGGAGATGAGCGTAGGGCTGCCGACGCCGCACAACCCGGCCACGGACCCGGACCCGCTCGAGTCGGACAGCGAGTACCGCGCCGTCAACCCGCCCGTCGCCAACCGGAAGAAGGACCACAAGGCGCGCAGGAAACAGAGGGAACAGCTCCTCGAGAAGGAGCGCATCAAGAGGAAGAAGATAGACAAGAAGAAGATATCTGATATTTACAAGTGGGTTGAACAGTTTTAACTATAGTGATCCTAGTGTATATAGTGACTTTTATAAAATATGAAAACCTCCGATTTGTCAAGCAAACTTTGTTTTCCATATGCTACAATATCTTATATATATCAAGAACTGTCCTTGAAGACATACAAATCTATTGCAAGAAAATACATAAGCCGTTTGGACATAAATAACCTGATATATGGTGACACACACAGATAAAGACACATATACCTCTACAATTGGAAATCCTGTTTCATTTCCTATTTATAACTTAACATCTGAAGGAACTGTCCATTCGAAAAACCGATAACACACGCCTTCGTATTTTCGCTTGGAAATTGTAGTAAAAAAAAAATTTTTTTACAGTTTTACAAAATTTTACAGATGGTAACTGATAATATGGCCGACGATAGAGCATGCAGGTCTAGAAGACACCTTTTCACTCTTACCTTGAAAGATGCCCAAATTGTATTTATTTTTTGGTAGTATGTATTGACGACCTCTATGGCGCAGTGGGCGAAGGCCCGCCTGAGACGCAGGAGGGTCGATTCCCGCCGCGTGTATTTTTTTTGCATGTTCTGCAAATATTTATCTCGGGTCTGGGTGTTTTCTATGTATGAATATCAGTCATGTAGTTCCCATAGTATATAAAAGTATATAATAATATTCCTAGAGACTTAAGAGAACTGCCTACTAGTAAATTTAAGACAAAACTCCGTAGGTGGCTCTTAGAAAAATGTTCAACATTAAATATTTTTTTAATCAATAAATTACCTAGTTATATAAGTTAAATATTGTAAGTCCATAATTAATGGATAAACTGTCGTTCCGCCTAGCTTTTAAGATCATTTTTGTACACAGTTTCCACAATAAATACATTTCATTTCATAATAAAAGCTCTGGCTTGCTTTGGGCTAGATGATGCTGTGTGAAAAATGTCCAGCATTATTTATTTATTCCAATTGGTCTAATGATCTTGTTTTCGCAGACTCCGTAAGCTCCAGTCTTCGATCAAGAGCCGCGAGGCGAAACAAGCGTCCCTCCGCAGCAAGCGCAAGGAGAAGCAGGCGCTGGTGTCCGCCACCGCGCCGCCCGCGCTCAACAAGAACAAGCCGCCCGCGCAGGAGCCTGACTTCGTGGACCCGGACACGCTCAGCGGAGACCTCAGGCACGTCACTACTACAGGTCGGTTCCACCATACATCTATATAATGTGGCCCACTCTATATCTATAGTCTATACTAATATTATAAACTAGCTGTACCCGCAACTTCGTTCGTGATCGCCATCAATCTTTAAAGTACATCTTTTCTAACAAAAAAAAATGTATGAAATCGGACTACGCGTTAATGAATTACAACTAAGTACAAATTTTGAATTTGATCCCCTCTCCCAAGGGAACCATGCTGAATTTCGGGATAAAAAGTATCCTATGTCTTACCCCGTAGTATGAACTCAAATCATGCTAAGTTTCATTTGAATTCGTTCAGTAGTTTCGGCGCTATGCGCGGCCCAGATTCTGACAGCAGACAGACAAAAATGAAAAAAATAATACATTTTTAGCTTCAGTATCGATTATAGAGTGCCCTCAGTGTACAGAATTTGACCTGTTAGGTACATTCTTATTATAATATAGATAGATAGATACGAAAGATTTTTTGTTTGTTTGTACCGAATAGGTTCCGAAAATACTGCATCGATTTTAACCATTTTTTCACCAATAGAATGCTAAATTATCAAGAAGTAATTTATAAAAAAAAACAGAGATCCTTAGGAAAATTGCAATAATGTAACCTAATTAAATTTTTCTATAAAATTAATTATTTGGCGTGCGTTGAGAAAACTATTGATGATACATAAAAAATATGTACTACATAATTAAAGTAACCACTCATTATTACCCTTAGGGGATATAACTATCATAGTTAAGTCACAGTAGCAGCTTTTGTGTCTTAAAATTTAATTAGATCGCCGGTAGAAACAAAAGTTGCGATGAAACTTACTTGATAGATACATAGCTATTACTCTTTATTCCGATATTCTCATGGAATCGAAACTTAAGCGGGTGAAACCGCGAGGCGCAGCCAGTATATAATGAACACACGGAAGTGTGTATCGCAATAAAATGTGAAAATCCTAAACCCCTGAAACACGTCATAATTTATTTATGAAAATTTCCACGTTTCTAACATCAAAGAATAAAGAAATGAATTGTTTATTCCTATCTCAAACAGATACGTAGGTACATATTTTGTTATCGCTACGTAGGTAAGTAATAAATAGCATAATTCTAATAAAACAGTCAAAGTCAAAGTCAAAATTCATTTATTCATTAAAATCACAAGGATCACTTTGAAACGTCGGTTTTATCTATTGCCTGTTCCTCCGCGATCAAGCCAGGAAAGAAAGTACCATAGGTTATGCTCTGTTCTCCACACTAAGACTTTATAGCCTGTATGGCAGGGACACAGGGATTCGCTACGGACTCCCCCACAAAACCAAACTAGATAATACATAATCTAAGTATGCATGTACATAGTACAGATAATGGTTGGACTGTTGAGACAAATTAAACAAAATAATAGTAGCTTACGAAGACTACATACAAAGTTCACTCCCCCATTTCTCCCCTTTTATCGAGGAAATTTCCAAAAATCATTTCTTTAATGATACTTACATTGTAAAAAAACCTATGTTCCATATATGTATCAGCTTTCTAGACATAGTAGTTTTGGTTGTGCGTTGATAGATCAGTTAATCAGTCAGTCAGTCAGTCATATGTATAGATAACTTTATTTAAAGTTAACTTTCAAAGGTACTTAAACTGAATGTTTGAGTGTTAAGTGTAAGTTTATAATAAATAGATGTTAATGATATTAATAAACTCTTTTCTGCATAAGAAATATGCATGTATAAGTGTGTGCAAATGTGGCCACTTGAGCGACTTATTTTTGTTCCTGATTCATTATCTAGTACTAGCTTATGCCCACGGCTTCGCCGGCGTCGGACTCGGATATAAAGTAGCCTATGTGTTATTCTGATTTATAAACTATATTACTGTAAAGTTTCATCAAAATCCGTTTAGTAGTTTTTGCGTGAAAGAGTAACAAACATCCATCCTCACAAACTTTCACGTTTATAATATTAGTAGGATTATCTAGTACTAAGATGTAGAAGATGTAGAAGGTATATTTAGGTAGGCTACATAGGTACTTTAGGAGATCAGACCTATCTGTAGGTATTTTCAGAGATAGTTGAGTTTTAGTCGTTATTACAAGAAACATCTGTTCTAAATTCTATAAATGTATTCATTTGCATTTTTATTCATTTCATATCGTTGTAAAATTCCCGGCCATGACATTCAGACTGGTTCAGCTGTTCCGAAGTACTATATTGGTATATTTGGTAACAAACATCATTTATGATGATTCTAAAATGTTCATTATATTATTTCTATTCCTGTTGTTTTATATTTTAATTCTCAGGAAACACTTAACTATTTTGCATTTTACCTTTCGCTCTCAGAGCTATGATTCGCTTCGCTCGCCCGTTCCAACATTTTGCCTAATCAGTACGAGAATTAGACTATACCCTTTTTCAAAAGTCCTTAAATTATCTCATAGTTTAAACTTTATCTCACTAGATACGTATTATTTTCCAGCGAACCTGCTCCGAGACCGTTTCGAGTCTCTACAGCGCCGCGGTGCCTTAGCCGCTTCCAAGGTCATGATGAAGAAGAAACGCAAGGTCAAATCCTACTTCAAGCAAGGGCACAAGGTCACCGACCAGGACATACAGCGGTACGTCAACAGAACTGCGGGGAAGAAGTGACCTTTACCATGAGGTGACCTTGAGAAGGCAAATTGAATAAACTATATATTAAAATTGATTTTTGACTTTGAAAACCTACAAACGGGCGAGTTAAGCCGTTATGTACCTATCGCAGTCCATTACTGGAAAAACTTTACACAAATATTGCTCTGTGACATAATAAACTATTTTTTTTCATACTAAACATATAGTATTAATTATAATATTATATGTATTAGTATAATACCTTATCAAGTTGATATCCCAAAAAGAAAAGAAATCTCGTATTTATATAAAAATTTACTATAAAAATCTCCCTTAAAAATATTATAATACAACGAATGCTTTACTTAAAAAT
This sequence comes from Perizoma flavofasciatum, assembly GCA_958496245.1. Lineage (NCBI taxonomy): Eukaryota > Metazoa > Arthropoda > Insecta > Lepidoptera > Geometridae > Perizoma > Perizoma flavofasciatum. The sequence continues at coordinate 10,614,321 of OY292439.1, read as the reverse complement.
ATATTACAGTTAGAAACGTGGCAGTGTAACAAATTAAAACTAAATCTTACCACAAAACGGTGAAAGTTAAACATGCCTTAAAACTTCCCCTGTTTTGCTTAGTCTTAGCAGAGAGATACAGTGGGCTTATAAATTTTAAGTCATGATTAAATTTCCACATAGTTTTGTGGTCAGGTCCAAATATATTTCTAAATAGGTAACTCAGTAGTAAAACTAGAAATTTCCTATAAAAGGAAACGTATACTAAGAATACTATTCAAAGTCTATAAAATATTCAAAAACAAAACGTAATAAATTAAAACTAAGGCAAATTTTATATAATTAAAACGGCTACCATTTTGAGAATCGATAATTTCTTTGAAATTCGTAATGCAAGGTAATGTTGAATATTTACAGATTTCTAGTTAAAAAATGTAATGAGTATTCATGTTGTGAACATTTAAGAGTTGAGATTTTAAAATCCCTATTCATTGTGGACTGTGAAATGTGTACATTATTTCAATTCTCGCGTGAAACTTAAATTCTACTGAAGAATCTCGAACAAACATACATTTTCCTGGCGTATTAAGTTGTAGTTAATCAATAATCTTGAAAAATATAAATCCTACACATGTCAGTTTTTAGAGCCACTTGCATATACTAGGGTTAGTTCAAAAATACCAAAAACTGCTAACCCTAGGTTACGATCAATCTCGACGATGGTGCAGTACAATACTTACAATACAATGCAGCTTAGTAAAAGTGTTCGGTTAAAAGAGGTAAATATTACTCATTTACTTTATCAAAGCAAAATTCTAGCTAAGTTGTGGGCAGATGCTAGTTCTACCCAAGACTTCGCTCGTGTTATCGGTATAAAAATGTCTATATCTATTCCAAATTTCATCCAAATGGGTTCAGCCGTTATGAAGATTCTATAAAAAAAAACAGACTTTCGCATTTATAACATAGAACGATAGATTTTGGGGAGTGTAACTAACATCAATATCATGCTTGACTTGAAACATGTTTGTATGAAAAGAGATTGATGTGGCGCTTTAATTTTGTTAACCCTGGTAGACGCAAGTGGCACATAGATAATTACTTTCTTATTTTGTGTTGTAAACGGTATCTTATTTCGTCGAATTATTTAAGAAGTTTTATACCACTGAAACTCAATACCCTATCACTGTCGTTACTTTCAACCCCATCGAGCTGCGATCGTATATAGCGACCTTAAAAGTTCCAAAGCTCTTGTATCTGAAGCCGTTTTCAAGTCCTCCTTATCCGCTGTCCTGGCTTCCGCTTTAGGGGTATCAATATATGTAGCTTTGGTGCTCCTAGATTCTAGAGGTGTCGTCCGCGTTCCGAACTTTCTGACACCCCTGCGGTTTGCTGTTGTTCTGATTGAGCTCTGAGTCGTAGAAGTGGCTGTGGTGTCTGGTTCTTCTGTAGTCTTAACCCTTTCTGTAGTTGTTGTCTGTACCTTCTCAGTGGTAGGATTTGATAGTGAGTTTATGGCGCTGGGATCGAAAGTGATACTCTTTCCTCTCCTTTCTTGTCGTGGCCTGACTTCTAATCTATCTGTTCTTCTGAAGCTCTCATACTCTGGCGTTGAAGCTTCTTCTTCCTTCGCTATTTCTTCCATGTCTTTCTGTGTCACTGCCATTAGAGCTTCAAGAAGCGCCTTCTTAGAAGCTTCAGCTGTTGAGTTGTGGTCGTCATCGCAAGTCTGTACTAATAAAAGAATCAATCGTTTAACCGTTTTCGATTTAGTCTTCTTCATAACGTTCATTAGTTTCTCTGTTGTCGTTGCGTTCATTCCTCCCATGATTTCTTTCGCCTTTTCCACCACAGTATCAGTGATTGCTGACAAGTCTTGGGCAGGTTCTGTTGATGATGATACGTCTTTCAGAAACCTTCCTCTTCTGCTGTCAGCTTTAGTGCCGTAAGTAGTAATTTCAATATTGCTCGTCGATGACACAGTTTGCTCAGTGGTACCGTAATCAATCGTTGGTGTTGTCGCGGTATTGTAAGTGTATGATGTGTCTCTTATATCTGTAGTTATATCTTCTGGTGCTGTGTGACTTAAACCATCGTTAAGAGTAATAGGATCGATCATTGTACTCTGCCAGTTGTCAAAAGTACTAGACCATAGAAATTGGTTGGTCGTTTTGTCAAAATCTGGGGAAGTGAAGACACTGCTAGGCACTTCAGTGGTTGAAGTCGATTCGTCTTGCTTGTATGTGGTCGGTTCTGGGGTGGTTTGGATTGTAGTAACGTCTTCATCAGGTAAAGTTGGAGCTTCTAAGTCTTCTGAAGGTCTTTTCACTGTAGAAGTCTCTTCAATGTTGAGCTGTTTGCCTTGTCGGAGGTTGTTATTCTGAGGTCCAATGAAGGACTGGCTATGCGCTCGTTGCAACTCTTCCTCGTTTTCCAACTCTACACTGTCAGTTTCAGTGAAGTATACTGCTGTGGTAGTAGGTATAGCTGTATTAGTTCTAATCTTCTTGCTTTCAAAGTCTTGAGTTGAAATTGGTATGGCTGTAGACGCGGATGCGTCGATGCCCCAAGCAGTTGGCAAGTTAGTAGCTTCTACGTATTCACTCAATGGTTTGTTTGGAGTCGAGCTGACTCCCGCACCGTAAGGATCGACCAAAGCATTGTTCTGGAAGCCTCCGTATTTGGGTCCATAGTTGTTCTCAGTAGTTGAAACCTCGCTGTAGTTATTCGCTAAAGTGTTGACATTGAATGCAACTGTGTTGGTAAAAGGTATGGAGGTTGTCGAAGGCGATAATGGCGGAGAAGCTGAGGTGTATGAAGCTGATATCTTTCCGCAGCATATAAAGGGATTCCTTGCTGACGTTCCTCTGTAGTTGAAGGTAGTAGATGCTTCTGTTGGTCTAGGAGTCGTAACCTTCACGTCATCGTATGAAATGGTCTGGTATTTGCTAGCAACGTCTAAAGCCTTAGGTTGTCTTACACCAGCCAACGAAGCTTTATTGTCTTCAGAAAATCCCAGTATTTCGTCATCATCTTCATTGATTGTGGTTGTTGGTTCAGTATTGGCTGGCTCATCAGTGGTTGTGCCCAGTTCACCGAAAGTTGGCTGAGTTGGTCTGATGTCGGATAGCACCTTTCTGAATTGGACAGGGTCTTGGAGGTAAGCAGATAGAGCATGAGTGAAGACTTGGGCTAATTCTCTGATTTGCGGGGAAGTTGTCAGCGGGCTTTGGCTTTGCTGCACCATAAGATCCTCCATTAATTCGTTGTATGTTCCATTGGGATCTTCTTTGATTTCCTCAAGTAATTCAGCATTGTTAGCTCCATGTGCGAACAGGTTGCTATATTTATTGATAGTATTGCTACTGAATAGAGCCGGCAACGCTTCTTCCATCGCCTCGTAGTCAAAAACAGGTGTCGTGGCTTCAGTTTCATCGGGAGTTGGAGTTGTGGATAGATTGTCTAAAGCAGTTGCGTAGTAAATGGCCAAGCTATGAAGAGTTTTTGATGAAGAAGCTGGGACAACTAGGCCCGACCTGCTCTGTTCATAGAATTTCTCTGTAGGGGTTTCTGAAACGGTAGGCTCTGTAGGTCCGAAGGAATCCAGGTTCAGTTTCCTCATCAGCCGTTCCCTTCTTTCTTTGTACGACGGCTCGGTAGTCCCTTCTACATGATTGGTTGTTGAATAAACGTCGTATCTATCGGATGATGCTGTTTCGGAGAAGTATGCATTGTCTGATCTGGTCGTTGGGATTTTAGTTACGGATTCAAAAGCGTCCGGTGTGACTCTAGTCTCGACTTTTTCGGTGACGGGAGTAGCTTTCTCTGTTATAGTGGTAAGAGTCTTGTTCTTCTCCTTAGCTAGGTAATTCCTTAGCAGTGATACGCCGGGTCGCGTGTAGGGGTCGTTTGCAGTTGTGTAACTCTTAGTATATGGGATTAGGGTAGGACGCTTCGTTGTTTCCTGGATATTCGAGGCGCGGGGATCTTTGTCGCGGATGTCGTACAACGTCGTCAAGTTGGGGTTGCTCTTAGGTTTGGGTTTGGGAGTGTTCGGGGTATAGACTGGGTAGGGACGGTAGTTCTTCGAGTTATAGTCTTGCAGGAACTGCCTGTTGTTTTTATTCGCGGCAAACGATGCGGTTTCCGCTGCTACCTGCATTTCCTTGAAATTGTAGTCTAACGGCGTTGTTTTCAACGTAGACGCTTCGAAGAACGTTGGCTTTGTGCTTCTAGACGGGAACGCAAAGTTGTTTGAGATCAGTTGCACGAGATTCTTCCGCCTTTTCTCGAAAGCCGTTGTTAGCTGGCTCCGCTGTGTTGGGTTGAAATTAGTATCGGGGAAAAGGGCTTGATAGCTCCTTGCCGTGGCTTGGACATTGTACGGGGTGTCTGTTTGGCTTTGAAGTCTCTGTCTATGACGTAGTAGCCTTTCTGTCGTGCTAGGAATGTTGACTGAGGACCGTCGACTCTCCGCGCGTAAGTTTCCGTCGATTTGCTGCAAGTCTTGGTTCTTGCTCAAGCTTTGGGTGATCTTTTGTGTTTTTTTCTGTTCGTTGGAGTAGTATTCAGCGCTGGATTCGTAGAGGGCTGGAGCGGAGGCGCAATCCACCTTGAACCACCAATCGCAAATGAGATGGGACTGGCTGAAGATGGTGCCGTTCGGGCAGAGGAAGGAGATCTTGCGGGATGTGTCGCAGATGTGGAATACCTGGAAAGAGCAAAACTTATTATATTCTGAACATATCTTTAATCATCCGAAGAGTACTATCTCATAAAAACTCCGTTTCGTGGTCAAAACCTCTTACCATGATAGGTAGATAAAAAAAATATTCCACACATACGGATACAGCACAGACAAGTACGACCTCTGTAGCGCAGTGGGTAACGGGCGAGATGCAGAAGGTTGCGGGTTCGATCCCCGCCTCTGGACAAATGTTTGTATAATTTGCAAATATTTGTCTCGGGTCTGGGTGTTTTCTATGTGTAGTAGTATATCAGTCATTTAGTTCCCATAACACAAGCTCTGCTTACTTTGGGGCTAGATGATGCTGTGTGGAAAATGTTCAGCATTATTAAAAAAAAAGACAACAAAAACTGAAAACAGTAAATCATAACAAAGTATAAAATAAAAAACGGATACAAAACAAACTGTAAAAAGACAAAGGTGTGTAGTCAATTACGGCTTGTAATTAATTAGGTAGGTACATTACAATATTCACCACACGTGGATACTAACCAGTGCCAACGAGGGCATTCAATGCTGCAGTTGTACGATTCGAAAAGGTCCTACCTATCTCAGTTTATTGCTGTCCCGTAAAGGATTAACAGCGCTAATTTTCAGATAGCACCTAGGAAGTGAGGGGTATTTAATGGTAGTCTAAAATACGAAATATTGGATACCGTTGGATAAGCACATTTTTAAGAAGTTAGAGTACAGATAACTTTGTTACTTTGAGTGATAGAGTGAGGAACAGCGTGTTAAGAGAGCAGTGTGGAGCGAATGAAGATGTAGTAACGAGAGTTGAGAGAGGAATGTTAAGATGGTTTGGACATATAGAAAGGATGGACGAAAGAAGATTAACAAAACAAGTATACAAGGCGAGCGTGAATGGGATAGTTGAAAGTGGGAGGCCTCGGCGAACATACCTACTCTGACCAAATAGGAGACATTCTACAGAAAGGCCAGGTCAGAAGTACACTAAACCGCTGAGCTTGTATGAAGAATCTGATGAGGATGAATGAAGCGAAAGAGGTATGCCAGGATCGTAGCAAGTGGAAATCCTTGGTCTCAGCCTACCCCTCCGGGAAACAGGCATGACTATATGTAATGTATGTATGTAGAGTAGAGATTTGTTTGCATTTCAGAAGGGATACAGTAAAGACAAAGTGAGTGTGATAAAAAGCGAATTGACATGGATAATTTAAGAACATTGTACATTTAATCAGTGTGAGAAGGATGTGTAAAATGTGCTGCAGCGAACGACACATCGTGCGTGTCCTAACATTTGGTAAGTAGAAGCTTACCATGTAGCAAAATGGTACTTTCATCATTAGTACGGTATGTGAATACAATATTAATGATCATAGAGGATCGTTTTTGACGACAAGAGTTCTTCTTCTTCTAAACACGAGTTCCAGCATGTCGTCATTTTTTATGACAGCCCGTCATCAATATTTTATTCATTAAGATTATATTTAAGTTTTAATCTAAGATAGTAGCATACTGTACGCTTACTATTTTTTTTTAAATAAATCATTCATTTATAAACTGTAGCTGCAGATTGGTGTAAGTTTACCTGGCAGTCGGTCTCCAAGTCAGCATAGTAGCCGGTAGGCACATTCTTGCAGTTGAATCCCGTGTTCGGTATGTTGGGGTAAGCAGGGAAGTCCACGCCAGCCTTGCCAATCACACCTGAAAATGACAGAATCGGTAAGATCTCGGTATCTCCTAAAATAATCTCCAACCCATCTCCTAAAGTACCTACTTTGACTACCTACAATGAAAATAAAACCTCGGTCTGGCGCCGTACCCTAATACAAAGTTCATTTGAGAGACTTAACTTTATTACTGTAGATATTAATAACTAGTTTGTTTACGCAAAACCTCGGCCTGCCTATCTATCTGTTGCTATACCCTTAGACAGGGTTCATGTGAGATACCTACCTATAAACACCATCTATGTACCTACCATGTGAAAGCAATAAATGTATTGAGTATTTCAAGTTGAAAAGTAGTATGATAAATCGTATGACTATAGTGTATGCTCCAACTCGATAAAAAATGTTTTGGTACCTAATGTTTTGTAAAAGGATCATTCAAAAGTATAACCAGCCTTGTTTTCTTGCCTTTCTTTCCTGGCTTGGTCGCGGAGAACAGGCAAAAAATAAAACCGACGTTTCAAAGTGATCCTTGTGATTTCAATGAATAAATGAATTTTTACTTTGACTTTGACTTTTCCAGTAGGTGTGATCATGTGACTATCATACTCAATACTCAATACTCAATACATTTATTGCTTTCACATGGTAGGTACATAGATGGTGTTTATAGGTAGGTATCTCACATGAACCCTGTCTAAGGGTATAGCAACAGATAGGTAGGCAGGCCGAAGTTTTGTGTAAACAAAAAAAAACTAGTAGGTACAATAAAATAAAGTCAAGGTAGGCAAAGTATCAAGCATTTGGAATAACACAATTAGGTAAGTAGGTTTAGTCATTTTTTCTTTTGTTATAATTTTCATTAGTCAAAAATAGGTACGTCACTTTTTATTTATTTTTAAGGTTTGCTAGCTTTCTAGTCTAAATAATCTTTAATGTCATAGTAGCATTTGTCAATTAAGAATGATTTTAGTCTTTAAGTGAACAACGAATCTTTTTGTAATTCTGTGATTTGTTTTGGAAGTTTGTTGTAGATTTTAATTGACATCATGTATGGGCCATCGCTGTGCAATTTTAGGTGTGATCTTGGTTGTATAATTTTGTTTCTACCTGGCCTAAGTGCGTATCTTCGAGGAAGATCATCAAGTTTCGTGTACAAATCGGGATATTTTCTGACAAATTTACATATTTCTAGAATGTAGATTGACGGTAACGTCAAAATCTTTAGATTTATAAAATGGGGTTTGCAACTATGTCTTTTTTTTATGTTTGCTATAATACGCACACATTTCTTTTGTAAAATAAACAAGTCTTGTACGTCTACACTATTCCCCCATAGTGCTATGCTTCGAGAAAGATGTGAGTACACATAGGCGTAATAAGCCGATAACGTGCTTGTCAGATCAGTTGTCTTTTTTAATTCGCACAACGCATACGTAAAACTTGATAATTTAGATTTTAGTTTTTGTATGTGATGTTTAAAGTTCAAATGAGTATCAATATTGGTCCCGAGTAAAGAAAAAGTGTCAACGCTTTCTAAAGAGATGTTGTTAAATATTACTTGAACGTTAATAACATGATCAAAAGTCTCATGTGTCAGGACTTAACCCGCACCTATAACCAAAACGGAACACAGCAATACAAACATTACTTCTCGGAGCACCAAGAAGTAATGTTTGCATTGCTGTATAGTTTTTTATTATACAAGAAGCATCTTGTATAATAAAAAACTATACGCGTCACCAGGGTATTGCCGGCAGATAAGGACTTTGAATTGTTTTTTTATTTTTTTTCGCCCTTATCAGATTTAAATTCAGATTAATTTATTGACCATTTCATTATAACATAATAATAATTTAATTGGGTATACATTAGCATTTACACTACTTAAGAGGCCTGCGTTGGATTAATTGCCCATACAAACGTAATACCATAGTAATTTGTAATTAGAGCTTATTTCCACCATATTATGTTATTATTTGAATTCGAATAGTATTTATCTACGTACCTTGCTATATATTTTTTCAAAATACTTAACAGAAATGTAAACGAATCGCATTTTGGATATTTTTACGTCATACATGACATGTTTTCTTATTTGTTTCGTATTAAAAACAACAATACCTTACGTATCGTTTGGTTAGGTACATAGCTTATATTTTCAAGTTACAGAACAACAACACAATGTGAAAAATACAACAAGTTTTCATTCATCTTTTTTGGTATTACGGAACACCACCAAATTTATAACAAATTCTGAACGGCTAATATTGCTATCGCGCAAACACGGGCGGGTCTGCATCAGTCAAAAAGAGATTATATTTAATTATATTTAGTTATATTTTTGGACGTGCTTCGAATTTAAGTTATGAGCGCTGTACGCCGGATCCTTAAAGCTACAACACATGCAAATCAGAAAATGAACAATCTAAATATTCTGTTACAATTATTTTCGCTTGAGATGACAGTGTCATTAAAGTCTTAGTAGACAAATGAGTAAACCTAGAGCAGGATGAAATGACATTCTAGGACGTTAACAAATTTATGTAGAACGCTGCTATGTACCTACAAGTTCGTATGAAAAGCCCTCAGCTCAGAATGTGCTGCGAACGAGTTCTCAGCGTAGGACTTTATTGATTTGTGGGTGCTTATTTATACCTTGATGTTCCACAATATCGATGTCTGCGGAGTCTGCAGCTGCTGGTATAAGTCTCTTGACCAAGGGCCTGCCTTCTGTATAGTGCTCGAAGCCAGCTGCCCCCATGGCCTGGGCTATGACGGTGAGGCTCTCAGTGCTTGGCACGGGATCATATAACTCGGGCGCTGGGGAACTGTCCTGAAATAGGATAAAGCGAAATTCATTAAAAGAGCCAAATTACAGGTGGTATGGTTAGGAGACCATTTTTTTAATGACATTCATGAATTTATAACTTTTGAAACTATCATGGTTTTTAGTAAAAAATGTGTTCAACACATTTTTTAGTAAAAAACGGGATATTTACCATGATTTGAATTTTTTTAAATCATTTTTTTGAGTTTGAATGTTTCCCGATATTTCGGCACAGTTGCATGTACCATGATCACGGGAGGAACTGAAGTCTTCGCGGGTTATGAATGTTAGTGGCAGACAAATCGATCTACCCTCTTTCTCACTCTTTTATTGCGAAAAATACCACTACCACCGGTTCCACGGGAAACATTCAAACTCACAAATCATGGTAAATATCCCGTTTTTTTAGTAAAAATTATGTTCGTGAATTTATGAACTATAAAGTGGGAAATAATTATATAGTTTAGGTAGTAGATCATATTGTTATTTTTAATTCAAAATTTAGGGCATAAGTACTGTACCGGCGAAGCCGTGCGCAGAAGCTAGTATAAAAAAATTGAGAAAATGAGACATACCTTCCGCCGATGTGCCGTCCGCCTTGCTCCATCACATATACCTAGAAGAAAAAAGAACTTTAGTTGGGAAAAAATGTGTGTTTGACAAATTTATGACAGAGGCTGTACAATTGCGATAATCACATTTATTTTTGCAATATCATGGAATTGTTTATTAGGTTCTATTATTAGGATGTTGCAAATAGCACAGACCAGTTGAAGTAAAACAGGGGGTCTAGACAAATACCACTTTCTGTTGGCGTTGTATGGCAATGTACACTGGCCACCAAAAAAAATCGACCCACCTACGTTTTTTCGCAAAAAAGTGTCCTATGGGTTTTTACTACAATCAATAGATATTTTTTATGTTAATAATGAAAAAATGCAATTATGGGGTTGTAAAAAACCTAAAAATCTCGCGTGGTACGGGATATTTTACATAAAAATGTGATAAGATAATGAAACCATAACATTTGGAAAAATTTACGATTTTACTGTAAATGGCAAAATTTATGTTTTTTGACATTTAAAAACATTTTCGCTTCCCCTTAGTAAGGGATGTTTCCTCCTCTTGCTTTAATGACTGCTGCCATACGCCTATTCAGCGAACGGATAAGCTTTTTGATGTCTTCTTGGGGTATCTGTTCCCATTCTTCCGTTAAGGCGGCTTCCAGCTGATCTAACGTCTCTGGAACTGGATTTCGGGCTCTAACTTTCCTTTTTATCTGGTCCCAGAGATGTTCGATCGGATTTAGGTCCGGACTATTGGCTGGCCACTGCATAACTGGTATGCCAACCTCCCTAAGATATCCGGTTACAATTCTGGCTACGTGTGGTCTTGCGTTATCATGCATGAGCTGGAAATTTTCGCCAATATATCCCGCGTATGGCATCACATGAGGTTCCAGAATATCCGTTATGTAATTTTCAGCATTTTCCGAAATTTCGAAAAAACGAAAAAAAAAAAATTCATTTCGGAATGAATGAATGAATGAAAACACTTTATTGTACACCATAAGAAAATAAAAATAACAAAACTAAAATAGAGAAAACTCAAAGTACAATGGGCACGTCCTCTTCCAGATCCTGGTCTACGGCGGTACTCTCCCGTCTCTACGTATCTTTTATAAACTCGACGCACTGCTGATCGACTCAAATTTAATCTTCTTGCCACATTTCGCTGACTTAGCCCTTCACGAACGGGAGACTGTATTGTACATCCGTACAAAGCACAACCATGGAATGCACACCCCTGGAAAGTACAGCCAGTATTACAAACCATTTGGTTTGAATTATCTGGGTGTGCTTTCCATGGTCGTACAATACGCTCCGTACAAACTAAACACATGACGGTATTACACACCCCTAGAATGTACACCCCGGATTACAAACCAATATTCTCGACGCTCATTGGTCGAGAGTTCGTCATATCCGTGAGCTCTCATTGGTCGATGCGAATAAGTCGCATGACAAGAACGAGCCTCGTTTGCACTGAGCAAGTTCTAATATGTTCAACCAAGAGTTGCCATTGATAAATAATGTAAACAATAAGTTAATGTTCGCCTGAGAAATCCTTCCTAAGCCAATCCGTCTTGGATTGGTTAGGTTATTAGGTTTTTTTTATTACCACTCAGAAAAGGAGGATTGCTATCCGAACTTTATCCAACAAACTTGGGTTCAAATAAATAAAACCAACCGGTTAGGTCATCTGCAAAAAACCGACATTAATAACTAATCTACTTACTACATCTACATTCATTTACTAATAGCGTAAAATACTATGGCAACACAGCACTTGCCCCTTGATAGCACTCGCACATGAAAACAGAGCATGAAATTGGTTCGTATTCCATGGCTGTACATTCCAGGGTTGTACAAAACTGGCCGTACAAAGTCAACACGTGTAGGGAATGCACGCCCAGGAATGTACGCCCAGTATTACAAACCAAGTATTTGAAACCAATGGTTTGTAATACTGGCTGTACTTTCCAGGGGTGTACTTTCCATGGTTGTGCATTCCATGGACGTACAATACAGGGACTCTCACGAACGAGAGCTACCACTTGAGCGGCTTCTGCTTAAGTTGTATCCATATTTTATGGTTAAAAGCAACGAATATGATTGCTCTAACAAAAGATAAAATCACTACGATGCACGGTGAATATGCCGCGACAAAAGTTCGAAATAAACTAACCTTGCACTCTATGCAAAAGTTATTAATTTTTTATCAGTGCTTTTAAAATGTTACAAATACCCACAATAGCACTTGTATTCGTCTAAAACAATGTCAAGTGGGTACTCAGATGTTTATTTATAAAGCATAAGCAAAACATATCAATATGTCAACGCATACTTAAGATAACACCTTTGTTACTCAAAATTTGCGGGTGGGTCGATTTTTTTGGCGGCCAGTGTAATTAGCTGTGGAAATATCCCGTGACAACTGTCAAGTTTTACCTTGACATATTTAACGTGAAAGGAAAAGTTACAGGTTTATATAAATCAACTAATAGTTAAAAAAAAAACTGTTCGAGTCTCCCTCTATTTAGACCGGTCAAATTTCTGTAAACTCCTCTCCATCGCCTTATTTTTTTAAATCTTGTCGACACGACATTGGCAAAATTGTGGCAACTCTTACCACAGAAGCCATAAATAAAAGTTGAATTGAAAGCATGAGGTATTTGTCTAGACCCCTGGTTTGTGCAGATAGTGAGTGAATTAGCCTGTCTATTGTAGAACTGTACAGAAATGGTAAGATATCTATTCTCTTCTAGAATCTCGACATAAGATACTAAGGTACTTAATAATTAGTAAGTAGTCAATTTCCCCTAACAATGGCCGATAATAAATAGCAGCATACATTTCAATGGGAGTATGGGAGATAAGAAAACTTTCTAATAGTTGTAAGTAGTAATATAAGGTGGTCATTCCACCTTATATTACCTTATGAATCACCATAAACATTGTGTTGTATTGAATGATGGAGAGTAAAATAAATTGATGGCATGGAAACGGCTATGAACACTAGTTTCTGCCGACGACCTCCCCCGTGTTACCCGGATAAGAAATAGCCTACCTATATGTAATTATAGGTCACAAATTTAATTCCATTCGCAATAAATGCTTCGGTTACACATGAATAATGAGAACGGCGAAGAAATTAAATTACTTTCATCAGCTGTCTTTCCTGAAAAATACAATCTGGGTCTCTTCAAGGTGAATAGGTATCTTCTAGACCACAGGTTCTTAAATTTATTTTTCCCACCGCCCACTTTGAGAATAAAAAAAATCCTAGCGCTCCCCAAAGTTTTTAAACATAACCTATGCTTTCCCCTCTAGAATGCATTAGCGCCCCAATATCTTCTAGAGCCTTCTACCGCCCCCCTTCAGCGCCCACAAGGCGGCGTTATCGCCGACTTTGAGAAACAGTGTTCTAGACCGCTTCATCGTCGGCCATATCATCACTTACAGGTGAGATTATGGCCGAAAGAAGATAAATGTATTCTTGATAAAAATATATACGCAAATATTTCAAGTTTCATTCAAATCTTCTTAGCAACAAATACTATACCTACGTCCGTCCATCCATACTTGCGCATTTATAATATACTAGCCTTTGCCCACGGCTTTGCCCGCGTGATACCATCTTCTCTTAGTTCCTCATAGTTCCTCCCTCTTAGTTTCTGATACAAACGATACAGGGAGTCCTAGTGTGCGGTCAGTATTGACATGTGACGGTTATGTACATGTTACGGTTTAGGTGTTAAAAATAAATTTGTTCATGCTCCATCGTCGGCCATATTAACTCTTACCATCGGGTGAGATTATGGCCAATATAAGTCTATTATTGATTAAAAATAACCAATTTGTGTTATATTCAATAGTAGATCCACTTCATGTTAAACCGTCAGTTAGGATCGATAGATGAACTATTGACCACGCGTCGTAATGACGCGCTGAGTGCTTGCGTAAGCGCATCGCTTTTCATGTTAGGATGTGGTTGCACAAGATATTTTTTTACGATTGTTGCTTTTTAGGGTACCGTACCTCAAAATGAAAAAACGGAACCCTTATAGGATCACTTTGTTGTCCTTCTGTCTGTCTGTCTGTCTGTCTGTCAAGACCCTTTATCCCAGGAACGCGTGGAGGCGTTCGAGTTGAAATCAAAACTACCATACTCAGGTCTACAGTCCCCTGAAGCTGTGAAAAAATCAAACTTCTAAGTTTACGTAAAAAAAGATACGGGCGTTTATGCCGCAAAAAACGTATATTTCGACACTGTCAAGTAGCGATGGGCGTTGAATAAACGAACTAGTAGAATCAACCGTTTACGTTGAATCTACGTATCGACGGTTCACTGTCACTCATTCAACTAGTTGAAATAGTAGACGGCTAAACTGAAATTCTACTACGTTCATATCGACGAAACAATGCGTGAACGTAGACGGTATTAACCGTCTACGTTCACGCAGTTGAATCAACCGTTTACGTTGAATCAACGCATCGACGATTCACAACTAGTTGAAATCGTAGACGGCTAAACTGACGCGACGAGACAATGCGTTCACACGTCCATAAACGAGTTTATAATGAAACTGGAAAAGTATGAAGTGAAGTTTTTTATGGCAAATAAATAGATACCTATATTATATTATAATATAGGTATTATGGTATTTATTTTGAGAAATAAATTACCTGTCTTTAGATAGCTAGCTGTTTGATCTGTGATTGAATAAAATGTTTTTTTTTTTCAAATAGGCACTCATAAATTTTAAAAAGGAAGTTTTAATTTTTACGGTAATAAGATTACCTACCTAGTCTTTATGTTACGGTCGAGCTACGTCAGATAATCACCCGGTAGATACTATCGACTAGGTAGACATCGTCGCGAAGTTTAGATAGTTCGTCTATATAACGAACTTGAAACATCGACTAGTCGACGAATTCAACTAGTCGATAGACTAGTTGATGAGCGAAAATTAACGGTTTCGTTTCGTTTACGATAATTACGTCGACGACCCATCGCTACTGTCAAGGGAATTATAGGGTACTTGTCGTTGACCTAGAACTATGAAATTTGGCAAGTAATATCGTCTTATACTACAAGTACAGGAAAAAAAACCGAAAACTATACATTTGTAATTGCTCGTGGTTTTGGAAACTGAATTTCGGGAAAAACTCGGAAAAAACTGCGAGACTCAATTCCTGAACTTTTTATAATACGTACCTACAAATTTGTACGGAACCCTGGGTAGGCGAGTCTGACTCGCACTTGTCCTGTTTTTTTAACTTTGTTATAGCGGAAGGTTTTAGGTCTGTAGTATAATTTGATTTGTCTATTTTATCTATGTTTTTTACCTAAGTAATTAGTGTTTTTTTTAATGTTATGGATGAAAATCTGAAGTAAATGAATTAATAAAAAAAATCTAGAGCTGCTTTCACAATGTGATTTCTCTTTTAAACTTTTTTGAGCTCTATTGTGCACTCGGCCTTAGCCACTCGTGAGAAGAAGCCAGCATCGCATCAGATAGCGAATAATACAATTAGACCCCGGAGCTGTGGGCCATTGTTTTCTCTACTGTGTGGCTTTATCAGACTAAATATTCTGTAGGACGTTGAGATAATAACTAGGTAGGGTTTTACGTGAAATAAGTACATTTACTCAGATAATTTTTTTGCCGGATAAAAACAACCACGCTCACGACTGTATTCCTCATGATGGACATTCTCAGATACATTACTCAGTGAGTCAATCTTTGGGATACCAAATATGGTAGTCAGAGGCACCTCCAATAATCACTTTTGGCACATGAAACATACAAACAAGTAATAATCTCTTACGTTAAATGTATATAGGGGCTCCTTACGTCTCAAGAAAAAAGAAGTTTAGTTTTTTGGTGCGAATTGATCCGGAATCACGGTCTTATTACACCCTGTTTATCTATATATATCTACTATTATATAAATCGATCTAAGAAACATAACTCTTTGATAACTCGATCAACAATGCCTTTACAAAGTTACCATGTTCGCTAAGTCAACGCATTTGACGGCATAACAATGTTGCATCTTAAGCCAAACCACAGCTTTCTGTATTGAGTTCCTTCATTATTGGCTCCAGGGATGTAGTCAAGTATAGGCTTTGAAAATCAGTGCAGCTTTACAACCATGGTTTGAACTAAATCCTACTATACCAGTATAAACGCAAAAGTTTGTGAGGATGGATTTTGTTACTCTTTCAAGAAAAAAACTGCTGAACTGTTTTTGATGAAAATTTAAAGTAATATAGCTTATACATCAAAATAACAATAAGGCTACTTTTTATCCGGGTACCACACGGATGAAACTGTGGGCAGAAGCTAGTAATAAATAAACAGACACAAAAATAGTCCTGACCCGACACTGGGATTCCCTGTGGGTATCAGGAGTACCTTGGTACCACAAAATCCAGTTTGGAACAAATATCTGCAGGACATGCAATTTTTTTAACGCAGCGGGAATCGCGTCGCACACAGCTGGCTACTCGTCCACCGCGCTACTGAGGTCGGCAAGGAACATGTTGAGACAAAACCTGTTTGGCACGCGATGCTGCAGGCACTAAATGTTTGCAGTACAATTCCTACCTAATTGCTCGCCTACCTATCAAACTATATCAACACTTTTGACTCCAATATTTCTTAAACCATGTAGACTTTGATTCGAAATAATGGGCTACATTTATAGACACGCCTTGTCCCTTAACTGTTTGAAATCTAAAGTTTCCAATGAAAAATAACATCACGCTTTCTCAATGTTTTGCCCCTCTTTGCCCATTGGTTTGCTACCTAGTTACGACTCTGGACACAACCGTTTGCCTACGTTATGCAACTATAATCGATGTTTTTTTTTGCAAAAATGCACTGTTTCAGTTTCAAATCCATATATGTAGGCTCAGTCGTTACTAAGTTAAATTTATTGTATACAAGGAGAATACAGACAAATAACGTATACATATTGGAAATGTTTGAGAGCGAGCTTAAACCTAACAAGAGTTTTATTCCAGCAAATAAATAGTGATGGGTACCTACAGCTAACACAAACAGATAAATTCTTATGAAAAAGTAGTGTCTTATTTTAAAATACTATGAAATAGTATTTAGTGTTTTATTATAACATACTATTTTACATAAATAAATAGAAAGAAAGAAAGAAAGTTTATTTAAATAATAGAATACCTATATACAAGTAAGTTTATCGATATCAAACACAAAATAATGGGGTTTAAATCACAAGGTTATGTAATTTTCCCATATCTAATTGACCTTCTTGGAAACTTGCGACCTAGATTATAAACCATTTTTTTAGGTACAACTGGTAAAACCAAGTATACATTATTGATTCGAAAAAAAGTAATAAATAAATAATGCTGGACATTTTCACATAGCATCATCTAGCCCCAAACTAAGCAGAGCTTTTATTATGGGAACTACATTACTGATAAGTATACTACTTATATACATATATATATTTTGTAAATATATACACAATTATACATAGAAAAAAAACTAATTGAATACCGAATTTCGAAAACTTATGGTTTTATAGGTATGTTCCAAAATATTCCCTAGCAGTAGCTCTCTAAGTATATCTTTATCCACGGCGTGTGAGTGGCTGGCTAGCCGGCTTAGACGCAAGACGTGCGGGTTCGATTCCCGTCGCGGTACAAATATTTGCATGTTCCGCAGATATTTGTTTCGGGCCTGGATGTTGTGGCACGGTACTCGTAGGATTCATGAAGCGGCACGTCTGGTCGTTTGAAAATTAAAAAAAATTTGAAAATTTACTATTATTTATTTGTACCTTAAAGAAAACATCATTTTACAATAACAGAATACTGTTAAAGTAGGCATAAGTAATACAACTAATAGTCTAAGCAAGGATAGTAAGTATCCTGTGTGATAGGTATAAGCGCCCACACTCAAGCGATATAAAAACACATGTTAAACAAAAACACCATCTGTTCCGACATCATTTCAATAAAGGGCCCTGCTTCAGTCAGTTCTAGGAAGGCATATTATCTTTCACTACGATATTTCTCCGTTTCATCGCCATTTCGCAAGCAGCCTCCTAGCCTGCTCTGCGCAGCGGAACTTGCATCACTAAATTAAAGACCTTAGCAGATTGTGAAGACAACTGTAATTATGCGCGAGATTTGTTGAAGGCTTTTTGATGTGACTGTCATTTCATTTTGATAAAATTATAGGGATTTTGTTCGAAATAAGAACAAATAATTGTACTGAGGCACAGATTATAATACATACTAGTATAAACTGAGGTTAGTTTTTGGGCGCCATCTTGGAAGTGATTTTGTTCGAAATAAGAACAACAAATTGTACTGAGGCACAGATTATAATACCTACTAGTATAGACTGAGGTTAGTTTTTGGGCGCCATCTTGGAAGTTGATTTACGTATTCAGAAGAACTTTAGTCATTCTTTTCGCAAATATTTTACGACCGCCTCGATAGCGTGGCGGGCGAGAAGCCGGCTGCGACGCAAGAGATGCGGGTACGATTCCCGTAAAGGAACAAGAGTTTTTCAGATATATATTCTGGGTCACATATATCTGATTCACATGATCACTTATTATTGTGGTCAGGTACTCGTAGTGCCTGATACCCACGATACAGGGAATCATAGTGTGGGGTTTGTGCCTGTTAAATGTTTATTTATTTATTATTACTTATCAGCATTATATACGGGCTGTAGGTGATAACTTATGTAGTTGACTTACCTGTCGTGGCTACCATCAGCGCCAGCACACACCATAGTATCTCCATTCCCGAGTCTCTTCTCCACCGCATTCTGTAACAACAAAAAACACATTATTTTGCTTGCTCTATCTATTTATCTATCCTGAAATCTTGAACCGAATTAATAAATTGTTAGGGATTTCTATTAATTAAAACTCCCTTTTGAGATGCGCGATATTGTTTACTGTTTCACTGAATACACTTTTTTGAGTTAAGTATAACTAGATTACTTAATTTACTGAATTATTTACGTGGAGCCTATGTGTGTTGTTGGAAGCGCAAAATGGAAGAGAGAGAGCGTCTGTCTGTGTGTGAAAGAGATAGTATGACAATTACTAAACATTAATGAAAATACTTTATTGTACACCTTATGATATAAACAAAATATCAATAATACATTCAGATAGAGGTACAATGGGCGCTCTTATCGCTTTAAGGAGATCTTTTACAGACATTGGATGGAGATGAGTAGATGCGATTTTGAAGTTGCCGTGGGTGTACTTTATAATTTGAAATATTGAGTGTTGAGCGGACATTTCGACTGCCATTCTGCTACTGAGTTACGCTTGTTTTGTTAAATAAATACTGTATTAGGTATTTAAAGAAATTAAGAAATATGATTTAATGTAATTGCTCTTTATAGCAAGTAAATTTTCATCCAGCATAAAAGGTTTTATGTATGTAAGCTTCCCTTAAAAGTCGTGAAGTTTCTAGATCAGATGGTAATTTGCACGCGCGTCGTGACCTCCGTGTGAAAACAGCTTTACACCCGGATCTTGCATCTATCCTTGTTGAAGAAAGTTCAGTATGGATGTGCTGGAAACGAAAGTGTAGGCCGGGTTTGGGTATTTTCTATGTATAAGTAATATGTGTGTAGTACATCAGTCATGTAGTTCCCATAACACAAGCTCTGCTTACTTCGGGACTAGATGATATTGCGTGAAAATGTCCATCATTATTAGTGTAGGTTTGATTGCCGTAATAATCGATTACTCATACTCGTTTATTTAAATCTTAGGAACTTAAAGTTCACTTGGTAAGTCAATAAAGTTGTAATTAAAATTATTTTATGTATTTGGAGGGGTGCTAGAAACAGGCAAGTTTTCAACTTAGCTAGTATTGTTTAATATTTACAAGTATCGAACAGAAATAAAGCATCGAGTTAATAGAAACATACCAGTTGCTATGTGACTTATTTATCTCTGGCTAGATAAATGAGTGTGTGCAAAATATCTAGCAATATTATGAAAAAAAAGAAAAAGTTTCGCGTATTTTATTCTAGCCGACTTCACAAGTAAATTTCTACAAAATATGAAAACTTCAACGTGTTTTTACATCATCTATTACGCACCCTTTAGTGACTTGTGATGGTAAAACTAATCTAAGAACTATCCTTGAAGATGTATAAATCGATTGCAAAAACCGCATAAAAATACGATGAGCAGTTTCTGAGGTAAATGGTAAAGCAAACAAATACACAACCTTTCATTAAGTTCGCCTTTGTACATGCCTCACCTAATATTTTGTTTTATATTTCTTTGTACAAAATACCTTATAATTATTATAATTGTGTGTAAATTATAATAATTATAAGGACATTTATAACCCGCGACACAAGGAGAACGTATATGCGTTTGGGTAAATAAGGTTCTTTGTTTGTCTATTACCATTTAGGTATCTCCAAAACGGCTTATCCAAGTCCAGTTAATGCGATTTTTTGCAATCGTAGATAACTTTTAATTTAATGCGTCACTCGTTTAATTTAATTTAATTTCTAATTTTCTTTTATACTCTTAAATTTTGAGCTTTTAAATTTTGTAAAAAAAAATCGAACTAATTTGGCACCTATCTAATAACTCTAAGGTGATGGAGTTTAAAAGTTTTCTCTTGGTATTTGTATTTTGGAAAAAATATTCACTTGTTAGGTTAGGTAATCTTACCTTGTTTTTTTTACCAATGGTTGAATTCACGATAGAGGAACACGAAGGAGTGCTCAAAAACTGTACCTTAATGCTACAGATATCATTTGAGCGTTAGCGAGGAGTGAGAACCTACAATGAACGAATGTGTGAGTGGGTATTTGGGTATTCTTACATTAAATTAAAGAGAAAACATTGTTTTAGACCCACATCTGGTCAGAAGTTGGCGTCACTAATATGTTCAATGCGTCTGTGGGCTTGCACCAGGGATCGGCTTTAAGCCCTTATTTGTTCCTCCTGGTTATGGATACGCTGATATCGGGCATACAGGAAGGACCTCTTGTATGTATGGATGGATGGATTGTTTGAAGAATGACATGGGTAAGAAAGGAGTGAATACTGAGATAACGGCTGATGGAGGAGAGTGGAAGAAGAAAACATGTTGTGCCGACTCCACGTAATGTGGGACAAGGACAAGAAAATGATGAAAAAACATTGCTTTCACTAATGCGAAGACCATTGTATATTCAATGAGTCGGTTTCCTGATGCGTTTTTTTGCAGCTAAACATACGCTTCTAGACAAAGATCTAGATAAAGGGCATGCCACACCGCACAATCGCTTATGATCGCGACGCGTGCTCGTGACAGACGAAAGCATGGGAAGTCGCGAAAACGTTTCGCAAGAGATCTCTGCGATGGCTGATGTCACTGGATTGAAGAAAGTTCCGTTGTGCGAAGAAGGAGCTCGGATTTTACGTGATATGTTGAATGATTGTAATGATGTAAAAATTTGGGGCTAGATGATGCAGATGATGCTGTGTGAAAATTTCCAGTACTTTATTTATTTATGATTCTAATCGTGGGCTGTTCTGATGATCTCCAAGAATCAAGTGGTTTACGAATAAGAGGTCGTTTGTGAAAGATATTTATGCATTTATTATTTATTTAGAATACATTATGATATCATTACAGGTTTTTTTAACCCTAAAGCGATGGTAAATGTAAGTAGGTATAAAATATAAGAAAGATATGCTAATCTATGGGTGATTATTGGTGGAATACGGGCACATGAGATTTAAAAAAACAGCTGCTTACTACTGTTTTCCTCATGACGGACATCCACAGATACATACTCATCTTTGAGAAGACTTAAAGAGGGATAGTCGTGGGCATGTCCAAACACTTTATTTTATTTGGCACCTGCGCACGTTTGCAGGTAATTCATATTCCATGTGACAGGTTATCAGCCCATCGCCTTTTTATTGTAACATTAGCTATTGCTCACGGCTTTGCCCGTCAGCTTTTTTGTCAACTTACGTTGCACAATTTTATTGGTCTCCACGAAAAGCACTTTTATTTTAACGGCATACATTATATTCGGACACCCTGAAAATCCATTCTAAATATTGGTAAAATAATTTTTGAAATCGCACAAGTAGTTTCAGAGATTACTAGTGATAAGAGAGTATTGAGTTTGAGAAAATTGCGCACATTAATTGTCTGAGTGGAAAATTGTTGCACCGACCGGGTTCGAACCCGGTCCAGTAGTTTCGGAGCCTATTCGATACAAACAAACGAACAAAAAATCCTTCCTGTTTAAAATATTATTATTAGTATTAGTATAGACAAAAAAAATCTAGTGTATGATTGCACGTGGCTAACTAGTCTGTGGCACGTAGCAATTCTGAAATACCACCCAAGTCGTCCGATTGCGAAGTCTTCCGTACTATCCGACATTTCTTAATGTATGAGATGAGCAGTGCATAACTCGAGCCTTATAATTATTCAGTAGCCGTTATCTAAACTACCGGTTGCCTACGAATCTTTCTTTCAACCGTGGATTATCTTTCGACAGCGGATTATGTAGGGTGACCCCTGACTTGAACGATTTCATGTTTTCTCGTAAAAACATAAAATTGTTCTCTTCCTCCGATCAAATTGGCACGTAACTGAAGACTATCACTTTTTACTGGTATCAGATATTGATACTAGGATGGAAAATCCAGTTTAGATAAACTGTAAGTAAATTAGATAAAACCTAAAAAAATACAATCAGATTATAGTTGGCATTATAGATGCAAGGACATATATTACTGCAGCAAAAGCGGAATCCCGCTATTTTGAGTATGCAGAGAATACGAGTCAATTTTAGCGTAAATGCCGAACTTCAAACTTCAAGCTCAAACTTCAGATTTGTAGCCACCAGCCGGTTTAGCAGGTCCCATATACCGCTTGTCCCTTAAGACTTATTCTGACTTTCGGGATTTGTCACGGCAAACGCTACAATGAAGAATTTATAACATATATATACATAACTCACGCTTGTTTCCTGGCATACTTTATAACTAACGTGTTAATAACTTTGTGAGAAAACAGTTTTTCTTCTCTTACTAAATTATAAATGCAGAAGTATGGATGTTTAGATGTATGAGTATAAGAAAGAAAAAGAAGAAAGAAAGAAGAACATTTATTAAGCATGACATAAAACTTTGTAACAAAGTTAGCATGGTGGGAAAAATATCATTCAGATGAAAATAATATTGGAATAAGTTAGAATAACCTACCTACTTAAAATATATAGAGGTAATATAACTCAAACAGAAATGCCCCACGCACCTTACTAATCCATCTACCTAGACAGTATATTGCTAATAATCTTCGTAACGGCTGAACCGATTTGGATTCAGTTTAGAACGGGTAATATTCGTGAACTGGAATAACACATTGACTACTTTTATCCGGATACCATACGGCTAAGCCGTACATAGAAAGTAATAATTTATTAAGTACAATGTTAAGTTGGGTGCAGTCAAACGCTACGTGCAAGAATTCAGAATTGATCCGGCTACCCTTCGCTTCCCAGCCGTCGGCGTCGGTCGGCCAGAGGTCAGCTAGACATTATCTCAATTCATTGTTACGCAAATCAGATAAGTACTGCCTTTTCATCTGACCATTATGCTAATCTATTTAACGCTCTCATCTTTTGTTATTAGGTTCGAAATACTTTACCGGGGTTACCAATGTTAAACGATTGCTTTAACTTTAGTTTATGTTCTAATATTTGGGGTTAAGGTTCGATATTGTTGAGTGGGGGTTACCAATGTAAAATCAAATCGCACATCTGTTCATGTTATGGACTTTCAATGATTATGAACGTGAAGGTTGTCCAGGTACCCAGGGCTTATGGTTTATTTTGTTTTTTATCTGTTTGCTACCGAAACATGATTTAATACGCAAAATCGAGTGTTTCTCTATCAGGACATTGTTTCTCTTAGTAGGACTAGAGTTATAAAGCACTGGTAGCGTAGTGGTCAACCCCGACTTTCGATTCGAAGTTGGTCAGTTCAAATCCCGTCGTGCCACAAAGGGTTTTTCTTCAATTAAGTTATTAACATAATAGATTCTTAATAAATATAAGTCAATCATCTAGGATTATGATTATTTTGTATAACTTACATAATGTACACAAAAATATTAAATACAAACTCATTGATAATTAACTAATAAATAATGCTGGCTATTTTTCACACAGCATCTTTAAGCCCCAAACTAAGCAGAGCTTGTGTTATGGGAACTACATGACTGATACACTACTTATATACTTTTTTGTAAATACATACACATTATATATAGACAACACCCAGACCCGACTTATTAATTACTAGCGCCTGCCCACGGCTTCGCCCGCGTGGTACCCGGATAAAAAGTAGCCTATATATTATTCTAATGTATAAGCTTTGCTATGTTACTGTAAAGTTTCATCAAAATCCAGTAGTTTTTGCGTGAAACAGTAACAAACATCCATCCTCACAAACTTTCGCGTTTATAATATTAGTAGGATTGTGACATATTGCACACATAAAAAATATGGGTGCGCGCTGTGCTCTTATTCAAGCAAGAATTCGAAGACTTGCAACTATTTGCATGCAAGAAGCCTATTCGAGGCGCAGTAAATCTTTTCAACACACTGGTTGGAAGAATCTCCATACTGAGATACTGAAGCTACCTAACAGACACACTGACCACCAGTAAACAATGCATAATGGTATGGCGGCAATCTTCAGTTCTGCACAAACAAATCGGCGTTTAGTTTCGCGAATAAATTGCCGATTTGGGCAATACTATCATTAAAAGTTGGTTAGTTGTTTTGTAAGCTAATGTAAATAAACGTTTCTATGTCTATCTTGTTATCAGAAAATTTTCTGATCTTAAGATTGTGGTCGAGTTTTCGTTCTTCGATGCAGAGCAGATTTTCTGCGACAATTTGATTCGATTGCCTACTGTACAGTAGGAGTAATAACAATAGAGAACTCCTATAGAGAACGTACCTTTCTACCTCTATTCAGGGTTCCTTACCAACGGGATCCCATTACTAAACCTACGTTGTTCGTCTCTCAGACAAATAGGAATTAGCCAGTTGTAAGAGTGTCTGTGTTTGCATACTCGATGTACGTAGGAAGATAGGTATGGCAAAGAACGCAATAAGTCAGCTGGGGGATATGGAAAGATAGTAAAATCACAGGAACAAAATAAGACTATGAGCATGTTCAGACTCAGAGCCTATTCTTTTACATATTCCTGTACGACGCAGAAACCTTGATCCTCAAGCGAAAAACGTTTGAAATGTGGTGGTAGCGATAAATGCTGCAAATCCCTTGGACAGTCCGAAGAACAAACTTAAAGTCACTACAAGAAAAGCTTGCCATCACTGGTATAGTCAGAAGCACGTCCAAACATTGTATTACTTTTCTGTGCTTATATTGTACTTTGTCTGTGATTCAGATCCTTGGCCGAATCAGCCGCTGCACATGAAAATTTAACATACTATAACAAGAAAAAAATACGTGTGTATTTAAAAAACAAATAAAAAACATTTTATTTTTTAATTCCTTATTCGACACATGCCAACGTATCATCTTCATCACAAAATACGTCTTACTTTGCCCTTGAGTATTGCAAATTATATAAATAAAAATCAACAAGTTCAAGGCCCACACACAAAACGTTACTTTTGCTATTTATCAATGAATTTGTATTTATATTGTGTGATTGTAGGAACATTTTGCATGGAATTGACTCGCTTTTGACCATTCGCATTCACGCTCGTCCACACGAATAAATGTGGATAGTTAAAGCGTAACAATAAATAGTTAAATTTAATATGAATCTTCTGAAATCCTCTCATCAATCTCAAAGCCAAGGCCCCAAAACCACAGAACAATAAAATGAATAGTTTCCTATAGAACAATCGAAGTGTAATCTTTCAGTATCCGGACTGACTTCCTAAACATGTTAGACCAAATACTCGAGGCAGAAGATTTTGACCTTTATGCAGTAAGTTTAAGCATGTTGAGAATAGGTCAAGTCTGCAGGCAAGGTGACTTCATCTATAAGGTTTCGATATCCGGAATTGGATGAAGTATCTTTAATAGATAGTAAACTCTACTGATGCTTGAATTTTGCATCGTCACTCAAGCTTCTGAAATGTATTTACTTTAAAATCATAGCTGTCTAGGCTTCGATGTCCGGATTTCTGGAGTATTTTAATAGATAGAAAAGTCTACTGTGGTATTTACATTTCGCATCG
Source organism: Perizoma flavofasciatum (assembly GCA_958496245.1). Lineage (NCBI taxonomy): Eukaryota > Metazoa > Arthropoda > Insecta > Lepidoptera > Geometridae > Perizoma > Perizoma flavofasciatum. The sequence goes on along the minus strand of OY292439.1, from coordinate 10,588,279 downwards.
TCCTATATGCTTCGGTAATGTACCTAACAAGGTTCGGGATTGAGGTCCGGAGCAAGTTTGGTGGGATCTTGGAAGTAGGTACTTGCCTATCCACTTACACGTCCGGGATTTTACATACCCTCGCACACCGGCCGAATCGTCACCTACAACGGACCCGCTCGACCTTCTACCACCTTGGGCCACCGAAGACCACATCAAGCGAAGGCTCTCCGCTGCTCCACTACCTGGACCATCCGAGGGGAGTACATAGCTACGACCACCCTTTTGAAATCCCTAGTAGAATCAGTGATTCTACTAGGTGTTACTCTCAGGTGTTGTTTTACTCAATCAGTGCCTACCTACTTATACACACCTGAGACGTTGCACTTGCTACGTTTTGTTTTACTTTAAAAAAAAACGAGGTTACCTAGACAGAGCGTGTATATGACCTATCCAACTTATTAAGTTGAAGGTCATTTACATTTGGTACCTACTAGCATCAAACTTCAAACAAATTCAAAAGGTACGTATCAAATTGTTTTGGTAAGCAATCATACGAAGTTACAGTCAGCGACAAACGTAACTAGATCAACAGTTATTCCTTCAACTATGTACAAGAAGGTATATACAAAAGATACAGATGAAACAGCTAGCTATCTATATACCGTTGCAAACGATCTATAGATATCTCAACTGATCCAGATCACTACCAGACGTAAACGTTCCCAAAACAGTTTAATTGATTTTAACAGTTTATATTTTTTGACTGATAATTTCGGGAACCCGTGGACATTAGTAAAACATCTTAACTTCTTACATACCTTGCAACTCGAAGCAAAGTAATACTCAAATTAAGTAAGTATCTAAAAACTCAAATTGTAAACGACAATGTGAGTTAGGTACTCTCTAGTCACTGTATTCATGAACTCCTGCAAGTATTTTAAAAAGTTAGTTGTAAAAATGTGTCTATGTTGTAATTCATAAATCTTTGATTTTGTACTATTTCTTCCCAAAAAAGCAATTAACATGCCCACGACTATAATAAAATTGATGAATATCCTCAGAGCAATACTCATTACGAGGAGATTATACCAATCAAGGGTAGTCAAAAGCACATCCAACATTATGTTTGACACATGCCTATATGTCATAGCAGGTCAGTCAGTCATTTATTTCACCCAGTTTTGAAGATGATTCTTCATCACAATAGCAAAACACAGTTGCCAGATTCCCGATTCGATACCATACAGTTCCGTTTCCGTAACACCCGCCGAATCGAGGTGTCGTGAACAGGAGGGCAAGCCATATATCAAGAGGAAAGTCTGAACTACGGGTCAAAAGCAGCTTTTACCTTTTAGCCAGCGCAATTTCTCCATGAAATGCAAATCTAAGCCCTTGTTAGGAATGATATTTATGAATATAGATATTCCAATCGTTATTATATAATTCCCGGCTATAACATCCGTGAAAAAAAACTGCGACACCAGAGTTGACCAAGAGCTCATCGACCTTTCTTGCTTGCTCAGGGATTTTTAGGAGTAAGTCAGAGTTTGCAGTTCTTCTGTAGAAACTGGGTTATAAATGACCGATCGACCTGCTATGACGAATGATTTTTGATTTCTTCACCCACTTCCCGCAATCTTTAATATCCATCGGGTGTAAGTAGATACTACAAGTTGTCAACGATGATGATGATATGCCAAAAACTATCGTGAACTTGACTATTCATATTGTAAAAACGGGAATTTTCACGTACTGCACTATCGGTGAAAGCACCGACTAAGTTTCGACTCATTCCGAGAGTCTTCATCAGGGTGAGTGGTCGTGACTTTCTCCTTCCGCTTCACGCCGTGCACTACGAACGCACGATATGGTTCTGTTATTTCTGGGTAAAGACAGATTTCAGAGCCCGATAGAAAAAAACTAATATAGATATATCCTGTGGCACATAATATGTAGATATTGGTATTCAGTTCCCGTCTCACGACCGTCGAGAGTGGTCGCAGACGGTGCTCATGAAGAAGGACTTTTAACGGTCAACGAAATGTCAGAAAGAATAATAAAGTAGGTATAAAAGCGTCATAGTCCTTTCCTATTCTACTTCCTAATAATATTATAAACGCGAAAGTTTGTGAGGAAAGATGTTTGTTTCTCTTTCACGCAAAAACTACTAAATGGATTTTGATGAAACTTTACAGTAATATAGCTTTTACATCGGAATAACACATAGGCTACTTTTTATCCGGGTACCAAGCTAAGCCATGGGCAGAAGCTAGTATCTTATAAAGATATCAATCCACGATAATTTAAATACTATAATATTGATATTAGCGAAACCGGTTCGTTATTATAACATTACAGCATACTACTGGATTCATCTTCTGAGTCGATTTCTCGGTTGTTCTACTCCTGCGCATCCCAGCTACTAGTGAAAGTGCTCATAGGTTCCAAGCGGTAGGCGAGAACGGTTTATTTTTTTCGCTTGACTCCGCTTGACTCGTGGCCTACTCGTCTAGGCCTGTAGGGTCCAAAGAGGTTGTATGAAAAAAGATTTCTTAGTGTAGTGTTAAAATTCCTATTGATTTTGAACCGCCTCGTACGAATATATTTATTGACAGTAGTTTTTTCTACCTTTCTGCTTTATGTAATTAGTGCTCACGTGCTTATGTTTTTTTTTGGATTGTTCTTTGAGTCAATATCTTACTATTTGGGGTAAGTAGCATATAAATATAACCTATAAATAAATATATGTGTATGTGTGTATGTGTGTGCGTGCGTGCGTGCGTGCGTGCGTGCGTGTGTGTTTATGTGTGTTTGTGTGTGTGTGTGTGTATAAGTGTGTGTATGTGTGTATGTGTGTAAAATCATACTAATTGTTGATCGGTTAAAAACCTCAACATAACTAGGCCTATATGCGCAGTGTATTTCTGTTGAGTTCGGTTACAGGGGGAAATATAAATACCACATGCTGATGGCGTTAACGCATGCGGAAAAAATTAATTGTGTGGAATTGACATTAGCTGTGGAAATGTCACGTGACAGCTGCCTAGTTTTACCTTGACAAATTTGCGGTAGCGTGAAAGAAAAACTTAAAAAGGAAAAAAGCGTGGGGTTTCTGTCTTGATACCCAGAACGCATTTGAGTTGATTAACGTTTAAATAATCGTTTTAATGTTTTATTCTGTTTATTTTTTGTGTGTTTGATTTCCAGGGTGGTTAGACAAATGCCACTTTCTGTTGACGTTAACGCCTGCGGAAAGATTGAATTGTATGGGAATGACATTAGCTGCGGAAATATCACGTGATAGCTGCCAAGTTTTACCTTTATTTATTTAAATAAGGAACGCCACAGCTTAGGTATCTACACATAGTTTGTCTTAAGGATAGGGTTATGTTCTGATAACCAAAGCCAATTATAGGCGAACACAGCATTGACAAATTATTATTATAAGATCTTTTAAGTATTTACTTATAAACTTTAAATACTTAACATATATCTATTATATAAAATATAATATTCAAACATTAAGGAATAATATTGAGAAATTTGCGTTAGCGTGTAAGGAAAAGGTATTTGGTTGAGCCCCCCATGGTATTCTAGGTAAGGAATACCCTCGTCGCGTTTAGCGTTTCTCTTACACCTTACTCCAGACACATCTGAGATGCGCACAGCCGACGGGTTAGCGCACTTTGTGGCATGCCGGCGCTGCAGCATCATCTAGCACACGAGATCAACAGATCGTAATTACCTGAGATGACTGCTATCGGTTATGTAATTATAGAGATTGATGACAGAGACGTATTCACTTTCTGAGATACCCAAATAGATGCCCAGTATAATCCTACTAATATTATAAACGTGAAAGTTTGTGAGGATGTTTGTTCCTCTTTTACGCAAAAACTACGGAATGTATTTTAATGAAACTTTACAGTACTATAGGTTATACATCAGAATAACACATAGGCTACTTTTTATCCGAGTACCATGCGAGCGAAGCCGTGGGCAGAAGCTAGTATCTTATAATACTAATGCTGGACATTTTCACACAACATAATCTAGCACCAAAGCAGAGCTTGTATTATGGGAACTACATCTTTATACATAAGCCGTATTTGTAGGTATGTTTTTTTTTTAATTTTTGGTATGTCAAATCTCTTTGACGACCTCAGTGGCGCGATGGGCATGTAGCCGGCTGAGGCGCAAGATGTGAGGGTTCAATTCCCGCTGCGGGACTAATATTTGCATGTTCTGTTGGTATTTGTTTCGGGTTTGGGTGTTGTGATACTCTTAGTTCCTGATAACCACGACACAGGAAATCCTAGAGTAGGGTCAGGACTTTGTACCTACCTACTAACACAAGTACCTACAGATATCGACGGCGGAAGCTAGTAATTCATCTAAATAGTATGTCAGCTAGTATTTCAGATAGTATGTCAGCTAGTATGTCAGCTAGTATTACAGCTAGTGTGTCAGCTAGTATTTCAGTTAGTATGTCAGCTAGTATGTCAGCTAGTTTGTCAACTAGTATGTCGACTTATATGTCAGCTAGTATGTCAGCTAGAATTACAGCTAGTATGTCAGTTAGTATTACAGCTAGTATTTCAGTTAGTATGTCAGCTAGTATGTCAGCTAGTTTGTCAACTAGTATGTCGACTTATATGTCAGCTAGTATGTCAGCTAGTATGTCAGCTAGTTTGTCAACTAGTATGTCGACTTATATGTCAGCTAGTATGTCAGCTAGAATTACAGCTAGTATGTCAGTTAGTATTACAGCTAGTATTTCAGTTAGTATGTCAGCTAGTATGTCAGCTAGTTTGTCAACTAGTATGTCGACTTATATGTCAGCTAGTATGTCAGCTAGAATTACAGCTAGTATGTCAGTTAGTATTACAGCTAGTATTTCAGTTAGTATGTCAGCTAGTATGTCAGCTAGTTTGTCAACTAGTATGTCGACTTATATGTCAGCTAGTATGTCAGCTAGAATTACAGCTAGTATGTCAGTTAGTATTACAGCTAGTATTTCAGTTAGTATGTCAGCTAGTATGTCAGCTAGTTTGTCAACTAGTATGTCGACTTATATGTCAGCTAGTATGTCAGCTAGAATTACAGCTAGTATGTCAGTTAGTATTACAGCTAGTATTTCAGTTAGTATGTCAGCTAGTATGTCAGCTAGTTTGTCAACTAGTATGTCGACTTATATGTCAGCTAGTATGTCAGCTAGAATTACAGCTAGTATGTCAGTTAGTATTACAGCTAGTATTTCAGTTAGTATGTCAGCTAGTATGTCAGCTAGTTTGTCAACTAGTATTACAGCTAGTGTGTCAGCTAGTATTTCAGTTAGTATGTCAGCTAGTATGTCAGCTAGTTTGTCAACTAGTATGTCGACTTATATGTCAGCTAGTATGTCAGCTAGAATTACAGCTAGTATGTCAGTTAGTATTACAGCTAGTATTTCAGTTAGTATGTCAGCTAGTATGTCAGCTAGTTTGTCAACTAGTATGTCGACTTATATGTCAGCTAGTATGTCAGCTAGTATGTCAGCTAGTTTGTCAACTAGTATGTCGACTTATATGTCAGCTAGTATGTCAGCTAGAATTACAGCTAGTATGTCAGTTAGTATTACAGCTAGTATTTCAGTTAGTATGTCAGCTAGTATGTCAGCTAGTTTGTCAACTAGTATGTCGACTTATATGTCAGCTAGTATGTCAGCTAGAATTACAGCTAATATGTCAGTTAGTATTACAGCTAGTATTTCAGTTAGTATGTCAGCTAGTATGTCAGCTAGTTTGTCAACTAGTATGTCGACTTATATGGCAGCTAGTATGTCAGCTAGAATTACAGCTAGTATGTCAGTTAGTATTACAGCTAGTATTTCAGTTAGTATGTCAGCTAGTATGTCAGCTAGTTTGTCAACTAGTATGTCGACTTATATGTCAGCTAGTATGTCAGCTAGAATTACAGCTAGTATGTCAGTTAGTATTACAGCTAGTATTTCAGTTAGTATGTCAGCTAGTATGTCAGCTAGTTTGTCAACTAGTATGTCGACTTATATGTCAGCTAGTATGTCAGCTAGAATTACAGCTAGTATGTCAGTTAGTATTACAGCTAGTATTTCAGTTAGTATGTCAGCTAGTATGTCAGCTAGTTTGTCAACTAGTATGTCGACTTATATGTCAGCTAGTATGTCAGCTAGAATTACAGCTAGTATGTCAGTTAGTATTACAGCTAGTATTTTAGTTAGTATGTCAGTTAGAATTACAGCTATTTTTTCAGCTAGTATTTCAGTTAGTATGTCAGCTAGTATGTCAGCTAGTATTACAGCTAGTTTTTCAGCTAGTATTTCAGTTAGTATGTCAGCTAGTTTGTCAACTAGTATGTCAACTTATATGTCAGCTAGTATGTCAGTTAGAATTACAACTAGTATGTCAGCTAGTATGTCAGCTAGTATGTCGGCTAGTATGTCAGCTAGTATGTCAGCTAGTTCGTCAGCTGTGAGCTAGGCGCCTGCAGTGTGGCCGCAGGCTTAATTAATTCTGGTGAGAATGTGACATCGTAACACAGAGATGAGATCTTGTCGAATGTTATGTAAGTTGTCAATCGTGGTTCTTGGAATTAGAGCGTCTTACCGATCATTCGTAGATGTATCAACGAACAGGACCATTTTAACATAATCTCCAGGAATTGATGCGAATTTTATATCGATCGAAATGCTTCTTGTAGGCTTGGTCGAGAAGAGTCGGCGTAAATTCAAATAAAATTGTAATCTTATTCCAAAAACTATCGTGAACTTGACTATTCATATTGTAAAAATTGAAATTTTCACGTACCGCACTATCGGTGAAGGCACCGACTAAGTTTCGACTCATTCCGAGAGTCTTCATCAGGGTCAGTGATCGCGACTTGCTCCCTCCGCGTCGCGTCGTACACTCACGGAGGGATGAAGACTCTCGGAATGAAAATATAATATAAAATTTTAATCCTTTACATAAGGCATGGTCGCGGTTTGATGTGAGATGAAGTCACGTAAAATCCAATTAGTTCTATGATCGCAGTCTTTGCCAAATCTGTTATTGGTGTAAATTATAAAGAGTATCTGTTTATGGCTTTTATGTTGGAAATAAACTATGCTTATGAAATTATTCAAATCATGAAAGCCATTTTGAAAACACGACAAAATAATGTGAAATTGCATAAACAAATAAACAACTATCAATGAGTATTGCTTACAAATCAAATTGCGTAAGTCACACGTCTTTTAACTTACCTTAACCCCTTGTGATAGAACTCTAGTTTTATATGAAAAACTTAAACAAGGTACAGACAGACAGCACTTCATAAATCTTAGTGTAGCAAGTAAATAACACCGAAGATCTTTATACCATAACTCCCGGGTTACCTCACGTACAGTACGCGCCGCGTGCACACGCGTGTGAACTGTACAGCATGTGTGAATCCATGATTTTACGCATGACTTGAAATGTGCTTCTTGAATTTTCATGCTCAATCTCAATGATGATGTGAAAAACTACAACTGATTGAGAAAATGGCCAAAATAGTTGGAAAACAAGTTTAAAGATAGGCTTTGTACGAAATTGATATTCCATTGGGACGAATCCACACATTCCAAACAATAATATAATATCAATATTATTATTTTATAGATAGATAGATAGATAGATAGATAGATAAAACATTTATTCGTTGCTACAGACACACACCAATATACATTTTATTGTCAGTAAGTTTGTGTTTGTGTGTGTTGCAGTACAACAAAAAGGCCATGGCTCAGTGAAAATTTTTTGCTTAAAAGCAAAAACACTGATTTTCAGCCAAAAACCTGTTGAGAGCAAGCAGAACGAGTATATATTTTATATTTTATATTTTAATTAATACAGAAAACACTTTTTTTAAGGTTTAAAACGAGCAGTTTTACTAATACGCCGCCAGAGGTACTGTTGAAATCTCCTTAGATTTAAGAGCTATCGAATGCGATAATGAAAAACTCTTGTAATCTATTTAAAAACGAATCAAAGAACAAACACGCTCACAACTGTATTCCCCATGATGAACATCTTTAGATACATAATCAGTGAGTAGACCTTTGAGGATATCCAATAGTGGGTAGTCAGAGGCACGTCGTAACATAGTATTTGGCATATGCAGCGTTGCAGGTTGCAAGCCATCGCCGCTTATTGAATACATCAATGCCACATGAATTCGGATTTAGATTCTAGGGCAACCTTGTTTCTTGCCATTTACACCTAAGTTGTTCGCGAAGGAAAAAAAATTGTAAGATTGGCGTTTTAAAGTGATATTTGTGATTTTAATAAATGAATTCAACTATGTCTTGACTCTACCGGTTTTCTTACGATGTTTTCCTTCACCGTTGAGCACGTGTTAATGTACTAATATTATAAACGTGAAAGTTTGTGAGGATGGATGTTTCTTACTCTTTCACGCAAAAACTATTGCACGGATTTTGATCAAACTTTACAGTAATATAGCTTATTCATCAGAATAACACATATGCTACTTTATATCTGGGTACCATGAAGCAGAAGCTAGTGTGCTATACAAATATCTGACGGCGAAAGTTTTCCTGATTTACGTTCGTGATCTTAATCTTAGGACTTTAAAGCGCGTCTCTACACTCCGCGTACTTTAGGACCGATGTTATCAGCCGTGTTGAGACACGAGAGAAGCCGGGCCTGTTGTTTATAGCAGCATCTCGGCTAATTAGAGCTGATTGTGGTATTCGCAGATTGCAGGCTAGATTACCTGAGGTTAGAGTAAAAGGGGCATTGGAACAGAGTATCGTTAGATGTTGTACCTTTTTAGAATGAAAAAGTTTATATTAACTTAATGTTAGCGACACAAATGAACCTTGTTTAGATATGTTTTGTTTATGATTTAAAGATTTCGTTTTCAGAACAGGCTACCAACATTAGTAAAAATATAAAAAAAAATTGTATATTCTGATTATTTCTGAATAACTCAAGTTCTGGGAAAATGAAGAGTCTTAAAAATAAACTATATTTTACTGGTGAAAGTAGAAGGTACCCATTCGGTTTTTTAAAGAAAATAATTATTCTATTATATTTTTTAAACCCTAGACGTGTATTGCAATTCGCCCTTTTGACATGTGGCGATAAAAGCTTCTTTGAAGTCATACAAAACGGTTGCAAGAAAGCCGCATTGCGATCAGGATCTAATGTTTTAGAGAAAGGTAGTAACAGATAACTATTAACAGTATAAATATACAAGGTACAATGTGTTATTCAGGCTAAGCATGTGATGTCAAGGTTACCTAACTTCCTAGGTCATTATAGCTGAATAATATCTACGTGAGACTATGTACGAACGTGATTTCTATCTTCCTCATTAAGTCTTCATGTATAATTAAATCTAATCAATAAATCAGTTGCGAACTATTCGTTGGAAGTATCATTTAACCGGTACCTCTAACAATAAACTTGTATTAATCGAGTGAGATTTTACTGAACTCCGGTTTGAAAAAAAAAAGTAAAATAAAGGGACAATCCATAATAACGTACAATTCCTGACTAATCTAAAATATCAATCTATAGTCAATTCAAGATTTCATTAAAATAAAGAATGAATGAATGAATGAATGAAATGAATGAATGAATGAATGAATGAATGAATGAATGAAAATACTTTATTGTACACCTTAAGATACTAACGAAATAAACAGTAACACATATGATAAAAGTACAATGGGCGGTCTTATCGCTTATGGTAAGATTTCAATTCTATATATATATTGTGTATTATTTCACCCTAACGAGGTTAATGTATCTACCTACCTTCGTATGTTTGATTTCAACACCTATGCAAAACTGTGTATATGAGTGATGAGAGCAATAAATATGTATGTACATAGGTACATAAATTGTATTTTTTCTTGGTCACTAAGACATAAAAACATGCTCGGATGATCTGAAATGGTTTTTTTTTGGAACACGACATTCATTAGACGAAAGTAATTCGAAGAATAACAATTATGAATAATCTTATTGCTCATTACAGAAGTTGTGTAACACGGAACGTAACATAAAATTTCAGCGAATGTCCATTTTATGTTTTTATAGAACATCTGTTTTAAAAAATTACATCACTTAATTGGTCGTTAGATTATTTGAATAATTGTAGGTAGGCCGTTCAAGAACTTTAATTGATCAATTCTGACATTTAATTATCACTAGTTGTCGCCCGCGGCTTCGCCCGCGTGGTATGTTAATAAAAGTAGCATATGACCGTCTCCAGGCTTCAAACTATGTCCACCAACTTTTGAATGAATCGAACCAAGGATTACAATTTATGCAAAGTTTAGAACTCAATTGCACACCCCAAAGTGTAATTTTGAAAAAAATAAAAAATACGTGTTTCATTATTTATTTTAAAGTTTACGTGTAGGTACCGAGTTTTGAGTGAATAAAACCAAGGAATATTTTTTTCCATAGAAACTTAACCCCTAAGGGTTGATTTTCGAAAATAAGATTAGCCCATGTGTTATTCCAGAACCTAAACTATCTACATTCCAAATTTCATCAAAACCGGTTAAGTAGTTACGGAGATACGTGGTAACAAACATTCACACACACCCACACACACACACACACAGGCTTTCGCATTTATTATATTAGTAGGATTTAACCTATCTTAATCAGAATTTACGGGTAAATCACCCAAATAACACTCCTTATAAACTTTAATCTCATCTACGAAATGCTAGAAACCAACACATGTATCCTAAAAAAAATATAGATGCCTGTTTGAATGTTTGTTGCTAATTATATCCAGAACGGTTGAAACGATATAATAAAATTTGGAACAGATACCTATAGTTCATGGCCTAGAACAACACGTAAGCTGCTTTTCATTCGGGTATCGTGCAGGCGAAGCCATGGGCAGAGATTATAGACAAATTGATGTTTTTATAGTACCACAATAATGTAGTTTATTTTAATAATTAATATCTAGCTCAATATGTTTAGGAAGGTTATCTGGAAGAGATCGCTTCTAAGCGATAATACCGCCTATTGTACTTTAAGCTTTTTTTAGTTTTGTTAAGTTATATCTTTATTTTTTTATGGTGTACAATAAAGTATTTTCATTCATTAATTCATTTTGTATCCAACGCACTTTTAATTTAGCTGTCAAAAGCTAAAGTTTTTACATATTTATGAGAAAATTAAAAGAAATCGCTCTGATTAATCTAGCAGTCGTATCTACTATGTATCTATTAAATTACATGTATATTTCTCGATTCAACTATAGACCTTGTTCGAGCAAAAGTACGTAGTGACATCACGATTTCCGCATAATAATCATTCACGCACAATTAAATACACAAAACCTAAGAAAGTCAAATAAAAAAGCTATTAATTCGTACAATAAGATGCGCGCGCGCGCAGGAAACTCGCGTGCAAACGGTGCTAATCACACAACGAGTACAATCTTCCTCCACTCCGTCATCTATTTATGGGGGCCTAGATTCCTGACATTACGTATTTGCCCAAAAGTATTTTTTTTTATTCCATGTCAAAAAAAAACACGCACTTATGGTTCTATTCCACCACACAATTTAGTTATATATGGTAAACATGAAAAACAAAATAGTTGCTAATGTTTTTGACGGTTTTATGGGACCTCGTTTATTTTTTACTAGCTTCTGCGCACTTGGCCAGTTGGGTACCCGGATAAAAAGTAGCCTATGTGTTATTCTGATGTATAAGCTATATTACTGTAAATTTTCATCAAATTCCGATTAGTAGTTTTTGTGTGAAAGAGTAACAAACATCCTCACAAACTTTCGCTGTTTATAATATTAAGTAGGATTATTTGCCATGATAGAGACATATTCTCTGTTTCAACTGGCTTGTATGCCAATGACGGTGGATTCATACAAATAGTGATCGCAATGCTAACCTAACTAACAAATCTGATCAAGTACCTCAAAGTCTTCAAATAACTTAAGAATCCGGCGTACAGCGCTCATAATTTAAATTCGAAGCGCGTCCAAAAATATAGCTATCTCTTTTTGGCTGATGCAGGCCCGCCCGTGCTTGCGCGATAGCAATATTAGCCGTTCAGAATTTGTTATAAAGGTGGTGTTCCGTAATACCAAAAAAGATGAATGAAAACTTGTTGCATTTTTCACATTGTGTTGGTATTCTGTAACTAGACAATATAATCTATGTACCTAACTAAACGATACGTAAGGTACTGTTGTTTTTAATACAAAACAAATAAGAAGAAAACATGTCATGATTGACGTAAAAATATCCAAAATGCGATTCGTTTACATTTAATATATTTCGAAAAAATATATAGCAAAATACTTAGATAAATACTATTCGAATCCAAATAATAACATAATATGGTGGAAATAAGCTCTAATTACAAATGATTTTGGTATTACGTTTGTATGGGCAATTCATCCTACGCAGGCCTCTTAAATTATTAAGATACAATTTAAATTGAAGAATTCAGTAGTCAATAAAATAACTCGTCTAATTTGATTTCAATGTGTGGATCTAACAGAAGACCTTTATCGTCTTTATTCGAACCTTGCAGGTCAAAACAATCACTGAACCACATTAAATACCTAAAATGGTGTGGTAACTCAAAGATGTCACTTTTAATGGCTTATTAAATTGTTCCTTTCTATGGAGAGATTTTAATGATTTTAAATTCAAAGTTTTTATTCACCGAAATCACAAGGATTATATAGCATCAATCTATAAGATACGTGAATTTAAATTGTATAGTTTTTACTATTTACGCCGTTCCCTCGCGCGCGTTCAAGCCTAGAAGAATCACGCAACAAACTCTGGCTTGGTAATTTTTTGATAAATAAATAATGCTGGACATATTTCACACAGCATCATCTAGCCCCAAACTAAGCAGAGCTTGTATTATGGGAACTACATGACTGATATACTACGTATGTACTTTTTTTTTGTAAATACATACATATTATACATAGAAAACACCCATACCCCAGACAAATACTGACGACCTCTGTGGCGCAGTGGGCGAAGGCCTGCCTGAGACGCAGAAGGTTGCGGGTTCGATTCCCGCTGCGGTACAAAGTTGTATCTGCAAATATTTGTCTCGGGATTTGGGTGTTTTCTATGTATAATATTTATGTATTTACAAAAAAATGTATGTATGTAGTATATCAGTCATGTAGTTCCCATAACACAAGCTCTGCTTAGTTTGGGGCTAGATGATACTGTGTGAAAAATGTCCAGCATTATTTATTATTTATTTTAAATATTTGCAGATCATACAAGCATTGATCTCTCGGCGGGAATCGAGCCCGCAACCTTTTGCGTCTCAGGCAGGCCTTCTCCCACAGCGCCACAGATGTTGATGATCCTTAATTCAGCTTCGTTTTGACGGGCAACTCTGAGCGCGGCCGTTATTAATGCACCAATTTGCCAATACAATTACGGTACTTAATCGTAACCTTCGTTCACCTGTACACTGCGGTTCACGTGAATGATACAATGAAAGGCTGTTTTCTCGTTTCACGGTGCTCTGTCCCGATAGCAATCGTGAACATCCTCCGTCCGATATTGTAAACCAACTAAATAGAGTGTAACGTTTATTTGCACTGAGCTGTAATTAAATAACAAAAGGTTTGCCTTGTGAGGTGAATGTGATACTAAAGATGCACTTTTACCTCTGTCTGTGAAATTGTGAAATGTTACGAGAGTGAACGTAGTTGAGCAACTCAGGGTGTCCCTGCTAAAAGCAGACCCGTGATCACGAACGAAACGGCAATGAATCTTTTTCTGAGGCTCAACAATGTCCATATATACATACATATAGTCACGCCTGTTTCCTGGAGGGGTAGGCAGACACCAAGGATTTCCACTTGCTACATCGTGGTACACCTCTTTCACTTCATTCATCCTCATCACATTCTTCATACAGGCTCGGCGGTTTAGTGTACTCAATAATGTCCAAAACTTCTTAAATTTGAAAAAGGGACACATGTCAAAGTAAAGCAGTTTAATCGTCAATAAAATGCATCTAAGGTATACTAAGCCTCTATTAGATTGTTGTATGAAAAAGCCTATATTATCTATTGGATTATTCTTACGAATATGAAGCTTGGTTGCATTTACCGGAAGCTTTTATAAAAAAATCCTACTAATATTATAAAGGTGAAAGTTTGTGAGGATGTTTGTTACTCTTTCACGCAAAAACTACTGAACGGATTTTGATGAAACTTTACAGTAATATAGCTTATACATCAGAATAACACATAGGCTACTTTTTATCCGGGTACCACGCGGGCGAAACCGTGGGCAGATGCTAGTAAGACATAAAACACACAATAGACAAAAATACATATTCCTGACCACACACTATTATAGCTTTTTATAGAGGCGTAAAAAAACCATTGGTATTTTTTTATATAAATTTAGTTTCTAATAATCTTCTTATTCAATACATACAGTAAAAATAACAAAAAAATATCCTTGTTCCATTTATATGTACCTTGCTAGTTCATACAAAGTCGTGACACCCCAAATTGCCAAACAGCTAATTCAATCTAATTCACATGAATAGTCCTTGCTTTCTAGCGCCCACGTTAGCTAGTTAGTGTGGTGTGCTAGAGCCTTTAGCTCAGGTACATATAAATGACTTTAAATTATTGGTATTTCTGTCTGCGCTATACTGTCCGTCCCTTTTCAGATCGTCCCACAGTATGTAGGATGTAAAGTTTTTTCTTAATTCTTAATAAATATATTTTTTTCAAATTGAACTATGAATTATATTGAGCCGTTTTTGCTTAGTCACTAGACCATACACGTCTCAATTAATATTAAGAATGCCTAATGGGTTAATATTTCAATTAGTCTGTTTGAAATTTAGATTTTTTCCTTGCAGAAAATGGTAAAAATCACAAAAGTAACACTAACGCTGAGTTATTCATATTAAATAAATATTTTTTTAATTAAATAATATCGTGTTCATTATATAATAATAATAATACAAATTTATTTCAGATAACTTGATCCTTAGGTGTTCAATAACAAACTGACTGACTTAGGCTATGTTAGACATCAGAAATTATGATTATGAACAAAACTATTAGTTAAAGAAAACTTTTTTCTAAACAAGCTTTTATTCAATTTAGAGTGACCTGATTTTATTTTTCGTATTCTTCTCAGCAAACCCTTTCATTTGAGACCCATATCATGAGGGTAGATAAAAATAATTAGTCCGCCATATTGGATTAAGAATGACGCCACTAAACTGTAGCGAAGAAAGGTTATAAGTTTCTACCTTTTCATATCAGTTTCATCGATCTTCAATCTGTGTTGGAAACTCCTTGGAATTACCTACTTGCTACAGAGCGATCGACAAGAGATACCCGACCGGCAATTAGATCACGTCGCATGAGATTCCCATAAGATTTATTATTATGAGTAAGTACCGACAGAAAAACAATACCACAAAACAGCAAAATTTTACCAGCGGAATTCACCAGACAAAAGTACAAAACAAAACTAACACGTCAGTTACGATTTTATTACTCATGATAGAAATCCTTAGATACATTACTCAGTGATTAGATATCCTATCCTACTAATATTATAAACGCGAAAGTTTGTGAGGATGGATGTTTGTTTCTCTTTCACGCAAAAACTACTGAACGGATTTTGATGAAACTTTACAATAATATAGCTTATACATCAGAATAACAGATTTTATCCGGGCACCACGCGGACGAAGCCGTGGGCAGAAGCTAGTAGTAAATAAATCAATAATGCTGGTCATTTTTTACACAGCATCATCTAGGCTCAAAGTATTGAAATACTACTTATATATTTTATTTGTTAATACATATTATTATTTATTACACATATAAAAGATCCAGAGCCGAGACAAATATTTGCAGATCATACAATATTTGTGAATTCCAAGTCCCCCTACTTGGTAGTCAGAAACAAATTAAATATACATATATTTGGTACATATCCGCATGTTACATAGTAGTAAGCACTTGTCTTATTGGAACACTAATCGATGTCCTTCGATGTTTTGTTCATTATGTACATCAAATAAGGAAATCCAACTGACAGGCACATTTTTAAATTTTCTGATAATACTTAGTTTTTCCAGTTATATATGAACAGAAGCATTGAGGTTAGCTCTTTTTACTCGCGTATGAAGGGGCCGCTATACGTATTTGGAGTAAGAAGTTGTTCGTTTGGTAGTTTGGTAGTGTGTAATCTCTTTTTCCGAAACGGCTTAACCTATTGCAATCGTTTTGTATGACTTTAAGGATGGTGTGTGGGTGAATTTATTGCTACACGTAACTAGATAACGATACAATAGGAGCCATTTTGCAAGAAAAAAAAAAACTTTAGGAAAGTTTTCAGCTTTAAGTATATATTTTATATTTAATTAACTGTTGTTTAGTTGTTTATTTCCCATTTACCTCCTAATTAGGAAGCTGCAGCTGATAACTGGAACCTACGAAACAATCATTCCGACGTTTCAAAGTGATCCTTGTGATTTTATTGAATAAATTAATTTTGGCTTTGACTTTGACTTTGAATCTACTTACCAAATTCGCTTTTTCTGCGAACGGTACAGGAAGCCTTATTGAGATTTCAGACAATTTCGTGGACACGGCTCTTGTTATGTAAAGATGAGCCCAACTTTCAAATAGAAAGGATAATGGTTCAGAGTCGTCGATAGTTTGGCTTTGGTCTAAGAATAGGCGCGAAGCGGGTAAGAGAAGTTTACGTCAGCTATAAAACGAAAAGCTATAAATGTGTTATCGTTTTATAGCTGTAAGCAATTATACTTTTATACATATAGAGAGGTGTCTCTCTATATGTATAAGTATATTTGTTTTATGTAATAATTTGTCACTATCCTCTCACGACTTCTGTGGCGCAGTGGGCGAAGGCTCGCCTGAGACGCAGAACGTTGGGTTCTTTCTATGTAAAATATGTATGTGTTTACAAAAAAAATGTATATAAGTAGTATATCAGTTATATAGTTCCCATAATACAAGCTCTGTTTAGTTTGGGACTAGATGATGCTGTGTGAAAATGTCCTGCATTATTTATTTATTTATTTATTTACTATGTACATATTGTCTATACACCACCGTCCTTTATCGTTCACGTCAATTCCTGTCCATCCAAAGGTTGTCCGGTTGTCGCTATCGCTATAAGCGATAAGATCGCCTATTGTACTTCGCGATTAGCTTTTAATTTGCTCTGTTTAAAATTGTAAGTAACATGTTATGTGATGTATAAAGAGTTATCTATCTATCTAGCTACCTCTCGTGATTTGCATCTGTTTATTTAACATGGGCCAATCATAGGACTGCAAGCCACTAAGCAAACGTGGTCACTCAGGGTACCTTTTACCAATTTGTTTCAATATGTTGTTCCGTCTCAAATAATTCTGTGTTATTTTTAATACGAGAGCGTCGTGATCGCTCACCCTGATGAAGACTCGGAATGAGTCGAAACTTAGTCGGTGCCTTCACCGATAGTGCGGTACGTGAAAATTCCCGTTTTTAAAATATGAATAATCAAATTCACGATAGTTTTTGGAATAAGTGTGTTTGTATACCGAAGTTGAAGAGATGATATGATTATGACTGTGGAAGTAAAAATAATGCATACGGTAGGTATGTCATAATATATATATAGGTATCACATACCTACGCTATGTATCCGTGAACTAATCTGATATATTCCTCATATTTCGCATAAAAACTTTTATAACTTTGTATAAAACAAATATTGTGTTGATGAACTCGAGCCTAAGTTCGTCTCTGACTTGGGCCACCGCCGGACAGTATCGCACTGTGAGCCGTAGTCTTCTTAGGTACAAGTAGGTATGCTATGATCTATTATCAGCTTTCTTTTCATTGTGACGAGACAAAAGTAAATTGTACATAATTGCATATATCACTACTATCGACGCATTCCCTTCTCATTATAATGGATACCGACTTTTTCTTTGTTTCATTGCCTGCTTATTAGATACACAAATGTACATGTATATTATTATGTAGTCACGGAAGTTAATAGTGATATAGGCTAAAGAAAAAAATGGCCTTATTTTGTTCGAAAAATAAACCTCAGTTGACCTTAATTTTCACAAAAAATAGAGAAACTTAAATTATGACCATGATTTGCCGTTTTTACTTTTTTGCCTTTGCATATTTTTTTTATGATTTTTTAAATCATGTTTTATATCCCGTTTTTAGTTATTTTTAGGATTCCGTACCTCAAAAGGAAAAAACGGAACCCTTATAGGATCACATTGTTGTCCGTCTGTCTGTCTGCCAAGACCCTCTCGGGAACGCGTGGGGGAGGGGGGGGGGGGTATCAAGTTAAAATTAAAACCATATACTCAGGTCTACAGTCCCTTAAAGCTGTGAAAAAATCAAACTTCTAAGTTAACTTAAAAAAAGATACGGCCGTTTATGCCGAAAAAAACGTATATTTCGACACTCTCAAGGGAATCAAAATTTATAGGGTGCTTTCCGTCGACCTAGAACTATGAAATTTGGCAAGTAATATCGTCTTAAAAACTATACATTTGTGATTGTTCTTGATGAAACTGAATTTCAGGAAAAACTCGGGAGACTCGATTCCTGCACTATTTATAAAAAAAAAAAATATTTTTATTTATTAATATGTACCTACCTACAAATTTGTACGGAACCCTCGATGGGCGAGCCCGACTCGCACTTGCCCAGTTTTTTTTATTTTACGCAAAATGTGGATTGTTACAAATTTAACGGGTATATCTGTATGTCTGTCTGTGGCATAGTAGCTCCTAAACGGATTAACCAATTTTGGTGTAGTTTTTTTGTTTGAAAGGCGACTTGATGAGAGCAAAGTCTAAAATTGCTGTAAATAAAGCATTTACAGTAATTTTAGAATTTGCACTTGACCGATATTAGCCGCATAGTGGAAAAAATTCAAATAGTAATGTAATAAAACTAATTAATTGTCCAAATCTATTGTCTCTGCTTGAGGCCGCGGCGTGGGAAAGTTGCAAAATGTTTTTTTCGTGCCATTCTTGCATTTTCATTGATGATGTTATGTGGGATTACGTGGTCAAGGAATTACAGTGGCTGACTGTTGCTGTGGCATATCGTATTTTATACATAACTTCAGTCTATAACATTACACAAAAAAGGATATTTACCATGATTTGTTGTTTTGAAAAAATACAAATTCAATTAAACACGTTGGGTGTTTAATTTAATTTGTATATTTTTACCAAAGGTTCATCCAAAGGAGAAACAGTTTCTTTCCAGTATGGAAGAGATCGCTTCTAAGCGATAAGACCGCTCATTGTATTTTCTCTAGAATAAGATTTTTTTATTATTTGTTTAAGGTGTACAATAAATTATTTTCATTCATAAATCAACCCACACTAAAATTCCCTGTATCGTGGGTATCAGGAACTAAGAGTATCGTGGTACCACAACACCAATATACAGAAGAAATATCCGCAGAAAATTCAGTCATTTGTCTCATAGCGGGAATCGAATCCGCAACTATTGCGTCGCAGTTGGCTTCTCGCCTGACGCGCCACCGAAGCGAAGTCATCAAATGGATAAAAACTAAAACAGCTTACCTAACTGTTTTAGTTAACTGTTCTTAGTTTTTCTCGTATATTTTTCTATTCTTCTTATAAGACAAATAAAGATATCAGCTGAACCTGTGTGAGCATTTTTTTTTATATTTTTGTACCTATTTGTATGATTGCTAAACTTCGCTCTCACAAATGCAATTCGCGTCATGAAATGTGAAATGTGATGGAAAAAATAGCTTGAAGTGAAACCTTAACATGTGCCACAGAAATAGCCAGATACTGTTCCGATCATTAAATTATTTGTGTTTTGGTTTTACGGGTTCATGAGACGTAATAATATAGTCTCATGGTATTGAAAAAACAGAACTGCGAGGTAGCGGGTAGTAGAGTCAAGCGTTTTGTGCAGTTAAAATTCTACGGGATAGGTTGCTAGCCCATCGCTGTTTATTGGAACGACCGATGCAACATGCCATATACGTATTGAATCTTTTTAATATTTTAAATGTATAAAACTTGCAATTAACGCAGCGCACGGTAGGCCTAGGATGTGTTCGTTTTGGGGTGCACTGAGAAAGGTTTTCCTAAATACCACTTTTAGAAGGTACAGTCTTTTATTCAAGAGGCGTTCCTTAGTACCCTTTATATACCTACTAGGTATCATGTTACTTATGTAAATGATGTAGCTACTTTAAGGCAATAATAGTTACGTATTTATTATTTAAAACGTAAAATATTATATTTTTTGTCTGTTATCAGAATATATTACTTTTAGCTATAAGACCGCCCATTGTACCTTGTTTTTTATGAATTCCCTTGTTTTTGTATTTTTCTTTGGTGTGCAATAAAGAGTTTATCTATATATTCTTATCACTGTAAGAAAACATAATCAGCAATAATAAAATGTGTAGTTTAATAAAACCAAAACAGTAACCTATTATACAAAAATATAAAAAACGATTCCACTATCCACCTCCTGGCTCCATCATTATATCAGCTCCAAGATACCAAATTATAGTATTGTCATCCGAACTGCATATACATACAAAGTTTCATTTCGATACGACAATTAGAAGTAGGTTAAAATTTACTTCCAAGATTTAATTACATTGTTTGCTTGTTGTTTAGTTCGTTACAAGTGAAGCTATGAGCGTAAATATAAGTGTAATATAATATCAACTGTTGTTCAAGAGTTCAATATTCGCGCCATCTAGCGAGACCTGGAGTCAACGCATTAATAATAAGATTCATTCGTCCAATCATTTGTTATTCATTCGTTCATTAATTTGCTATTCATTCGTTCATTAAATTATTCCATTCATTCGTTTTATATAGAGATTCATTCGTACACCTACGCACATTGGTTCGTTCAAGAAAAATTAAAAATTGTAACACGTTTGTTAACGACAGAAATTATACGTTTAAATAGAAGACAAATAATCCATTCATTAAAGACGTCCCTGGCTGCCTCCTCACCAGTAGGAAAACCGCAGGCTACAACAACTGTTAAAAATAATAAAAAAAGACATGACTTTCGTGGTAACATTTTAGCTTTGGCATGTTTTACATTTATCATAGAATCATCTGCCTTTGAAAAACTAACCGTACTATGAGCTTAGTACGTATTTTGACACAAAGTATATTGAAGTAGTCTAAATAAAAAATGGACTCCACTTGAAACAACTTCTTAGAAAATATAGATAGGTACTTATCTAAGTATCTATTGTACATCATCCTTTCCCTCCAAAAATAGAAGTCATTGAGACAAAACTAACAATAGGCTACACCAATCATGTTACCTAACATCATATTTTATGATACAATTCGAGACAGGCTTGTAAAGTCAATAGGTTATGTCAATAAAACCATTTGTCATAATATTACTTATGTAATATTGATCAATTGTTCTGATTATGATCAGCTGTTATGATATTTATTGTTCCGACTGTATTTGGGTTAATATGACGAGGCAGAAAGTATTTTAATGTTATGTTTATCATAGCTATCGATACAAAGAATCGCGATGTCGTGGGCGGCCTGGTGGCGCAGGTGGTAAGTGCATCCTCGTATATAAAGATGCTAGTGTAACAAGAATTCTCTTTAAAAAGCGTACTATTGAGCTTATTTTGCACGGATAGGTGTTTACACAATTTTACTAAAAAAATAAATTAAAAATACCAAATAATAAAAACCCGATAGAAACATACATATTCCTGGTAGTCCTAATTCCACAACAAGATTCCTTGTGTCATGGGTATCAGGTTCTACGAGTACCGTGGTACCACAACAACCAAATATCTGCAGAACATGCAAACATTTGTCCCGTTGCAGGAATCGAATCCGCACTTATTGCATCGCAGTTGGTTACTCGCCAGCCAAGCTACTGAGGTTGTTTATTGATTCATTTGTCAGAGGTATTTGGATTAAGTACTTACCTAAATTAAAAATCTGTTTTTACTTGTAATTTTACCACAGGTAACAAAGGAGTTCAAGAAATAGGAGATACTAGTAACGCGTCGTTAGTAAATAATTTATTTACAAAAACATAGATTGATTAGCTGCAGCGCTGTGAAAAATCATCATTTTGCGGCTTTTTGACCTGTGTGCTAGCATTTTACATGCAAAAACAACAGAAACACCTACACAGCATTTGCCTACCTACTTTTAATTTTGATAGGTACAGTATCTACATATTTGGGTAAACAAGCATTTAAAAAAAATCTTCGCCTTTTCGATTTTAGACAGAAAGTGTAAAAGCATTTCTGCATCATTCACATGTTTTAAAACGACTTTTATTTAAAGTTTCAACTTCTTGTTTCAATTAAAGATTCAGTCATAATATTTAGATTGGCATCAGTTATGCCAATCTAAATATTCGGCTTTTTACCATAAACAGAGATCTTCACACGACCCAAAAATACTCATCGCAACACCGAAGTAGGTAGATTCCTCCAGCACGCGACGTTATATAAGCGCCATCTCTCGCGACTCGTGAGAACTCATTGTGATCTAGTTATTGGGACACTGATAGTGAATTC
Organism: Perizoma flavofasciatum; assembly: GCA_958496245.1. NCBI lineage: Eukaryota > Metazoa > Arthropoda > Insecta > Lepidoptera > Geometridae > Perizoma > Perizoma flavofasciatum. Next base: position 10,565,636 of record OY292439.1, on the reverse strand, counting down.
AAATTGTTGGGCTAATTACAAAACAGAGAGTTACCTATGACGTGCAAGAATCTGAATCTGAAGATGAGAATTCGCGACACAGAAGTCGCGACATGTCTCTAACGGATTATTTTTTGTGGCAGTGTATTATATTGGGATGAACAAGGGGCATTTTCAGTATACCTTATTAGAAATAATAGAACTCATTGTGAAAATGCTCGGGGAAGTGCTCCATACCTATTTCTGTCTCTAGCGGATTCTTTTTTTTGGCAGTGTGTATTATATTGGTATGAACAAGGGGCATTTTCAGTATACCTTATTAGAAATAATAGAACTCATTGTGAAAATGCTCGGGGAAGTGCTCCATACCTATTCTGTCGCTTATATATTTCTTGGATTCACCAAGCAGTTTGAAGTCGTATGTTTCGAAACAGTACCTTACATCTCATTAGTATTGCCACTTGCGATGCGTGTGCCGTGAGAACAATTCCTGTATTGTGGTAAATACTGAATGATATATTAATATTGATATATAACATTGGTTCTCTGTTGAATTTTATAAAGTTAAACTGTTTGAAGTGTTATTTGTTAAGCTTTAAAAATAGGAAAATTGCTATACACCTACCTTTCTTTAAAAATAACAGAATTAGGTAGATCTTTGCATAACAATCCTCTGTGGCGCAGTGGGCGAAGGTCCGCCTGAGACGCAGAAGGTTGCGGGTTCGATTCCTGTCACGGGACAAATGTTTGTAAGATCTGCAAATATTTGTCTCGGGTCTGGGTGTTTTCCTATGTATAATATGTATGTATTTACAAAAAAAAAGTATTTAAGTAGTATATCAGTCATGTAGTTCCCATAATACAAGCTCTGCTTAGTTTGGGGCTAGATGATGCTGTGTGAAAAATGTCCAGCATTTATTTATTTATTATTTATATTATATAATCCTACTACTAGGTACGTATTATAAACGCGAAAGTTTGTGAGGACGGATGTTTGTTACTCTTTCACGCGAAAATTACTGAACGGATTTTGATGAAACTTTACAGTAATGTAGCTTATATATCAGAATTAAACATAGGCTACTTTTTATCCGGGTACCACGCGAGCGAAGCCGTGGGCAGAAGCTAGTTGATCTGTGAAAAAAACCTTGGCAACATTGCGTGTTCTTTGATAGAAGGCACGGAAAACTCATTTTGCTATTATACCTACCAGTCTCAAAATTGGCAACCCCTTTTTGTTACTAACCAAGAGCTTTACTTCTACAAATTAGCATAAAGTTTTTATTTAATAATAAAAAATATTAATTTTCAAAAAAGGTTTACATTGATACACATGCTACAATAATTTCTACTGTGACTTTGATCGTAAATTTGACTGATAAATAACCCTATATGATTAACTAAACACAGCGATATCTTTTTCTGATATGTTTAATTTTAAATACAACACAAACAAACACTGTTTACATAAATAACTGTTCACAAGTTTTATAAATAAGTGTGTTCGTTTGTAGTTTTTTTCACTTTATAATTTTTGACGCCTAGCTTTCGCAAACCGTAGTCTAACAACAAAATAATAAGAAAATGAAAGCCAATAGCTAATTTGTGAAACTGACAGAATATCAATTATCAACATGAATGACAACATTACACGCATTTGTATATTTTTTTTTTTATAATTTATAAGTCATTTTAGTGTCAAAAAACCGACTTCAATTAACGGGAAATTAATAAAAGGTCCAATATACAATTGCATCACCCATTTTTTCACCCTTAGGAGTGGAATTTTTCATAAAATGTATTAAGAACTTCCCTTGAAGTATACCCTACCTAAAAAAGAATCATTAAAATCGGTTCACAACTGCCAAAGATATCGCATAACATATACACAAAAAAATCATACAGCTGAGTTGAGAAACTCCTCCTTTTTTTTAAGTTGATTTATAAAATTAACCGCATCTTCGGCCACATAAAATAGGGTTACCCAGAAATAATAACAGATAGGACATGATAAAAAAAAACCTCAAAAATATAAAAAACTTTTACGACAGAAAAATCAGTTATTTATTACGAGTAAATTATAGGTATGACTGAAGATCATTAGTCTTGGCGACATTTTGAGGAGCTCTACTACGTTCAGCAGTGGAAGTCTACCGGCTATGTCTTCCCAAAGTTCTTACTTCTTGAAAAGGTCTTGCCTTCAGTCGAGTAAAAACCGAACCGGTAAGCCTGTTTGCTTTAGTTCAAAGTCGATAACGACATGGGAAGATGGCCTTTGCAATCTCGGCCAGTGCTTAAAAGTAGGGTTGGCATAAAAAACGTAAACAAAGTTTTTTTCTGAGGTGATGACGATTTTTTTTTCAACACGCTAATAATATTAGCTTCACTTGTAACTAACTAAATAATAACCAAACAATGTAATCAAATCTTGATAAATTTTAACCTACTTTAAATAGTGATATCTAAATGAAACTTTGTATGTAGTTCAGATGGCAATACTATAATTTGGTATCGTGGAGCTGATCTAATGATGGAGCCAGGATGTGGAAAATGGAACTCTTCAGTGGCTTCTAGTAATCACTTTGAGTTTTGGCTCATATTATTCGTTTTGACGAGTCCTATAGATTGGGCTTGATAACGAGGGTTTGAAGATGGAGCTAGGAGGTGTATAGTGGAATTCTTTATTATAATTTTTAGTGCGTGACGAAAGCAGTTTTTTTTAAACTACGGTTTTATTAGGTTTTGATTTGTGGCAGACTAGTTTTACCCGTCCAGTCAAGTCTAAAGCCAACTGGTTTGAGAATGGCTTCCCATAGGCTGTCATACTGGACAGCCACAGATAATACAACACCCTCATTGACATAAGAACATTAGAATTGTCAAGTTATCTACATTTAGTTGCCATAACGATGTGGTTATTTCATCTATTGTTGCATTATTAATTCACATTATATTAAGTTTCTTGTACTTTTAGTTCTGTTACTGAATATAGCTATCTTTTTTGGTTTTCATCTTAACACCTCACTCGATACTCTTCTGACAACAACTTTGTCGCCGCCGGTAGTTTTTACTGTGAAGACTCATTCTGAAAGTCTTGTCTTGTTTTGACTCATTCTGAAAGTCTTAACTATTGTATCAGCAATTAACACGATGAAGGCTCTCGGAATAAGTTTAATTACTTTCATAAGCGATACTATGTAAAGTACTATGTACTAAGTATAAAATGTAAAGTTTTCGAGTAGGTATACATTATTTTATGTTGTTGTTTGCCCTGGTACAGTGACTTAGTAAATTTGGTAATGCATCCTATGTAACCGGCCTCCCGCGATACAGGCTAGCCCTCGTGCGGGGACCACCAGAATAGTAAAATTGAAGCATTCTAAATTGGTAAATAAATATATTTGTTTTTGTATTTGTATTGTACTATTTGAGAGTAAAATTATCTTGAACGCAAAAAAAACGACTGCTACACTTTTTCTGCCACCACTACGTTAATCTGCTCCGTCCTTGAACTTTCACGGTTGGGCAACTGCACTCTCCTTTACGAACATGATACATACATGATAGTTATCGAAAACAATACTGTATGTATATGATACACTGTTATTACTCTGATTGAGATGTTATCAGATTTAGGCATCTATTATTGCACGCCCATTTCTAGTAAGCTATATCATGAACTATTTTTTTAGAACGGAATGATCGTGAAATAAGCTCTCTAAAGAAACAGCTAGCTTATTTCAGATACTTAAGTCTGGCAAAAAAAATATTCCTCATTTTCTTTGTGTTTTTGTAAAATCTTACTGTAATTTATTAGGTGTCTGTTATATTTATTTTGTACATATACTTTCTGTGCTTTGTTGTGTCAAATAAACTACATTCTATTATATTCTTAGATAACTCTATACTTTCCTACTATATTCATATTCATTTATTGCCTTCATATACATATTCAGACGTCTTAAATTTATATAGTAATAGGTAGGTGAACCCCGTTATTGGAGTTCGATATACTCGCAATGTCTATAATAGAGTTAATAATACATTTTATTTAAATTAAATCAAATAGTCAAGTAGCACGCAAAATATGAATATATTAAATAAGTAGTACATAAGGCAAAACATTAAAATAAAGAAAACTCAAACTAATTGAATTTGGTCAAAAATAGAGAGTCGAGAAAAACATATAAAATTAAATTGGGTACAATTAAATAAATAAAAGAAATCACTAATCACTTCGGATTAATTAAAACAGATTTCAATATTCACATAAAAATAAAACAAAACATAAACAGAAACATGTCTTAGGATGTCATTTCAAATTTATTTGGTCATAGTGTCATAATTTGTCGGTTAAGAATTCGTCAACGGATTGACATTTAGATAGGAGTAGATTTTTTAGACTATTATGAAAAGTTGTGTCATTTTGTTCATTTTAATATTATTTGTCATATTATTAAAGATTAACCAGCCTAAAGTTTGTACTGTAATGTTCGCGATTGCCACCCATCCCCATAATCGGACTACGTGTTATTGAATCACAACTCAGTACATATTTTGACTTTCATACTCCAAGAGAAGGCTGAATTTCAGGATAAAAAGTATTCTATGTCCTATCCCGTATTGTGAACTCAAACATGCCGAATTTCATTTGAAATTATTCAGTAGGTTCGGCGCTATGTGCGGCCTAGATTCTGACAGACAGACAGACAAAAAAACATACATTTTTGGCTTCAGTATCGATCATAGAGTGCCCTCCAAATTTTTTTGCAAAATATCTTCAATGTACAGAATTTGATCTGTTGTATTCTTATTATAGTATAGATAGATAGGGGTAAAATCAAATGGTCTTTATTTCTTCTATTCTATTTTTTTGTTAAATTTATAGAAAGTTTTGATGTTCGTTGGTTATATTTTGGAATAAGTATCGTGACTATTTGCTGTTTACCATTCAAGTAAAGCCGTGGGTAGAGAATACTATTTAATATAGCCATATAATTCTTATTCTAATTTAAAGTGGGGGTGTTTCTTTCAATTTACTCATCAGCCAAAAATATCTCGATAATATTGACCCAAATATGAAGTACTTATGTTATTTAATTTTGAATGCTATCTACTGGTATTTAGACGATATGTTACTACACTGCCTTGATTAGATTTAAATGTCAGTATCTGTAGCATTTAAATAAATTGATAATTGAAACCGTGAATGTGACTAATTGCAGTTGTGTAAATAAAAATGGGCGCAAATTCATAATTTATTGAGTTATTATAAATTTAATGTTTTTATTGAATAACTCGAATAATGTAGGTAGTTTTTACATAATGAATAAATTATGAAAATAAATTGATGTATCAAAGCTAATCTGTTAGAAAATCTAAAAAAAAAAAATATTTTCGACTCAAATAGGAAACTTTTAGAGCTTTAAGATACTGGAATTTTCTATTCCGAATTTAAATTTCACAAAAACGTTTCCACTTTTATTGATTCTCATTTTTCTGGTTTGCTCGAAACTCGAACCCATTTTTCCGAAAGCCTTATTTTTATGTCTTCTTTTATCTCCGTAAAATGCATGGTTTTACGAGTATATTACAAGTCAACGTTAAGTCAATATAATTTTTTTAACCGAGTGGTTATTTTTTCCGCGCGAAATGGTTCTGGGTAATCACAAAAAAAAAGTAACTACTAATTCCATCCAAGTTCAATCAGCCCTAGTAAATTCAATAATATTATAGCAAAAGCTGCTTGGGCTTCCCGAAGTTTGAATCGCAAGTAAAATCGATAGACATAACGTCTTAGTTTGAAAATAAATATATGGAAATGATAGTGTTGGCTAGTAATTTTATAGCAATATATACTTCGATCTAGCAAAATGCAGAGTGTCAGTGTTAATTGAGATCCTGGAAAACAATACTTCTTATAGGTGAATATAAGTAACAACAAATTTATGTTTAACAAATCATGTGGAACTTGAGAGATCAATGAACATTTTAAAGACATTTAAAATTCGGACTAAAAAATTACTTAATTTACCATCGAGGAACAACTCTATAGTCTCATAACTCATAAAAATGTTGTACTATACAGTTACAGTAACGATTTAATACACGGAAAACGAGCTGATAATGTTGCTGATGACACAAATTATCACATTTGGCATTATACAACGCACAAAACCTTATGATTAGACATCGTAACAGATAGACGACACGTCTCGAACATACAATTGCGATAATTGGACGTTCTGAACCAATATGTACCATCGCGGAGAAAATGCACCATAGATAAAGACATTCTTTTTAACCGGTACAATATGCTATTGGTGTCAAAATTCGAAAGAACATCGCTTTTTCACATCGACAATAATATAATGTAAAACAAAACTATCTATCTATCTATCTAATGTACCTTTTCGGAAGGGTACGTCTTATTATTTAGCAAGAAAAAGTCATTGCTGGTTTTGTTTATTTTCACCCCCTAGTTCCGTATTCACCTCATTCAATTCATTTCCATCACGCAAAACGTACTGTATTTTCGCCAATTCCTAGGTATCGTAAGTAGAATGATCGTTATATTTTATCCTTGAAAACATGAGGCGGAGATGAGGCTCGCCACCCGTCACATTTAAGTTCCCACGAGAGCAAATAAAGCCATTGCATACTCGAAAGGAGAAGCTAAGGATATGACATTTCAAAGCATTGAAAAGCATAGTTGGGGAGCGCGTTGAAGTCTTTTGTATCGAAAATCTGTATGTAGTATTTACTCAGTGAAAATAGGCTCGAGAAATTTTATGGCTATTTTGAAACGTGTTTCAAATAATACAAAGTAAGAAGAGTATTGTATTCAATTTTAACTTCAAATCCACTAAAACGTTTTTTTAAGAATTAAAATTATCGTGGTTTGGTATCATTTTAGAATATAATTACGACTATACCACGTACTTTACTATTCTCCTGCTGACGTTTCGTTGACCGTTTAGAGGTCCTTACTCATGAGCACCGTCCGCGACCACGCTCGACGAAGCTAGGAGAATAGTAAAGTGCGTGGTATAGTCGTAATTATATTCTAAAATAAAACGTTTTTTTATATACCAGTTGACGGCTAATAAAAAAATACTGCTACATTAGATTTTTTTAAAGATTATATGAATTATCTATCTACCAAACAATGATGGTAAAGTTGGTGGCATGGGTAATGTCTGATGAAATGTCGCGAAAAACCCTTTAGTTTTTCTGTTCATCATCAGCCTATGTCCACTGCTGGACATAGGCCTCCCCTAATGAGCGCCATAGCGCCCTGTCTTCAGCTTGCCGCATCCAGCATCTGCCTACAGTCTGTTCGCCAAAATGTAAATACAATATTAAAATTTATTGTTTTCACAACAATTATATTTCATCTTCAGAAGTTCAAGTCAATTTTCTTGCTACATCGCTGTAGTGAATTAGTTGATCTCGTTACATACAATGGATCCTTATTGGTATAATCATTGTCATTATATACAAGCAAGCGATCTCCGAGATCATGAGAAAACATTGCAACTTGGATTTTATTCTACAGATTATTTTTTAGAAATAGTATAGATCCTTGTGAAATAGGTCGCCCGGGGAAGTATCACCACCATACCATTTCTACAGCCATGCAGTAATGTTCGCATTGGACCGCAAGCTTATTTTTCACTTCACACAAAAAAAAGGTGACACAACGTTTCTCTGAAGGAATCTTTACATGTCTGATTAAACCGATTTAAATTAAAATGGGAATAGCTTTGAAATATCATGTATTTAATTTTTAGGGTTGCCAGCCGTGCGGGTTTCCCTGGATTCGTCCTAGTTTAGAGGGCATTCGGGGAACGTCCGGGCGGGGTTTCATTTGTAGTCCCGGTTTTAGGCTACTGAAACATCTACCGAAAATACGCGGCCGAAATTATTTTTATTTTACTGAGTAACTTTGAAAAATACTTGATTATGACCGGGTTTAAAGCTTCAAAATAGGGGGTTTCTCACTTCTTGTCCTGTTTGGCAAATTTTAGAGATGGCAGCCCCATACATAGGGTACTTTTTGTCCGCGCATCACGCGATTGAAGCCGTTAAAACCACGCATCATGTGGGTTTACATGTTGGTGCCTAATTTATTTCAGGCTAAGGATATATCAATTTGTTGACTTAACTTACGACTTATAAGTCTTCTGTGTCAGTGTTCCAAATCCTAAAATTGAAATTCCGAGAATTGAAAGAAAGAAAAATCCGTTAGTTTCGAAATATGATACGTAAGTATAAACCTTATTTGTAAAGATAAGCTGTTTTATTTTACACAAAAAAAAACTGTTTGCGATCAGTTTAGAAACTTGGATTATTTTTTTATATGTTGAAATGTTAAAAATACGACATTAAGAATATAAACAAAGCGTTTTATTTCTATTATTTTTATGTATAAAAAGAATTTAAAACAATTCTTATGGAAAAGTTGAAATATTTTTCATGTCCTTTTAATCGTAAGAGAACATAAAAAATATTAACTTTTCAAAATATCCTCAAACTTTTTTTGATGTGTGTACGTTTCATAAAACGATTCTGAATACAATGTCGTCATATTTAGTCGTGTGTTATCTGAACAACATGAACTAAATGTTCAAAAGATGAAGACACTCATTGAATCTCAGAATAGATAAAAATAAAAGTCACAATTTGAATATTTCCTCACTGCTGTCACGAACAAAGGCTCGAATCTGCGACCTTTAGTAATCGGCGACAACGAGCTGAGATTCTAGCTAGATCTAGGTGATAATAAGATACCTAATTTGGTTTCATAACCATTGGATTGAAATTGGTTTCGTAAGATTACTTCAACCAGAGAATCTCTCAAATATTATTCTTCATAAAAATAAACAAATATTTTTGACGACCTCTGTGGAGCAGTGGGCGAAGGCCCGCCTAAGACGCAGAAGGTTGCGGGTTCGATTCCCGCCCGCGGGACTAATGTTTGTATGATCTGTAAATTTTTGTCTGCGAACTGGGTGTTTTCTATGCAAAAAAGTATGTATTTACAAAAAAGTATATAAGTAGTATATCAGTCATGTAGTTCCCATAATACAAGCTCTGCTTAGTTTCGGGCTAGATGATGCTGTGTAAATGACCAAAATTTAAAATCAATCAGTCATTAGTCAGCCAAATATAATATTATTAATATTATACTTTTGCAGCCTTATTTTATACTTTATACGATATACCTTTACGTTCTCTTTTGCTTAATGTAGAGTTTCATCTAAAAGCTATACCTAGTTAAGTTTTCACGAAGCTAAATAAACCTCTTGGGATTTACACAGTTGGGTAAAATAAACAGAGTTTTTACTTTATCGAGTAGGTACTTTTGTGTTTGCAAAGATTCAGTAGCAACTTTATCCATTTTGATCTGAAACTACAGATGGTTTTTTTTAAAACCTGGTTACATAGGAAATCAAATTAAAAACACGAATAGCTTCACGATATTGAACTTAACAATTTAAAAGTACTTATCATCGTTTTAGATCTGTGATGAGATGTCTCAATATATTTAGATGTGTACCTACTCTAATACAAATAAGTAAATCGTAATAATATATCCTGTCCTATCCTACTAATATTATAAACGCGAAAGTTTGTGAGGATGGATGTTTGTTGCTCTTTCACGCAAAAACTACTGAACGAATTTTCTTCTAAAACTCCAAAAGAGAACACATCTGACCCTAGACAATCCTATTTTTAAACTTTTAAAAGTTTTTGACATTTCTAAGAATGACAAAGTGAGAGATTAGGGGGCTGGAACAAATATCTACAGAACATGCAAACAATTGTCCCACAGAGGGAATCGAACTCTTGCGTCAGCTGATTTTGCTAATTTCAATTGTTGTGAAAATTCAGAAAACATAATCTCGCAAACTCCCTTACTGAAAGATAGCTGTCCCACTTTTGTCTAATAAATGTATGGTATTTTGCTTCTCTCATTCTAATACACAATAACACACACACCTGTTTTATAGATCTTGGAACATCTTTATTTATTTTATAGTTATTGGTTCTTTGTTCCCCGTATTATGTGAGACGTTGACATAATGTTTCTAGTCTAGTATGTCTGAATAACGTCTTTTCGTGGTTTCCGTTTAAAATAACGTTCCTATTTTGCATAACAACTGGGTGAGTAACATTTTGAAATATCATATTCTCAATGTGTATTTCGCTTTTAGTGTCCCGTTTAAAATAACGTTTCTATTTTGCATAACAACCGGGTGAGTATCATTTTTAAATATCATATTCTCAATGTGTATATATGTATTGGCTTTCCCACTGCTGGGCAAAAGTCTCTACGCTCTTTCCATACATTCCTTTCCAATGGTATTTTTTACCTCCTAACCTACCTAGAGCCGAGAAATATACCTACATCAATAAAGATGAAGCGCTTTTTCGTGAATTTTTTTTGCAACGTAAAACTTATAAAATGGATCTATAAATGTAAGTGCAAAAAAATTGTTTCAAATCTTGAAAAAAAAACGTAACATATAATGAGAAAAACATCTGTAAATAAGTAGATTTCATAACACAATAGTTATTTGATAATCGTCGCTCTGAGTGAAAGCATCGCATGCCGGCGCGCGCGCATCAGCTCTACTGAAAGTACCTTCTCTGACGGCTAATTACCGTTTTATGCGTATAACTGATAATTGTTTTACTCGTATTTATTCTCATTTTGACGTCAAAATTATTATTTTGAAAACCAAATAATTGCAATACATTAAACTACGCCAATTTTGGCCAAGTTTTCTATGTATAATAAGTGAGTATTTACAAAAAAAAACGCATATAAGAAGTATATCAGTCATGTAGTTCCCATAACACAAGCTTTGCTTAGTTTGGGGCTAGATGATGATTTGTGAAAATGTCCAGCATTATTTATTATTATTAATTCAAATACTAAACTAACTATTCATATTGTAAAAACGGTAATTTTCACGTACTGCACTATCGCCGTGCACGACGCGACGCGGAAGCAGAAAGTCGCAACCACTCACCCTGATGTAGACTCTCGGAATGAGTCGAAACTTAGTCGGTGCCTTGACCGATTGTGCAGTACGTGAAAATTCCCGTTTTTACAATATGAAAAGTCAAGTTCACGATAGTTTTTCGAATAAAACTGAACTAACTTTCACATTTTCATATTTTTATTTACATGCATGTATGTGGCCAGTCTTTAAAATTACGTAAATTCCTAAGATATTCTGGTTGTTCCAGTACCACGGTACTCGCAGTTCCTGACACCCGCGATACAGGGAATTATAGTGTGGGATCAGGCCTATTTATGTGTCTGTTGAGTGTTTAGTTATTTATTAAAGAATAATAATAATATATAAATGCTGGACATTTTTTACACAGCATCATCTAGCCCCAAACTAAGCAGAGCTTGTATTATGGGAACTACATGACTGATATACTACTTAAATACTTTTTTTTGTAAATACATACATATTATAAATAGGAAAACACCCAGACCCGAGACAAATATTTGCAGATCTTACAAACATTTGTCCCGTGACAGGAATCGAACCCGCAACCTTCTGCGTCTCAGGCGGACCTTCGCCCACTGCGCCACAGAGGTCGTCATATCATAAAGAATGTTTATGATTGAGATTGAAAACGATGTGTAAATCATCAATTAAACTTTAAATGGCTAGGCCCTATGACCTAACATACAGGTTACCTTTGACCTAACTCACACATACATCCTATAATTGTCACGGCATTTTGCCACCAATTATAACATAATCTTAACATTTTGCATCAAAATGTAGCTAATGTTGTGTAAAATACGTTAAATGTTGCACAAAATTGGCTGAATGTGGCACAAAGTGCGCTTATTACTCTTTACTAGAATCTTGACATTTCTGGAAATGGGCAAAATAGACAGAAAACACCTGGATTTCATATCTGTTTAATTACCTATGGTTTAGTATTTTTCACATTATTAGTATAAACTTATAAATCATTTTGTTGTGTGGCGTAATTTGAACATGGACTTTTGAATCTGAAGATGATTTATGAGTAGTTGCGGATTCTGCCTTTATTTCGCGACGTTATCTCAATATACTCTAGTACCACAGATGTTGCAATATAGTCGAAACCTCAGCAAAAAAAATAAGGTAAAACCGAACAAAACCCGTCTAAAACTATAATTATGCCTGTGGTTTAAATAAAACTATTTGGCGGTGGGCTGTAAAAAACAGCTTTGTTTATAAAAAATCTTACTTTAAATTGATTGATGAGATTTATGTTTAATTCCAAACAGTAGATATAAAATCCTACTAATAAACGTGAAAGTTTGTGAGGATGTTTGTTCCTCTTTCACGCAAAAAGTACTGTTCGGATTTTGATGAAACTTACAGTAATATAGCTTATGCACCAGAATAACACATAGGCTACTTTTTATCCGGGTACCGCGCGGGCGAAGCTGTGGGCATAGGCTAGTTATATATAATTCGAACGAATTTCGGACTTTGAGTGGAAATGTTTGTACTACATTTGTTGAGCTATCACACATTTGCAAACGCCATCCATTTTTTTAGTCTTATACCATCAGCGCCATAAGTTGAATAGAAAGTGACCAATAAATTCGGACCCAGCGTCACTCGAAAAATGCCATAATTGGCCAACACATTGCAGGATTTTTGTGTCAAAGTCAATAGGTTTTTATTCATTGAAATCACAAGGATCATATTATAGAAACGTCAACTTAAAAACTACGTGAATTTAAAATTCGAAAGTGAATTTACGCCGGTTCCTCGCGCGCGACCAAGCATAGAAGAATCAGTTCAGTGTGACACGTTTAAATTGAAAAACTATAATATTTTTTTTCTACTTATCAGAGAATTAGACCTCACTTGTCTTTCAGCTCGCCGAGCTGAGGTTAAATAAGAATAGACTTCAAAAAAAGAGGTTCTATCAGTTCATCCCATGTGTGAGGATTTTAAAATTAAATGTCAAAAAACCGACTTCAAGCTCGGGATGATACTTTCGAATAAAAAGTAAAATAACCCACAAAAATGTTTCGGCTAATCGTGACTACATGTTTTTTTAAGTTTTACGGGAAAATAGCAATCCCTCAGGAATAAAACTTTTATGGGACCACCTCGTGATCATTATCCATACAAAAATAAAAAAAAATCATCAAAATCGTTTTATAAATTAAGGGGTCTGAGGCAACAAATATAAAACAAATTGTTCCTTTTTTAGAAATCGGTTAAAAATGGGTGCGCTTGGTTTTGACGTCACACGCTATGAAACAAGTAAAAGTAATATAATTTTACCTACTGACCCTGGGCCTGATATTTGCAAACTGTCCACATAAGTGGTATCTAGTACTCTACATAAGGAAAGATCAATCTTGATCCTTTCCGTGACATTTGATGTGCGTTCTTGATACTCCAATTACATTGCATGTGATGCATAGATATGAATTCAAAAGTTCAGTTTACTAAATACTTATTTAATAAATAGTAATTAAGTATTTTAAGCCTGGGGTACTACTCCAGATAAGCCTGGAAAGTTGAAAAAAATAACTAAATACTTAATAGTAATTAATTATTTTAAGCCTGCGGTCTAAGTAAGTTTAAATAAGTGTGGTAAAAAAAAATATTTTACTTCTATTTTTCATTCGTTTTATTTTACCTATCGCTAATTATATTTACTACTTACGAAATCTAATTAAAGAATATTCGTAATATTTTACCTGACCAAGTGAGCCGAAATATTTTTTCGAGTTGCACTTTTTAGGAACTGAAGGCTAAAATAAATCCCCTGTTTTAAAGTTTTATTCTATTGGTGGTTAATCGGTTTTTAAATTACGTTTTTTTTTTAATCTACACTTATGGGAATTCAGAAGTTATGCGAGAGAGGTCGCAGAGTCCCGCCTGTTGAACTTTTAGGATGTTATAAACAATGAGCCAAAAACATTCCTGAGCCAAAAAAAATTTACTTGCCAAATCTTGCTTGCCAAAATTTGACATCCAAATCGATATATCCTTATATTATGTACTTAGAAGGACACCAAAAACATGAAGCTGTTACGAATGTTACCTCCATTGGGTTCACTTGCGTGCCCAGAATTCGTCCTAATGCAGCTCTGTGCCTATTTGCATATGCAAAAATATAATTTCATTATATAATAAAGAAATGTCAGAATCCACTTGTGTGATGCACTTGTGGATGCGAGTTATATCAATTCACGTTAAACTTGATGCGATGCCGCAGTATCAAGCCATGTACGAATAGAGGCTGGAAATCCGTAGTTTTCAATTTGTCTTCCGATAAGAGACGGTCGGTGACTTGAAACGAACTTTTTCACTACTACGGTTGGAATGAAGATATACCAGATATACCATCTATACCAGATGGTACAGATCGCTAATTAGCAATGAGACCGCCCATTGTACAATATTGACAAAATTTGTAGTACTTAACTAAGCTGAAACATAATTTGATCTTCCAATAAAGTATTTTCTATCTATCTATTACCGTGAAAGGCTAAAAGGATCAAATGATTTGATTTTAGGCTAAGTGCAAGTAATGTCCTAGATTTGGAGTTTTTAAGATTAAGACCAAATTAACTTTTTAATTTGGTCTTAATCTTAGACCAAATTGAAAAGTATTTTTTTAATTTGTCTTATTATATGTCCAGTCACATATAGCCATGGGAATCAGTTCTGCTAGCATCGACAACCTTGGACGCTGCCTCCTTTCACCAAGATAATCAACATATATTATATATTATTATAATTCTATAATAATCATGATATTAGTGACTCATCTGAGGAGAATATATCGACGACAGAAAGCGGAAATGTCATATCGTTTTAACTTAATTAGTAAAAAAACTAGGAAAAAATCAAGGGCGTACGATAAAAAAAAATCATCGTAGAAAGACGAGACATAGACCATTTGACGCGGCTTTTTTTGCTTAACAATAAAGTCATTTAGGCCAATTTTTGAGATACGACATTTCCGCTTTCTGCCGTCGATATGTAATTTGCTCGATAAGATAATTAAATTGGTCATTAAATAAACCCTACTAGTATTATAAACGCGAGAGTTTGTGAGGATGGATGTTTGTTACTCTTTCACGCAAAAACTACTGAACATATTTTGATGAAACTTTACAGTAATATAGCTATAGTATTAAAAAAAGCACTGTTCGTACTAACTTTATTGTTTTTGAACGGAACGTGTGCAAGGAATGATTTTAAAGAAAGGGATTGATAGAAGAGTGAGTGAGTGAGTTTTTTTTTCTTCTGGAGAGAGCTGTGAAATCTGATGTGCGTGCGTGCGCGAATAAAAGTATCAAAACCCTGTAAAAGACAATAGTTCCGAGTAATTTCGTTGCCAAAAGTCCCCTCGTTTCATTAACCAATCCCACATAGCTTATACATCAGAATAATATTTACGCTACTTTTTATCCGGGTACCACGCGGCCGAAGCCGTGGGCAGAGCCTAGTAGATTATTTATACTTTTAATAAAGCTGAATTTTTTTTTTTGTTTCTTTATTTTTTATCTCTGGAACTATCATTCAAATTAGTTTTTTTTTGGATTTGATAGTCCAATTAAAGCACACTAAAACCCATACCAACCATATTAACCGTACATATAGTCCATTTAAAAAGGATTTCCGATCACCATTGAAAATAAACTTCTTTAAAACAGTTCACAGTCTCAAGTTACGCGTATGTACTGTGACCTTGCCGAATCGCTATGGTCACGAAGTGCATCCAATGATTCGCGATTGAGGTCACTGTTTCAAAGTTTACATCCCAAAGCCTATCGTATTGGCCTAAGTCTTACTAGGTCCTCAAATTAAAGATCCCTGGCTTTATCCCTTACTAAAAGACTGTCTCAAACGCTCTGAAAAGCGATTTTACACACTTAAGTAATTATAAATTATTTATTAACATTTATCGCCTATGTTTTATCAAACGAATAAACACGCTCACGCCTATATAGTCCATGATAGACATCCCCATAAATATACTCAGAGCGTAGATCTTTAAGGATACCTATAAGAGGATAGTCAGAGGTACGTCAAAACATTGCAGTGTTGGCACATGTCCGCGTTTTTGCAAATAGATATCATTCCATATGACAGGTAGCCCATCACCGCAACTCGTTTTATCTTTAGCAATAAATCATTTCCTACCATTCTATTAGAAGACCTTCGAATGAGAGTAATTTTAGCAACACGACATGGCTAGTTGAATTTACAGGTATACCTCGCGCACAAGCACCAAGCATCAGAATGTACTAACTAATATAAAGAGGAAAAGAATAATAATAAAAAAAAACTTTCACCAATATTTAGAATTGGTTTTAGAATTTTAAACATAAATTGTACACCTTGCCTAAGCATCCCACACCTTAGTAGCGCCCTACGAGGGCCTTTTGTAAATTAGGAATCCCTGGGTTGTATAATTATGTCGTAGAAAATAAGTACTTTGAAAATATATCAGAGGCTGAAATTAAAATATATACATAAATATTTAGAATGGACCTTCAGGGTTTGCCCTTTTATTTAACAGAATAATATATAGCCTATCTTAATATAATTATGTTAAATAAAAGGGCTTTGCATGGAGACCGTATATTGCAATGAAAGTTGACGTAAAAATGATCGGGCGAAAGCGTTAAGAGCTACTTTTCATGGCTGCTTTTTTCCGGGTACGCAGACGAAGCCGTGCGCAGTAGATATTATACCAATTATTCCTTTGGTGATAAAGGAATAATAGGTATACATAATAGTAAGTATTTAATTTTGACTCAAGATTACAATTTTCAAAAGTTATGATCGATCTCCGGCAGCAGCGGCCGCGGAAGTGGGGGGCAGAGGGGGCCAAATGCCCCCCCTAAAATCAAATAGGTACCTGCCTACCAACCCAGGGCTGGAGATTTTAAAGGGTGACCAAATTAATTTGCCCCCCCCCGACACGGAGTACTTTCCGCGGTCCCTGTCCAGAAGCCAGATTGCTTTAAAATCCTACTACTATAAACTCAAAAGTTTGTGATGATGGATGTTTGTTACTCTTTCATGCAATAACTACTCAACGTATTTCGATGAAACTTTACAGTAATATAGCTTATACATCAGAATAACACATAGGCTACTCTTTATCCGGGTACTACGCGGGCGAAGCCATTGGCAGAAGCTAGTATCTTCATATAGCGTGATCATCATACATTGCAAGCTCTTACCAAATCGAGTCGTCACATGAAAAACAAAGGTCAAAGAAAATCACCTTGCAACATGTACAATTGTAAACTATATTGTGTGAATAGTAAAGGTTAGTTTTCGTTGTGCAAACTGTGATTAGTTTTGGCAATTGGAGCAATTATGATGTGCAAGTGAAAATAAGTCTGTTAGCCTGTCACACATTTATTATCTGTGCTTATTGCTTGACCATTATATCTGAACTAGCCGCTGCCCAAGGCTGCTTTTTATCCGGGTACCACGCGGGCGAACCACGTGGTATCCGGATAAAAAGTAACCTACGTTTATTCTAATGTGTAAGCTATATTATCGTAAAGTTTCATCAAAATCCGTTCAGTAGTTTTTGCGTGAAAGAGTAACAAACATCCATCCTCACAAGCTTTCACGTTTATAATATTAGTAAGAAAGAAAGAAAGAAAGAAAGAAAATATTTATTTAACACGACATAAAATATATATATATACAACAAATTTTGGAAATAAGTAAGATAATATAAGTAGGTTAGGATGACATGAAAAATTCTCAATAATTAAGTATTGAGAGTTTATATTTTTGTACTTAATTATTATAAAAGCTCGTATATATATAATTAATAAGACACATTAAAAGGCTAGTTTTTGGGCTTAAAAATGTTATCAATTTTTTTTTTTAAATCTTTAGCACGATTGCACGATTGCCCAAAATACGCCTGACACGAAGTTGTTCACTTGTTTTTGCCCGACTGACGAAGCGGTGTTGTATGTTTCGTGTATATCCTGTCCTACTCCTATGTTTGAAAAAGATATGTTATTTTTATTATGCCTTACCACCCAAACAGTGGATTTTAATAAAAGAGAGGCAATTCGCGGTGTGATTTCGAGTTTATTTCATCCAAACACACTTATATGAAATCTCAAAAAAAGGTCTTGAGACGTTTTCAAACAAGAATTGTAACAACACATTACTAGTCCGATAAAAACGCAGTTAAATATTCAGTTTTGTATAAATTACTTCGTTAACTGATCGTTATATTACGACTACCAAAAATTTGCAAGTTAATTCACTTAGAATTGCATTTTAATATTATCTAACACACTTATAAAATCTGCAATAAGATTAATTGTCCAAATCCGACGAATGCCCGTTTGTATGTACAAAACATGTGATTATATACTATTTATGTACGATTTATAGGTATTCTAATATGTACATACAAATTGAATGTAATAACAACACGTTTATCTATTTCCTGTGTCTTAATCTGCAATTTTCTGATGATTTCATCTTATGCTTCTGGGCGGAAGGACATGTTAACCAAAACTTCTAGACAAATATCTCACGCTTATATTCCCTTTCATGCTTACGCAAATTTGTCAAGGAAAACTTGACAGCAGTCACGTGACATAGCAGCAGAATGTCAATGGGTCTAGACAAATACCACTTTCTGTTGGCGTTAACGCCTGCGGTAAGATTGCATTGTACGGGAATGACTATAGTTGTGGAAATATCTCGTGACAGCTGCCAAGATTTACCTTAACAAATTTGCGTTAGCGAGAAAAGAAAAGTAAGCGTGAGGTATTTGTCTAGTCCCCTGGTCTAACGCAGGGTGACCAAGAAAAGACACTAACGAATTAAGCAAAGCGGAGAAAGGTTTTCTGATTCCTATATTTGTGAAAATTATTAACATCTGCTATAATAACATAGCTGATATTAAGAACAAACACGCCCACAACCGTATATCTCATGGACATCCTCTGATACATACTCAGTGAAATTTGAGGATGCCTAAGTGGAGCTTAGGCAGAGGCAAGTCCAAACATTACATTTGAGAAAGCCTGTGTTTCTCAAGTAGTTTTATTCCACGTAGACAAAATTGAAGTTATACGGCGCCTGCAATATCACCGGCATAACCTTCAAACTGGAACACAGCAATACGAGTACCTATAACTGCTTGAATGAATGAATGAATGAATGAATGAACGAATGAACGAATGAACGAATGAATGAATGAATAAATGAATGAATGAATGAATGAACGAATGAATGAATGAATGAATAAATGAATGAATGAATGAATGAATAAATGAATGAATGAAAACTTTATTTGCTTGAATACAGGTACAATGGTTCTTAGACATTAGACAGAGTGGTTTTCCTATATACATTCTTTTACAAACGAGCTCATATGTCCCTCTTCTAGGCAACCTCTGTAGCGCAGAGGGCGAAGGCCCGACCGAGACGCAGATGGTTGCGGGTTCAATTCCCGCCGCCGGAGAAATGTTTGTAAGATCTACAAATATTTGTCTCGGATCTGGGTGTTTTCTATGTATAATATGTATGTATTAACAAAAAAAAAGTATATAAGTAGTATATCAGTCATGTAGTTCTCATAATACAAGTTCTGCTTAGTTTGGGGCTGGATGATGCTGCGTGAAAAATGTCCAGCAATAAAAAAAAAGTCTATACATAAAAAACAGTATGCGAAAAGTTTGAAAAATTAATAATTTTATTGGTATATTGAATTATTATTAAAAAATAATGTAACGAAATGTTTCCTTATACAACATTTAGAATGAAAAAAAAATCATTTTATTTTTATTGTTTCTAAGTACAAAATTAACTCCTATTAATAAGCAATTAAAAGGAAACGGAAGATATTTTAACTTTTGACCGAAATGACCGAAAACTTTTCTTGATATGTAAGTATATACATCAAAAATCGTAGTGTTGCATCGATGCGTGACGTATACGTTATACATAATACGAGCATGTACGTTCTCGTATCGTGTTTACGCATCATGTCAGTCACCTGGAGATGAGTCGGTGAACCACATATGCGCAAGCGCAGCTATTTGCGCAGTTTGGTTTTTTCTAGCTGTCGGTACCTTTTGGTGTTCAATGCCTTTTGGTAGATGTTGTCGTTATTATAAACAAAGAGAAAATAACAAATACGCTCACGACTGTATGATGGATACTCTAATATGCATTCTCAGTGCGTAGGTCTTTGAGAAAAGTAGGGGTAGTCAGACCAGAAAATCAAAAGCATGTACCATCGGTTAGTGCTGCATTAAGCGGCGATGGGCGTGCAACCTGCCACGTGGAATGCTATTTTGTAAAACGCGGGCATGTGACAAATGTTATATTTGGACGTGTCTCTGACTACCCCTACTTGGTATCCTCAAAGACCTATCGAGTAAGTCGTGGAAGATACAGTAGTAAGCGTGTTTTTTATGTTGCCTTTTTTTGCTGTCGCTTAAACTTATCACCGTAACCACACCACCTAATAAATATATCTATTCTATAACGTGGAGGATTTTGTCAACAAAATCCGAAGAGTACCTAGGTATTTAAATTATTAATTGAATCAAATTAAAAAAAAGAATAAAAAAAATACTATTTGAATTATTTTACCTGCGCAAAATTTAATGTTTGTTTTTTATTTTATTGTACCTAATACTTATGGTCTAAGTTAATATTATTTGACTGACGTGTAAATTGTATTTACCAATAAATTGATTATTCTGCTTATTCTCAATTGATTACCAAGTTTTGCAATAATTTTGTATATTTAACATTACTGACTATTGCGTGCGTATTAAATAAAATATTACCTTTTCAATTATTTTAACGCGAAATTTAATGTTTATTTTTTTATTTTATTGTACCTAACACTTATTGTCTACGTTAATATTATTATTATTTGACTGACGTGTAAATTGTATTTACCAATAAATTGATTATTCACAACATGATTACCAAGTTTTGTAATAATTTTGTATATTTAACACTCTGGCACGACCTTTAGGGAAATTACCATTAATGCAATAATTTGATAGCAATTCCATTCAATTGATGTACCAAGCACTGCCACTGAATGTAATGATTATGATACATTTCGGTTATTGGATTATGTGCAAACGAATGCTGCGATCAGAGCATCTATTCTGAGTTATAAATACGTTAAATTTTTGTCGACACGACGAGCGTTACGTCAAAGTTCGCATGAAAAAATAACTTTTGACAATTTTTGACAAAATCTTGACGATACTGGCCTCGATTCTGTAGTACACCGACTAAACTAAATTTAAACTATCGCTCTCTTTTATTGATAGTGTACGCAAGAAAGAGATAGCTACAATTTTAGTGCTGTGTGCTGCTGTCAAATCAGTTTACGTGCCGCTTTTCTTCGTGTTCATAGTCAGCATGTTTTGATATCACGACTAAGTTTGTATGGAAAACTTAAATCTGACTAATTTGACAGAACTAAAATTGTAGCTATCTCTTTCTTGCTTGCACTATCAGTAAAAGAAGCGACAGTTTAAATTTAGTTAAGTCAGTGTACTACAAAATCGAGTATTTTTGCCATTGTCACCTTTTTGACATGTTATTAACTCAGCATAGACCCCTCTCTTAACTCTAGCAGCGTGCTAGTTGTCTGCCTCTATCCTTTGTTGTAAGAAAAGGACAAGGTTAGAGTTTAGCGACTAGTTATGTTAGCGAGTGATTATGAGACAGAGGGTCTTATTCCAGCGCTGCTTCTCACTACTGTGCAGAGCAGCACTAAGCTGAGAGAGGACCTGTTTGGCCCACACGGCACAGGAGGGACTAATAAATTCTAGCTCTTTGTTTTTGTCAAAATCTTATTGTGTTCTATAAAGTAAATAAATAAATAATGCTGGACATTTTTCACACAGCATCATCTAGCCCCAAACTAAGCAGAGCTTGTATTATGGGAACTACATGACTGATATACTACATACTTTGTGAATACATACATGTCATAATAAATTTAGGAAACATCCAGACCCGAGACAAATATTTAAAGATACAAACATTTATCCCGCGGTGAGAATCGAACCCGCAACTTTCTGCGTCTCATACGGGCTTTCGCCCACTGCTCCACAGTGGTATATTAAAAAAACACTTTCTATTCTATTGTATTGTATTCTTTCCAAAGTTATACGATTCTGAAGCCGGCTAGGAAAACAAAGGTCTCTTCTTCAAATCTCGAATCGAGACTTTACAACTCGATCATGAGCTTAGAAGTTCCGTTATGCATATTATCACAAGTTTACCGTAATAAGACTAAACTGATCTAAGGAGACCGTCCCGACAGACACTCCGTCATATACAACATACAGAAAATAGGTAGGTGTATACAAATGAAACAGTGGTGCCATCTAGAAAGACCGTTGAAAACGATCAATTAGCCTATCTGAATCAGATCATTTACATTCAGACCTTCACGTCATATAAAACATGCAAAAAGTAGGTATGTGTGTTCAAATGAAACAGTAGTGTCATCTAGAAAGACCGTTGAAAACAATCGATCAACCCAACTGAACCAAAACATTTACATTCAGATCTTCAACTAGGATTAGGACAGACGAAAAACCACGTGGGTCACGACCTAAGACTACGATCGGGTTAAACATGGTTTGTCGTGGATTCATGACCCTTTTAGCCAGCCAACTTTACAAAAAAATAAACTAATCGCTTTAAAACAACTCTATTTTGAATATTCTCACAAATTACATTATTTCTCAACTCAACTTTGGATATGCGCATTAGCTTTTGTAACTTATGTTTCCTTCAACATAAGTTACTATGTTATTAGTTTATAGTATTTCAAGAATCGCGGACGTCTCTTTTCGGAATATTTATTTATTTAAATAAATAAAAAGGGATTACTAAGATATTGTCTCCGCTATAGTCGTGCAACGGCGTTACAGTGGGTATTTCTTCAGGTGAACTCAGACCAAAAAGAAAATACTCAATTGTCTTCAAAATTTTATCAAAATCGGCACATCACAAATGGATGGACACAGAAACAATACAATTGCAAGTCATCAGATCAAACACACCACTCACGTAACTATGAACCTACTTACAGTCCCTGGCTGTTAGTATGGCACACAGATGTGATATTATGATATGACGACCTTTGTGGCGCGATGACCTGACGCAAAAGGTTGCGAGTTCGATCCCCGCCGCCGGATAAATGTTTGTATAACCTGCAGATATTTGTCTCGGGTCTGGGTGTTTTCTATGTAAAATATGTATGTATTTACAAAAAACAAAGTTTATAAGTAGTATATCAGTCATGTAGTTCCCATAAAACAAGCTCTGCTTATTTTGGGGCTAGATGATGCTGTGTGAAAATGTCCAGCATTATTTAATTTATTTAAAATATTTACCATGATTTGTGATGTGTTTTTTTCGAGTTCCTCCCGTGATCGTGGAGCAACTGTGCCGATATATTGGGAAACGGTCAAACTCAAATATATTGGTAAATATCCTGTATTTATTAAAAAAATATGTTGGTTGATAGTTTTAAAGAGTAAATCTTTTTACCACAAAGGCTCTATCACTTTCCCATCGTAACTAAAGCAAGTCCAAGTGACACAACTAAGCAAACCTTTATCGATATCGTTCACAATATGCCACAGCAATGTCCGAGGACTACTATCTAAAGTAATTTATTTGGCGTGCTCTAACTAAATGACCTTTTTGCAGATATAATTAACTTACATAATGTATGTACGGTTTTGTCTAGAAATAAATAAGTGGATGATATATTACTTATTGTAAATTACTTTGTATTTTGTGCACTTTGGCCGACGTCTATCAAAGTCGCTACAGCTGCGGGTGGGCCTTGGCCTGGTCCAGTAAAATTCCCCAGCCGGTTCTGTCTTGGGCTTTTTCCCTCCAGCCTTCAACTCCATTTAATCTCATGTCCCGCTCTACGCCATCCAGCCACCTGAGTTTGGGCCTGCCACGGGGACTCTGGCCATCGGGTTTGCCTCTCAAAAGACGATACGGTGCTCTTGCGTCTTGCATTCGTTCCACGTGACCAGCCCATCGGAGACGACCAACTTTAACAAACTTTACATCCAGTTCTTGGAACATGTTGCAAAGTTCGTGGTTTTATCTGATCCTCCAGAATTCACCATCCAATACGGCACCGAAGTCTACCAATGTAGAGAGAGCAAAATGAACAGATTATAACCTCTAATTTACACCAAAGGATTCCACCGTTTTTTTCCGTTTGTCGTAATTTCCTGACGACTTTGGTTCAAACCAACGAAAACCAAATAGCGAATAATATAGGTACCTACCTACACTACAGTACCTAGATAGGAAACTTTTATAAGTTTTGTTTTACTGCTATTAAATGTACTTTGTTATAAGAACATAAATAAATAATAAAAATTGACATGCCGTACAGACGGCATGGCATGTCAATAGTATGACAGATTTCTGTATTTTTTTCTCTTTATCGATCTTGAGCCAAATCCATTGACCGATTTCCGGCAACCTTTGAGATGTCTAAAGTCCTTTTGGCAATGGACAGTCCATAACAGCTCGCAGAACCGACAACCACTGGCGAAGAAAGGCCTCGAATGTCGATCACCAATCGAAAAACAAGCAAATTTTTACTAAATATAAAAACCTCCGACGAAGTTCATGATTGTAAAGGTAACAAAACAAACAAACACTAACTATTTTTCACCCTAAACGCATACACCAGTGGCTTGCGTCGCGGGTAAAAATATAAGCTTTTTGACTCATGTCAACTCATGTGCCAATGGGTTTAAGTAGAAAATTTAAATGGTACTGATAATTTACAAAATTAGCATTGCTATTCAACAAGGTGATGCCGCCAGCCTTTTGGATACCCTGCCTGCGGTTGGTGAATTCAACTCTGTTTTTTATAAAAAAAAACAGAAAAAAACCTTCCTTTCCTAGTTTAATATGATGTTAATAGTTAAGTTATTCTTTTCTGTTTTAAAATTAGCTGTATTATTATGTTATACAAATATATCTTTATTCGCAATGTCTGAGTGTTTCTATGTATAATATACATGTATTTACAAAAACGTATATAAGTACTACTTATATACTTTTTTCTAAAGTTATCAGTCATGTAGTTCCCATAATACAAGCTCTGCTTAGTTTAGGGCTAGATGATGATGTGTGAAAAATGCCCAACATTATTTTTTTATAAATGTTACTGGTTTTAAACAAGGCAGTTTATTAAATAGTAAAAGCGACGTATGTATCAATATAACATCTTTATACAACTCCGTACAATATAAATGTGTAAAATAGTCACGTTTAATCCCCTGAAGCAGCGAAGCGTGCATTTGTGTCATCACACGCGCACTAATCGCGCTGTGTGTGCGCACACGCATGTTGTATATAGATAGATAGATAGATAAACTCTTTATTGTGCATAACACCAATTTATAGTACAAACACAGAAACATAATAAAAAGAACCAAAAAAACAAAAGAAATGCTCAATGGATGGTCTTATCACCGACTGTGCTTTCATGGAGTGCTGGATGATGTTTTGCACTCGTAAATCCTATCACTCCATGTACCTCCTATCTAGAAGTTATGTAGTTTTTAATTTGTATTATAGTCTTCTTTATGGACAATATTATACTGCTATTTGTGTTTTGATATCGTGTAATAATTAATGTCTGAAATAAAAATTATTGAATTGAATTGAATTATCGCTGAAAGCAATTTCTTATTATATTGAGTTTATATTCGATTATTTCTTATTTTATTGGGTTTATATTGGATGATACAGCAGAAGCCATAATTAAGTTTATTTGATATTATAAGACAACCTTCCTGTGATTGATAAACTCGGTTTAGCCTCGGTTTAATTTTGCATTGGTGTAAAAAATATTTGGGTCTGTCCTGTGGAATGCTGATCACTTGAAAAACGCAGGTACATGCCAGATGTTTGGACGTACCTCTGACTACCTACTTGATATCCTCAAAGATCTACGCACTGAATAGTAATATAAGAATGTCCTACACGGACATTCTTTTTTACTTACTTTCATGCAATTTTATGATCGTGCAACATGAGGATTGTATGCGCAGGCGCAACACAGCCCAAGGATATAGGTAGTAATGTCAACTTGAAGTTTATGAACAATCACACTTAGCCAGGAAGTTGTCGAATGAAAAACAATAATATAGGAAGTATGTTTATTTATAAAAAAGTCAAAAGTTATACAATATTTAAAAATGAGACATTTCGTAAGGACGTTTTCGGAGGTTTTTTGTTTGATAACCATACACTAGATGGCGTTAGTAAATGTGTACAAATTCTAGAACACGCTAACAATGTGTTTCAGGTTTTGACTAAGTAAATTTTAATACTAAGCAAGTTTATCTATCGTCTGCTTAAATACAACAATCAGCATTATATGAAAACAAGAAGCTAAAAAATCAGTCTTTGATAATTCACTCACATTTTAAAAATGAGTCATAGCATAGGTAGGACCAATTTAGGCTTGACCAATTTATAAGTCTATGCTCCATGTTTTTATAGTCTACTAACTTCTACCCACAGCTTCACCCGTATGGTACCCAGATAAAACGTAGCCTATGTGTTATTCTGATGTATAAGCTATATTACTGTAAAGTTTCGTCAAAATCCGTTCAGTAGTTTTTACGTGAAAGAGTAACAAACATCCATCCTCGCAAACTTTCGCCTTTATAGTATTAGTAGGATGTTTTTTATAGAACTAAATTGGCAAACAAGCATAATGGCCCATCTCTTGGTAATCGGTTACCGTAATCTATGGATGCTTGTTAATTAGTAATACCAGGGTAACACTCGTGCGTTGGCAACCCTGAGATATAACTAGTTGTAAGTCTCATATGACTGTAATTTCACCGGCGCGGATATGCGAGTATTACTGCTTGGCGGGAGAAGTAAGTCTTAGTAATGGGCTGGGTAATACACTGCACCGCCATAAATGAAGTCAGGTCGAAGACGGGACTGCAAGAGCTCATCAACTCAAGCTCTCCGTCATCATTAACTGACAAGAGATCAGAGATACTGGAACACTGCTGTCATCAACACAGAGTCCTTCTCCGTTACTTCAAGGAGTTGGGCTGGTAGGGGTCAGGTTAGAAGGGGGATAATGCATAATGCGGGACGTCAGTGCAGACCTTAGCTCCCCCACTTAGAGTTAGAATAAGAATGGGCTTGTTACCTATCCGACGGAATGCTAGCAGTATGGGCAAGCCAATATAACTTTTAGAGGTGCCTCTGACTTTCCCCTACTCAATGTTCTCACGAATTTAAGTACAGAGTATAAAAAAGATATCCATAAATTCGATTTAATCTGAAATATCTGTTTCATTTTAATACAAGTTTGAAAATCTTACTACTATTAAAAACGCGAAAGTTTGTGAGGATGGATATTTGTTACTCTTTCACGCAAAAACTACTGAACGGATCTTGATGAAACTTTACAGCTTTATACATCAAAATAACACATAGGCTTATTTTTATCCAGGAACCTCGAGGGCGAAACTGTGGACAGAAGCTATTATTAAATTTTCTTATTAAATTCAGCAAAACTATAGCTAGTTTTTTGTTCTGTAAGTTGAGTTAAACTTTATCAGAATATTCACATTATACCTATCTATCATTTAGGTCGGTAATTATTAAATTAGTTAATAAAACAACAATACATGTTTTAAGTTAGGTAACCTTAGGAAATCAGTTTTAACTTTATAATAAAAAATAATATAACTCTTAAATTAATCAGTAACGATACCTACTCTAGGATATGGAAGAGCGGGGCCTTCTTACACAAGTATTGTTTACTTAACAGAAGGTTCCAACCTTAGATATAATGGAACTGTAAATAGTTACAGAAATCAAAACATTTTGGTTTGATTTTTAATTTTTGATTATGAGAATATTTAAAACCGATAACTTCTCAGCATAAAATAATTAATACCATTGTGAAACATGCGTACTACCTTTTCAAAAATATTAGTACAGAATAAAGAAATAAATGCAATCACTTACCTAAATCAAAACCTTCTCACAGTCAAGTTATATACAATTAAGTTATGTCACTTGTCACACGAGCAATCACCACTTCATTCAAATTTTGTTGACTTTCAAGTTGTTTAATTGTACTCGAAAATGCGGCTAAGTTACATTTGAAATTCTTATTTTGAAACCCGAATAACTTAAATTGAATAAGTAGACATTCTTTGCAATTTTATTTTGCAAAGAAGGTCTCGAATCTGGGTGTTTTTTTATGTATAATAAGTATGTATTAACAAAAAAAATGCATATAAGTAGTATATCAGTCATGTAGTTCCCATAATACAAGCTCTGCTTAGTTTGGGGCTAGATGATGCTGTGTGAAAAATGTCCAGTATTTTTTTGTTATTTTTTATTTTATAACTTAGAATTTAAGGTTAAATGGGAAGTTTTAACACGGAGGTTTCTGTTAAATTTATTATAATTATTGAACCGGGTAAATACTGCTGCTAAGTAAGTACGTATTTTAACGTCAATATAAAAAAAACAAGAAAAAAGACTCAGGAAATGTTTGTTCGGCATTCTAAATTGCCTTAGAAAAAACGTAAATTATTTTAATGAAGACCCTCGGAATTAGTCGAAACTTTTAGCGCCTTAATCAATTACCTTCCTGCAAGTTACCGTTTCCATAAAACGTTTGTTAATATTAACTAACTATAAACTTTTTTTAAGGTTCATTTCGTTGTTTACACAATTTACAATGGCTACTTCATATAAATTCATGTCTTTATAAAAATAAAATAAAGACACGTGATTTTACTTTTTTTAGTTATTCGAAATGTGTATATGCTGCTAGATAAACTGTTTAAGTACATAGTCTGTGCTTACTTATAAAGTAGATTATAATGCCAAGTGTTAAATTGTTTTTTTTTTATTACCAAATGTAAAAATTTAAGGCAAAAAATCATTATTAATTACAATGTGATATCGAGTGTCAAATATCTCCGTCAGTTCCTATATTGTATAACAGATTCATAACTGGAGTACAAAAAGTATCGTCTCACAATGCTGTCCCACGGTGGATAAGCGATATATATCTTACGCAAACTACACGTAATTATGCCGGAGTTTTTTTTAAACTTTGGACAATGGCTTTAATGGCGATAATTATAGTTTTGGAATCTAAAAAAATACTATGAAAAATATAAACAAGAGACTTCTCGAAAAGATACCGTATCTAGGTAGGCATACATGTGGCATGTATCCCAGTACACTCGTCATGTATAAGGTGAACGTATTTTTTTATATGAAACGTTCATATGACTGACGTATGAACGTTCGACTGGATCGTTAATGTTGATTTTATAACGTAATCCTTTTATAAATTCGTTCAAATACCTGTAATAAAAACATATTTTTGGTGACCCTACTGGTTATCTAGAAAAAGATCACATTGTCAAAACTAACAAGGTAACTAGATAAGTAGATACTTGTGAAAAATAACACTATTGTTTTGCTTAGGTGAGAGGTACAGAGAGATAAGTTAAAGGTTATGCAAAAGAGGTCAGAGGTCATATTGTCCCGCACTAGAATAAATAAAAATACATACTAGGAGATCTTGTTTTTTACTGAAGCTAAGAAAATCGAACGGCAAAAACGCTCTGTCATAGGTATGAAAATTTCTACAATCCATGACTGTACCTTTTTTAACCTATCTACTCAGCCGGTAACACCAATTAGGTACTTAGTAAAAGCCTCTCCTCTGTTTCGTCAACCATTGTGAAAAAAAGACTAGTTTTCCAGAATAAATTGCGTGTTTGCTGTTAAATTGTATAATATCTTAGTTTAGAATCAGTACTTAGATATAAATTCTTACCCTTAGCAGCCGGTGTCACACTTGCCAAAACTACTCTAGAAACGAACGTTCACACAAAAACCAAAACTGTGCGAGTTTCGAGTTACTAGTTTTCAAGTCGAAAATAAAATAACCCCTCTGAAATTATAAATTGAAAAAGTAACTATACAATTCAAACATAAAACCACTGAGTTTTTAGCAACTGAAATAAATAGTATCTCAAAATTTCAATAAGTTTGCGTATTTAAATCAACTTAGCAACTAAAATGAAACACAACAAGAAGTTAAGTTAAAGTCTTACTTTTTAAATTGTAATTTCAGAGTGAGAGGGTTATAAATGAATACGGCAGAGCACGCAAGATGCGCTCACAACGCGGACGATGACTGACGCCGGCGTAAACGCATCGCGAAGGTAGCTCGGTGGGGCGGGGTGGTTGGCCAACAGGGGAGAGGTGCTGAGGTGGTCCACTTAATTTTAGGAGTAGGTAAGGTAGGTGATGCCTAGAGAAGCTTAAGGGTAATACGGCATGACGCGGGACCTTGATAACTAAAGGTCTGAGTTGACAACTTATGACAGTAGCTTACGGAAACCATGATATGTAAAAGCCAATGCCGGCAGGTACTAAGGCTCATGGTTACCAAGATAATAACGGATGGTTAAATCCTAATCAAAGATTTTTGACACCATATTTTCAAAGAATATCTATCTATATATGTCTATACTAGCTTCTGCCCAAGGCTGGTACCCGGATAAAAAGTAGCCTATGTGTTATTCTGATGTATAAGCGATATTACTGTAAAGTTTCATCAAATCCGTTCAGTAGTTTTTGCGTGAAGGAGTAACAAACATCCATCCTCACAAACTTTCGCGTTTATAATCTTAAGTAGGATAGGATATTAATATTACTGCAAAAGTAGTAATAGTGCGGACAGGCGATGCGACGCGGTGGGTCGGAGGTCGAGAGCAGCCGTGGCACAACTTTGGTTCTAGCATTGGGAACTTTATGGATATTATTTTATTTATTTTTAGTTTCAAGGAAAAGCAACATTTTTCAAAGCATTTTTTTTCTTTATTTTCTAGTTGGTAAATTATTAATTGGAGGATTTTTTTGCCCCCTAACTGCGGGCAAGCCACAGAACAACAATACTCAAGCAGGGCAAACATTCCTTGTGGGAAATAGGGATTTTTAACGAGTTTTTTCAGAATTAGAATTATTTATTACAAAAAAAAATAAGCTTTCAGTTTAAACTTACCTTTGAAATATTGGCATTGTATATAAAAAAAATAATATTGATGATGGGCTGTCATTAAAGATGGCAACATGACAGTAGGTCTCGACATTAGGTCGAGTTTTAGCCTTTTGTTAACCTACCGTTTATCAAAAATTCAATAATATGCATATTTATTTGAATCAAAATCTACTTATGTTTCGAGGTAATGTGAGCCTTTTGAGGACCCTGTCTGAGGTCGGTGACTTGCATTCTGTTTTTTTATGTACTTAGTATAGTGTAGAAAACAGACTTCTTTCCCAAGTTTAATATGATGTTAAGATACGAGTAGTTTATATGATTTTTACTGATTTTAAAGTAGAAGTATTATTCTGTTTTAAAATAAATAATTGATTGTTCCACAAGGGAAAAGAGCCATTCCAAGTTGTTAAGCCTCCCGAGCGATAGCAATGCAGCCTATAGAATCGAGTATGAATGGGTTTTAGTCCCGAGTGGTTATTAAATTTCTTATTGTCGAAAAACGCACAGACGCATACATCCAATTCTCAAATACAAAAAAGATCTGTATTATATTTTATTCTAAGAAATTATTTCAAAAATGGAACATCGATTAGCCCTATCTTTATAATAGGATCACACTAATTTTGTACTCTGTGGATAATATCGACTAATCCTACTAATATTATAAACGTGAAAGTTTGTGAGGATGTTTGTTCCTCTTTCACGCAAAAACTACAGAACGGATATTGATGAAACTTTACAGTAATATAGCTTATACATCAGAATAACACATAGGCTACATTTTATCCGGGTACCACGCGGGCGAAGCCGTGGGCAGAAGCTAGTATTAAAATAAAAGGTACAGTTGGCCAAAAGCGAGCTTAACCCTAATAAAATATGTAGTTTAAAAAAACTAAGAAAATAATGCTTTTATCACGCACTTAAATTTTAAAAAAGAATTCCACTAACCATCTCCTGGCTTCATCATCAGATCAACTCCAAGATACCAAATTATAGTATTGTCATCCGAGTGACATATACATACAAAGTTTTATTTCGATACGGCAGTAGGTTAAAATTGACTTCCGAGATTTATTACATTGTTTGTTAGTTACAAGTGAAGCTAATAAAAGGGCATGTTTGACCACGACTAAGCAGAAATATTTATCAGCTCAAGACCAATGTCCGAAGTTAGATCTGTTCAAATGATGATCGACGGAAGCCTCGCTTCTTGCTAATTGGCATGGGAAATAAAACTATTAAATTCTCCATACATGGCCTTCATACATAAACGCAATGTTTTGGCAAATGAAAGTATATTTCAGTGGGCGTTTCTGTACGCAACATCGCTGGTTTATGAGAATAAAGACGATATGTTTGTCTATACAATCTAATGTACTCACAAGCAATTTGCAGTTCACAAAACTTCACTTTCTAGAAAGTGAATCTGATACCGAAATCCTAGGATGTCGGTATCAGATTGTTGTACTCTGATTCGAGCTTTTAGAAGCCTACAAAATGTATGCTCATATATTGAAACGGGAATTTTAACGAACAGGTGAAGGCTCCGACTAAATTTCGCCTCAGACGTGGCTTGATCAGGGTTCGTTGTCGTGACGCTCTTCCTCCGTGACGCATTGCGAAAAGTTCCCGTTTTACAATATGGATGATGAAATCCACGGCAGTTTTTGGAAGTCTGGTCGCTTTTGGTCTCTGCTTTAGGTCGAACTTATATTGCGGGAAGTCGGTTACAAATGAAACGATTTCGATTCATATTAAACAATAACACAAAATGGCAAAACTACATACGAAGTAGCAAACTAAAAAAAAGACAAAAAAAAAAGTGTTTTGAAAGTCATTTATTGTTTTATAATCTAATGCTCTTTACGTAGGTATAACATGTTTTTTCTTTTAATTCGTCAACTCAGTGCTCATTGTAGTTTTTGCTGGCAAAAACTGTGTGTAAAGGTGGTATTTAATACCTAAGCTTGAACAGTTTATTGTTATGGACATACATTTAATTTGTTAGAATTAAATTTATATAAACTATAAATAATTTTCTCTGAATAAAGACCCTATACGAGGCGCACATAATCTTGTCGATTTTGTAATTGATGTGACTGAAAATGGTCTACTTAACTAAATATGTACATTCAATGTAATCTACAAACATGTAGTAGGTACAATAAAAGGGGAACAAAGTCAAAGTCAAAATTCATTTATTCAATAAAATCACAAGTACCGCTTTGAAACGTCGGTTATTATCTAGGTGCCTGTTCCTGCGCGACCAAGCCAGGAAAGAAAGGCAAGAAAACAATTATTTTTAATGATCCTTTTACAAAACAATAGGTTCTAGTTGGAGCATTTTCAATCCCAAGAGTTTTTGTCATCTGAATAATCAGATATTTTATAGTATGCCTTTTTATAAAGCTTTTGTTTGATTACGTTTTTAAATTTGTTAATTGATAATTTTTGTATATCTCTTGGGAGTTTGTTATAAAAGCGTACACCGTGCCCTTTAAACAATTTACTAACTTTATGGAGTCTACAAGTGGCAACAGCGAATTTATCTTTATTTCTAGTATTAACATTCTGATTATCGCTTTTTTTTTAAACAAATTCAATTTCTAGTATTAACATTGTGATTATCGCTTTTTTTTTAAACAAATTAATATTTTTGTGTTAACCTTTTCTTGATAAAAATAAATGCGTCTGTCATGCGTAGCTATTTCGCAAGCTAACTCATCTACAAGTACTTTGCTTATAAGTAATCAGTGGTCTGGCAAAGTGCTTTCTGTGTCCATCAGCGCATCGGAACCTTGGCGTAATGGAGTGTAACTTTGAATATGTTGTTTTCTGTGAGCTGAGTTGTAATTTATAGATCGATCGTGAGGCTAGATTGTGACTCTTTTTAACGTAGGTACTTCAAAATAGGAGGAGGTTCTCAATTTGTCTGTATTTTAGTAGAGGAAAATAAACGAAAATAGTACCTATAGTGCAGTTTAATCACATGAAATAAATATTTTTTGCAATTACAAACTTTTAGGTAGATCATGTTTACTTCAATTTTTATTAATCTCACAATCTGAAATGGAGCTCGGAGTTTCGATAAGTCATTATTTGTTTTGTGGATTATATTATTATACTTTCAATTCTGTTGACTGTATATAATTATTTCCAATACAACATTGCGCCACAACTAATCTATCTATTCACCTGATCGACATCTTTATACAGTAATGTTGCATATCATTACTTCTCCGAACGTACGTTGATCAGAATCTATTGTGAACTAAGCATTTGTGTGTTCCGTCATGTCACATTGCATTGAATAGGAGAATAATCAAGTGTTGCATGCTAACAAAATGTATTACAAACTGACCTACGACACTATCAAAGTGCATTTAGGTTCAGACCACAGATATTATAAGTAATACTATACCTACTAGGTTCAGACTGTAGGTACAGTCTTGGTCTTTAATCTATGAACTATTCTATTTACAAAAAATAATCAAGTGTTGAATGCTAACAAAATGTTTTACAAACTGACTTATGACACTACCAAAGTGCAGTTAGGTTCAGACCACAGATAATATATGTAATACTATACCTACTAGAATCAGACTGTAAGTACAGTCATGGTCTTTAATCTATGGACAATCCTATTAACAAAACAAGCAAGCACGATCAAGACTGTATTCACCAATATGGACATTATCAGATACATACTCAGTGAATAGATCTTTGGGGTACCAAGTAAGGGGTTAGACTCACGTCCGAAAATTATAAGCATTTGATACTTGCCCGCATTTTGCATGCAGTTAGCATTTGCAAGCCCATCGCTAATTATATTTTAAAATAGGTAGCTTAGCTAATCCGAAAAGATAGGTAAACTATGGGACTTGGCAGTACATTTAGCTAGGTGGCGGATGATAATGTTGCCGTACAGGGGTGAAGTGCAAAAGTAGAACTGACTGGAGTGGCGTTGTCGGGCGGAGGAATACCTATGCCCAGCAGTGGGCTTCTGCCAGGGATATGCTTCCAATGGTTATAAGGCTGCTGATTATGAATTTGATAAACAATGATGCTCAATCGTGTTATTCCCTACGTAGTCTTCGTGTAAAAGAACTACTGAAAGGGGTACTGCTTCGAAAGAGCCTTATGGCTCTACCATAGACTGACCTACTCTTCAATGCGTTCTTAGTTAAATGAAAGATAGGCTCAGCCACAACAACGTAAGATATAAGACGTAGTTGTGGCTTAGCCTATTAAAGATACTCAAGAATTTCATTATTGTTTTATTGACTTGTTAAAACCTGCCCCAGCTATGTTAAACTAGCCCCAAAACCGGGGTTAAAATTAATAGCGGACTTTTTGTAAAACCGGCATATGTTACTTATATTACAGTTTTTTAAATTATTAATCGTAGCTAAATCATGTTGCTTTAACATTGGCTAATAACCATTTTTATACGTTTATACACTTCAAAGAGGTTGTACATGGATCCGATTGGCGCAAGAACGAGGCCGATATCAAAAACGAAGTGAGGCAGTCAGCAGTGAGACGAGACATGCTATTGATGATGAAGATGATGTAATAAAATACGTTACGTAGATGAGTAAAATAATGGCATCAAAAAAACTAATTACAATATAATAGTTTCTACATTTTATAAGTAAGTAAATCAATAAATAGAGAAACGGTTATGAAGCCGTTATCTGCAGCATCAGCAGTCTGCTCCTCATCTAGACGACAAGAAATGTTCGTGATTGCGATGTAGATCTTGGAGAGAGAAATCTCGGATGAGGTAATGTATGTGTACCTAGTTTCAACCATCATCATCATCATCAGCCCACAGCAGTCCACTGCTGGACATAGGCCTCTCCTAATACGCGCCACTGAGCCCGGTGTTCGCCTCTTATCATCCACTTTCTGCCGCCTTTCTTAAGTCATTGCTTCACCTGGCCGGGGGGCGCTCGACACTACGTTTGCCCAGACCCGGTCTCCACTCAAGAACTCGTTTACCCCAACGGTTGTCGGTTCTTCAACAGATTCTAAAAAAAGGAGACTCCAAAAATAAAAAAATAAGTAGTTTGTAAATATTTACTCGTGATTAATGTTTAAATTACAATTTCTTTTGTAGGCTTTAAAACTATTATTGATTACTTTTTAGATTAGAGCCAAGAGTTTTTTTAAAGTAAACGGCTTTAAAAATCTTTCTTAAAATAATATAGTTTATGAAATAACTTCTATTTCAAACGAAAGTATTTTTCCAAAAACTATCGTGAACTTGACTATTCATATTGTAAAAACGGGAATTTTCGATTCCGAACGAACGGGAAGGAGAAAGTCGCAACCACTCACCCTGATGAAGACTCTCGGAATGAGTCGAAACTTAGTCGGTGCCTTCACCGATAGTGCAGTACGTGAAAATTCCCGTTTTTACAATATGGAAAGTATTTTTTTCCACTTCGAAAAGAGAATGCGTGTTCAGAGGTTAAATATATAGTTTTTTGCAATAGCTTTTGTATGCTTTCAATAAATGTTGAAAACTCGTAAATCCCGTGGCTTTATCATACCTCCTACCTAGAATGTAGTTTTAGATAATGTAATAGTCTTCTTTAATATGGACTATTTTATACTTTTATTTGTGTTTAATATCGTGTAATCATAATGTCTGGAATAAAATTATTGAATTGAATTCAATAAAAAATGATGGAATGTAAAACATTGCATTAAAACTTAAATTAAAATGCAGTATTTGCAATCTTGCAAACACTGTAAGATTTACGAGTAGAGCTTTTTAATGATGTAGTAAGTAATTTTACTTCTTTGTTAGCCTACTGAGGATTTTCTATGAAAAGGCTTTGAAATCGATCATATTTCACCCCTTTCAAAGCTTCTAATGCAAAAAGGTCAAGAAATCAAGCTAGTATAGGCTTTTCTCATCAGAGGATGATGTCGTAAGATACAGTGAATATACCTACATATACCTAACCTTAGGTGGAAACGACTGTAATCCCCATGATGAACATCCTCAGATCAATACTCAGTAAAAAGATTCCAAGGTAGTCAGAGGAAATTCCAAGCGTTATGGTACCCATAGATTTCGATGAGTTGTTAGTATTCTACATTGCAGATTCCAATCCCACCGCCACTTAGATATTGGAACACTAAAGCCTGAATTCATAGTCGGGGGTTAAACTGTCCCCCAAAATCCATCATTCGGTATTCCCCTTACGGCTGGGTGCGCTTATATTTTCACATAGCGCCTGAATAGTCCCCCAGGGGGGACCTTATTTGACTATGAATTCGGGCCTAAGGGCCTGCGGGGCGATCACACTAATTTCCCATGGCTGGTATCATCGGATGGGATGAATCGTATCACGTTAATTTGTAAGCTGGATGAGCCATAAATGGACAATGCGAATGAACAAAATTGGTTTCATATTAGACGTTTCCGTTTTTTGGATGGATGGGCCATTAAAATAAGGAACTAGTGACAAAATTGATTGCCGTTAGTGTGATCGCCCGCTGGTCTGTCGCGGTAGTGTTATTGGTTATCAATATTAAATTGGAATACGTCAAATCACCATTTGTCTTCGATTTTGCTGAAGTTTCGCTCTAGTAAAATTGGCAGGTAACCTTAACATTATTGATTTACACAACAACCTACTTTCTCATCAAGTCATTTATTTTCCCACGTCTGGATAGTGGGATCCGTGCATGCTGAAGCTAGCAAGTAGCATAGTGGGTAAATGGGTTACAATTTTGACACACCAACGCTGGTGACATCTTTATGATACGACCGATCACGCAAGCTAAAAATAGATATTTCATATGCAATACACAATTTTGACTATTTACTTTATTATGCTGTAAACCATAGATTAAAGAGTTCTATAAGTTTTACACAACGGTTGTACGTGTGTCTCAATAGTTCAAGGGCGGTCGGACTGTTTATTAGTTATGGGCAATCACACTGACGATGACGAGCCGTCGTCTGTCCATCATTTTTGCAACTTTTAACGCGTGGGCACGTTATTTATCTGGAACTAATAGGGACACAGAATGTAACTGACAGTAGATAGTGTAGGTAGGTACTAATTAGAAGTATATTGCTAATACCAGGATCGTAGGAAAGTGCGAAATATTTTGGCAGACGAACGAGCGAATATAAGGACGCTTAAGAATTTAAGGGTGTAATTGATCGCTTACAGCCGAGAATAACATAAAAATTTTCATCGTGACGGTTAAAAGAGTTTTAAAAAATATTTTTATCTAGCAGTTATTTGCTAAAAAGGAAATATGCTCCCTGTTCCTCGTCTTACTTTTTTTACAACCGTTTTGTGGCCTATTCCATTTTTAAATAGAAATAAGGATTTGTCATGGAGATTGCATTTCATAGTATTCAAGGCGAGCGTGAATGGGATAGTTGGAAGGCCTCGGCGAACGTACTCTGAACAAATTGGAGACATTCTAGAAAAAGGCCAGGTCAGAAGTACACTAAACCGCCGAGCTTGTATGAAGAATGTGATGAGGATGAATGAAGCGAAAGAGGTATGCCAGGATCGTAGCAAGTGGAAATCCTTGGTCTCTGCCTACCCCTTCGGGAAACAGGCGTGACTATATATATTGCATTTCATTGTATGTTTCATGTTATGTGGGCCTCGTTCTATTTTATACGGAGCATTTACGGAGCAGTTTTCGAGTTGATTATGTCATTTATAGAAATAAATACCTAGGTAGGTACTTAGTTGCTGTACTAGAAAAAAAAAACAGATGGATACGATACCGGGACGAAATACACTGCTGGTCACAGGGCTCTCCCTGGGAATGCCCTAAGAGCCATCCGCAGACTTTCTGCAATGGCTACGATCACACCAGCTAATTGCCGCCATTTTGTTAGTGTAACTAAGAAGTTACACTAACAAAATGGCGGCCTGCCCTTTATTTAAACTAATCTTTCGCTTATAAAATTACAATAATATATTATTAGAACTATTAAACTGAAAAAAAACAAAGTAGGTAGATTTTTTGTAGACGATCTAACTAATAACACTCAATAAGCTTTGTCAATTATGATTGTGAAGTCATTGAGTTTTCAACCAAATTAAATAAATTTTCATAAAAGTATTTAATTATTTAGTAATTTTTACTTCGAAATTATTATTTTAACTTGTGGTTTCCGTCAATGTCACTAGATTAGATGCTACTGCGCGCTCGCACAATAACAGTTATTATAAAAACAATATTAACATTGCGTTATTGTGTCCTTGCTGTTGGAAACCTAGATTCGTGACAATTTTGATCACATTTTCTTATAATTTAAATATAATTAAACGACGTGCCTAGAAAAATAACGGAAATTCGTCTCTGCCACGTTGGAAATACAGAAGCTTTTCCGACTGAAACAGGACAAAGATTTGCAAGATTTCTAGTGCGTACGAAAAAGCTTAGCATTGTTTTATTTAATAATTTTGATAGTTATAAAGATGCAATTTCCGTAGCTAGTTCCAGAGACGATGAATTCATGCTTTTGTAGAGTCGCTGGAACAGCGTAAACGTGAATATCGCAACGATGGGGAAAGAAAACCTTAGCGCAATGCAGCGGCTTTGAGGAATTTATATTATGGGATTTAATGCATTCTGGCATTGTGATACGATAATGACCTTAGGTTAGGTAGATACCAAAATCAGGGGGGTTAGACAAATACCTCACGCTTACTTTTCCTTTCACGTTAACGCAATTTTTTTAAGGTAAAACTTGGCAGCTGTCACGTGACTTTTCCGCAGTTAATGTCATTTCCATACAAATTAATCTTTCCGCAGGCGTTAATGACAACAGAAAGTGGTATTTGTCTAGCCCCCCAGGCCTGTAAACTTTATAATACAGAATTCATAATACAGTGGTACAAATAGAGCTCCAAAAAGTATAAGCAGAATCGGTTTTGCAGGACAACGAGATTAAGTAGTATTTTCTTTTGACTAATAGGTTTGAAACTTACTTATTATTAAAAAGTCTTTATTATTAAAGTTAGGACTTTATTATTAAAGTATTAAGAGACTTAAATAATATTAATAGTCATATTGTAAAAACAGGATTTTCACGTACCGTACTATCGCTGAAGGCACCGACTCGCGTCGTGCACTACGCGACGCGGATGGAGAACGTCGCGATCACTCACTCGGATGAAGGCTCTCGGAATGAGTCGAAACTTAGTCGGTGCCTTCGCCGATAGTACGGTACGTGAAAATTCCCGTTTTTACAATATGAATAGTTAAGTTCACGATAGTTTTTGGAATCAAATTATTAATAGTATTATTTTCTAAAATTATGTGTAATATCGAAACCAAAAATTATAAACGGAATTGGCTTGCCTTATTAACAACTAACCAATGTTAAAAAATGGTGAGATAAATGAAATCTGAAATGTAAGAGCTTTTTGAAGAGTTTTAAAACAAAAGTTCGGCATCTTGTTTCACATAACACACATTGTCATTATTGCATACTAATATATATAATATATAAACAGACACATACATACTGACCCCAAACTATGATTCCCTGTGTCGTGGGTATCAGAAACTACGAGTATCATGGTACCACCACACTCAGAACTGGAACAAATATCTGCAGAATTTGTAATATAAAGATTTGTCCCACAGCGGGAATCGAACCTCTTGCGCCGCAGCTGGTTACTCACCCGCCGTGCCACTGAGGTCGTAATACTCGCTGACACGTTCGCGTGTTCAAATAGATTAATGCGAATTGTACGTAAATAAGAAAGAATGATCTCGTTTCGACAGCAGAAAAAGGTGTTTGATATAATTTTAGCATCATTTGAGATGTGGGAACCTTGTAGTGACAGAAATAGTGACGTGCGATCATTTATCGATGAAGGCGCGACTCTACCGCAACTCTACAGGATATAAATTCCAATATTTTTTTATTAGGGATAGTTTCGAAGTTCATTATCTGTTAGAAAAAAGCTACTGTCACAATGATCAAACGATACCAAAATACATTTTGAAGAACATCCCTGAACCATAAATTCAAAGACTTCCTTGTTATCTGTATATGCTCCTATCAGCTGACTGCGGGTCTCATTTTTCCCACCATAGGGGCTTTTTTTACCAAAGCTCACAAACAACGGCTATTTTGAGGGCCGGTTGCTCGTTGAAGGTGAAACTG
This sequence comes from Perizoma flavofasciatum, assembly GCA_958496245.1. Classification (NCBI taxonomy): domain Eukaryota; kingdom Metazoa; phylum Arthropoda; class Insecta; order Lepidoptera; family Geometridae; genus Perizoma; species Perizoma flavofasciatum. Next base: position 10,524,304 of record OY292439.1, on the reverse strand, counting down.
AAAGGCCGAGGGTGCGTACAGATCATCGGATAATCAGATATCGTTCAGAAAGCTGGAGCGTTTGTTCAGATGAATTCGATTGATATTCACGGTGTAACCAGTATGTTGGTCGGACTTCATCCGAAGATATATTGAAAGTACCCCAGGGTGACCTCTTAATAAAATCCTCATACAAAATTACAAAAATATTATATGGAAAGAGTTCTAATATGTCGATAATGTCCCATCCCTAGCGCTGAAGGCTTCGCAGCGGGTGACACGGATCGCGCATGCGCGTAATCATTATTATTATGACATTTGTGACGCAAGCCAACGCCATCTTGCGGAAAGCTGTGGTTTAGTGTTTTTATATCGATTGGGATGCGATCTACTGTTCATAAAATAATCTCGGAGTATGTATGTACCGACATTATGCAGATTTTTTTGTTATCCTTGAGTCTTACGACTAGATAGTAGATGAGTTGCCTTGGGCGAATCATCCTTTATGGAAAATGGAGTTGATTAAACCCAACTTCAATGTTTTTTTTTTTGGCTGAGCGTAGTCTTCATATGAGATACCTATCTACATATAGATACCATAATATATCTACCTAACATGTGAACGCAACACCTATATATACGACAACCTCTGTGGTGCAGTGGGTGAAGGTCCGCCTGGGACGCAGAAGGTTGCGAGTTCAATTCCCGCCACGGGACAAATGTTTGTATCTGCAAATATTTGTCTCAGGTCTGGGTGTTTTCTATGTATATTATGTATGTATTTACAAAAAAAATATGTATATAAGTAGTTAATCAGTCATGTAGTTCCCATAATACAAGCTCTGCTTAGTTTGGGGCTGGATGATGCTGTGTGAAAATGTCCAGCATTTTTTTATTTTTTATTTTTATATATTAAGTAGAAACTGTTTTGTCGAATGTCTCATCGTATCACGTAGTGTACGTGGTGTAATAGGTTAGGGGCTCATAATCATGGGCGCCTGTAGGGAGAGTGCATGGGGAGTGCACTAACACATACAATAAAAAACAAAGAACAAGATTACGGCATCAAAAGTTTATAAAATAAAACTTAAGGCGTCTTATTCAACACTCAGATTTTTAGAGCTATGAACATTATTTATTTGCAAAAATATAGGTACATTAGTATTATTACATAGGTATAGTCAGCTTCTCTATATTCGACATTTTGGTCGTGCAATTACGTATATTACATATACGTAGGTAGATAGCTACTAGTTACAATATAAATAAGCTTTCCCGAAATGAATGAATGTGCAGATGCAGACGCACCTCCCTGAAAACAATCCTGCTTACGCACATACTCATATTAGCTAGTCGATTAAACTAGGTACTTAGATAAGTAGGTAGGTTGGTTATCAACTTATTGGGGTTGTGAATGAGGCCTTACCTGTAAAACAATGCGATATGGAATCATTGTATAATAGGTAGTAATCATCTATCGGCTTAGATTATAACGATCAATTATTATTAGTCGCCACACCGTTCTTTATTACCTATCTATATGCAGTGAAAGGTATCTATAGTAAATATAAGCTCTTTCACACTTGTCTGCTCTAGGTACCTACATCCTACCTACTTGGATGGCGCAGTTTAGAAAGGTACCCTATCCAATGGAGCGATAACATCGCAACGGTTGCTGGAAGTCGGTGGATGGATGGTGGTAATACCGTTTGTCATGGCACTCTTTGGGGGAGGCCTTTGTTCAGTAGTGGACTTCTATAGGGAGATGATGATAATGATGACGACACATAACAAAATCACGTTAAAACGACATATACAGTAAGTGTGGCGCAGTGGGCGAAGGCCCGCCTGGGACGCAGAAGGTGCGAGATTGATTCCCACCGCGGGAAAGATGTTTGTATGATATTTATCTTGGGTCTGGGTGTTTTCTATGTAGGTATAATATAAATAATATTAATAATAATACTGGACATTTATGTATGTATTTACAATAAAAATGTTGTAGTAAATCAGTCATGTAGTTCCTTAAATACAAGCTGGTGCTTACTTTGGGGCTAGATGATGCTGTGTGATAATTTCCAGCATTATTTATTTTAGTCATATATATATGTTTGTACCTACAAAACATTCAAATTGACCCAACAAGTCTCTCTCTCCATCGCGTCTACCTACCTAGGTACCAAGTTTCAATTTATTTAGTTAATCTTCTAGAATCAATTTTAAGTTTTTTCTTTAAGCAATTTTCTTTTTAAACCGACTTAAAAAAGGAGGTGTATTTTTTTATTTGACCTTATAAGAATATAAGGATATTCTTTAAGATTGGTCCCGTTTTTATCAAGATCCAGTTCTGATGATGGGATCCATGAGCAATTGAGGGAACTCTTGAGTAAGTTCCCTCGGTGAAAACATGTCAGACAAAATTCCATATTGAATTTTTATCAATTTCCCGTTATTTTAACTCTGTTTTTTGACATTTAATGTTTTATAATTAATTAATGTCTTTTCTAGTTTTTTTAGAATTTATTTCTTCCAATCTTATAGCAGAATGTTGTTGGTATTGGTAGCAAAATATACTTGGCAGGTACCTACTTAGTATTAGTGTTCCAGTAAGCGGCGATAGAATACATTTATTGCTTTCACATGGTAGGTAGATACATAGATGATGTATATAAGTAGGTATCTCACATGAACCTTGTCCAAGGATATAGTAACAGATATTTTGCGTAACAGAGGTTTTGCGTAAACGAACTAGTTAAAAATATTTACAGTAAAATAAAGTTAAGTCTCTCAAATGAACTTTGTATTTGGGTATAGCAACAAGGCGGCCGTCCGTGATTTTATTTTCATAGTTACAAGACGCGAGCATACCTATGTTAAATATAATGTCCAGGCATGTCAGAGACACGTCCATTTTATGTATTTGAGGATCTGTGATTTGTTTTGTTTCGATACCGCTACTTACGACAGCGCCTTGACAAATCCAATCAGCAATGTATTATCACCTACGCAGCCAACCGTTGCCTAACTTTTAACCAGCACCACACAAAGGAGAGTAATGATCCACAGTCGAATAGAGCCAATCTATTGTTGTTTGCACCCAATTTCACTTGGCTCGTGTGTGGGTGGTCAGTACCTAATTGGAACAGATTCGATTTATCTTTGAATCTATATGAATGTCTGTCAAAGGTTGTAGATTCAAGAAAACTTTTATAAAACTCTGGTTGCACAGGCTGGTACTAGGCATGTATACCTACTAAACAGAAAGTGTCTCATTACGAAAGGTGGTTTAAATCGGTGGTTTATCTTTTAGACCTTTGATTCCTGATTTTCAAGACAAATTGTTGTGCAAAGGAAACAAGGCTTAAAATTGAATGCTATAATATAATAGCCGACAGTCTATGTGACATTTCAAAAAGAGGTTTGACTACAAATAACTGCTAAAAGATAAACCAGGCGGTCACCTAGTTTATTTCTATCATAACTCAACCTCTCTTTGAGGACCTACTTTTTTTCGTAGCCAATCAAAATTATGTTTTTCTTTTTAATTTTGGTTTAGAAGTGTTTTTTAAATTAAACGGTCATCCCGCGGTTTTATTTTATTTTTAAATTGTCGACCGTAGTGGCTTTGCAATAATACTTTTTTTTCGATAAGGTATATTTAAACCATGGTTTAGTGGATCTGACAGAACTTGAGTTTACTCGAGTTTAGACCACGTTTTGAAATGAGACCGAAAGGGACTTATTCTGTCCATAAAAGTAAACAAACCTATTCGAAAACTAGTTGACATTTCATATTACTCTGGGAAAATAATTTGTAGTTACTCTAGTTAACAGCTTACTGACCGTTGTTGACCGACCGACTGAATATATGTAGGTACTCCAGCTATATGAGACACTTGCTGGTAGTGCTCAAGACGACCTCTCGCTTAGTGTCTAAGTAGGTATTTTATTTGCGTGTGTTGATTAACATAGTTCAATAAGTTGTTTTTGTATACTAACAAATTATGGATCATTGGTCTGAAATCAACATTATTATTATTATTCCTCTTTCTTTATTTTTTTATCTCAGGCTTATACCTGGAGCCTTTATAGGCATTAGTGGAGCCGAAGCTAACACTAAGAGGCCTTTTTGTACAATACAATATATAAAAATATTTACGTGGATGGTGAATGATGAAACTATTGGATATATTGAGTGATAATCTGGACTATTGCAGGAGTAAATGCTTAAGGAATGGTTGCTGGGCTATGTAGAAAGAAACAGCACCTGCAATTCTGACTCAAATTCAAATCAAATCATAGGCAGGTGATGATTTGCCGTCCACTAAACGGGCCCCATAAGTGCCGCCAACGATATGCAGCGTAGAGGCAACGTTGGTGTGAACGGCTAAAGGGTGTGGAGATGTGTGCTGCAGTTTCACTAAACGCTACTCCCGGCTTTATGCCTTTAACACTTCCACCCTTGGAGCATAGGTACCGCTCTTGGGCCTATACCTCCGACCGGCCGGCTAAGGCAAGCCGAGGGTCAGGGGTCTCTGTCGACCCCAGGGAATAATGGGGCTCCGCGGTGTCGCCACGCACCGAACGCTCGCCACAAGCGCGCCCTGCGGGATTATTATTATTATATTAGTTAGATTTTTTTGGACCTTAATTGTGCCAGATTTGGCACAAAATATACGTTATACTTATAATATAAAAAAGTCAGTAAAAATCTTGCCATCTCTTTCTTGCTTACAGTACGCAAGAAAGAGATAGCTACAATTTTAGTACCGTGTGCTGCTGTCAAATCAGTTTACGTGCCGCTTTTCTTCGTGTTAGTCAGCATGTTTTGATATCACGACTAAATTTGTATGGAAAACTTAAATCTGACTAATTTGACAGCACTAAAATTGTAGCTATATCTTTCTTGCTTGCACTATTAGTAAAAGAGAGCGACAGCTTAAATTTAGTTTACCCAGTGTACTACAGAATCGAGGCCAGTATCTACTTATAATGTGGGGAACGATACTGACATAATAGGTAATAAGATTCACGCGGTAAACGTGTCTATCCCGAAAATGCTGGCGAAATTGTACGGAATCTTTTCCGTACAATTTCTGCGTGGTGTGACATCCAGAAGCAGGCTGAGATGCAAGAGTTGTAGGTTCGATTTCCACTGCAAGACAAATGTTTTTTATGCTCAGCAGATAATACAGTTGCTCCATACCTGATAACAGCTGACTCGGAGTTTCTTATACCACCTAATACTCACGACACAATGAATCCTAGTGTGGGGTCAGGACAGTTGACTGTTGCATTTTAGGGGACCTTTCAGGCTCGTGGGTGGTCGGAGTGAGGGCTCTGACTATCCTCAAGCGGGCCTTGGGAGGGCAGCGGTACATCGTGCATGTGCCGCCGGTAGCACCGCGAGGGTGCTGGGGGTGGTTTTTCAACTGCCCCCTGGACGTGCGAAGGGCGTTATGCGAGAGGGGCACCGGTGCGTTCCTTTGGAGATCCCGGAGCCCATTGACATGCATCGAAGCCGGCCACCGGGAGGTTTTAGTGAGTCTATGAGTCTGTGGACCTCACATAACCCTATCACACCCTCAATGTGATAGGGTATCTGTCAGCAGATATCCCTCTCGTCACAAAAAAAAGGACTTGCATTTTTATAAAACATAACAAATCATAGGTAGGTAGGTAGGAACATTTAGTATAGTGATTTTGCTCATCATATTTTTTGTCTACGTTTATAACTAAAGCTAGGTACGGTCAGGTAGGTATTCAATTACCTAGGTATTGTTAAGCACCGTGTTTATCAATCACTTGCTCCTAAACATCGGTTGTAACAATTAATTCCTCCATTGTACTTAACTTCATTAGGATCAGTCATCAAACGATATTGTCCGCTCAGTTGCATAACATAAGGTACTTATCGTTCCTCCATAAGTCCTCCTAACGTATAAAGAACTTTAAGCCGTTGTGATACGAGTGGGATTGAAGATACATGGGTGTGTGGTAAATTGGTTTTACAAGACAAATTATAGATGTTTTGTCTAACTCTCGATCGGCATTCGAGAGATGAGAAACAGTATTTTCCCACGGACAGTATTTTGTCTTTTTAGTCGATTGGTTTGATAGATTATATACCTCTATCGATGACATGCACTTCATGGCACGGCGGATTCGACTAAATTGGAGAAGGTAGTCTTATCCTATGTATAAAATCACTTGGAAAGTAAAGAAAGGAAGAAAATCTATTTATTTTTCCCCATTAAACAAAATAATAATATAACAAAAAATTTACTTAACATTAAACAAAGCAAAACGAAAAACAGTCAAACTAAGTACCTAATTTTGTTGCGTGGGATCAAATAGGTCCCCGTCTCAGCGTTATGAATAACTAGTTTGTTTACGCAAAACCTCGGCCTGCCTACCTATCTGTTGCTATACACTTAGACAGGGTTCATGTGAGATACCTACCTATAAACACTATCTATGTACCTACCATGTGAAAGCAATGTATTGAGTATTATGATGCACCAAAACCAGGTAGGTCAGGTGCAGCTGGTTTTCACACGGAGCCTTCATGATGCCAAAGATCGGTTACCAAACAACTGGGTGCTATATTATAACATGAAATAATAAAACCTAACTAACTTTATAACCCAGAACCACTGATGCCAATTTAGCTACTTTATAGCTAGGTTTAGCTATATTTTTATAGCTAGGTTTAGCTATATTTTATAGCTAGGTTTAGCTATATTTTTATAGCTAGGTTTATCTATATTTTTATAGATAGGTTTAGCTATATTTTTATAGCTAGGTTTTACTATATTTTTATAGCTAGGTTTAGCTATATTTTTTTAGCTAGGTTTATCTATATTTTTATAGATAGGTTTAGCTATATTTTTTAGCTAGGTTTAGCTATATTTTTTTAGCTAGGTTTATCTATATTTTTATAGCTAGGTTTAGCTATATTTTGGTGTCAGACAGCTACAATTTAATGAAACATGTAGCTAAATTTCTATCCGCTGGCAACAGCTAGTATATAATATAAATGGTTGCTGTCTGGTCATGATTTAATAGTATAGTGAATTTAAAGGCCCTATTGGATATTTAAAAGCTTTGCCTTTTTCAATCCCAGTAAATTACTTTATTACTTTAAATACATTATTCAATCGGGAATGGTAGGAATGTCAATAAAACATCACTTTTTCTTCAAAAATTGTATATTGGACTAGATTTTCACATAATTATACTAACAATGCTTAAAACAATAACAGCTCTATATCTAAGAATATTTTATTCCAAAAACTATCGTGAACATTGTAAATTGTGTGTATCTATTCATATTATAAAAACGGGAATTTTCACGTACTGCGTTATCTTCATCAGACTCTCGGAATGAGTCGAAACTTAGTCGGTGCCTTTACCGACAATGCAGTACGTATCTAAGACTATTTTGACACATCGTTTTGACACATATAACATTTAGTACATAATGAATACTCAGTTAGATACTTGGCTAACTAACTAACTAGTAACTAACATTAACAAGTAGAACATAATTCAACTAGTGTTAAAACTTTATTTTAAAATGAAAATAAGCTAATTACTGCTACATTTTATTTATATAATATATAAAAAATATAGCAGTATTAAAAAATATATAATTCTATGTATTACACATTATACCACATTCGGCATTAAAACTAGTCTATTATTAGGCTATTGAATTCATTTTTATAATTCAATAGCCTAATGAGCTATTCAAACTCCCGCCCTCCCCACATGCGTGTTCTTATACCACCTAATACTCACGACACAATGAATCCTAGTGTGGGGTCAGGACAGTTGACTGTTGCATTTTAGGGGACCTTTCAGGCTCGTGGGTGGTCGGAGTGAGGGCTCTGACTATCCTCAAGCGGGCCTTGGGAGGGCAGCGGTACATCGTGCATGTGCCGCCGGTAGCACCGCGAGGGTGCTGGGGGTGGTTTTTCAACTGCCCCCTGGACGTGCGAAGGGCGTTATGCGAGAGGGGCACCGGTGCGTTCCTTTGGAGATCCCGGAGCCCATTGACATGCATCGAAGCCGGCCACCGGGAGGTTTTAGTGAGTCTATGAGTCTGTGGACCTCACATAACCCTATCACACCCTCAATGTGATAGGGTATCTGTCAGCAGATATCCCTCTCGTCACAAAAAAAAGGACTTGCATTTTTATAAAACATAACAAATCATAGGTAGGTAGGTAGGAACATTTAGTATAGTAGTGATTTTGCTCATCATATTTTTTGTCTACGTTTATAACTAAAGCTAGGTACGGTCAGGTAGGTATTCAATTACCTAGGTATTGTTAAGCACCGTGTTTATCAATCACTTGCTCCTAAACATCGGTTGTAACAATTAATTCCTCCATTGTACTTAACTTCATTAGGATCAGTCATCAAACGATATTGTCCGCTCAGTTGCATAACATAAGGTACTTATCGTTCCTCCATAAGTCCTCCTAACGTATAAAGAACTTTAAGCCGTTGTGATACGAGTGGGATTGAAGATACATGGGTGTGTGGTAAATTGGTTTTACAAGACAAATTATAGATGTTTTGTCTAACTCTCGATCGGCATTCGAGAGATGAGAAACAGTATTTTCCCACGGACAGTATTTTGTCTTTTTAGTCGATTGGTTTGATAGATTATATACCTCTATCGATGACATGCACTTCATGGCACGGCGGATTCGACTAAATTGGAGAAGGTAGTCTTATCCTATGTATAAAATCACTTGGAAAGTAAAGAAAGGAAGAAAATCTATTTATTTTTCCCCATTAAACAAAATAATAATATAACAAAAAATTTACTTAACATTAAACAAAGCAAAACGAAAAACAGTCAAACTAAGTACCTAATTTTGTTGCGTGGGATCAAATAGGTCCCCGTCTCAGCGTTATGAATAACTAGTTTGTTTACGCAAAACCTCGGCCTGCCTACCTATCTGTTGCTATACACTTAGACAGGGTTCATGTGAGATACCTACCTATAAACACTATCTATGTACCTACCATGTGAAAGCAATGTATTGAGTATTATGATGCACCAAAACCAGGTAGGTCAGGTGCAGCTGGTTTTCACACGGAGCCTTCATGATGCCAAAGATCGGTTACCAAACAACTGGGTGCTATATTATAACATGAAATAATAAAACCTAACTAACTTTATAACCCAGAACCACTGATGCCAATTTAGCTACTTTATAGCTAGGTTTAGCTATATTTTTATAGCTAGGTTTAGCTATATTTTATAGCTAGGTTTAGCTATATTTTTATAGCTAGGTTTATCTATATTTTTATAGATAGGTTTAGCTATATTTTTATAGCTAGGTTTTACTATATTTTTATAGCTAGGTTTAGCTATATTTTTTTAGCTAGGTTTATCTATATTTTTATAGATAGGTTTAGCTATATTTTTTAGCTAGGTTTAGCTATATTTTTTTAGCTAGGTTTATCTATATTTTTATAGCTAGGTTTAGCTATATTTTGGTGTCAGACAGCTACAATTTAATGAAACATGTAGCTAAATTTCTATCCGCTGGCAACAGCTAGTATATAATATAAATGGTTGCTGTCTGGTCATGATTTAATAGTATAGTGAATTTAAAGGCCCTATTGGATATTTAAAAGCTTTGCCTTTTTCAATCCCAGTAAATTACTTTATTACTTTAAATACATTATTCAATCGGGAATGGTAGGAATGTCAATAAAACATCACTTTTTCTTCAAAAATTGTATATTGGACTAGATTTTCACATAATTATACTAACAATGCTTAAAACAATAACAGCTCTATATCTAAGAATATTTTATTCCAAAAACTATCGTGAACATTGTAAATTGTGTGTATCTATTCATATTATAAAAACGGGAATTTTCACGTACTGCGTTATCTTCATCAGACTCTCGGAATGAGTCGAAACTTAGTCGGTGCCTTTACCGACAATGCAGTACGTATCTAAGACTATTTTGACACATCGTTTTGACACATATAACATTTAGTACATAATGAATACTCAGTTAGATACTTGGCTAACTAACTAACTAGTAACTAACATTAACAAGTAGAACATAATTCAACTAGTGTTAAAACTTTATTTTAAAATGAAAATAAGCTAATTACTGCTACATTTTATTTATATAATATATAAAAAATATAGCAGTATTAAAAAATATATAATTCTATGTATTACACATTATACCACATTCGGCATTAAAACTAGTCTATTATTAGGCTATTGAATTCATTTTTATAATTCAATAGCCTAATGAGCTATTCAAACTCCCGCGTAGTTTTTTCGTAGTTTGAGGAGTATTAGATTAGGATGGTATGGGCATGTCATGAGGAGGGAAGAAAATCACATTACGAGAAGAGTGTTAAATATGAATGCGGATGGAAATAAAAGCAGGGGTAGGCCAAAGAAAAGATGGATGGATTGTGTGAAGAAAACATGATTGACACAAAAAAGGAGTGAGTACTGAGATGACGGCTGCTAGAGGAGAGTGGAAGAAGAAAACATGTTCCGACCCCACGTAAAGTGGAATAACGACAAGAAGATGATGAGTTTTTTCGGAGCTTTAAAAAGCATTCGTTCGAACATTATATGTACGTTTCCCTGTGTTGAATTTTGGCGATTTCCGTTTGTAGTTTAAAATAGAACATGGACCGAAACAAAACTCCCGACGCAAAGCAGATAAGTCTTAAGGCCTATTAAAAACGTTAAAATTAACGCGTGTTAAAACATGCATTTGCACGATTGTTTTTTTTATTAAATATCTGCACGTATGCATGCAGACTGGATACATTAAAAAGCATAGCTTTAAGACCTGGGTGTCTAGACAAATACCTCAAGCTTACTTTTCATTTCACGCTAACGCAAACTTGTCAAGGTGGAACTTGGCATCTGTCACGTGACATTTCCACAGCTAATGTCATTCCCATACAATTCAATCTTTCCGCGGGCGTTAACGCCAACAGAAAGTGGTATTTGTCTAGGTCCCCCTGTTATATAATTCTATTATCTATGTATTCTAGCTAATAAACTATTGAATCTTGAACTGAACAAGCGCTCGTGCGATCGATGCCTAAGCCAGGAGTTCCCGAAATTCTACTGCTTAGAGAATTCAGTTTGAAAAAACTCGACGAACAAAGTCGCGGACGTTTACTGATGTTTCTATATGAAGTAGAAGGAATGCGGCTGCAGTTCCAGCTGCGCCATCTTCGCGAGCAGCCGGTGCAAGCGACGCTGCTGCCGGGCGTCCGCGCCGCTCGTGCCGCTCGTGCCGGCGGTGCCGCTCGCGCCGGCGGTGCCGCTCGCGCCGGCGGTGCCGCTCGCGCCGGCGGTGCAAGCGGCACCGCCCGCGCTCGCCGGCTCGGGCTTCACCTCGCGACACGCGCCGAGCCGCTCCGACACGTGTCTCGGCATCTGTTACACACAATCATCATTATATTCATTCAAAGGAATCATTTAAAAAGTCGGTACGGGAGCACGGAAGATGAACTATTAATTACTTTTTCTCTTCAACTTCCCCCCTCTCTGATGCCACTATCAATTAATATTTAAGTGTTTTATTTGTTTAAGTTTATTTTCAATATTTTATATATTATTATTAAGTATATTAAATATATTATTCTTATACGTATCTTATAATATATATATATATTGTAGTGTATGTACATTTTACTAGACACGCCACACCATTTTTTTGCACGCCCAGGATGTGTGGTAGATAATGCTTTAGCATTAAGTCCTCCTAGCACTACATTGTTTGTGCGAAAGTATTAAATAAATAAAGAAATAAATAAATTAATATATTGATATTTTAAGACGATACTTTTGACATTATTTTTTGGCATCATATTCAATAACTACACGTTTTACGAGCAGAGTAACGGATAGATTGATGTTTACACAATGATAACTTGAGGATACAATCTGATGCCAATGAATTTAAATACAGTGGCAGGATTAGTGAAACTTTTCGTAAAAGATTAATCATGTTGAATCCAAAATATGAAACAATTAAACTTGTAGATAGAGCAGAATACTAAGCATATTCTAAATTAAAAAAATCAGTGTCGATGCTAAAAAAAAAAAAAGAAACTGGAACACTGAGGGTGCAGAAATACGAACTTTATCTGTTAATATTTCTTAATTTAATCATTTATTCTATATGAATAATAATGTATTATGAATAGGAAAAGAAAACTGTATAGTTTACGTACATAGATCGTTAATTTTGTTGACTTACGTTGAAAAGTGGCGAGTACAGTATGGGCGTCCACAGAGGCAGCAGCTTGTTCAGAACGGTGGAGTTGCACTCGAGCAGGGATTCCAGAAGGCTCAGGAAATGCAGGTTCACTGTCTCAGCCAGCTGAAGAGTTATTGTGATTAAGCTATCGTACGTACAACATTGACAAAGCTTGTAGTACATATCCGCTGAAATATTGTATGGTGTGCAAATAAAGTATATTGTTTTTATCTATCTAAAGTAAACCATTACTTTGTGGATAGATAAAAAGAATATACCCTAATAAGCCTAGACCATTTTATGGGAACAGGCAACTAGCAGTATTAAATACCGATAGAGTAGGATAATAATATATATATTTTTAAATGATACTGATACTAATACATACATAATATACATAGAAAAATAGTAGGATAGTAGTTAGTAAATAGAGTAGTTTCTACTTCCATCGAATATTATTAATACAAAAGTGTGTTATGCATAACCTTCGTAAAGGCTGAACCGATTTGGATGACATTTGAAACAGATATATGATCTTGATTACCGACTACCTACACCATTAAATTACACAAGTTCAATGGCATAGCATTTCACTTATGTAATTATGTGGCTGGAATAAAACATAGGCTTTTTATCCAAGTACAAGCCGTGGACAGAATCTGATTCGGATAAGATGTAAATGTAGCACATCATACTCACCACCTTGGAATGTGTTGTCAGATGCAGCACGGTGGGCACCAGCTTGCACCAGAAGTCCAGCAGCACGGAGACGGCGGCCGAGTGGGCGTCGCTGTGGGGCCCCGTGGCGCCGCACAGCGCCTCCAGGTACAGCGTCCACAGCTGGCACAGCACGAACGCCCCCAGCAGGGCTCCGAGCCGGCCCCCGCCCAGCGCCGCGCCTTTGTTACCGCCCGTGCTGGGCCCGCCTTCCACGTACGACGACATTATTGTCTGCGCAAATGTTTATTATTAAAATAGGATACTTTAATGTTGAATTTTAAAAGAAAGGAAATAGTTATAATATTTTTTATGGTAACTTTTGAATGACCTGTATGTGGTCTGTGATGTGGCACGTGGCATCCTGGGGCACGCAGGCCTTGAGAGCGGCGCCCCCGCGGCAGTTGCAGAGTGCACCCACCACCAACCACGACACCAGCCGCACGCGCGACACACACTCAGACACCTCGCGGTTACTGCAACAACAATACAAAGACTGCACCCTGTGATGTGGAACGTGCCCCCTGTCTCCATCCACTCACCCGGGCAGCGAGGAGCCCATCCACGGCATCGGATGCCGTCCCGTCTGTCCGCGTGTCTCCATCCACTCACCCGGGTAGCGAGGAGCCCATCCACGGCATCGGATGCCGTCCCGTCTGTCCGCGTGTCTCCATCCACTCACCCGGGCAGCGAGGAGCCCATCCACGGCATCGGATGCCGTCCCGTCTGTCCGCGTGTCTCCATCCACTCACCCGGGCAGCGAGGAGCCCATCCACGGCATCGGATGCCGTCCCGTCTGTCCGCGTGTCTCCATCCACTCACCCGGGCAGCGAGGAGCCCATCCACGGCATCGGATGCCGTCCCGTCTGTCCGCGTGTCTCCATCCACTCACCCGGGCAGCGAGGAGCCCATCCACGGCATCGGATGCCGTCCCGTCTGTCCGCGTGTCTCCATCCACTCACCCGGGCAGCGAGGAGCTCATCCACGGCATCGGATGCCGTCCCGTCTGTCCGCGTGTCTCCATCCACTCACCCGGGCAGCGAGGAGCCCATCCACGGCATCGGACGCCGTCCCGTCTGTCCGCGTGACTCCATCCACTCACCCGGGCAGCGAGGAGCCCATCCACGGCATCGGATGCCGTCCCGTCTGTCCGCGTGTCTCCATCCACTCACCCGGGCAGCGAGGAGCCCATCCACGGCATCGGATGCCGTCCCGTCTGTCCGCGTATCTCCATCCACTCACCCGGGCAGCGAGGAGCCCATCCACGGCATCGGACGCCGTCCCGTCTGTCCGCGTGTCTCCATCCACTCACCCGGGCAGCGAGGAGCCCATCCACGGCATCGGATGCCGTCCCGTCTGTCCGCGTGTCTCCATCCACTCACCCGGGCAGCGAGGAGCCCATCCACGGCATCGGATGCCGTCCCGTCTGTCCGCGTGTCTCCATCCACTCACCCGGGCAGCGAGGAGCCCATCCACGGCATCGGATGCCGTCCCGTCTGTCCGCGTGTCTCCATCCACTCACCCGGGCAGCGAGGAGCCCATCCACGGCATCGGATGCCGTCCCGTCTGTCCGCGTGTCTCCATCCACTCACCCGGGCAGCGAGGAGCCCATCCACGGCATCGGACGCCGTCCCGTCTGTCCGCGTGTCTCCATCCACTCACCCGGGCAGCGAGGAGCCCATCCACGGCATAGGATGCCGTCCCGTCTGTCCGCGTGTCTCCATCCACTCACCCGGGCAGCGAGGAGCCCATCCACGGCATCGGATGCCGTCCCGTCTGTCCGCGTGTCTCCATCCACTCACCCGGGCAGCGAGGAGCCCATCCACGGCATCGGATGCCGTCCCGTCTGTCCGCGTGTCTCCATCCACTCACCCGGGCAGCGAGGAGCCCATCCACGGCATCGGATGCCGTCCCGTCTGTCCGCGTGTCTCCATCCACTCACCCGGGCAGCGAGGAGCTCATCCACGGCATCGGATGCCGTCCCGTCTGTCCGCGTGTCTCCATCCACTCACCCGGGCAGCGAGGAGCCCATCCACGGCATCGGATGCCGTCCCGTCTGTCCGCGTGTCTCCATCCACTCACCCGGGCAGCGAGGAGCCCATCCACGGCATCGGATGCCGTCCCGTCTGTCCGCGTGTCTCCATCCACTCACCCGGGCAGCGAGGAGCCCATCCACGGCATCGGACGCCGTCCCGTCTGTCCGCGTGTCTCCATCCACTCACCCGGGCAGCGAGGAGCCCATCCACGGCATCGGATGCCGTCCCGTCTGTCCGCGTGTCTCCATCCACTCACCCGGGCAGCGAGGAGCCCATCCACGGCATCGGATGCCGTCCCGTCTGTCCGCGTGTCTCCATCCACTCACCCGGGCAGCGAGGAGCCCATCCACGGCATCGGATGCCGTCCCGTCTGTCCGCGTGTCTCCATCCACTCACCCGGGCAGCGAGGAGCCCATCCACGGCATCGGATGCCGTCCCGTCTGTCCGCGTGTCTCCATCCACTCACCCGGGCAGCGAGGAGCCCATCCACGGCATCGGACGCCGTCCCGTCTGTCCGCGTGTCTCCATCCACTCACCCGGGCAGCGAGGAGCCCATCCACGGCATAGGATGCCGTCCCGTCTGTCCGCGTGTCTCCATCCACTCACCCGGGCAGCGAGGAGCCCATCCACGGCATCGGATGCCGTCCCGTCTGTCCGCGTGTCTCCATCCACTCACCCGGGCAGCGAGGAGCCCATCCACGGCATCGGATGCCGTCCCGTCTGTCCGCGTGTCTCCATCCACTCACCCGGGCAGCGAGGAGCCCATCCACGGCATCGGATGCCGTCCCGTCTGTCCGCGTGTCTCCATCCACTCACCCGGGCAGCGAGGAGCTCATCCACGGCATCGGATGCCGTCCCGTCTGTCCGCGTGTCTCCATCCACTCACCCGGGCAGCGAGGAGCCCATCCACGGCATCGGATGCCGTCCCGTCTGTCCGCGTGTCTCCATCCACTCACCCGGGCAGCGAGGAGCCCATCCACGGCATCGGATGCCGTCCCGTCTGTCCGCGTGTCTCCATCCACTCACCCGGGCAGCGAGGAGCCCATCCACGGCATCGGACGCCGTCCCGTCTGTCCGCGTGTCTCCATCCACTCACCCGGGCAGCGAGGAGCCCATCCACGGCATCGGATGCCGTCCCGTCTGTCCGCGTGTCTCCATCCACTCACCCGGGCAGCGAGGAGCCCATCCACGGCATCGGATGCCGTCCCGTCTGTCCGCGTGTCTCCATCCACTCACCCGGGCAGCGAGGAGCTCATCCACGGCATAAGATGCCGTCCCGGCTGTCCACGATCGGGACGCATGCAGCCCCCGTGCTCCAACGCCAGCTCCATCGCCACGTACTGTGCGATGCCACCTTTCACGATGGCTCCCAGCGTGTCCTCGTTCAGGCATATGAGGTTACGATTCACGATTGACTTCGATACGGAACCCTGGAAAAAGATGAGATTGATAAAAGTGGCATTAGGTGGTTGAGAACCATAATAAGTAAGTTAGCAAGTCAGCCGTATTCAGTTTCGGGGGAGGAGGAGGTATTACCTTTATCTTGTTGAGCAGATGTGGGTCCTGAAGGAGTTCGATCATATCCGGCAGATGTGGTCGCATGCAGTCCAGCGCGCCCGCGCTCACCTCCCGCGCCTCCGGCCCGCTCGGACCCGCCGTTAGCAAGTCACCCGTGTTCAGTTGCGGGGGGAGGAGGAGGTTGCAGCCGTGCCCTGATCAAACATTTACTTAGTATTATAACATTTAACCGACTCCTTGGCAAAGGAACGAGCTAAAATCACTCTAACTCCAAACGAAATCGGCCTAACTAGTCCTCCAACGGTGGACATAAAAACAGGCTGAAATTGAATCCCGAAAAAGAGCAACAGAAATTATGGAAAGTCAGACCGGGCTGCTAGCATACGAACAATTTGCTATCGGCAAAAAATAGCAAACTAACAAAAACTTTATTAAAAATGAAACGCGACGACCTAAGGATGATGGTGGGCATGACCACGGGACACTGTGATCTGAATTACCATATCTTGAAGACAGTGACTACAGATAGTGGACTTTGTCGAGGCTGTCTCCAGGATGAGAGGAGAGACTGCGGAGCATGTGGTGATACACTGAACCACAAATGAAGTCAGCTCGAAGACGGAACTGCAAGAGCTCATCAACTCATGCTCTCCGTCATCAATAACTGACTTCATGAGGAGTTCAGGGATCACTGGAACACTGCTGTCATCAACCCGGAGTCCTTCTCCGCTCTTTCAAGGAACTGGTCTGGTTGGAGTCAGGTTAGAAGGATACACAATACACCCCAATGTAGGACATCAGTGCAGACCTTAGTTCTCCCATTTACAATTAGATAATAGGTCTTTACATATGAAATTTTGACAAACTGGCAATTTTGCTGGCAGCCGCTTACGTTTTGTAAATGTTGATGAATGATGGTCTGATTTATGCTAAAAGTGGCACGAAAAGCAAAACCTATCTGATTTCTAGTAAGCTTCTAGCTACCGTGGACTGTCAAGGATATTTATAAATCGGCGTAATACGGTACCATGGACTGTTTTCTAGCTAAATTATGTAAGACGGTGGGCTTGCGAACTGCCCGCGTCAGTTTCGGTTTACCTTGTAATATGAACTGTATCAATATGAACAGGTTGTCATCGGGCACCGTGGTCTTGGTCCGCAGAGCGTGCACCAGCTCGTACACAAGCACACGACACACCAGCAACTGAAAATAAACATTGGATTTTAAATTACTATTATAGCATATCTACATCATCATCGAAGTTTTTTGCAGGCTTATATTAGCTTCACAAACAAACAATGTAATCAAATCTTGATAGTATATTTTAAACTACTTCTTATCTACTTTGTATGTATATTGTTACGAGCTAGGGTTCGGGATAAAATCATTAAGTCCAATTAAACACCAAAATTAACACTGTATTAATAAATCACTCTATAAAAATGTCAAAAGAACAAATAATACAATGAAACTACACAATTAAAACAAAAACACTGTATCACTTGGTACAACACTAGCGCAACTGTCACTTCACTAGTCACTGGGTATCGCTCTCGAACCACTTCAATAATTCACTTTCCAATCTTGAAAAGAAACTGACTCTACCGGCCGCTTGCCGCGCTTATATATCTCGTAAGACGTCTTTTCCAAAACAATCTCGTAGGGGGCGTGGCCCGTATGCCTCGCCCCGCCCCATCTCGTACCGTCCCAAACATTCTGGAAACTTCCGTCCTTTTCTAGCGCGGTTATTGCCAACTAGATGGCGGTAACAAGTAGTGCGTCCATTTGATAAGAGATGCGCTAGCGTACCGTAGTTAGCTAGGCCGCGCTCGTCACAATATGTAGTGCGGATGTAAATGTATAGATACCAAATTATAGTATTGTCATACTATGATGAAATTATAGTATGACAATACTGTAATTTGGTATCTTGGAGCTGATCTGATGGAGCCAAGAGGTGGATAGTGGAACTCTTTAGTGGCTACTAGTGAACCCCTCGAGTTTGGTCTCATATGATTCGTTTTGATAAGTCCAGCAGATCGGGCTTGGTAACGAGGTTCTGATGATGGAGCCAGGAGGTGGAAAGTGGAATTAGTTATTATAAGTTTAAGTGCGTGATAAAAGCGTGTTTTTTTAACTACACATTGTTTGTATTATTTAGGTTATTTATCTCATTTAAAGAGGTGTCTACGGAAAAATGCAGTGTGTACTTCATCAGCAATCTAAACAAAATACCTAAGCCTTTTAATATTTAAATTATAATTTATAAAGTAAAAAAAAACTGTTAAGGTCATGTTATTACAATGTTAATTAGTTTTTAGATGACTAATCTGAATTTTAATTACCATTTAACTTTGTCAAAATATACAAAATTATGTCAAATGAATATCTTTTGGCATAATTTTATATATTTTGCTATTTGCATGCTAATTGATATGGTAGAACATAATTGAACTTTATTATTTACTAGCTTCTGCCCACGGCTTCGCCCGCGTGGTACCCGGATAAAAAGTAGCCTATGTGTTATTCTGATGTATAAGCTATATCACTGTAAAGTTTCATCAAAATCCGTTCAGTAGTTTTTGTATGAAAGAGTAACAAACATCCATCCTCAGAAACTTTCGCGTTTATTATATTAGTAGAATTAATCTTAAGATATTATACCTTGTCTCGGTCGCGTGAGAATGCGCGTACGCACGCCACGCTCAGCTCCGATATCACTGACAGCTTCAACACGAAGTTCTGGATGCCGTAGCTGATTATCTTCGATATTGGCTCCAGTATACTCTGTGGATTTATATGCAATTAACTCTTTCAGTTATCATAAAAAAATGATGTTATCAGTTATACAATGAAATAAAAGGACGATTATCATGCTTCCCCATGCCAAACAAATTTATAATGTCAATTAAGGTAAATAAGAGAATAATTTAAAAAATAATAATAAAATTGTAATTTAATTTAATTAACACGTTAATTAAATGAAAATTGTAATAACAAAATGATCCAATGATGATTGAATAAATGGCATTAGACTTAGGTGTAACTTAAATTGACTGAGTAAGTTGACTTTTATTCACCGAAATCGCAAAGATAATATAGAAACGTCAGCTTAAAAACTAATTTAGAATGTTAAAGTAAATTAAAGCCGATCCCTCGCGCGTGACCTTTGCAAGTGAATATACGATAGCCTGTACAAGTCCACTGCTGGATATAGGTTATGGCCTTCCTAAACTACGTCGTCCGGTTCGGTTCGGTTTATCTTGATCTTAATTATAATATAAATTAAAACGACTTCAAACAACGGTAAGTCAATAAAAAGTTCAATATTGAATATGAAAAAGGGGAAATTTTATCTACCCTTTTTTCAGCCTAAGGAGTGGGATTTTTTCATATAATTTATACGATACCACCCTAAAAGTATACCCTATCAGTTCAAGAAAGAATCATTAAAATCGGTTCACAACTGGCAAAGACATCATGCAACATACTCGTACGCACAAAGAAAAAACATACAGACGAATTGAGAACTGTTTATGAAGAAGGTTGAAAGAAAAAACCTTATGCTGGTTAGCAGCGGGGATCCTCAATGCTGCGGTGGCAGCCCTCAGGAGCGGCAGCACGTCATCGAGTTGCGGCAGATGTAGCGCTATGTTCCTCAGCAGTGTTTCCAGCTGCTGCAAGAGGGCGCCACACGCGGACGCCGGACCGAGCACCTCGGGCGCCAGGCACTCCAGGTACATGGCGATGTTGCCAGCTATCACGGTGATTTGCTGCAAGGATAGCGCAACAAAAAGTTGGTGTTTTAAAAACTGGCGCCAATTATTTGAATAAAACCATAGAATGGGGGGAGAAGAGCATGAGACTGCGTATTGCAAGCCGCGGCTGTCTCAAAGCGAGATGATGAAGCAGATGTTTTTAAATAAACACGCATTAAATTTTTAAATCTTTTAATAAAAAAATCCAAGTTTCAATTGTGTAAATGCCACACTGAAATGGAGGGGTCTTTCTATGGCGATATAGCAAACAAACTGCAGTTGAGCCTGCATAGGCTTTTGATGTTAGTTTCAAAACAATATTAATCCATTTGTGAAAAATAGGCAAAACAAAGAAGCTAAATGGGATTACTATTTTCTCATACAAAACGGAAATTTCATTGGTAAATACCTAATATAATGTCACACGTCTAATGGCAAGGTCTACTAAGGTAAATGTCAAACTTCTAATGGCAGGGTCTACTAAGGTAAATGTCATACTTCTAATGGCAGGGTCTACTAAGGTAAATGTCATACATGTAATGGCAGGGTCTACTAAGGTAAATGTCATACGTCTAATGGCAGGGTCTACTAAGGTAAATGTCATACATGTAATGGCAGGGTCTACTAAGGTAAATGTCATACATGTAATGGCAGGGTCTACTAAGGTAAATGTCATACGTCTAATGGCAGGGTCTACTAAGGTAAATGTCATACATGTAATGGCAGGGTCTACTAAGGTAAATGTCATACGTCTAATGGCAGGGTCTACTAAGGTAAATGTCATACGTGTAACGGCAGGGTCTACTAAGGTAAATATCATACGTGTAATGGCAGGGTCTACTAAGGTAAATGTCAAACTTCTAATGGCAGGGTCTACTAAGGTAAATGTCAAACTTCTAATGGCAGGGTCTACTAAGGTAAATGTCATACTTCTAATGGCAGGGTCTACTAAGGTAAATGTCATACATGTAATGGCAGGGTCTACTAAGGTAAATGTCATACGTCTAATGGCAGGGTCTACTAAGGTAAATGTCATACATGTAATAGCAGGGTCTACTAAGGTAAATGTCATACATGTAATGGCAGGGTCTACTAAGGTAAATGTCATACGTCTAATGGCAGGGTCTACTAAGGTAAATGTCATACGTCTAATGGCAGGGTCTACTAAGGTAAATGTCATACGTCTAATGGCAGGGTCTACTAAGGTAAATGTCATACGTCTAATGGCAGGGTCTTCTTGCTGTTGAGGTGCTCCACGACCAGCTGCAGCGGCCCGCACGGGTACAGCTCGTTGAAGTCCACGAACGCCTGCGCGATGCTCTTGAAGAACATCTGACGTTGTTTCTCTACACAATATAAACAAACAAATTACAAACAAGTTAATAAAATTAATACAATAAAAAAACATTTCGGACTTCTTATTGATCCATATTGGTTAGCAAGAGAAACAAAATAATTCGGTACTATGTTAGTTACACAATATACATAGAACTATGGAGAACGAAAGCTCGCGATTACGAACTTTGGAAGAGTCTGAGGGAGGCCTATGCTGGAAAGCAAAAAAATTAGACCGATGTATAAACTTATAGTTTATTATGTACTCAAGATTATAACGCTAGTATAAGTTGTTAATAAAGGCTATTTAAATTAAAATTGAATGTTAGTAGACAAAAAATGAAAACAATCAAAAATGTTACGATTTTTTTTATCCGATCTCGGTGGCGTGGCAGGTGAGTAGCCGGCTGAGACGCAAGAGGTTCGAATCCCGCTAATGTACCAATGTTTGCATGTTCAGCAGATATTTGGGTCTGGGTATTATGGTTCCAATGGTATTTGTTTTTCGGGAAATCTAGTTAACAATTTCACACCCCTTTTCGTGTTCACTCCCCTTTTGTGTTCATATACATATTCTGGGACGTCCTGTAAAGTTCGAGGTAGGTATAATCACCAGGCTGGTGGTGCAGGAAGATCTGCAGGAAGACGTTGTGCGGCGCGAGCTGGTGCAGCACGCAGCGCAGGAACTGGTGCGCCACGAACACGGCGCTGCCGGGGAGACGCGTGTTAGTGTACAGTTCGAGGTAGGTATAATCACCAGGCTGGTGGTGCAGGAAGATCTGCAGGAAGACGTTGTGCGGCGCGAGCTGGTGCAGCACGCAGCGCAGGAACTGGTGCGCCACGAACACGGCGCTGCCGGGGAGACGCGTGTTAGTGTACAGTTCGAGGTAGGTATAATCACCAGGCTGGTGGTGCAGGAAGATCTGCAGGAAGACGTTGTGCGGCGCGAGCTGGTGCAGCACGCAGCGCAGGAACTGGTGCGCCACGAACACGGCGCTGCCGGGGAGACGCGTGTTAGTGTAGAGTTCGAGGTAGGTATAATCACCAGGCTGGTGGTGCAGGAAGATCTGCAGGAAGACGTTGTGCGGCGCGAGCTGGTGCAGCACGCAGCGCAGGAACTGGTGCGCCACGAACACGGCGCTGCCGGGGAGACGCGTGTTAGTGTACAGTTCGAGGTAGGTATAATCACCAGGCTGGTGGTGCAGGAAGATCTGCAGGAAGACGTTGTGCGGCGCGAGCTGGTGCAGCACGCAGCGCAGGAACTGGTGCGCCACGAACACGGCGCTGCCGGGGAGACGCGTGTTAGTGTACAGTTCGAGGTAGGTATAATCACCAGGCTGGTGGTGCAGGAAGATCTGCAGGAAGACGTTGTGCGGCGCGAGCTGGTGCAGCACGCAGCGCAGGAACTGGTGCGCCACGAACACGGCGCTGCCGGGGAGACGCGTGTTAGTGTACAGTTCGAGGTAGGTATAATCACCAGGCTGGTGGTGCAGGAAGATCTGCAGGAAGACGTTGTGCGGCGCGAGCTGGTGCAGCACGCAGCGCAGGAACTGGTGCGCCACGAACACGGCGCTGCCGGGGAGACGCGTGTTAGTGTACAGTTCGAGGTAGGTATAATCACCAGGCTGGTGGTGCAGGAAGATCTGCAGGAAGACGTTGTGCGGCGCGAGCTGGTGCAGCACGCAGCGCAGGAACTGGTGCGCCACGAACACGGCGCTGCCGGGGAGACGCGTGTTAGTGTACAGTTCGAGGTAGGTATAATCACCAGGCTGGTGGTGCAGGAAGATCTGCAGGAAGACGTTGTGCGGCGCGAGCTGGTGCAGCACGCAGCGCAGGAACTGGTGCGCCACGAACACGGCGCTGCCGGGGAGACGCGTGTTAGTGTACAGTTCGAGGTAGGTATAATCACCAGGCTGGTGGTGCAGGAAGATCTGCAGGAAGACGTTGTGCGGCGCGAGCTGGTGCAGCACGCAGCGCAGGAACTGGTGCGCCACGAACACGGCGCTGCCGGGGAGACGCGTGTTAGTGTACAGTTCGAGGTAGGTATAATCACCAGGCTGGTGGTGCAGGAAGATCTGCAGGAAGACGTTGTGCGGCGCGAGCTGGTGCAGCACGCAGCGCAGGAACTGGTGCGCCACGAACACGGCGCTGCCGGGGAGACGCGTGTTAGTGTACAGTTCGAGGTAGGTATAATCACCAGGCTGGTGGTGCAGGAAGATCTGCAGGAAGACGTTGTGCGGCGCGAGCTGGTGCAGCACGCAGCGCAGGAACTGGTGCGCCACGAACACGGCGCTGCCGGGGAGACGCGTGTTAGTGTCCGCTTGCCACGAGTAGTTGCCGAGCTGGACCACTCTGAAACAATACCTCTGCCCGTTCATATTGTAAAAACGGGAATTTTAACGTACTGCACTATCGGTGAAGGCACCGACTAAGTTTCGACTCATTCCGAGAGTCTTCATCAGGGTGAGTGGTCGCGACTTTCTCCATCTGCATCGCGCCGTGCGTGAAGTGGGCAGAGGCCTACTTCAAATAATAATAATTATGCTGGACATTTTCACACAGCATCATCTAGCCCCAAACTAAGCAGAGCTTGTATTATGGGAACTACATGACTGATATACCACTTATATACTTTTCTTTTGTAAATATATGCATATTATACATAGAAAAGACCTTACAAACATTTGTCCCGTGGCAAGAATTGAACCTGCAACTCTTCGTCTCAGGCGGACCTTCGCCTACTGCGCCACAGTGGTCGTCCTCACCTTTCTCTACGAAAGAGATGACAAAACCTATTTTTATTGCCTATTTTGTCAAACAAAAGAGGGACAGAGAGTTTGGGCCTCCATGCTAAGCAGACAGATGTATCATGCTTGACAGCACCTAATATAGTGTGAGACACTCATACATACATACATACATATAATATAAACTTAGGTTAGATAATTAATTCATGGCAGTAATAAACCTAACGTCTTAGAATACACTTGTGGGATGTCTAAAAACTCCGGCGTCGCCCTCTTGACCTCATCTCACTAGGTATATGCTTGATGACGGATTTCAAGAGAAAAACCGACTCTCATATATGCCTAGGTCTATGTTCAAGTCTTTTATACTTTAGTCTAGACGAGCATTGGAACAATTATACATCAGAATACAAACATTTTTTTTTGTATCCTGGTGACGGCGCGGCAAATACAGTAGAGTTACGAGGGTCATTCAATAAATACTTAGCCTACAAAAAGTACACGAAAATTTTGGAAAAGTGGCAATTTATTTTTCAACATAGTCTCCTTTTAGTTCGATACACTTAGCCCAGCGATGCTCCAACTTTTTTAACCCGTCCGAAAAATAGTTTTTGTCAAACTCTGCAAAATAGGCCTCCGTGGCGGCGATGACCTCCTCATTTGATCCATATCTATTCCCGGCGAGTGATTTTTTCAGATTAGGAAACAGAAAGAAGTCACAAGGGGCCAAATCTGGAGAATACGGTGGATGGGGCAGCAATTCGTAGCGTAATTCGACCAATTTGGCCATGGCAACGGCAGACGTGTGAACCGGTGCGTTGTCGTGGTGAAACAGCACTTTTTTCTTCGCCAGATGGGGTCGTTTTTTCTTTAATTCGGCGTCGAATCGGCCCAATAAATCGGCATAGTAAAGCCCTGTAATTGTTTTACCCTTCTCGAGGTAATCGATGTAGATCACACCTTGTGAATCCCAGAAAACGGTGGCCATAACTTTTCCAGCCGATTTTACAGTTTTCGCCTTCTTTGGAGCACGTTCCCCGGTCTGGATCCATTGTTTTGATTGCTTCTTGGTCTCTGGTGTGTACCAGTGGATCCAGGTTTCATCGACGGTCACAAAACGACGCAAAAACTCAGCTGGATTCCGCTTAAACAGCGCCAAACACGTCCCCGATGTGGTCTCACGGTTGCGCTTGTTTTCCGGTGTGAGTAAACGCGGTACCCATCGCGCCGACAGCTTTCTCATGCCGAGTTCCTCGTGAAGAATATGATGCACTATTCCTTCTGAAATGCCTACAGTCTCAGCTAGCTCCCGAACCTTCAATCGGCGATCTGCCAATACGAGATCATGGATTTTTTTAATGTTTTCCTCCGTAGCAGCTGTGTTCGGTGCACCTGGACGTGGTTCATCAAAAACCGACGTACGGCCAATCAACGTTCAACGAGTGCAAACTCGTTGAACCAATTCTTGACGGTGGCCATCGATGGAGAAAAGTCACCGTACACAGACAGCATCCAAGCGCTCTTTGATTTCGATGCGCGTTTTCCCTTCCAAAAATAGGAATCGAATCACCGAACGATATTGCTCTTTTTCATTTTTGTAAAACCGATCGACACGTTCGCTTCCATAAGTTGTCAAATTAAAACAAATGAAGGGATTGGAAAGAAAATTTGAAAAAAGAATTAAAAAAGAATGTGCTACACTGTGGTAAAACTATTTTGAAACTACAGCGCCCTCTGGCGATGAGGCTAGGTACTTATTGAATGCACCTCGTAAGCGCGTATTTTTCAATCTATCTGGTTTTTTATATCTTTGTCCCGCACCGGTCAGCCAGATTGTCTCAACTGGTGACTCGCCCGACGCACCACCTAGACGGTAGCGTCTTTGAATTTTCGTATTTAGATTTCAGTGGATTCGTTCACAGTTTGAGTGATATAATTCCGCGGATGTGCATGGTGGCGGTCGGTTACCTGGTGACGTTGTGCAGCAAGGCGGGCAGCATGGGCGCGGCGGCTGCCGGCTCCCGGTGCACGAACGTGGCCAGCACGATCACGCACAGACCCAGCTCCTCGTCGCTGTACTGCTCCACCGCGGTGCCGCATTCACCACCTGCTCACCAACGGAACCACACGTTGAACCAATCCTCATGCAGCGCGGCCTCCACCCCACCATCACTCCCTCACTTACATCTGTAGCAGAGCGTGGTGTCGGGGCGGGGCGTGGTGCCCGCGTGGGCGGCGCGGCGCCCGGCGCGAGACGCCTCCTCCCACCAGGGAGCCCCTCCCTCGCTCGCACTCTCACACCCTGGAACAGAGATTAAAAGTCATAACCGATTCGACGACCTCAGTAGCGCAGCGGCCGAGTAGCCGAGGGGAATGCATGTTTAAACCACTACCATGTTACCCACATCATCTTCGTCATCAACTGACTGTAGAAAACTACTGCTGGATCTAGGTCTCCCGCAAAAAGTGACATGATGAAAGATTTTGTATCTCCTCAATCCACTGACTTCCCGCGACCTTTGATGTCATCGACCCATCGGTTCCTCTCACACTACGTCGTTCAGTTCATCGGTTGCCATTCGAAAACCTTTATCTCTCAGCGATTGTCGGTTCTTTAGTTTTTCTTCGGATTTTCTAGTTTCGGATTTTATGTCACAAATCCGAGCTTAAATCTTTCCATAATCCGCTGTGCAACACCAATGTTATATAACATACCTATGTTGAACGGTGCGTTGGGCGCCGGTGGAGAGCCGAGCTGAGCGGCCTGACGCGCCAGTCTACGTGGGGAAGCTCCGCGCTGCCTGGAAACCATTACTACTTTCATGTTTCTTTAATCGTTACAACGAGACCCTATGACTAACCCTTCGTCATCTTCGTCAGGACAGTTGAAATTTTCGCAGAAAACTAAGGTATAAAAATTTCTAATGTTTTATTTCTGTAGCCAAAATATAAAAAGCTTTGTGTCGAGACTTTCTTTTAAGTAAACTAATTGAGTAAGAGGACCTCGCTCTTCCTTAAATAGTTTTTTTTCTTGTCAGCTCTGTATCTGAGTCGTGGTTATTATTTATTTTTGTTGAATCCTACATCGATTTCGTTTCCATCCCCTCTACAATCCATTTCCAATAATTTACGAGCGAACCAGTAGACTGTAGGTCTTCCTAAGACGTGACGCGAAGACCATGTTCTCTCGTCCGTGAATCTAAGGTCTTTTTGCAAAAGTCGGCCAACTATGGCTCACGGCAGATGCATACATTGGGTGCTGAACTTTTGATGTTGTGACTATTGGAAAACGGGTTTTGTAGATTGAATGGAACGAATATGATAAAGGATTTATCAAATAGGATTATAATATAATCTTTTATAAAAATCACCAGTAAATTTGAAATCTCTGACACCCAGCATTAAGCTGAAAAAATATATATAGATGGCGCTTCTACCTTGTGTTTTAGGTAAAATCTCATTATTCAAACAAAGATAAGTTTTTGCCAAGATAAACCAATAGTAACGTCCTTTTTGTATATCTTCCGTGGGTACCACACCTTAAAATTAAGAAAAGTAGGGTACATACTTAGTGCTGCCATCTGGTTTCCTATTCAACTCCTGCGGTCTACTGGAAGGGACGGGGGTCGGCTCCTGTTCCGATCTACTGGAGTCTGTCTTGTCGGTGGAATCATCTGCAGTAACACACAGTTGTGAAGTTTGTATAAATCAAACCACCAATTGGGGGAACCACACCATTAGTTTTTATTTAATTAGATGTTACACCGACGACCATCTTTAACAATGTGCTCTACCTGTTGTGTCTCAGATCATTACCACATTTCTAAAAACGTGTGTAGTGAAGCCACGCTAAAACTGTCCAGCATTTATTAGTTATATGGTTCATTTCATGACGTCTGTCTTTATTACGTTCCGATACACGATTATTAAACGATAGTTCAGCGCGAAAACGAACGCGAGGCTGTAGCGACGACGGCATTCTGAAGATGATTGTTGGAAAGGACAATGCGCATCATGATGGGATCCATCTATTTTTTATTTTTATTTTATTTATTTAACAATTTAAATACAATACAATACAATACAAATGTTTTAAAGAGTTTCCAAAGATACTTAATATTAACAATGATGAAATTTCCTTTTAAGTAAAAA
The DNA here is from genome assembly GCA_958496245.1 of Perizoma flavofasciatum. Taxonomy (NCBI): domain Eukaryota; kingdom Metazoa; phylum Arthropoda; class Insecta; order Lepidoptera; family Geometridae; genus Perizoma; species Perizoma flavofasciatum. The sequence continues at coordinate 10,495,779 of OY292439.1, read as the reverse complement.
ATACTTGTCATAGGAAATTTCGCTCTTGCTTAGGTCTAATTTAAATAGGTACAATAGTTAATTAGTAGTATCTTAAAACCTATGTTAGGTTTGTCTAGACACTAGGTTCTCGAGGTGTTACTGTATTTGATACAACAGTGTACAACAAAAACATGAGTAATAAGTAGGTAAGGTAGGCATTGGAATTGCAAACTTTACTGTTGCATAAACTGTACTGGTACATAATTATTATAAAGCGATCGCACGCAAAAATAACGACACAGTCACGGGATATTTAATAGTAATGCAGCAACCAAACCAGTTTGATGCTAGTGCCTTCGTGTCAGACGTGTGTGCACAACTTTCGTTACTTGTGTGTGCAAACGATCTATACGCGATTACACAGGCTGCTCCACCTAAAATACAACCACATAATGCTAAAATAGATTTTTAGCATTATGTGGGTGGTTGTGGAAAACAAGGATTTTTTTTTGTTGATATCTTCGCCCATTTATTTTTGCCCACAAAACAGAATACAATCAAATGAAAATACATACTAAAATTCAGAAATGTTTTGAGCTAGCTGTCATTCTAAAACATGTGTACACATCATGGTTAATGAAAAGCAGTTGGTGCTTACATTATCATTGTGAGTTAGATTAAAATAAATAAATTCCAAACCTTAGAAGAAAGATCGAAGTAAAGATATACTACTAATTGTTAACCGATTTTGATGATTATTTTGTTGTAGTATAGAGAATGATCCAGAAGAGGTCCCATAAAATTTAAGGATTTTATACAGCCTATAGAGTATTGATGATGAGGATCCGTGGAGGGAAAGAGGGACTTCCCTTACCTGGTGGTAAGCTGAGGGCCTCTCGAACCCTGTCCACGAGTGCATTGAACACGGGGTATTGCTCCTTATTAGGTTTCGGTCCTATCGGTAGTAACCTGAGGAAATTTTATACATTAAACACTGAAAGTCCCTTGAAAATGTCAATGATTTTTCGGAAAACACAACTTTTTATTTATTTTTTGTAATATTATACTGTGGATCATCGTGGTGCGTGGTTAAATTGTGGATTGTGGTTATAGTGTAGATCATCGTGGTGCGTGGTTAAATTATGGATTGTGGTTATAGTGTGGATAATCGTGGTGCGTGGTTACATTGTAGATTGTGTTTATAGTGTGAATCGTCGTGATGTGTGGTTAGATTGTTGGTTGGTTACCTCTCTTGGGGCGGTATGTGGAAGGGGTGGTGCGGGGCGCGCGGGGCGGGCGCGAGTCCCGCGCTCCACGCCACCTCCATCTTGGAGAGCGGGGACTCCGGGGATGCGTACGCGCATACACCTTTTACTATAAAAAACACGTACAGAAACAACATCAGTTCGGTAGTTTTATGGATATCAATGGAGTAATCTATAATGCCAGTCGATTAAATGCGAAAAAAACATGAACTTTAACCAAAGATAGGATTTCGTTTTTTTTTTATTATAATTTGTTTCACAACTTAAAATGTAGACATGTACATCTTCGGTGTAATTTCTAAAACTATTGAACACAGCATACAATGTGTGGACAATGTTAATATGAAGGTACATATTATCTATATACATACATTACAATGCAAATTAATTTGGAAGTAGGTACCCACGATTAGCCCAGCTTATTAAGTTATTTAAGTTAATTAGGCATACAAGTGAATTTGTTAATTCTTATTGAGAAATAAATATATCTTAAACCTGAGACAAACAGTTTACACGAAAATGCTAACAAATATCTTAAACTAAAACGTAAATATAATAAGCATGCTAAAAATGGCCCTATGAAAATGGCTGTAATATGAAATAAAGAAATAAATAAAGAAAAAAAGAAAAAAAAGAAATAAAGAAATAAAGAAATAAAGAAATAAAGAAATAAAGAAATAAAGAAATAAAGAAATAAAGAAATAAAGAAATAAAGAAATAAAGAAATAAAGAAATAAAGAAATAAAGAAATAAAGAAATAAAGAAATAAAGAAATAAAGAAATAAAGAAATAAAGAAATAAAGAAATAAAGAAATAAAGAAATAAAGAAATAAAGAAATAAAGAAATAAAGAAATAAAGAAATAAAGAAATAAAGAAATAAAGAAATAAAGAAATAAAGAAATAAAGAAATAAAGAAATAAAGAAATAAAGAAATAAAGAAATAAAGAAATAAAGAAATAAAGAAATAAAGAAATAAAGAAATAAAGAAATAAAGAAATAAAGAAATAAAGAAATAAAGAAATAAAGAAATAAAGAAATAAAGAAATAAAGAAATAAAGAAATAAAATATAAGTAAGTGAATTCAGTTAGTAAAGTTAGTGCCCTCAATTATTGCTATATGCTTGGCAACCATTTATATGTATATTTATTGTTAGCTAGCTTCCGCGACGTACCTCGATAAAAAGCACTAACATAGCCTAGGAGACCATTTAAATTGTTGCCGTCCTTTAACTAACTCAAATAATAATAATAAATAATGGTGGACATATTTCACACAGCATCATCTAGTCCCGAACTAAGCAGAGCTTTTATTGGGAACTACAGGAAATGGCTTATTCCACAAATCCCCTGCGACAATCCCTTGCGAAGAAGATTTCTGAACTTTTTGTCCAGAAATCCCCTACCTGTACTCAAAGCAAAGGGGATTTGTGGACAAGAGTTCCAGAAATCCCCTGATCCATTTATTTACACTGTAATACTACTTATTGTAGCATAGTCTATGGAGCTGGTAGGATATAGCCTGTGCAAATGTAACGAGAAAAATTAAGCAAGTAATAAAACCAGGTGTCCTCATAATAAATGTTTTATTAAACAATACATGGCGCAGCCGGTAGGATGTGAAGTGTATTAAAACAATACACATATACTTTTTTTTTTTGCAAATACACTATACATAGAAAACGAGACCTGAGACAAATATTTGCAGATCATACAAATGGAGGTGATGGCGATATTTATTGATGTAAATAAATAAAATACCCTTTTTTTCATCAGAGAAAACTTGTTCACTTTTATGGATTGGGATACTGTACATAATATACTGGGACGCTCTATATACCTGGGCTTTTGATGTGATGTTGTGTGGGCGAGCGCGGATTCGGCCACGTTGTAAACTGTCCATCGCCGTTGGACGACGGAGCCGTGTCTGGAGAAGTACTGCTGCCAACTGGAATATATATAAAATCGTTGTAACTGGTGTCCAGTCCCCTTAGACAACGACCACATTCTGTTAGCGTTAACGCATGCGGAAAGATTAATTTGTATGTAAATGGCATTCGCTGTAGACTGCTGCCATGTTTTTCCTTGAGATATTTGCGTTAGCGTGCAAGGAAAACTAAGCGTGAGGTATTTGTCTAGATATCCAGGTCACTACTACATAAAAGCCTGGTCATTAAAGTCATAAAAAATAGTTTGAAGAAGCCCCGAAAAAGAAATTTCAGAGCCAATGCTGGTGAGAGAACCAGAGCTTCTATGCACAGTTATACAACTTGAGGCATGATAGAAATCTGGACAATTCAGACATCGAGAATGTATTAGCGACCACTGTGGCGCAGTGGGCGAAGGCTCGCCTGAGACGCAGAAGGTTGCGGGTTCGACTCTCGCCGCGGGACAAATGTTTGTACGATCTACAAATATTTGTCTCGTGTTTGGGTGTTATATATGTATATAAAAAAAAAGTATTTAAGTAGTATATCAGTCATGTAGTTCCCATAACACAAGCTCTGCTTACTTTGGGACTAGATGATGCTGTGTGAAAAGTGTCCAGCATTATTTATTTGTTAAGAGGGGGGTTATCCTCCCCCCTTAACATTTTTCATTTCATTTATTAACTAACAATATAAATTGTGTCGGAACATTATACATAATTATACAAATTTACAAATTACTCAATACCTAAGCTAAAAGTTATGTCAGCAATATAATGATATAATAGAACAAGAGGTCGCTAGTATGTTTCCCGCTGATGGGGTTGATATTTTGAATTTTTTGGTATATTAAAGATTCTTATAACTCTTGAGGTACCTTAGCTAGGGAAGCTGGCTGAGTCGCAAGAGGTGCGGGCTCGATTCCCGCTGCGGAACAGTTGTATGTTCTGCAGATATTTGTACTGGGTCTGGGTGCTGTGGTACCACGGTACTCGGAGTTCCTGATACCAGCGGTACAGGGTATCCTAGTGTGGGGTCAGGACTGTGTGTTCGACTGTTAGGTGGGCTTTTTTAATATACTGATAGTTAACTGCAGCAATACCGGCAACGCGAACGACCGGCCGGCTATACAGAGCGTCCCAAAACTATGCGACATGAAGGGAAATTACCTTAAATATTGTACATAGGATATTTTGCTGAAAGATGACTTTATTTTATTTTTAAAAATTAGTAATACTGCATTCAAAGATTTTCTAAAAATTACTTGCTTCGTCTGGGAATCGAACCGACTCAAATGTGAAAAAACCCACCCCGTATTTTTATGATGCCAATCGAAAGAATTGACAAAAAATAATAAAATAATAATTCCTCTTGATTAACATAGTATCTTAAAAGAAAGGAATAACGTAAAATTTATCATTTTAATCAAATTAAAAACTTTACTACTCTAAAAACGTATCTTATGTATAATAATAAAAAATAAAAATACTTTATTGAGGACTTGTCATATTAGACACTATTACAAAAAATATATCTTACATCAGTCCTACAATTGGTGGTCTTATCGCAAATAGCAATTTGTTCCAGACAACCAATTCCTATATTTCAAATTTAAATTCGTGTTTTAATTGTTATATTTATTTTTTCTCTGACATTTTTATTTTATATTCTAATTTAATATATCAATTTAATTTAATAGCCAGTGCAGCGGCTGATTCGTCGAGGATCTCAAGAGGCGCAAATATAGAAGTCTCGACAGAGCTTACTTATTTGAGCCTTTTGGGGTTGAGACTCTGGGTCCGAGGGGAACCGGGGCCCTTCGCATTTTCAACATTCTTTCAGGGCGACTGGTCGAAGCGACGCGTGACCAGAGAGCTGGCTCTCATCAACGCATTAGCATTGCCATTCAGCGTGGCAATGCGGCCAGTATTTTGGGAACGCTTCCGTCTGGTAGTGATCTGGATCAGTTGAGTTATCTATAGATCGTTTGCAACGGTCTTTAGATAGCTAGCTGTTTCATCTGTATTTTTTGTATATACCTACTTGTAAATAGTTGTATGAATAAATGTATTTAATTTAATATAAATTTCTTCTGAGTAGGTAGGTGCCTAATATTTGCACGACAAATTTAGTCGAGTACAAGAACCAATCCTGTATTCAAGGAAATAAAATTTTCATTCGTTCATTCATATACTAAAAACTAAAACTAAGGTTGTTTCTTAAGAAACCCTACTAAAAACCTTAAAAACCTTCTTAAGAAATTCTGTTTTCGCTAAAAAAGAAGCTTTCCAGTTTGGCTGTCAACTATCCCCCGAACAGTGTGAAAATGGAGGTGAGCTTATAGCCTGAATTCATAGTCGGGGGTTGAACAGTCCCCCAAAATCATTCAGCATTCGCCTTATAGCTGGGTGCCTGAACAGTCCCCTAGGGGAGCCTCTATTTGACTATGAATTCGGGTCTATGAGTATGTGTGTATTACCAACGATCCTCTTCTGCTTGCCGAGGATTTTGGCTCGCGGCGAGGTCTGCTGCCCGTGCAACTGATCCGGCCATATCTCCACTGACTGTCCGCTCATCGGTGTTGATTTCCTACAATGCCCACAAAGGAACATCTTTCAAAACGATTAACATGACAGACGAGATGGAAGCGGGCATTAAATATCCGTAGATTAATGTTCTATTAGTTATGTTCTCAATCATTAGATAGTATATATGTAGTATATCAGTCATGTAGTTCCCATAATACAAGCTCTGATTAGTTTGGGGCTAGATACTGTGTGAAACTGTCCAGCATTATTTATTTATAGTGTAAATGCTAGCAATTGACTAAATAGTGGAAAATGATGGTTACCATATCAGCGAAAATTATTGCAAAACATACAAAGATAATGGTAAACATTTATTATAATTCTCACTGCATCGTTTTAAAGATTACAGTGTAAATGATTAAAAACATGACGGTGTAAATGATTAATAACATGACAGTGTAAATCATTGAAAACATGACAAAGGAAATGATTGAAAACATGACAGTGCAAATGATTGAAAACATGACAGCATAAATGATTGATAACATGACAATGTAAATGATTGATAACATGACAGTGCAAATGATTGAAAACATGCCAGTGTAAATGATTGAAAACATGACGGTGTAAATGATTGAAAACATGACAGTTTATATTATTAAAAACAGGACAGTGTAAATTATTGAAAACATGACAGCATAAATGATTGAAAACATGACAATGTAAATGATTGATAACATGACAGTGTAAATGATTGAAAACATGACAGTGTAAACGGACAGACTATGACTTACAAATTGGAAGAATCACTGCCGATGGACACTGAAGAGCTGGTTGACAACTGCTGTCCCGAACGTGAACTTATTGTAGGCTGAAACAAAGATAGTTAAAATCACAAAAAGCATAATAACAGCCATGGTGATACTATTTTCAAACATTTCCACATATTAAAAACATATCTTTAAAGTATATAAGTAGTATATCAGTAATGTAGTTCCCATAATACAAGCTCTGCTTAGTTTGGGGCTACATGATGTTGTGTGAAAAATTACCAGCATCATTATTATTATTATTATTAATAGTAATTGTTGTCCAAGCAATAATTTACACTCGAATGCGAGTGAGGACGCTAAAAAGTCAAAAGGTGTAATTGATCGTTTACACCCAAGAATAACACGTGACTTTTCATCACCAATGCGAGAAAATTCAAAGAGTCTTATAAAACAAATTGAATTTTCATAATAGTTTGTTGCTATAACGAAAATTTGCGTGAAAAAATGTTTCCACCGCCTTTATTTTTTTTTACCAAAACTACTCTGAGGGGTACGGTTTAGGCCGTGCGTCGTTGATCAATCGGTCAGTATGTCACGTAGCAATTTTATGTTTAGATTGATGAATACCTTACCATTTTAGTCAAAGGCGGGTGCGCGGCGGACGCTGGTGTTTCGATCTTCGGCGGGTCTTCGTAATGCGACGGTTCATCAAACGAGCCCTGATAGTTAACACAAAATTTTTAATTCATTTACCATCTTTTTCACGATCACTCACTTATCTATCTAGAGGTACTAGCTCCTGCCCACAGCTTCGCTCGCGTTGTACCCGGATAAAAAGTAGCCTATGTGTTATTCTGATGTATCAGCTATATTACTGTAAAGTTTCATGAAAATTCGTTCAGTTGTTTTTGCGTGAAAGAGCAACAAACATCCATCCTCACAAACTTTCACGTTTATAATATTAGTAGGTATGTTACCGGCGCAGTGCTGCCGTGCACGGTGGTGTCGGACTTGTCGCTGGTCTCCGGGATGGCTATCAGCTCGCTCTCGGACGACTCCTGCTCCAAGCTCCACTGCTGATACCTGCGGGAACGAACACAGGTTAACATTACATTTATTTATTAAAACCCGGACAAGTGCGGGTCCGACCACGCACAGGTAGGGTTCCGAAGTTGGATTTGAATATTGAAAATGTCATTTTTAAATTTTGTACCACTTTGTGGGCGTGATTAATATGTATACCCATGTCAAATTGCAGTTTTCTAGTACTAAGAGATTCTGAGCAAAGCCGCGAACAGACAGTTAGACGGACGGACATGGCGAAACTATATGGGACCACGAAACCTTAAAAACAAGCTACTGCCGACGGCTTCAGCCGAGTGGTACCCGGATAAAAAATAGTAGCTCTTACCATTTTTTTTTGGCGAGTTACTTTGCAATATTTGTCTTCTAGAAATTACTTTATTATTTAACGGGATAATACAAAGCCTATATCCACCCAGAAGGTCCATTCTAAATATTGGTGGAAGAATTTCCGAAATCGGATAATCAGTTTCTGAGATTACGTTCCACATCGCAAACTTACAAACTCACAAACGCTTTTTATAATGTTACTGTATGTATGTTAATTAAGTGCAGATATAGAGTGCAGAGTATAACAATGATGCTGGACATTTTCCACACAGCATCATCTAGCCCCAAACTAAGCAGAGGATGCCCTTTATGGAGATTTCAGGCAGTATTTTTTTGTTTTAGATATTACTAGCTTCTGCCCACGGCTTCGCCCGCGTTGTACCCAGTTAAAAAGTAGCTTATTTGTTATTCTGATGTATAAGCTATATTACTGTAAAGTTTCATCGAAATCCGTTCAGTAGATTTTGCGTGAAAGAGTAACAAACATCCTCACAAATTTTCACGTTTATAATATTACTAGCTTCTGCCCACGGCTTCGCCCGCGTAGTACTCGGATAAAAAGTAGCATATGTGTTATTCTGATGTATAAGCTATATTACTGTAAAGTTTCATCAAAATCCGTTCAATAGTTTTTGCGTGAAAGAGTAACAAACATCCTCACAAACTTTCTCGTTTATAATATTAGTAGGATTATAATGTTACTTAGTGGTATGTTCCTCCCAGTGCGTGTGCATGTGCCCCGGCGACTTGTGCAGCTTGTGTTTGGTCAGCAGCGGGGAGGCGGGTCCCGCAGCGACGCCTGCGGGACCCGCGCCGTCCCCGCGCAGCTGATCCAGCTGCTCCGCCTTCAGCGACGGCTGACTCACATCTGCAAACGTAGACCACGATTACTAAATAAAGCTGGACAAATTCATAAATAATGCTGGACCAATTAATAAATATTGTTGGACAAATTCATAAATAATGCTGGACAAATTCATAAATATTGATGGACAAATTAATTAATAATGCTGGACAAATTAATTAAAAATGCTGGACAAATTCATAAATATTGATGGACAGATTAATAAATATTGATGGACAAATAAAAAAAAACTCGTTCCGGTTCTGGGTGTTATTTACCACGATACTATCAGTTTCTGATATCTACGACACAGGGGGCACCTAATGTGGGGTTAGGACTATGAATATCACTATAGATTATCTAGTTATTTAAAAAAAAAAAGAATAGCCTTACTCTGAGGGTGGAATGTTATAAAACAGAGTAGAAACAAGTTTTATTTTTTTCAAGAAAACATAAAAACCGACTTTCGATAACGGGAATATGAGTTTTCTGCTTGAACACGTTAATCTACGGAACTACCAGTCAGATTTGACCAATTATTAAGGAAGGTTATAAGCGAAAACGAAGTGAAAGCGCGGCCGGGCTGCGACTCGGTGGGCTGGAGGTCGAGGGCGGTCTCGGCACTAGCTAGTAACACATATACCGGCTCGTTCCGTCGCAAGTAAACCTATGTACAGGTACCTCTAGGCCGCGACATGACGATCATGGGCGGGATTCTCTTGCAGTGATGGTACTGCGCCTCCACGGAGTTCAGCACTATCCTGATGAGAGACTGCATCTGAGTGCACAGTGCGCCGGTGCCGTAGTGATACTGCAAATATATAAATGATTTTTACAAAACATTTCTCTATATATAAATAAATATAGAGTGCAACATAGGTTTTTCTATCGGCCTGGACTCAGTCGTACAGGGTATGCTCTGTCGTGTGCTAACTGGTGTGGGTTTGAGGTCTCGTTTCTGTTAGACGCCAACCAGCGATCACAGATCACTGAATTTAAAAACAATTCTGAGTCGAAACAGTTCCTATATTTGATGAAACTTAATACTTAGTTAGTCGTTCTGGGATCCCTTACATGTGAACGTTCTTAATTAATCTAAAATTTCTTACATAGATTAGCTCACGGAGGGCCAGTCCGTGAGGATTACTACTTAATACTGAAAGTTATTGGCGAATGCAGGAAACTTCTATACACTTAACGTTCCCATCACTGCCTGAAAGGTTCAAAGCTGGGGAAATTCTTAGTCCCGTACCCAACCGGTCTTGAGAGGGGAATTCTGATAACAATAAAACATAGAAAATGTTATAAGAAAACAGAAAAGAAGCAGTCTCCCCCTCAAGACCGGTTGGGTACCGGTTAGTTGGTTACACAGAGCATCGTCGAGCTCCAAAGTGAGCTTGTGTTATCGGAACTACATAACTGATGTAGTACTCATATAGTTTTTATATGAGTACTACATCAGTTAACATTACAGTTACATAACTGATGTAGTACTCATATAGTTTTTATATGAGTACTACATCAGTTATGTATATATAGTTACCTTGTATAATACGACCAGTAGCGCCATCAGCCAGTGTCTCCGCACGTGAGGCTCGAGTGCCGCCAGCGAGTGCGTCGCCGTCGTGTTGCTGCCGTTGCTGTTCCCCGCGCCGCTGCAGTACTACAGAACAACAAACAATGTACATCCACAAACAAACTACATCCACAAACAAGATACATCCACAAACAAGATATATCCACAAACAAGCTACATCCACATCCACGCATACATTTATCTATTTAAATTACAACCATTTTTTTACAAATTCATTCAGCGAACAGTGGAATAAGTCATTATGACATATACATTATTTACAAAACTATTATGCCCCTAAATTGCATGTTTGACGACGAGCTCCGCAGATTAGAGATAAACACATGTAAACATATGAAATAATTATGTTATAAAAAAATATACAAGACATCCTGAGTAATTTCGTAAAATTGTGGTAAACCGAGCAGTACTATTAGGTATATTAGGTCTATGTGTTAGGGTGTGTGTGGGTATGTGTGTGTGTGTATGTGGGTGTCTGTGTGCGTGTGTGTTGGAATAGGTGTGCGTTTATATGTGGTGTTGATTTATGAGATGGCAACCAGAGTTGATTCTGTAGTTTAAGTGTAAGTAAATAAAGGCGCGCGAGGAACCGGCGTAAATTCACTTTAACATTTTAAATTCACGTATAGTTTTTAAGTTGACGTCTCTATATGATCCTTGTGATTTCAATGAACGATTTCTTACCTGTAACACTTGCATGGTTGGCTCGGCGATCAAGGCCCCCATGATGTGGTTCTGGTCCAAAACTTGAGGCAGATTTGCCATGAACGCATTAAAGATGGACGATTGCCTGTAATGTTATCAGAATGCACATGAACCCCAGACCATATTTCAATGCAAAATAAATGTCTGTTTACAAATCTTAAATACAAGTAATGTATTTCATAATAATTTAATATCTGTCACCCGCGACTTCAAAAGACCCGGCAGGGCTTGAAAAGATCCTGATATACACTGTCGCAGAATTCAAATGCGTTTGAATGCGACTTGTCTAATATAATCAATTGAATAAATTAAATTTTTAATCTTTCCACTCCATTGTCATTTAAGTTCAGTCCAAAAACTTGCAGATACAACTCAAAAAAGTCCAAACACTATACTGTATTAGTTTTGCGTCTGAATGCGACTTGTCTAATATAATCAATTGAATAGATTATAATTATTAATCTTTCCACTATAACATCTATTAAATATAATCCAAAAACTTGCAAATATAACTCAAAAAAATGCAAACAATAATACAATAGTATTATTTTTTCCAGTAGAAATGTAACATCGTTTTTTGAACTTTGAAAATTTTATGTGATGCTAAAATACATGTTTTTTTTTTTTCAGGCTACATATTTTTTTTTTATGTTCAGAGATATGGAAATTCCATTCTTAGAGTCAGCAGAATACCAGCGCTAAGTAGGTAGCCCAGCAATGTGCTGAACTGGCACCTTTTGACGTTACATGGAACTGTATCTGGATCAGGAAGGTGCTTGGGGTATTTCTGTTCAGTTCCACTTGTAAGTAGGCTAAGTATCTATATGTTTTTAGTTTTAAATTGAACCAACATCTTATATCTGGATCATAGGGCAGGTAACCAAATGTAATTGTTTTTATCATGTTTTGCCAAACAAATGTCTATCATTTCATTTTAATATATCTTTCGAAAACTTTAGGTTGAGAATTTAAAAGTTACCTGATAAAATATGCCACATAACTGAGAGTTTATACCACTTTCCTGGGTATTTATATCACCTGCCTGAGTGTTTATGCCACCTTCCTGAGTGTTTATGCCATCTTCCCGAGTGTTTATACCATCTACCTCAGTGTATATGCCTTCTTTCTGGGTGTTTATGCCACCTGCCTGAGTGTTTATGCCACCTTCCTGAGTGTTTATGCCATCTTCCCGAGTGTTTATGCCACCTTCTCGAGTGTTTATGCTTTCTACCTCAGTGTATATGCATGCCTTCTTTCTGGGTATTTATGCCACCTTCCTGGTTGTATATGCCATCTACCTATGTGTATATGCCACATACCTGAGTGTATACGGAGAGAGATGGAAATATTTCTCGGAAGTATTGTATCCCAGGAGTAGAAACAGATGCTTCAGCACCAGTTCCTGTGGCTTCGCTGCCACCCTGTCTTCAATAGGATGAGCTTGGTCTGCCCTAAAAGAGAATTCAACAAAACTTAGACACAAAGAAATTTCCTTACTACAATATTTTTTTTCGGCCCAACTGGGCCGATAATTGGAACAATTTTCGCAGTGAATAAGTACATTTAAAATTAATGTTAATAATATTGTGAACTAATTCAAATCATTTTTCTATTTAACCGACTGCAAAAAGAGTTTTATCTTATAACTTACATTTTAGTTTTTACATGGTATGATAACTATGAAATTGTTTTTTTACCTATACTTTGTTAGTTATTCATAAGTTACTAAGCCGGTTTGTAAATTACCTTCTGCGCCTTTTTACTCACATTGTTCAAACGAAGAAAAGGAAATTACCTTTTAATTTTTTTTAATAGCACAAATCGTGCGTACTGTTTTTTTGAAAACAAAAATCAGAAATTAGTTCGACAGTTTTAATAAATTAATTTTAGATGTACGTACTTAGTAATATCCCGAAAACCAAAATAATTGGGGCGAAAAAATATTTAGTCCTAATGCGTCTCCATTTGTCTCTGTTACTATTCGAACAGTAGGTATTTAAGCTCGCCTTATTCCGATCACTGATAATAACACATAGACTACTTTTATCTAGATACCAAGCGAGCGAAGCCGTAGGCAGAAGCTAGCTTTGGTGACGTCACATGATTTGTCCACTCAAAGTGTACCATGATATGACTTTTGTTAGAAATCGGATGAGTAGTTTTAGAGATTACCCGCTACATAAAAACTTACAAACTTTACCTCTTTATAATATTGGTATAGCTGGTATAGATAGAAGATTTGGTTTGTTACCTGGACAGAAACTGCATAAGCAGGAAGACCAGTAGATTAGTGGTCTCTTTGTCGGTTTCCTCCAGCTCCATCTTGGGCAGAGCCGTCGACAGCGTGTCTTCAGTAGACCGCGATACTGAGTGGAAGCCTTCTGTTAGCGAGGAAATATCTAATGAGGCACACATTTCCACACATCATCATCTAGCCGCAAACTAATCAAAAACTTTAAGTAACAACTTAACTGATATACTACTTAGAATCATAAAACTTTTTTTGTAAATACATTACATAATATTATACTTAGAAAACATCCAGACCCCGAGACAAATATTTGCAGATCATACAAAAAAAATTCTGCGGCGGGAATCGAATCCGCAACCTTCTGCGGGATAGGATTACATCCTGTAGTTGTAGCTTACACACAACTAGAAACTTACACACGATGTGACACACGATGAGTCGTGTGTAGGGTTGGATTTGATAGAGCTTGTGTTAGTGGTTGGGTATGGTATGGTATGTGTGCAGCTGTAAGAGGCGGTGGATATGCGTGTGTAGGCGTATGGCTTTGTGTGTGTGTGTGTGTGTGTGTGTGAGTGTGTGTGAGTGTGTGTGAGTGTGTGTGAGTGTGTGTGTGAGTGTGTGTGTGAATGTGTGTTACCGTTTAGTTTGGGTGCAGGTGGAGGCGGGTGCGAGTGCTGCGCCGCGAGCAGGTGTCCCAGACCGAAGCGGGAGCTCTTGCGCTTCAGCAGCGGCGCAGAGAACTGACGCGAGTACACACGCTCGCGCTCTGAAACAAATCTACACTGTTATACCAGTTGCTATCTTACAACACTACAAAACTCAAAACATTACTTGTAAAGCAAGTAACAGCAATGCTGCGGGCGCGGACACGGTGCGTTTGTACGGACACTTCCCGCACAGCGACGCGGACACGGAATGTGATAGTGATGATGATGCAGTGTACAGTACCGTGTCTGTGGTCCGCGGCGACGGCGGCGGAGACGGCGGCGGGCGCGGACACGGTGCGTTTGTACGGACACTTCCCGCACAGCGACGCGGACACGGAATGTGATAGTGATGATGATGCAGTGTACAGTACCGTGTCTGTGGTCCGCGGCGACGGCGGCGGAGACGGCGGCGGGCGCGGACACGGTGCGTTTGTACGGACACTTCCCGCACAGCGACGCGGACACGGAATGTGATAGTGATGATGATGCAGTGTACAGTACCGTGTCTGTGGTCCGCGGCGACGGCGGCGGAGACGGCGGCGGGCGCGGACACGGTGCGTTTGTACGGACACTTCCCGCACAGCGACGCGGACACGGAATGTGATAGTGATGATGATGCAGTGTACAGTACCGTGTCTGTGGTCCGCGGCGACGGCGGCGGAGACGGCGGCGGGCGCGGACACGGTGCGTTTGTACGGACACTTCCCGCACAGCGACGCGGACACGGAATGTGATAGTGATGATGATGCAGTGTACAGTACCGTGTCTGTGGTCCGCGGCGACGGCGGCGGAGACGGCGGCGGGCGCGGACACGGTGCGTTTGTACGGACACTTCCCGCACAGCGACGCGGACACGGAATGTGATAGTGATGATGATGCAGTGTACAGTACCGTGTCTGTGGTCCGCGGCGACGGCGGCGGAGACGGCGGCGGGCGCGGACACGGTGCGTTTGTACGGACACTTCCCGCACAGCGACGCGGACACGGAATGTGATAGTGATGATGATGCAGTGTACAGTACCGTGTCTGTGGTCCGCGGCGACGGCGGCGGAGACGGCGGCGGGCGCGGACACGGTGCGTTTGTACGGACACTTCCCGCACAGCGACGCGGACACGGAATGTGATAGTGATGATGATGCAGTGTACAGTACCGTGTCTGTGGTCCGCGGCGACGGCGGCGGAGACGGCGGCGGGCGCGGACACGGTGCGTTTGTACGGACACTTCCCGCACAGCGACGCGGACACGGAATGTGATAGTGATGATGATGCAGTGTACAGTACCGTGTCTGTGGTCCGCGGCGACGGCGGCGGAGACGGCGGCGGGCGCGGACACGGTGCGTTTGTACGGACACTTCCCGCACAGCGACGCGGACACGGAATGTGATAGTGATGATGATGCAGTGTACAGTACCGTGTCTGTGGTCCGCGGCGACGGCGGCGGAGACGGCGGCGGGCGCGGACACGGTGCGTTTGTACGGACACTTCCCGCACAGCGACGCGGACACGGAATGTGATAGTGATGATGATGCAGTGTACAGTACCGTGTCTGTGGTCCGCGGCGACGGCGGCGGAGACGGCGGCGGGCGCGGACACGGTGCGTTTGTACGGACACTTCCCGCACAGCGACGCGGACACGGAATGTGATAGTGATGATGATGCAGTGTACAGTACCGTGTCTGTGGTCCGCGGCGACGGCGGCGGAGACGGCGGCGGGCGCGGACACGGTGCGTTTGTACGGACACTTCCCGCACAGCGACGCGGACACGGAATGTGATAGTGATGATGATGCAGTGTACAGTACCGTGTCTGTGGTCCGCGGCGACGGCGGCGGAGACGGCGGCGGGCGCGGACACGGTGCGTTTGTACGGACACTTCCCGCACAGCGACGCGGACACGGAATGTGATAGTGATGATGATGCAGTGTACAGTACCGTGTCTGTGGTCCGCGGCGACGGCGGCGGAGACGGCGGCGGGCGCGGACACGGTGCGTTTGTACGGACACTTCCCGCACAGCGACGCGGACACGGAATGTGATAGTGATGATGATGCAGTGTACAGTACCGTGTCTGTGGTCCGCGGCGACGGCGGCGGAGACGGCGGCGGGCGCGGACACGGTGCGTTTGTACGGACACTTCCCGCACAGCGACGCGGACACGGAATGTGATAGTGATGATGATGCAGTGTACAGTACCGTGTCTGTGGTCCGCGGCGACGGCGGCGGAGACGGCGGCGGGCGCGGACACGGTGCGTTTGTACGGACACTTCCCGCACAGCGACGCGGACACGGAATGTGATAGTGATGATGATGCAGTGTACAGAACCGTGTCTGTGGTCCGCGGCGACGGCGGCGGAGACGGCGGCGGGCGCGGACACGGTGCGTTTGTACGGACACTTCCCGCACAGCGACGCGGACACGGAATGAGATAGTGATGATGATGCAGTGTACAGTACCGTGTCTGTGGTCCGCGGCGACGAAGGCGGAGACGGCGGCGGGCGCGGACACGGTGCGTTTGTACGGACACTTCCCGCACAGCGACGCGGACACGGAATGTGATAGTGATGATGATGCAGTGTACAGTACCGTGTCTGTGGTCCGCGGCGACGGCGGCGGAGACGGCGGCGGGCGCGGACACGGTGCGTTTGTACGGACACTTCCCGCACAGCGACGCGGACACGGAATGTGATAGTGATGATGATGCAGTGTACAGTACCGTGTCTGTGGTCCGCGGCGACGGCGGCGGAGACGGCGGCGGGCGCGGACACGGTGCGTTTGTACGGTCACTTCCCGCACAGCGACGCGGACACGGAATGTGATAGTGATGATGATGCAGTGTACAGTACCGTGTCTGTGGTCCGCGGCGACGGCGGCGGAGACGGCGGCGGGCGCGGACACGGTGCGTTTGTACGAACACTTCCCGCACAGCGACGCGGACACGGAATGTGATAGTGATGATGATGCAGTGTACAGTACCGTGTCTGTGGTCCGCGGCGACGGCGGCGGAGACGGCGGCGGGCGCGGACACGGTGCGTTTGTACGGACACTTCCCGCACAGCGACGCGGACACGGAATGTGATAGTGATGATGATGCAGTGTACAGTACCGTGTCTGTGGTCCGCGGCGACGGCGGCGGAGACGGCGGCGGGCGCGGACACGGTGCGTTTGTACGGACACTTCCCGCACAGCGACGCGGACACGGAATGTGATAGTGATGATGATGCAGTGTACAGTACCGTGTCTGTGGTCCGCGGCGACGGCGGCGGAGACGGCGGCGGGCGCGGACACGGTGCGTTTGTACGGACACTTCCCGCACAGCGACGCGGACACGGAATGTGATAGTGATGATGATGCAGTGTACAGTACCGTGTCTGTGGTCCGCGGCGACGGCGGCGGAGACGGCGGCGGGCGCGGACACGGTGCGTTTGTACGGACACTTCCTGCACAGCGACGCGGACACGGAATGTGATAGTGATGATGATGCAGTGTACAGTACCGTGTCTGTGGTCCGCGGCGACGGCGGCGGAGACGGCGGCGGGCGCGGACACGGTGCGTTTGTACGGACACTTCCCGCACAGCGACGCGGACACGGAATGTGATAGTGATGATGATGCAGTGTACAGTACCGTGTCTGTGGTCCGCGGCGACGGCGGCGGAGACGGCGGCGGGCGCGGACACGGTGCGTTTGTACGGACACTTCCCGCACAGCGACGCGGACACGGAATGTGATAGTGATGATGATGCAGTGTACAGTACCGTGTCTGTGGTCCGCGGCGACGGCGGCGGAGACGGCGGCGGGCGCGGACACGGTGCGTTTGTACGGACACTTCCCGCACAGCGACGCGGACACGGAATGTGATAGTGATGATGATGCAGTGTACAGTACCGTGTCTGTGGTCCGCGGCGACGGCGGCGGAGACGGCGGCGGGCGCGGACACGGTGCGTTTGTACGGACACTTCCCGCACAGCGACGCGGACACGGAATGTGATAGTGATGATGATGCAGTGTACAGTACCGTGTCTGTGGTCCGCGGCGACGGCGGCGGAGACGGCGGCGGGCGCGGACACGGTGCGTTTGTACGGACACTTCCCGCACAGCGACGCGGACACGGAATGTGATAGTGATGATGATGCAGTGTACAGTACCGTGTCTGTGGTCCGCGGCGACGGCGGCGGAGACGGCGGCGGGCGCGGACACGGTGCGTTTGTACGGACACTTCCCGCACAGCGACGCGGACACGGAATGTGATAGTGATGATGATGCAGTGTACAGTACCGTGTCTGTGGTCCGCGGCGATGGCGGCGGAGACGGCGGCGGGCGCGGACACGGTGCGTTTGTACGGACACTTCCCGCACAGCGACGCGGACACGGAATGTGATAGTGATGATGATGCAGTGTACAGTACCGTGTCTGTGGTCCGCGGCGACGGCGGCGGAGACGGCGGCGGGCGCGGACACGGTGCGTTTGTACGGACACTTCCCGCACAGCGACGCGGACACGGAATGTGATAGTGATGATGATGCAGTGTACAGTACCGTGTCTGTGGTCCGCGGCGACGGCGGCGGAGACGGCGGCGGGCGCGGACACGGTGCGTTTGTACGGACACTTCCCGCACAGCGACGCGGACACGGAATGTGATAGTGATGATGATGCAGTGTACAGTACCGTGTCTGTGGTCCGCGGCGACGGCGGCGGAGACGGCGGCGGGCGCGGACACGGTGCGTTTGTACGGACACTTCCCGCACAGCGACGCGGACACGGAATGTGATAGTGATGATGATGCAGTGTACAGTACCGTGTCTGTGGTCCGCGGCGACGGCGGCGGAGACGGCGGCGGGCGCGGACACGGTGCGTTTGTACGGACACTTCCCGCACAGCGACGCGGACACGGAATGTGATAGTGATGATGATGCAGTGTACAGTACCGTGTCTGTGGTCCGCGGCGACGGCGGCGGAGACGGCGGCGGGCGCGGACACGGTGCGTTTGTACGGACACTTCCCGCACAGCGACGCGGACACGGAATGTGATAGTGATGATGATGCAGTGTACAGTACCGTGTCTGTGGTCCGCGGCGACGGCGGCGGAGACGGCGGCGGGCGCGGACACGGTGCGTTTGTACGGACACTTCCCGCACAGCGACGCGGACACGGAATGTGATAGTGATGATGATGCAGTGTACAGTACCGTGTCTGTGGTCCGCGGCGACGGCGGCGGAGACGGCGGCGGGCGCGGACACGGTGCGTTTGTACGGACACTTCCCGCACAGCGACGCGGACACGGAATGTGATAGTGATGATGATGCAGTGTACAGTACCGTGTCTGTGGTCCGCGGCGACGGCGGCGGAGACGGCGGCGGGCGCGGACACGGTGCGTTTGTACGGACACTTCCCGCACAGCGACGCGGACACGGAATGTGATAGTGATGATGATGCAGTGTACAGTACCGTGTCTGTGGTCCGCGGCGACGGCGGCGGAGACGGCGGCGGGCGCGGACACGGTGCGTTTGTACGGACACTTCCCGCACAGCGACGCGGACACGGAATGTGATAGTGATGATGATGCAGTGTACAGTACCGTGTCTGTGGTCCGCGGCGACGGCGGCGGAGACGGCGGCGGGCGCGGACACGGTGCGTTTGTACGGACACTTCCCGCACAGCGACGCGGACACGGAATGTGATAGTGATGATGATGCAGTGTACAGTACCGTGTCTGTGGTCCGCGGCGACGGCGGCGGAGACGGCGGCGGGCGCGGACACGGTGCGTTTGTACGGACACTTCCCGCACAGCGACGCGGACACGGAATGCGCACCGCCTGTCGGACGCCCGCGCCGCTGCCCCGACCCGGACACCAAATCTATTCGACCAATCACAAGGTGACATTACTAACTAGCCTTGTTTCTTGCCTTTTTTCGTGGCTTGGTTGCGGAGGAACAGACATTCGGTGAAAGTTGATGTCTTCAAAGTGATCCGTGCGATTTTAATGAATAAATTAATTTAGACTTTTCGTAATTTCATGACATTACTTTTGGAACAGGAATCAAAAGTTTATTTTATTAAAATACAAAAAGGCTTCATCGCTTAGTTATTATTATAAGTTTACGGATCTTTTATCGCATTTACCTTTTTCATTTATTAAAAAAGCTAGTTAGCTTTATCGGTGACGCGATTATAAGATGTTAACAAAATCAGCATTGATACAAAATGTCTTTTTCACTTCTCATTCTCTATAAGTGTCATTTCATTTTAGCTAAGCGTAGACGAACTTAAGTGTATTATTAAACTTTTGGGTAATAAAGACCTAAACTCAAGTATTTTTATTAATTTCATTTTTGTCGTTATTATAACAGACTATAAAATTGATGTGATCCTTTATAAAGACTCGGCTTTACCATGTTCCATTTCTAAAGTAATTTCTAAGAAAAAAAAAAAGAAAAACATTTGTTTTTTTAATTGATTTATTTCTTGCTATGCGTAAGTGCTTTAAAAAAAAGTTGGTTTTGCCGCGAAATCTCAAGCATGTTTAGTGTATTAAATAGTTATTTTATTTTCTCTCAATCGAAGTGAAAAGTAGTGTGTTTAACTCGGCACTAAACCCCATTCATACTCATTTCTATAGCCTCCCTCGCTGGCGCTAGGGAGGATAAACATCTCGTTTGAAATGGCTCGTTTTAGGCCCTTGTTGAACAATCTACGATAATCTAACTTCGATCTTCTAGCTTAAATAGTTTGATTTGTTTAACTATATATGAATTAATAGATAATTAATTCATTATAAAATAAGATAGCCTGATATTTAACTCAGTGCCAATAATTCTTCAAATCAGAACATGACAATTAAGGCATAAATAGATAGGTGAAACGAATCCCATGAAATCAGCTAAGCTTTTTAGGCTTTTTCAACTTATGAATTGTTTAGTTTTTTTTAAAAAGTCGCGTGGGCTATTTAAACAGACGTACAGAGATCAACAGCTGTGCATATATTTTGTTAATCTATCGGTGCATTTAACAGACACGGTACCTTACCGTACACAATTTTATTAATAAACATGGTTTAGTTGTCTATGCAACTGTAGTTTTTCCTTATGATAGTCAGGGAAGACAGAAATACAGCTGAACTATACAGACGCTAAGCCATGTTTATTAAGCAGACGTTGGATGTCTAACTAGGGTGAAATTACTACGAACAAATAACATTCTGAACGATAAACTAACAAAACGAAAAACAGAGTTAATAATCTTATAGAAACAAGATTATATTTATAAACCAACTAACACCAGCAATCTACTTACAGTAATCTACTAACATTCCATAATATAATAATAATAATAATAATAATGCTGGACAATTCACACAGCATCATCTAGCCCCAAGCTAAGCAGAGCTTGTGTTATGGGTACTAGATGACTGATATACTTAATACAATACATTACATAGATATATATTTTTTTATTATACATAGAAAATACCCAGAACACCCGGAACAAATATTTGCAGATCGTACAAACATTTGTCCCAGGGCGGGAATCGAACCCGCAACCTCCTGTGTCGCAGGCGGACCTTCGCCCACCGCGCCACATCGGTCGTCAATCAGCTAACTATATAATTTATTTATCAATCTTTATCATGCACCTAATCCTATCTACTAAATACTGTGAAAGTATGGGGTGTCTGTTTGTTACTCGTAAATGCGGATATGTTTATAGATATGAAATTTCACGAAACGTCGTTTTCATCTACTGCTGTTCCTCCACGACTAAGCCAAGAAAGAAAGGAAAGAAAACACTTTAAATAAACCTTTTTTATTGTTGAACTAGACTCTGCCCACGGCTTCGCCCGCGTGGTACCCGGATAAAACAGTAGCCTACGCCTGTACAAAATTTCATCCAAATCAGTTCAGCTGTTCCGTACATCATTAGATTAATAACAAACATCCAGCCTTTCGCATCTTTATTACTTAGAAATAATATAAGATTAGAAAGAGACAAAGCTTTCTTTTATTATTAATTCTTTATTATACACACGGAAAGTACAGAAAAAAAACGTACATATAGGACACGGCGAGCATAACCAAAAGAGTTTTTTTGCAGAAAAACTTTGAGGATAGGAAGAGCTGCTAAATAGCGGTAAAACTGTGTTTAATCTATCAACTTTTGCAATCTTAATAAGTTTACATTTACCTCTCAAGTTAGTCAAGTCCACGGTATTATTGGAGTGTACCTGAGCCTCCACCATGAGCGCCTCGAACCGGTTCAGGAAGAACTGCCACGTGAGTATGTTCCTGTCACTCAGTGAGTTGTGCAGTCTTACCTCTCAAGTTAGTCAAGTCCACGGTATTATTGGAGTGTACCTGAGCCTCCACCATGAGCGCCTCGAACCGGTTCAGGAAGAACTGCCATGTGAGTATGTTCCTATCGCTCAGTGAGTTGTGCAGTCTTACCTCTCAAGTTAGTCAAGTCCACGGTATTATTGGAGTGTACCTGAGCCTCCACCATGAGCGCCTCGAACCGGTTCAGGAAGAACTGCCATGTGAGTATGTTCCTATCGCTCAGTGAGTTGTGCAGTCTTACCTCTCAAGTTAGTCAAGTCCACGGTATTATTGGAGTGTACCTGAGCCTCCACCATGAGCGCCTCGAACCGGTTCAGGAAGAACTGCCATGTGAGTATGTTCCTATCGCTCAGTGAGTTGTGCAGTCTTACCTCTCAAGTTAGTCAAGTCCACGGTATTATTGGAGTGTACCTGAGCCTCCACCATGAGCGCCTCGAACCGGTTCAGGAAGAACTGCCATGTGAGTATGTTCCTATCGCTCAGTGAGTTGTGCAGTCTTACCTCTCAAGTTAGTCAAGTCCACGGTATTATTGGAGTGTATCTGAGCCTCCAACATGAGCGCCTCAAACCGGTTCAGGAAGAACTGCCACGTGAGTATGTTCCTATCGCTCAGTGAGTTGTGCAGTCTTACCTCTCAAGTTAGTCAAGTCCACGGTATTATTGGAGTGTATCTGAGCCTCCAACATAAGCGCCTCGAACCGGTTCAGGAAGAACTGCCACGTGAGTATGTTCCTGTCGCTCAGTGAGTTGTGCAGTTGGTAGACACACTGCAGGATCATAGGCCGGTCTACCACCACCAGGTCGAATTGACTCTCCAAGCAGAACAGTAGCATCTAAGGAGGCAGAGGCAAGTCTTATTATTGTTTCTTTAATTGAATAAGGATTCACAATTTTGCTTATAATTACTCGGTCTGAATGAAGCTATCTTACCTGTATAGCATGATCGTGAATGGTTCCCAGGTAGAGCGTGGCTCGCTGCGCCACGTACACGCAGGAGTCGTCCATGCTGCAGATCAGATAGCAGAACGCAGTCGCCAGCGCAGTCTGCAGCGGCAGGCTCGACGCTACCGGGGCTCCGTCCATGAACCTTGAAGAACAATAGAAACGTCATGGCGCGTTATCACGCGAACCGAGATGCGAGGTGCGCCAAGCCATGCGCCGTTTATACAGCCTGGGCTCGGCTCGGTTCGCACGAGCCATCGCTTGTTGGCGCGAAAATAATAGCGGCAAGGTGTTTACGTTTATCTGCCGGCATAGCCGGCATAGTGGGTGACGATCGAACAACGTACGGCGTTTTTCACAGCTCGCGTTGTTGTGATCCACGCGGCGTGTACAAATACGCCAGACTCCCGTTCGGGATACGCCGAGCCGCATCTAGACGGGCGCGGTTCGTGTGGATCACGTAAAATCACGCGCCTTCAGACTATGCATGCAGACTAAGCTGAGCATTTGTTTGTTAATTCAGGTTCCTATGAACCTACTTCAGGCACCAGTTCTTCACAAAGTTGGTACTCTCAACTTTTTATTGGATATATAATACAAGCGCACGATTGGAATTAGTATTTGGTAGAATTATATGGAACTAAATGAAATCGACTATGCTATTTATTGGTTTACTTTTGACGCGATTTTGACGTTGACATTCGAGATTAGAGTAGAGTTTGCGATATAAATGTCACATGCTGGAAAAATCTAATAAAAAAAACTGGATTGGAATAGAATTGAATTGAGATTGTATCGAGTGTCAAAGGTGGCCCCCACTGTTCGAAATACATAATTCCCACCTGATAATGACAGCGACGCGTTCCACGGCAGCGAACCGCACGGACGGTTCGAGATGGTGGAACTGGTCCCGGACCAGGGCACAGAAGACGTCTGCTCCTCCGGCCAGGGTCACGCAGTGCAGCAGCACGGGGACCCCCACGCAGCTGATGTGCGACGCCGATAGGGTGCACACATTCCACAAACTAGAATAGGTAAAGGAGGGATTCACTCAAAGCTAGTAGGTAGGGGTTTATTATTTAAAATCACAGTAATATGAGCCATAAATCACCGACAATCAAACATACTATCTGGTAGCCACACATAACGCTATCCCTGAACCTCAAGTCTTTTTTGCAGACGAATATATTTTAAATAGATAACCAAGGCCTTCGATGAATGACTTTTCTCGTACGAGTTTCACTTTGCCCCACCAATTTAACTGACGTTTCAAAGTGATCCTTGACCATGACTTCGGCTTTGACTTAGTGGCGCTTAGGTGGGGTTTTTTATTTCAATAAATCAGTCCCTCAGCACTCATTAGTTTAGGAATACTACCCCCAATATACACAGAAAAAAAACACTCAACTTTAATCCACGTGATGGAAATCCTCTATAGGCACTGATTTGACGACCTCTGTGGCGCAGTAGGCAAGGCTCGCCCGAGACGCAGAAGGTAGCGGGTTCGATTCCCGCTGCGGGACAAATATTTGTAACTGCGAATATTTGTCTCGGGTCTGGGTGTTTTCTATGTATAATAAGCATGTATTTACAAAAAAAATATATAAGTAGTATATCAGTCATGTAGTTCCCACAACACAAGCTCTGTTTACTTTGGAGCTAGAGGATGTTGTGTGAAAAATGTCTAGCATTATTTATTTATTATTATAATTACTTGTCAATAAGTAGATTCTCCTGGCACCAGATCAGGAAGCCCCTGTGGTCAGCGAGGGCATCAGCATTCAACACCAACACTTGAAGACATTGCAGCAGGTGATATAACACATCAGGACGTGATGTGTTCTTCAACTCCTATAGAACATAGCATGAACTGGACTGCAGTTGAATAAGGTTTTAAGGTAAATAAATTAATAATAAAAACGTTTTTAAAAACAAGCTAGATAAAGATATATATATAACTTCTGAAACTATCATGGTTTTGAACGCAATTTTTGCTAAAAAACGGGATATTTACCATGATTTGTGAGTTTGAATGTTTCGCGATATTTCGGCACAGTTGCATGTAACATGATCACGGGAGGAACTGAAGTCTTTGCGGGTTTTATTTTATTTTATTTCTTAGGGACAACAAACAGTAATACATTAGTAAGTACTAAGTAGCTGTAACACAATTAAGTAAGATTAAAATATTACCTTGTAGTAATAGTTATAAAATATAAGAGATCTTGCTACGTCATACGGTAAGTACTAGAACTTACGTACATTAAAAAAAAAAGTAATTGTTGCGAACATAAACGTGAAAGTTAAAAATAAAAAAAAGAAGGAACCATAACATATTCTTATAAGTAGATGATCAACCTACTCACAAATACTATTTATAACAGCTTTTTTAATGTAACTAACATTATTAATGTTAGTCGCAGACAAATCGATCCACCCTCTTTCTCATTCCTTTATTGCGAAAAATACCACTACCACCGGTTCCACTGTCACATTCGAGTACATCTCACATGCAACTGTGCCGAAATATCGGGAAACATTCAAACTCACAAATCATGGTAAATATCCCGTTTTTTTTAATATAAATTTAGTTTATTTTGTGTCACTTATAGGATACAGGAGTACAAGTATGAGTCATTGAAATAAAAATAAGATTGACAACAAAAACGGCCGCCATTCAGCACTATGTTATAGAAGCACTTTGTGCCATTAAAACGCTGGTCTTCCGTGACGCTTTTAACACTGAGTGCGGCAACCATGTCATGGTAACGAATGTCTCGGAATGTGTATATAATGCCGGAAGGAGTTCATTGACCTGGGGAGCACAAGAGGTCATCGTCACATCACACTCAAAAGCCAACTAAACAGCCGTTAAGTTGATTTTAGGGATGTGCAGTATGGAAACTTTGATGGTCATTTCATGAATGAAAAACATGGAAATCCAAAAAGTCGTAGAACAAACAATGTTCCCCACCACGGTGTCAATGACCTCCTTCCGGCATTATATACACATTCCGCGACATCCTGTATAAGTAGTATATCAGTCATGTAGTCAGAGTATTGTATTGTCCAGCTTTCCAAGAATAGTAAAGTTGACACAGAATAACCGGAACCCCAGCGGAAACCAACCTGCAGTAGTTGATGGATGTACTGCAGCTCCTGGGGCAACTCTTCGATACAGAAGTGGAATTTTCCGGCTGAGGTCGGCCAGAAGTTGGTCATGTCTTCTTCTACCGATTCCGACTTGCCTTCGTGGTCGCAAACTAGATGTGGTGTGGACACCTGGATTTACAATTTAAAATATTAAATATCGGGTCTGGGTGTTTTTATGCAAAATATGGGGCCAAATGCCCACCCCCCCCCTAAAATCACATAGGTACCCGCCTACCAAGCCAAGGCTGGAGATTGAAGGGGTGACCAAAGAAATGTGCCCCCTCCGTCACGGAGTACTTCCGCGGTCCCTGCAAGTAGGGGCAAAGGGGGCCAAATGCCCACCCCCCCCTAAAATGACATAGGTACCCGCCTACCAAGCCAAGGCTGGAGATTGAAGGGGTGACCAAAGAAATGTGCCCCCTCCGTCACGGAGTATTTCCGCGGTTCCTGTTTATAGCTACTACTTATATACGTTTTTTTTTTGTAGTACATCAGTTATTTAGTTTCCATAATACAAGTTTTGGGGCTAGATGATGATGTGGATTTATTTTTTTATAAAAAAAGCGGAATATTACCCCTTTTTTGTGTATATTCTATTTTGTATTGCAGCGCATTCTAGTCACGTGTGACAATAAAATTGACTATTTTATAAGTAAAAAGCTCATACAGACACACGTTTACAATGCTGGTTGTTGATACTCACGTCAGCGGTAGCGGTGGCGACATCTGTGTCCGTGAGCGTGTGCGAGTGCGCGTTGCAATGCGCCGGCGCATCCGACGGCGGCAGCGACACCGCCATATCCAGCTGCTCCGTGATCGTTTCCACTGTCGCCGTCATTATCTGTAGTCATCATGCAATTGGCAGCGACAGGCAGAGTATGCCCTTGTTACGACAGTCTATTATATCATTCAACCGACTTCAAAAAAGGAGAATTCGCAATTCGTCTGTTTTTTACTGTGTGTATATTACGGGATATAATTGCCAATTAAATAAATAAATGGTCCAATATTTTTCTTATGTAAAATTCAGGTTGAAAAAATGGGGATGACATTTCATATTGAACTTTTTATCAACTTCCCGTTATTCGAAGTCGGTTTCTATATTGTAACTAATAGTTTTCGTTACTTTAGGATTATGTTACGTTTATTCAAGTGAACTCTGTTTAATTTTGAAGCCGTGTGCACTTTTGTTTAAACTATGAATCTACCTGTTAATAAATCTAGTTGCATGCTTTGTGTGTTGTGTTGTATATTAGAATCCCAATTTAAAAAATAAATGATGGTTACAGAACTAGAACATTCAAAGCAGTTTTGTTACAACTTTACTGACGGTTCATTATGACAATCAGTAAAACTGTAAAGCCGATATTACATTGTCAAAATCCGTAAAAAGTGTTCAAAATTGTAAAGTGTTTTTTGCATATAAACAAAAAGTTTATTTTAATTATAATACGATCCTCGTGATTTCAATGGAGAAAAACCTAACGATTTTGACATTTTAAATTATTTTTTATTAATTTTATAAATACCAACTCGAAAGGGGTTAAATACTATTAACGTTTATCTAACGAATAGGAGGTAGTTCTATAGAGGGTGCCAGCAACGACAATTATCGAAATATGATTGGCTAACTAAACCGCCATTTTGTTTTAGCTTTCAAAATCGTTTAAGAAACCTTAAAAGTCGAAAAGTTGTAAAAGATTTTCTTGTTTTTTTTTACTTTTGACTTTTTGCACGTTTTTCTGTCTACCCTCCTGATAAACATTTATGTACTGCAATATGCACTTAATACGCTTTGAGTAAGTATTGTTATGTTTTACTATTTTCTTCTGTACACGATTCTACCTCTGTATAAGTACCTGCCTCTGGCACCAAAGTCTTGCTGGAAGAAAACTCTTTTAGGGTTAAGCTAGCCTATTTACATGTTATATCATTTTAACTTTTAAGTTTTAAGTGTTAATTTATGTGTACGATAAATAATAAAGAAGATTAATTTAGAAGAATTTTCGACTATAAATGTATATATGCCCATTTATTATTATATACCATTATTTAAGAACTTTGACAAAAAAAATGTGACCTTACAATTTACTCGGTTGATTTTGACAGTGTAAAACCGGCAATCTAACACCGACAAACGAAAGCACAACACACACGAAAGAAGCAGCACTACTAATAGAAAGAGAGAGACGTACTTGCGTATCGTTCGAGGACTTTGTCGTGGCGTCCGACGCGACATCGCTTATGAGTGACAGTTGCATGAAATGAACAAACTATACAACTATTATACAGGGCGACTGGTAGATAGACTAGTCGATGACGCATCTGACCGAAATTGGCCTTCTAATTATAAGTGGGGGCACTAAGGTCTGTACTGAAGCCCCGCAATGGCTTGTTTTGTACATTATCCCCCTTCTGACCTGACCCCAACCAGTTCAACTACTTGAAATAGCAGAGAAGGACTCTGGGTTGATGCCAGTGATCCAGTATCCCTGGTTTCCTGACAGTTATTGATGACGGAGAGCATACATTGATGAGCTCTTGCAGTCCCGTCGTCGACCTGACTTCGTTCGTGGCTGAGCAGTGTACCACCACATGTTCTACAGTCTCTTCATCCTGGAAAGGATAACTGAGAGGAGAGATTGTGTAATTGGTGACATGGCTCGGTGGGTGAAATGAGAGGTGCGCGTTTGATTCCCGTTGTTGTTTATTTGTTTGTATAATCTGCAAATATTTGTTCCAGTCCCCAAATTATGCTAGTAGAATGGCTATGGGGACGGAATGCGACTCATTTTGTCAGGGTAAGCACATTATATAAACTTCTAAAATTTGAAACTGGGTATTTTCAGGTCGGGAACCTTTGCAAAAAAGTAGATATTTTTGACATTGCTAAACCTCTTGTTATTTTATACTATAGTTAAAATTATTAAAATTAAATTAAGTATAATAACTAATCAACGTTTTTTTACTGTGAAGTTTTCTAATCATTCTGAGGCAGGCCGAGTTATATTTCTCTGACGGCAGATGGCACTGTATGTAAAAGATTATGAATCCATAATTATGAATGATTAATTACAGTCGTTACTTCCTAATCACTCGGTCAATAAAGCTAATAAAAGGAAAAAAAAATGTTGTCTTTAATTGTTTTGAGTAGATCTAAACAAATTTGGTCCAATGCGCCATCAACTGTAGCAGCTTTTTTTGAAATATGATCTTAATTAATACCGCTGTTTCTATAAATCAACTAAAGATTATTGTAATAGTCACCCTGTATAAGATGAAATTAAAATAACCCAGTTCGTATTTTCATTTCACCTTAGAAACACACATCGATAGAAAAGTTGCATGGACATTATCAATAACATATATATAAAAAAACGGGTCCTTTTTTTAGCCTTCAGGAACAGTAGCATGAGCATCTAAAACAACGGTTCTGCCAAAGAGAAGAGAAAAACTATTTCTAACTCTCTCTTTTGTCTGACGAACAAAAAGAGAAACAGATTATTTCCCCTCGAAATCAGTACATTTATTTATATGAATATAGGTAAGATTAAACCCTTATATATTCTACCATCTAAATGGTGTTTTTCTTTGCTCGGATGCTAAGCCAGCGGTATTAAAACATTGAGATTATTGAAAATGTCCGTGACTGAAGAATAAGTGAGTTTAATAACTTTTTAAACTTAGAGTAAAATTAAAAGGTATCTTAATAACTTCTATTTAAAACGACGCACCAACTTCTAAACGTATAAGTAGCTTACATCCACAAACATTCAAACAAATATTAGTCGGTGATGAAGAATAAAAAAAGAATGAACAAGACTTTTGAACAATATCAAAATATGGTCTATTGAAAAACATGTTAAAACACATAAAGCATAATTAGCAAAACAAACAAAATGAAATCAAGAACCTACACTTAAAACGGAAAATGAATCCAGATGTTCTAAAGAAAAAAATAACACATTTTAGATCGTTTTATTTAGATTTAGTGGAGTCCCACTTAGAAATTAATTTTAAAACATGCAATATGCGTACCATATAATCTAAATATACAAAATCGTTGCGTTACTGACTGACAATTAACACGCAGTCTAATCTTAACACTGAGTACTTGATATCTTAAATGTAGTTTAAAAATCTCATCTTGTTTGCCAGTTCAATAACTACTGCCCTCTAGTGACGTAAATTAAGTAACGAATAAACGACATCATATTTATGATATATATGACATCAGAAGTTGCTCTGGAACATCCTACTATACATACAAAAGTTTCGATGTCTGTATGTTTACTGCTAATAATCTTCGTAATGGCTGAACCGATTTGCGTGAAATTCGAAACATGCATAGTTCGTGACCTAGAGTAACACATCGTCAATTTTTTTATCAAGGTACAATGCGGGCGAAGCTGTGGCCAGAGGCATATACTCCTTAAAATAAACACTACCATTCATTTCGAATGTACAGTACTACGATTTAAATTAGATGCTTCGGCAAATTTCTTTAATAATCGGAAATACATATATAGAGTTGTTACAACAATTATCGATATTTTAGTTTCATAGTATTGTCGTGAATATATTATAATAGGTCGGAAAATAAAATAAAAATATTTCAAACTGTTTAACAGATCAGTTATTTAATGACACCCAAAAACAAAAACAAAAAAAAATAGTACCTGAGTCGGAATCTAAAATTGTTTAATGTCTGACATTTGAGAGTCGGAATCATCACTTTCACTGCTGGAATCAACATTTATAAAAAAAAATATCTAAAAATATCAAACACATGCTCAAAGGGACATGAAATGTAGCAACTGGGGGTGTTAGCAGCTTTATATACTTCCAAATGCTGGAACCGCACATGCTAACGCCTCGTGAGCTAGATGATGACTGACGAGCCGTCACAAGCAGCGGGACGACCATACATCAGTTGCATAATCGTACTAATTCGGAAACACGAACGTTTCCGAAGCATCTAATTTGAATCGTACTACTGTACACCTTATATTGTGAATCTCATTTCTTTTCACTCCAAAAAACAACAGATGCTGATATCAGCTCTCCGCCCCGACGCCCGGCTCCGCTATGGATACATACATGCGGCATATGCACGAGCACCCCTCCGACGGCGCTGCGTTCCTGCAGATGGTGCGAGCAGAGCAGAGCCCGACACCGCCCCCGCTATGGATACATACATGCGGCATATGCACGAGCACCCCTCCGACGGCGCTGCGTTCCTGCAGATGGTGCGAGCAGAGCCTCGCCCGACACCGCCCCCGCTATGGATACATACATGCGGCATATGCACGAGCACCCCTCCGACGGCGCTGCGTTCCTGCAGATGGTGCGAGCAGAGCAGAGCCCGACACCGCCCCCGCTATGGATACATACATGCGGCATATGCACGAGCACCCCTCCGACGGCGCTGCGTTCCTGCAGATGGTGCGAGCAGAG
The DNA here is from genome assembly GCA_958496245.1 of Perizoma flavofasciatum. Taxonomy (NCBI): domain Eukaryota; kingdom Metazoa; phylum Arthropoda; class Insecta; order Lepidoptera; family Geometridae; genus Perizoma; species Perizoma flavofasciatum. Next base: position 10,463,933 of record OY292439.1, on the reverse strand, counting down.
CAGAGCCCGACACCGCCCCCGCTATGGATACATACATGCGGCATATGCACGAGCACCCCTCCGACGGCGCTGCGTTCCTGCAGATGGTGCGAGCAGAGCCTCGCCCGACACCGCCCCCGCTATGGATACATACATGCGGCATATGCACGAGCACCCCTCCGACGGCGCTGCGTTCCTGCAGATGGTGCGAGCAGAGCAGAGCCCGACACCGCCCCCGCTATGGATACATACATGCGGCATATGCACGAGCACCCCTCCGACGGCGCTGCGTTCCTGCAGATGGTGCGAGCAGAGCCTCGCCCGACACCGCCCCCGCTATGGATACATACATGCGGCATATGCACGAGCACCCCTCCGACGGCGCTGCGTTCCTGCAGATGGTGCGAGCAGAGCAGAGCCCGACACCGCCCCCGCTATGGATACATACATGCGGCATATGCACGAGCACCCCTCCGACGGCGCTGCGTTCCTGCAGATGGTGCGAGCAGAGCAGAGCCCGACACCGCCCCCGCTATGGATACATACATGCGGCATATGCACGAGCACCCCTCCGACGGCGCTGCGTTCCTGCAGATGGTGCGAGCAGAGCCTCGCCCGACACCGCCCCCGCTATGGATACATACATGCGGCATATGCACGAGCACCCCTCCGACGGCGCTGCGTTCCTGCAGATGGTGCGAGCAGAGCAGAGCCCGACACCGCCCCCGCTATGGATACATACATGCGGCATATGCACGAGCACCCCTCCGACGGCGCTGCGTTCCTGCAGATGGTGCGAGCAGAGCAGAGCCCGACACCGCCCCCGCTATGGATACATACATGCGGCATATGCACGAGCACCCCTCCGACGGCGCTGCGTTCCTGCAGATGGTGCGAGCAGAGCCTCGCCCGACACCGCCCCCGCTATGGATACATACATGCGGCATATGAACGAGCACCCCTCCGACGGCGCTGCGTTCCTGCAGATGGTGCGAGGCGAGTGCGAGCAGGGCCTCGCCGCCCGCGCCTCCGCCCCCCGGCACGGCGCCCGACACTGCCCCCGCTATTCCAGAGGAACACATGTCCTCTTCAGACTGACTCTTCTTGCAGGGATTGTCGTTCCAGGGCTCCTCCGGTGGCTAAGAATTAAGGTCATGTTCAAAGTTGACATAAGGTTAAAATACAGGGGTGGGATGTAATAAAAATGTTGTACCTCAACGAATTTGGGCTTATCCGGTACTAATGCCCTCACTAACTGCACTGCCAGCTGATGCCAGAGCGCGGCCGCCTCGCAGTACGAACAAGCGCCTTGAGCTAAGCAAGATGCTGGAATTATAATTATAAAATGATATAGTCAAAGTGTAGAGCTTCACACACATAGATGACACTCTGTCTTCTCTCCCAATTCAATTATACACAGTTCAATTGGCTTATTCCATAAATCCTCTGCGATAACCCCCTCCCTGCGCAGGGGATTTCTTGAATTCCCCTTCCGATACTCAAAGGGGATTTCTGGAAAAGAGTTCCATAAATCCCCTGATACATTTATTTTAAAAAAATAGAAAAGTATAAAGCAAATTCAAATAAAATAACGCGCTGAGGGCGGTGCTGGGGCTGCCCCGCTACTGCAGCGCTTCTGTATGTTTGCGGCGCAGGCGGCGCGGATTGACTGCTTTCATGCCACTCAGTGCAAGCGCGCCGCCTCCCCGCAGCCCCGCAGCGCCGCAGCCCCGCAGCCCCGCAGCATGGTGCGCAGGCTGCGGGGGAGCACCAACACCGTCCTCGCAATGATTGCTTCTAGGGTAGATTGCACCTACACGAGGTATTGTTGCCTGCGACACCTCTCCACCAACCCTATTAGCTTTTAGTTTTACTATAGTGTTTTTCCTATATGAGTATTTGTATGCTTAAATAAAAAATATTTTATTTTTATTTATTTTATTTTTTAAATCTAGAGTAAGTAAAAGTACCTATCGTACATGTGTATAGTGTGAGTGAGAGAATGTCTGGTTGTGTTATGTAACTAGGTGTGAGCGTGTCAGTGGACACTCACACGGAGGACGAGTGTGTAAGTTTGTTTGTGTATGCATAATTAAGTAGAGTCTCAGTTTCAGAAGACTAATAATTGTATGAAATGTATATTGTTATAAACAGGCTGTAAGCGATCAATTACACCCGATGTATATATTTTCCAGGGTGTAACTGATCGCTTACACCCGAGAACAACACATAACTTTTCATCACGAATGCGAGAAATTGAAAAAAAATTAAGATTCGAAAAATATAAATCAGTACTACGCCAATACTTTCATTTAAAAAGTTTTTCCTCTTACCGTGTTCAATAGTATTGGATTGGTTGGATTTCAGCATCAGACGCAGCAGCTTGGTGGCCTCACTGCTTACATTCTGTATGTTGATCCGACGCTGTTGCAGCTCCATCTATTGGGCGAAATGCGAACGATTGAATACGCAATGTGCAGCAGTAAACTACATAAATAATACATGTTTTTTCAAGTTATATTTCCATTTCATACAATGAAACAAATCTATTTAAATAAATAAATAAATAATGATGGACATTTGCACACAGCATCATCTAGTCCCAAACAAAGCAGAGCTTGTATTATGGGAACTATATGACTGATATACTACTTATAAACTTTTTTTTTTGTAATTATAATGTATGCAAGTATTATAACAAGCTCTGTTTATTGCGTTTATAATATTACTAGCTTCTGCCCACGGCTTCGCCCGCGTGGTACCCAGATAAAAAGTAGCCTATGTGTTATTCTGACGTATAAGCTATATTACTGTAAAGTTTCATCAAAATTCGTTCAGTAGTTTTTGCGTGAAAGAATAACAAACATCCATCCTCACAAACTTTCGCGTTAATAATATTACTAGCTTCTGCCCACGGCTTCGCCCGCGGGGTCCCGGTCAAAAAGTAGCCTATGTGTTATTCTGACGTATAAGCTATATTACTGTAAAGTTTCATGAAAATTCGTTCAGTAGTTTTTGCGTGAAAGAGTAACAAACATATATTTATAATATGAATAGGATAGGATTACAGACAAATGAGTATTTAAATTTGGCTTTACTGAAAGCAACGCATCAGTAATGCACTAGAAATGGTGTTGCAGATATCAATAGGCGACGGTAACCTCTTACCATCTGACGTCATAGTATTCATGTTTTTTTTCTATAAAAGTCAGTAAAAGCCCCGTTAAGCTAACGCGGTGGCGCGATCAGGGGGTCTAAACTAGTCATGGGTAGCACACTGTTTGAAAACGAGGATCGTGAGAGGGGCTCAATTTTACAACAGAGCCAGCACACTGTGGTACCACAATTGAGGCAGCGAGGCAGTTTCTGAACGTAGTTGAGTGAGGCAGTCTTGGGAACACAGTGTGCACTGTGCGTGTTGTGTGGTGATGGAGTGGAGTGCTATGTGCGAGGCGCATTGTGCGAGCCAATACGATCTTTCCTCGCGGCTCGCGCCTAGCACGATTGTGCAACTGTGTTGGTGTGTAGGTGTGCTAGCTCGTCCAAAAGAAAAGAGTGAGGCCTCGTTTCGAGAAAGTGTGTAGCTACAAAAGTGGTGCCACACTTACTGAGGACCCACCACTAGTCTAAACAAATACCACTGTCTGTTAGCGTTAACGCCCGCGGAAAGATTGTATGGGAATGACATTAGCTGTGGAAATGTCACGTGACAGCTGCCAAGTTTTACCTTGAAAAAATTACGTTAGCGTGAAAGGAAAAGTAAGCGTGAGGTATTTGTCTAGACCCGTGTATCCCACCGCCACTCGCGTGAGTTTAACCAGGGTTTAGGTAAGTCACGCAAAGTTTTTTACTTATTTACATTTACCTGTTTCAGCAATATATCTAGCATCAGAATGCAGCAAGTGAGATTCTGCGGCTTCATCTGATCGTCCCTGTCCTTCTTCTCCTGTTCGTTGGCAGTGGGAGATTCCTTGCCGTCCTTGGATTTTGAGCCGTCTGTTGTAAAAAAAAAAACTTTATCACTGATTTTATAAATAGACATCCTCAGATCTACAGGGTGTAACGAAACTAGTATTTTAAAGTTTAAGCTTCAGTGATCACGTTTTCCTGAAAAGTCAACTTTCCAGAATTTTAATTTAAGAAAATAATTTGAAATTGCTAGAAATATCTTTTTATCAGCTGTATTTTGAAACCAACTCAAAGGCTACTTTTAATCGAACAAGATGTTTGACATCGGAAACGTACCTAAAACAGCTAACTTGTCCTACCTACCATTTTCTATAATTAAACACATCGAATTCACAAAAGTATGTACTAGTAGGTATATATAAAAAATACAGATAAAACAGCTAGCTATCTAACTCAACTGATCCAGATCAATACCAGACGGTGTTCCCAAAATACTGGCCGCATTGCCACGCCGAATGGCAATGCTAATGCGTTAACCCAGATAAAATTTTGATGTTCTAGTAAGTGTCGAGAGTCACCCCTCCTAGGAATTACATACTAGTTCTGGTGCATTCTGTATTCTCAGTTCTTCTGGATACAGGCTTCCTCCGAAGTGTCAGAAGACACTGTCTTCAGTCAGCATGGTTTTCTGCAGTCTACCTACCAGCAGCATGAGGCGGCTTGAATATCTTCTCCGGCATATTGACGACGCAGTGGCTAAACAAGTCGAACAACTGAGTGAGAGGAACTTTCACTTCGAGCAGCGATATCGTCTGAAAACATACGTTCATTTATTCATTTTCATATTCATTTATTCATTCTCAAATGTACATCAGCTTAGGTGTTCATCAAAGTAGCTGTAGGGGAGTACATGGACCCTGTAAGGGCGCTGCAAGTTCAGTCAATATTTATTTAAAACGAGATAATACTAATAACAAAATCGTATTTATGAATGTCAAAAAAACATTAAAAAAAAAAAAAAAAAAAAAAGGTTTTTTTTAATCAAAAATAAAAGGCTTTTTAGTTTTTAATATATAAACAAGCCGAAGTGTTCATCATCTGCAGCGCTCTCTAGTAACTCCTTAAAATTACAATCCAATGCAAAACTCAACAGTTTAATTGGATAAAAATCGTTTGCCAGAATGAAAAACACTCTAAGGGATTTGAATAAAAGGTCAAAGTCCAAAAGTCATGAGTTCGAATCACGTCGAGCACCAACAACTTTGGTACAAATATCTTTTCTTTTCAGGAAATTTTAAAACCTGTATCAAATAACGGAAAGTAGATAAAAAGTCCAATATAAAAAAAACATTCTATGAATGGGTGCTTTAAGCTCTCAGTGCCCACCTGAAACCATTCGAGGACCGGCAGCACAGTCTCTGGGGTCGGCTCAGTGGAAACTCTGTCCGATGCGAACTGGTACAAGTTCTTCTCGTCCAATCCCATCATAGCACCGTCCGGCTCGAAGATCTTCGCGAGAGGCACCTTCAGTTCCAATAACTCCTGATAAAAAAAAAATATTTTTATGAGTACCTACTCGTTTTAAGTAATTTATTAAATTGAATTGAATTGAATACCCACAAAGGATATTCAATTCAATTCAATAAATTCCATTCCATTAAGATACAATTATGGTTTACTTGGAAAAGTCATTAACATTTTTTAGGTGGTGAGGAAAATACATTATAGGTACATAGTATATAAATGTATATACTATGTAACCATAGAAAAAAAACGAGTATGATTACATACAGAAGTCATCAGCTAAAGCTTATAGTTCTGATTAAAATATATATTTTCTAAAAAAATATATATATATTAAATAAATAAATAATGCTGGACATTTTCACACAGCATCATCTAGCCCCAAACTAAGCAGAGCTTGTATTATGGGAACTACATGACTGATATACTACATATATACTTTTTTGTTGTAAATACATACATAATATACATAGAAAACACCCAGACCTGAGACAAATATTTGCAGATACAAACATTTGTCCCGTGGCGGGAATTGAACCCGCAACCTTCTGCGTAACAGGCGGACCTTCGCCCACTGCGCCACAGAGGTCGAGAGTATTCTGAGTTTGAAAAGGAAATGAGGGTAGTTGCGGCTTCTGCCATTATTTATCGACGAGCACCATAAAATAAACTCCAGTCAACCCGAGACCACCATTGTTGAAACACAGACGAAACGTCCGGTAAACGCAATAAAGACCTGTATAAAACTTATATTTATATTTACAGATCGCAAAAGTTTAATAAAATACTAGAGCCTCGAAGAACATTGGTACTCGGAACAAATCGGAGACGTTTTGAAGAAAGACCAAGTCCAGTAAATAATGTGATGAGGACGAATGAAGCGAAAAAATATTTTAGGATCGTAGCAAGTGGAAATCCGTGGTATCTGAATATAATACCTGACCCTATATATATTGTGACGAGCGCGGCCTAGCTAACTACGGTACGCTAGCGCCATCTCTTATCAAATAGACGCACTACTTGTTACCGCCATCTAGTATCGACTGGCACAAACCGCGCTAGAAAAGGACGGTAGTTTCCAGAACGTTCGAGACGGTACGAGACGGGGCGGAGCGAAGTGAGACAGTGTGACGGCCACGCCTCCTACTAGATTGTTCTGGAAGAGACGTCTTACGAGATATATAAGCGCGGCAAGCGGCCGGTAAAGTCAGTTTCTTTTCAAGATCTTTCTTTTCGAGAGCGATACCCAGTGATAGCTGCGCTAGTGTTGTACTATTTTAGTGTTTTTATTTCAATTGTGTAGTTTCGTTGTGATATTTGACATTTTTACTGAGTGATTTATTAATACAGTGTTAATTTTGGTGTTTAATTGGACTTCATTATTTTATCCCGAAACCTAGCTCGTAACAATAAAATGTAAATACGTTCCAAAATACCACCGCCGCTGAACAAGAAATTACTCTGGCTCAGTTTTCGGCGTCCTGGCGTCGAGCCGTCATCTGCAGTCCCCGCGACCATCGACCGTGAATCTGTTATCTCCACAGTCCGCTTGTGGCGCTTGTGGTAAACAGTTCCTTACTCAACGGCATAGATGGCGTTGTTAGTAAATAAATGGCTAAAGGAAATATAGTAAGCTTCCTTTTCAGGGCGATAGATGGCAGTTTGACTCATAGAAGGTTACTCACTAGACCATTTAATTGCAAAGAATACAAACTAGAAAACGTCTGAACCGTAGTTTTTTTTCAAGCACTAGGTACTTATAATTTGTTTTTTTTTGCGGTACCATAATTTGAGTGGCGCCTCTGGTTGCGGGTTCAATTCGCGCCGTGGGACAAATGTTTGTATGATCTGCATTAATTTGTCTCGGGTCTGGGTGTTTTCTATGTATAATATGTATGTATTTACAAAAAAAAATGTATATAAGTAGTATATCAGTCATGTAGTTCCCATAACACAAGCTTTGCTTACTTTGGGGCTAGATGATGCTGTGTGAAAATGTCCAGCATTATCTATTATCTATTAATTTGGATTCTTCAAATGTTTAATTACCTTTTCCGGGACATCCGTGCAAATCGCCTCCATCCACGCCGGCATTATGTAGTCCCAGATCGATTGGGTGATGATGCCGTACGGTATCAAGCAGTACAGTCTGAAACAAACACGCAGTTATCAAGTAAAGACCACAGATAGCCCAGTTACCTAGAAAACTATTAGACACCTTGGTAAAAACTACACATCATAAGGTTACCTGGAATAGGACGCCAGATAATGGAGAAAGATGCTTTTATGTCGTTTAAAGAGGTAAAATAAATCACCTTGGAAATATATAAAAGGAGGGAACAGCATATCAATTGCACCGACAAGCGCATATCTTTGATACAGATATTCTTCGTTTTATATATTTGGAATATATGTATTGTGTAAAATTAATAAAGTTTAATTTGTATTTTTTATTTTATTCCAAAAACTATCGTGAACTTGACTATTAATTTTGTAAAAACGAGAATTTTCACGTACTGCACTCTCGTTGAAGAGTAGACAGCGACTAAGTTTCGACTCATACAAATACAAATATATTTATTTACCAATTTAGTATGCTTTAATTTACTTTTCTGGTGGTCCCCGTACGAGGGCTAGCCTGTTACATAGGTTGCATAGGATGCATTACCAAATTTACTAAGTCACTGTACCAGGGCAAACAACAATATAAAATAATGTATACCTACTCGAAAACTTTACATTTTACGCACTAACTAGAATACCATAACTTTTTATATAATGAAGCAAGAACAAATCTTTATATACCTAAACATCACTGAAATCAGATATCGCTCGCGTGGGTATATGTAGTAATGTTGTGTGAGTGAGAGTGAAACGTATATGTGAGAGTTTGTGTGTGTGCGTGAAGGTTTGAAGGTTCTCATTCCGAGAGTCTTCATCAGGGTGAGTGAATGCGACTTGCTCCCTCCGCGTCACGCCGTGCACTACGCGTATTTTTTTTAACATCGTCAATGTTTTAGATAGTTCTTTCCATCCTAAGATTGTCGCCCATTGTCCATTTTTTATTTATTTTTGTTTTTTTTATGTTTCTGTGTTTGTACTATAAATTGGTGTTATGCACAATAAAGAGTTTATCTATCTATATTTAATACAGATATTCTTTGTTGAATGTATGTTACCGCATATCTTGTTATTTTAAATCTTTTTACCCATTTAAAATCAGATATACCTAGATATACCTCTTTTGCATGTTGGGTCTACTTCTAGAATGATGTACACCATCTTCGCTATTCTTCTTGTGATCACTTGCAAGTATTGTGTAACAGCCTAATTTATAAATGAGAAAGTATGTGAGGATGGATGTTCGTCACTCTTTCACGCAAAAACTACTGAACGTATTTTGATGAAACTTTACAGTAATATAGCTTATACATCAGAATAACATAAAAGCTACTTTCTATCCGGGTGCAATGCGAGCGAAGCCGTGGTAAGAAGCTAGTAATAAAATAAATGTGTAATGAAGGAGACCTGTTCAGTCCGTCCTTGAGATGTTGCGTCTTGGTAGCGAGCGTGTCCCAGTGTCCGGCGTGCCTCGCGTAGTGCGGCGGATGCGGCAGCAGACACGCCACGCAGACCCCGCGCCGCGCCGCGCACACGCCGCGCACCCACCCGCACACCTGCGACACCTTCAGCTTCTCCACGCTCGCCGCCGTCTCGCCTGCGATAACACAATCATCACTCCTACTCCGAAACTAACACATACTTAACTCGCAAACTGCTCCGTGAATTCGTTATAAGTCATATTTGAAAATAGAACGAGCGTCCTTAAATCATGCATGAATTCGATTAAAAGTCACATTTGAAAATAGAACGAGCCTCATAATTTTCATAGTATGCTGAAATTAACACATTCTACATGAAAAATCCTTATTTCTATTTAAAAATGGAACTAGCCACAGTTCGTTTGTAAAGTATAAAACAAGACGGGAAAACCGGGAACGCAAATTTTCTTTTTAGCATCAAACTGTTATACATATCAGTTTTTACTGGTAAGCGGTTACCGACACCTAGACACTTGCAATACTAGAGGTATAACTCGCACATTAGTGACCTTGAGACATAACCGTAGTTAACTGCAGCAATACCGGCAACGCGAACGACCGGCCGGCTGTATATAAAAGCGGCGCGAGTCGCGCAAGCTCACTTCTTTAGCGAACCCATCCCATAGGTTAAGTCAGCCCGTTACTTAGGAGTGATCCTTGATAGACGTCTATCCTTCTTCATTCACATTACGAAAGTGAGCAACCGCGCCAAGTTCATTCTTGGCCGCCTTTCCCTATCTGTGCGAAGAGTAAAATGCCCCTTAGAAATAAGGTGACACTTTACAAAACGTGCATCCGCCCTATTATGACATAAGCCGCAGTGGCCTTCGGCCACTCCATTCATGTCAAAAAACTCCAAGCTGTCCAAAATCGTTTCTTGCGCAAGGCCACCGGCGCGCCGTGGTATCCGCGCAACATATATCTCCACCGAGACACCAAGCTCGAGTCCATAGCCAAATTCATAAAAACCGCTTCTCAGCGGTATTATGAATTGGCCTCATCCCACCCGAACCCCTTAATCTCCACTATCCCCGACTACTGGATTGAGTCACCCGAGTTGAAAACCCTCCGTAGGCCAAGACACGTTCTTGGTGACCCTGATGACCCCATCAGCACCGCTAACGCGATGGTGACGTCATCAAGTCCCGACAGAGCAAAGACTCCACAGATAAACCGAGCCCGCCGGCGGGCTCGACGAGTCCCCACTTCCGCCAACTCACGGTACAGATATGTACCGGGGCGTTTCTTTCCTATTCCACCCCCTCTGGCAACGGCCCAAGCCGAGGTCCGTACCCAAGTGGTGCCCTTGTGCTAGTTGCCCCATCCTAACTTTTTACAGACGCTGACCAAGGCCATCTGCGGCCCTGCAGCATTAAAGTCCATTCGGAAAAAAAGCTCACTTCTTTTCGAGACGTTGCGCTGTGCGGACGTATTTTGATGAATTCATGTTGTTTTAGCGCTATTTCATTCTTTTGGTTATTTTCTTTGTAAAATCTAATAATAATAAATTCGCCTAGGGGTTTTATAATTTTCCTTTTTAAAAATTGGTTTTATTAACCATCCCTAATAATACTTTAAGTTTCCTCGCATTAGTGATGAAAAGTCATGTTACTCTCGAATGTTAGCTATCTCGTATCATTGAAGTCGTCGCCTACGGCTCGGTCTGCAATTGCCTATTTCGCGGCCCCTGCAATAATGTACTAATTCGTCCCATCTATTCGAAAAACGACGGTTGTCCTCAATAAGTGCGATCAAAATAGGTATTTCCTCTATTAGACTTTTACAGCGGGCAGTAATGAGTAAGAATTTGGAACATGAATTCTCTAATGTCGCGCGCGATGCGATTGAAGAGATCGAACGGCAAATATCGAAATATTGTATGAATAAAGTTCCTGGCCGATGAGAGGAGCGGGACGCTGCCTGAATTAAAAAATAATAAAAAAGCGGCAACATACTTAGTTCACTGATTGTTAGACATCAATTAATTTCAAAAAATGTGTTCCTCTAATAGTGAAAGCATAAAATTAACACCTGAAAATGTTAAAATACGAGAAATCTCTTTGGTGCAACGGGTATCGACCAGGCGGCATGCAGTCCAAGATCTCTCTCTATTTATCCAACCTACTTTTAGTTTGAAAGAATGACATTGGCATGTGGTGATATGTTCGCGGGTTGTGGTGTTATATTATCTGTGAAATGGCCTTGGAGGGCGGGAATCTTTTTAAGATTACACAAGAGATAATTACAATGTAAAATTATGTAAAACTGGAGTTTTGTTTGATCTGAATTCTAGAAAGGTTTGAAGCGTCATAGTCCGTAGTATAAAACTTTAATGTCAAACCTCCAAATACAATCTTGTTATTTTTTTAAGGCAAACCATTTTAGGTCGGTATTAATCTTCTTTGACTATTCCCTTTCTGTGAAGAAAAATGTATCTTACCTTGATAAGCATAAGAAGTGACGTGGAACCAATGGAACAGCACGGACAGAAGGCGTCCCAGGACTTCATCAGGAGTGTCAGGGTTCGGAGTGCAGAGGCCGACCAACAGCCACACCCCGTACCTACAGAAAAAAATAGCTTGTATTATGGGAATTACATACTTTTTTGTAAATACATACATATCTCGAGTCTGGCTGTTTTCTATGTATAATATGTACCTATGTATTTACAAAACAGATGCATATAAGTAGTATATCCGTCATATAGTTGTGAGTTCCAGTGAGACTGGAAGAGTCACAACTAAGAACAATAAGTTTAATTTGAAAATTGGCAATGCCACCGTCAATCAGGATAGTGATGTAGCTAATGCGTTCGAAAACTTTTTTACCGACATTCCAGTCTTTACCACAAAATCCTTAAACTCCTCTCCCATAGAAGCAGAGTCATTGTTAAAAGAAAACTTAACAGAATGTAAAATACAATTCAAATTTGATCATGTAAATAGTGATGACATCATAAAAGCTTTCAAACTCATAAATGTTAAAAAAACCACGGACCTCTGGGGCATCTCTGTTTGCGTTGTGAAATCATTGATTGGCATAATTGCGCCCGAACTAGCTTTAATATTCAACGAGTGTATTGACTGTGGTGTGTTTCCCTGATTTAATGAAACACAGTAAAATAACTCCACTTTTCAAATCGGGTACATGTTCTGACCCTGGTAATTTTAGACTTATATCAGTACTTCCTACATTTAGTAAAATTTTTGAAAAACTAATTTTAAATCAATTGCAAAGACATTTTAAATTAAATAATTTACTGCATAATAAGCAATTCGGATTTAGTAAGGGTCGCTCAACCACTGATGCTGGTATTGAGTTAATATCGCACATATTTGATGCCTGGGAGGAATCTCATGACGCTTTAGGCGTTTTTTGTGATTTGTCAAAGGCATTTGATTGCGTAGACCATGACACATTGATCAGGAAACTACACCATTATGGTATTAGGGGCGTTGCTCTAGACTTTCTCACTTCCTATTTAAGTGACAGAGTACAAAGAGTTGACGTAAATGGAAAACGGTCTCCGGGGTCTCTGGTTACTATCGGTGTACCGCAGGGATCAATTCTTGGTCCATTTTTGTTCTTAGTATACATTAATGATCTACCCCACCTTGTAAGGGACGATCATGAGGTTGTATTGTTTGCAGATGACACGTCACTTTTATTTAAATTAAAGCGACGACAAACCGATTTTGACAATGTAAACAATGCAATCTCTAAGGTTGTAAAATGGTTCAACGTTAACAATCTCCTACTTAATGAAAAGAAAACAAAGTGTATTAGATTTATACTACCCAATGTTACACAAGTTAAAGCAAATATCAAAATCAAAGATGAACAGTTGGCTCTTGTGGACACCACAGTATTCTTAGGTATCACCCTAGATAATAAGCTTCAATGGGGTCCTCATATTGATAAGTTATCGAAGAGACTTAGTTCTGCGGCATATGCAGTCAAAAAGATCCGTCTTTATACAGACATTGACACAGCTAGACTAGTTTACTTCAGCTACTTCCACAGCATTATGTCGTACGGTATACTGCTGTGGGGGAGTTCTGCTGATATCAATACCGTTTTTGTGCTGCAGAAGAGGGCTGTTCGAGCAATTTATAATATGGGCCCCAGAGAATCACTTCGCGAAAAGTTTAAAGAAATAAATATAATGACATTCCCTTGTCAATACATCTATGGAAATCTGATGTATGTTCACAAAAATATTTATTTGTTTAAGAAAATAAGCGATAATCACAATGTTAATACTAGAAATAAAGATAAACTGGCTGTTGTCACTTATAGACTCCTCTATTAAGTTAGTAAATCGTTTAAAGGGCACGGTGTACGCTTTTATAACAAACTCCCAAAAAATATACAAAAATTATCAATTGATTAATTTAAAAATTAATTAAACAAAAGCTTTATAAAAAGGCATACTATAAAATATCTGATTATTTAGATGACAAAAACTCTTGGGATTGAAAATGCTCCAACTCGAACCTATTGTTTTGTAAAAGGATCATTAAAAAGAATAACCAGCCTTGTTTTCTTGCCTTTCTTTCCTGGCTTGGTCGCGGAGGAACAGGCACCTAGATTAAAACCGACGTTTCAAAGTGGTCCTTGTGATTTTATTGAATAAATGAATTTTGACTTTGACTTTGACTTTGAGTTCCCATAACACAAGCTCTGCTTACTTTTGGGCTAGATGCTGTGTGAAAATATCCAGCATTATTTATGAATTTGTTACACCAACATATTCTCACCATAAAGTCTTGATTCCGTCACCGGCGACCAGCGACCGTAGCAACTGTTAATTAATTAATGGCGACAGAAACACACAAAGATAATGTGTCTCTGTCGCCTGTCGTTGTTGCTGGTCGCCGGTTTTATTTTATACTACTAAAATTGCAAACAAGAATACGGCCCACCTGTTGGTAAGCAGTTACCGTAACCTATAGTCGTTTGCAATGTCAAAGTCAAAGTCAATAGGTTTTTATTCATTGAAATCACAAGGATCATATAGACCAACGGTATCACTCAAGCTTTGCCTCCCTGACATATCAAGATGAAAGATCTCATGTGTCTGTAATTTCATCTACCATTTACCATAGGCATGGTGGTAGAACTTCCCCGGACAAGCTCTTTTACAGAAACTCTACTGTTACTCGCCGTTGTTACTTACCGTCCCAAGAGCTGGCGATCTTCAACAGAGATAGGATCAGGTAACTCAACACTCAAAGGTGGCTTCAAGTGCTCAGTGGAACTGTCCGGGTCTTCCATGTTCAACGGTTTCGCGTCCTTTAGCAGGCTGTCACAAAATTACGTATCTTGAAGTTCTGATAAGAAAAATACAAAATGTAAGTACATAATTATAATAAAATCGTTGCGTGGCACACTGACTGACTGACTGACTGACGGACTGACTGACTGACTGACTGACTGACGGACTGACTGACTGACTGACTGACTGACTGACGGACTGACTGACTGACTGACTGACTGACTGACTGACGGACTGACTGACTGACTGACTGACCGACTGACGGACTGACTGACTGACTGACGGACAATCAACGTCTAGCTTTAGCGTCTACCGTAAGGGCCCGGTCAAACTAACGCGGTGACACACTCCAACAGATAAAATGTATAAAACAATGGCGTCCGTAATCACCACATGCAAATTTTGTGTACGTGAACGGTGCCACTGTATGTCTGAGTGAAATAGAAATGCCCAAGGTTGGCACCATTTAATTTTATTTATCGCTTTAATGTTACTAATTGGATACCCATAAACATAAAAATAAAAAGAGGAAGATCTTTCAAAAGGTGGAACGATGACATCTTCCAAGTGGCGGAAAAGGTATGGCCAAGATGAGCAAGAGACATAGATGATTGGAGATCCTTCGAGGAGGCTTAAACCGCCAAAGGCGGTCCATATGAATGAAATTAAATTTAACCAGTATTAAAAGCATTAACTTTATTTTTATAGTGTTTTGATTCTTTATTTTTTTATCATCGCCAGAATGTGCAGGCTTTAGCGCGATCCGTCCGTTGGCTGTTTAAGCCGAGTCGGCAGCGGTATGGTCCATATGAATGAAATTAAATTTAACCAGTATTAAAAGCATTAACTTTATTTTTATAGTGTTTTGATTCTTTATTTTTTTATCATCGCCAGAATGTGCAGGCTTTAGCGCGATCCGTCCGTTGGCTGTTTAAGCCGAGTCGGCAGCGGTATGGTATATTATGTAAATAAACGAAAATCCTATGAAGGGGAAGCTCGAGTTCTCACCCACTGTTCGCCGGCTGTTGTGCCGGTTGTATATATACCTGACAACAGCTTCGACCAGGTTGGTATGCATATCGGCGTGCATATGCACGGCGGGGGGCAGGCGCGCGTGCACCACGTGGTCCCCGCCGCGCCGGCTGTTGTGCCGGTTGTATATATACCTGACAACAGCTTCGACCAGGTTGGTATGCATATCGGCGTGCATATGCACGGCGGGGGGCAGGCGCGCGTGCACCACGTGGTCCCCGCCGCGCCGGCTGTTGTGCCGGTTGTATATATACCTGACAACAGCTTCGACCAGGTTGGTATGCATATCGGCGTGCATATGCACGGCGGGGGGCAGGCGCGCGTGCACCACGTGGTCCCCGCCGCGCCGGCTGTTGTGCCGGTTGTATATATACCTGACAACAGCTTCGACCAGGTTGGTATGCATATCGGCGTGCATATGCACGGCGGGGGGCAGGCGCGCGTGCACCACGTGGTCCCCGCCGCGCCGGCTGTTGTGCCGGTTGTATATATACCTGACAACAGCTTCGACCAGGTTGGTATGCATATCGGCGTGCATATGCACGGCGGGGGGCAGGCGCGCGTGCACCACGTGGTCCCCGCCGCGCCGGCTGTTGTGCCGGTTGTATATATACCTGACAACAGCTTCGACCAGGTTGGTATGCATATCGGCGTGCATATGCACGGCGGGGGGCAGGCGCGCGTGCACCACGTGGTCCCCGCCGCGCCGGCTGTTGTGCCGGTTGTATATATACCTGACAACAGCTTCGACCAGGTTGGTATGCATATCGGCGTGCATATGCACGGCGGGGGGCAGGCGCGCGTGCACCACGTGGTCCCCGCCGCGCCGGCTGTTGTGCCGGTTGTATATATACCGGACAACAGCTTCGACCAGGTTGGTATGCATATCGGCGTGCATATGCACGGCGGGGGGCAGGCGCGCGTGCACCACGTGGTCCCCGCCGCGCCGGCTGTTGTGCCGGTTGTATATATACCTGACAACAGCTTCGACCAGGTTGGTATGCATATCGGCGTGCATATGCACGGCGGGGGGCAGGCGCGCGTGCACCACGTGGTCCCCGCCGCGCCGGCTGTTGTGCCGGTTGTATATATACCTGACAACAGCTTCGACCAGGTTGGTATGCATATCGGCGTGCATATGCACGGCGGGGGGCAGGCGCGCGTGCACCACGTGGTCCCCGCCGCGCCGGCTGTTGTGCCGGTTGTATATATACCTGACAACAGCTTCGACCAGGTTGGTATGCATATCGGCGTGCATATGCACGGCGGGGGGCAGGCGCGCGTGCACCACGTGGTCCCCGCCGCGCCGGCTGTTGTGCCGGTTGTATATATACCTGACAACAGCTTCGACCAGGTTGGTATGCATATCGGCGTGCATATGCACGGCGGGGGGCAGGCGCGCGTGCACCACGTGGTCCCCGCCGCGCCGGCTGTTGTGCCGGTTGTATATATACCTGACAACAGCTTCGACCAGGTTGGTATGCATATCGGCGTGCATATGCACGGCGGGGGGCAGGCGCGCGTGCACCACGTGGTCCCCGCCGCGCCGGCTGTTGTGCCGGTTGTATATATACCTGACAACAGCTTCGACCAGGTTGGTATGCATATCGGCGTGCATATGCACGGCGGGGGGCAGGCGCGCGTGCACCACGTGGTCCCCGCCGCGCCGGCTGTTGTGCCGGTTGTATATATACCTGACAACAGCTTCGACCAGGTTGGTATGCATATCGGCGTGCATATGCACGGCGGGGGGCAGGCGCGCGTGCACCACGTGGTCCCCGCCGCGCCGGCTGTTGTGCCGGTTGTATATATACCTGACAACAGCTTCGACCAGGTTGGTATGCATATCGGCGTGCATATGCACGGCGGGGGGCAGGCGCGCGTGCACCACGTGGTCCCCGCCGCGCCGGCTGTTGTGCCGGTTGTATATATACCTGACAACAGCTTCGACCAGGTTGGTATGCATATCGGCGTGCATATGCACGGCGGGGGGCAGGCGCGCGTGCACCACGTGGTCCCCGCCGCGCCGGCTGTTGTGCCGGTTGTATATATACCTGACAACAGCTTCGACCAGGTTGGTATGCATATCGGCGTGCATATGCACGGCGGGGGGCAGGCGCGCGTGCACCACGTGGTCCCCGCCGCGCCGGCTGTTGTGCCGGTTGTATATATACCTGACAACAGCTTCGACCAGGTTGGTATGCATATCGGCGTGCATATGCACGGCGGGGGGCAGGCGCGCGTGCACCACGTGGTCCCCGCCGCGCCGGCTGTTGTGCCGGTTGTATATATACCTGACAACAGCTTCGACCAGGTTGGTATGCATATCGGCGTGCATATGCACGGCGGGGGGCAGGCGCGCGTGCACCACGTGGTCCCCGCCGCGCCGGCTGTTGTGCCGGTTGTATATATACCTGACAACAGCTTCGACCAGGTTGGTATGCATATCGGCGTGCATATGCACGGCGGGGGGCAGGCGCGCGTGCACCACGTGGTCCCCGCCGCGCCGGCTGTTGTGCCGGTTGTATATATACCTGACAACAGCTTCGACCAGGTTGGTATGCATATCGGCGTGCATATGCACGGCGGGGGGCAGGCGCGCGTGCACCACGTGGTCCCCGCCGCGCCGGCTGTTGTGCCGGTTGTATATATACCTGACAACAGCTTCGACCAGGTTGGTATGCATATCGGCGTGCATATGCACGGCGGGGGGCAGGCGCGCGTGCACCACGTGGTCCCCGCCGCGCCGGCTGTTGTGCCGGTTGTATATATACCTGACAACAGCTTCGACCAGGTTGGTATGCATATCGGCGTGCATATGCACGGCGGGGGGCAGGCGCGCGTGCACCACGTGGTCCCCGCCGCGCCGGCTGTTGTGCCGGTTGTATATATACCTGACAACAGCTTCGACCAGGTTGGTATGCATATCGGCGTGCATATGCACGGCGGGGGGCAGGCGCGCGTGCACCACGTGGTCCCCGCCGCGCCGGCTGTTGTGCCGGTTGTATATATACCTGACAACAGCTTCGACCAGGTTGGTATGCATATCGGCGTGCATATGCACGGCGGGGGGCAGGCGCGCGTGCACCACGTGGTCCCCGCCGCGCCGGCTGTTGTGCCGGTTGTATATATACCTGACAACAGCTTCGACCAGGTTGGTATGCATATCGGCGTGCATATGCACGGCGGGGGGCAGGCGCGCGTGCACCACGTGGTCCCCGCCGCGCCGGCTGTTGTGCCGGTTGTATATATACCTGACAACAGCTTCGACCAGGTTGGTATGCATATCGGCGTGCATATGCACGGCGGGGGGCAGGCGCGCGTGCACCACGTGGTCCCCGCCGCGCCGGCTGTTGTGCCGGTTGTATATATACCTGACAACAGCTTCGACCAGGTTGGTATGCATATCGGCGTGCATATGCACGGCGGGGGGCAGGCGCGCGTGCACCACGTGGTCCCCGCCGCGCCGGCTGTTGTGCCGGTTGTATATATACCTGACAACAGCTTCGACCAGGTTGGTATGCATATCGGCGTGCATATGCACGGCGGGGGGCAGGCGCGCGTGCACCACGTGGTCCCCGCCGCGCCGGCTGTTGTGCCGGTTGTATATATACCTGACAACAGCTTCGACCAGGTTGGTATGCATATCGGCGTGCATATGCACGGCGGGGGGCAGGCGCGCGTGCACCACGTGGTCCCCGCCGCGCCGGCTGTTGTGCCGGTTGTATATATACCTGACAACAGCTTCGACCAGGTTGGTATGCATATCGGCGTGCATATGCACGGCGGGGGGCAGGCGCGCGTGCACCACGTGGTCCCCGCCGCGCCGGCTGTTGTGCCGGTTGTATATATACCTGACAACAGCTTCGACCAGGTTGGTATGCATATCGGCGTGCATATGCACGGCGGGGGGCAGGCGCGCGTGCACCACGTGGTCCCCGCCGCGCCGGCTGTTGTGCCGGTTGTATATATACCTGACAACAGCTTCGACCAGGTTGGTATGCATATCGGCGTGCATATGCACGGCGGGGGGCAGGCGCGCGTGCACCACGTGGTCCCCGCCGCGCCGGCTGTTGTGCCGGTTGTATATATACCTGACAACAGCTTCGACCAGGTTGGTATGCATATCGGCGTGCATATGCACGGCGGGGGGCAGGCGCGCGTGCACCACGTGGTCCCCGCCGCGCCGGCTGTTGTGCCGGTTGTATATATACCTGACAACAGCTTCGACCAGGTTGGTATGCATATCGGCGTGCATATGCACGGCGGGGGGCAGGCGCGCGTGCACCACGTGGTCCCCGCCGCGCCGGCTGTTGTGCCGGTTGTATATATACCTGACAACAGCTTCGACCAGGTTGGTATGCATATCGGCGTGCATATGCACGGCGGGGGGCAGGCGCGCGTGCACCACGTGGTCCCCGCCGCGCCGGCTGTTGTGCCGGTTGTATATATACCTGACAACAGCTTCGACCAGGTTGGTATGCATATCGGCGTGCATATGCACGGCGGGGGGCAGGCGCGCGTGCACCACGTGGTCCCCGCCGCGCCGGCTGTTGTGCCGGTTGTATATATACCTGACAACAGCTTCGACCAGGTTGGTATGCATATCGGCGTGCATATGCACGGCGGGGGGCAGGCGCGCGTGCACCACGTGGTCCCCGCCGCGCCGGCTGTTGTGCCGGTTGTATATATACCTGACAACAGCTTCGACCAGGTTGGTATGCATATCGGCGTGCATATGCACGGCGGGGGGCAGGCGCGCGTGCACCACGTGGTCCCCGCCGCGCCGGCTGTTGTGCCGGTTGTATATATACCTGACAACAGCTTCGACCAGGTTGGTATGCATATCGGCGTGCATATGCACGGCGGGGGGCAGGCGCGCGTGCACCACGTGGTCCCCGCCGCGCCGGCTGTTGTGCCGGTTGTATATATACCTGACAACAGCTTCGACCAGGTTGGTATGCATATCGGCGTGCATATGCACGGCGGGGGGCAGGCGCGCGTGCACCACGTGGTCCCCGCCGCGCCGGCTGTTGTGCCGGTTGTATATATACCTGACAACAGCTTCGACCAGGTTGGTATGCATATCGGCGTGCATATGCACGGCGGGGGGCAGGCGCGCGTGCACCACGTGGTCCCCGCCGCGCCGGCTGTTGTGCCGGTTGTATATATACCTGACAACAGCTTCGACCAGGTTGGTATGCATATCGGCGTGCATATGCACGGCGGGGGGCAGGCGCGCGTGCACCACGTGGTCCCCGCCGCGCCGGCTGTTGTGCCGGTTGTATATATACCTGACAACAGCTTCGACCAGGTTGGTATGCATATCGGCGTGCATATGCACGGCGGGGGGCAGGCGCGCGTGCACCACGTGGTCCCCGCCGCGCCGGCTGTTGTGCCGGTTGTATATATACCTGACAACAGCTTCGACCAGGTTGGTATGCATATCGGCGTGCATATGCACGGCGGGGGGCAGGCGCGCGTGCACCACGTGGTCCCCGCCGCGCCGGCTGTTGTGCCGGTTGTATATATACCTGACAACAGCTTCGACCAGGTTGGTATGCATATCGGCGTGCATATGCACGGCGGGGGGCAGGCGCGCGTGCACCACGTGGTCCCCGCCGCGCCGGCTGTTGTGCCGGTTGTATATATACCTGACAACAGCTTCGACCAGGTTGGTATGCATATCGGCGTGCATATGCACGGCGGGGGGCAGGCGCGCGTGCACCACGTGGTCCCCGCCGCGCCGGCTGTTGTGCCGGTTGTATATATACCTGACAACAGCTTCGACCAGGTTGGTATGCATATCGGCGTGCATATGCACGGCGGGGGGCAGGCGCGCGTGCACCACGTGGTCCCCGCCGCGCCGGCTGTTGTGCCGGTTGCCGTGGCACGCCGCGCAGTACCTACACAACAAAACATTATACATTCATAAAAACACTTAACTGTACACCACAACTAAAATATATACAACTTAACGAAACAAAAATTAAAAAGCAATGGCGTCATTTCTCTAGTACAATAATTAAACTTAATTTAAACTGTCGCTTTCTTTTACTGATAGTGTACGCAAGAAAAGGATGGGACGAAATTTACTCCTGTCAAATTAGTTTACGTGTCGCTCTTCTTCGTGTTTATAGTCAGCATGTTTTAAAATCACGTCTAAACTAAATTTTCACTAATTTGACATTACTTAAATTGTTGCCACCCCTTTATTTTGTAAATGTCAGCAAAAGAGTGCGATAGATAAAATTAAGTTTAGTTGGTGAACAAGAAAATCGACGCCATTGTAAACTGAAAGTATCAACCATTCATAATTTCTACATATCTTTATCGGCACGCTATATTTCCGCCTTTATTTTTTGTTTTATGCTAGAAAAGGGAAAGACTAGAGTTATTGAACCGATATATGAATAAGAAGGTAAATCTTTACCTTGAAAATGAACGCGAGTTTTCTTAGAGTCTATGGTTGCAAATGCAATGAGATTCCAGTTTAAAACAAAACAAAAAACATGCCTTAAAAACAAAGTACTTTTAAATGTAGTATTAAAATACAAGTTAAACTAGAGAGATTTCAGTTACTTGGAACAGAAATATCTGCGGCCAGTTCGACAAAACGGCAATTTCATTGGTAAAGACCTACTAACATATCATCATCCGCCCGTAAAAGTTCACTGCAGGACATATGCCTCCCTTAAAGAGCGCCACGACGGTCTTAGGCCAACTTAATTAATTTGTAAAAAAAATTTTTTAATTATTACTTTACTTTATTGGTTTATTTATGAAATAATCATGAAGCATCCATTGCCTAGCCTAGTGTCTAAGTAGGTTAATGTGTAGGTATTTTGTATTATTTTATTTGCCTGTGTTAACTAACACAGTTTTATAAGTTGGTTTTGTATAATAACTGACAAATTATAGATCATTGGTCTGAAATATTTTTTTTTTAATTATTATTTGCGCTTACCTAATAGGATGATTCCCGTTATAACTCGCGCATTCGTTCGAGAAGCAAATGGAATACGCTGCCTTGTCCGTGGAGCGACAGTTCTGAAAACAGAGCAGCTCCTGTAGAACCTTCTTCTTTGGAAGAAAGAGACGGCCTCGATGGTTTAGCGGCCGAGTAGCCGGTTGCGAAGCAAGAGGTGCGAGCTCGATTCCCGATTGAGGGACAAATGTTTGCATCTGCAGTTATTTGTTCAAGTTCTGGGTGTTGTGGTGCTATAGTACTTGTCGTTCCTGATACCCACGACACAGGGAATCCTAGTGTTGGGTCAGGACCATGTATGTCACAGACACATGCAGTCTGAAGGCCGTTTAAAAAAACTACTAAAGCTCGTTGTGAAAGAAGAAGTACTGGGAAGTACTACCAGCATTATGCCTTAGGATAGTTTTCTCTTCAAAAGTAGAACTCACATTAGTAAATGATGGAAAACATGTTTACTAAACTACTCTTTAAAATACTCGTATAAAAAAGGCATCAATTCAAAAGTATGTACAATGGACAGCCTTATGTTTGAAAGTGATTTCTTCCAGGAATTCTTAATGCTTAAGTATACCTTATTCTCGCACACCATCGAGACCTGCTGTTGTGGATGCAAGATATCAAAGAACCTCTGATTCGGATGTTCCCTTCAAACAAATAATAAAAGATTATAACGTACATTTTATTCAAAACTAAATTGTGCTATACATATGAGGACAGAATAAACAATTGCTATGGTATTTAAAATTCTGTTAAAGTTGAGATGCATATACATATAGATGGGCTTTTTTACCTAAAACAACTTTTTTAACAACTAAAAAAATACCTACCATAAATAAATATTAAATGTTAATATTATATAATAAGGTTTGTAAGTTTGTATGTAAAGAGTAATCTCCGAAACTACTCATCTATTTCAATAATCCAATCGAACTTCTTTCTTCTTTCATCAATAGAATGGACTTTCAGGGTGGACAATTGAACGGGACAATAATCCTACTAATATTATAAACGTGAAAATTTGTGAGGATGTTTGTTACTCTTTCACGCAAAAACTACTGAACGGATTTTGATGAAACTTTGCAGTAATATAGCTTATACACCAGAATAACACATAGGCTACTTTTTATCCGGGTACCACGCGAGGGAAGCTGCGGGCAGAGGCTAGTAATTGATAGATTTGTGATGCAAGGGATTGTGTGACGACCTCTGTGGCGCAGTGGGTGAAAGCCCGGCTGAGACGCAGAAGGTTGCGGGTTCGAATCCCGCCGCGGGTCAAATTATATATGATATGGAAATATTTGATGCTGTGTGCAAAATGTCCAGCATTATTTATTTTATTTTCTGCTTAGTTTGGGGCTTTATGATGCTGTGTGCAAAATGTCCAGCATTATTTATTTTATTTTCTACTTAGTTTGGGTCTAGATGATGCTGTGTGCAAAATATCCAGCATTACTTATTTTATTTTCTGCTTAGTTTGGGGCTTTATGATGCTGTGTGCAAAATGTCCAGCATTATTTATTTTATTTTCTGCTTAGTTTGGGTCTAGATGATGCTGTGTGCAAAATGTCCAGCATTATTTATTTTATTTTCTGCTTAGTTTGGGGCTTTATGATGCTGTGTGCAAAATGTCCAGCATTATTTATTTTATTTTCTGCTTAGTTTGAGGCTAGATAATGCTGTGTGCAAAATGTCCAGCATTATTTACTAATTTATTGTCACCTGTGTATCTCATTGGCACACTCTATACATAGATAGAGTGGCGGCGGAGTGTCCGATGCGAATGTGACGCTGATGCAGTGATCGTAGCAGACTTTGGCCGCCTCGGCCGAACCCGCGTTGGGACACATGTCTCGCTGACACAGGAACGGGACCAGATCATCTGAAAATAAAGCTTGTTTATAATTCAATCAAACTTACATCTGAAGCCTAATTGCCGGCTGTGAGAAGCGGGTTCGATGCCAAACGTTCGCATGTTCTGCAGATATTGCGTTCCGGGTTGGGTGTTGTGGTGTCACGGTACTCGGAGTTCCTGATACCCACGACACAGGGAACCCGAGTTCCTGATACCCACGACACAGGGAACCCGAGTATGGGGTCAGGACTACGTGTCTGTTGGACGTTATATATTAATTCTCGTAATTATTTTACAATATCTGTATAATTTAAGTTTGACGACCACTGTGGCGCAGTGGGCGAAGGTGCGCCTGAGACGCAGAAGGTTGCGGGTTCGATTCCTGTCACGGGACAAATGTTTGTAAGATCTGCAAATATTTGTCTCGGGTCTGGGTATTTTCCTATGTATAATATGTATGTATTTACAAAAAAAAAAGTATTTAAGTAGTATATTAGTCATGTAGTTCCCATAATACAAGCTCTGCTTAGTTTGGGGCTAGATGATGTTGTGTGAAAAATGTCCAGCGTTTATTTATTTATTTATTATTTAACTACGATCTACTTTTGGTCAGCTTTTAATCTGAATCGACGTTTCCCCGAAAAAACATAGTTTTATTTATTTCTGAAATTTTCAGAACATTAATTTTTAAACGGGGGCCAGTAGTAGAACAGCAGCTTGGCGGCTGAGAGACGAGCTCCCCACGTGCCGTACTTACTGGCAAACTTGCAGAGCAGTCCCTTCCTGTCGAAGAGCTTGGCGTCGAACGGGGGCCAGTAGTAGAACAGCAGCTTGGCGGCTGAGAGACGAGCTCCCCACGTGCCGTACTTACTGGCAAACTTGCAGAGCAGTCCCTTCCTGTCGAAGAGCTTGGCGTCGAACGGGGGCCAGTAGTAGAACAGCAGCTTGGCGGCTGAGAGACGAGCTCCCCACGTGCCGTACTTACTGGCAAACTTGCAGAGCAGTCCCTTCCTGTCGAAGAGCTTGGCGTCGAACGGGGGCCAGTAGTAGAACAGCAGCTTGGCGGCTGAGAGACGAGCTCCCCACGTGCCGTACTTACTGGCAAACTTGCAGAGCAGTCCCTTCCTGTCGAAGAGCTTGGCGTCGAACGGGGGCCAGTAGTAGAACAGCAGCTTGGCGGCTGAGAGACGAGCTCCCCACGTGCCGTACTTACTGGCAAACTTGCAGAGCAGTCCCTTCCTGTCGAAGAGCTTGGCGTCGAACGGGGGCCAGTAGTAGAACAGCAGCTTGGCGGCTGAGAGACGAGCTCCCCACGTGCCGTACTTACTGGCAAACTTGCAGAGCAGTCCCTTCCTGTCGAAGAGCTTGGCGTCGAACGGGGGCCAGTAGTAGAACAGCAGCTTGGCGGCTGAGAGACGAGCTCCCCACGTGCCGTACTTACTGGCAAACTTGCAGAGCAGTCCCTTCCTGTCGAAGAGCTTGGCGTCGAACGGGGGCCAGTAGTAGAACAGCAGCTTGGCGGCTGAGAGACGAGCTCCCCACGTGCCGTACTTACTGGCAAACTTGCAGAGCAGTCCCTTCCTGTCGAAGAGCTTGGCGTCGAACGGGGGCCAGTAGTAGAACAGCAGCTTGGCGGCTGAGAGACGAGCTCCCCACGTGCCGTACTTACTGGCAAACTTGCAGAGCAGTCCCTTCCTGTCGAAGAGCTTGGCGTCGAACGGGGGCCAGTAGTAGAACAGCAGCTTGGCGGCTGAGAGACGAGCTCCCCACGTGCCGTACTTACTGGCAAACTTGCAGAGCAGTCCCTTCCTGTCGAAGAGCTTGGCGTCGAACGGGGGCCAGTAGTAGAACAGCAGCTTGGCGGCTGAGAGACGAGCTCCCCACGTGCCGTACTTACTGGCAAACTTGCAGAGCAGTCCCTTCCTGTCGAAGAGCTTGGCGTCGAACGGGGGCCAGTAGTAGAACAGCAGCTTGGCGGCTGAGAGACGAGCTCCCCACGTGCCGTACTTACTGGCAAACTTGCAGAGCAGTCCCTTCCTGTCGAAGAGCTTGGCGTCGAACGGGGGCCAGTAGTAGAACAGCAGCTTGGCGGCTGAGAGACGAGCTCCCCACGTGCCGTACTTACTGGCAAACTTGCAGAGCAGTCCCTTCCTGTCGAAGAGCTTGGCGTCGAACGGGGGCCAGTAGTAGAACAGCAGCTTGGCGGCTGAGAGACGAGCTCCCCACGTGCCGTACTTACTGGCAAACTTGCAGAGCAGTCCCTTCCTGTCGAAGAGCTTGGCGTCGAACGGGGGCCAGTAGTAGAACAGCAGCTTGGCGGCTGAGAGACGAGCTCCCCACGTGCCGTACTTACTGGCAAACTTGCAGAGCAGTCCCTTCCTGTCGAAGAGCTTGGCGTCGAACGGGGGCCAGTAGTAGAACAGCAGCTTGGCGGCTGAGAGACGAGCTCCCCACGTGCCGTACTTACTGGCAAACTTGCAGAGCAGTCCCTTCCTGTCGAAGAGCTTGGCGTCGAACGGGGGCCAGTAGTAGAACAGCAGCTTGGCGGCTGAGAGACGAGCTCCCCACGTGCCGTACTTACTGGCAAACTTGCAGAGCAGTCCCTTCCTGTCGAAGAGCTTGGCGTCGAACGGGGGCCAGTAGTAGAACAGCAGCTTGGCGGCTGAGAGACGAGCTCCCCACGTGCCGTACTTACTGGCAAACTTGCAGAGCAGTCCCTTCCTGTCGAAGAGCTTGGCGTCGAACGGGGGCCAGTAGTAGAACAGCAGCTTGGCGGCTGAGAGACGAGCTCCCCACGTGCCGTACTTACTGGCAAACTTGCAGAGCAGTCCCTTCCTGTCGAAGAGCTTGGCGTCGAACGGGGGCCAGTAGTAGAACAGCAGCTTGGCGGCTGAGAGACGAGCTCCCCACGTGCCGTACTTACTGGCAAACTTGCAGAGCAGTCCCTTCCTGTCGAAGAGCTTGGCGTCGAACGGGGGCCAGTAGTAGAACAGCAGCTTGGCGGCTGAGAGACGAGCTCCCCACGTGCCGTACTTACTGGCAAACTTGCAGAGCAGTCCCTTCCTGTCGAAGAGCTTGGCGTCGAACGGGGGCCAGTAGTAGAACAGCAGCTTGGCGGCTGAGAGACGAGCTCCCCACGTGCCGTACTTACTGGCAAACTTGCAGAGCAGTCCCTTCCTGTCGAAGAGCTTGGCGTCGAACGGGGGCCAGTAGTAGAACAGCAGCTTGGCGGCTGAGAGACGAGCTCCCCACGTGCCGTACTTACTGGCAAACTTGCAGAGCAGTCCCTTCCTGTCGAAGAGCTTGGCGTCGAACGGGGGCCAGTAGTAGAACAGCAGCTTGGCGGCTGAGAGACGAGCTCCCCACGTGCCGTACTTACTGGCAAACTTGCAGAGCAGTCCCTTCCTGTCGAAGAGCTTGGCGTCGAACGGGGGCCAGTAGTAGAACAGCAGCTTGGCGGCTGAGAGACGAGCTCCCCACGTGCCGTACTTACTGGCAAACTTGCAGAGCAGTCCCTTCCTGTCGAAGAGCTTGGCGTCGAACGGGGGCCAGTAGTAGAACAGCAGCTTGGCGGCTGAGAGACGAGCTCCCCACGTGCCGTACTTACTGGCAAACTTGCAGAGCAGTCCCTTCCTGTCGAAGAGCTTGGCGTCGAACGGGGGCCAGTAGTAGAACAGCAGCTTGGCGGCTGAGAGACGAGCTCCCCACGTGCCGTACTTACTGGCAAACTTGCAGAGCAGTCCCTTCCTGTCGAAGAGCTTGGCGTCGAACGGGGGCCAGTAGTAGAACAGCAGCTTGGCGGCTGAGAGACGAGCTCCCCACGTGCCGTACTTACTGGCAAACTTGCAGAGCAGTCCCTTCCTGTCGAAGAGCTTGGCGTCGAACGGGGGCCAGTAGTAGAACAGCAGCTTGGCGGCTGAGAGACGAGCTCCCCACGTGCCGTACTTACTGGCAAACTTGCAGAGCAGTCCCTTCCTGTCGAAGAGCTTGGCGTCGAACGGGGGCCAGTAGTAGAACAGCAGCTTGGCGGCTGAGAGACGAGCTCCCCACGTGCCGTACTTACTGGCAAACTTGCAGAGCAGTCCCTTCCTGTCGAAGAGCTTGGCGTCGAACGGGGGCCAGTAGTAGAACAGCAGCTTGGCGGCTGAGAGACGAGCTCCCCACGTGCCGTACTTACTGGCAAACTTGCAGAGCAGTCCCTTCCTGTCGAAGAGCTTGGCGTCGAACGGGGGCCAGTAGTAGAACAGCAGCTTGGCGGCTGAGAGACGAGCTCCCCACGTGCCGTACTTACTGGCAAACTTGCAGAGCAGTCCCTTCCTGTCGAAGAGCTTGGCGTCGAACGGGGGCCAGTAGTAGAACAGCAGCTTGGCGGCTGAGAGACGAGCTCCCCACGTGCCGTACTTACTGGCAAACTTGCAGAGCAGTCCCTTCCTGTCGAAGAGCTTGGCGTCGAACGGGGGCCAGTAGTAGAACAGCAGCTTGGCGGCTGAGAGACGAGCTCCCCACGTGCCGTACTTACTGGCAAACTTGCAGAGCAGTCCCTTCCTGTCGAAGAGCTTGGCGTCGAACGGGGGCCAGTAGTAGAACAGCAGCTTGGCGGCTGAGAGACGAGCTCCCCACGTGCCGTACGCGATCACGCACAGGACGTCCTTCACGACCGACTGCTTCATGGACATCAGGCATTCCAGCAGCTGGCAATGATGAGCTGGAAATAACAATGCGGTTCTATAGATTATTGACTCACCCCGGGTTCCAATAGCCGAACGAACGTCTTTTCAGACGTTTTTTTCCTTGACAAACATCAGGTTTTTACAGCTTTTCATGGAGAAACGAAACGTTATCTGCGTAGCGATTGTAATTGTAACCAGGGGCCAGGAGTCCAGGAACCAGGAGCGATTCAATTGAGTTGAAAGATGTCAAATTCCGCTATGATATTGAGGGTGCTATGGCATTGTCATAGCATAGTTGACATCTTTGCTTAAATTGAATCGGCCCTTGGAGTCAGGTATAACTTTGCGGAAATCCATTGTAAAATATTCAAAACACAAAAATATTTATTGATTCATTCAGCTTCATCTCGACAGTTTCATCACCAGTCTATATTAGTCCACTGCTGGACATAGGCCTCCCCTAATGAGCGCCATAGCGCCCTGTCTTCAGCTTGCCGCATCCAGCATCTGCCTGCAGTCTTTCGCAGATCGTCATCCCACCTGGCCGGAGGGCGTCCTACACTACGTTTGCCGAGTCGCAGTCTCCACTCAAGAACACGTTTACCCCAGCGGTTATCGGTTCTTCGCGAGATATGACCGGCCCACTGCCACTTCAGCTTGCTAATTCGTTGAGCTATGTCGATAACTGTGGTTCTCTGACGGATGTATTCAACAGTTTAATAAACACGTATCGTGTTCGAAACATTACTGCGCTCAAAAACTGGCATCACTGATGTGGGTCTGAAGGCTGAAACTTTAGTGGGAAAACCACGTAATCCGCATGGATGCCGGTGAAATTACAGATACGTGAGACTTCACCCGTTGCCTCAAAGTCGGCAATACGCGAGTGGTACCTCTGATGTCGCAAGCGTCCATAGGTAACGTCCGTTTTCTTCGGAATCGATTCAATCTGACGTGCCTCTGACTGCCCTCAAAGGTATACACTCAGATATATATATCTGAGGATGTCCATTATGGGAGATACAGGCGTGTGTCAACTTTTTTTTTACTAAAAAACGGGATATTTACCATGATTTGTGGAATTGTTCTCTTTTATTTTTCGCAATAAAAGAGTGAAAAAGAGGGTAGATCGATTAATATTCATAACCCGCAAAGACTTCAGTTCCTCCCGTTATCATGTGCCGAAATATCGGGAAACATTCAAACTCACAAATCATGATAAATATCCCGTTTTTTAGTAAAAAATTATGTTCAAAACCATGATAGTTTCAAAAGTTATATTGTGTCAACTTTATTCGTCAAAACATCTAAGAACATGTAAATTGATAAAAGATGAATAAACTGAAACTGAAAAATAACACAATGTAGAGAGAGATTAACGGAGGTAGTTGGTAGTTAGGGCTGGTCACCTGGATTACTGGAATGCTGAAAGACCATCATAATGATTGCTGCCACAGATTGTGACGCTTGGCTCTCTTCCTCCTGCCCGGCGTATTTGCGAGCTGCAAATAAATATAACGAAGATTTACAAAAAAAAAAAGCGGAAATTTGAAAATGAAAATGAAAACAAACCCTCTTTTTCATAATCCCTCACTAACATTAGCAGCGTGCTAAAAGTTGTCAGCCTCTATCCTTTGCTTGGTGTTAGGACAGGGTCAGAGTTATCGATCTAATCAGTTAGTGAGTGAGAATATATATAACTAGCTGCGCCCCGCGATTTCACCCGCGAGAGTTTCGATTACGTGGGAATATCGGGATAGAAAGTAACAGTAAAGTATTTTACTGCTACATAAATATCCTTAATGATAAAACTATTGATTTGAATAAGAATTAATACTACGATACGAATGAAACCAAATTTCGTTTCTACCCGCGATCCAATAAAATTTTAGAACACAAAAGCTGCTATTGTGACTTAACTATGATAGTTAGATATATTCCCTCGAGGACTTTTTTGTAGGTAATAATGAGTATTTTTAATCATGCATAATTTTAGTACATAATTTTTATGATCATCAATAGTTTTCTCAACGCACGCCAAATAATGAATTTTACAAGCAAAAATTTGCTACTTTGGGTTACATTATTGCAATTTTCTTAAGAATCTCTATTTTTTGAAAATAAATTATAGCCTATGTTACTTCTTGATAATTTAGCTTTCTATTGGTTGAAAAATGGTTAAAATCGGTCCAGTACTTTCGGAGCCTATTCGGTACAAACAAACACAACAAAAAATCCTCTTTATAATATTAGTATAGATAGTATAGATTTGCATGTAGGTACCAATGAGAACAGTTTTTTTTCTGAAGTCGGTTAAAATGGGTAGGTATTGTTAAGAGACTTACTGATGGTAAATGGTAGTATGTAGTAGCAGAGTAGGTTGAGTATTTCCTGGTGCAGCGGCACGGGGAACACGGCGACGCAGTACGCTACCAGGTAAGGCAAGTTGTCGATCATGTCGTACTCCAGGAACGGCAGGAGGCAGCCGAGGCATTGGAGGACCGCTTGCCCAAATGCTGGAAAAAAAAACAAATAATTACTGTTTAAAAAAATAAAAGTATAAAATCAATTTATTCCAAACTAAAAACTTATACAGATTACACATTTTATACCAATTTAAACTAATCTGTTTTTATACTACATCCTACTACTATTAAAAACGCGAAAGTTTGTGAGGATGGATGTTTGTTACTCTTTCACGCAAAAACTACAAAACGTATGTTGATGAAACTTTACAGTAATATTGCTTATACATCAGAATTGTTATTCTGATGTATAAGCAATATGGGTTCATAGGCTACTTTTTATCCGGTACCACGCGGGCGAAGCCGTGGGCGGAGGCTAGTTACTTATAATATTTATTTATCGATATCGAATTTAACACAGTTACATTACTAGCATGAAGAAAGTTGATGGCAACATTAAAAAAATGTACGAATGTGTATATTTCAATTTTTTAATTATTTATTTAATATTAAACCAAAGACAATTTATATTTAAATAAAATCAAGGCAATTATCACAATAACTTAAAATATTTTATACATTTCGCGTAGGTACTTTAGCAGCCATGCTAGGTCGTACACTGTGTTAATGACTGCTTTTCAATGCCGCAAGTGAAAATAGTAAAAACGGATGTATTTTGTTGCTATTTTAGCAACAAAATACATCCGTTTTAATTATTGTTCTGAGAGCTAATAGATGGCGCTAGCAGCACATTCCAATAGGCAACAATCAAGTGCGCCACTCCGCCGCTAGATGGCGTAACTCAGCCGCGCAGCAATGGGTATTTACCCTGAATGCCGTACTGCAGATGTGGAGCCGAGTCTACGAGCTGTGATATCGCGTTGAACAGCCCCTTGTAGTCCAGATTGGGGTATAAAGCCATCCTATCCCCATCGTTGTCTGCGTCCCGTATCATCTCAAGCGGAGATCGCGGAACATCCTTCAGAACGCCTGAGGAATTACGTAGTACAGCTTTTAGGTAGGTAGGTACTCAGGAGTAGGTAACTTTCAATACGTATTACTTATACAAAAAAAAACATTCTACTCATATCTTTCTTCTTAAATGCATTATAGAATACACTGAAGGCCACCTCAAAATAACATAATTATAATCTTCTACATCTAAAGGTTGTCCGAAAGCTTTTAAGCGAAAATACCGCCCATTGTAACTTTCATTTTAATATGTAGTTTATTTCATACGAAGTATTTTAATTTATTCATTCATTTTGAAGACTTTCTGACCCATAAAGGACATTGGACATACTCGGATCCATAATCAGTAAGTAGGTACCTATGTACCTCTATGGCGCAGAGGGCGAAGGCCCGACTGCGACGCAGAAGGTTGCGGGTTCGATTCCCGCCTCGGGACAAATGTTTGTATGATCTGCAAATATTTGTTTCGGGTCTGTGTGTTTTCTATGTATAATATGTGTGGATTTACAAATAAAAAATGCATAGAAGTAGTAAATCAGTCATATAGTTCTCATAATACAAAATATGTTTAGTTTCCAGTAGCTCTGATGATGCTGTATAAAAAATGTCCAGCATTATTTATTTATTATCTTTCACACATGTGTGATGTGTGAAACCATGAAAATGCAGACATTAACCGACAAATGTATTAGTAAGCTTTTCAAACTCTATGTGAGAAAGTAGCGTGTGTGTAGCTGCTTAATTTCAGTGAGCGCGAACTCATTCGGTTCCTCGATACTGTCACTAAATGCCTGGATAATATCATGAACTTGTGCAACAAACAGTGAAAGAAGAACATTTTTAAGATATGTGGACTATTCTATTCAAAAAGATATGTGGGGTCAAAAGGTCAATATAGTCGTGAGCGTGTTTGTGTTTATCTTTTCTGTTTATCTGTTCTGTATCTTGTCACCGTTGTGTTGTGTTAAGATCAATAAATGTACCAATTTTCTTTCTTACTTTCAATTGCCCATGATGAACATTCTCAGATACATACTCAGTTCGTAGATGAGGATACCGTGATACTTACTAAGCAATGTCTGCGAGAAGTATTTGACGGTGTTGGCGATGTCGACGCCGGACGGCAGCGGCTGGATGTTGTGCATCAGTCGCAGCTGACAGTCGTACAAACTGCGGATCTTCGCTGTGACTGCGCGAGGGCCAGCAAATTATCAACATCAAAGTCATAATCCATTTATTCATTAAAATCTTTCAGACTGCGGATCTTCGCTGTGACTGCGCGAGGGCCAGCAAATTATCAACATCAAAGTCATAATCCATATATTCATTAAAATCTTTTAGACTGCGGATCTTTGCTGTGACTGCGCGAGGGCCAGCAAATTAACAACATCAAAGTCATAATCCATTTATTCATTAAAATCTTTTAGACTGCGGATCTTCGCTGTGACTGCGCGAGGGCCATCAAATTAACAACATCAAAGTCATAATCCATTTATTCATTAAAATCTTTTAGACTGCGGATCTCCGCTGTGATTTCGCGAGGGCCATCATGGTCGAAGTCAAAGTAAAAATTCAATTTTTTCATTAAAATCACAAGGATCACTTTGAAACATCAATTTTACCTGTTCCTCTGTGACACAAGCCAGGAAAGATAAGGACCAAACCTTAGTCCTAAGTCAACATCTTTGTTGATTTCGGGAAGAAGCCCATTTTATACAGAGTGTCCCGGAATGTGTATATAATGCCGGAAGGAGGTGATTGACACCGTGGTGGGGAATATGACGTCACACTTAAAAGTCACCCTGACACCCTGTATACAACAACCTACTCAAAATGGGCAGCTCGCTTTTTCGCCTTTTTGTAATAGATTGTAGATGCTCTGTTCTTCATCTTCTTTGTCTTGTCTTTGTTATAAGTATGTACCTAATCTGTTTGCTCTTAATGCTCAAGTTATAATGGAGCTCACCCCTTAAAAACTACGGCTATGTTTCGCTTACCATTATTTTCTGAAAGCTCTCTAAAACATTCAATATACATGAAAATCAAGCAATACTACTGATGATCTCCAAACTACTATCACCAAAAACAATAAAGTAAGAGAAAACATAAAGTCAAAATACCATGAATAAAGGCTAGACTCGACCACGGTAAATAAAAAAGGAACAGAAGGTTACAAAAAATAGAAAGCATGTGTGAGACGCACAGACATACAGTCAGCCTATCTGTAAGAAAGGTGAGCCACACACAGGGACACAACAGGAGTGGCGGCCCTGCTAACTCTTATTAAAAAAAAAAAAGAACACTAGAAGTAATAAGTTAGAAGTAATGAAACTAACTTGTGTTGTCGAAAGAGCCTATCCGGGGAATACTACCTTCATACCTTTTTCTGCCGACAAGCAATAATGCTTGCATTACTATGTTCCAGTTTGAAGTGTTCTATACTCAGTGAGTAGATCTATCAGGAAATCATGTAGGGGGTAGTGAAGGCATGTCCAAACATTACATTTGGATAAAGGTACCTGAGTAAGCAACACACATTCCAAAAAATTGAAAAAAACAAATAAATAATCATTACGTCACAGGTAAAATAATATGAGAGTTGGCAGAACCAGAACAAAATCAACATCTATGACAGCAATTCACATAGAGCTTGTATCCAGACATTTAGGAACTAGGAACACCAATTCACATCGAGGCTCATTCAGGGATTTGGTTCACACAATAGTGACACAAACATTCCAAACACCAAACACCGAGAGTAGTCAGGGCAAGATGCAGTCTGAAGGGTTACCGTCTCCTCCCAACCAGGACATCTTATGACTCAATCGTCCAGGATATTATAGGTATAAACCCCTACCAAGAATCTGCTGGTAATAATGTTTAAATATGCAATCATGAGTACCAACATTAACTCATTACCTGAGTCAGTTAAAACAATTGGTTTTGTTGAGGCAGAATAATTTAAGATTTTTCTTATTGGTAACATTGAAAATAAACTAATACTTAGTCTTCAATATTGGTGATTGTATTTCCATGAAAAATGTGATAGACAATAGAGTAGTAAGCTGACTGTGATCTTCATACTTATTAATCTTCAGTTTTTAAGTGCTTAATGAAAAAACAAACTAGGAAGTAAGTATTATATAAGTGCTGTTAGATTTCAAAATAGCAAGTAAATAATGCTGTAGGTATTTACAAATAGAGTTATCAGTAAAATTAAAAAGTTATCAGCTTAGGAGAGGGTAACCCTATAATAAAGCATTATAATCACAATATAACAATTACAATAGGAGCATCTTCAATCACTTGGGCACACTTTAAACCTTTGCCTACTTTAAGACATATTCAAGTCACAGTAGGCAGTCTACGTGATACAGGCAGTTTTAAAGGGTGTGGCCAAGTTGACCACATTAAATAGTAGTGTGGAGGAAGGGGATCGTGCGACAGAACTGGATAGAACACAGCTGAACGCATGACGGTAGTTCACCTTTCTGATACAACGGCTCCGAGGTCTGCATATCGCATGGAGGCAGCATTTATAACACAAAAAGCTTTCACTAACCAACGACGGCCCGAGTGTAACAACTCTGAAAAATAAACGCGTTTAATGACCATGCAAGCGTGTTCTCGTTTAATTTATCTAAGTTTTTAGGCGACTAAAAAGCGTCAACTCACAAGCGGCCGCCCTCGTCCCCATGTTTATAAGCTGAATCTTGAAACTGCCCTGCATTGGCCTGCTGAATTACTACCGCCGATAACATGAACACAATCGATAAAGGTAGGGTAGGTCCGAGCTCTGGGTGAAAGAGATAAGACCTAAATCTAGATTTTCCTTTCCTTTTCGGACTATTGATCCATTGGATAATGGATTCTATGAGAACTTCCATCCATTCCGTGTTTGTTTGTTTTGACACATTCTCGCACGCATGCTTGGGGGGTTAATCACAGATTAAAAATATTTTGCTTTTAGGGTAGTATGGGCGGTGCACTTGCCACACAAAAACCTACCGCGGCTTGCCCTGCCTTCCACTCAGTCCCTGCTAGCAAGCCGGATCGAGACACCCTAGTTAAAGAGTAACTACTTGTTTAGTGTATAAATAAATCCTTGAATACCTAGTATTTAAGCTGTCTTTGTGTTGCAGTGAATTTATAATAGGTACATATACTGAATTTACAAGCATTCCTATTTTTGCCGCTAAGCAGTAATGCTCGCATTGCTGTTTTCCAGTTGGAAGGATAGGTATGGGTGCCGGTGAATATAGGCACATGAGACTTGACCCGTTATGGCTCAGGGTTGGCAACCGCGAGTGATGATACCTCTGGTATTACAAGCGTCCATAAGTTACGGTAACCGCTAACCAACAGGTGGACCGTAATGCTTGTTTGCCACTTTAAGTAGTTGTGTAAAAAAAACATTACGTAAAGAAATAATTTAGTAGGTACAGTATAACAACCTAATAATTACTGTGTTTAGTATCGCATTAGAACGAAATAAAGCTTCACTTAATTACTTATTGGATCGCGTCAAAACATAATTTTTTTTGACGCGAATGTTAAACATACATTTTAATAGGTATTAACCAGCCATAAAGTTGCAACCATTTGACCTACCGACCTAAAATAGCGTCAGAAGTGTCGTCGCACGAATTTAGGTTAAAAAGCACAAGGGGGGTAGAAGGGGTGGACGCCCCCATTCCAACAGTATCATTACCAAAGTTAGGAATTGATAAGTCCGAAAAATTAATATCTGAACATTTTTTCAGTAAAGTATTGAAAAATAAAATGTACAGGAGTTGAATGCTAGTTATGTAAGGCGCATGCTTAGAAAAAAAACATAAAAAGATGGTTACTACTAGAGCGCGGAAATATTGGAGTTTCTAAAGATTAAAAAAAAAAAAAAAAAAATTAAAATTTGTGACCTGGATTCCGATTTGCATTATTTACAATGGAACAACCTAGACTAGTCCGTAATGGATCCTATTTAACATTTTACAAATCCCTTTTTAGTTAGATCCCTTTTGGACTCACATGATTCGTTTTGACGAGTCCAATAGATTGCACTTGGTGTCGAGGTTCTAATGATGGAGCCAGGAGGTGGATAGTGGAATTATTTTTATAATGTTTAGTGCGTGATAAAAACGTGTTTTAGTTTTTTCTAATCTACATATTTTATTATGATACCTACCGATCGAAAGGGTAAATTATAAGGATCAACTCTTTCTCAATATCGTATTAGGTACCTACCTATCTCAAATTAAAGGAACACCATAAAATTTCATTCATTCAATATCTATCATTCAGAATTCTAGTCTGCTGTTTATATCTCTACGTCCCAGTTTTCCTAGTCATACAGAATGAATAAATAACGCTGGACATTTTCCACACAGCATCATCTAGCCCCAAAGTAAGTAGAGCTTGTGTTATGGGAACTTCATGACTGATAGGTATACTACTTAAATACATACATATTATACACTAACTGTACCCGCGACTTCGTTCGCGATTGCCATCCCTGCAAACTAATTATTCGCATCCGACCTCAGTTTGAAAATGTTTCGGCTAGTTGTGATTCCATGAGATGATGTTTTTTTTAAGTTTGACGGGAAAAATGTAACCCCGCAGGAATAAAACATTTAGTGTCACCACTTTAAAACATTAAAGTGGTGGGACCACCCCACACGAGGTGGTGGGGTGGTCCCACCACCTCGTGATCATTCTCTATAAAACAATAAAATAATCATCAAAACCGGTTAACAATCTGCAGATCATACAAACATTTGCCCCGCGGCGGGAATCGAACCCGCAACCTTCTGCGCCACAGAGTTCGTCAATGACTACTAATAGATGTCAAGGAAAACTGGGGAAAATTAGCAGTCTCCTTCTTGCCTTTGTCCCAAATAGCGTGGGGTTGGCATTAAAAAAAACGCAAAGTATAGTAGCCTAAAGCCTGAATTCATAGTCAGGGGTTGAACAGTCCCCCAAAATCCATCATTCAGCATTCGCCGTATGGCTGGAAGCATAAAGGTTAAATTCGTGCTTGAATTTTCACATAGCGCCTGAAACGTCCCCTAGAGGAGCTCCTATTTGACTATGAATTCGAGCATAAGATACTAAGGTAGGTAGGCAATCCAAAAGGACATAATATATTAAAATACGTCTGTCGAGCGTTTGAAACTTTTTAATATCATTATTCATATCACAAAGATCTTAACTGGTATAGGTAAGTAGGAAATTACTCATACTAATAATAGGTTACAATCACAGTACCTATTGTCCGTAAGTGCGTCTTAAACATGACACAATAAGTAGCGCCAAACTTTACCAATGTAAGTGGGTAAAGTAGGTAGCAAAGACCTCTGAAAATATTTATGCACCTACTGCCAAGTTATGTTCAGTCACACCAACTTAAAGTTTCTAAATTAAATAGGTGCATTACTTAAATTAACAACCCCTCTAAGTCTAGTTTTAAATCATGTCTACGCTAAAGCTACGTGAAATCAACCCCTCGGCTTAGCCGTGGCTAGAATAAATATCACTGTTCTAAAATTAAGTCTGCAAATCGCCAATTAGGGTCCTACTGGGGACACATAGGTACCTACTCACGTATGTTGTATGAGTCCCGATCGTAGTTTGTTGACTTAAAGATCCACACTGGGGCATAGATCGCAAAAGTATCGCGACTTGTCGCCAAACTATAGTCAAAACATTTTTTAGATTTTGCAACAGTGTCCTATCAATAAAATTGCGCATATGATACCTAATGTAGACAATCCTAAATTGGGCCTGGCAAAGACGCAATACCTTCTCCCTTTACGTCTCCCCCTTATTTACGTAAGCTTGCGATACCACCAAAATTTATACATCTTTATAGTTAAGTTACACCACAAACATCGCAACTAAAAGGAACGTTAATAGAGCAACGCGTTTCGCTTGGGTCGATATCATCGCGACTTGTCTCACAGTGCGTACGAGGCTTTAGTCCTGCTGGCATTGAAACTAACTGGCTGTCGGCCATTATATCATCAATTGTCCATCGCGCCGGCCAGAGCTTGTTGGATCACTAGCTGCTGCGCGTTTATCAGCTTCTTCAACTCTCTCACTTCTTGCGTCAACTGCTTTACATTCTCCGATGTCTCATCCACCCTTACCTGCAAGCTTCCCAATCCGGACGAGTATCCATACTCTCTGTAGCCAGAGTCGTTATTATTTTCGTACTTTTTGAAGCAGGAATAGGCCCCCGTTGTAGACCCACTTGACGAAATCGTATGTCCGTATTGCTTCCGCATTTTAGCGATGTCGTAAGCGGCCATCATTATATCCCGAGGCAGTCTTTTCTCGCTAGGATTTAATGGTTTCACACTTAAGACAACTCTGTACGCTTGCGGTGAAACTAACGCTGACGAATGTAATATTCTAAGCAGACATTTGGGCAGATATCCGTTGAACAAAGCCATCTCCATGTAAGATATTAGTTTGGTCTGTCGCACGAGCTTGGAAAGTCCTGCGGTTTTCCTCAATCCTTGGATGTCGTGGACCGCTATACCGACCAACAGATTCATAAGTACAACGGTTACAAACATCAAAAACAACACATAGGTGACTTGCGCGGAAAACTCCAGAAGCACTG
Organism: Perizoma flavofasciatum; assembly: GCA_958496245.1. Lineage (NCBI taxonomy): Eukaryota > Metazoa > Arthropoda > Insecta > Lepidoptera > Geometridae > Perizoma > Perizoma flavofasciatum. The sequence goes on along the minus strand of OY292439.1, from coordinate 10,424,035 downwards.
GCGGGTCGTTACCATCCGGTTCGTTCAACAAGAGATCAAGATTTAGTTCCCCTATCATCATCGTAAGGACTGTTATAAATCCCATGAACGGGTTTGCAAATGATGAAGAATCAGGAAATATGACACAGAAACTTATCGTAAAACCGATCAGAATACAAGAGTAGGCCATTAGAAGTTTAGCGAATTCCTTTTGTACTTTTTGATACATCGCGACATAGGTTCCGAAGACAGGGAGCTGGCCGATCATCATCATCAGGTTGGTCCAACCGGCGAGAACGGCGAACGCTCCCACGTGGTTCTGCCATGTGTAAGTTATATTTGTATAAATGTATGAAATTAGAAAAACACTGATAATAACGAACCACTCTATGATGTTCTCAGATTGCATGAGGTACTGTTTCACAGTGGAGTATCCAGCGATTCCGTACACCTTTCTAAATATTTCAAAGATAGTGATACCGGCGAGAACCCACCACTGCATTTCAATCACGAACGGGTTCTTTCGCAACAAGTCTCCGAGTATAGATTGCTTTTGACAAAGTTCCTGCTCTTGTATAGTTTCTTCCATATCTTTGCTCCCGTTGTAGCAATTATGCGCGAGAGCAGTAAGAACGTACAAAGTTAGGCACATGATAAAAATAAAACTTAGAAATAATCTCGCCACGTAATATTTGCGTATTTTCTCCCATTTTATGTAAAGGAACGCGGAACAAAGCGGATGTTGTAAAACTTCCTTCTGTCCTTCGTCAACAAAGGTGTTCAAGTAGCTAATCTCGCGTGGGTAGCAATGTTGCAGGATGCTACGAAAGTCAAGTTCTAGTTCGACTTCGCGATTGCTCGTTTGCGAGTGATGCAGCGTAATAGCACAGTCCAATTTTCTCGTTATCATTGCGAGTGAGGCGGGCGTTTTTCTTGCAATCACATTAAGAGCTGAGTTTCCTTTTTTAGACCTCGTGGTTACGTCAGCACCGTGATAAATTAATGTCTCGACGCACGATGAGAGCCCGTCGAGCGCAGCTAAGTGCAGCGGGGTGAAGCCGTACTCGTCCTTCTGGTTCACGTTGGCTCCCCAGCTGATGAGAGTTTCAATGATGTCACACGCCGAGTCAGATTTGCCAATGGCGGCGTGTAGCGGAGTCCGCAAGTCAAAATCTAAAGCGTTTGGTTCAGCGTTCCCTTTTCTCAGAAGCGACTCAACACATTCCAAACTGGCCGACCGCGCTGCTAAGTGTAGCGCCGTAAAGCCACGATGATTCTTTAGGCCCGCTACCGCTCCTTTGCTTATCAACAAATCCACACAATCGACGAATCCTCCGTCGGCGGCCAAATGAAGCGCGGTAGACTCCCTATCCCCAACTCTCGTCCTCACGTTGGGGTCAGCTTCCGGTGTCTCCAAAAGCAAAGCGAGACATTGAATCATTCCCAGATCTGCCGCGAGATGGATGGCGTTGGTACCGCCCGGCTCGATCAGATTCACATCCACGCCGTGGGACACGAACAGCTTCAAGCACTCCACGGAGTTAGCTCTGACCGCGCAATGGAGCAAGCCACCTTCGCAGTTCACGTACTTGACCGCCGCGTGCACGGATGCACCTTTGCTGATTAGTAAATTAGCCACTTGCACGGAGTTCCCGAACGCGGCGCAGTGCAGCGGAGCGAAACATCTCGGCATGTAGTTAGGGTCGGCGCCGCGCAACAACAGGTATCCGGCGCATTCCACGGAGCCGCTGAAGGCAGCCGCGTGCAGCGGCGACAAGCCTAACGTGTCAAAGCACAGAGGGTCCGCGCCCAGCTCGACCAGCGGCGCTAAGAGGCTTGAAAGCTTGAGAAAAGCCGCCCAGAACAGACACACATTCTTCTCGGCCTCAGAGGCGGTAGATAGCGTGGTTTCTACGGTATCGGCGGTGATAACCCCCGACTCCAATTCATCCAAAAGTCTCAGCCGGCCGCCGACGGCTCGCATCTGCTCGTGCGCACTCTGACGGAGCGAGTCACCGCAGATGTGCGCAGTTAAGTCCAGGGGGGGTTCCTCGAAGCTGTCATACATGTTGGGGGCGCTCTCGGCGGGGGGCGAGGACCCGGCGAGCACATACTCGAGGTGCCCCATGGAGGGGAAGCCTCGTTCGAGGGACTCAGCATCCTGGGGCGGTGGTGCGGGCGAGCTGATGACTCGCGTGGCTCGGGGGCGGGACATCGCGGTGGGCCGGGCGGCATCGTCCGCGGCGGCGGAGCGGGCGCGGCGCGCGCGCAGCCAGCGCGGGGACAGTAGGCGCGGACGCGATGGCATGCGGGCGGCGGTCGACGGACCACTGACGCTCCCGAGATCCTATTGTGCATCAATTGTGACGATGAATCGTGAGCACCTCTTAGCTGTAAGGCTGACCGTACACTGGACGGGCATCGTTACTATTACCGATGTCTGAATCGTTTCGACCGATACGAGGCGACGCGATGACACCGACGCGACGTTCTAGTAGAGATGCGATCTGATTAAATACTGTACACGGGTTACGTATGCGTATGCGCCAGCAATATTTAGGCGTGTGCGCGTACTGCAAGGGTCCGCAGTACCTGAGGATACAAATAATATCGCGTTTAGTTGCTTATTCAATAATGTAGACGCACCTTTACCGACCGGTCTGAAACGATTACTAACACGGAGGGGTAAGAAGATATTGTCGTTGCTTGTTCAAGAGACAATGCCGTAGTTTTCTGTTTACAAATTCCTAATTGTATGGTGATCTCATTTTACGGCCACTGGAATGAACTTTAACGTACAATTAATCTAAATATTATCCTTTAGGTTTTTACAAATATTATCATAAATTAGCTTGACCTTCCATTGTGAATTGAGGATACTGTGAGAAGAATTTTGATTGTTCGTAAGATACCTAATCTCAAAAACTGTTTCAGGATGTGCCTACGTATGTGAAACCCAACTCAGTAATTTATCACTATCATCATCATCCAATATGTATCCAAGGCTGAAAATAGCCATGACATGATTATTTTTTTTAACGTATGTTGAATAAGACAAAAACCAATGTAATTTCCGATATTCGATTGAATCCGCATCAGCCCACAACATAACTCTTTTCAAGGCTTGCTTCACTCGCCGATAACGTTTTTCTTTTGTTACCTGACTTCGGTTAGAAAACCTAGAATTGTAGGTACCTATGTAAGGTCGCTTTGCCATGTCCTGAACAAATCAACTCGAATTATTTGTTTTTTGATGGCCTGCCAAAATAACTGATTTATCATAGGTTCGTCCAACAATGAGACTTAACAAAGTCAGAAATTCGAATGACACAATAATTCACCGGACATACGGCTCAGTGGTTAACATAACAATATAAGTAACACAGATACTCTATTTTACGATTTGTTCCCCTTACCAATGGGATGACCATCGATAAATGGAAATCATGAATGGTTTTTATGGTGGACAAAGAGGGCCAAAGTCCACGAGTTACATGAGTACTGGATCATACAAGAAACACGAGTTAGGTTAGCCGGCCCTACCTACATGCCTCAATATCCCGTTGCCCAATAATGATTTTTCCATTTGAAAATGTCTTTTCAAATGTTAAAAATCGTGGAAAAGTTCGTGAGAATGCTGACATGTTCAAGAACCAAAAAATGAAAATAAAATTGAATAATCTGAATACATTGAATAAATACCCTGTAAATTGATAATTTACACTTCAAAAGATATTTCTGATGATTCAAAGAGGTACTGTTTTTTTTAGGCACTGTTTCTTGTATAATTTTACAAACCTGGTTCTTCTAACCCTAGTGGGGCAACACTCACCAAAATTTCAGGCTAGTGTAACATGCCCCACTAAAGCAAATTAGTTGGGCAGATTACACTGCAAAATTTAAGCCATTCCACTTTGCCCCACCAGTGGTGGCGACTTGGTGAGGCAAAATGGAATAATTCAGTTAATACGACCTTTTCAGGTTCTCGTTTGCCATTCGAGAACCTTTATTCCCCAGCGGTTGTCGGTTCTGCGAGCTATTTAGTATTAGGTATCTTTCAGTGATTTTTACTCGGGACTAGTAAGTAACCAGTAACCTACGAGTTATAAATAAATAAAATAAATAAATAATTCTGGACATTTTCACACAGCATCATCTAGCCCCAAACTAAGCAGAGCTTGTGTTATTGGAACTACATGACTGTTAAACTACTTATATACTTTTTTTTTGTAAATACATAGGTACATATTATACATAGAAAACACCTAGACCCGAGAAAAATATTTGCAAATACAAACATTTATCCCGTAGTGGGAATTGAACCCGCAACCTTCTGCGTCTCAGGCGGGCCTTCGCCCACTGCGCCACAGAGGTCGAAGGCCCCAAGTTAATAAGAGTCCCTGTATTGTACGTCCATGGAATGCACAACCATGGAAAGTACACCCCTGGAAAGTACAGCCAGTATTACAAACCATTGGTTTCAAATACTTGGTTTCTAATACTGGGCGTACATTCCTGGGCGTGCATTCCCTACACGTGTTGACTTTGTACGGCCAGTTTTGTACAACCCTGGAATGTACAGCCATGGAATACGAACCAATTTCATGCTCTTTTTTCATGTGCGAGTGCTATCAAGGGGCAAGTGCTGTGTTGCCATAGTATTTTACGCTATTAGTAAATGAATGTAGATGTAGTAAGTAGATTAGTTATTTATGTCGGTTTTTTGCAGAGGAACTAACCGGTTGGTTTTATTTATTTGAACCAAAGTTTGTTGGATAAAGTTCGGATAGCAATCCTCCTTTTCTGAGTGGTAATAAAAAAAACCTAATAACCTAACCAATCCAAGACGGATTTGCTTAGGAAGAATTTCACAGGCCAACATTAACTTATTGTTTACATTATTTATCAATGGCAACTCTTGGTTGAACATATTAGAACTTGCTCAGTGCAAACGAGGGTCGTTCTCGTTATGCGACTTATTCGCATCGACCAATGAGAGCTCACGGATATGACGAACTCTCGACCAATGAGCGTCGAGAATATTGGTTTGTAATCCGGGGTGTACATTCCAGGGGTGTGCAATACCGTCATGTGTTTAGTTTGTACGGAGCGTATTGTACGACCATGGAAAGCACACCCAGATAATTCAAACCAAATTGTTCGTAATACTGGCTGTACTTTCCAGGGGTGTGCATTCCATGGTTGTGCTTTGCACGGGCGTACAACACAGTCTCCCGTTAATAACACCAAGTATGTACCAAGGTAGGTAATTACTCATGTCCCGGTCAAACTAACGCGGTGGCGGCGGAGGCGATCGAAAGGGTTGTCAAGTAATTGTCAAAGTTCGCGCGAATGTTTTGATCGCCACCGCTTCCGCCACCCGCCACCGCGTTAGTTTGACCGAGCCCTTAAATCATTAAAATTATAATTTATCTACCTGTTAGATCCTTTGTCTAGCTGCAACTATATCACACGCTTATCTCATTTGATACTATCTATTACAAGTTTATCTTGTTTCCAGGAGTCACGAACAATGTTGGATTAATCATAAACACAACATTTGTTTTTTTTAACGATTAGTTTGTATTTGTGAAAAACATTTATAGGTAATATATCCACCATAGCACTAACAACTTGGCTGTTTCAAAAACATGATTTGTCAAAATTGATCTAGTTTATGTAGTTGTGTTGGTCTAGTAGGCGGTATCCCGACTTCCGATCTGGAGTCCGTGAGACCAATGGATTTTCCACGCGAAAAAATTATGTGCCTTTTAACATGTGCTCAAAACGGTGAAGGAAAACATCGTGAGGAAGCCGGCATGCCCTGAATGATCATTTTTTTATTTAGGATCCATAGCTAGTTTTTTTTTTTATTTAGGACCTATAACTGTGCCCTTATGTAGGTAAAGTATATCGACAAGTCGGCCAGTCTTATAATTTTTCCGTTCTCCCTGATAGCGTATGACTTACGTGTATACTTACGTGTGCAGCCGAGTCGTCTCCTAGTCTTATAAATATAATATACTATGCATATTCAAGTAGAAGGAAATGGCAAATTACCGTCCACGTGCTTACCTATACTGAGGTAGGTAGGTTCAAGACGTAGGTACGTTACTGCAGCAAAAATACCCAAGTGGAATCTCGCTAGGTAGGATTTGAGTCAAATCAAATCAAATTTAACTATTTGGGTCGGAAACAAAGTACCTAAAAAAACTCTTAAAGAACAGAATCTTCAGAATTTGAAGAACTGTGTCGCGAATGTTAGAGCCATCCTCCGAAAAGAACCAAACACAAAATACATTTTACGGTAACTACCTAGATATTATGCAAACAATTTGCATACCTACTCAATTTCCCCAAATGAAATGAAAATGGAGTCCGAAATTTCAATTTGTAAACCAAACTGATTTTCTTCTGTTAAAAAAAAATACTGGTGTAACTTTATAAATAAACTAGTAGACTTTTTTAGGCACAATCTGTTATAAGTAATACAAATACCTAACGATTATCAACGAATATTACTTAGCTTATTGAAAGAAACTAACTTACTTATTGAAAAAATATCTTAAAAGCAAAGCGAAAAAACTAACAACCCGAAAAAAAATTGGTTGGAAAGTGGTTGGTTAAATCTACAAAAGATAGCTAACCACTTAGGTACTTACAAGTAAGGATTCTCTATCGTTAGCCATATCATCACTCACCATCAGGTAAGATTATGGTAAAACGAAGATCAAAGAAAACCAGGAGTTTAGTTGAAAATATTTATTGTTACACATTTGGGGGTTTATACACATAATTACTGTACATATTGTTCAATGTTAACATAACTACAGCTACTGAAATCAAATCACGTAGAAACTAGATTATTGTTAAACTAAATAAAACTCTGAATACAAATAGGTATGATGTTACCGTGATGTGAAATTAACATGAACGAATAACATTTTACAAAAGACTACCTTCCTACACATTTTTGCATAAATGTTCTTTACTCTACAGTCTAGAATATAACTATTAAAGCTAAAATAACACGAGTATAAATTAATATCTATTTACAAATATTACAATTCTCCATTAATATAATAAAAACTTAAGAACACTGTATGTACTTTGATAACAAACCAGAGAATTAAATGGCACAATGCAGACCAAATAAACTAGTTCGTGCAAAATTGCTTCAACCTTAAACAAGCACGCTGGGAATTTCCCAGCATTATTTTTACTAAAACGGGATATTTACCATGATTTGTGACAACGAGGGGTAACGTTCGCAATAAAAGAGTGAGAAAGAGGGTAGATTGTTTCGTCTGCAACTAACATTCACTCGCAGACTTCAGTTCCTCCGGTGATCATGGTACATGCAACTGTGCCGAAATATCGGGAAACATTCAAACTCACAAATCATGGTAAATATCCCGTTTTTAGTAAAAGAATATGTTCATAACCGGATAGTTTCAAAAGTTATTTTATTTACCAGATAGAGTTCAGTCTCGATCGTTTTAGAATTTCTCTGCGCGAGTTCAGAACTGGCTTTAGGAGATAGTGTGAATAGTAACAAAACGTGCAAAAGCTCACTCAGAAACGAGCTGAGTCGCTGAGACGTTTTGAAATATACATTTAGGATTTTGAAAGTATCAAAATACAAGTTTGACATTAACCGCACTTAAACGTATTTACCTCGAAAACGAAAACAAATAAGTAATTAAGAATTTACAAACAATACGCGTTAATACCTAAGCCACTAAAGTCAAAGTGTACTTTGTATTAAATAAAATGTGTTAAAAATCTAAACAGATCGTCGATACAAATCTTTTTAAATATAAGGCAGTAGGTACAGTAAGATTTTATTTACATATTTTTATTTGGCTAATTATAAACGTTAAATGAGATTGTTTTAGGCATTTTACGTTATAAAAGTGATAATTATACGTTAACATATTTTCCACTATACACTTATTATATTCAAGTCCTTTCTTGCGTATAAGCAAACTGATCACAACACTCAATTACCCTCGTACGGCGTTTATCACCCCACACAACACTATTTTCTTCATTATTAAATTTCAATTCCTGCCACTGTTGGGTAAAATATATAGTGGCCGGAAGGAATCAAACATGCTACTTATACGAGAAGCAGTCAAGCTCACGATAGTCCCACGGACGCAGAGCACTTGGTATCATCGTCCCCTTGCATGCAAGTCCCACGGTGAAGTTTCCCCTTTCTCACTCTGGCGTGGATTTTAACATCCGGCCTAGGGCGTAGTGTCTGCTCTCAGCGCCCAATAGTGCCCTGGCCAAGGAGCAGATTACGTAGTGGCCTGGCTAAGAACAGAGAGTACACAGGGTCTTGGCTAAGAGCAGAGAGTATACAGGGTCTTGGCGAAGAGCAGAGAGTACAAAGGGTCTTGGCTAAGAGCAGAGAGTACACAGGGTCTTGGCTAAGAGCAGAGAGTATACAGGGTCTTGGCTAAGAGCAGAGAGTACACAGGGTCTTGGCTAAGAGCAGAGAGTACACAGGGTCTTGGCTAAGAGCAGAGAGTACACAGGGTCTTGGCTAAGAGCAGAGAGTATACAGGGTCTTGGCTAAGAGCAGAGAGTACACAGGGTCTTGGCTTAGAGCAGAGAGTATACAGGGTCTTGGCTAAGAGCAGAGAGTACACAGGGTCTTGGCTTAGAGCAGAGAGTACACAGGGTCTTGGCTAAGAGCAGAGAGTACACAGGGTCTTGGCTAAGAGCAGAGAGTACACAGGGTCTTGGCTAAGAGCAGAGAGTATACAGGGTCTTGGCTAAGAGCAGAGAGTATACAGGGTCTTGGCTAAGAGCAGAGAGTACACAGGGTCTTGGCTAAGAGCAGAGAGTACACAGGGTCTTGGCTAAGAGCAGAGAGTACACAGGGTCTTGGCTAAGAGCAGAGAGTATACAGGGTCTTGGCTAAGAGCAGAGAGTACACAGGGTCTTGGGTAAGAGCAGAGAGTATACAGGGTCTTGGCTAAGAGCAGAGAGTACACAGAGTCTTGGCCTAGAGCAGGAGAGTACACAGTATCCCAGCCAAGAGCAGAGTAAGGGTACACAGTGGTCTGGCCAAGATCGGACAATACACAGTGCCCCGGCCAAGAGAGAGGGCAGCACTCCGTCCAACTCAGTAGATATAATAAACAGTCCTAAACGGCAGAGTACTTGGTGCCGTCGTCTCCGTGCTTGCAAGTCCGGCAGTGCAGCCTGCCCCGCCTCACGCGGACGTCCACGCCGCGGCCCGCGCCGAGCCTCGCGCCGCACACGCAGCAGTTGAAGCACCACACGTGGTAGCAGAGCGAGAGGGATTCGATTATCATGGCGGCGCCGCGACCTGAGACACATGAGTACATTTTAGTTCACCATCGCATTTTATATCATCGATAAGAAACCTTAAAGTCATAAAAAATCAAACGAAAATAGCAGACATAACCTACACAATGCTGGTCATCTTGGACAACAAAACATAAAATAGGCCAAAGATGTTACAGAGGGGTGAAGATGGGAAGATGACTTCAAAGAGACAGCAGGTGTACTATGGAGAAGGAAATGTCGCGATCGCGAACTTTGGAAAAGTCTGGGAGAGTCCTATGCTGGAAAGCAAAACAATTAGACCGATGTCTAAACTTATAGTTTATTATGTACTCTAAATTATAAAACTAATTAGATATCTTTTTGACACATATTTTCATAGGAATCTGTCATGATAATCAATGGTTAGATTTGACCTTTAGATCTAAGCCCCGAGTACACCAACACAATAACGGGTGGTTAAGTCCAAATCAAAGCTGTTTGAAACATGTTTTCAAAGGAATCTGTCATCATAATCAATATATTTGATCATCCGCTTATTTTTTTGGTGAACTCAAGCCTCAGTTCACCAATACGATAACGGGTGGTTACGTCATATCAACGTTTTTCGATACAAACTTTCATAGTAATCTGTCATCGTAATCAATGGTGAGACTTGAGTGTTCGTTTTGTTTGTGACCCACAGACATAGAGTAGACAGCCTCAAGAGACGCAATGTTTGATAATTTGCTAGGAAACAATTCTGTAATTCTGTCAACTGTCGTGCGAGTCACGCCACGCCTGCTGCGCTCTGATTGGTCGAAACTGTAGCCAATCAGAGCACAGCAGGCAACATGACGCAATGACAATGTCCGCGTTTGCCAACATCAGTCCTAAAAGACTGATGTGTTGACAGAGCACCGTGGTTCAATATGACGTCTCTCGGGGTTAACTGCACGATGCCCACAGAATACTAAGATTAGGGTACCTGCAGGATAGAAACCGTAAACTAGAGGCTGCAAGCGTAGGTAACTATCGCTAATATCACAATTTAATTATTATCAACCGACTTCAAAAAGGAGTTTCTCAATTTGTCAGTATGTTTTTTGTGTGTAGGTATGTTACGTGTTATCTTCGCCAATGTTAACCGATTTTATTCAGATATTCTTTTTTTTTAATCTCGAGTCTTCTGAGAAATACAACCTGGGAGTTTTCAAATCCAAAGTAAAAAGCTCCTTTCTCGATATGAGTGCTTCACCGCAGACTACAGCGTTGCTTTATATGAGACAAACTGAGGTCAGATGCGAATAATTATTCTGCAGGATCGCAATCGCGAACGAAGTCGCGGGTACAGCTAGTTTTTAATAATTTCAATGTTGTCCACAAGATGCTAACGCATTGCAACAATAAATTAACTCTTTCAGATAAAAAAACTTCAATTTTTCAATTTTTTTACAACAATATCTTTCTGTCTGTTTCATAGACTATCTGATTGTCAAGTGTCAAAAAACTGACCACAGACTGTATCTGCCACCAGTGATTTTGCACAACGCGCTAAATTATGTTTGAAACTAATTGTGTATATATATGTGTAGTATGTATTATACATTTGGTTAGGTTATTATTATTATTATATATATCGATTATTTTGCACCCGGTTGTCCAGCAAGGCCCCGTCTGAAAACCAGTGTTGCACCTGACCCCTAGGTTCTGGCGTAGCATGATGCTGAGACGGGGACCTATTTGACCCCACGGGCCCACGCAACACAAAATGACGTACCTACTTAGTTTGTCTGTTTTTCGTTTCTCTGTGTTATTATATGTTATCTGTTTTGTGTTTATTACTATTTTTGTTTAACTTTTGTGTTGTTTCGGGGATAATTAATACATTTTCTTTCTTTTTTTTGCTTTTCTACCTTTTTTAATTGGTAACCTCCTGTCTGAATGTTCGCCGGTAAATAAGTGGGCCTCACCAAGTTCCTCCCCGCAATGTGAGCATTTCCGCTTCCCGCTGACGGTGAGCATCTTGTCATCGCGCTGGGTGCTGAGCGGCATCTTCACCTCTTGCACCAGATGCTGTTGACTGCAAACACAGTTACATTCAAACACATTCAAAGACAATTCAAATAAAATAATAATGGACATTCTCACACAGCTGCATCTAGCCCCAAACCAAGCAGACATATCCTACTAATATTATAAACGCGAAATTTTGTGAGGATGGATGTTTGTTACTCTTTCACGCAAAAACTACTGAACGGATTTTAATGAAAGTCACAGTAATATAGCATATACATACATAAGAATAACATAAGCTACTTTTTATCCGGGTACTACGCGGGCGAAGCCGTGGGCAGAAGCTAGCAATATTATAAACGCGAAAGTTTGCGAGGATGGATGTTTGTTACTCTTTGATGCAAAAACTACTGAACGGATTTTGATGAAACTTTACAGTAATATAGCTTATACATCATAGACTACTTTTTATCCGGGTACCACGCGTGCGAAGCCATGGGCAGAGGCTATACATAAAAACATCCAGACCCCGAGACAAATAGATAGACAGATAGAAAACTCTTTATCGCACGCCATAGCAAAATACAAAAATACAGGAATTCATAAAAATAAAAGGTACAATGGGCGGTCTTATCGCTAAAAGCTATCTATTCCAGACAATCGGAGTTGTGGGGAACAGCGGCTGAGTGTGAAAGAGATTCTCCAAAAAGGGCAATCCGTGCGATAGTAAAGATCCCGTCTGCGTGCTAAACCCTACTTTATCGAGCTCAACATTCTTACCGCACCTTCCATCTACATCTACCAGATAAGTTTGTTCGTACGCATGAACCTAGATAAATTCGAAAGGATGGGGGTGGCACATCACTACCCAATTAGGCACCCTAAAAGACTGCGCAATCTTACCCATAAGCTTACCAAGTCCGAGAAATCTCCTTATATTATAGGAGTCCCGATATTTAATAATTTGCCAGATGAGATAATAAGTGCAACATACGACGTTATATTTAAGAAAAAACTAAAAAAGTTCCGTCGCAAAAAAGCCTACTATTGACTTACAGTGACTTTATAGATGATGTTACCAACGAGTAAACCATACTGTTTTATAATTTAGATTACCTACAAATTTTGTTTTTGACGTGTAAAATGATCATTTGCCAATAAATTATCTGTATCTGTATCTCTGTATCAATCTTTGGATCGGCAGGATAAAATGTAATTGGAACACGCAAATATTTGCAAATCATACAATTTGTCCCGCAGCGGGAATCGAACGTGTCAGCTGGCTACTCCTTAGCCGCGTCACCAAGGCATTAATAATATTAAATAGGATTAATATTAATATATTAATAAAATCACCTGCCGCTTAGTGATTGCATGGCGAGGGCGGTGTGCTGCATATCCTGATGATAGGAATGCCTTTGACTGGTTCGCATTTTACTTCTCTGCTCTTCTATCCTGCGCTGTTCTGCTTCCTGAAACAGAAAATATATATATATGTTCTTGGAGATGGTTCACGGCCGCTTCTCTTTGTGTACCCGTGATATGATAAAAAAATACAGATAAAATACAAATGAAAAAGCTTTCTAAAGACCGTAGCGACCGATCTAATAGACAGGTCAAAACATCACCAGACTGAAGCGTTCTCAAAATGATGCAGTGCCACGAAGAATGGCAATGCTTACGCGTTAACCCAGATAAGCTCTCTGGCCACGCGTCGCTTCCAACTTCCTGAAAGAAAAACGTGACCCCGGTTCCCCACGGACCCAGTCTCCAAGGCAAGGAGTCAAAACGGCTCAAATTAGTAAGACCTGGATTCTCGACCGAATCAGCCGCTGCACTCTAACTAATGTCCCCGACAGTTTGGCGTCCCACACCAAAGCATTCCCCTCTCCCAAGAAACAAAATTAATTAATTAATTGATTATGCTGTGAGTGTAAAAGTCATATCAGATAAATTTTCGTGGAGCCCCGCTTACGAATTGTAAGCCCCCATTTTTTTGTCACGCCAACGTAGACCCCCGCCGAGTCTCCCGTGGACCCCTGGGGGTCCACCTCGACCACTTTGGGAACTAAGGGTTTAGAGATCCGCAACCACGCGAGCACACAAGTGAAATGGGAAATGACGAACGGGAACGAGAAAGTACGTGATATAGTCGTAATATTACACTAAAATGTTACCAAACCACGTAAATTTCAACTCTTTGAGGAATGTTTACCTGTATGAGCCAATGCTGATTGTAATTCGCAGGCTTATTGCGGATCTTGGCTTGCATCCATTCCGTGTTTGAGATCAGCTTCGGCGTGGGAGCAGCGCTCAGTGCCTGCAGATTGTTGTAAACTATTACTTGGCGGGAAGACGGCAGATGGACGGGGATGATGACGGAGTGGTGGCCACGCGAGGGTCATAATCACGATCACCAGCCAGGTGGTCAGATGATATTGAGGTGGTGGGAACGCACTGGGTTCGATTGTCGCGGTACCGGAAAGAGTGGTGTGTTAAGAGAGAAGTGGGTGAATGTGGGTGCCACTTTCACCCACTGCTGGGTAAGATAGAGATTATTTGGAGGCAAACAGGCATGCGGCCCGTCGGATGTTAAGTGGTTACCGTGTTGCCTGACCTAAAGACAAATTTTAAAAATCTCATGTGACTGCAATTGCAATTTAAACAATAGTATAGAAAGGATTCCTTGTGCCCAAAATAGGACGCCTTTCTCTAATTGTCAGACTATTTATGTTTCTGTAGGCTGGTTATTATTTATTTATCTTGAAGAGCTTTGCGTATGTAGGCGACCAATGAATTATTTTAAAACTTTCGCGATTAGGTAACTTAATTTTAAATTTTTATTTTATACAGTCAAAACTTCGGGAAACTAATAAAAAGGGTAAACGTGATTAGACCCGTAAAAACTTATAATTAAACCAATGAGTTGGCTGAAGGGATCGATGCCCCCTGATTTGAATGACAGAGTTTACTCAATTCATTCAAATGAGCGAACTTTGGACTGTCCTGGCTGAATTAGCAGCATTTTTGAGATGCTTTGTGACTCTACTAGAAGAATTATGTAAACCATACAGTAAGAAATGAACACAACATGACCAGGATGTCATTCTCGTTCTCGTTAACATTAAAATGTTCCAATATTAAAAAAATGTAGACATCATACCTGTAACGATTGTCTGCTCATCTGGTGATAGAGACCATTACTACCGCTGTTCCCGTTGACATGCCCGTTGTTTACGTTGACACCACCGTTGTTTACGCCACCGTTGTTTACGCTAACGTTGTTAACGATTACATTGTTACCATTGATCATTGGTTTCGGTCGCAGTTGTACATTGGTTCTATCCACGTTTACGTATTCAACTGCTGAAGGTACACGGCTACTCCTGGAACCATATAAGAGCGAAAGTCAGTCATGCATCACTCATGAATAATCTTATTGGTAGCCAAATTAGGACGAAAAAAACTTTTTCCATGACTCTTGTACCTTAGATACCTTAGATTACGTTTTCGATTTCATTAAACACAACCCACTATGCATCATCAACAGCATCTCAGCTGAGTATAGGCCTCCTTTCTTTTTTACCAGCTTCCTGTGCTTTTTGCATCTCTCTATGGTGACCCTAATACAGCAGGTTATTACAGCTGTTCAAATATAAGGGAATGCCGTTTGGTATAACGTTGGTGCCGTTTGGCACCACATGAGTTAAGGGTACTTACCTCATAGTAATCTCCCTTTCAATAGACTCTCTCGTCTTCGGTTTAGGCGGCAGCGCGGGCTGGACTCTCCTCTCTTTTCTATCCTCATACAAGACCCTTCTACTCTCTTCCACTCCAAAATGCCTCTGGATATGTTCCTCTGAGACGAAGGGTTTACGTTTCATATTCTCATCGTATGCTGGCAACTCTGGGACCTGGAAGGGAGAGAGAAGACGAAAGTTTTATAAACCACCATTCACATCCTCTTACACACAACCACCTCTGCCTACACGTTTCCTCAAATCCTCATACTCATACCCCCCACTCACACATTCCCCCCACCCCCTACTTACACATCCCCCCCCCCCCCCCCCCACACACACACCCATACACATACCCCAAACCGTCATACCTACCCTTCCATGCCACTCGTTCGTATGTACACCCGTCTTTTATATACCCACCATCAATAGAATTAGTTAAATTACAGATTACTCATTCTGTACTTTTGAAAATGAATATTTGCAGGAATTAACGTAGCATATTTTATTCTACTTAGAGAGACCTACAATTGGCTGTATAACTTCAATATCACAATTAATTTTGTTGTATACTAAGTGCTGTTGGTCTATTCAATAAAAACAAAATAAAATAAAATAAATAAAATACCAACGAGTATTTAGTTAAATACTCGTTGACGCGAGTGTGGCCAGTCACGCTAATGAAAATGCTTTACGAATTCAGTGCGTCGACTTTACGTGTTTCTTAAAAGTTTCTATATACATGTTTAAAAAAAAACTATGTGAACACTTATGACGATAAAGGTAAATCGCCGAGCAAATTGATTAAGTTTATGGGCAATGAAAATACTCTTTACTAGTTGACGACCTCTGTGTCACAGTGGGCGAAGGTCAGCCTGAGACGCAGAAGGTTGCGGCTTCGATTCCCGCCGCAGTACAAATGTTTGTATGATCTGAAAATATTTATCTCGGGTCTGGGTGTTTTTTATGTATAATATGTATATATTTACAAAAAAAATGTATATTAGTAGTATATCAGTCATGTAGTTCCCATAATACAAGCTCTGCTTAGTTTGGGGCTAGATGATGCTGTGTGAAAAATGTCCAGCATCATTATTATTATTAATCAGTCGTAGGTTATACAATGTTCCGATACTAGGGCCGCTCATCTTCCTAGTCCTGTCTAAAGTTACCTTGGGAATGACGTAGTTCTCGTTGAGAGCTAGATTCGGCATCGAATGTCTGTAGTTATTATTCTTAGGACGGTTCAGAGGTGGTTTCTCAGGAGTCACGGATACATCCTGGACAGACTTCTGTATGATCCGGTTCTGGTCTCGAAGCAGGTTCTCTCGCTGGCGTCTTAGTTCTTCTTGTTCTAGTTGAAGTAACTCTCGTTCGAAGCGGAGGACCTCCTGTTTTGAGTTGGTGGTTATTGAAACATTTATATTTGCCTGGTTGTTTGTTAGTAAACATTTTTTATCTTTTTAAGTTAGGATAAGAATGTTAGCTGTGTTAAAATTTACAAGCAAAAGTGGAAGACATTAGCCGCGTGGTTTTGATTGATTAATTTAGACATGTTTAGCGAACGACTAACTAGTTAGGTAATTATTTCAAAGTTGATAGCAATTTTATTATTTTCCGAATCATAATACCTGTCCCAGCAATGCGAAAAAATATCTATAGACAAATTGCTTTCAACTTTGTTAATAAATTAGAAAACAATTTCGGTGAATTAATGTAATGACTCGAGCAGTTCGAAACTTACATCTAAAAAAAAACATTAGTTCACCGATGTTGCCTTATTATAATAAAGATGATAAAACATGATTCACCTTAGTGTGTGAGTCATCGCAGTGCCCATCAGGCCAATCCTCGTTAGTGCGACACTGAAATACGGCACGTCGGCCATCTTGTTAATGTTATTTACACAAAATGGCGGATGAGTGGGCGGGCCCATAATATTAGATTTGAGGTTAGTGTTTTTATTCACAATTGTATCATACAACACAGATTTCTACCTTCTTTACAAAGATAATTACTTATAAACATTTTAAGCAGTAACACCTTTTATGTATAATTATAATTTCAAATTGAACATCTGTTTAAAAGTTTATAAGAAAAATACGTGAGTTTATAAATAATAGTGATTACATTATCTGAAAGGGAACCAGATATGGAATAAATACTTAAATTTCGTAAATTAAAAATCAAAATAATACTATGGTTCCAAAAATAACACATTATTTTACATTTTAATGTAGAATGTAGCTAAAGTAAAAATAGCACAGCCAACACAAACTAATATAACTTAATGGTGCAATTAACGATTGTGAAGATTCATGCAAGTATAAAAGAAACTCTTTAGTGCAAACCGAAAAAACTACCTCCATAATTATTATTTTTAAATAGATAACCTAATAGATATGCAGAAAATAAAAGCCAAACTTGATATAAATATACTTTATTTAAATATAATTTTATACTATACTTATATATAATAAAATCAACAAATTCTACTCTACCGCATGTTACTAATCTTAATAAATACATATATCTAAGTACCTCTATAAATAATGTAATCTGTGATTACTTGAAAACAACTTCATCAACTTTTTTTTAATATTTCTTAGATACAATAAGCATTAGGAAGCAGAGTGTTTAGTTAATACGGCAGATTTTGCGTAAGAATAGATAACCAGAAAACCATCGAACAAGGCAATACCTGGTATTATTGAAAACCCTGTCCATATGTATAATTTATGCAATGAAAGCTTTAACAGTGTAAGTTCTCTACCCCTTACAAAATCTACAGCATACTTACATTATTTTTGTACTTTTTAAAGGAAGTATACCACAACCCTAGCAGGTAAATTAAGTTATAGCTTAAAGTTTTAATATAAAAAGGTATAAAGGTATGCATTTCGAGAAATATATTATATTTAAATATGTCTAATTTCTACGAGATCTACATTATAGGTAGCTACATTTAACCAAATAAATATATCAAATGCATTTCCATTGGATTGGTTTTCTTTCAAAAGGTTTATTTCATGTGCATTTGATTTTGATTTTCTAGAGAAAACAAAAACAAAAAATATATGATAATGGTCTTCTACTTATAGCATTTCACTGGATATGAAATGAACAGAGAAAGTAATAAATGAAATATAGTTTCAACTCACGATTTAAAATTACTCAATACTCTATCTTGATCCAATAATTTAACAAAATACAGTATGTTAAAGAAATGTAATTTATCTCAAGCATTGAAGCCACTAGAATTATCCTTTCAAACAATTTAAAGTAACGTCAAATCCTCAACCAAAGACGCAAGATCTAATAGTGCA
The DNA here is from genome assembly GCA_958496245.1 of Perizoma flavofasciatum. Classification (NCBI taxonomy): domain Eukaryota; kingdom Metazoa; phylum Arthropoda; class Insecta; order Lepidoptera; family Geometridae; genus Perizoma; species Perizoma flavofasciatum. Next base: position 10,405,671 of record OY292439.1, on the reverse strand, counting down.
GAAAAAGCCCTTCTAACTCTATGGTGCAAGCTGGTAACCTCACTCCGTTACCTGCTGTTGCTGAAGCTTCTTGTCCAGGGTCTCCATCTGGTCTCCCTCGAGGTCGTTCAGCTTGGAAGTGAGTTGGGTGGAGAACTCCTTCTTTGTCTCTTCTTCATCCGATGTCAGGGTTATCTGGGTGTATGGCTGGAATTCAGAGATGATCTATGTTATGGATGATGAGATTGATGTCAGACACTTTCAATGATGGAAAGAAGTCATATTCATTACAACCTGTTATTAAGTTCAATATAAAGAAATTTGAAGCAAGATAAATTGCACTGAACTTTTGATGGAATTTCAATAAAACAACGATAGGGCCCTACATAGCTTTCGTTATATTATTTTGACTCCTTATGGCTTTAGCTTGGCACCATTCATGAGTCTAGAATGTCTTGCCTTGTCTCTCTTTCTCTCTATAGGTCTTCTGACCATATCCTTCTTAACATGTCTGCACAGATCTAGGATACACTTCTTAAAGGTATATACTTAAGCTCGCTACATTAAATGTTGAAATGGAAGTAATTTACCTCACTGTTCTGTCTGCTATGAGGGTTGGATACCTCCGGGGAGGACTGACCCTTATACCAGGCTTCTGCTGATGGTCCCCTGTCCACGTCCACTCCAGAATCTCTGCTCTCTCTCAGCTTGGCGTCCATATCATGGGACAGCGTCTTCTTGTAAAGAAGCTTTTCGATCTTGGTCTCTTCCTGAAAAGTTTAGAAGTAAATGATAAAACGGAGAAACACTGATATTTCTAACCTCAAACGCCTTTATCTGTTGTAGGTGTTTCACTTATATGTTTGAATATTTGCATTGCCTTAGCTGCTGCTCTTATTTCCTTCTAGTTCTACTGTACCTTATGATGTAAAAGACCATTCGTTAGCTATCTAACACACCGCGCAAAATAACCTATGAAGAGAACCAGATAATGTTTTATCAACACCGTCTACAGAATTCAAATCGCTAACGTTTTATTGTATGGGGTATTGGACACTTACGCGGTATTCGAAAACCTTGAAGACTAAGGCGGTGATGCGTGTCTTTGACCAACAGCCTCTGATTGGATGCAATGTACCGTTTGTATTGGTGAACAAAAGCGCAGTGAAAAGATATATCCAATAGCATTCAAATATAAAATACAAAAATTTCGACTGGCGGTATTGTTAGCTCGGCAATGACTACTTATTTACTAAGGATCTGCGATTGGAAACAGTTTGTTTGATAAATTTATATAAATCGCCTTGATAGCAATTTCATGTGTTTCTCCGCCACAAAATTACGGCATGGGTTGCAGAGAAGAGGATTTTACCTGTAGGAAAGAGGTAATATCCGGCCTAGGAGCCAAGTTGAAGTCCACATCCAGGTAGCTGTCATCCACCTGACCTTCGATGCCAAGGAAGCTGGTACGCTTGTTACGAATCTCCTTTTTGATGCGGCGCGCTGAGCTTGTGTGTTTAAAGTTACCCTGGAATTTAATAAAAGTATTGAAAAAAAGTTTTCTTAGATCTAACGGCCAATAAAAAAATATGTTTCACCTGATGATTAATATTGAAGTTAGACATAGCGCAAGACTACGAAGATTAAGTCAAAAAGTGTCATGTGCCGACCACCGTTCACGAAAGACACGTTCTGATCAGATGAAAGTGCGTCAGAGAAAATTTATGTCATCATTATCAAGCACAACGAAATCAATTGTTGTGAAATTGCAAAACTTATTCTACCTCTACTAATAGTAGTAGGATAAGTTTTGCAAATTTACAAAAACCCATCCTCACAAACTTTCGCGTTTATAATGATAATCCTATTCTAATCCTACTACTAAATGCGAAAGTTTGTGAGGATGGATAGATGTTTGTTACTCTTTCACGCAAAAACTACTGAACGGATTTTGATGAAACTTTACAGTGATATAGCTTATACATCAGAATAACACACAGGCTACTTTTATCCGGGTACCACGCGGGCGAAGATGTGGGCAGAGGCTAGTATTACATAAATAAATAATATGCACGTGATGAGAATATCTTTCAAGCATCTGGTTAGTTTCATATTTAGAATTTTCGATTCTGGTGAAGTTAAAGAATTTGTACATTGGTTTCTTGTTATTAACTAAGTAATATCTTTAGGTACTTACATTTCCTAGTAATTCATCCTCTACGTTATCTTCTGTAGGTGGCGGCGGAGGTTTCTCTTTGGGTGGTTCAAGAACATTCGTCGGCATGTCTAGTGGAAACGCATCAGCAGAGTTCACCGTGTTCTGATAGAATAGATCTATGTTTTCATACAGTGGCGTCACGGAGATCTTCTTATTGAATACTGGGTCATCGTCGATTACAGTTTTTGTCTGTTTGGTATCTGTTACTACTAAGTCGTCACCCATATTGCTAGTGTTAGCTATATTGTCTTCAGAGTCCAGCTCTTGGAATGCTAGTTCTAGGGCATCAATTACCTGAAGATTTTAATCAATGTCAATACTTGCTTATATGGAAAAATTATCAACAAACTGCTAAGGCACAAATTAGAATAAAAAGCTGACCACATTAACTCGAAAAACATTTATCTTTGGTATCATAATTGTTTGAATTGCATTGCAATGCCTTGAGATATCTAATGTTGCCACTCTATGTACTAAACATACTCAAGATTAACAACAAAAGCACACGGACTTAGATAGTTTGCAACTCAAACAGTAATGTCCAATCACCGTTAAAACAAAAATTAACCTTTGCAATTTCAAAAACGGAAAATATTAAACTAGACCTTAGTTAATACATCGGACATAATACAAATAAAAGTAACCATAAGATAAAATAAAGGTGAGGGACATGCAAAAAAGCGTTATGAACACAACATGCAGCAAAATGAAGAAAGTTATGAAGCGGCATACATATACAAAGACTTAACGTCTTACCTTGCGAACCCATCACCAACACTGATTAACTGTACCTAATTAAAAAAAAATCAATTTTACATGTAAAGAGGCCTACACTCTCAGAAATGTTATATCCAACTAACCGTGTACAGTTGAGATAAGATTGTTTGTCATAGATAATGTTCATGAAGATAATAATGTACTGATTTAATTCCTACAACGGGGCCATGAATTTTGTTTATATTACTTCTTATGATTTATGAAGTTTATTATTTCAAGGATTTCTACTGACAGTGATTTGATGTAAGTATGGTTGTTGAAATTAGTTTTACAAATACATAAATAAAACCATACAAATAACAATGTAACATATATTTTTAATAAATGAATTTACAGATATCACGATTGAATAAACATACTTACTACTCGGACACTAGATGAAAGGGCCTAAGATCTAAGTTAATCGTATTGTAGATTATGTAGAACGATTGGGGAATACATAAACCCTGTAATGAGTCTAATGAATAATGTAGAGCTAAGTGCTAGGAATTTGACGTTTTAGCTTTAAATTACTACGTGGGACATCGATGTTACGAACAATATTAGTAATAACTTATCTACGAACTTTATACTGAACATGTGATTTACAGACAAAATTAGTGCGATGGATAGAATGGTGGGTGAGATCAATAGATCATAAAAATTCTAAAAAACCCAATCCAAAACGATCTCTCATCTAACTTGCGCCCGCCAGCAATGTATGAGAAATGTCTGGACTGTAAACATTGATATTATTAGGCTTTATCATTTGTATTGGAATTAGTACTTTTTGTTACTTTGTTATTTATAAACAAAATAGTCTTCCTCCTGTTTGGTTCTATAGAACGTTTAGTTCTTTTCTGCCAAAAGGGATTAGAATCTTGAGTCGTACTTACCACGTCATTATTGGGAGCTGTAACGTTACAGTTTTGAGCTACATAATTAGGTTTAGGAGTACATGTTATACCATTAAGCGAATTATCTACACATTTAATAAGTGAACACTCAGATGTACACGTGACATCAGAAAAATTATTAAGCGTATTATTATCGAATGTTTTTAGCGTTTTAATGGAATTTTTAGGTGAAATGTTAGTAATAGTGGTTATGTTAGAGACAGTTACCATTGGCATGCCCTTCAGGTTAGTAGAAACGTTAGGTTTTTCGTTATTATTCCCAGCACCAGCATTCAATTTATTGCAAATTTCATTCAAGTTCAAGTGTATAGTCATTTTCCCTTCAAAAACTACTGTATCACCCTCTGATGCAGTCGAAACGGGTTCATTTAGACTTACACTAGTGTCCTGATTATCCAAACTTTTTAACGTGTCTTCATCTTCTTTGTCCATTTGTATTTCCGTGACTTCTTCTGTGATGCTCATTTCTTCAGGCTGGGAGACGGCTTCAGCGTAATGACTTACGCTGTCATCATCAGCCTTGCTGAATTGTTCTTCTTCTTCCTCCACAATAATTTCTTGCATGATTGTTTGCATGGGAGGTTCTGGAGATTTTGCCATTTCTATTGACTCTTCAATTTTGTGTTCCATCATAATACCGTCTTCATTTGAAGACTCATATTCTGAAACCATAGGTTCTCCGATAGGGGATGCTACCTGTGTCAAGTCAGCGATATCATCAGCCGGAGCTGAATCTCTGGCTGTATGTATTCCACTATCTTCAGTCTCAATATCGCTTGGGATAGTGTTGTTTTGCATGTCACAGTCAAAGTCTTCGAAACTCTGAACTCTTTCAAAAGAGCTTGGAGAAGATTGTCCATTTATATCCAGGCTATCGAGTGAACGACAGAAACTTTGCATTTGATTCTCAATGCCCAAAAGGCTTGATTTTAGTGAACTGTCATTGTGTTGATCATTGTGATCATTAATGTTATTGTCCATCTTTTCACAGCGAGATATCTCCTCTTCAACTGATATTTTGGGTATTTCTTTATTTTTTGCAGCATCAAGGCATGATAGTCTTTCTTTCAAACTCATAGAAACTTCTTTAACTTCAGTTTTAGTAGCTTTAACCTCTTCCTCAGAGGTTTGAGACTTCAAACTTGAAAGACGTTCTTTCAATGATTTCGAGTTATTAATATCACCCTTGGAAAGCCTTCTTACTTTTTCAGGCTCTGCTGACGCAGTTTTAACTTTTTCGAGAGAGGACAGACGCTCTTTCAAAGGTTTCACTTCAGTGGGTAACTTTGTAAGGTCGCTTGTAGATTTTTGCACATGGATCTCTTCTGTGAATCTTTCTAAACTAGACAGTCTTTCCTTTATTGACTTTTTGTTTGCAATTTCTGTCAGTTTTGGCTTTATTTGCAGTTCTTGTGAATTTTCTCTTTCGAATTGTTCTCTTCGTTTGTGAATATCGACTTTAGGCAAGTCTTTTTTCAAGTTATTATTTTTGGAGTCGTTTATTCTCTCTCTTTCGTTCTGGAAGGATGAGACTTTTTCTTCTATTTTATTACTGACTGATGTTCTGATTCTGTTCACGTCTGACTTTTCTGGTGATTTCTCTGTATTATTGTTAACAAGTGTTTTGACAATGCTACTGTTAGTTTGTGAGATGATCCTGGACTTGTAGCCTTCGATGGCACCTTCGTAAGTGTATTCTTCAGGCTCTGGTGAGCTGATGGTCGTAGTCGTGCAGGTGTCGTATTCGTTGGCACTCGAGCCGAGTTTGCGGTTCATGTCACAGTTTGACATGTTTTCGACGTCTGAATGGTTTTTATCAAGATCCATTCCATCGCTCTGAAAACAATCCACAATTATAATGTAAAGAATACTTGACGTTAAAGAAGCTATGGTAAGCTTGTAAGGAGACTTACGGCTAGGCTGTGTGTATCACAATCCTCGCTAAGGCTGGACTTCGTGCTGGAAGTACCAATCCCCAGGTCACTCAGGTCGTGCGAGTCGTCTTCTGCGTACAGGGCTAGAGGATTTCGCCTTCTTTTTCCAGCTCTGGAAAGAAAGAGAAACGCAAATTAGCAAAAAATTATTTTACGAAAATATTAAAGCAAGATTTAAAACAACGCTCAGTAGTTTTTGTTTGAAGAAGGGTCTGCTAAAGTAGATATCATTTATGGCGTGCTAATAATAACAGTTCTATGGATAGATCGGATTGTCACAGAGTCATTGCCCGACCTCAGTCACGGAGGAGTGACTATTTAGGTTGCGCATACGCATAAATGCAATGTTTTAATTATAGAATAAATGATTGAGACCGATAGGCTGCCATCTGGCCTTAGATCTAGATAACGCAACGTAAATAATATTAGTTGTGTAGCAAGAAACAGTAGATAAAACAGTTTTTTGCAATAAGATAACATTGAGATAGAAAATCTACATTAAGAATTGAAAGGTGAATCATTTCCAAATTGATTATGACCATTTAAGGTAGATAGCTGTTTAACTAACAGTATGCGTAGGTTGATATTTGTATATTAAAGTTTTACGCCAGCATCGCAAAATTTGCAAAATCACACCAGTAACATTATCTTTCTAGAAATACACGACTGCATAGATAAATAATGTAGTGTACCAAATGCTTCACCTTTAAGCACTTGTCCCGCGTCTTCAGCGTCATAAACTACATATTCACTAATAGCCGAAGCTGCATATCCGTCGTCCGTGTTGTCCTACTGAATCACAGTTATTTATTCTGTGTCACTACTATAATTATCTGGAGATACATCATGGCTATGTTTGTTGGTGTTACTCATTGGTACGGCGTTTGTCATTCTGTCTTCGGGAGATTACGTGGAACTCCTGTTGTGGACTCTTGCTGCTTTTGTGCGACGTAAGAGGCATGCATCGGTTAATTTAATTATTTTCTGTTAAGATTACTTGAACATAGTACAGTTTTGTCAGAGTACTCAAATTTTAAACTCTAGAAAGCAAGTTCTATCAAAACCGTACAGATATTTTCTTCCACCTTACTTTATTTGATTGTGTGTTTAGTCTTTTTCTTTCGCGTAGTAGGTTCTTTTTAGGATTATGGGATTAACTTTAGATATTTTCATTGTTTCTTCGAAGCAGGCACGTTAAGATGTCGCTTCATCAAGATGGATGCACCCTGGAGTAGCCTATTACGACACCGGAGTTGACCTTAAGCTCACTTTTAAGCCAAGACTCATTTACTCGTTATTCTCATTACTTCTCAGAAGGTCACACACAGTTGACTGTGTAGATTCTTTGTAGATTCAGGTCTTTGCCGTTTTGACTCTTAATTTCACTACTTTGACCTTCGACCAGACCCACCTCCGTCGTACATTAAAAACCCATTAAACAAAACCCACACGTTTGAGGTCACACTACAATTTGTTTTCGTATGTTCAGCAATTAGTTGAACTTTCGGTTTCAAATGTTGCAGTTTAAATATCCTGTCGTTGGAGTTGTCTCTATCGATCCGTAGTTACGTAACATAAATGCTGAGGATGATTTTTACACGTGACGCAAGGAACCTGTATATGCATTTGCCATAAGAGGTTGATTCTTATTTTTTACTAAACAACGGGATATTTACCATGATTTGTGAGTTTGAATGTTTCCCGATATTTCGGCACAGTTCACACACGGGAAACATTCAAACTCACAAATCATGGTAAAAATCCCGTTGTTTAATAAAAAAATATTTTCAAAACCATAATAGTTTCAAAATGCAGATTCTTGTTTGTGTGTTTGTATAATAACATTAATCTCCGAATCGGCTTATCCATTGAATTACGGTTTTTCTTGCAAAAGATTTGTATCATCAAGGATAGTTCTTGGATAGATTTTATCGACACAAGTCACTAGCGAACACTGCAATAGACGACTGAGGATACGTCTGGGGTTTTTAAATATTGTGAAATGCACTTGTTTCTATTGTGAAAGGCTGTTTTCATGATCCGATATTTTTTTGAACCCTTGAACTTTGTTCGGTTTTTTTTAGATCACTTATCTATTAAACTGTGACCACATCGAGTCCCTGACTTTCTTAAGAAAGCCGTCGTGACCGCACAAACGTCTTGATTTTGAGTCGTAAGTTTAAATTGAAGAAAGTAAGTACTACCGACCATCTTTGATGCAAATTCAATTTTCAAAAGCCCTTTTATAGTGAGTTTAATGAGCGCAATTAAACTATATCTGCCTAAAAAAGGTTCTTTCAATTGATGCTAACACTCATGGCCAGATAAGTCTTTAAAAATCTAACAGATGGAATATTGTTTTTTACGAAGCCGACAAAACCTAAACCGTTTTTTTTAAACCTTATTCCCGGCGAGAAGAGAATGAACTCGCAACAAACCTAAACTACAGGATAATTGCTAAGAATACTTTAATAAATCTGATGAAAACAATAGTGTAGTAGGTACTGACATTTTGAAATCACCCTAGAATGAGCTTACGAATTCCTATGACTGACTTTGGCTAGCGAAATGTTCTTTCTACCGTTAAGATGATTGATAAACAGTAAACACGTATTTATCCATAAATGACAGCACGTTAGTAAACCTATACAAGTAATCTGATGACAGTAAAGTACTGTCTAAGGTAGAAATAAACTTAAATATCTCCACTTTCTATTCAAATGTTACGGCGAAAGTAACAGATGGCTTGTGGACACATGTTTCATTATGCATCTATAATGAGATTATATTAACATTGTTTAGGCAGTTTAGATCACTATTACGTAAACTAACATCACCAAATATAGTTTTATTGATGTTTGATAACAAACAAGATAACTAGAACCGATTACTATTGATTACTAAGGCAATAAAAAGACTTTGAAATGAGTACAGTGAAATGAGTAATGTGTACTCTCAAATCTCTTACTATTCTCTCCGTCCAATGGTTGTCTGGAAGAGATAGCTTCTAAGCCATAAGACCGCCCATTGTACTTTCTCTAGTATAAGATTTTGTTATTATGTTTTTTGCTTAAGGTGTACAATAAAGTATTTTCATTCATTCATTCATTCATACAGTGTGCGGTGTTATTCACATGTTTTCGTGTTTTCAGTCAATACTCAGATCTAGATATTTTCCATGTAATGGTAGATAAAGTAAATGCTACTGTAGGTACTTGTTTACCTTAGTTCTACACTAGTTTCTGCCCACAGCTTCGCCCGCGTGATACCCGAATATAAAGTAGCCTATGTGTTATTCTGATGTATAAGGTTTACTGTAAAGTTTCATCACAATCCGTTCAGCAGTTTTTGCGTGAAAGAGTAACAAACATCCTAACAAACTTTCGCGTTTATAATATTAGTAGGATTGTAACGCGTTGGAATAAGTTAGTCAGTAAGTTACACTGTACTATGAAATAAATCAGTCTCTAGGACCGTAAGGATCCATTGATCAGAGATCGGATGATAGTTATATCAAAATTACATAACGAGTTTGACCCATAACGGACCACGGATAATGACTCGTTCTATGCCGGAAGTGGTTTACTACCTCAAAACATCACATAAACCTGTTCAGGCAAAACCTCCCGATTCCCGACATTCCTCACAAATTCCCTTTCAATTCCCCTAACCCGAAGTTCGTGAGGCAATTTGCTCGTGATGCGAGCCACGGCGTGAGGTCCAGGCTTCGATTCTTGTGAAAATTGCACCTACACATTCCCAGGCTATTAGGGTATGGCCAATTCCTTTGTTTGAAACAGGAAGTACTTTTTAACTTTTACATTACGGCCAGCGGCGCTGAAATTTCATGCAAGGTGCTACAGGAATAAGCGTGAAAATATCGTAGAACATGTGGAAAATGTATATATGATAATACTATGATAAACTATGTTAAGTTAATTTTATTAAGTTTCAAATCATGTACCGAACACCTATATGAACTTTAGGAATGAAGGAATTCTTGAATTTAGGAAGATTAGTTACTAGGAATCTTTTCGTAAGAAACTCATGATTCCGACATAGGGCTGCGTATGTCCTAGAACCAAAACTAGAAGACGTGATGTGACTATGTGCATGCAAAGAATCTCTGCAAGGTGCACTGAATGCTTTCACCACCAGTGGTGCTTAGTCGATCGGACCCTTTACATCGCTACCACGTCTCAACCTGATTACTGATTTGACGAAGGGTGACAAAAAGATCTCTCAACGAATGAACGACTTTGTCATTGATTCGGTGGCGGGAGAGAGGCCGGAAAGCGTCATCCACTGTGAGTATGAACTTTATGTTTTTTTTCATCGTCGGTTGTAAAGTCTTAGGCTACATTTTAGCCTCAGAAAAATAATCAAAACATACCAATACGAGTAAAAAAAACAAAAAAAAAAAAAGACTTCAAATAACGGGTGTTCATAAAAAGTATAATATGAAATTTCATCCCCTATTTTTTCATTCTTAGGGCCGGAGTTTTATAAATCATAAATTTTATATGGAACTACCCTTGAAGTATACCAATTATATAAAGAATCATAAAAATTGATTCACAGTTGGCGAAGATATCTCATATATACAGGAAAATAATGCAGACGAATTGAGAACTTCCTCCTTTTTTGAAATGGGTTGTAAAATAAAGCCCATTGTTACATACTTTGTTTTTCTTCTTTCACTTCACTATCTAAATCATAGCTATCAAAATGATAAAGATGGTGTGAATTTGCATCGATAACTCACTAACTAACTACCAATCTGTTATTCGAAAGCTCACAGTTCCCACAGAGACAAGTCAGACTCGTCTCAAGGTGAATGTCGGGTTACCGAAACTGTATGTAAATATCGATTATGTAACCCGAAGAAAGTGAAAACTTGTCTGGGTGGTACAAATTAGCGATCTGTCATGTCTTGGGTGCGCGTACGCAGTTACAAAATAAGTTATGCTTGAGTTTTATTTACAGTAAAACAGCAGGTTGAAAGCTCATTATTGTTTATTAAAATGCTAACTAATGAAGATACCCCGATATTTCATCCCGAAATTTAGATTAGAAAAGTTCAATGGGTCTTTTATGGGAAACTCTGTACGCTTCTATAATAAGCTTCCGGAAAATGTAACCGAGCTGCCTATTCGAAGATTTAAATCTTATATAAAGAACAATCTAATAAAGAAGGCGTATTACACCTTAAATGCCTATATTGACGATAAAACTGCATGGCCCGATGTCGTCGCTCCGCTCCTTCGTTAGCTTAATTGTGGAATTGTATATCTGTGGTATCATATTTTTTAAGAATAGGTTAAGCATTACTATTATAAAGCGTATAGTGTGTTGTCATAAGAACTTAGGTTGATACTTTTTAGACTTTATTTAAGTCTCTGACTAGTACTTTTTTCTATAAATGAGTCTCGTTCATTTACGTTCGATTGGCACCACACTAAAGCTGAATGAAGGATCATCAAAAAAATAACCAAGCAGAGTTTGTTGCCTGATTCTTCTATGCTTGGTCGCGCGCGAGGAACCGGCGTAAATTCACTTTAGATTCACGTATAGTTTTTAAGTTGACGTTTCTATATGATCCTTGTGATTTCAATGAATAAAAACCTATTGACTTTGACTTTGACTTTGATACATTATTGGTTCGTTATTTTTTATCAAGATTTTTTTATCATGAATAGGCCTTCATTTGACAATAATCTCACCTTACGGTAAGTGATAATGAGGCAGACGATTGAGCATGAAGGCATAAAGGTCATTAGTTTAAGGAATGTTTATAAAGATTTGATTATTCATTTATGGCTGTTGTCAAATGTGAGAAACGTCAACTTTGAACAAATTCTCAAGGTAGATCGTAGGATACCTTGAGGTAACAGTTGGATTGTTTCACTCAATAAATATTTTTTTTAAAAAAATGCTGGTCAATCCGCACAGCATCATCTAGCCCCAAGCTAAGCAGAGCTTGTGTTATGGGTACTAGATGACTGATATACTTAATACAATACATTACATAGATAGATATTTTTTTTATTATACATAGAAAATACCCAAAACACCCGGAACAAACATTTGCAGATTGTACAAACATTTGTCCCAGGGCGGGAATGGAACCCGCAATCTCCTGTGTCGCAGGCGGACCGTCGCCCACCGCGCCACATCGGTCGTCAATCGAGGAAATATGTCGAGGAGAATTCGAACGGAGAACATTTTGTTGACTAGAAAAAATAAAACTCAAAAATACGGAGTCGAGTCGAGTAAATCTAGAGGTTATGTTTAAGAATACGGGGGTTAGCATGCTGGTAATAAAATATCGAGTTAGCACGCCTTTCTATGCAGTTAGACGTTTCCATGGAACTGATAGGCATTAGGGCTAATAGATGGGCAATCATAGTTCAGGGGCAATGGGGCGCGCGATGTGCTACATAACTATGAAATACAGAACTTATTATTATGCTAGCGTTTTAAAACAAGTTCTCTTGAGTATTTGTGTTATCAAATATACAATTTATTAATGTAAACTCCGGACTTAACTTAGACCAGCATGCAACAAATGCAGATAACCGCAGATATACACATTGTTGTGTTACGATTTCAAGAGTATGGGTGCTAGATTATCCCACCATCCTAACTTCCAAAATTTGTTGTATATATATATATTATTTTTTTATGTCGTGTTAAATAAATATTTTCTTTCTTTCTTTCTTTCTAGATAAATTTTAAAGTTTTGTATCTATAATGTAGTTAGACCTTATACTTGTAGTTAGACAAAATTGAAAAGTTACTTCAATTTTGTATTAAAACCTCATTTACCGCATCACAACGCATCTTATGAACCCATGTTACGCAAAATAAATGATTATGACCTCTAGTGTCGCAGATATGTCAACAGGAGACCCATGACAGCTAAACAAGCGGCAGGATGATTGTTTAAGAGAAAATGAACGTTTTTTTATTTATACGAAGAAGCTAATAAGAACCATACTTGATTGGAGTAATATAAGTAGCACTTTTCATTTCGGAGATAAATGGTGACAGATAAACAAACAACCTTTTGCATCAAACGCATATACGTAGCGGTTAAAAATACGTTCCGGCCGCTAGTTTCATTAAAGGTAGTTATCGCAAAACCTTCATAACAATGTTTTACCATTCCAATAATAACGAATGCAGCTCATGCACAAGTATGTGATCTACATCACAATGATAAGGTCCAAAATGCTAATGCAGCCATTTAAAAGCACGAAGTTAGGTAAATGCACGAATCGTGGATTTTTGCACGAAAAGCCACTCATGCGCATTCCATGAACTACTGTGAACTAGTAAATGAGAAGGGTGTGGTGCGAGTGATAGTGAAAAGCGATGCACGTGTCAGAATATTTTTTTTACCACTAAAGTGGCAAACAAGCATTCGGCCTGTTGGTAAGCGGTTACCGTAACCTATAGACGCTTGCTACGCCATTTTTTTTAAAGGATATGAAATTTCATATTGGACTTTTATCAACTTCCCGGTATATGAAGTCGGTTTTTATTTTTTCCTGAAAAAAATGTGAACGCCACGATTTCTAGAGCTACTAATAGACCAATACAATACACTTTATTTCCAAAAATAGTATGTGCCTAAGTTACAAGTTTAACAATGAGCTCCGCACTAGGTCTACTCTGTATCGCGGAAGTTTAGCTGTCGTTAAAATATATTAAAAAGAGATAAACAAGTGCAAATAAATAATATTTTTCATTGTAATTAGCTCTTTTCAATAGGAAACTATATTGAAAAGATTCCCGCCCTCCAAGGCTTTTTCACAGATAATAATCACCACAGATCCCGCGAACATTATCATCACATGTCAATGTCATTCTGTCAACTCCAAGTAGGTTGGACACTAGATATCTTGGACTGTCTGTCACCTGATTAATACCCGCCAAAAAGGTCTCCAAAGAGGTTTTAAGCCATACGTGTGTCACACATGCAATACCCTCAGAAGGTGGGAACTGGGAACTGATTATGGATGTGTTGAATGAGTATTGTCTGTCACAAACTCGCGTATGGCACGCGAGAATCAAATTCCCACAGTTTGTGACATGTGGGAATTTGATAACGCACCTCGCTGCATTGTCACTTTCTATTCTATTTAGCAGGTGTACAATACTATTTTACTGGCTATTGGCAGTAGTGTTGGCCTAGTGGACGGTTCCCCAACTTCCGATCCAGAGGGCGAGTGTTCAAACCCTGTCGTGCAACAATGATATTCAATATATGATCCGAAGTCGGGGTATCGCCAACACAGCTGACCCACCTATATTTATTTATTTTAGGTAAACCATCGGCAGTAAAAAGCCCTTACATAATATTATAAGCCACAATAATTGAGTCTGATGCCTGGTTCTTCTAGGCGAAGAAATTCATCTACTTTCCCTAACTGTCCAAAGAATAAAACGCTATTGACTGCGACTCCAGTATTTTAGCAAGTTTCTCCCACAGATAAGATGCCGAAGAATTAAAAGCACTTGCTCGGTCCATTAGCGGCATGAATAATGGAACAGTCGAGGAACAAAGATGTTTAATACCTGAAGGACTGATTGCTGCAGGTCAAGACTTTCAACTAGTTTGCATAGAGATTGCAGCGTCTATGAGTGTCTATAGTGTGGGGAAAATGTCGATGGTTTTTCCAATGCATCCATCATTATCATCAGCGTATGATGCCTCTACAGTTGCGTAGGCTACGGTAACTGATTACCATTAGGTAGGCCGTATGATTATTTGCCACATTGGTGGTGAAGAAAGGCCAGAACGAATTCGTTGAGATATTTTATTAAAGTCTTATCAATTGCGGTGGATAGAAAGAACCTTCGAGATGTGATGCTGGAGAAGAATGTTACGTATCCCGTGTACTGCCAAAAGAACCAGACATGTGTAGATGTTTGAGGAAACCCAGTTGCGGGTAGTCATCGGAACATTATAATTTGAACATGTCCGCATCTTCCATAGTAGGAACTTGTAATAAGCATTCCACATGACAGGTCGCAAGCCCATCGCCAATGCACAAATTTATTTCTCGAGTGAAACACCCATAATCTCCGGATCGGAAGTGGGAGTACCACCTACTAGACGAAAACGACTCTTAAGATGATTAATGCATTTTTTTTTATAAAAAAAAATTACAAAAAAAAAAACATTGTTTTACTGCAAAGAATAAAAACCGCCTTCAAATAACGGGAGGTTGATAAAAAAATCCAATATAAAATTACATCCCCTTTTTTAACCCTTGGGGGTAGGATTTCTCAAACCGATTTTTAAAAATTGGTACGGGACCACCCTACCCATTAAAAAGGGAATCGTTAAAATCGGTCCACAATTGACAAAGATACCGCGTAAAAAAAACGCAAAAAAAAACATACAGACGAATTGAGAACCTCCTCCGTATTTGAAGTTAATTAAAAAAAAACACAGAACTTCTTAATACTGGATTCAGCTGTTTTACCCCATCACCAAGCTATGTTAAGCTATGCTATAGCCAGGGAATAGCTTTCAAACGGCTCGCGCACCCGATGCACCTAATAGGCAACATACCGCGAAACCCGTAAGACGGGAAGCGACGGTTTTTGCGCACATTTCCAATAATTTCCACAGCTACTTCGGGGAAGAATCGATAGTCCAACGGTGGCGATGATACTGTTGTTTGGACATAACTGCTGTTCTGTCTCCACTAGGGATTGTTCACATTTGTACCCTAGGAACAAAACGTAGGGGTGAAATGGGAATGACAAAATAAATTCGTAAAAATTACCGTTAACACAGTGTTCGTAAACGCTCGACCGTTTTTTTATCGACTCACGTTGCAAAAGTGGTCTCCACCAAAAGCTCTTTTATTTTAACGAGATATTATACAGTCTATGTTCGCCCTGAAGGTCTATTCTAAATATTGGTGAAATAATTTTGAATCGGATTTGGAATTCGGGTAGTTTCGGAGATAACCTACAAACTAACAGGCTTTACCTCTCTACAATATTAATGTTGACAATCAGCGCAATATTTTAAATTACATAAAACACTCATGACAAACCGATACCTGATAACGTCACGCGAATTACACAAGAGTTGACGGTATCAAGTTAGGACTGGTCCAGTAATACAGGTTGTAAGAAGACACCACTTAGTACTGGACGTAAGATCTAGTTCATAAATAGGTGACGTTGAAATTGATATCTGTATCATTGCAAATATTATATTCGGCCTAGTAATATCACAGTTAAGTTGAACCAATAAAAATATGTGTTAAAATGTACGCAATTTTTTTTAATCTGTGCGCTTTTGTAGGAGGAGCCAAACAAACCAAACCAGTTCATTCACATCAAATGCACATGACTGAGTGTTGTGCACAGATTAAAAATGTTTTGCTCTAGTAATGCACCTGGTGTGTTGCAGATGTCAATAGGCGACGGCAACCGCTTTCCATCAGATAATCCGTATGCCTGTTTGCCTCGACATAAAAAAAAGTAAAAGAAAGATCAAGAACAAAGGCTACAAAGTTAACAAACAATCCTTTGTTGAATAGGTAACAATCAAACTGTTAATTTGCTTAAAAAAGTTAAAAGGTACTAAAGAAAAAGAAAGAAAGAAAATATTTATTTAGCACGACATAAAGAATATATATATACAACAAATTTTGAAAGATAGAATGGTGGAATAATTTGTGACTACGACTTAGATTTAAATTAGTCGATTGAACTAAGGCCAAATGAATGACCAAAATATAATGAACATAGCATAAAAACTATGTACTTTTATAGAAGAGAAATAATAGCGCAAAGTATCGTTTCTTCTAAGACCAATTTAAATTTTAGTGATGGTACAATCGATTATGTACAGTGTACAAAGCGAATTGCATTTATAACCTTGGACGTAATGCGGGTTTTTGTAATAGCATGAGAGTTAGTTTCATTATAAGTATTTCACAATTAGACAAGGTGGGTACCGTAAACAATTCCACATTATCGAGTACTGCAGCCGATATCCATTAATGGGGTGAAAGCAGACGAGGAGGACGCAAAATGGTGAAAAACTACATGGTAATATGCTTAGAAACAGTTTTATATAGTAGTGAAAAGTATCGTTAAGTCATGCTAGGCCAGGAGAGAATCCAAGGAATTTTTGTATCAGTGTCGTTTTACTTTGTGTGTGAACAATTTCAGACAGAAAGCGCCGACCGATTTGGGTGTGAATAGTCTTTTAATCAGCGTGGGCGCACTTTAAGCACCTTCCTAACTTAACAACAAAAATAAGGACCTTTGTTGTTTATAATTTTTTAAGATGTTATGGTACAATAAACCGTTAATCTATCTTACGTTACTTTGTACCATTTTTCGTCTAGCTTTGTACACCTTGCTAAAAAAAATTACTAGAAAGGTAAGGTTACTTTACGTTACTACCTCTATCATACGTTACTTTGTATAATTTTTTATCTAGATGTCTCACGCTGGTACTTAATGGAGTAGGGTAGCCAACATGTGCCTCCGGGTCTATACAACGGTGGGTTTAAATCATATAAACAATGTACAGAAAACGTAGGAGTGGCACGTGTGCATAAAGGTGGTCGTACATCAAACCCACGCGATGGACGTAAAGTTTTGTTCAGCTCACGATGACACAATACGAAGTCTTGAATGATGTACCCATTTATCATTCTGATAACGCTAATATGCATGTACTTACTGATTTCAAAATGCATGCATTCCTAGCTGAAGGAGATAAGATATTATATATTATTATATATGCTATATAGGGTATTGGAAATAGCTCTCGGAATTAGCAATTTGAAATGAAAATGGTCTTTTAGCTTGCATAACCGAAAACCGCTGAGGAAGGTTCTCGAATGGCGATCACGAACCAGACACAGTGTAGAAAGGTCTCCACCGATAGACCGATGACACTATAAAGGTTCTTCCCGGAAGGCCTAGGATGGAGGTGGCTCAAGACAGCGTCATGGACTTTAGGGGAGGCTTACATCCAGTAGCGGGTAGAAGCCCGCTACTGGATGTAGGCCTCCCCTATTATTTATTATTACGAGTTTTTCCGAAAGGCTAATCCTACCAATCAACGAGAACAATTTTAGTCAATAGTTTTTCGGAAAAACATTCATAGCACCTACATCACGTCGTACGTAAGCAAAACTTACGTCACTTTTGTAGACAACTGTAACGAAACTAGCAAACTAGCTGAATAAAAAAATAACAAAAAAAAAACGAGTAGGGGACTACCTTGAGGCCGATGACTGCTGATTGAGTTGTCAAGCCTCATTGACACGGTAGGTGCTATTAGAAACGTTGTAACCTAAAAAATATCGAGACAAAGTTGTTCACCAATAGGTAGAACCTCTTTCAGGATAAAATAGAATTCTCCAAGAATGAATGAATAAATTATATTTACTTACAAGAATATAGGTATTTCATTAGGTCTTTTACATACTTTCTATATTTGTTTTTTTACCATTAAGTAGAATAAAGGTAGGTAAATTTTGACCAAAAGTGCTTGTTTAATTGAAGGCATATCTCACATAGCCTTCTAGGTAGGTTCTAGAAGTTCTTGGGTACCCTGTAGAACGTGAAAACATAATCGGCAATGCTATATATCAATATTTGATTGATAATAAAAGCATGTTTAACAGATGAATGGCTATGTGGGCAAATGGTTTGGCAATACGAACTTTGTAAAGTAGAATAGACTATAAGAACAGACTAAAAATGTATATAGCAATAGCTAAGCCGTAGGAAAGTGGTTGGATTGTGTGGTGTATATAGACTGGGAGTGTGGATTGTATTCCCGCGGCCAATGTCTGTATGATCTGCGGATATTTTTTTCCGGTTCTAGATGTTGTAACCTAATTTCATAACATTTTTTTTTGTTTGACTATAATTTAGTATTTAATTTTATTGTGTTTGTCATTATTTAGCTTTGTCTGTGATAGTTTTGTAATTTATAGTAAGATAGAAAGAAAGAAAGAAAATATTTATTTAACACGACATAAAAATATATATATATATATATATACAACAAATTTTGGAAATTAGGATTTTAAATGTTTACGCCACGCATGTCAGTCTGTCGGTTTGCACACCGAAATCGGTAAAGCATGTTGTGTCCAACTCACTGTAATATCATAATATTTATACATGTTTACGCAAATAAATTATCTTTATCTTTATCTTTATCACAGTTCTCGTGTGTCTGTTGGGTGTTTATTAAAATGATTATTTTATTGAGAGTATCTTTCAAAAATAGTAACCACAGAAAAAGTTTATTCCAGAGGAATTGAAGTTGCTCCAACTTGATGAAATATGTTACAATTTAGATGTAAAGTATTTTCTTTATTGTACTTTTTGTTATGTAAAAGGATCATTAAATAAATAACCAGCATTGTTTCCTGCCTTTCTTTTCTGGCTTGGTCGCGGAGGAACATTCAATAAAATTCAAAGTAATCTTTGTGGTTCTAATGAATAAAATGAATGTTGACTTTGGCTAGAACTTTGCCTAACACCTGGCTTGCGTTCAACTTCCGCTATCTTTCGTATGATAATTGCTTCAGACCAAACACATAACATACCGCTATTAAAAACGGATAATCACGCAGAAAGCACTTATTTCCCACTCGTTTTAGCATTGCTGCTTTAGATCCTTCAATTGCCAGAGGCGTTACACATTACCCGCATTGGATAACTGCCTGCCAGTGGAAATAATTCCTAGGTAAATCATTGCATAGCAAATAGTAATTATTACGCACCACGGTAGTGAAGTAACATTCCTAGAAAAGTAGCTAGTAAAATTAGCTGACTATAATAGCTACTGTGGATAGATACCTACCTACTTGTATTTTCTTCACGCAATAAAATAAGCTGAAGCCAAGAGGAATGAATAAATGGTTTTGTAGAGGCTATATGCGTAACCTGGTTTATACCGAGGATATTCATCGAGGCTTGTTTAAAAGAGTAGTAATGTTTGGACGTACCAACTACCCCCTACTTGCTATCCATGTCCATCATGAGAAATACAGTCGTTTTTTGTTTATCAGCATTATCAGCCAGGAATAGTGTATTTCGGCATAGTGCAAGATACTAGAAAACTATATAATCTATCAAGATAAACTTACAATGAGCTTTAATAATACTGGACAATTTCACACAGCATCATTGAGCCCCAAAGTAAGCAAGCAGAGCTTGTGTTTTGGAATGTACTCATAACTGATATACTACTTATATACATGCTTTTTTTGTAAATAGTATACCACACTGTTCTGTGTTCTTAGATGTTCCAATGATTGAAATAAATTAAATGTGTTCACCTACTTTATTGTCGCGGCCATGTCCCGTCTCAAATGCGCCTACCCACACCTTTTTATACCCACAGTATAAAAAACATACCGAGACTCGATATAACATACTCGAAATATCAAACACCTTGTCGAGAACAAGATATTTGTAACTTTTAACTAATATCAATGTACCTAAAACAATTATTTTAATCAAGAACAAAATTAAGGTGTCCAGAATCTTGGACACACAGGAGGAGTAGTTATTCATAATCACTCCCCAACTTAGAAGATCGTTTACTCTATCCCTGTCCTTTTCTAACACTAAACAAAAGATAGATAGACTGCAAGCTGAGCGAGAGATTATGAATACGAGGGTAATAATGTATTCTTATGGTCAAGATCACGATATAAAAGACGAAATAATTACTATGAGAGCGAGACAGCAATTAAGAAACTCAGAAACTCTAAATTTACAACTAAAACATTCTTAGAATTCACCACAGCTTATTTCTTGTCCTTTACTACTGCCCTTAAAAGGCATGGTCCTTCGTATATGGTCAATCGTCATAATAGTATGATAGCACAGACAGAGCTTAGACAAGATGGTGGCTGGCTCACTTAAGGAGAAGGATAGATTAAAACACCATAAAGATGTCATACAATGGACACAACATAATTGAAAGTATTTTTTTAACTGTTCGTTCTTAACAACCTCTGTGGCGCAGTGGGCGAATTCCCGCCTGAGACGCAGAAGGTTGCGGGTTCGATCCCCTCCGCGGGACAAATGTTTGTATCTGCAAATATTTGTCTCGGGTCTGGGTGTTTTCTATGTATAATCTGTATGTTAATGTGTATGTTTATTTACAAAAAAAATGTATATTAGTAGTATATCAATCATGTACTTCCCATAACACAAGCTCTGTTTACTTTGGGGCTAGATGATGATGTGTGAATATGTCCAGCATTATTTATTGATTTATTTTATTTAAGTCAAAGTCAAAGTCAAAATTCATTTATTCAATAAAATCACAAGGACCACTTTGAAACGTCGGTTTTTATCTAGGTGCCTGTTCCTCCGCGACCAAGCCAGGAAAGAAAGGCAAGAAAACAAGGCTGGTTATTCTTTTTAATGATCCTTTTACAAAACAATAGGTTCGAGTTGGAGCATTTTCAATCCCTAGAGTTTTTGTCATCTAAATAATCAGATATTTTATAGTATGCCTTTTTATAAAGCTTTTGTTTAATTACGTTTTTAAATTTGTTAATTGATAATTTTTGTATATCTCTTGGGAGTTTGTTATAAAAGCGTACACCGTGCCCTTTAAACGATTTACTAACTTTATGGAGTCTACAAGTGGCAACAGCGAGTTTATCTTTATTTCTAGTTATTAGAAATAGACTAGAATAATCTAGTTATATTCTAGTCTATTAACATTGTGATTATCGCTTTTTTTCTTAAACAAATTAATATTTTTGTGAACATACATCAGATTTTCATAAATGTATTGACAAGGGAATGTCATTATATTTATTTCTTTAAACTTTTCGCGAAGTGATTCTCTGGGGCCCATATTATAAATTGCTCGAACAGCCCTCTTCTGCAGCACAAAAATGGTATTGATATCAGCAGCACTCCCCCACAGCAGTATACCGTACGACATAATGCTGTGGAAGTAGCTGAAGTAAACTAGTCTAGCTGTGTCAACGTCTGTATAAAGACGGATCTTTTTGACTGCATATGCCGCAGAACTAAGTCTCTTCGATAACCCATCAATATGAGGACCCCATTGAAGCTTATTATCTAGGGTGATACCTAAGAATACGGTGGTGTCCACAAGAGCCAACTGTTCATCTTTGATTTTGATATTTGCTTTAACTTGTGTAACATTGGGTAGTATAAATCTGATACACTTTGTTTTATTTTCATTAAGTAGGAGATTGTTAACGTTGGTAAGGTTTCATTAGCTTTGAAGAAATGATTATTTAATGGTCATGTAATAATCTGTTATTAACAAATTGATGTGAACATTAAAACTCGACTAACAACGATGGGTAGACTGGTAGCATCGCCTCAACGAACTGTGTGGCTTGGGTCCTTAGGGAACGAGAAGAGACTTAACGAACTTTACTCTACGTAGATAAAAACTTAGGGCTGATCCAGCTATTCTCTATAATCTGTCACAGATTGGCTACTGGAATGACACGTAAGAACTGCAATAAAGATTTAACCCATAAATTGTAAGTACGTGATGTGGGGCTATTATGTAACGTGGCTTATGTGGGAAAAAAACAACGTAACTTACCTACCGCACTATTCTGGATACTGTGACATTTTGAATTGCGGTGTTGAGAGTATAATATGCTATTGAATGGTAATGTTGAAGAAAGGAGTTGGTTTATTGTTGATTAGCTTCTGCATGGGTTCGTAGATTAAATATAATTATAGAACATAAAATAATGTGGCTTATTTGACACAGCAACAAAGTAGAGAAAATAAAGATAAACAATAAATAAAATAGAAACTATGGATACAGTAAGATTTTTACAAAAACACAGAGGCATAAAGGAAGATTATTTGTGCTAATTAGTCCCATCTGTGCCGTGTGGGCTAAACAGATGCATTCCAAAGACTGCGTATCAGGAAACAGGGTTACAGTGAAAGTGCCTGTCCCGTGGTATCAGACATTATGATTCAGTAATCATGATGTCTGATACCACAGTACTCCACCAGCTAGCAGGTTAATGATAGTGTTGCTAGAAAGCTATCACGGTTTTTTTAACACAAGCCTGTTTTCATCTGTTCCGGTAAAAAATATGAAAAAGAGGGTCTGAACTCAATGCGCCGCTTGGTGTAGACTAGCCCAGAGGATTTTTCTGGCCATTCAGTAAGGGAAATCTGCCAATGCACTTGCCATCTTGTCGCAGAAACATTTTTTCTTAAATTTTTAGTTCTAAGTTTATCCTCGTTTGGAAGTTCAGTTTCGTAGAACGTGGAGCGGGCCGATAAAAACGCTACCGGAGTGTGCCGCCTTTTCGTGTCGTCTCCCTTCGTGCAGGTAACAAAGAAACTGAAGGTAAGACTATCACGATGCGTCCGTTTTTAATCCTTATTTATTTCGGAACGGACCGGACCGAGCAAAAAGGCGTATCTGAGGGCGCCCTAAGTATCTGTCACGGTGTCCTAATACGGATCAATCGTACAAGTGTTAATCCCACCCGTATTAGGTGTCTTAAAACCTGCTTTAAAAGTGGAAGACCTTTGTATTTAGGAATATATAGACTGTAGATACCGGAAGGTGGTAATTATAGAATTAAATTAAATTTAATCTTAAAACAAAAGTTCCATTTAATGCCTATTTAAATGGAACTTTTATTTAAAGATTTGAGAAAACTCGAATAATTTAAATGGAAAACAAACAATGTGTTATCCATTTTTTGTTTTCGGCTGTTTTCAGTAAAAATATTATAAATCAGCTGTAGGAAGGTAAGATTTATAATCGTATCGACCTCCAACCTCTAATAAATAAATAAATGAACACCAATACATTGTGTTTTGATGGAAATAGAAATGCAATTGAACAGAGCCATCTACAATCTAAACAGTTTCCTGGAAGCCTCGTGTAAATTACAACAGTTTACCGATCAATCAGACAGACAGACAGACAATCAGATGGGCATCTAAGTGATCTCGCTTTCTATTTGATTGTGTTTGTTTTGAACCCATACATTACTCTTATTTATTGTTCTTCTTATTGTTTGCGTCTCATTGATTTTTTCTTAGTCAAACAGTTTGAGGTATGGAGGCACAGAGGTCTTCTGACTTTGCAAAACCATTTTTCTTTTTCTTTATTTGAGTTCTAGCTACTGCCTACGGCTTCGCCCGCTTGGTACCCGGATCAAAAGTAGCTATTTATCCAAAATACCCCTCATAGGGGATGTAAGGGGTGTCAAAGTCCAAGAGGTGAATCAACGCACAGCCTAAACCATAGAGGAACTACACCATAAGAGGAATACTAAAACTCAAATAAAGAAAAAGAGCATGAAAGGAATATTTCATGCTTCTCTTTCATAAGAAACGTATTCGCTCGACCATTTTTCGTCGACTTACGGTACATAATTGGTTATATTTTTTGTTATAGGGAATGTTTTGTCAAAACAAGTTATTCTACTGTCAAAAACTAAACTGAAATTTGTTCTTTTATTTGTTTTTGTAAAGCGTATTTTTGGCTTCACCCCTTAGGACTTAGCAATTAAGGTTCGTTGCACCAACCTTAGAAGGTTGCTGCGTGTTGTCTTAACATTAATGTTCCATAGTTTTTCCAAGTGCAGCCACATCGTCTAATCACAAACTCTCCTCTATTTCGAGTCACAAACTCAATTAAACTCGCTATCTCAACAGTCAACGAAAACACTTACCACCTCGATTGCTAAGCCATTAAAGATAATACTCTGACACATCGTGTTATTATAATACAGGAAGCTTGTACTCTTTAATTTCCTCCGGACAGTTAAGATTGTATTATCTGAACCAATTAAATGTAGTTATCACTTTATAGTTTAACGTTTAGTGGAAATGGAGACTAACGGGACCTAGGTATCTATTAAAAAGGCTATAACTGGTATAATAATATATCTACCATCAACAGACTGTTAAAGTACACGTAGACATGGTCATTACCTAAACTCATGTAGGAGTTGATATAAACGTTTTATTCCAAAAACTATCGTGAACTTGACTATTCATATTGTTTCTTTATTTATATTGTTGGTGGACGATCTGCGCTCCTTTTATTGCACGCCAAAGGTAAAAACAAAAAGAAAGGAATTCATTGACACACTAAATACTATGGTATAGTTTAGCCTACACATCTAGTATTTAATCAATAAAACGTTTATATCTCATATTGTAAAAACGGGAATTTTCACGTATTGCACTATCGGCGAAGGCACCGACTAAGTTTCGACTCATTCCGAGAGTCTTCATCAGGGTGAGTGGTTGCGACTTTCTCTTTCCGCGTCGCGCCGTGTACACGCGACGCACGGCAGTACACGGCAGAAGACTCTCGGAATGAGTCGAAACTTAATCGGTGCCTTCACCGATAGTGCAGTACGTGAAAATTCCCGTTTTTACTCGTACAATATGAGATATAAACGTTTTATTGATTAAATACTAGATGTGTAGGCTAAACTATACCATAGTATTTAGTGTGTCAATGAATTCCTTTCTTTTTGTTTTTACCTTTGGCGTGCAATAAAAGGAGCGCAGATCGTCCACCAACAATATAAATAAAGAAACACCCAACAGACACATACATTAGAGCCCTTATCCCAAACTAAAGGATTCCCTGTGTCGTGGGTATCAGGAACTATGAGCACCGTGGTACCACCTTTCGCTCGGCGTTCAGTTCATACTGCAGCAATGTATTTATTATCTACTCTGAATTTGTAAGTTATGAAATTGAATTACG
Organism: Perizoma flavofasciatum; assembly: GCA_958496245.1. NCBI lineage: Eukaryota > Metazoa > Arthropoda > Insecta > Lepidoptera > Geometridae > Perizoma > Perizoma flavofasciatum. Next base: position 10,380,078 of record OY292439.1, on the reverse strand, counting down.
TCGTGATCGCAATGGCATGATTCAAATAATCTAGATGGTCCAATAAACGACCGTGATTATCCGATAGAGCGTTGTACATTACAACTTTTACGGCTAGTTGCTTAACTCAATTGAGTGGAGGAAATTTAGTAAAATTTTAATCGACTATCTTTTTAATCTATACTAATATTATAAAGAGGAAAGATTTTTTTGTTTGTTTGTACCGAATAGGCTCCGAAACGAATGGACCGATTTTAACCATTTTTTCACTAATAGAAAGCTAAATATCAGGAAGTAACATAGGCTATAATTTATTTTCAAAAAAATTAGAGATCCTTAAGGAAATTGCAATAATGTAACTCAAAGTAGCAAACTTTTGCCTATAAAATTCATTATTTGGCGTGCGCTGAGAAAACTATTGATGATACATAAAAAATATGTACTACATGATTAAAGTACTCATTATTACCTACAAAAAAAGCCCGCGAGGGAATGTATCTAACTTCCATAGTTAAGTCACAATAGCAGCTTTTGTGTTCTAAAATGTTAATAGATCGCGGGTAGAAACAAAAGTTGGTTACATTCGTATCGTAGTATTAATTCTTATTCAAATAAACAGTTTTATCATCAAGGGTATTTTTATGTAGCAGGAAAATACTTTTTAATTCATTCGAATCAGACATTTAATTTCGAAGTTATCACGAGTATAAAATCGAAACTTACGTGGGTGAAACCGCGGGGCACAGCTAGTAGATAATAAAAAGAATACGGTTTTTATATATATTACAACTAGTTTATGCCCACGGCTTCGCCCGCGTAGTATCCAGAAAAGTAGTTTAAGTAGTAAAAAGTAGCCATGTGTTATTCTGATGTATAAGCTATATAACTGTAAAATTTCATCAAAATCCGTTCATTAGTTTTTGCGTGAAAGAGTAAAAAACATCCATCCTCATAAACTTTCGCGTTTATAATATTAGTAGGATAGGATAGGATTATATTGTACAAATAGACCTCTTAGTGTTAGCTTCGGCTAAATTAGTATGCCTATAAATGTTCAAGACAGGTTTGAAATGATAAGTGAATAAAGGGGAATTATATAAGGAGAATTTATTAGAATAAAAATAAAACAAAATTGATATGAGTTATTATAAAAATAGCACTTCGACTGTGTTAATGAGTATATCGATATACATTTTTTTTTAAGTACAATGTGTCTCTTCACATTCATTCTTCGAGTGGAAAATGCATTGGTGCACGTACGGGTTTAAGCCCACGATCTCCGGATCGGAATACGGGGTACCGCGCACTAGACTAACACCGCTCTTTCAGACTCAGATCAGAGCATTTATATTATTGAATGCTTGAATATAGGTAAGATTATACATGATGCAACAATTTGTATAGGCCCCTATAAAATGTTCTACTACCTAAATGGTTTTTGCAAGCGTTTTAAAATTGAGGAACTAGATCAGTCTAGATATAAACGTAAACTTAGTAATCATTTTCTGAGTGCACTTGCATCAGTTTACATCATGTCAAATTCATGATAATTTAATATGAGGATTTGATTATGATATTACGAAGCTTGTAGGCTATAATTTGGTTGTTGCTCAAGTTAATGCAAGAGTAAATTATTACTCCAACAAGGGAGTTATCCTTTCAGAAGTATGACATAGTGGCATATATAAGTATGCTAGAAAAGGCTATAATGAAAAGTAATATAGCGACTCCTTCCTGGCAGACCAAAGTATCCATCAGCAATCGCCACAACATTTTTGTTAACGCCAGGACCTTTTGTTTTGGTCTGACGATCACCCCATTTATAGTGTGATCCCACGACCGTCTGTCAGTCTGTCCGCTAGTGTGGTTTTGTTTGTATCTGGCCACAACTGGGTCATTCATTCGTTTAGTTGTATCGATTGCATCTACTCATGGGAAACAGTGTTGGTTCACTGGCAAGCTAGATCTACTCGTATCAATAATTTACTCTATCGTGGCAATTCATTGTGTTTTACTGTGGATTGTTACCTGGTAAATAAAGTTACAGAGATGGATAACATTTAACCTTTAATTCTGTGAGTCTAAAAAGATAGACGATTTGTTGTTAGTACATAAATTATGGTTTTATTTTATCCTATTGCCAGATTAAATCATCCACAAGTCCACAGCGGGATATAATATGTCTCCCAGAAAAGAGCAAAACTGAGTGATCTTAGGGCTACTTCATCTACCAACTTTAACAACCTATCAGATATGTTGTTAAATACCAGTTGGGTAGACCTTGAGTTGTACGTCGAGGGCGTCGATGGTTTAGACTGGCGCAGGATCGTGATGGATTGCACAAACTGAGCGAGGCTTATACCAGTGGGTGAAGTCGGGCTGTAAATGATGATGATGAGTAGAATAAGATACTTGTTTAAAAAGAATGCAAACAATATAATACAAATTTATTTACTAGCGACTGCCCTTTGGACTGATCAATGCTCCTTGTAAAAGTTGAAAAAATAGGTTTGTTCAACAAAATAGACAAAAAGGATGTTGAGGTTTCACGTAGGGCAGTGTGAATATAACAAGAAAGCCATGGTGTCGTGTTACACAATCTGCGGCGAGTCTGTTTTCTCAACTATCAGGTGACATGACACTACACGACGCTCGGGTTGAAATGAAATAGGGTTTCCTTTTGTATAAAGGAAATAAGCCTTTCTAATAATAAGGACATTTCCTTGTTATTATTAGAGAGGCTTATGTTTTCACTAATAAATTATGACACGAACATAGCTCTTAGAATTTGCAAGGTGATGTGACGACTAGCTAGAAGAACCGACAATTGCTGGGGAAGGAAGGTTCTCGAATGGCGACTACGAACCGAATGACGTAGTGAAGACCCGTCCGATGGACCAATGACATCTAAAAGGCTGCGAGAAGTCGCTGGATTGAGGTAAATTTTACGCAAAGAAAAAAACCATTTGGGTTAATTATTATAGAAACGAAAGCCGAGGATCTAGCAAATACACCACTACACCACGAACTTATGAAAATGTAAGGTGCCCTGTGATAGGTTAGGCTTTTACATGAAAATGGACGTCATGATGATCTGTTAATTACTTTGTACTACCTCAAGCCTAAAAATAAATAAATAAACAATTCTGGTCATTTTTCACACAACATCATCTAGACCGAAACTAAGCAGAGCTTGTATTATGGGAACTTCATGACTGATAAACTACTAATATACATTTTTGGAAATACATAAATGTTACACATATATAAATAGTTTTTTTTTACGTAGTCCTAACCCACAATAGGGTCCCCTATGTCGTAAGTATCAGGAACTACGAGTATCGGGATAAAACAACAAGAACAAATATCTGCAGATCATGCAAACATTTGCTCCGCAGCGAGAAACGAACCGGCACCTCTTGTGTCACAGATGCACGTCATGATGATCTGACATGATTACACTTTACTATCTTAAAGCAATAAAAGTTATTGCATCAGCTTAATTAATTATGTCTTTGGTCCAACTAAGATGAACTGACAATATTGTTCCGATTGGATTGCATAATGAAATAAATTTAGCCCGACTTTCATACAACGGAGGTTGTTATAATAAGTTAGTTAGGACGCGGATATCCGCCAACACGGCCTTAGTAGATAGATATATAGAAGAACCTTTATTGAACATAAAAGTAGGTACAGTGGCAATGGGCATGGACAATATTTACTCTCAATTTCAATGTTCAAATCAGATATTTCTATTAGCGAAATCAAATTGAAACTTGATCAGTCTACGCCCATCCGCAGAGAGGGACGCACGTAACTGACACCGCCGCTCGTGACTGCACGAAAGCTGGTTTCCTCTGGGGAGAGCTGGGAAAGTACTTTCGAGTTATTAGTTGTTGAACCCTTAGATCATCAGAATAGAAAAATATTTTATTGCCTGAAACTATGACCATAACCTCCCCTAGGGGACTATTCAAGCGCTATGTGAAAATTAAAGCGCGAATTCAACCTTTATGCACCCAGCCATAAGGCGAATACTGAATGATGGATTTTGGGGGACGGTTCAACCCTCGACTATGAATTCAGGCTATAATTAAGTAGGTACTTATACATAAAAAAACTAACTATATCTACCTAAACACACAATTGCCATGTTTATATTCAGACAAAAGGAGCACACTCAACAAAATGCTGGCAGACTAAGGCGCCTGCACAGCGCTGTTTTTCAGTGTATCAAACTTGGTTAGCTCTGGAGTTAATAACTTTTATATTTTTAAATACATCTAAAGTGGCAAACAAGCTTACGGCCAGCTATTTAGTTATTTCCAAGGAAATGGCTGAACTGGTTACCTGGTTGAGTTGGCATGGCTGATGTCCATGTTTTGAGGAAAGTGAACATTCCACGTGACAGGTTGCAAATCCTATCGCCGCTTTTTGGAACACTAATCGATGTCACATGCCTTCGAGTTTAGGTTCTAAGACATGACGGTTTTTCACAATGTTTCGTCTTCACTTTCAGCATTTTGCTGAAGTAGTTTTTACTAGTAATTGGAAAGATAAACGAGTGTCTATCTTTTTGAAAAGAAAATTCGACGCCGTCACTTAATATTAAAAACATTCACACTCACAACTGTATTAACCATGATGGACTTCGTCAGATATATAAGAGGACAGTCAGAGGCATGTCCAAACAGTTAGCATTCTACGTGACAGGTTGCAAATCCCATCGCCGCTTATTGGAACACTAACCGATGAAACATGCCTTCGAGTTTAGGTTCTAAGACGTGACGGTTTCTTCACAATGTTTCGTCTTCGTCGTCGTGTCTATCTTTTTGAAAAGAAAATTCGACACCGTTCTATCTAAGCAAACGACAAGCTGAAATTTTATCAGCAACCGTATTTATTAACTATTTCTCTGTAAACAAGGTTCCCATAATGATATTACTTGTAGTTTATACGATGAAATGAGGACATATCTTCAGTTTATATTCGCAGTTTGGTCTTTAAGTCCGCGATAGATATCTTATCCAGTAATAATGGCCTGTTGAGATACTTGGACATAATAAAGTGACTTTGTAAGCTGGGGATTATGCTGTGTTCCTTTTTACGACTCTATTTTGGTATTAGCGGTAAGTAGCCAGAAATCATTTTTAAACGACACAAATCTGCCCTTATTCGGTAGAGAATAATCGTTTTTAGAATTTTGTTTTTGTTATAGATTTAGGGATTTTAATTTGTGGAAGAAAAACTGTCAACAAAGACAAGATATGTTGGCATCTCCAGTAAGTCTAGAGATGATCTAAATAACGTGATGAGTTGAAGGCCAGACCGCCTGTGGCCATAGTTTATAACTATTAAGCTAAATATAAATAAAACATGCTGGACATTTTCACACAGCATCATCTAGCCCCAAACTAAGCAGAGCTTGTATTATGGGAACTACATGACTGATATACTACTTATATACCTTTTTTTTTAAATACATACATATTATACATAGAAAACACCCAGACCCGAGACAACAATTTGCAGATCATACAAACATCTGTCCCGCGGCGGGAATCGAACCCGCAACCTTCTGCGTATCAGGCGGGTCTTCGCCCACTGCGCCGCAGAGGTCGTCACATAACATAACATTAAACTCTTTGCTTTTTGATGCCGAAATCTAGATTGCCGACCATCAGCCAATCAGTTACCAGCCCCATAATTTCGTAATAAATTTTATAATCGTTCTAACAAGTCTATTAATAATTACTTTGGCTTTCTTTAACTTTTGCACAATGTTTAATGTATGAGAATGCGATGAGAGACTGCCACTCGCTATAGTGCTGTGCCTACACGATTATCGATAGCGAAGTCAATGACATCGATATAGTGTTACCGGCGTCTCGAATCGATAACCTGACCACTCTACCGCAAGTGAACCAACACACATGGACCTTCCAACATTTCTTTTTTTTTTTTTACCCTGTATTATGATACAGGGTCATACAGTCGGTCTCTGAAACGCTAATCAGACTAAGCTGTTTTCAAATCTTTTACAACTATCGTGAATGATTGCTCAAAATTTATACAGCCAATCACAGCATATGCCACGAAATTTGAACACTGATTAGGTGTTTGGAGGAGGGTCAAGCATACTTTATACTTTAGATGAGGCCTATGTCCAGCAGTGGACTTTTTGATGATCATAATACCCATACAGTTAAATATTCAAATCATCTTTTACAACTAAAGTGAATGATTGCCCAAAATTTATACAGTCAATCACAGCATATGCCACGAAATTTGGACACTGATTAGGTGTTTGGAGGAGGGTCAAGCATACTTTATACTTTAGATGAGGCCTATGTCCAGCAGTGGACTTTTTGATGATCATAATACCCATACAGTTAAATATTCAAATCAATAAACACTCATACGCGAAATAAACAAATGAAAATTAACTCAAAGTCATTGCCCTTAGGTTCAAAGTTCAGTAATTGATTCCATAAGCAAACTTAATAAATAGCCATAATGTAGCCCTTAAAGCTAATGAAGAAAGGTTGAAAGTTCAATTCAGCGCATTTATTTCCGGGCAAGTAATTGATGCCATGTGTAATTTTGCAACAGTGCAAATATAAACTCTAATGTATGAACTATACGTTTAAAATGGAAATGTAGGCATTGGAAATAAAGTAAATCTATAATTTGCAAGGATTTGATTCAAGTAGTCAGGGAATTATGTACTGTGCCGACATCGTTTGCTGATAATGAAAATATATGCCCTCGCTAACTTGAAAAAGGAATAGGTACTCGTGTATCCACATCTAGGCGCTTCAACTTGCTTCTTTCCTATGAGGCATGAGCCTAGCGCCATAGCACATGCGATAAGGCATGCCTCAAAACCTAGCCGGATGACTTTACACGCCGATACGGCGTCATTTATTTAATAGAGTCAAATAAAGGTTAATGCCGATCGTCGTATGCCGCAGTCAACAAGGGAATGCCCTAGACGCTAGGTGTACTCGAATTGAGATTTGAAAAGGATGAAAACGCCTAAGAAAAACCTTTTGGAACACAAAAAAAAGCAAGTATTTCCAGTACTTTTGAGTAGGATGATGTTGTTTTGTTTAAGGCCTCATTCATTCTTTCACCAGGTTACTGGTGACTACTACAGGTGTGTTACCACACCAATTGATCGATCGACAATCGATGCCATCGATCGACGTCAACGACAGCCAAGAAAGGAAGAGGCGGACTTCGGAGCAAGTCGGGTACTGGCTCGATCAATGATAAACCGATTAAAATAGACCAATCGAGCAGATTGATTTGGTATTTTTTTAGACCTACTGGAACTAAAGATCGAAGCCAACTGTCGGACCCTCCCTTAGGAATTGAGAGAGCTGGAGGAAAGGGAGGGAAGTCTTTGCTTTTTTAGTAGTAGGAACTAACGATCGATGCCTACTGTGGGACCCTTAGGAACTGAGAGAGCTGGAAGAAAGGGAGGGAAGTCTTTGTCCTGCAATGGGCTATAATGTCCATTATTGGCTGAAGATATTAGTAGAGCTTCTTGTAAAAAGGCTCGTCAGGGGAAGTACTACCACCATACCTATTGATGCCGCAAAGTAGTAATGCTCGCATTAATGTGTTCCGGTTTGAAGGGTATGATTGCCGGTGAAATTACAAGCACATGAAACTTTTCACCCGTTATGTCTCAGGGTCGGCATCGAGCGAGTGATCCTCTGAAAGCGTCCATGAATTACGGTAGCCTCTTAACAACAGGTGACCTTTGTTTGCAAGTGGGTAGTTGTATAATAAAATATGAATTGTATAAGGATTAGCTCACCGTTCCTCGAGCATCTCGTTGAAGGTCTTGGATTTGGCGCGCGGCTGGCAGGGCTCCTGCTCCATCTTGCGGAGCTCCACGCAGCGCTCGATGATCGGCTCCACGCGCTTCCGACGAGATGACTTCCAGTTGTCCAAATTCTGTGGAAAGAATAAACCATAAGTAGTAGCTAGTGTTAGCTCCCGTAACACAAGCTCTGCGCTTTGGGGCTAGATGATGTGTGAAAATGTCCAGCATTTAAAAAAGTATATTTGCAATATCAAGCATATTTGCTTGACATAAATCAATATGGAATTCAAATTGAACAACATAAAACGCTAAATTGCGTTCAATAATGGCGCTCGCATGCGAAACTGTAGGCCCCTGACCTATTCAACAATAGTAGCGACTGCAATAAACATGACAAAGATACCAGACCGAATGGCATAACGGAACGAGTCAACTAACCAGTCACTCACCAATAGGTTTCGTCTGAAAACCAGTGTAGCTTCACATCCTGGTGATGTGGAGTTGCATAATATGCTGAGACAGGACCATTTGGCCCACGCGTAACGGAGAGGAATAACCTACTTTCTATGTACCTTCTGCCTGTATCCTCTCTGTACTGTGTGTGTCAAATAAATGTATTTTCTTTCTTTCTTCTTTCTAACTATTGATGAGCTTTGCCAGTGAGATGAATCACTTGCTGAATAAAACATATTTAACAAAGTTTAAGTGACCATTACTAAATCAGCTATGGTAGTTTTTTAAACTATACTGACAACCAAGCATACGGCCCTGTTGGTAAGTGGTCATCGGACCTTATGGTCGCTTTGCAACATCAGAGCAGAGGCAGCAAGGACATAACTCCAGAGGTATCACTCGCCTGTTGCAGACCCTGAGACATAATGGGTGAAAAGTCTCATCTGCCTGTAATTTCACCGGTACCCATACCCTTCAAACTGGAACACAGCACTACCAGTATTACTGCTTGTTGACAGAAATAAGTATGGTTGTAGTATTTCCCCGGACAAGGTCTTCACATGAAGCTCTACTTCTAAAAATCCGAAGGCGATGGATCGTCATGGCATCATTGGGGTAGGTCTATGTCCGTCCAGCATAGGGGAGGCCTATGTAGGTACTCAAGCGAAGATCTCTTAATAGTAAATATTTTAATATACAATGTTTTTTGTCTGAGTGGCGAGGCGTTTGTCTACTACTCCGCCGTCCGCACGCACGTCGTCGCTCGCGTGTTGGCGATACACAAGGTTTTTTCGCAATTTCGCTCGCATTTGCAGTGAGATAAATGCCGCTATTTCGTTTGGTTCAAGTGATGCGCTTATAACCTGGTCTTGTCGTCCTACAGTGCAGGTAACCATATTTTTTGTATGCCAAGCTAGGATAAACGACACCCACTATCAATAGTTAAAATAACAAATTTTGTTAAAACTTTGTCTTGGACAAAGTTCAAAGGTCTCTAGGACTTACGATTTTAAGCTTTGCGTTGATCGCTCAGTCAGTTAATCAAACAATCCGTACTTGTACTTATATTGGATATACTGATTATGGAAATGAGGTTAATTTTGAAATCAAAGATGGCGCATACCATTTTTCAAATCCTACTAATATTATAAACGTGAAAGTTTGTGAGGATGTTTGTTACTCTTTCACGCTAAAACTACTGAACGGATTTTGATGAAACTTTACAGTAATATAGCTTATACATCAGAATAACACATAGGCTATATTTTATACGGGTACCACGCGGGCGAAGCCGTGGGCAGAAGCTAGTTATTAATGTAGGTACCAACGATAACCATATTAACTTTTTGATAACATATAAATAACATTGTTAGTGATGACGGGACATATTATGTAGTGCCCCGTTTGATATTCAGAGGTGACCGTTTCTTGAATATGCGGCGGATGCTATTCCGCTATCCTCTCACATTGGGACCAGACAAAACAGACTAGGTTTAATAGGTCCATTGACTAGTATTACAAATACCTATTCTATAAATACTTCGATTGCGCAATCTCTTTGCACTGTAATGACGGCTAATGTCTCTAATAGCGGGCCATAAAGCAAGGGAAACGGCTACAGGAGAGTTTTAGTTTTTTATATCACAGACTTTATAGGACCAGTGGCTCTTAAGGTTCCCTTTCCTGTTTTGGCTGTACATGTTTCGTTTCAAGTGTTTTTTATGAGTGGTTTTTCAGCAACTCAATATACTAAGCTTTGAGCTAGGAGAATCAGGTTAGACATTATCAGTATAATGTAAGTCAGATCAACGCGAAGCTTAAACCGTAAATCCTAGATACCTGAAATTTGACAGATTATTTTAACTACATAATTATACTCGTACTAGATAAATGAAAAGCATGAGGCTTCCAAAAATAAAATATATAAACACATGTTTCAGCATTTTATGAAATTTTGAGAATTTAACGACTAAAGTTACTTTATTTACAGAAAATTTAATAAAGTATGTATTATTGAGAATATGAAATCCATGCAAACGGATTAATTAAGCATAAAGTCATAAGGCTAGGTGACTGATCTATTCTTTCTTATTCAGATTTAATTTATCTAAGGTGAAATCAATCATAATGTGATTGTTCACATCAGCTTATGACGACAGATCTAAGATGGACGATGCTTGTTCTCTATATAATTTTATTACTCTAAAGTGGTTCTTTACTTGTACTGCCCAGCAACTAGCAACAGATTGTAAATATTGTCACATTTTTTTTAATTGCTGGTAATTGTTTGTCCATCCGCTTGTTAAGGCTTAACTATTTTTCATTGGAGACAATTATAATGATTAATCTGCGGACGTCAAGGAGTAATTGGTATTTATGTAGTAATGACAGCCTAGGGGCTGAATCCTTCTTTAAATCAGTGACTTCATTTTAAATCTCAGCTAAATCAGTGTTCATAATTATGGAATTGAAATTATCATGATTTGGTATCTTTGTTACAGTCTCACGACTCAAAGTCAAAGTCAAAGTCAAAATTCATTTATTCAATAAAATCACAAGGACCACTTTGAAACGTCGGTTTTTATCTAGGTGCCTGTTCCTCCGCGACCAAGCCAGGAAAGAAAGGCAAGAAAACAAGGCTGGTTATTCTTTTTAATGATCCTTTTACAAAACAATAGGTTCGAGTTGGAGCATTTTCAATCCCAAGAGTTTTTGTCATCTAAATAATCAGATATTTTATAGTATGCCTTTTTATAAAGCTTTTGTTTAATTACGTTTTTAAATTTGTTAATTGATAATTTTTGTATATCTCTTGGGAGTTTGTTATAAAAGCGTACACCGTGCCCTTTAAACGATTTACCAACTTTATGGAGTCTACAAGTGGCAACAGCGAGTTTATCTTTATTTCTAGTATTAACATTGTGATTATCGCTTTTTTTCTTAAACAAATTAATATTTTTGTGAACATACATCAGATTTTCATAAATGTATTGACAATGGAATGTCATTATATTTATTTCTTTAAACTTTTCGCGAAGTGATTCTCTGGGGCCCATATTATAAATTGCTCGAACAGCCCTCTTCTGCAGCACAAAAATGGTATTGATATCAGCAGCACTCCCCCACAGCAGTATACCGTACGACATAATGCTGTGGAAGTAGCTGAAGTAAACTAGTCTAGCTGTGTCAACGTCTGTATAAAGACGGATCTTTTTGACTGCATATGCCGCAGAACTAAGTCTCTTCGATAACCCATCAATATGAGGACCCCATTGAAGCTTATTATCTAGGGTGATACCTAAGAATACGGTGGTGTCCACAAGAGCCAACTGTTCATCTTTGATTTTGATATTTGCTTTAACTTGTGTAACATTGGGTAGTATAAATCTTATACACTTTGTTTTATTTTCATTAAGTAGGAGGTTGTTAACGTTGAACCATTTAACAACCTTAGAGATTGCATTGTTTACATTGTCAAAATTGGTTTGTCGTCGCTTTAATTTAAATAAAAGTGACGTGTCATCTGCAAACAATACAACCTCATGATCGTCCCTTACAAGGTGGGGTAGATCATTAATGTATACTAAGAACAAAAATGGACCAAGAATTGATCCCTGCGGTACACCGATAGTAACCAGAGACCCCGGAGACCGTTTTCCATTCACGTCAACTCTTTGTACTCTGTCACTTAAATAGGAAGTGAGAAAGTCTAGAGCAACGCCCCTAATACCATAATGGTGTAGTTTCCTGATCAATGTGTCATGGTCTACGCAATCAAATGCCTTTGACAAATCACAAAAAACGCCTAAAGCGTCATGAGATTCCTCCCAGGCATCAAATATGTGCGATATTAACTCAATACCAGCATCAGTGGTTGAGCGACCCTTACTAAATCCGAATTGCTTATTATGCAGTAAATTATTTAATTTAAAATGTCTTTGCAATTGATTTAAAATTAGTTTTTCAAAAATTTTACTAAATGTAGGAAGTACTGATATAGGTCTAAAATTACTAGGGTCAGAACATGTACCCGATTTGAAAAGTGGAGTTATTTTACTGTGTTTCATTAAATCAGGGAACACACCACAGTCAATACACTCGTTGAATATTAAAGCTAGTTCGGGCGCAATAATGCCAATCAATGATTTCACAACGCAAACAGAGATGCCCCAGAGGTCCGTGGTTTTTTTAGCATTTATGAGTTTGAAAGCTTTTATGATGTCATCACTATTTACATGATCAAATTTGAATTGTATTTTACATTCTGTTAAGTTTTCTTTTAACAATGACTCTGCTTCTATGGGAGAGGAGTTTAAGGATTTTGTGGTAGAGACTGGAATGTCGGTAAAAAAGTTTTCGAACGCATTAGCTACATCACTATCCTGATTGACGGTGGCATTGTCAATTTTCAAATTAAACTTATTGCTCTTAGTTGTGACTCTTCCAGTCTCACTGTTGATTACTTTCCAAGTGGCTTTTACTTTATCTTGGCTATTTTTAATTTTTGAACTCAAATGACGAGCTTTTGCTTCACGACAAACATTTTTAAAAATTTTAGAATACTTTTTGACTTGTTCTTTAAACTCCTCATTAAAATTATATTGTTTTTCAGCATAAAGATCATACAATTTCTTCCTGCTTTTATGTATTCCCGCTGTTGCCCAGTCACTGAACTTTTTACCGTCAGAGACCATGATCGATTTCGATGTAAAAATTGAATTGAACACATCACTAAATTTCTTAAAAAATGTGTTGTATAAATTATTTGGATTAAAATTACCATATAAACATGGAAATACAGAAGTTAAATTCAATTTTAGTTTGTCCAATCGATCTTTGGTCATAGGTATACAAGTAATATTTCTTTTTTCAAGTTTTTTTGTTTGAACCTCTATTTTAATTTTTTGTCCAAGATGATCCGACTTAATATTACTAATTAAACTCTTATTTAAAATTTTGATGTTGGCAAAGATATTGTCTATACATGTGGCCGAAGTATCGGTTATTCGAGTAGGCTCCATAAATTGAGGTTTTAAATCAAATGATTGAAATAAACTAATTATTCTAGTATTTAAGGAGTTAATTTCTAGTAAATTAACATTAAAATCTCCGCACGTAATAATATATTTATTTGATTTAGATAATTTAAACAACATTTCTTCCGACTGTCGAGCGTGGTCACGGACGGTGCTCATGAGGAAGCCTTTTAACAGTCAACGAAACGTCAGCGGGCGAATAGTGAAGTACTTGGTATCATACTAACTTGGTATCATAATAAATGCGAAAGTGTGAGAATGGATGTTTGTTACTCTTTAACGCAAAAACTACTGAACGGACTTTGATGAAACTTTACAGTAATATAGCTTTTACATCAGAATAACACATAGGCTACTTTTTATCCGGGTACCACGCGGACGAAGCCGGTGGGCAGAAAGGTTAGTAATATCCTCATATGCGTTCCTTTGGAGATCTCTCACATAACCCTATCACACCCTCAATGTAGTAGGGTATTTGTTAGCAGATGTCCCCCTAGTCACAAAAAAATAAAAAAGTAATATCCTAAAACAGTGTCTATATTCTTGGAATGCCACCTGCGAGATGCCGTCACATCTCAAATGATGCCTGTTCCTTAGTATTTTATGTTTTTAAAACTAGGTGGCGTAAAAAATGTGACCAAAAGCTAGAACGCGCTATCAATACTTTCTAGCTTGTGTATAAATAAGTAAACTTTTGATTTATAGAGAATTTGTCTACCGTCTACCTGACAGCAAAATATACAGCAAAATATAACCCTATTGTGATGTTTCATTTTTTGACGCAAGTAGCTAGCACCCGGAATCAGTCTGCGAGATTGTTCAATGCCCCTACAATTAATGATTTTCATTTTTGATTTGATGTCACGGCAGGCTCAAGATTTTTGAGAATTACTTCCTAAATGCTGTTTTGTATGCCCAGTGCAGAGTGCTACTCTGCCATACTGAACTTACTCTTCCCTTTCACCACACTTTACTCTTCTCACTGGAATGTAAAATTGTTGTTTATAAAAACCCCTGGTTACCGGAAGCTGGGGAATTCTTGGGGCTTCGTGTGCGCCATTTCCGGCATCAGGAATAACAAGGTTTTTGTTTACAACTATTCGGTGAAGGATATTTTTAGCTTTGATGTTGGTTGGGGATTGGAAATGTGTGAACAGAAACTACTGTGAAATAGTGTACTGAAAGATTGGAAGGTGTACGTTCATACTATACGACTTGCTTGTAAGAACCAACACAGTCTTCAGCAAAGATTAAAAATAAGGGAATGACAAAAGTCAATGCAACTGACGCTAGTTAGTTAGGAAATAATGAGATAGCATATCTATTGATTGGTAAGGTTTGTCACCTACTTTCATAGTTTTCTCCCATGTGCCGCGATTTGTCACAGAGACCCTAATTACTGGATTCCTCGGATACTGATGAAGCCCAGAACCAGGTTAATTGGCAGATCTTTTCTAGACTTTTTCTCTATAAATTCCTTTAACTGCCTGTCTGATTTATTGGCTATTTCTTAATGCTCTGTGTCGGCCAAGTGTGGGTATGAATTTATGCGTCGTAAATCTAGTATCGGGCACATAAACAATCAGTTTGTTATAATTTGTTTCGTGATATATGAGGCTAAGTTCACGTTCAGTGATTCACTCCTTATCTTATCGAGAAATTTATTTTTTGTCGTAAATTTATCATCCGCGCATTAAACGTTTTTATGCGGTTTTTGGAATTTTAACTGACTACTCCATCTATCTATACTTACTAATATAAAGTGGTAAAATTTGTAATCTCAAAAACTACCCATCCGATTTCAAAAATTCTTTCACCAATGCTTAGAATGCTTTCAGGGCATTTTTTTGGCTTTCAGGGTGGGAAAAGATTATTATCCTGTTAAAATAAAAAGGAATTTCTTGGAGACCAATTTTACAACGTAAGTTGACGTAAAAACGGTCGAGCGGATTTTTTCTTAGGTAATCTACATTTCATCGACTACTTGCAGACGAAGCTGTGGGAAGTAACTAGTACTTAATACTTTTATTGCTTTCACATGGTAGGCATGAGGGTATTCAAAGGTATGTATCTCATATGAACCAGGCCGAAATTTTACGTAAACAAATTAGTAAGTATAAAATAAACCAAAATGCCAAAATAAGTAAGCAGGGTATCAATTTGTGCAATAAGAAATGTTTGATAATGCCGCGTCGTTAGGCAGGTTGTTTGTTTATGTAATAATAGTTTATTTATTTATTAATTTAAGGCATTACCTATAGTGCACGAACAAAGACAGGGCCCATAGCATAAATATATTAAAACTACATATAAAACCACAAAACTTTAGGTGTTTTCTTTGTATAATAATTTACAAAAAAAGTAAGTAGTATATTAGTCACGTAGTTCCCATAAATACAAGCTCTGCTTGGTTTTAATATGGTCTTTAGATAGCTAGCTGTCTTATCTGTATTTTTTGTATTTACCTACTTGTTGTATGAATAAATAATAATAATAATTTAGTTCTGCTTAGCATGAGGCTAGATGATGCTGTTTAAAAATGTCCAGCTTTTTTTTTAACTTATGTTTTTGCAAGTAGTGACTGCGCGGCTGGGTTCGGTAATCAACCCCAGCATATAGAGCAAGTATCGAACATAGAAGTTTTACTACTTGTTTGTGACTTCCTTAGTACTTCCTCATTCGAAAATAACCGTTTCTGGAATTTTTATAACGTTCGTTTCAGTTTTCACGTGATATTTAGTAGATTTATGACAGTCGAATTCCGCGCTTTGAGTCTGAGTCGAATTGGGATATTACTCATTAATTTTATTCGCCAGGGAATGCTTCAGTGCCCTTTTCTCTGATCATGCTAATGGCCCCAAAACTGGAACGAAGACGCGACAGGTTATGCTTTCAAGAATAAGTAATGTACCAGTCTATAGGGCTTCAGTAAGTGTACAATCCGCGGTGGCCTAGTCGGCCGTACTCCGACTTCATATCCCGAGGTTGTCTATTCGAAAGCGTTTTTTTTTTGCACTAGTGGATTTGTTCGCTCCAAAAACGTATGGGTGCTTTAAGACGTGCTTAAAATGAATGGAGTAATGTTTAGTACGAATTTATTGAGCACTTTTTATTCAGCTTATAGAGCTGATAGTTGCTATCTACAGGTGATTCTCATTCGGAAAAAATCCAGTTCAAAGTCCGAAATTCGTTCGAACAAATCTCAAGAGATTCTCACCACTATTTTGTATTTCGTATTGCTACTGGTTTTATCTACACTAATATAAAAATGAGGTAAGTTTGCAAGTTTGGATGCAGAAGGTAATTAATCTCCGAAGCTAATCTCATCCGATTTCAAAAATTATTTCACCAATATTTAGATTTGACCTTCAGGGTGGACATAGGCTGTATATTATCCCGTTCAAATAAAAGGCCTTTTCGTGCAGACTAACTTTTGAACGTAAGTTGACTAAGAAACGGTCGAGATACTTTTATTCCGCGTATTTCCTGGTATTCCGCGGGTGAAACCGTGGACGATTGCTAGTGCACAATAAAGCCTATAGTACCAAGTGATTACAGTATGAAGTTCTTCAAAGAGGGCGTTTTTAAATTTTTAAAGGGTTGGCAACGCGCTTGTCATTCCTCTGGTATTGAAAGCGACCATATATGCTTATTTGCCAATATTGTGGTATAGAAAAAAAAGAGCTTAATTTATATGACCATCGGTATTATACAGTTTGTAGGTAGTAAGGCATACTCACAGATTGCCAATCCTCCTGCCTCTCAATCCGCGCCGGCTCCGTCCGCTTCGCGAGTTCAGCCCTCCTCAGCTGCTCTCTGGCGCGGCTGCCGAGGTCAGCGGGCCCGACTCGCACGAACTGCAGCGGATTCCCGGCCGGCTTCCCGGGCAGCACCGCGGCTGTGTGCGGTCGGACGGCGAGGAAGTCCGCGCTGTCTGTTGTCTGGGAGATATGAAAATAAACGTTAAATTTTTCTGGCACAAGTTAAAATCTCTGATCTATTGCAGATTTACGATGATAAAATCTATTTAAGAACCTTGAATATAAACAAATTAATTGCATAAAATCGCGTTACAATCCGATAAGCCTTTTCGTTGATAAATTTTAACTACAAATGTTAAAAATAATGAAATTCTTTGTTATATTGGTTAACAGGTTTAAAAAAATTGCCAAATCAAGAAATGGAAAGTAAATATTTTTGCCACCAAGTAGTAATGGCCGCATTGATTGAAGGGTGTGAAATTACAGGCTTAAGAGACTTTTACCAGTTATGTATCAGGGTTGGCAACATGCGAGTGATACATCTGTCCACTTAGCATGAGCACCTAAGACAACGTGTCTACGAAAGAGAAGACAGAAACCACTTCTGTCGCCTATTCTGTCAAACAAAAGACAGGGAGTAAATATTAGTTATCTTCACGGCGGTAGACAAGACCGCTGTCTTGAGTCTTCATGCTAAGCTAGTTTCGCAAGCGTCCCTAAATAACGCTATCCAATAGGTAACTGCTTACCAATGGATCGCTTACGAATGGACCGCTTGTTAGCCCCATTATTTAAAAAAACGGTTGAAACAGAGTTTAGGTCACCGAGCGAAAATAAGAAAAGCAGAACAGTAATTTATTTAGGTTCCATAGAAGAAATACGAGTATATTATTTGATGATATAATCCTTGTACTTATTACTACTTATGAACGTAAACGTTTGTGAGGATGTATGTTTGTTACTCTCACGCAAAAACTACTGAACGGATTTTGATGAAACTTTAAAGTAATATAGCTTATACATCAGAATAACACAAAGGCTACTTTTTATCCGTGTACCACAAGGGCGAAGCCGTGGGCAGAAGTACTATATAAATGACGTCTGACTTTATAAAGCTGCGAGCACACTAATTAGGGATGCATTTCATTATGGCAGTCGAAAACTCATGCTAACCAAAGAAAATATGAGTGTCGACCGACCTACTTGCATCTCATTAGCGTTTTTGGCGTATATGTATCGAACAGTTGTTTTGTCGTAAAAAACCTTATAAAGATAAAAATCTTACAGCTTTGGCAATGCAAAAATCGGTATCTTTTTTTTTTAAAAGTGTATTTTAGATAACCGCAAAAACCAGAAATAAACAGACCAAAGATAATCAATTTACGATGAGCCAAAATGTTATTTAACTGTTTGCGAAAATTAAGAAACTCATTTATTAAGAGGTAATTAATTATCGGTGGACAGTTAAGACATAGCCTAAAGTTTCTTGTGGTACAATAAAGTGTTTTCATTCATTTATTCAAAGACAAAAAAGCGAATTCTTCTTGACAACCTTTCGTTTACTTAATTCTATATTGCACATAAACACTGTACAAAGGGAGGACTTAATGCTATATGGCATTTACTACCTTAGCAGTTGGAAACAGAGAGTGGCGTGCTAAACTAAATAAATAACTTTAGGAAACAACATAGAAACATAAACGTATTACTTAACTAACTAGCATCTGCCCACGGCTTCGCCCGGGCGTACGCGGATAAAAAGTAGCCTGTGTTATTCTGATGTATAAGCTATACTACTGTAAACTTTCATCAAAATCCGTTCAGTGAAAGAGTAACAAACATCCATCCTCACAAACTTTCACGTTTTTAATAGTAGTAGGAAGTAGGATATGTCATGTAGTTTGACAATAAAATCTGTATAAAGTAGACCAGCTCTCGTCTACAGACTGTGGATAAAGCCTAGATTGGCTGTCACGCAGCTGGGAATAAATTAAGCTGTAAATTATAGGAATTGAGCATTATCTGAAGGTGCAGATAGCTTTCTCGTTATATAAACAGATTGCTGATGCCTTAATTATCTCGCTGATCGTGTACTTAGTCAGAAACTATGCTATTTACCTGCAATGTAAGCAGACCGTATATGCCTTATGGGGTTGTTTGTTTTAGGATATTATTAGGTACGACTATACCACGTACTTTACTTGTTTGGTACGACTATACCACGTACTTCACTGGTTTGGTACGACTATACCACATACTTTACTTGTTTGGTACGACTATACCACGTACTTTACTTGTTTGGTACGACTATACCACATCCTTTACTTGTTTGGTACGACTATACCACGTCCTTTTCTTGTTTGGTACGATTATACCACGTACTTTACTTGTTTTGCATGATTATACCACGTACTTTACTTGTTTGGTACGACTATACCACGTACTTTACTTTTTTTAATTAGGTCTTTTTGATGGTTGAATTATATTCGATTTCGATTACATTGTTTTCTCATCAACCGCGACGTCGATCGAGCGCTATGCGTTTGCCGAAAGAAATGGTTTATATGCTTGTTTGCTTGCCATTTATTTATAAAACGCCATAGCCGATTGAAATACGTTTTTTCGCAATAGATAATTATGTATAACTTCAAGGATAGTTATTAGATTGGTTTTATCGTCATAAGTCACTTAAACCCACTGCAATAGACTATGAAAAAACTATAGTTGATTGATTGTTAAATGATTGATATTTGTTCCTTCTCGTACTAAGACTCCCTCGATACAGACCTAGCCTAGTGAGGAAGCCGACAATATCCTCTCCTCGGTATACTAAGCTTTCAGGAATACAATCTTTATCTATACAATAAGATGTGTGCTTCTACCATAATAATGCTAAATCAGATACTTTGTTTTTGCTGTAATATATTTTACTAGCCTCTGCCCATCGCTTTGCCCGCGTGGTACCCTGATAAAAAGTAGCCAATATGTCATTCTGATGTATAAGCTATATTACTGTAAAGTTTCATCAAAATCCGTTCAATAGTTTTTGTGTGAAAGAGTAACAAACATCCATCCTCATAAACTTTCGCGTTTATAATAGTAATAGGATTACATTTTGTTTGTTCTGTTTGATATTTTTATTATTATCAGCCTGCGTCGCCCCACTGCAAAGGCCTCCCTATCCCCCTTCCACTTTTCGCGGTCTAGTGCTAATAAGGACCAATCTTTCTCAAACGAGTCCAGCTGGTCCCGCCATCTTAATCTGGGTCTGCCTTGATGCCGTCTTCCATTGGGGGTCCATTTGGTTGTAAATTTTGCCCAGAGTTCATCGGCAGACGTGCCCAGCCCAATTTCACTTCAGTCTGGCAGCTTTCTGAGTGACGTCAGCGATTTGAGTTTCGGAGCGCAATATGGTGTTACGGTCGGTTAGTTTCATACAAACTTTTGCAAAACTATATCTGTTTGATATTTATTTAGAAAAAAAATAACTTGTTTTAAAACAAAGTACGTTGTAGTCGGGCATGCGGCAGACGTGCTCAGCCCAATTCCACTTCAGTCTGGCAGCTTTCTGAGTGACGTCGGTTAATTTCACGCAAATATCAGTTTGATATTAGTTTGGCAAAAAATTTAACTTGTTTTACAACAAAGTACGTTGTAGTAACAATACGTCAGATTCATTCTGGCGGACGTTACGAAATCGAAAGTGGCAAGTGGCAGCGTTATCGTGGAGATGTCGAATAAATCAAACATCTAATCGACTTCACTCGCGGTAATAGCCCGCGTGCTCTACCATAAAGTTTTAACTGGAATTGTAGAAAATAGCCGAGACAGCATGTTGCTTTCCGGTTTTGTCATTTTTATTTAAGATTATTTCAAAGATAGTTTTTAGGAAACAAGTAAAATTTTTACTTTAAAACCCCCGACGTGTATTATGAATGAATGAATACTTTATTGTATACTAGTTGCGCCACGCGGTTTCACCCGCGTAAGTTTCGATTTTATACTCGCGATAACTTCGAAATTGGATGTCCGATTCGAATGTAACCAACTTTTGTTTCTACCGGCGATTTAATTACATTTTAGAACACAAAAGCTGCTATTGTGACTTAACTATGATAGTTAAATATATCCCGGATAAAAAGTAGCATATGCGTTATTCTGATGTATCAGCTATATTAGCTGTAAAGTTTCATCGAAATCCGTTCAGTAGTTTTTGCGTGAAGGAGTAACAAACAACCAGCCTCACAAATTTCGCGTCCTCACAATCCTCACAATATCGCGTTTAAAAAAGCAGTAGGCTGGCCACTTTCTTCGCAGTTTGGACCATGTTTAATGAATCCGTCAGTTGTTTTATCAGTTTGATTCTTCTCTTTTAAATGTATGAACGCTACTCGCAACACAACTACAATCATTCGTAGCTAGGTACACTTGCAACTCGTTCTGCTTGCTCTCAACAGGTTTTTGGCTGAAAATCAGTGTTTTTGCTTTTAAGCAAAACATTTTCACTGAGCCATGGCCTTTTTGTTGTGCTGCAACACACACAAACACAAACTTACTGACAATAAAATGTATATTGGTGTGTGTCTGTAGCAACGAATAAATGTTTTATCTATCTATCCCCTGTTTACCTACGAGTTATTTGATATTTCATAACCATGATCACTCCGTTGCGTGATCAGCGTAATGATAAGGTGACGTAAAGACCACAGAGGAAAAGTTTTTGTTTTTTGAAATAGACGAGGATATAGCTATTCAAATATTCATATTTTTTGGAATATATTAATAAATAAATGTGAATAAATTAAGATTGTGTATTAAACGGGACCGCGGTCTATGTTGAAATATTAATGAGTTATTTGCGAGGAAAACTTCTTGCCCTTATCCTACATTACGTAGGGTCGGTACAACATGTTTTCTTCATATTTTTGGAAAGTGTAACAGTGAATAAATTAAGATTGTGTATATCAAAATTAAAGGGGACCGCGGTCTATGTTGAAATGTAATGAGTTATTTGCGAGGAAAACTTCTTGCCCTTATCCTACATTACGTAGGGTCGGTAGAACATGTTTTCTTCCCCTCCCCTCTATCAGCCGTCTCAGTACTTATTCCTTTCTTATCCATGGCATCTTTCCCACAATCCATCCATCTTTCATTGATGCCATCAATCAATGATGATATAAATGTTATATATAATTATTAAATAATTTTCTATATTTCTATATTTTCTTTTCTTAACATTGCTATTATTTCTATCAACGTTTATATTAGTACTAGTTGTTGCCCGCGGCTTCGCCCGCGTGGTATGTTAATAAAAGTAGCATATGACCGTCTCCAGGCTTCAAACGATGTCCACCAACTATTGAATGAATCGAACCAAGGATTACAATTTATACAAAGTTTAGAACTTAATTGCACACCCCCAAAGGGTAGTTTTGAAAAAATAAAAAATACGTGTTTCATTATTTACTTTAAAGTTTATTTGTACCGAGTTTTGAGCGAATCCAACATTTTTTTTTATAGAAACTTTACCGCCCTATTTAACCCCCTTAGGGGTCGATTTTCGAAAATAAGATTAGCCTATCCAAGACGTTGGCACGTGCCAAATATAATGAGTAGACGTGTCTCTGACTAGGCTTAGGAGTAAAATAGAATAGATTATCATTTATTAAGACAGAATAACACATTAAAAATTATTAAACTTAATATAATTGGTGTGACAATTTAAGTAGGTAAAGTAAAAAATTTAGAGTCTGAGGAAGCTCATCATGAAGCTTAAAGTCGTGAGCGTGTTTGTTCGTGTCTCTACTACACCTATCTACTTTCATCCACATTGCAAACATTCAATTGTGTTCGTACCTACTATAAGATCTGCTTACACGGTCCTTCGACCTATCATTAGGACAGGTGTTGTGTTTATCCTACTTTCCCCCTAATAACCAGTTCCACGGGGGAACAATGGCAACATTACTGTACCAATTGCGATGCGATTGTTGGTTTACCACAAGCGGTGTAAAGATTGTGTCAAACTGTTGCGTATGCGTTTCGTAACTTTATACCGATGTGAAGTGTATTTAGTGCTAGCACAGGATTATTAAATAAAATACTTAAATAAAGAAAGGCCCAACAGAGATATACATATTCCTGACGTGACTGAACTCATAGTCATAAACCCTCATAGGGGTTGAACAGTCCCCTAAAATCCATCATTCAGCATTCGACTTATGGCTGGGTGCATAAAGGTTGAATTTTCACATAGCGCCTGAATAGTCCCCTAGGGGAGCCTCTATTTGACTATGAATTCGGGCCTAAGTGTTCCTTGTTATCTAAAAGTATAAATAAATATGAATATGAATATGACCCCACACTAGGACTGCCTGTGTCGTGGGTATCAGGAAATACGAGTACCACGATGCCCAGATACGGAACTATCTGCAGAACATGAAATAAAAGGATACAATTGTCCCGGGTTCCAATTACGCTTGTAAACAGACGTCACTCTGATCTATAGATCTGTAGTTTTTTTCGTGAAGGGAAATGTCTTGACAGTTTTTCACAGAGAAACGAGAATCCTTCTAATATTATAAACGCGAAAGTTTGTGAGGATGGATGTTTGTTACTCTTTCACGCAAAAACTACTGAACGGATTTTGATGAAAGTTCACAGTAATATAGCTTATACATCAGAATAACACATAGGCTACTTTTTATCCGGATACCACGCGGGCGAAACCGTGGGCAGAAGCTAGTTATATATAATCGACGGAAGGAAAAAGTTTGATATTTCCATCGTTTTCCAATAAGCCTATTTCACAAAAGATACTTAAAAAAGGTACATAAAAGATTACTACTAGATGAGTGTTTCTATTAAATAATAGATAGTAAATAAGGAGGACAGCATTTTAAGATTGTAAAATTTCATACCACGCCGGATGGAAAATAGTGGTATGTACCGGCTTCAACACAAGGGATGCGAGTTCGATTACTCGAGAGCAGCGAGACAAATGTTTGCATTTTTTGCAGATATTAGTAAGGGTCGGGTGTTATGGTACCACGGTACTCATAGTCCCTGATACGCACGACACAGGGAATCCTAATGTTATAATAATAGCAATGACAGATATAGTTTCCTTCCACATAAGATAATACCAATAATCTTGGCGCATGCGACATAATCAATCGACATAAGACCGGTCTCGACCATAGCGTAATGTATTCAAAATAGTGAAAGTAATGACAAGATAAAGGGTATAATAGCGCCGGCATATCTCCGAAATATTTACCTACGACACGACGACGATCTCCGACAAACACTTTCACTGTCAATGCCAATTAAAACAATCGACCGCGCCCGATCACGATCGATATAACATATGCGTACTTTTACTAAAAGTAGAAACTGTACTATCAACAAACAGTCCGTAAAACGGAACGCTTTAAAAAAAAAGAAAGCGGAATCCCTACGGACAAAGTTCACCGGCAGCTGCACTAAAATTAAAAATAGAACGTGCAATCCGTTGGGCGTTCTAAATTTCTGTACGGTATGCGTTTAAATTTAGAACTCGACTTAGTTCGATTCGACACTGTCGTTTGTCACTCGCTCGTTCTATATTCGAAAATGTTGTTGGGAGTTTTTACGTTACGCAGACAAGATGGTAGATAGGCGCGCGCGAGTTAACTGCTCGTCGATTTAACTTTCGCGGTTTTCCACAAGACGCAAGTCTCCAAGAGAGGGGAAAGTAACATGTTGGGATAATTAATGCATAATTTTAACGGTGGATACCCGAAGCATGTAATTAAATTCAGATAAAACAGTAATTTTCTTTCAAATGGTCTATGAATTTTGACGCATGGCTTGCGTGCTCGAGCGCCGTTACTCAGATCATTTGATATCTTGACATATTGTAGACGTGGGGTCTGTTTTGTAACTGTGCTATTTAACTTTTTTGATTGCTCAACGACTGTGAGATTGCTGATTAAAGGTAAAAAATCAACAGAAATCACGTCTAAACAGATTAACAGCGCGCCGGTCGCCTAAACAATTGCAAAGTGAACCAGGCTTTGGTGGCAGTGCGAGGGAATTTCGTCGTCATGCCTTGCGATAGCGGCCGATCGGCATACTATTTACGAGTGTGTATGTAATTAAGGTACGTAATAACAAATGGATCGGCTTTCTGTATTTTTTTTTTAAATCCATATTTACTTATCTGCAAGCTCAAACTTATCTGACAATATCGTAATAACCCTAACAGCATTAGGTACACCTCATAAATCACACTATTAATTTAACTTATCCAAACGTTACCTTTCTAATTGCATCTTTATGCCAGTTCTCATCACGACTTCACAATACTTCGACATTAAAACTAAATGTCATAATATGTCACTTACGTCACTTATGAGTATGTAACGTATCTGCATCTTTGTTTAGTCTTTGGCATTGTTGAAAATTATTGTATGAATTTTTTACCCGTATAATTATCGCGTTTCCCTTGACTATTAATTTTCTTGGCGTTTCGGCTGTGTTGCAACCGCCGTGGTCACGGGATGACTGGTGTCTATGGAACAAATGATTACGTTCCATGACCTTGTGTAGCTTTTACCGTTAAGGTAGCGTTTGTAAAAAACACATTCACTCGATCGTTTATTGGTCTCCACGTAAGCCCTTTTATTTTAACGGGATAATACACAGCCTATGCGTAAAGCCCTTTTATTTTAACGGGATAATACACAGCCTATGCGTAAAGCCCTTTTATTTAAACGGGATAATACACAGCCTATGACCACCCTGAAGGTCCAAACGGGAATTTTCATGTACTGCAGTATCGGTGAAGGCACCAACTAAGTTTCGACTCAATCCGACTCACTCGGAGGGAGAAAGTCGCGATCACTTACCCTGATGAAGACTCTCGGAATGAGTCGAAACTTAGTAGGTGTCTTCACCGATAGTGCAGTACGTGAAAATTCCCGTTTTTACAATATGAATAGTCAAGTTCACGATAGTTTTTAGAATAAAACCCTGAAGTTCCATTATAAATATAATAAGTTTGGAAGATTACCGTCTACATTAAACCTTAAAAACTTTACCTCTTTATATTATGTACTAGATGTAGTATAGATGTAAATAACTTAAAAGTCAGCTAGAAAAGATTATAAATCTACATAATCAGAGCAGGGCAGGCACCAACGGTAGTTGGACCACAGAATAACCCGCAACCGAGCAAAGTTCATTAAACTTGTAAATCATAATTTTTATGACCGGCGCGTGCGCAAGCGAAATGCAGAAATGCTATACTTATTGCTTTGCAGGTTTCAACAATCATGTATAATTGTTTTCAGTATTATGGCTTCCCACTTGTGTTGATGAAAAGGGAAATGAGGAAAGATCCAGCAAGGTTCCGTACTGTCTCTGGATGGGTGACCGATAACAAGCCACAACTAAGTGAACGATTGGTCGCAGAATAGGCCAGTATTACCAAGTAAAAACACCCATATGTACATTTTATACATATGTACATGTTTTATTCCAAAAGCTATCGTGAATTGGATTCATTAATATTGTACAAAAGACGCCCAGTGAACAACACAAGGAGCGGTAGCGCGCAGTGCAAGATGCGATGCGAAACGCGGAAAGATCTTACCCTAATAAGTAAAGACTCTGGAAAAGAGTCGAAACTTAGGTTTCTTAACCGATTACACGGTACGTGTTGTAAGTAGTTCACACTTCGACACTCAGTCTATTGACCTAGCATAAGGACGCGAAAAATGACTCACCACTTGATTCTCTTACGGCGCCGTGTTCAGGACCTTAACAGACTTAAACTTGCAGCTTAAACAAAAGGCCATGCAAAAAGACTTACTTAAAGTATTTACCAAAATCGCACAAAATACAAGTCTTTAAAATAAGAATTGAAATTTTGACACTTCAACAAAAGGCCATGCAAAAAGACTTACCTAAAAGTATTTTCCAAAATAGCACAAAATACAAGTCTTTAAAATAAGAATTGAAAGTTTTGACACCAATGCACTTCTATTGTCCTTTGACAGGTTCGAAGGCCCAGTGCACACTGCGCGACACTCACGGCCCGAGTATTGTAGTCAGCCCAACGCGACTTTCTCCTTAAACGTGAGCATTTTCCTAAAGCGCAGCCCATAGTCGTAATCGCCATATACCGTGTTATGCGGACGAAGCGGCGATTGAATGTCAATTGGATCGTGTCGCAATGGACATGAAAATTCCAGGTCGCGTGTGCGAAATGGATTTTTGTGACAATCGTGACTGACAGTTATTATTATATAGAACAACGCGCATACGTATGTAGACAAAGTGTTATTGTGAAAGAAAGCGTAGCACTAAAACGCTGAATGAAGTATTGAATATGACTAAGCGATTGGCAAATGACACGTAGTTGCTATTGATTTATGATTTATCATAAAATTAAACTCCCTTACTAATAAAGCTATTGATATCTAAACATTGTTTTCAATTTGACATGTATTTGTTTTCAATTTATTCAAAGCATTATTTATCTTTTCAGTTTTTTTTTATGAGCAGCCTTGAAAATATATGAGGGCCTAGTTTTTGAAATAAAAAAGCTTACGCAATGATTTACTTCGGCTTGTCTGTCTATATTAAAAAAACTGTCACTAGACGACATTTTGCTTGTCTTTAGTGCAAGCCGACGGGCATAAAAATTTTCCCTGAGTAACGAACATAGCTGAACATTTGTCTAGGTTTTTTATTGCCTTAAAAATCATGGAAATTTCCTTAGACCATACAATTATTACAGGGTTTATGTGACATTGATGGAGTTTTTTCGCCGTATTTGTTGTAAATAATGAGATCGGACTGACTAGAGTATTATTTTTATCATACACATGGCGGCTTTTGTTGTTATTTTGACTTATGAGGTTTGGATCATAAAAAGCGTTAGTTTGATCTGGAAGTTAAATTCATAAATTACGAAACCGCCGGCACATGAAGCTATAAAATCTTATATAAACAGGCACTATCTGTTTATAACTGAGGCACACATGGTGTAGTAATGCCCATTTTCACCAATCAATGACTAATACATGACATATTACATGTCAAAATGCTTCTTTTATGAAACGGTAATGAGATTACATAACCCGTTATTTGGCAATGAAAATGGGATTGTACCATTAAAAAACACCTAACAGACACAAACATAGTCCTGACTTTACACTAGAATTCCGTGTCGTTGGTATCAGGAACTACGAGTACTGTGGTACCAGAACACTCAAACCCAGAACAAATATCTGATGAACATGAAATATTTGTCCTAAAGCGGGAATCTAAGACGCAACAACTCTTACGTCGAAACTGTCTACTCGCCTGCCACTACTTTCATAAAAATAGAGATGTCCTTTATTTCCGAAGATATAATATTCTTATTTTCACACCCTCTGTATTGTTTATGAATGTATCATGGTGGATCAAACGGACACTGGCAGAGTTGTGACAGCTAGCCACAGAAGCCATAAATAAGAAGTTGAAGTTCGTTAGAAATGAAATTCCGTCTTCTATATTAAAAATTACATAAAAATAAAGTCATTCGCGCGCGTCTACATAATTCATACAATACCACAAATAGTTGCATTGCGTACAGATGCTTCAAAGCGCGATAACCTCAGCCATAGTATAACAACGAACAAGTAGCGCATCCCCGAAAGAACCTAAGAGCGACCGGACGACAAGTCTCATAAAGATGCAAGACTTTAATTTTTATTAACAATTTATGTTAATAGATATTTTATGAACAATTTACTTCAAACAAATATAATTTTAAATATTTGCATACCTAATTCTAAGGTAGAACATAATTGAAACGTTTAATATATTTAAGACCTACAACTGTAACCTACATTATGTTGAAGCAAATAAATTTATCTTTATCTTTATCTTTTAAGCGAAATGGGCTGGACTAAATATTCAAACTACTAAAATCTGTAATTTGTACCATATTTTATAAAACTAATTTATTTCAAATTCATCTAAAAAAAATTATGTAAAACTAGCTGAACGTTTTTGCTAGAGATACTTGGTATAATAGAGGATTATGGATTCTTAGCAAGTGAATTTCTAAAGACAGTGTTGATTTTTTTTTTCTTAATAATATCGTTTACAAAAACTTGCGAAATTAGTTATACGTACAGCCAGGTGATCAAAATGAGACTAAACACAGGTAGCCTTCAATGCATCGAGGAACTCTGTCGTCTATCTCCATCATCAGATCAGCTCACTATCATCATAATATTACATTATCATTGAAACTTGACAGGTGTTTAAATGACAGGAACTGCATCCAATTGGTCTTTTAAGATTTTAACAACACAAACTAGCGTATAAGTGGAGATAATAATACGCTTATATTTATTGAAAACGCACAGATTTAAACGGTCGTTTTTTAAACATACTAAAGTTTAGCGCCCAACATGATAAACAGAGCTGTAGAGAGACAAAGTAATATAATAATAATAATAATGCTGGACAGTTTTCATACAGCATCATCTAGCCCCAAATTAAGCAGAGCTTGTATTATGGAAACTACATGACTGATATACTACTTATATACTTTTTTTTGTAAATACATACAGAAAACGCCCAGACACGAGACATAACATAAAAAGTCGAACGTTGTTTATGTGTTGTGTTGTAGGCTTTAGTCTTTAAGACTTGTGTTTGGGAGATGAGACACTGTTTAGCCTCCACTATGCGCCAGGTAAACTCTCACTACCACAGACGGACAAACAGTACGGCATGCTGACAGACACGAGACTTTGTAAACATGTGTTCGCGTTAGAGGGGGAATGTCGGTGCCTACAAATAAAGATTACATGGAGCGAGCGGTTAGCGATTCGTTTTGTTAATCACTCAAAAGTTGTAGAATCACATCGTTTACAAATTTAACTTTAGACGGTAGTTTTAGTGGAATTATGATTGCTTTATGATAGACTAGTTTCTGCCCACGACTTTGCCCGCGTGGTACTCGAATAAAAAGTAGCCTATGTGTTATTCTGATGTATAAGCTATATTATTGTAAAGTTTCATCAAAATCCGTTCAGTAGATTTTGCGTGAAAGAGTAACAAACATTCATCCTCATAAACTTTCGCGTTTATAATATTAGTATGATAGTTATCAGTTAACCAACGGTCCTCACAATAAGCTATGAGAACACAAGCTTGCACACAACTATAATAGGCCATAGCAAACGGTAGGGCCAGGTACTTTAGTACGGGAACAGCAGGTGCTAGGAACTGGGACCAAATAAGGTAACCTATCCTAGGTATAAACAAATGGAAACAGGAGTGATACAAAACAAAAAAAACACGCGCACGACTTTATTTCCTATGATAGACATGCTCAGATACACACTCAGTGAAAATATCTTTGAGGATACCGAGCAGGGGGTAGTCAAAGGACATCCAGACATTTGACACATGCCCGCGTTTTGTAACTACATAGTTAGCATTCCACGTGACAGATAGCAAGCCCATAGCTGCTTATTGGAACACTAACCATTGGCATATGTCTTTGATTTTTTGTTCTAGGGCATGCATAGGAAACCCTCACGATGTTTTCCTTCACCGTGGTGAACACATAGGCTACTTTTTATCCGAGTA
This sequence comes from Perizoma flavofasciatum, assembly GCA_958496245.1. Taxonomy (NCBI): domain Eukaryota; kingdom Metazoa; phylum Arthropoda; class Insecta; order Lepidoptera; family Geometridae; genus Perizoma; species Perizoma flavofasciatum. Next base: position 10,349,365 of record OY292439.1, on the reverse strand, counting down.
CTACGCGGGCGAAGTGGTGGGCAGAAGCTAGTTTTCTATAATTATGTCCTTAAATACATATGGGTTCTTCAGTAAGGTACTAAGGAATTTAAGGTATAGGAAAAGCGAAACATATCATAAAAAATATTCATGTAATCTACCTTATATTATAAATATGTTAAGTTTTTAATAAAGTTTTTTTGTCGACTTACGTTACAAAATTGGTCTCCACGAAAAGGGCTTTTATTTGAGCGGGATAATATATAGCCTTTATCCACCCTAAAAGTCAATGCTAAATATTGATGAGATTATTTTTGAAATCGGATGAGTCGTTTCGGAGATTATCCCATCACAAACATAAATACGATGACTCAGAAATCTCCCGGCTTGTGACCTAGCGTGGCTCTGCAGGCTGTGGGTTACCACATACTGCGAGGTCGCCGACCTCGGCTATCGGTCACTTTTGTTTGATTAGCTATTGTTGCTTATCATTCTCTTATGGAGATGCAGGGACACTTGAAGTGTGTGCGTTACAGGAAAAGCTCTCTTTGTTGTAAAACCGTCGATTAAGATTCTGTGTACCTATCTTTCTGATAAATTATTCAATACTGTGTTCGCCTATAATTGGCCTAGGTTTTCAGAACATAACCCTATCGTTAAGACAAACAATGTGTAAATACCTAAGCTGTTGGCGTTCCTTATTATTAATAAATAGATATTATAAATGCGAAAGTCCGGATGTTTGTTGCTAATAATCTCCGTAACGGCTGAACCGATTTGGATTAAATTTGGAACAGGGATCGGCGTAATTTAGAATAACAATGTCAATACGTTTTTAGTCATTGAAATCACAAGGATTATATAGAAACGTCAGCTTATAAAAAATACGTTTAACGTCTGAAAAGATGAAGGGACTATCTCGACTCTCATTCTCAGTTGCCCCTTCAATGAATATTGATTGTTCTCAATAGAAGCTAGGCCGTTTATGGTCTCTGATCTCAATAACTAAACCAGAACAACACTTTTATTAGTTATTATGATTGACACCTCTCTGCTACCTCAATAGCTTACTTGTGAAATTGCAATTAATTAATATCTGTAGTAACATTTTTTAGCAATAGATTCTATACACACACGATACATTAATCAGTTTTACTATAAAGCGTATCGTGTGTTGTCTAAGAACTTTGGTTGATACCTTTTTTTCATTGTTTAACTGATAATCGTTCCCACTATCATTTAGTGAGAACGATTATCAGTTAATTGAACCTTGTTCGATTGGCACCACTGTAGCTGGGGTCTAGACAATCTTCTGCAAAAGGAAAGCCTTTACTTCTGCGTGCAGGCTACAAAATACAGTATAGAATGAAAATCTAAGAATTAATCTACCACTTGGCGCTGTGCCAAAAGAAACATTTACAGCGCTATTTTAATAGATTTTATAAATTGACACTTATTTTTCAAAAGAAATTTGTTAACGACTGTACTGAATATAGTTAGGTTTGTAAAAACAAAAAGTGAGCGGGGACGATCCCTACTAGGAATTAAAATAATATTAATTTTGAAAGTGTCTCTAGGGACCCGCAGTCCATTTTATTCGGAGTCCCTAACGGTAATGACTCAGACAAATAACTCACGCTTAGTTTTCCTTTCACGCACATTTGTCTAGGAAAAACTTGGCAGCAGTCACGTGAATCCACAGCTAATGTCATTTCAATACAAGTCAATCTTTCTGCAGGCGGTCACGTCAACAGAAAGTGGTATTTGTCTAGACCCAGAATTTGGATCATAAAAAAAAACCAAGCAGAATTTGTTGCCTGATGTTTCTATGATCCTTCAGAAGACCTCTGTGGCGCGGGTTCGATTCCTGTCACTGGACAAATGTTTGTAAGATCTGCAAATATTTGTCTCGGGTCTGGGTGTTTATCTATGTATGATATGTATGTTTTAGAAAAAAAAGTATCAGTCATGTAGTTCCCATAATACAAGCTCTGCTTAGTTTGGGGCTAGATGATGCTGTGTGAAAAATGTCCAGCAATATTTCTTTATTTTTATAATTAATAAAAACCTATTGAGTTTGACCTATTTATTAGAGTCGTTTTTGAGAAGAGTTCCGTGTAGGTCCACTACCATTAGTTTGTTTGACCGAGGACTGGTCAAATGTCAACGGCATTAACATTCCAACGTTATGCAATATTTAGTCAGAGAACAGTTCACCGTCACCTGTGGGCGGACCAGTAACCAACCATTGACCATGCATGAACTAGCGACATAATTAGATTCTTTCGTTGCTCCTTGGCTCTTTTCTTGTCAACCTGGTAGACTCTGGAATCCTAGTGGGGTCAGGACTATGAGCCTGTTGGGTGTTTATTTATATTTAATTACTAGTTGTTGCCCGCGGCTTCGTCCGCGTGGTATGTTAATAAAAGTAGGATATGACCGTCTCCAGGCTATAACTATGTCCACCTACTTTTGAGTGAATCGAACCAAGGATTACAATTTATACAAAGTTTAAAACTCAATTGCACATCCACCCTCAAGGGGTAATTTTGGGTAAACACGTAAAATACGTGTTTCATTATTTATTTTAAAGTTGAGTGAATAAAACCAATATTTTTTCCCATAGAAACTATACCGCCCTATTTAACCCCCTTAGGGATCGATCTTTAACCTATGTGTTATTCCAGATCCTAAACTATCTTCAAAATTTTTATCAAAACCGGTTTAGTAGTTACGGAGATACGTGGTAACAAACATTCACACACACAGACTTTCGCATTTATTATACATTTAATTTAATATTAATATTTAATAATTATTCTTTGTTCTTATTCAAGGATTGTCAACTTATAAACTACTAGCTACTGCCCACGGTTTCGCCCGCGTGGACCACGGATCAAAACTAGCACTTGCCATTAAGTCAGTGTTCGAAAGAAAGGCATTTGCGCGACCCTTTTTTTCGTCAACTTACGTTGCAAAATTGATCTCGAACCTCTTTAATACAGGGACAGTTATTTAATACAGCCTATGTTCACCCTGAAGGTCCATTCTAAATATTAGTGAAAAAAAATTGGTTGAGTAGTTTCGATTTCGTAGATTTGTAGTAATTTTGGCGCGCAATAGTTTATCTATCTAACATGCCATAAAACTAACCCACAAAGAATATAATTATCTATAATATAATAATAATGTAACAGGTCCAATTCTGTACATTGAAGATATTTAGAAACATTTTTTGGAGGACACTCCTTAATCGGTACTGAAGCCAAAAATGTTTTTTTTTTTTTTTTCATTTTTGTCTGTCTGTCAGGATCTGGACCGCGCATAGCGCCGAAACTACTGAACGAATTCAAATGAAACTTGGCATGATTTGAGTTCATACAACGGGGTAGGACATAGGATACTTTTTATCCAGAAATTCAGCACGGTTCCGTTGGGAGATAAAATTTGTACTTAGTTGTAATTCATTAAAGCGTAGTCCGGTTTCATTGATTCTTTTTTGTTAGAAAGGAGGTACTTTAAAGATTGATGGCAATCGCGAACGAAGTCGCGGGTACAGCTAGTTATTAATAAAACACAAAGTTTCCACGGCCAAACAAGCAGTTATTCATCAGCTTATCATACACATGGCACATCAATCAGGCATTATCTAGCCTTATGAATGAACGTTAGAAAACAGACTGTACCTGAATCTTTTGACAAAACTTTCTTTTGAAGACGGGTATAATCTTTATGATGTAGTTTTATTACAACGGTTGTGAATGAAACTTGTAATTTGTTTAGTACGAGTGAATAAAAGGAAGTAAGTTTTTATGAGGTAGTAGCCAGTGATTTCACGCTTAAAGTGGGACTGGGTAAATCACGTGACACAGAAGCATCCAGAGCTTCTACACAAACGCTTCACGATTAGTTTTCCATTCACGCTCACGCAAATTCTTCAAGGAAAAACTTGAACTACGAATCATACAAGTATGAGAACAGCTCCAGAATCTTGTTTCATAGAGCCGCTAGCGAGTCAGTAGCAAATACCGATGCATTAGTGGGCTAAGTTAGAAACATCGACAAGCATACCCACACTTTAGCTGCACCATCTCAACAGCTGATGTCATTTCCATACAATACAATCTTTCCGCAAGCGTTAACGCTAACAGAAAGTGGTTGTTATCTAAGGGGCCAGAATAGTCAAAGACCCAAAGGGGCCTTTAAGGAGTAAAAGATGGGGAGACGATCTGGATGCATTCAAATCACAGTACTCTGATTTCGCATTCAAACGAATTCGGAAGGAAAGGGGGCACCTTTGCTCAGCTGTGGGATCGAAATGATTAAGGAAAAGGAGGCCAACATGTCTCCATCATCATTGGCAGCTTGTGGTTACCGACTGCTAGGCATACATCGCTTAAATGCCACTCCAGTTGGTTCTATTGCATCCAGGTCTTCCACTGTACAGCAAAGATTTCTACCAGTCAGGGCTTGCCAAAGTCGCATGTTGGAAGGAGTACCTTCCAATATCAAACTTTGGCAAGGGTCAAAGCAGGGCGCCCAAGAACGGACTGGTGACACGGGGAACAAGCTTATAATAAAGGATTGATTTTATTATAGGTTCAGAGCTTTATTAGATTGGTGATCAGGCAGATAACTGATCAATAACATTTGTATGGGGGACTTATGTATCTGGTATACACTTGTATGTGATTATTATTTTGCTCTCCTAAGGAATGCTTATAATGAGATACGGGGAAATAGTTGACGGAGTTGTAAGATAGCTCGAAGCCTATATGGCTTAGGCAGTATAACCAGGACCGGCTACTTAAAGTGGCTTCCGAAGCACTGAAGCACTCCGTTCCTATCGCTCACCTGAAATCTCCTCAACCACATTCAACTTTAAGTAACAATACACTTTATCACAATCTTATTATTCGTCTGATGATCTGATACATTGCAATGTCACCAGCGCACTATATGCCCTGCCGTTGCATACTGAAAGATTATGCATGACATTACTGTCAGACTGTCACAGTTACTGTTAGTAAACGGTAACGACGTTGACCGCTTGCCGTGAAAAGCCAATTATAGACTTAAGCATTTGTAGGGGTTGACCGCGTGATGGCGACGGACGGTCAGTAATTAAAACTGTTGCGATCATGCTAGAAACGGGACAAGCAAGGTCACATATCACACAAAAAATATCTCGACCAGTAAAAAAATATAACAGCAAATACAAAGGTATCAGATTTAACATAAGAAACCTATCTTAGACTTAATATTACACGTTGTTATTGAGAACTTAATATCTAAGGAGTTATTGGCAACGATTCTCTAGTACACCATTTAAACTTAATTTAAACTGTCGCTCTCTTTTACTGATAGTGTACGCAAGAAAGAGATGGCAAGACTTTTACTCTTGGACGCGTCACTGATCCAGTGGCATCGGCCTCCCCATCCATTTGCTGCCCCACTGTGCAATCCGTCATTCCATCTCGCCAGAGGGTCACACTGGGTCAAGACACAGTTTTTACCAAAGAAAAGTTCTCTTGATTTGGGAATTAGAAATGGGAACTCTTCCATCTGGTAGTGATTTGGATCAGTTGACCTATCTATAGATCGTTTGCAACGGCTTTTAGATAGCTGTTTCATCTGTATTTTTTGTACATAGATGTATGCTTTAAATAGAATAGTAGAAGAAACATCTGTGACTTTAAAATCTTCAAGTGCGGTGAGCTTATCAATCCAATCTGCCCACACATTTCCTAATCTCTCAACAGACTTAAACTGTTCCCATTAATTCCCACGGTAGGGAAGACAGCTCTCTTGACTGACTTAAGTCATAAGTCCACCAAACAGACTTTTTCGTAAACTCATTATCATTTCAGCTCAGGATCACCAACTGCTGGCTACATAATAATATGCCTCCTTTTCATATTGTAAAAACGAGAATTTTCACGTACTGCACTATCGGTGAAGGCACCGACTAAGTTTCGACTCATTCCGAGAGTCTCTACAGGGTAAGTGATCGCGACTTTCTCCCTCCGCGTCGTGCACAACCTACGCAGAGGGAGAAGGTCACGATAGTTTTTGGGATGCCTCCTTTTGCTTGTACCAGCCTCTTCTATCTATCTGCATCTCCCATCGTCAGGTATGCTGCTCTTAGTATTTTTATGTCTGTTCTAAGACCATCATACCCCAGGCAAGGTATCAGGAACCGCGGTCCAATAACACCCAGAGCAAATATCTGCAGAACATGCAAATATTTGTCCCGCAGCGGGAATCAGCCCGCGCTTCTTGTGTCGCAGCAAGCTACTTGCTTGCCGCGCCACGAAGGCTTTGGTGTTGAACTTTAAGAAAATCCTATCCTATCCGCCGCCGGACTTAACCAACTGCTATGAAACTATACACCATGTACCGAAATCCTACAATAGTCTTACCCAACCCCTGTTAGCATTATTTGAAATTTGTACTCAAACTAGTGCAACTAACGTCATACAAACGTGCATAAAGTTATGTAACAAAAACGCCATGTTTGTTGCGACACACAATTCAAATAATAGTTTCACTCATTTCCTCAGAGGTTTATCTATGGGGAATGAAGTGTTCGAATCCCATAAGCTCTGAGAAAGTGTGCTAGTTCAGAAAGACAGAAATACGCTGTGAAAATTAGAGCAGTTTTGTGCGTGAGCGTACGAGGTACAGTTATGCGCAAGGTCTATTCAGACGTGCTTTTGGGGACATTGAGAATAGGCACGTAAATATCAGTACTTGCAAGTATAGGCAATGCTTGTATTATGAAGGATCACGCAGTCAGAGATAAAACCGAGCGGAGTACCAACCGATACATCATCACCGGCGCATCGCTCGTTTTTTGGGGACATTGAGAATAGGCACGTAAATATCGGTACTTGCAAGTATAGGCAATGCTTGTATTATGAAAGATCACGCAGTCAGAGATAAAACCGAGCGGAGTATCAACCTATACATCATCACCGGTGCATCGCTCGTTTTTTGGGGACATTGAGAATAGGCACGTAAATATCGGTACTTGCAAGTATAGGCAATGCTTGTATTATGAAGGATCACGCAGTCAGAGATAAAACCGAGCGGAGTATCAACCTATACATCATCACCGGTGCATCGCTCGTTTTTTGGGGACATTGAGAATAGGCACGTAAATATCGGTACTTGCAAGTATAGGCAATGCTTGTATTATGAAGGATCACGCAGTAAGAGATAAAACCGAGCGGAGTATCAACCTATACATCATCACCGGTGCATCGCTCGTTTTTTTATCTGTGATTATGTTAGAAGGATAGTTATGTTTCTGATTAGAATTAATGATAATTGAGATGGTTACTGCTGACCACTGAAATCTGCATACCAGAGACATTGCTGAAGCATAGCCTACAGACATAGTTGAAAAGAATAATTTTACCAAAAATTACACTATTATTGTAGAGATAAAGTTTTTTTGGGTGTAGGAGGTAATCTACGAAACTACTCATCCAATTTCAAAAATCTTTCACCAATATTGTGAAAGTACCTTTAGGGCGGACAAAGATAGATAGATAGATAAACTCTTTGGTGTACATAACACCAATTTACAGTATAAACATTGACACATAATAAAATAACAATTTAAAAAAAAACAAAAAAAAAAACAATGGGCGGTCTTATCGCTGAAAGCGATTTCTTCCAGACAACCTTTCGATGGGGAGGATAATATATGATTTTGAAGTGGCCGGGGTGTGTACTTTATTAATGTAAACTACCTTAAATAATATTGTGCATAAAACATACTGCAGCAAAATATAATAGATAATAAAATATACCTAATTTATACATATATATATATATATGATTTTATACATACACTAGCTGCGCCACGCGGTTTCACTCGCGTAAGTTTCGCTCTTATACTCGTGATAACTTCGAAATTAAATGTCCGATTCGAATGAATTAAAAAGTATTTGACTGCTACATAAATACCATTGATGATAAAACTATTTATTTGGATAAGAATGAATACTACGATACGAATGTAACCAACTTTTGTTTCTACCCGCGAATTTTAAAACACAAAAGCTGCTATTGTGACTTAACTATGATAGTTAGATATATACCCTCGAGGACTTTTTTGTAGGTAATAATGAGTACTTTAATCATGTAGTACATCATTTTTATGTATAATCAGTAGTTCTCTCAGCGCATGCCAAATAATGAATTTTATAGGCAAAATTTTGCTACTTTTGGGTTACATTTTGCAATTTTCTTAAAGAACAATAATTTTTTTGAAAATAAATTATAACCTATGTTACTCCCTGAAAATTTTGCTATCTATTAGTGAAAAATGGTTAAAATTGGTCCAGTAGTTTCGGAGCCTATTCGGTACAAACAAACAAAAAATCTTTCCTCTTTATAATCATCATCATCATCATCATCAACCTATATTAGTCCACTGCTGGACATAGGCCTCCCCTAATGAGCGCTATAGCTTGCCGCATCCAGCATCTGCCTGCAGTCTTTCGCAGATCGTATATATAATATTATTAGTATATTATTATTAGTATAGAAATACAATACTTAACTATGTATATCATACGAGCAGTCGCAACTCAGCAAAACAGGATCAAGCGAAAACTATGACGTTTTAACGCAAGCTTTAAATATGACTAGGGACGAGGCCTTCCTTATCGAGATTGTATATTCCTTATGATGATATTACCTTATGATGATTACTACTTCACCGGGTGAGGTCTTCACAATGAGCTCTACTGCTTCTTGAGCCTCCACGTTACTGAGGAATTTTTTGATGTAGGTAAATTGCCGTCTCAATCGCTCACAAATGTCTCCGTAAGGAAACGTGCCGGCTTCTCATAGCACAATGAACAATTGAACTAGCCGACCTTGGGCGGTGAAAGTCACACAAAAAATTATAACTTAGTTTATTTTGAAGGAACATTTGTCATTCTACTTGGTTTTGTCTCGGTTATTTCATTTAATAAATAAATAATACCGGATATTTTTCTCACACCATCATCTAACCCCAAACTAAGCTTGTATTATGGGAAATACATACATTAAAAAAAGCGTTCTTCATGGCACTATTTAGGGGATATCTTGGGGATAGCAGTGGACTTCTACACAGACTGAAGATCAAAAATCAGTTAGTTGGGGATTCCATATATAATTTAAGCTGCTTAAATAAAACAACCAGGACTTTAATCACTGAATTATAAGTTTTATACGAGTCTTTATCACTTTTATCTTTTATATTATTTTCCTGAAGTTTCGACTTAGTTGCAACAGCCGCGGTCACGGGTTTACTGGAGTACATAGATAGATAGATAGATAGATAGATAGAAAATTCTTTATTGCACAACTACAAAGTACTGTGCATAGGCGAACTTAATGCTAGATAGCATTCTCTTCCAGCTAACCTTTGTGTTAATGGAGAAGAGTCGTGAGGTAGTGCATGGATATAAGAAAATATATAAATTATACGCTAGAGCTAATCTATTAATAAAACATGAACACTATTCCCACCCTAACCTCATTTCAGAAAAGTCCATTACTATCCATTACATTAACTATATCATCGCACTGCAAAAATCAGGAGTCTTAACTAACTTATAATTATGTATACTGATCGCGAAAGTTTGAGAATCGACCGTTTGGGTCTTTCAAGATGAGCCGAAACCAACCAAATTGGGCGCGTGAAAAGTGCCGCTAGACAGATGACTGCTTCTTTTTTTAATAAAACTGGACACGTGGCTATTGTTGGCTACAGTGAATAGTGATTGGTACACGACCATTTATTTGCCGGAAGTTATTGACATACTTTGTTAAAATAACCGTAAAACCTTATCATCTGCACCATGACAATGCCAGTTTTCACACGGCCAGACAGAAAAACCAATTTTGTAAGGTGAAAAACGTAGAACTTTTAAGTCATCCTGCATACAGTCCCGACCAGGTACCTTGTGACTTCAATCTGTTTCCAAAACATAAGAACCAAATGCGCGGTCAACGATTTTCATCACCAGAAGAAGCTGTCGAAAAGTATGAAAACATGTTTCCGAAGTCACCACGAAGGAGTGGCATAAATGTTTTCAAAATTGTTTATTCGTATCAAAAAGTGTATTAACACTAACTGAGAATAATTTAAGAAACAAAAAAATCAATTTTGACCAGTCATAGTATTTTTTTTCTTATTTATTCTGAAAATTTTTAGTGCACCCCTCTTACTAACGAGGAGATAGTGGACCATCAGAGCCCATATAAACAGCTGTTCAAGGGCATGGCCGCCACAGAAACTGCAATATCATACTCCCATGTTCTATGGTTTTTAATATCAGGTGTTTCTGGAACTTAAGAGGCCTGCGTTGGATGAATTGCCCATACAAACGTAATACCATAGTCATTTGTAATTAGAGCTTATTTCCACCATATTATGTTATTATTTGCATTCGAATAGTATTTATCTACGTACCTTGCTATAGATTTTTTCAAAATACAAACCTAAAATGAAATGTAAACGAATCGCATTTTAGATACTTTTACGTCATACATGACATGTTTTCTTCTTATTTGTTTCGTATTAAAAACAACAATACCTTACGTATCGTTTGGTTAGTTACATAGATTATATTGTCTAGTTCCAGAATAACAACACAATGTGAAAAATACAACAAGTTTTCATTCATCTCTTTTGGTATTGCGGAACACCACCAAATTTATCACAAATTCTGAACGGCTAATATTGCTATCGCACAAGCACAGGCGGGCCTGCATCAGTCAAAAAGAGAGCTATATTTTTGGACGCGCTTCGAATTTAAGTAATGAGCGCTCTACGCCGGATCCTTAAGCAGAGTTTCAATACGGTCTTCGTAGGTAATAGGTATATTACGAATGTTCTACATAATCCATTGTAATTGTTAAGATTCCGTTGCGGCCAGACAGCATCAAAGGTCAGGTTGGCGATTATAAATAGTTGTTTATTATTTAAAACCTGCACGTTTTGTTGGGCAACCGCCTGTTGATCGTGTCGTGATAGCGATTTGAGCATGGTGGTCAATTCTGATCATGATAATGTACTGTCTAATTTGTCGAGTACGATAACTATTGGACCAGAATTCGATAAAATCGCAGATATAATTGTAGCGATTCAGTATTGTATTTTCTAAAGCTAATCTATATTGACCTTCATATGACGACCTGTGTGGCGCAGTGGGCAAAGACCCACCTGAGACGCAGAAGGTTGTGGGTTCGATTCCCACCGCGGGACAAAGAAATATTTGTCACGGGTCTGGGTGTTTTTATGTAACGCGGGTATGTACCAAACGTAATGTTTGGATGTGCGACTGACTGCCCCGACCTGGTATCCACAATCTACTCATTGTGTATGTATTTGAAGTTGTCCAACATGGGGAATACCAGGGAGCGTGTTTTTTTTAGCTGCCTATTTGTCTTCGCTCAATCACAATAACCTGGAAAAACGTGTGATTGATACCATCTGGGTGTAAAAAAATACCACATTCTGTTGGCGTCAACGCCTGTGGAAATATTGAATTGTATGGAAATAACATCAGCTGTGGAAAATCACGTGACTTCTGCCAAGTTTAGCTTTGACAAAATTACGTTAGCGTGAAAGGGAAACTAAGGAGGAGGGATTTGTCTAGACCGTGTTCAATCAGGTAGTTCACGGTGTCAAGGAAGCCTCTTGGATGTATTTGATCAGAAACTAATTGTTTGATCAGAACTGTTCTGGTCAAAGTAAGTTTGCTAGTATGTTAACGTGCCACAAAAGTGTGTTCTGTGGTACCTATTACGAGTGTAATAGGTACCTATTTCATAGCAAAGCAGAAATGCTCGCATTGCTGTGTTCCTGTGTTAAGGATATGAGTGCCGGTGCAATTACAGAGATAATGAGACTTACTTTTCACCCGTTATTTCTCAGGGTCGGTTAAGCGCGCGTGATAAATCTGGTGTTCCATGCGCCCATAAGGTTACGGGTAACTGGTGGGTCATATGCTTGATCGACACTTTAGTAGTATTAAAAAAAAAAAGTAATAAATAAAAAGACCATGATTGTCTATGCGTAAATGGTTCTCTAGGTCAACGTGCGTTAAGTCAGTAACTTGAGCAGAGATATGGCAACACTGATAATAACCTCGCACAACTATTCAGGTTTTCAGGAGGCCTCCTTTTAAACTACTCAGCAGTGACAAGGACTCTCGGAATGAGTCGAAACAAGTCAGTGCTATCAAGTTCGCGAAAATGTCCGTGTCTACATTATCAAGAATCCTTTGCGTTACTCCAGGAATATAGACCATGACAGTCTATATTCCATAGAAATCGTTAAAACTAAGTTTTTTAACAACGTACGGATGAAATGTTTTTAATAAATTATGCATTTAAAATGGACTTTCATATAGTTGGAAGTGTTATTGGAATGGCAATACACATAAATCCTGTTGAAATGGAATTGCATTGTAGTGTGTAGATACAATAAACCAGTCAAGCGTTTTTAATCAGTACCTTTATCATCAAATTAAGTATGTTATCAGAATGTATACATTAATTAAGAACAACGTACTTAATTGGCTGACACTGCATTAATCAGTCGGTAAAAGTGACATGTGGTCCTTCGAGCCAGTACTCAAAATGGACATGCAACACGAAACAGGATTCACAAATGCATTTCACTTTCAGGCTGGCGTATTCTGAATGAGCGCTTTTTAAGAATAAAACAGCCAACAAACACTTTCACAGTCCTATATGGCAATCAATTTTGACACTAGTTCCTCATGGCTATGGCCCATCCATCCAAAAAACGAATCCTCCGATGGGAAACCAATTTCTTTCATTCTCATTGTCCATCTATAGCATGTCCAGCCTACAAATTAGCGTGATACGATTCATCCCATCCGATGATACCGGCCATGGCCAATGCCATGCCGCCATATCTATAGCCATGGAAATTAGTGTGAGGGACGACACAGGGAATCCACGAGGATTCCCTGTGTCGTGGGTATCAGGAACTACGAACGTGGTATCACAACAAATATCTGTAGAATATGCAAACATTTGTCCTGCAACAGAAATCGAATGAACTGATATGAAGTGACTATTTGATGGATATTATGTAAGCCAATGAAAAGATGGATGGTTGGTGGGTCGAATAAATAATGTATCTGTCTATCTATCTTAGACCACGTATGATTTTCAAAGTATCGAATACAGTGTTCTCTGACTGACTCGTGTTGAATCTTTGCTCATTATAAATATAGGGTAGATGAATTTTGCTTGTCACCCATTTTTTGTACGACCTACCGGCGTTTTGAAACGTTGGATCGGTCCCCCCGACCCGCGCACCGCACCGCGGTGTCATCTCCGCTCTAGCGGTCACTAATTCCGCGGCGGTTAGCTTGTGCACCTACATTTAAAAGGTCGCATTTTTCCTTATTATCCCGTGGATAAAGTTAACCCCATTTTTGACTCTGCCGTGCATTGATGTGTTGTGAGACGTTCTCGCCAAGTGCTGTGCCAAAATTCATAGGAATTGGAATTTACTGAAGACACGTTGGAAGCCTCCACAAGGACACCAGCACCTGAGCCAGTCACGTGTAGAAACGTACGTGTTGGGAGTGCAAGAGGTGGGTGGAAAGCTTGATTTGTCTACCTTGTGTATCTGAGCAAATATTCAAATTCTATGTTAGGTATAGGTATCTATGTACGGCAATTTCTCTTATTTTTATACGGTCCTTCGATATAATTCAACTTTATCAGCCCCTATTACTCCCCCACAACTCGTATCTAGCTAATCTCATTCTCGAGGTAGCAATATGTTATACATTTTATCATTTTTATATTCTTCACCTATTTGTAAGATAAATGACGTTTATTCTCGTATTCCTCATACTTTTTCATCTAGTCGCAATCCAAGGTCATTTGTAAGATAAGTGATTTGTTTGCGTATATCCCTTGGACATTCTGAATAACAAACGGTTCAATACACAAGGATCTCAAGATAACTAATAGGCCATCCATCTGCCTGCAACGAGTCCTTAAGTATTTTTGTTATTTATCCAGGAAAAGCAGTGATAACATTGAAAAGCTTATCATCACTGGCAAGACCAGCCTCGTCTCAAAATCTCCACGAAGTCATGCAGTGCGCCGGCAATACTCGATGGCGTACCATCGTCCAAGATAAACTATACCGAGGATGGGCGCGCGGAAGGACGGATGAGGAGTGAGTTCTTTATAGTATTACTCGGCACATCTTTCTCATCCGGAGTCATAATCCAAATGTTTTTATCGTTGCGTGTCCTGATCCATTAGAAAAAGAAAGGTATTGGTACCGGCGCCTGCCTTTGAAGTCAATTGAGGAATTAGCCGCTTCCTCCCGCTTCGCTGTGGCTTGCAAACAAAAACATGGAATGGTTATGATGTCATGACAGGCGGCCTTAATTGCTAGGTCTTGACTTACAGAAGGTCTTGTAAAACCAGTTTGCTCGTCATAACGATAATGATTGCCGGAATGAGTCGAAACAATCGGTGTTTTCACCGATAGGACAGTAGGTGGACATGGATATTCCCGAAGGCTACACCTGGAGCCTAACCATCAAGCGTTATTGCGATTCAATTCAGGCAAAGTTGTCAAATCCCGCTTTGCGATTGACAAAGCGTTAACAACACCATATCATCCGCAATCGCAAAGCGGAAAATTACATCTTTGCCTGAACTGACTCGCTATAAGACTTCATGGTTAGGCCTTTGGCCTTCCGCAACTCATAGTCCTAAATCGTCAATATACTATGTATTTCTCAGTAATACATGTTTACTGGCTATCCTATTATATCTCTGATAGAACTACACATGTTGCTAACGTTTGTCTTCCATTTGTTTGCGCAAACTGATCTGAAATTCGTTATAAATCGTTAAAATACGAGGCAACTAAATTAGTTTATGACCCTCAATTTCGCTTTGGCCTCGTGGAACCAATTCATATTGCAAAAGTCATTTAAAGTTCGTTTGTTTACCATAAAACTGTACTTACAACTCATAGTTATATCTACAGATCCCTAAACGATTGCTGTGGCCTTCACTTCAATGTGAGTTTTCTATTGTTTGTCCACAACTTCCATTCTTTAAGATAATGACATTTTATTTAAACTTGAGATCCTTGAATCAACTGACAGTCTCTTATTAACATTTTAATGAAGCTTGTAAAAGATAGCTCAAAGCGCGTTTGATTTTTGTGAAATTTAAATTGGCTGTCATTGGTTTGATTAAACCTTATCTTGGTAATCTACATATTATAACGTTGCTTCATCGCTCATCGCAGCGTCATATATTTGACGATTTGGATAACATACTATGATATATGTCATCCTAACGGTAGCGAAAAGAAACTCCAGGTTCTTGGATCGGTACATTTTGCAGAGAAAATGGCTCTATTGATATTGACAAATGTATTCCCTTAGCCACTAAGGCGACAAGCGCGTTTTCAGTGACTGAAAAATTATACAAAATTAGGTATGTTGCTCTGCCCCTTCTTCTTCGGCACAATTTGTAATTTCATCAAGATGACCTTGGGTCATCAAATGTAAAATATATATATCTTCGTTTCCCGGCCCTTATCCAAATGAACTGCAAATTATCTCTAGACGTAATTGAACATTTGAAAGATTCCAAATGAGAATATTTGCATCCTCGGCGATCTCATCAAAATACTTCAGTAGTCAGAATTCTTTATCAGCATTCTTTTCATTCTTTTAATGAAACCACCGACTTTTTAAATAAAATTACATTTTTTAGTTTGTGTAGGTAGATCTTTACCTACCTACTTTTGGTGAGTAGTATAAGAATAATATGATTTGTTAGTTAGCTACTTATATTTTAAATGTATTGAGAAATAAATAATCTTAAACCGTATATATATATGGTTAAGTCTGATGATTAGCTCTGCATCTTTCAAATTATAGACAGGGGCTAAGAACGTTTTTTATACTAAAGTGGCAAATAAGCATATGACCCATATGTTGGTAAGCGGTTACCATTGTCCATGTCCAGTCCATTGACGTTTACAACACCAGCCTGCTCAGCATGAAGACTCAAGACAGCTGTTTTGTTTACCAACGAGAGACAAAAAAAAATTGTCCCTCTCTATTGTTTGACAGAATATGCGACAGAAATAATTATTGTCTTCTCTTAGACAAAACGTTGCTTTGGGTGCTTATGCTAATTCCGCGATACCGACCCTGCCTGAGACACAATGGAAAAAAGTCTCATGCGCCTGTCATTTCATTGCTTCAATGCTTAACCGCGTTAACTTGAAGAGGTACACGACGTTTTTTGGTATCACTTTAAAGTAATAATTAAATAAATAATGCCTGAGAGCATACAAACAATGCATTACGTAATAATTATAGTCTCAGGGAAGCTGATCGTGAAAAATCCAAAATAATTATAAGGTTTAATTAAGGAATTAAAATCATTCTTAACTTTAGAAGAACAAACTGCCGTCCAACTACCAGATATATAGAAGCATATTTTTCATACAAAGATTCTCACGACTGTAACCTCAATGGTGGAGATCCTCAGAGCCATACTCAGATACCAAATAAGGGTAGTCAGAGGCACGACCAAACGTTATATTTGGCACATATCCGCGTTTTTGAAAGTAAGCATTCCACGTAGGTTGCAAGCTTATCGCCGCTTATTGGAACACTAACCGAAAGCGAATGTTTGGTTCCAGGGCGTGCCGGTTTCCTCACGATGTTTTCTTTCATCGTTTTGCAAAATATATATGTAAATAATAGTAGATACTAATAAATAAATAATGCTGGTCATTTATCACACAGCATCATGAAGCCCGAAACTAAGCAGAGCTTGTATTATGGAAACACATGGCTTAAACTACTACTGATATTTTTTTTGTAAATATATTGATATTATACATAGAAAACACTTAGTTCCAAGATAAATATTTGCAGATTATACAAATATTTGTCCCGCAGCGCCAATCGAAATCGCAACCTTCTGTGTCAGGGCCTTCGTCCACTGCGCCACAGAGGTCGTCAGGGAGTGATAATGAGAAAACACCCAGTTCCGAGACAAACATTTGTCCCGCAGCGTGAATCGAAATCGCAACCTTCTGTGTCAGGGCCTTCGTCCACTGCGCCACAGAGGTCGTCAGGGAGTGATAATGAGAAAACACCCAGTTCCGAGACAAACATTTGTCCCGCAGCGTGAATCGAAATCGCAACCTTCTGTGTCAGGGCCTTCGTCCACTGCGCCACAGAGGTCGTCAGGGAGTGATAATGAGAAAACACTCAGTTCCGAGACAAACATTTGTCCCGCAGCGCGAATCGAAATCGCAACCTTCTGTGTCAGGGCCTTCGTCCACTGCGCCACAGAGGTCGTCAGGGAGTGATAATGAGAAAACACTCAGTTCCGAGACAAACATTTGTCCCGCAGCGCGAATCGAAATCGCAACCTTCTATGTCAGGGCCTTCGTCCACTGCGCCAAAGAGGTCGGCAGGGAGTGATAATGAAAGTGATCATGCAAACTGCACATAATTCTCACAGCCCGGAGTCCGGACTCCAATCAGCGTTAATTACAAGACAAAGAGATATCGCGTTACTTAACCTTTTGTTAATCACATAAATTAAGTTATTTATTAGATTGGCTATATTTGACGATCTCTGTGGCGAAGGCCCGCCTGAGACGCAGAAAGTTGCGGGTTCGATTCCCGCCGCGGGACAAATTTTTGTATGATCTACAAATATTTGTCTCGGGTCTGGGTGTTTTCTACGTATAATATGTATGTATTAAAAAAAAAAAGAAGTATATAATTTGTATATCAGTCATGTAGTTCCCATAACACAAGCTTTGCTTACTTTAGGGCTAGATGATGATGTGTGAAAAATGTACAGCATTATTTATTTCTTTCTTTCAACACAAAGAACGTACTTGTAAATTACAACTTCACTGTCTGACTAGCTTCTGACCACGGCTTCGCCCGCGTGGTAGGCTACTTTTTATCCAAGTAGCCTATGTGTTACTCTGATGTATGAGCTATATTACTGTAAAGTTTCATCAAAATCCATTCAGTAGTTTTAGCTTGAAAAAGTAACAAAAATCCATCTTCACAAACTTTCGCGTTTATATAAGTAGTAGGATTAACGTGTGATCCAAAAGCGGTCACGTACCCACGTATTAGCATTGACATTCAGCGTAGCGATGCAGCCAACATTTTGGGGACGCTTCAAAGTCAAAGTCAAAAAGGTTTTTATTCATTGAAATCACAAGGATCATATAGAAACGTAAAAACTACGTGAATTTAAAATGTTAACGTGAATTTACGGCGATTCCTCGCGCGCAAGCCAAGAAGAATCAGGCAACAAACTCTGCTTGGTTTTTTTTAATGTTCCTTCATTCAGCTATAGGGTGGTGCCAATCGAACAAGCTAAACTCATTTTTTTTTTTTTTACTCGTCAAAGAATTAAACAAAATCAAAAATTATCAACCTAAGACAACACACGATTCGCTTTATAATAATGATGCTTAACCTTATGTTAAAAACAATACATTTATTCATACTACTATTTACAAGTAGGTATATACAAAAAAAACAGATGAAACTGCTAGCCATCTAAAGATCGTTGCAAACGATCTATAGATAGCTCAACTGATCCAGATCACTACCAGACGGAAGCGTTCCCAAAATACTGGCCGCATTGCCACGCTGAATGGCAATGCTAATGCGTTGACCCAGATAAGAGCCAGCTCTCTGGTCACGCGTCGCTTCGACCAGTCGCCCTGACTGATTTTGAAATCGCGAAGGGCTCCGGTTACCCACGGACCCAGAGTCTCAACCCCAAAAGGCTCAAATAAGTAAGCTCTGTCAAGACTTCTATAATGCGACTCTTGAGATCCTCGGCCGAATCAGCTGCACCGGCTCTAACTGATGTCCCCGACAGATGAGATGGTGCCAGGATATCTACGCATGTGGCGTCCCATACCAAAGGCCTTCCCCGCTCCCAAGGGACAAGGGTCATGCCGTCAGGCCGCTTACCATTGTCACATAGTCGACCATTCGGTTCGAGAACAGCTGGAACGTTGACGCTGGTAAGTGACCGGCGTATGATATAGCATAGCTTGTATTATGGGAACTACGAGTACATGATTGATACTTAAACAAAGTCAAAAAATCAACCAAACTATATTGCTAGAGATATGACAAGTTCCGTTCCGTCTAATAGTGATCTGGATCAGTCGAGCTATCTATAGATCGTTTGCAACTACTCACTGTTTCATTTCTTTAATCATAAACCTTATTTTTTTAAGCTTAAATTTGTCATCGAGAACTGTAACCCAAATACGACACAATGGCTCATTACCGTCTTGTTTTGCCGTCAATTTGTCTGCCATTGTTTCTAATTGCTCTAATCATGGTACTATGCAATAATTACTAATTATTATAGGAACAGGTCTTACGAAGCCTGTCACGAATAAGTAGAAGTGGTAGGAAGAGCTTGATATCTTCGCCAATTGTAAACCGATTTTGATGATTCTTTTGTTCATATTGTAAAAACGGGAATTTTCACGTACTGCTCTATCGGTGAAGACACCGACTAAGTTTCGACTCATTCCGAGAGTCTTCATCAGGGTGAGTGGTTGCGACTTTCTCCTTCCTCCTTTCTCCTTTCTGATTCTTTTGTTGTTGTGTAGAGAAAGATCCCGAAGAGATCCCATAAATGTTTTATTCCTGAGGGATTTCTATTTTTCCCGTAAATCTAAAAATATCATCTTACGGAATCACGAGTAGCCGATTCATTAATTCTGGGCTATTTTACTTTTGTCTTATATTCGAAAGAGTGTCATCCCGAGAATGCAAAATAACGTAAGCACGTGAGGAAGTAGGGTTTTTAACATTTGTTTTATATTTATTTTCTTGTTATATTTAGACATCAGTTATCATTTTTAAATACACAGTATTTCTATGAGTTACCAATAGGTTTTCTAGTTATAATACTCCATAATAGGACATGACAAAATGATGCAACCATGATCTCACAAGTTGCACAATGGCACGTAAACGCACTATTATTCATTTCTTAGAATGATTAATGAAATCAAAAGCAGTTGCTCTAGAAATTTATTTATTTATATTATGCCCGCCTTAGTCGCAGAAGGTTGCGGGTTCGATTCCCGCCGCGGGACAAATGTTTTTAATATCTGCAAATATATGTATAACAAAAATATATCAGCCATGTATTACCCAAAACATAAGCTCTGCTTACTTTGGGCACACTTTGGGGCTAGATGATGCTGTGTGGTAAAATGTCCAGCTTTCTTCTTTTTTTAATGTATTAATAGAAATGGTATACCAAAATATATGTACCTACTACAAATTAGATAGTTGACCCATCTAAAGACGGTTGCAAACAATCGAAGATCCGCATCGAACGTAAGCGCCCCAAAATACTGACCGCATTGCCACGCTGAATGACAAAGCTAATGCGTTGACCCAGATAGCCCGCTCTCGGGTCACGCGTCGAAATCCACTGTATCTAATCTAAACTTTATACAAACTATACTTTAAACTCATAAGCAGAGAGATGCAATAAAATCTAAAACCAAAACCCAACGTCTATCGCATAGCAAATCTTTACACTCCCTCTGATGTAGACTCTCGAATTGAGTTGAAACTAAGTCGGTGCCTTCACCAATAGTACGGTACCGTGAAAAAATCCTGCAATTACGAAACATGTTTTCATGTTTTCCAAACATATAATATCTGAAAACCAACAATAATCAATATGCCTTTGTTTGTAGTGTGTTTTCGTCTACAAAATAAAAACATTAATTATCTTTCAATAATTAATTAACAAACGATAATGACTGAATCAATCACACATCTCTTGAGCAAACAACTAACGTTTTATCATTCGATCGTAAAATTTTATGTCTCTGTTTATTATTATTATGAATCATACTGACAGGAGATTGTTTGCACTTGAGCTGCTCAACACATACCTCAATCCAATGTCCACTGAATAATATTCTACTAGTTATTGCTTTAGAAAAACATAGCATATATATAGCATATATATAAGTACTTCAGCTACTTCCACAGCATTATGTCGTACGGTATACTGCTGTGGGAGAGTGCTGCTGATATCAATACCATTTTTGTGCTGCAGAAGAGGGCTGTTCGAGCAATTTATAATATGGGCCCCAGAGAATCACTTCGCGAAAAGTTTAAAGAAATAAATATAATGACATTCTCTTGTCAATACATTTATGAAAATCTGATGTATGTTCACAAAAATATTAATTTGTTTAAGAAAAAAAGCGATAATCACAATGTTAATACTAGAAATAAAGATAAACTCGCTGTTGCCACTTGTAGACTCCATAAAGTTAGTAAATCGTTTAAAGGGCACGGTGTACGCTTTTATAACAAACTCCCAAGAGATATACAAAAATTATCAATTAACAAATTTAAAAAAGTAATTAAACAAAAGCTTTATAAAAAGGCATACTATAAAATATCTGATTATTTAGATGACAAAAACTCTTGGGATTAAAAATGCTCCAACTCGAACCTATTGTTTTGTAAAAGGATCATTAAAAAGAATAACCAGCCTTGTTTTCTTGCCTTTCTTTCCTGGCTTGGTCGCGGAGGAACAGGCACCTAGATAAAAACCGACGTTTCAAAGTGGTCCTTGTGATTTTATTGAATAAATAAATTTTGACTTTTGACTTTTGATATCTCATACAAAAGCAATTTACTTCACCAGAGTATTATGCCGCGTGATGAAATTTAAGCAGGCTGTTTACGGGAAGAAGGAAAAAGTGCTTGTTTTGTTTGTAACTTACGCGCTACTTAAATGCCAGTCATGTATAAAATATAGAAAATTGGTCCTAGTCACGATCCCAAGGGAACACCAAAAAGCTTCACAGAGACAAATTAAAATTAATTTCAATATAAAATATAAATCTTTATAATTATTTGCAAGTACAATAAAATGAACGCGAATTTGTATACTGTATACAATTTCACTGCCATGTGCCTTGACAACAAACTTAATGCAAGCTCCTGATAAGACTAAAAAATGCATACAAACTATTTAAACACCATAATTTCATGTTCCAGTCCTTGCTCTTGAATGTTTATTCGAATGCGGCTAGTCAGTAACTCCATTAGAAATTATTGCGAGATAGCTTTGTACTTCCTTGTGTTAATTGGAGTAAGTCACTAACAGTTCTACAGGCATCTGTTTGTACTGCAAATCTTTATTACGCCCCAGATTCTTGGAGACAGATAGTAGGTTTTATGTCTTGACAAACTGCATTTGCATTTACGAGTACTCAAAGGAAAGATAAACTTTAGCTTGATATATTCTAGCAGCTAGAATATTTCAAGTTAAGTTTATCTAGAATCTAGCTTGATGTAATGAAACATTTTGTTAACATTAAAAACATGCCCGACGTAGTTATCTATGGCCCTGGTTAGTTACACAGAAGTTTGTCCTGATAAGATAGGTCTTTATTAAAACGATAGCTGCTGCTTTTATATATACCGTCACCTCACGATACCTTGCCAGACCGCAATGTGAAATCGGCGAGATGGTCGAAAGTTACGCACGAACTGCTGCAAAAAAATAATTTTGCGTACGTGGGACATTGAGGTCTAATTTCAAGGTTTGTGGTCGGACTTGATCCTTCTACAATAAGACGAGACAATCTTGTTAGTCGACTAGATTGGTGCATTTAAAGGGTCATCGTTAAAACACACTACAATCACTGATTTATATCTCAATTTCAAATTTTGTGTTTCTCAAGTATTTTGGCTTGTAATCTTCACATTTGATTTACTTCACATTTTGATCTCTGTGTTATTTGAATTAAGTCGACTTCATTATGGTCGAGTTCGAGAAGAGGTCAATCGTAATTTTGATATTCACATTTGTGAATGCAATATGTGAATTGTTATACTTCTTTAAATAAGCGGTCAAAAACTTCTTACACCAAAATTATCAAAGATACTCGAAACATCACAAAAAAAATCATATTCAGTGTTTACCAAAAGTACATTCACACAAGTGACTCAAAGGTATACGAAGACTACATGTTCTACTTTACTTGTAAGAACAAAACGAGTGTCGTCCTAGTTACGATGATGCCTAGCCTCTGGACGTATGATGCAAGATAAAGCCTGAAATATTCAAAGGAATACCCAGTTTTTGTGAAAGACTGTCAGCTTTCTAGTTCTTTTAAGAACGGGAAAAGTTGGCAGGTTTTAAAGTCAACCCTGTTTCAGCATTCTAAAGGAAGACTGTCAAAAGTAGCACATGTCCTAGTTAGATGTAAGATACCCTGGCATATTTTAAAGGATAACCCACTTTTTTGTGGAAACCAGACAGTTTTCTAAAGCTCTTTTTAGCACGGATTTTGTCTGACATTCTATCTAAGCTTGGCCAAGCATGTGCTAGTTACGAAGATGAGTTAAGCCTTTCGTATTCAATAAAATCCTTATTTTTCTGGCATAAATTATATGCTTTTACGAAAACGGTTTTATGTTAATCCAAAAAGCTTACTTCCTCATCTGTACCTCTTACAGATATTCCAATAAATTGCATGCCAATATTGACAGTAAAGCACATTAACCGTGAAACATATTCCGCTGACAAAACTGTCACTTTCGCTTGTCAACCGTACGTTTGTACTAAGTACAAGTACTTACTGTTATTCATTCTATGGAACTGGTCCAAATTCGAGGTCAAGTGTAACAATTTCCTTTATAAAACCACTTTTCAATGCAGACAATATTGGACTTTACTGATTAAGAATAGAATTCAAATAAGCTTTGAGCTACAGGCAGTATTTCCTGATATTGATAGCGTATTGCCTGGTTTTGATAAAACTGGCACGGAAATAGATGTAATTGTTCTTTGGTACCAAGAGAGATAGGTTTTGAATGCTGTAAGGAGGTGAAACATTCTATAGAGCTTTGTATTTAGACCTTAACATTTTTGGTGGGGTGGCATTGTGTGTGAGCTTGGTTTGAATATTTTTGGTAAACCCAAGTTTTGAAACTCATTTTTTATTACTTTAAACATAGTTTAAGGATGAATATTAAGTAAAGGACCTTGTCAATAAAAAACCTAATTTCTAGAAGGTGTTTTTTAGAAACAATGAATTATTAATGAGCCAAGAGATGACTAGAAGAGATATTCAAAATCTGCCTATTTTAATAGTCAAACTGCAATAATGTTGGTGCCTTTAGATGCGTGTTGTTTGCTCAATTAAGAAACATCATTTTAGAAGTTAGGTAACATTAACAGAACATTATATTTGCTATACAAATATAATCTCTATCACAATTGTGTAAGGTTTTATCATAGGCGTATATACCATTTGACATGATGTAACCATGACTTTCTTCAGTTAGTCGAAAAGAAACTTTTGCATAATGTTAAGTGTAATTTAATATCATAACGAGCGTATTAATGTTAGTATAGATACGAATAATTAACGAGCAGATATAGATTTAATTAATTAAAATTTTATTATGTAAAATACTAATAGAACATGTGAACTTTATAAAATATCAATCTACACTAGTATACATTTTTCACTAGTAAAGTAGGAACTGCTATAAAATTGTGTCAATGAAAAATGTGTCTTCGCAACAGATCGCAAGTTCTTAAAAATTATCAACGATATAAGCAAATCAGCACCCGTTGTCTATGGAGTCCCACAGGGATCACTTTTAGGTACGTTACTTTTTTTTATCTACATAAATAACATTGATCAGATACGTTTACTGTGGAGTCCCACAGGGATCAATTTTAGGCCTGTTACTTTTTTTTATCTACATAAATAAAATTCATCAGATAGGTGTAAACCTAGACATGGCGATATAAACCTGTACACCTGATACGTGTTTGTTTTAACTTTGAGCATGCAGTTATATCGTGTAGACAACAACATTCAGATACCCTTTTCGCTTAGTTACAATCGGCAACATACAACCTCTGTGGCGTAGTAGGCGAAAGCCCACCTGAGACGCAGAAAGTTGCGGGTTCGATTTCCGACAAGGGACAAATGTTTGTATGATCTGCAAATATTTTTCTCGGGCCTGGGTGTTTTCTATGTATAAAAAGTATTTTCAAAAAGTAAGTAGTTATGTAGTTCCCATAATACAAGCTCTGCTTAGTTTGGGGCTAGATAATGCTGTGTGAAAAATGTCGAGCGTTATTTATTATTTATTACATGCATACATACATAAAGACACTTCTATGTTTTGGTTCTAGGACATGCCGGCTCTCTCACAATGTTTTCCTTCACCGTTTTCAGCACGTGTTAATACGCATTTAAATAAAAATATTATTTTTAAATGATTCGAATTAAAAATACAATTTAATAGTAATACTGCATCAACATCACAAATTGGTTAAAACAGCTACAAAGTATTTTTAATTAAATTTATTCAGATTCAATTCTAGACTTTGTTGTTCTGATTTAAATCAGTTATTTATCTATCAGTATTGACCTACAGCCAAGTGACCCCTAACATTTGAAATAGATAATAATATGATAGAACCAGTCTATTAAGTGTCGATGAAGGTCACTGCAAATGCCAGCATCAGGTGCATTCCAGAGTTATGAGACAGATGGCAAATTAAACTGGACTTATCCTACTGTTTTTAAGAATCTTGGTCTTCAGGGCTGCACAACTTTATAGGCGACTTTTTCTACACACTGATACCTATTTTACAGGTTTTTGCCTAGTTAAGGATCGGTATCGATCACTTTGACATAAGCAGCAGGATTTTTTCTATGTTTGTGAATAAACTAGCTTCCTACCTACCTAATTAAACATTAGATTAACAAGTTCGTGTGGTAGGTACACGAAATTAGATTAGAAAATAGTGTTATCATTGTAAACCTACATGTTTTTAATTTGAAAATTAATACATTAATCTGCGGATATATCCGTGGGACTTAAAGGCCTATTATTTATAAAGGAACTAGCTTAGTTTTAAATCTGGAGGTTAAGTCAAAAAAACAGACAACTAAGTATTAAACAGACCGAAGTCAGAATAAGCATATGAATGATGATGATGACAAAATAATGAGTATAGATAGATAGATAGAAAATGCTTTATTGCACAAGATAAAACAAGTACCTAGGCGAACTTAATGCTAATTAGCATTTTCTTCCAGCTAACCTTTGTGTAATCAAAGTCAAAGTCAAAATTCATTTATTCAATAAAATCACAATCACCACTTCGAAACGTCGGTTTTAATCTAGGTGCCCGTTCCTCCGCGACCAAGCCAGGAAAGAAAGGCAAGAAAACAAGGCTGGTTATTCTTTTTAATGATCCTTTTACAAAACAATAGGTTCGAGTTGGAGCATTTTCAATCCCAAGAGTTTTTGTCATCTAAATAATCAGATATTTTATAGTATGCCTTTTTATAAAGCTTTTGTTTAATTACGTTTTTAAATTTGTTAATTGATAATTTTTGTATATCTCTTGGGAGTTTGTTATGAAGAGTGAGGCGGTAGTGTGTTAGTGAGCATTGACTTCAGATCCAGGATCCATACAAAACTGCCTAAGTAATATAAAATCATATCAAAATAAACTGTTTCTATTAGAAAGTTAGCAACTTTTTGTTAAATCAAATTAACCGTTCACGCTTTTAAATTAAGGAAGTCGCTTCCTCATGCAATCCGAGCCAGCCCATCGCTGAACATTTTCAAATCTAAAGTGAAAGAGCATTATCTCTCTCTGTAGTATGCTTAGGTACATTATGTATTATAAATATTATTTGTATTTATGTATTAATATGTATTTATTTTCAGTGTATGTGTATTCATAGGTAGTTCAAATAGGTATGTATAATATGTAGTTTATTAAAATATAGTGGCATTTTAAGTATATTTCCTGGCTTTGTACACCTACCAACTTCATCACTTCTCTATCTCTCCTCAAAGGTTTGCTGGAAGAAAACTTTTAGGGTTAATCTCGCCTTTGTACATGCCTCACCTAATATTTTGTTACTTATATATTTTTGTGTACAATAAATAATTATAAGGTTTTTTTTTCTGGCAAACAAGAATGCTACACCAGATGTTAAGCATCTCTTTCTGTTGCCATTTGAAACTGCAACATAGGTACATTTTACTGATGCGTTTCCTACCCTCAATACAAGGTTTGTCTCTTCGTATCGGCGAGTCACCCTGCAAACCGGAAAACAGTACGGCAAGTTCTGCTTGGCAACAGAACAGAACATATCTTCCCACTTAGGCGTTGCGAAGGTCATCTTAATGTCAGCCTATCAGGTGCATACCAGATTTATAAGGGAGTGGTGTGAACAAGCTTCTTAGGACAGAGTTCTCACGATGATAAAGATGTAGATAATTTACAAGGTACTTGGTCATTAAAAGGGCATAATCCTACTAATATTATATATTAAAAACTACTTAACGGATTTTGATGAAATTTTACAGTTATATAGCTTATACATCAGAATAACACATAGGTTACTTTTTATCCGAGTACCACGCGAGCGAAGCCGTGGGCAGAAGCTAGTCCTAGATAATTTTATAGTCACTTTGTTATTATAAAACAAAAAAGTAAACACGCTTCTCAAAGACAATGTAAAAATTCATATAAAAAAACAAGGATCACTTTGAAAAGTCGGTTTTATCTGCCTGTTACTCCGCGACTAAGCCAGGAAAGAAAGTAAATAAATAATCCTGGACATTTTCACACAGCATCATCTATAGCCCCAAACAAAGCAGAGCTTGTATTATGGGAACTACATTACTGATATACTACTTAATACATATTTTTTTTGTAAATACATATATATTATACATAGAAAACACCCAGACCGGAGACAAATATTCAAAGGCAAGAAAACAAGGCTGCTCACGCCACGACTGTTCAAAAACCCCAAGATTCGAAGACATAATCTCATCGGTTAGTGTTCCAATTACGGCGATTGGCTACCTGTCAGTTGGAATGCTGACTGCCATGCCAAACTAGGACATGTGCTAAATACAATGACTGGACGTGGTTGTGACTAACCCCTACGTGATATCCCCACAAATCTGCGTCCTGAGTATGGATCTGAGGATCTCCGCCATGGAGATTAGTCGTGACCTTTTTTTTTCTGATAATGTGTCCATTATATTCGTATTTTGGGCATACAATCAAATGTACGGAGACACGGCATAAAGTACATAGGAGCTATTGTATATATCCATCTAATGAATGACATAGGATATAGCAAACTAAATTAAAAAAAAAGTCGTAAATGCATTTATTTATCTGCCTGGCCTTGCCGGATTGGAAGCGAAAGGGTGTCAATTCTGGTTTTGGATTTGATATTATTGCCTAGCCGACCTCAGATTTTGAACGGGCGCTGTAGGAAGACCAGAATTCATGAACAACAGGGACATGTGTTTTTAAATTTGTTTTTCAGTTTTTCGTATAAGTAGGCTGGTATGATGTTGTTTTTTTTAATCAATATTTATAGACCAATATGTATGACGACCTCTATGGTGCAGTGGGCGAAGGTCCGCCTGAGACGCAGAAGGTTGCGGGTTCGATTCCCGCCTCGGGACAAATATCTGCTAACATTTGTCTCGGGTCTGGGTGTTTTCTATGTATAATCTGTATGTATTTACAAAAAAAAGTATATAAGTAGTATATCAGTCATTTAGTTCCCATAATACAAGCTCTGCTTAGTTTGGGACTAGATGATGCTGTGTGAAAAATGTCCAACATTATTTATTTATTTATTATTCGTTTTTAAAATGTCACAGCGTCGTATACTTGCATATTTTTTGTTTTAACGTCATGCAAAATTTTAGGTGAAGGCATGTAGAGTCCACTTTATTCAACCCTGACCAAAACATTTTTTAAACGGTTTCACAGTATTTTTACCATCGACGTCAGGAGCCCGTGCTGTGGGCGTAAGAGGTTGTTTGCTTATCCGACGCTTATCCGATGAAATGCTGTTTTTTTTAGAAAAGCATAGAAAAATATTAATTGCCTGAAATTATGACCATAACAGCATCAGGTTACATAGTTAAGTAGGTATACATATATGTATAAGAATACATATAAAAAACCAACTATACCTACCTAAGCAATTACCATGATTAAATTCAGGCAAAAGGAGCACAGTCAGAAAAAATTTAGCAGTTAAGTGTGTAAATGCTTGTAGGGAAAATCCACGCATGTATGTGTTTGTGTATATGTTGGAGTCGAGTGGGTTTTTTTGACATCGATTTGTATGACTTCAATGATAGTTAGTGACGTACCTATTTTTGACTAATGAAAATTATAACAAAAGAAAAAATGACTAAACCTACTTACCAAATTGTGTTATTCCAAATGCTTGATACTTTGCCTACCTTGACTTTATTTTATTGTACCTACTAGTTTTTTTTTTTGTTTACACAAAACTTCGGCCTGCCTACCTATCTGTTGCTATACCCTTAGACAGGGTTCATGTGAGATACCTACCTATAAACACCATCTATGTACCTACCATGTGAAAGCAATAAATGTATTGAGTATGAGTATTGAGTATTGAGTAGTTCTTCTTAGATAAGTTTTATCAAAGCCAAAATATTTTTATTAATTGACATCACAAGGATCATATAGAAACGTCAATTTAAAAACTACGTGAATTTAAAATGTTATAGTGAATTTACGCAGATTCCTCGCACGCGGGACTATAGCAGAGACAATACGTTCTAAAAAATTTTACGTCCCAACACTACTAGTGTTACTAGTAGTGTTACCCTACTGATCCGTAGATGCTCTTTGTGAAATATTTTTTTTTAATAATAAATGATTCCACTTATGGCACTTACGAGAAATATCGGTAGGTGCCGTATGTGGATTACCTCAGGTGCCGTATAAGCGGGTGCCCAATGTGAAATACGTCGATGAGAAACACGTCGGTGGTTTTCTAAATCAACATTGCCTCAAATTGCTACATGTCCTGCACTCTGTGTAATTATACCAATGAGGTAGTGTTAAGCCCCGGAGTAAGTGAAGTGACTCACTTCACTACTTTTATTCTGTGGCTTCACTTGCACCGTGAGAAGTGAGGGATATGCTAATTGCGATTGATTGGTAGCATCCGCTATTACTTGCTTGGTCAATGATATAGTACAGTGTTTTGCGAAACTAGTCTTCGTAAAATTTGAGCTTAAAAAGTTCATACGAACGTAATTTTTACTTAAAAAAAATCGGGATATTTACCATGATTTGTGAGTTTGAATGTTTCCCGATATTTCGGCATAGTGTGTTCTAGTATATACATATTATACTAGAACACACCCAGACCCAAGACAAATATTTGCAGATACAAACATTTGTCCCGTGGCGAGAATTGCACCTGCAACCTTCTGCGTCTAAGGCGGGCTTTCGCCCACTGCCCCACAGAGGTCGTCAGAATAAAATACAATATTTCATTTACCGTTTCAAACATGCCATACAAATTCTAGTTTCCTACTTTCCGGAATATCAATTTCGAGGCTCGACTTGCGCGAAGTAAGTTAAGTATTTATTCACTTGTTAGATTCTTTGACCTTCTCAAGAAGACATTAAAGTGAATAAATCCGGCTCAACATAGATTCCGGCTTCTGTAGGTAGTTAGGTATTTTTAGTCACTGTCGATCGCCAGTAGCCAATCGATACCCAAAGAACAGCTAAGCAAATGTTTGCAAAACGAGCTAAATACTTGCATAAGTAAAAAGTAATGTTTATTTCGACCAAATTACACAGCAATATTTGAATAATTACCACGTAGCATTAATGAAGTACCTAATAGAAAAAATATTGAAGTACTTATATTTAAAAACTAGCTTCTGCCCACGGCTTCCCGCGTGGTACCCGGATAAAAAGTAGTCTATGTGTTATTTTGATGTATAAGCTAATATTACTGTAAAGTTTCATCAAAATCCGTTCAGTAGTTTTTGAGTGAACGAGTAACAAACATCCATCCTCACAAACTTTCGCATTTTTAATATTAGTAGGATAGAACTAGCAACTAATGACAATCGACAGCAAAGTTATGACAAGTACTATTATTACGAGTAAAAAATTAACAAACAAACACGCTAACAACTGTATTCCGTCTTTGGGCAAACTAAGAAGGTAGTCAGAGACATGTCAAAATATAATTTGGCAAATGCCAAAGTTTTGCAAGTAGTTCGCATCCCAGCACGTTATCGGAACATTCACAGATGGCACATGGCTTCGATTTTTTGGTTATAGAGCATGTCGGTTTCCTCACGGTGTTTTTCTGCACCGTTTCGAGCACGTGTTAATTGAACACCGGATCGGCAGTCGGAGTACCGTCCACTAGGCCAACACCGTTTCTTATGGAACGGTATTATCAAGTGTCAAAAATAGCAGCTGCTTATTATTCAGTGTCATGTTTTTGACAGTTTTAAGGATTCATAATGAATTATTCATTTGATGACCAGACTAGACTAATTAACCTATATTATTAAATCTACGAGCTTAGGTAGATAGCAAGTATGCAAAAAACATTATAAAATAAAATCATCACAGTCATATACTGATCCTAGGATTATCTGTGTCGGTTTCAGGAACAACGAGTCTTATGGTACCACAACCACCACACTCGGAAGAAATATCTGCAGAACATGTGAACCAACACCTTGTGTCTCAGCCGGCTTGTCGACCGCTGTGCCACCAAGGTTAAGAATTGGTTGATAAGACCACTTGTTATTTTGGCTAGATTATTTATTCATAATTACGATTTTGCTATTAGTATTAACTCATTTTAAATAAATATTGACTGAACTTGCAGCGCCCTTACAGGGTCCATGTACTCCCCTACAGCTACTTTGATGTAACACCTAAGCTGATGTACATTTGAGCATGAATAAATGAATATGAATATGAATATTCCAGATATACTTTTAGCTACTTTTGAATGGCATTGTAGCCTGTGTTATTCTGATGTATAAGCTATATTACTGTAAAGTTTCATCAAAATCCGTTCATTAGTTTTTGCGTGAAAGAGTAACAAACATCCATCCTCACAAACTTTCGCGTTTATAATAATAGTAGGATAAATGTGTGTTAATAGTTTAACACAGATTCACACATCACATTATGTGATTTAGATCAAATAACTTAACTAACCCTCATATTACGTGTAAAAATAAAATATAAGTACGTAGCTTTGGTGTTGTTCAATCGTCCATACGATAACTGCTTACCAACCAGGTATTCCACATCCTTGTAACTTAGATTGTAAAAGAAACTCCTTTTTAATCGATTAATTTTATTGTATAACTGTAAAAAAATACTCCCAATTGAAATGCTGTGACCTTAAAATTCCAACTTCAGCGTACATGACTAATAGAATTTGATAAAAATCTACATTGTTTCTCGAAAAAAAATCATAACCAACTCATGCTTGCAATAGTTTAACATGCCCAACAAATTTTCAAGGTAATTTAACCACCAAAGAAACTTAATAAAGTATAATTCAATAATACAAGATACAGAGTTACGAAAGTTATTGACAATGTTGAAAGTGAAAGCATTTTCTTAACGCCTGACTGGCTTACACTTCGATTTAAGTTTATTTTCAAAATAAATATTGGCTATTTGCACAGGACCGTCGATAATGGAAGCCAGTCTGACTAATTGTTTATAGCGTGTATAAACAATTATTCAGACTGGCATATTGCGCATGGCTTTTGTGCGTGAATTGAAAGAGATTAGATCTTAAAGGCTATTTAAATATATAAAGGACCGCATGTTTCCAGTAGGGGAAGGCACCACCAATTTCCACTTGCTACGATCCTAGCATACCTCTTTCGCTTCATTAATTCTCATCACATTCCTCATACAAGCTCATCGGTTTAGGGTACCCTAACTTGGTCTTTCTCCAAACCGTCTGCAATTCGGTCAGAGTACGTTCGCCGAGTCCTTTCCCTTCCAACTATCCCATTAACGCTCGCCTTGTATACTTGTTTAGTTAATATTCTTTCATCCATCCTTTCTACAGACTCAAACCATCTCAACATACCTGAGCTTTCTCAACTCTCTTTACTAAATCTTCATTCACTCCACACTGCTATATTAACGCGCTGTTCCTCACTTTACCTATCAAAATTACATGCGTTGTTTACTTAAACACATCAATACTTAAAATGAATAAAAAACTTGGTGAAGGTACTTATTATTATTAATTTAATTTAATTTAATAAAAAAAACACAAAGCACCGAAGACAAGAAGAGTTTGATGACCGCTTGGTGTTGCAATATATATTATAGAAACGAAAATGACAAATCCTAATTTCACGAAGATCAATTTTATTATCTAGCAATGTTTTATAGTAATTGTAAATGAACGACCATACCACCGACTGATTCTTATTTCACGATCAGTGAATCTAACTATACTTTTTAGTAAGTGGTGGGTAACGACTATGACATTACAGAAGTTTACTTTTCTCGCTAAACGTGCGTTGTCATTCTCATTAGGCAGATCTTCAATGAACAACGAAACTTCTGGTAGTCTTTAGTACGTGATGTATTCAAATTCTATGATATACCATATACGAGTACCAATACATCCCTACAAAAACACTCTAAGATCTTCACTTCTCTGTCAGCTGTTGCAGATTCTTCTTATAGTTTCTGCTGCAAGTCATGCTCTGTGTATCTCATTTATTAACGTTGATATCTGACACGTCAGCTTTATAGTCACCTAATTGTTCCATTTGATTCTATGTCGCATTGTCTATTGTTTTGTATTTCCGCGTGCTTTAATATGAGTCTATTAATCTTGTTCATGGAATTATTTATCTAGTTTGTCATCAACTGCTTCGTTTTTATTTAGAATATGTTTGACACTAGTATAACGCCTACCGTTTTCAGTTTCTATAAAATCTTCAACCACTTTATGGGTTTAAGAATTTAATGACATGGCACGAAATACTCTAATAGAGGTATCCTTACAAATTTATATATAGACTCGTTCAATTATTATTTGCAGTATTTTTTCAGACAGTTTTACAATAATTCAACATTACTATATTTTAGTTATGCATTTCAGCATTTTAATAAGTAATGGTTATGTCTTTACAACAAAACATTCCCATGGCACTGAGTTCATGTTTTGAATTTTAAATTTGTGAACACGCTCAAAGTTGGGCGCTATTGCATAAAATATTATTATACTCATTGTGTTGTTTCTTTATGTAGGAAGCTTTTAATTGCGTTGTATAAAATTACCTACTTTTCGAGTACACTATGTTTAGTTTTTGAGTTCATTCGAAGGCTGTGCCAACGGCTAGTGTTTCAATAATCAGCGATGGGCTTGTCACCTGTCACGTGGAATGCGAATTACTGTGCAACGGCAGCATGTGTAAATTGTTATTCAGTTGGCCTTTGACTATCCCTACTTGAGCATGGATCTGAGGACGGCCATCATGGGGAATATAGTCGTGAACATATTTTTGTTGGATGTATTTAATCAACCTAGTTTTTTTGTCACGATACCTATTAGAGACCAACAGAGACCGGAATGGATATTTTTTTTAAATGTCTATCGAGACCTAAACTAAGCGTGAGCTGGTCTCTTGGATATCTGAGAGCACTTAACAGAAAGATTGCACACTGAAAACCCAAATTGAAATTTGAGGAAGACCGTAGCCTAGCGATACATGTTAACTAAAACAAAAAGTATCATAAAAGCTAAACCAATCAATTGCAATTTGTACTTACTACACTAAGCTATTTACTACCTTTTTGCATTTTGTGAGACTTCACAATCACCCATTGAAGTCTTAGTATTCTTTTGACTCCCCAAACAAAAACTGATAGACATCTTTGTTACAAGCCCCTTATGGTCTCCTTTTAAATATTTTTATTTTTGTGTATTCTTTGTGTACTTTGAATCGTGTATCGTGTGCAATAAAGGTACTTATGGGTCGAAAACACAGCCCCGTTACAGTATTTGTGCAAACTACTTACAGCTTTCGAGTACCCGCTCCCAGCGCTGCCATCTGAGGAGTTACTCAACCTCCTCTCGCTGTTGGACGCCGGCGGCGACCACGCCGAACCGCTGTCTGAAGGCATTGCGACACATCCACCGTCTCACATCATAACCGTACACTTAACACAACACTATAACTTCACTAGTAGAGGCGCGGTCCATCTCACAGTCCCATTTACCTGTGGAAGAAGATTATAACCTTGAATTTATTTTCTTTTATGCGAATGTGGGAAACAAGCAAATGATCCAACAGTTTGTAATCGGTTACCGTAGCCTATGGATGCTTGGAACACCAGAGGCACCGCACGCCGATTGCCAACCCTTTTAAATTTTTCCAG
This sequence comes from Perizoma flavofasciatum, assembly GCA_958496245.1. Classification (NCBI taxonomy): domain Eukaryota; kingdom Metazoa; phylum Arthropoda; class Insecta; order Lepidoptera; family Geometridae; genus Perizoma; species Perizoma flavofasciatum. Next base: position 10,313,962 of record OY292439.1, on the reverse strand, counting down.
TCGCGATATTTTGAGGGTGTGTTTCGGTTCGAGGGGATTTCGGTGTGTAAGGTGTACTATGAAAGGATTTTTTCGAAATTTCAACTCCTGGACTATTCAGCGGGAAGATCAAGTTTGTAAGTAAAAAAAATCAACGCGGACGAAGTCGAGGGGCGTTCTACTAGTTTAATAAATCAAAAAAAAAATTAACGGAACTCAGGCAATAACTATACTATGACTGTGTTCTGTGTTGGTGCCAAATTTCAAGGCTGATTGGTTTCTTAGAAAATGGTCTATGAAGGAGAAGGCGAAGTGATTCTATATAAAAAAGGTGATGGTGATGAGGATTGTAACGTGTCAAATTGTAAAAGGATGCAGTAAAATTTATCCGTATGTTATTTGAGACAGTCAAATGAAAGGGTTTTTAGCCACGCGATGCCCAATTCTTGGTTTGGTCGTATCATGATGAGGTTAATAACGATACCAAAGATTGCATCGAACTTCACAAATTATAAACGAAAACACCAAAACTTTTCAAATACATTCGGATTCAGAGTCCTGTTTGAATCCCAATTTCAACAGCAGGTAAAGCTGGTTTCTTTCCGTAAATTATAGGCTCGGAAGATCATTTTTTACTATCTCTCGGACTCAGGTAGCTACAACATTGCGTTAGATGGAGATAACACATGTCATGCATATTGCCGATTGCGAATTGTACTTACAGGAGAGTTTTATCAACCAGATAAATGTCTGATAATGTCTGTAACAAACATTGTGTAACTAATTCGTCGTACACAATTGCAGTTAAAGTAGGTAGTCAACACAAAAACAACTATTTCGTAATTGTGGTTAATTTTCGCATGGACACAACAATGGGATTTGCTAATTACCTGAGCACTACGCGCGGTTTCAAACAATAACACTGTTATAATAAAGTTTACAATCGCTCGGGTATTGAGGAATATCCGTGATTGCAACACACGTCCGCTCGGGCGTAGAGCGCGATCGAGACTGGCTGCCCTCACTTCACTTCAGACCGCTCCCGTCGCGCCTCAGATAAAATATCATTTCTCAATCGATAGCCAGTTGTATTTTGCACAAGACTATTTTAATTTTATATAGAATGTGACGTTTTTGTATTAATTTTATTGGTTTATAGCTGTCTTTTATTAATTATTTGTAATTTTAACGTTATCAGAACAAGAATTTCCAACGTTAACTTGATTTTACAACAAGGTCGTTTAATGGACAAACACATATAACATCTACATTGAACAAATAAGTAGGTAGGTTCTGGCATAATATTTTATTCTATGTCTTATCCAATTAGAACAAAAATATAATCTATATTGAACGAGTAGGAACATAATCTACGATTATCTGTTTGCAATAGATAACTAGATTTTAGGTATATAAATGAGTACATTTAGCTTCTAACTTTTGTAACAACAACATACTAAAACCTACTTTTGGAAACTGCTGTAAACATTGTCTTATCAGTGAAGTTTGAATGATTAATTTCAATCAAACTTTAAGAAGATAAGAAGATTGAGCTTGATTTTAAAGAGGTAAGAAATTAATATTTATTTCGACGATTTCGGTGGCTCTACTTTCCAGCCACATCTAGCTGAGACGTAAAAGGTCGATTTCAGACAAGGACAAATGTAAGCATGTTTTGTTATTTTAGTTTATATTTATTCAGTGTCCGGCCGTTGTGGTACCATGGTTCTCGTTGTTTCTGATACCCACGACACAGGGAACCCTCTTCTGACCCCGAACCAGGAGTTCGGGGTCAAGACTATTTTATGTGCCTGTTGGGTGTTTGTTTTGAAGAAAGTGAAAAGTAATATTTTCTTTCACTTCGTACCATCATTCATCACATCATCATCAGTCATACCAAAATTCAACTACAGAGATATATCGGTATCTGCGATCGTAGACCCAGTTTAAACTTGCAGTGATCAATTATCCATGTGGCATGGTGTGAATGAACTCTATCGTATAATTGTGATAGCACGGAACATATAACACAGTAGACTTGCCAAGTTTCACTTCGAATAAGAGGGCTCTAGACTGTAACAAAAATCAGCACTTTAAATGATTATTTTACAAGCTACTGACCACGGCTTCGCCCGCGTGGTACCCGGATAAAAAGTAGCCTATGTGTTATTCTGATGTATTAGCTATATTACTGTAAAGTTTCATCAAAATCCGTTTAGTAGTTTTTGCGTGAAAGAGTGACAAAATATCCATCCTCACAAAATTTCGTGCTTATAATATGAGTAGGATTCATTTTGTCTAACATTTAACATTTAAACGCTTAACAATTTATTATTTACGCTTATTATTTATTTATTATTTATTTAACATATACCTATCATCCCATTACCTGTGTTTCGCAATAAATATATTATGAATTATGAATTAAAGATTTTTTCGCAAACGGAACCCTGATACGAAAAATCATTTTTCACACACCTGCAATATTTTTGACACTGCTTAGTTTGGGGCTAGATGATGCTGTGTGAAAAACCTCTAGCATTATTTATTAACGCTAATCGTATAAAACTGATTTTTTTAAAGGAAGCACGGCCGGGATTGAACCAATGTCCTTCAGATCGGAAGACAAGGCTTAACAGCTCACTAGGCCAACAGGCTATTACTGATACTCCATGTGACAAAATTAGCTGAACATAGTCAGCGGGAAAAGATAGCCCTTAATTTTTTTTATTGAAGTTACTATGGAGGCCATATTGAATCTAAAGTTATCAATAAACGGCTAATTTAAGCTTATTTAAGTTCGAAGTGAAACAGGCCTTGCGATAGGCCGAGGTTTGTCACTATGGCTGCGCACGCGCACCGGAGAAATGGTTGCATTGTTGTTTGTGGATGTTGTAGCTAGCTTTTCAAAAGATAGAGGACATATTTTACTGTTTATTGTTTTCAGCCCTTAATGTCCCACAACTGGAACGAACTCTTCCATACGTTCTTGTGGCATATTTTCATTGAAAAATATTTTTTACTTCAAATGTGATAGTTGGACAATTTTCAGAAGGACTATTTTCCCTCCAAAAATGGTGAAATGGTAAGAAAATTCATATTATAAAAACGGGAAATTTCACGTACCGTACTATCGGTGACGCGACGCGGACGGAGAACGTCGCGATCACGCACCCTGACTCTGGGAATGATTCGAAACTTAGTCGGTGCTTTCACCGATAGTACGGTACGTGAAAATTCCCGATTTTACAATATGAATATTGACTATTCACGATAGTTTTTGGAATAAAAGAAAATGGCAAAATTAAAAAAGTACGTAAAAAATCAACCTACTATAAACATGCTCGGACGCTGTCTTTAAGATTCAAAATGCAATGCACGAGCCATGTTATGTATAGCTATTTCAGTTCTGTTGTGTTATAACGGTTACCTACTTACTCCCTTCTAGAATTCCATTTTACACAGGAATTAATGTTGTATACTTGTATTTCACAACATTCTCTAGTTTCATTGTTTAAGTTTATTGTAAAATTAACATAACGGTTAATAATTTTCTAGGTAACTGCGGTAAATATACAATAATAATGCTGGATATCTATCTACGTAATGTATTGTATTAAGTATATCAGTCATCTAGTACCCATAACACAAGCTCTGCTTAGCTTGGGGCTAGATGATGCTGTGTGGATTGTCCAGCATTATTTATTTATTTATTTAATAATTTTGACATCTATTTCCGTGAACTAATTTTTATTTGGTAACTTTTATTATTATGTTGTTATATTAATAATTAATTCATAATTCTATGTATGTGTGTAGGCAGTTTATTATCTTTGTTGGTTTTAAAATGTTTAAATTGGCAAGATATATAGAATAACAACGACATTATTGTACACTCGAAAGAGTAAATTGTGCTGAAACATTTTTGATACAAGCAAACAATTTTATGAGAAATCTGTATCGTACCACATTTACAATAAATAAATGGTTTCAATGGTAAAAAAAATGTTAACTTAAACGCCTGTTTATACTTAAAAACAGCCATAAGTTCATATTTGTAGTTGAATGGTTACGAGTCAAAACCGAGTATTTATATCGCATAGCATTCTCATATTTAACTGCATAATTTAATGTCGATTCATATATTATATGTGAATTTAAATAAGTGCTAAAGAGTTGAGATGTAAATAGTTTGTGAATGTCAAGGTTAGAAGATGTGAGTCAATATTGATATCATCATTATCAACAGCCTCTCCCCTGCCTTCCTCAAACAGTGCCATGACGAACAATCTTAAGCTATTCATATTGTAAAAACGGGAATTCTCCCTGAGTGGTTGCGACTTTCTCCTTCCGCGTCGCGCCGTGCACTACCTCACCCTGATGAAGACTCTCGGAATGAGTAGAAACTTAGTCGGTGCCTTCACCGATAGTGCAGTACGTGAAAATTCCCGTTTTTACAATATGAATAGTCAAGTTCACGATAGTTTTTGGAATCTTAAGCTACCTCTTCGTTGACTGACTTCTTGCTATCTTTAAGATGACATAATAGATGGACATCAGCTTAGCCTAAGCACAAAATATTGGTAGTGATACTTTATAAATCCTTACTTATACATTATAATTCCTTACTTATACATTATAATTCCTTACATTTGTCAAAAGTTCGCGATCAGCGTGTTATAGACCGGAAATAGGTTTTTTATCAGCTACCTATTCTATAAACGGGCAAAAAGTTTAGCAAGTTAACTATTCATATTGTAAAAACGGGAATTTTCACGTACTGCACTATCGGTGAAGGCAGCGACTAAGTTTCGACTCATTCCGAGAGTCTTCTTCAGGGTGAGTGGTCGCGACTTTTTCCTTCCGCGTCGCGCCGTGCACTACAAACGTAGTGCACGGCGATAGTTTTTGGAAGTTAACTATTTTTGATACCATTGCGACAGAGCATTAAAACAAAATAAAATATCGATTTATTGCTCTGTATTTTTTATATATATATTTTTTGAACTGTCCTCGTTATTTCTAAATTATGATCACCCGACAACGGGACACTTTCTACGCGCTCAGATAACGGAATTGGTGCGTCGACTACAATAGGATTTAACACTCTTATTAGACAGCAGTAGGGTTCAAGTTTGTAATGTCGGGTCAGTGTAAAGGCCGAAACACACGGTAGCTTGTAAAATTTGTATAACAATGAACAATTCTTTTATTCAGCGCTTATCTGATTGCAATAACAATGTCGGTAAAAGCTTTATTTATATGACTAGCGGTGTACCGGGTTTGCCTGGAATTTATATGCGAATTAAATATACTATTATTACGTTAAAAAAAGGATTTATAAGTATCGCACATATAGACTCATAGGTAGGTGGCACGTGCAAAAAGCGCTTTGTGATTAATGCATAATTATAAGTTTGAGTTCTGGTTATTTTAAGTCAATTTTAATCTTAGTTCTTAAGTCATCCTTATAGTTTATGTACTTTTTAGTTAAGTAAATCTTTATTGCTTAAGATTGTACATACCTACTACCAGTATAAAAAAAAATAACAGCTTACACATTTCGGGACATACAATAAAATTTCGATCTTAGGTCTAGTTAAACTCAGTTTGGAATCCTATCCTACCAATATTATAAACGCGAAAGTTTGTGAGGATGTTTACTCTTTCACGCAAAAACTACTGAACGGATTTTGATGAAACTTTACAGTAATATAGCTTATACATCAGAATAACACATAGGCTGCTTTTTATACGGGTACCACGCGGGCGAAGGCGTGGGCAGAAGCTAGTATTTTTTATAAATAAGAACCTATAACATAATATCGTACTTCGATATCTGTTTAACATACTTTATGGTTCAAAATAGATTTAACCTCCCCCGCAAAATATTCATTTAAGCTATAGAATACATTAACCACAGTTTTGAGTTATTGATTATTTATCTAGGCTAGAGAATTCGGCATTTTCTAATTTGTAGATTTATGTTATGCTTTACTAGCTTCTGCCCACGGCTTCGCTCCCGTAGTACCCGTATAAAAAGTAGCCTATTTGTTATTCTGATGAATAAGCTATATTACTGTAAAGTTTCATCAAAATCCGTTCAATAGTTTTTGCGTGAGAGTAACAAACATCTATCCTGACAAACTTTCGGGTTTATAATATTAGTAGGATAAGTTGTGAGTACATAGTAGGAACGATAAGATATTTAAACAGTGTTTACGAAGATATCTACGAAACGATCAAATACCAAAACAGCGAGTTATCCAATGCAATAAGTAGGAAATAATGAATAGTTTTGAAGTTACAAGTAATACGTAAATCATTGGTCAAATAAAACAACATTAACATAGTAATTACCTATTCCTACATAAACTATCCTGATTAAATCGTTAATTTCGGGAAATTCCACAAACTATACTACGCTTTAACAGCACCGATTGTTTCGACTCAATCCGAGAGTCTAAATTCTGCATCTACGCGATACACTTGTGATGCTTGCTTGGAAACGAATAAAAATAGATTCTCCGGAAAATTTCCGAAAAGCCGTCCATCACAAATAAAGCACCCAACACATCGCAAACATTCACTGTATCCTTGGTTCGGTGAATGTCACCGGTCGACCTCCACTCTTCCTGCACATTCCTTAAATGTCAATTGTTAATTATTCTGATTTATACATTCAATCTGTTGCATTATTAAGCGGAACTTTGAATTATGAATTATGATATATTTTTAACGATCGAAGCTTAAGTGATCCAGATCACTGGCAGATAGAAACATCCTCAAAACCAAACGTAATCAAACCAGGTTTGATTTGAGAGGGCGCCATATTGCTCGCTTCTGCGTCAAAACGACTATTTATTTAACAAAAACAACAGGTGTTTTTAACGAGAAATCATGTACCAATATGCGAAGTTTTTTTTTATTAACCTTCCCTCTCTCCCCTTTTTCCTTCCATACCACTCGGTCCATTGTCACCTCTGGCCATTTGGATTCGAACGCATCTAGGTCGTTTCGCCATCTTTTTCATGGTCTTTCGCGGCGACGTCGTCCGTTATCCGGCAACCACGGCAACTAGATTTGCCCAAGATCTGGATGTATTCGAGTTACATGGCCCATACAATCCCACTTAATAAGCGAGCAGTCTTCATGCCTACATCAGTAATGCCAGGTTTAGCACGTAGGTGTTTCTTATTCTATCGGTTATATGCGAATATAAAATTTATTTTTTTATTTTCTACAGTTTCAGCGGTTTTATTGAAGTAGGGATACGCCTATAATGGATAAACAGAGTTTTTCTTATACACAGTATAAATAAACAAAATCATTACGGGACTGACTAAGAATCAACGCAAAACCTGAACCGTAAGCCGTAGAGACTTGACATTTAACAGGTATGTTTTCATTGATTTGTAGGGTCCTGCCTCTAGACCCCACCCTTTGATGCGTAACATGTACAACAAATACAGTGCTAATGCTGTACCTGAGTACACCCAGACCCGTTTTTTTTTGCTGATTTTTTTTTTACGGGTGCAACATGCAAAAATTTGTTCCGCAGCTGGAATCAAACCAGCAACGCTTACGTCTCAGCTGGATATACTCGTTCCGTTGATCCATTGAGGTAGATGACGTCGGCTTTGCCAGCAGTATGACCGAGGCTCTGATTACTTCGGCCATATTGCTCGCGTCTGCGTCGAACGATTTATTTAACAAAAACAAGAGGTAGATATGTGTTTATACGAGCATGCACTTCTCGAATCACGTCTCAAATGAATCACCAAGGTCAAGAAAGGTGCTTGCAAAATAACATATCAATCAGTGTTTAATAATCACTTGCTTTGATATGTACCTTTATATTTGACGACCTCTGTGGCGCAGTGGGCGAAGGTCCGCCTGGGACGCAGAAGGTTGCGGGTTCAATTCCCGCCACGGGACAAATGTTTGTATCTGCAAATATTTGTCTCAGGTCTGGGTGTTTTCTATGTATATTATGTATGTATTTACAAAAAAAATGTATATAAGTAGTATATCAGTCATGTAGTTCCCATAATACAAGCTCTGCTTAGTTTGGGGCTAGATGATGCTGTGTGAAAATGTCCAGCATTATTTATTTAAACCCTTTTTTTTTGCACTTATATGACTACGTTTTTATGCCTAATCCTACTACTATAATAAACGTGAAAGTTTGTGAGGTCCATCCTCACAAACTTTCACGTTTATATATAATAGTATGTTTGTTACTCTTTCACGCAAAAACTGCTGTACGGATTTTGATGAAACTTTACAGTAATATATTATCTTCATACTGTAATTTCCCACCTCGTCGCGATCACTCACCCTGATGAAGACTCTCGGAATGAGTCGAAACTTAGTCGGTCCTTCACCGATAGTGCAGTACGTGAAAATTCCCATTTGAACAATATGAATAGACAATTTTTTACTAAAAAACGGGATATTTACCATGATTTATGAGTTTGAATGTTTCCCGATATTTCGGCACAGTTGCATGTAACTTTAATATCCCGTTTTTTAGTATAAATTATGTTCAAAATCATGATAGTTGCAAAAGTTATGAATAGTCAAGTTCACGATAGTTTTTGAAGTGATATATCTTATACATTAGAATAAGACATCAGGCGAAGCCATGGGCAGAAGATAGTGTTAGAATAAGCTAGATACTTTATAGGTTCTAATCAGCTACCGGGTTTTCTTCTACAGCTCGCCTTTCGACAAAGGACTCCTCTAAAGTTTTCAATTTCGTCCTGTCTTTTGCTGTCTGAATCCATGCTGGCTAAAGGCGTATTATATGAAATGTAAGTGCAATGCACTAAAATGAAAAATATGGCTGAATTCACAGAAAGTTCGATTCCAGACACGGGACAAATGTTTGTATGATCTGCAAAGTGTTTTCTATTTATAATATTATGTATGTATTTACAAAATTAATGTATTAAGTAAAAATGTAGTATATCATTCATGTATCCCATAACACAAGCTCTTCTTTCTTTGGGGCTAGATGATGCTGTGTGAAAATGTACAGCATTATTATTAATGTTTGATGTTGAATGGATGATGTTGAAATAAATACAGTAAATATCGCCCAACTAACATTCCTGTATAATCTTGACCTCGCACTTGGTTTCTGTATCGTTTGTATCAGTAACTACGAGTACCACTTAAAACACAAAATGGCTATAGGGATGTAAAGTTCAAAACTTTTTCAACTTGAAATGTAAAATAACTGTTATTTTCTACCAGGTATGGTCTTTTTCAAACTTTCGCGATCAGATAACATAATTATAAGGTTTACGGGTCTCTATCGCGATTAACTTTTTTATTATTTTCCCGATGTTTCGACTGTATTGCAACAGCCGCGGTCACGGGACCATCCCATAACCACGGCTGTTGAAAGACCTGTAAAAATTATAATTGAGGTATGGTCTATCGATTGTGTATAAGTCCTTTTCATGACTACGTACCTACCTCGTGCACTTAACAGGAATCGCCCGCATTCTGTGCGCTAACACCGTCTACGTACGCCATGACACATCAGACCACAATTAGCTATCATTGCCGATCGCCAGCAACGAATGATGGAATCAGTCAAAATAGCTGTTCCTAAACTGTCTGTTTGCATCACAGTTTGCACGTTAGCTCGTATCAATTTACCGTAGGTGAATGCCAGATTAAATAAACTCCTTCTAACAACAAGACATCAATCTTAAAAAATCGTTATCTCATTCTGATGTTTGTCTCATATAATAATAATAATAATTCTGGACATTTTTCACACAACATCATCTAGCCCTAAAGTAAGCAGAGCTTGTGTTATGGGAACTACATGACTGATATACTACTTATATACATATTTTTTTGTAAATACATACATATTATACATAGAAAACACCCAGAACCGAGACAAATGAATGCAGATCATACAAACATTTGTCTCTCGGAATCGAACCCTCAACCTTCTGCGTCTCAGGTGGACCTTAACCCACTGCGCCACAGCGGTTGTCAATTATATTGGAGGTCATATCCCTAAAAAAAGTAGTATAAACTAATATTATGATGTCATATTACAATACCCAGCCAGCATCCTACTAATATTATAAACGTGAAAGTTTGTGAGGACGTTTGTTGCTCTTTCACGCAAAAACTACTGAACGGATTTTGATGAAACTTTACAGTAATATAGCTGATACATCAGAATAGGTCATAGGCTAGGCTTTTTATACGGGTACCACGCAGGCGAAGCTGTGGGCAGAAGCTAGTGTTACTATAAAGTACTGCATGATCTGAACTATGTTCTGTATAAAACACTAGTTTCATTTAACTGCCCATAATGTGTCGAGACACGCCCATGATAGGGTCCTAAAGAATTAATTTCCCCGTATCCCCGTTTTAATAACCTACTAAAAATGGCATAACTGATGTACTATCCCTGAAATGGGATTGAGCAGACCACATGCCTAGAATGCGTCCAGAACGACCTCTGTGGCGCAGTAGGCGAAGGCCCACCTGAGACGCAGAAGGTTGCGGGTTCAATTCCCGCCTCGGGACAAATGTTTGTATCTGCAAATATTCGTCTCGGGTCTGGGTGTTTTCTATGTATAATATGTATGTATTTACCAAAAAAAATGTATATTAGTAGTATATCAGTCATGTAGTTCCCATAATACAAGCTCTGCTTAGTTTGGCGCTAGATGATGCTGTGTGAAAAATGACCATAATTATTTATTTATTATTTATTTTATTAATTAATCTTATTATCAAGTGGATGTTAATTAACGGTCCATCGCTACAGTAGACCAAAAGATGGCGTGACAACCTGGATGCATTCGAATCCAACTGGCCAGAGTTGACAATGAAAAAGAGTAATAATTTACCCACTAGTGAATCAATTTTCGTTGGCAGTTCCTGCCGCATGCTACTCGCTAAACCGTTCAGTTTTCATTTCAGCCTTTTTAATTGAAACTTCAAATTTGACCACTAAAGTTGTATCAAAGTAATCGCATTGAAAGTGAAACGGGCACCGAACCCACAATCAAGAGTTCATGCATTTACACAGCTAATTACGATTATGTGTAAAGCAATACATGGAAAGAAAAACGTGAGAGAAAACGTGTTTGAAATGTTTGCTTGTCTTTGAGTTTTAGCTTGATATCGCACAAAAGAAGAGTGTTGTTTTTCTTCGCGTTATTGATGATTTTTGGGCACACTACGTGCGTTAGTCCAGTGAGTAGACAGGCATATTGGGGACAACGCAGATAGTCAGTCAGTCAGTCAGTCAATTAGTCAGTCACGCGAAGATTTGATTTAGATGACGAGATGTAAATCATCATAGACTATGTTCATCACCTTTATTACAACTTTTTTGTGCGTAAAATATGTGTGTCAAATGAATGTACTTCCTTTTTTTTATCCATTACTAGCTTCTGCCCACGGCTTCACCCGCGTGGTAACCGGATAAAAAGTATCCTATGTGTTATTTTGATGTATAAGCTATATTACTGTAAAGTTTTAGCAAAATCCGTTCAGTAGTTTTTGTGTGAAAGAGTAACAAACATCCATCCTCACAAACTTTCGCGTTTATAATATTAGTAGGATACGGTCGGTACAGTGAAAGAAGAAAATAAAATTCAATTGAAAATAACCATAAAACGAAACTGTAATGACACTAACTATTAACAATAATGAAGTGACGACAGAGTATTTATTTATCAAGATTATGGATTTCATAAGACTTTTAGCCCACTAGTGGGATATTAACAGGCCATAACTTTTCGAAGGCTCATTTAAATTTACAATAACTTAAGATTTTAACAGCGTACTTATTATACAAGCCCACGCTCGTCGTTTCCCATTCAAATCTAAATCAAAAACAAAGTATTTATATTAATTAGAAGATATACCTTTCGATATTGACCCTTAATTAGGAGTCTACTAAGTAATCATTTAACTTGTAGAAAAGCTTAGAGATAGACAATAAAAGACACCTATAAAACTTGGAAATAGTTTTAAAAATAGAGTAAAAGCACAGTATAGAGTTATGGTGCGGAATCGTAAATTTTATCTCATGGCATGAACTCATAAAATGTAAAGATTCCCATAAACAACTCTATATGTGAATACAATAGTGGATTTCGAAAAGTATATTAGCATGAGAATCTTGATTTGACAATCATGAGCAACGACGCATTCCTTGTATCATATGAAAAGTAGTTTAAGACTTAAACCGGGAAGTGGACAGCGCAGCCACAATGAAAGACAACAGTAAACTTAAACACTTTGTAAAACTAAGTCCTATAGTGACTCCAAGCGACCTAAAAAACGTGCCAAATAAAGCGCTTGCCTACATTCCAGCCGTGCCTTGATTTGCAAAACCGAATAAACATGTTGCACTTTAAACACCTTAAGCGGCAAGCATATGCCCTCTTATCCGGTAACTGCAGTGTCTTGTAACGAAATGAGATACACCACCAGATGCCCATTGGCCACCAGAGTCAACGGAGCAAGTAACGCTGAGATTTAATAACTTATAACGGGATGAATCTCTTGATAACAATCGAAGCAGAACCGAAACCAGATTCGCTTCCAGGAATACGAAACGAGTTGAACCTATTATTCAGCCGAAAAAAGGATTCGCAAAAAAGAACACAACACATGGCCCGCGCGACCTTTGGAATTCCGAGCGGATCCGCTCAATTTAGTCGATAAAAAGCGACCCAATATTGATGACTATAGAGTTGTAGATGAAGATGACGGCTGTTACGACTTTAATGATTCTTGAAGGAAGAAAGGTAATACAAAAAAGAGAGGAATAAAATTGTAAAGCGGTACAACAACGACCTTGGGTTATACTGTAGGCCACACGCCGGCTGTTGCTCCTACGGACCGAGGTATGTAAGCCGGTTCTGGTTTTGTAGAACCACTTTTTGGGTCGAGTGTTTTGATGGATGGATTTTGGGGCCCTCGATTTGAAGTGGTCTGAACGCATTGTTTTTTAAATTTTATACGGTTGTAAAAAACATGCAAATATTTGGACTTCACAATGAAAGACATTTTGGAGATCGAATTTCTTTAACTGCTTTAAAAAATCAGAACCAGTCGAATTGCGATTGGAGTATTTAACGCAGCGTATAACATTTTTATGGACATGCATAAAGTAACTTTAAAATTAAAAATGTTCTGAGTACCTATCTCGCTTTTGAGATCCGTGCCGCGCCTATGCTGTCCAGATTGGCATATGTGGACAATTATGAACTTTTACTTTTGCTGTTTATTTTTAAATATTTATGATGGGAGAAAGTTCCGGGATCGTGGCAAAGCACGAGTGGTGAAATTTTTAAACAGACAAGTATCTTTCTATGTTATAAACGTGAGTTCGCGTATGTCATGGTAATAGTAAGTTAAGTTTTTTATTGCAATCGTAACTCCGATCGCGTGGTTCTCTGCACTTGGGAACTCCACAGGGTCACACCATCGGTCCTCTACTATTACATTGGCATGCATATTAGAGTAATTTACAGTTACGGCACCCATCTATCTACGATAGCTATACAACAGTGAATTTAAGCCTCTCGCCGAAATTGTATAATTGTTGTATAATTAGAGCATGCACATACATAATTAGTGGTTGTTATATTAAACTGTTAAAATACAGATAGTTTAGTGATATATGAATACCGCTGTAGAGAATGTGAATAGGAACTGTATTTTAGGTTGGTATGGTTGGTTCGACAAACAGAAATAATGAATAAAACATGCAGAAGGAAATAATATCTATATACCTATAAATAGCAACTATACATGAGTAACTAAGAACAGTATTCGATAGTTACATGACTAACAGAGAAATTATAATTCAGGACGGGTATAAGATAAATAAGAACACTATTGAGCAAGTAAATCATTCAGAGCATGCGCCGTACAGCAACTGTTTTTTTTTCATAAAATGTACGACAGACACATTTCAAATAGGAACACGAAAGGGGCGGATGGATGGCTGATGGTAGAAGTAGATAGTATGATAGAAGCGACAAGTGCTACCATATGTGAAGGTTTGCAAGAAGCTATACTGGGTGACCTAGAACTAGTATGTTATCCTTAGGGAGGCGATTCTCGACATTTACGTGAACAAACCTTCTACTACGACTTATGTGAATTCGATGTTTTTCATTAAAGAAAATGTAAGTTAACATAAAAATTAACTGTTTTCTTAAGTAAAGAAAATTAGCTGTTTTAGGTATAATTTTCGAGTTAAACATCTGTACATATGTACTTTTAGTAGTCTTGAATGGCGTGCTATAGAGGCCTATACCCAGCAGTGGCTAAATGTTTGCTGATTACATAGAAAAAATAGTAAATCATGCAAAAGCTCTCGGACCGTGTAATCTCAAAGAGTTGGCACACAGTCCAAACTAAAGCTAATTAAAAGCTGTTTCAAGAAAAAACAAATTACTGTCCTGAAATTAAAATGTTTGAAATCCAACTTGGCGGTAAGCTGGACGCAGTTAAATGACCGCTCGCTATACAATAAGTCGTTTTTTGAATACTCATTTTTGGAGGGCGATGGTCTCTTCACACGAATTCCATATATAATGTGATTCTAACTCGAATATTCCTATTCATATTTTACATGAGTATTAATTATTCACCTGTCAACATTAGTTATTCCCTTCACCGTAACTTGCAACACCACATTAAACTCAACAGTAGCTGCTTCAATTTCGAAAACCTGTTAAATCCGACCAATACATTAGCATAGTTCAAATCCAATTTAGCTTAACCTAACGACGATTCTTCGTCTACTAGCTTATTAGAACTTAACAGGGCTCAGAATCCCGTGGTAGTCACACCTTCGCCGTCTGCAAGGTATAGATACGTGGTGTAATTTACAACACTTGACAGCCCATAATCATGATGCATTGTATCTTTAAGTACAAGTTTAAAACTTGTACTCTATAAAAAAAACTAGCTACCAACGCAATGGCAATGTAAATAGATCGTACATTTGCTTGCTACCTTATTTGCGTTTTGGTCTTTGGTAATAAGTGACCTTTACGAATTGGAATTTCTCATTTCACTATTCATCAGAACATGTACATTCTGACCCCTTCACAGCAGCTAATATTATTTATTATTACTTGTTTTTTTTCTTCCTCTTATGTACTTACATCTATTTATATTTTTTTTGTTGGACAATGCCCCTTTACAACAGCAATTTAATCTATGAATTATGTAGAATTCATAGGTATTCAAGTAAAATACTTGCCTGTTTCTAGCACCCTTCCAAGTACTACAATGTAAGTTTTCGACGTAACCAAGTGTACTATAGATTCTCATGGTTAAAAATAAATGAGTATGAGTTGCTTTCTCACAGTTTATTGGTCTGAAATTGATTTTCTATTATTTATTTGGAAATCGTTTCTTAGAGACCCGTGTTATTCTTGAGTTCCGATCCGTTGGACGTTGGTTTGAACCAGACCGTGCCCCAATGAATTTTTCCCACTTGAAGACATTAACACGTGCACGTGGTGAAGGAAAACACCGTGGTTGACCTTCTGGTTAGGATTCCTTGCGAATTTTGTAAATTGCATAACAGAACATGTCACTTGCGATACAGCTCATGCAATATTCAATTGTTTTATTTGTATTCAGGGTACGATCTCTGATGAAATTCACTTGAAATGGCAATATACCCGCAGCCTTGCCGGCATTCTAGTTTACTAACCCTTCGAGATGGTACCTATTCTAACACCAGGGATTCTTAAAATAGCGGCTCTATCGTTTCACGACCGAAATATTACGGGGATACGACTTACATATTCAATTCAATTCAAAACTTTTTATTCCAGCATTTAGCCATAATTAAACATTTGACAAAAATAATCAATACAGTTACTTAAACACTACTAAAGCTTAAAAGTAAGCACTCCTCATGAAGCATCTGACCAAGGCGCAATGTGCACCTCTGTCCAGTGCCTCATGAAGACTGTGTCCACATCCAGCCTGCCCACCATTAGTTTCAGGTAGCTGTTGGTGCTGCCCCGCATCCACCGTATCAGGGATGCTGTTCTGTTGCGGACGATCGCGTAGAAGTCATCAAACATACCCGATGTGCTACAGAAGCGCGGCCAGACCACCCTGAAGCTATTATTGAACTGGACGCGCAGGGCACTCCAGCATCGCTTTATATAGCTGACCCATAGATAGACTGCACGTATAGAACGATTGGCAGTACGCCCTGAACAGACTTATCAGACATAGCGAAGGCCATACATGATAAGGAACATTTTTCATTATTATCAACAGCTTGTAGATATT
Source organism: Perizoma flavofasciatum (assembly GCA_958496245.1). Lineage (NCBI taxonomy): Eukaryota > Metazoa > Arthropoda > Insecta > Lepidoptera > Geometridae > Perizoma > Perizoma flavofasciatum. The sequence continues at coordinate 10,297,651 of OY292439.1, read as the reverse complement.
CACTGGATATAAGCCTCCCCAAAAGTGGATTATCTCCAAAAGTATTCCATGACGAATGCTCTTGAGCCACCCCTTCCGCTTATGGAACCTTTAAGAAGTCATTGATCTATAGGGCGAGGGGCCTTTCTACACTGCGTCTTTCTTTTCCTGGTCGCTATCCGAAATCCATAAACGAATCGGTTCCTCGTGCTATTGATTTTATGTACCTACCATATAAATCATTCTGTCTATTAATCACGTTACGTTGATATAAGGGACAATAAATTAAATTCATGATATCCGTTTTACGTCCGTCAATTGACGTGCGCCACTATATTCGAAAAACAATAAGAGAAACAATATTAACCTACAGTAATGGGCTATACATAGAATGTCTCAAAAATTCCTGCCTTCTGTCAGCTCAGCTATCATGACTGATGGAATCTCCGACTTGTGCAACTTGCGGTTATCATGTTGCGTGGTAGATGCCTTATAAGAGAAATCTGTTTCTAAAATTATGACATGTTATTTCGTCTTATTTTGAAATGTTTGGCTGCTGGTTGATCTGAGGTAACTGCAAGTTTAAGTTAAAACAGGCAGAAATAATGGCATTCGAAGAATCTACATAATTATTAACTTTATGATCTGTAAGTACACAACGTATCCTTAAACTTTATAGTGTTAGGATTCTTCCCATTTGACATAAAATAAATAAAAGTAAAGTATAACAGAATCAGAATCTCAAAACACCATGTCTAATTGCTAGCAATTTGATCCAGTTAATGACGTTAAAATAGCCATAGTGAATGTTAGTTTTCGCCTCCAAAGAGTTCGTCAACCTTCGTCCGCCATATTTGACCATAGACTATAGAGCGTTAACAGAGCATGACCATAAACTACAAAACCCTCCCATTTTACTATTTAATTTTGTCCGATTCGTGACGCATCACCGGTTTTTATTTGCATTTACGGATTTTTCATTTGAGTCCACGGATTCTGTGAGCGATTACGATTATTTTATAGTTTTACACGCAATCAAGCAGCGGGCGCCATATTTGAATTTCAAACACTAAATTTTGATTTGAAGCAAATATGACCTCTGAAGTGTTTGAGTAACAAATACTATTATTAAGTTTGAAATAGATCAGTTAGTTAATTATTAACTAATTAAGTTTGAATAAATTAAAACCAATAAAACTGTAAGTAAAAAAACATTATTATCGTTATACACTCAGAACAGCATTTATTTAACTTTTGAAACTATCATGGTTTTGAACATAATTTTTACTAAAAACTCACAAATCATGGTAAATATCCCGTTTTTTGTAAGAATTAGCATTTATTTAATTCTTAAAAGAACCAAATGTAAATGCCTATCGATGTTTTATTTTGGATAGGACGGGGGTTTTATTACATACTGTGAGTATGAAATAAACCGATTGGGACTATGAAATATTTGACTAAATTTAAGTATCTACTAGACAAATTTAAATAATAAAATTTGTACTCAAAAATTAAAACAAATTCTATCTCTACTATTTCGAAGTCTTCTAGGTATTTCTCAAACCTATCACTTGCATCGTTCGTTAGGTTCTGTAGCCTGTAGGCGTCGTGGGCCAGGGCCGGCCATATACGTCCCAGCTAATTCGCTTTTCATTAGTTTCTCGTCCATATGTGGCCGGCCATATTTGTCAGCATTGTTAACGAGGGAGATCGCTGCTTTTCTACTATTACATGGTGAAATTTTGATTTAGGCCAAGATTATTGAATATTTGTAAAGCAGCCTTTTGGCCAAACAGACAACTAATTTGAAGACAGGAGAGATTCGGATTGCCTGGCTGACCAAGATATACACGACGTCTATGATAGTGACGCGGCAAAAACCATAAAAGCACAAAATTAAACCGCGTCTCGCGTAACGACTTGTCATTTTTCATTTGGCACTGACTGGACGCAACTCGTGAAGTTAACATGATAAATCTCTATTGGCCTTGCTGCTACGTAGAAGTTGGGATTACAGTATATCTGTATTCTTCTTAGTGTACTTTGCCACGTTTAGATTTTCTTTGACCAAAATTTGGCCAAATTTATGTAATTTTCTTTAACCTCACCTAAAGGACCTACAGGTCTTTCATAATGTAGGTGTGCCAGTTAATCTGTTAGAACCAGTCTTTAGTTTCGTTTGCGCCTTTCTTTCCTGGCTTGGTCGCAGAGGACCAGGCAGATCATAAAACTGACGTTTCAAAGTGATCCTTGTGATTTTAATGAATAAATGATTTTTTTCTTTGAGTGATTGATGATGCTGATGAAATCAGCGATTGTGGCCTCTTAATGGACCCTTGGCACTGCCCCAAAGACGAGTCGTCAATCTCTCCGCCATAACTCCTGACCCGGGAAAGGACCTTTTAAACCGCAAGATTTACTTGCACCACATTCTCCGTTGACACGCCATTATGAGAAACTATATAACTTGGATTATTTATTCTTATTGCTTTGTAAGGGCAGTCAATTTTGCTGTTTATTGCTTCCGATAAAATTCGGAATCTTGTCTTCTGCACGTATAGTGATCAGTTTTTATGATGCTGGTTACTGACCCTGGGTTACCAAGAAATAACTAAGGACACGGTGAACGAGGGATAAAACATCATGATACCATAAAATTGCTGTATAGCAGTTTAAAAACCCTCTTAATTTATTCGTAAAGCCACTATTCTACGAGAGGTATCATGCTTATTTCTAAGTAGAGAGACGTATGGTTGGTAAGAACCTAGAAAAAAATATGAAGGTAATTGTATAACTGGTGATAAGGATTATCAAGAGTCACATGATTTATAATTATTCGTAAATCATGTGACTCTTGATTTAAATTTAAATAAAATGGCCGACTTGCAAGATGAACAACAAATATATACTGGCAATCTTTAGTACGTTGGATGGGTGTTCGAAATTCAAATACGTGTCACGTTTTACGCACATTTTTTTCAATTATCTATTGATGGTAAAACGACTGCAAGTTACTTGGGCAAACTTGTTAGCCAATGGATACCCGAAAAAGGCTGAAGACGCTGAAAAAGAAGGCTAAAACAAAAATTTGCATTGAAACGAAATTTATGTAGAAAATCCCCTTTGATTACGCGGCTAATGACCATAGATATTCATGACAAGCACAATATTTAACAACATTGTCTCAAGATCCGGCAGATCAGCCGATATAAGATACCATTACTCTATACACATTATCCTCGTTACAACGCGTGGGATTCCACATGCATTAACATGTATGCAACACCGCGTGGGTATGAAATATAGTCGGGTCGGAAATATAATAATATCAAAATAGCGGACGGTTTTGTCCGCAATTTTTTTTGTAGGTTAATACCATTTTTCGTAGTAGCGCTACCTGTGAAATAGTTCATCCGCGAAAGTTTCTGCCACCAAGCAGCCGGTTTGAAGGTATGGATGCCGGTGAAATTACAATACATAAGTCAAAATCAAAGTCAATATGTTTTTATTTATTGAAATAACAAGGATTATAGAGAAACTAGCTTCTGCCCACGGCTTCGCCCGCATTGTACCCGGATAAAAAGTAACCTATGTGTTATTCTGATGTATAAGCTATATTACTGTAAAGTTTCATTAAAATCCGTTCAGTAGTTTTTGCGTGAAAGAGTAACAAACATCCATCCTCGCAAACTTTCACGTTTATAATATTAGTAGGATTAGAAACATCAGATTAAAAACTCCGTGTATTTAAAATTATTGAATTTACGCAAAAGATGAGACTTTTTCAACTTTTGTTTAGGGAAGGCAACACATGACAATGGCCATGTTGTTGGAGATGCCAATAGGCGATGGTAACCATCTGGAAAGATAAGATGTTTGTCTCCGAAAAACATTAAGTAAAGAACAAAACAAGAATTTGAACACCGTTGCCTAAGTTACCTTTATATTCAGCAGATTATTGATATTACAATCTGGGAATATAAAATGATATCTTTACACAGATAATTCTAGCTTCTTAAGTAACGGAAGGTGTTTGGTTCCAACTTTGGTTTTGATTAAATCGCGAAAACCTACACCTAAAGCCTAAGCCACACCGTCAAAATTAACTGCAAACATGAACAAATCATGCTTGTTAAGCGTTTAAATGTTAAATGTTAGACAAAATGAATCCTACTCATATTATAAGCACGAAATTTTGTGAGGATGGATGTTTGTTACTCTTTCACGAAAAACTACTGAACGGATTTTAATGAAACTTTACAGTAATATAGCTTATACACCAGAATAACACATAGGCTACTTTAATCCGAGAAACACGCTGGCGAAGCCGTTGGCAGAAGCTAGTAACATTATATTTAGCGATTTGCAATTGCGCTAATAAAAAATGACATTAGGTTTGACATAAGCTATTGAAATGTGATGACGTGACATTTCGATAGGTCATGTCAATCTCATTTTAAAAAACACCCCACAATAATCCCGACTCCACACTAGGATTCCTTGTATCGTGTTTCACTCAGTTTCGGACCAAATATCTGCAGAACATACAAACAATTGTCTGCTGTTTGCTATTTTATGAATTTTTGACTAATCTGGCATCCGCCAGAGACTGGTGTTTTTTTTACTTTTGCCCGAAGATGGTAACTCTAGGTAGGACCAATTATGTCCTTAAATTCTTATGGTAGAAAACACGCTCACGTCTGTAACCGTCTATGACGGACATACTTAGATACATACTCAGTACGTAGATCTTTGAGCATACCAAGAAAAGTTTAGTCAGAGAAATGTCCAACCGATAATATACATGCAAGAATGTAAGAAAAATCCCTAAAACCAAAAGCAACTAATGTAAAACTGCATCATTGCGGTCAACATTGCGATGCTCATAGAGTAAACCAGCCCGCATACCCAACTTCACAGCATTTAGATCTAAAATGCATCTGTTATTCTGTGCAACTCGAGTTAGAAACAGAGGCACCAGCCTTGTGGCAGTCCAAATAATAATCCTACTACCATTATAAACGTGAAAGTTTGTGAGGAATGATGTTTGTTTCTCTTTTACGCAAAAACTACTGAATAGATTTTGATGAAACTTGACAGTAATATAGCTTCTACATCAGAATAACACATAGGCTTCTTTTTATCCGGGTACCACGCGGGCGAAGCCGTGTACAGGGGCCAGTAATAAATAAATAATGCTGGACATTTTTCACACAGCATCATCTAGCCCCAAACTAAGCAGAGCTTGTATTATGGGAACTACATGACTGATACACTACTTATTTTTTGTAAATACCTACATATTATACATAGAAAACATCCAGACCCGTGAAAAAAGTAAAATCATTGACATTTTGCGAATTGATCGTATTATGCCTCTTTCTGACTCTCTAAACGTATCAGTTTATCGACACATCATGCAAAGAACCGTATAAATAGGAAAAGCCTGTTGGGACAGTTAAAACGAAAAAAAAAGTATTTTTGCACACAGAATGTCGTTGGACGGAAATGACTTCAGTTACGAGATTAGTTTTTCGCAGTATTTTTTGTGCAAAAAGTGCAATAGCAAATAAAATTATCCGCCATTTTGGAGATACAGGATGTTAATACCGCCATTTTGGAATCCAGCCCAGCTATAGAAAAACTCTTGTGCCACAGTGTCACACTATGATTGTGGTTGTCGGAGTGATACTGCGGGCACTAGCAATAAAATACTAATAACCGGGTCACAGTATAATCAAATACCTTCATCTTCTTACTTTATACAGTAAGATAACTATTATCAAAGCTGACAAAGTGATATGAGTATAACGGAATCTTATATCAGTATTCCAACGGAAGCTCGTTTGGTATGGTTTGAGACTTCAAAATGAATACTTGAAGTTTTTTACGAGATAATGTATGTGTCTGTTGGTTATTTATGTATATTATTTTACGAGATAATTCAAATCTAAGAGTGAAAAAAATATTTGGACATTATGGGTCTGGTAAACTTTTATTACTATTATAGTATTATAATGTATTTGATACTATCATAGCTAACAACATATTTCTTACTAAAAACGGGATATTTACAACAATTTCTTGTGTTTTATGTAGTTCCTCCCGTGATCCTGGTACATGCTACTGTTTCGAAATATAATAAAAATAATACTTTTTTGAGGACTTAACATACTCGTAATATGCATTGTTCCAAAAAAAAATACATCTTACATTTGTCCTACAATTGGCGGTCTTATCGCACACAGCGATTTGTTCCATAAAACTATTTCCTATACTAAAAACTAAAACTAATATACTAAAAACGGGAAACATTAAAACTCACAAATCATGGTACCGAAATATCTCATTTTTAGTAAAAAATATAGTCCCCTCTTTTGCAATATTAATAAAAAAAATTATGGTATTTGGTTTTGAGTGATCATAAAAAAACTTCTGTGTTTATTGTAGACAAATAATTGAATTTCTTCTTTTCTCAAAAATCCTACAAAATTACTAGACTTCAAGAAATGCACACGAATAAATTAAACAAGTGTTATCTTGCGCGTATGACCAGAAGCCGATTCGTGATGAAACCTTCATTCTTGCATGCCTGATGAGTTTTGTAAGTAGGCATCTGACGGATAGGTATTTAATTAATAACGATGATTGCGCATACCTTCCAACCTACCTAAAACTCGTGGCATTGACTGGGAAAGAAAACTACTTTATTTTTATATTAAAAATGGCATGGGATTACTTGGGAACCCATGTATGGAATTTATAATTTGGAGAACAATACATTTGGCATTGGTGGGAATGACCCGCATATTCATATGCTGTGGATTATTGATGATTAAAATAAGAGTGTCACAAAATTTAAACAATACAATTTTATTTGTTGTTCAAACAAACACGCTCACAACTGCATTCCCCATGATTGAAATTCTCAGATACATAATCAATTCGTAGATCTTACAGGAAACCATGAAAGGGACGTCAGAGACACGTCAAAACATATTTGGCAAACGTTCCCGTTTCCATGAAGTTAGTATTCCACGTGACAGGTTGCAAGACTTGCAAGGCCATCGCCGCTTATTGGAACACTAATAGATAGATGGCACATGTCTTCGAAGTGTTGGTTCTAAGGCACGGTTCCTAACGATGTTTTTTTGGACGTAGTTCACGAGGAAGGACCTCTAAACGGTCAACGAACGTCAGCAGGAGAATAGTAAAGTACGTTGAATAGTCAAAGTAAAATCCTAAAATTGTTGATGATTCATTAAATATCCTTAAATTGAAGGTAAAGGGATGAACTGGACCACTAGAAGACCCAGTAAGAATTTGAGTTTGACCCCTAGAAGGAATTTGTTTACGACTGTACTGAATATATTCAGGTTTGTAAAAAAAAAACAAAAGTGGGCGTAGACAGTCCCTACTAGGAATGAAAATAATATTAATTTTGAAAGTATCACTAGGGATCCGCAGTCCATTTTATTCGGAGTCCCTAACGGGAATGACTCGGAAAATCAAAGTGATTGCCGGAAATAATGAGTTGTCTTTGCTTAAAAATGGGACATCATTTCTCGGGGCGTATCGAACGCATACCTATTCAATTTCGCCAGAAATTTCAATTATATATAATAATTATATCCTGTTGAAATTACAATTATATTTCATTCAAAATCAAAGGATTAGCATAGGCAAGGCGACAATTCCGACATCCTCATTGCGAAAGCGAGGAATGCGCCGAGTTACAATAAAATGTTCACATGGTCGAAGCATCTTACGAAAGCGTCATCGTATCACATTGCATCCATTCATGAGAACGTGGGGAAATCGACCATTATGCCTAATTAATTGTTTAATTTGAATCAGATGATAAATAAAATTGGCAATCAGCTTGCGACCTGCCACGTGGAATGGTAACTGCCGTGGAATGTTATGCAAAATAATAACTACTAATAATATATGTATAGTGTATATTATAAGTTGGTTAGGTTATTAATATTATAATTTTATGTTCTCACTGGCCCCTGCCCACGGCTTCGCCCGCGCGGTACTCGGATAAAAAGTAGCCTATGTGTTATTCGGATGTATAAGCTATATGACTGTAAAGTTTCATCAAAATCCGTTCAGTAGTTTTTGCGTGAAAGAGTAACAAACATCCATCCTCACAAACTTCACAGTCAGCACCGTCCGCGACCACGTTCGACGGTAGATCGTCGAATACTGACGAAAGACAGTGGTATTACGAGGGTAAATTTAGGAAAACATCTCCATGACTCAGTTTGAATTAAATCAGTTGGTAAGCGGTTGTAGCAGCCTATCTATATGGTCCTTTAGTCTATTTTATGATTAAAAACCAAAGACTAAAAACGGGATATTTACCATGATTTTTGAGTTTGAATGTTTCCCGATATTTCGGCAAAAACATACCGTTTCAGTAGAAAATATGATTTTTACCTTTTTACCAATCCCGAAGTATCCTGCGAAATCCAATCTCAAGACAAATTTGCAACCTGCAATTCCCCTCCAGCTAATTCCCCGGCCTAATGACAGCATTGGTAACATTTAACAGAACAATTGTCTTTAATTTACAGCACTATTGTCTGTCTGTCTGTATGTTGCAATTTCGGCAGCGACCGAACTGAGTATGACCTACTTTGAAGAACGGACTGAATTTATTTGATATCTTATTATCTTGTGATAGCAAAAGGAAATTCTACGTGTATTGAGTATTGAGTAGAAACATTAAAAAAAAATCGACCCCGTGGCGGAGTGGTTACACCCGCGTGGAAAGTGGAAGATCCCGGGTGCGATTCCCGTCGAGGTGGATATTTTTGGGATAGTACAAAATCTATTAAAGAATAGTTCGATTTTTGGATGGGTGACCGTTAGAATCACGTTAGCTCGGATATATCAGCAGGCTTCCCGGGGTCTAGACAAATACCTCACGCTCAGTTTTCCTTTTACGCTAACGCAAATTTGTCATGGTCAAACTTGGCAGCAGTCACGTGACATTTCCATACAATTCAATCTTTCCGCAGGCGTTAACGCCAACAGAAAGTGGTATTTGTCTAGTAGAGACACTCAGGATGGTTTATTAACTCCAATTGGTTTATTATGAAACAATGATTATTGATTTAGATGTTATTTTACTAGCCATTATTAATAATGAATGACAGAGAAAGATTGCTTTTAATTTAAATTCACTTCACGTAAAATCCAGAAATGGCTACATAAATTATTGCAAATGTCTTAGGAAATTCTTTAGGCTACATTTTATCTAAAAGGTCAATCGTTTTAAATCCAACGCTTCTTAATTAAAATCAACTCATTAATTTGTCTAAAATGATTAGTTTGCATTTTGCAATGTTGTATGGCGCCGTCCATACACCACAGAACATAAATATTGTATCTAAGTAGCGACAAGATGTTTTCTTTTTGATCTGTGGTAGGCTGGGTTACATCACAGAATATATAAATATTTTATCAGTATCTAAGACACGATGAGATTTATATTTTTATGGGTCAGGACTATGTATGTGTTTATTGGGTGTTTCATTTTATTGTTTAAGTACTAGTTTCTGCCCGCGGCTTTGTCCGCGTGTTAGTTGGATAAAAGTAGCGTATGCCCGTCTCCAGGCTTCAAAATATGTCCATAACAAATTTCATCACCAACGGCTCAGCGGTTTAGCCGTGAAACATATAGGTATAGATATTTCCGATATAATTTACTGACTTAATCGATATTAATCGTTATATTATGGCTAAATCACACAATATCATTTTAAATTGTAGACTATGTGTTATTCTGATGTATAAGCTATATTACAGTTAAGTTTCATCAAAAAACTTTCAGTAGTTTTTGCGTGAAATAATAGTAAAAATTCATCCTCACAAACTCGCGTTTATAATAATATGTAGGATTTGCCTAAGCTCAGTGCAGGGAGGCATTAGTCTTGTATGAAATTGTTAAGTTCAGTTTAAATTAGCGCATAATTGGGCTTCCTGACCTACGATACTTCGACACCGGCAAGAACTACTGAGAAAGTTGTGTTATGCGAAACAAAAGGCCGGAAATTGACCGGTCTCACCGGACGTCTTCACCGGACCTAATGACATTCAAATGTCATAAATTACACTTTCACGGTCAAATCATAAAATTTCATGTGTATTAACTAGGTAAAACTTCTAGGTAAAACACGGATGCGAAAACAGGCAATCAGAAAGTCAAAGACGTGCCCTCTTATTCATAAACACTCAATAACTTTAGCAGGACTCCCGGCTCTGTTATTTTTCTAACACTAATAAAGGATAGACGCAGAAATCTTTTATCACGCTGCTAAAGTAATTGATTATGAATAAGAGGGCTGTTTCTTTTTTAAATTAATTGTTATCACAAGGACCATATAGAAAATCGATAATTTACAACTAAAACGTCAATTTAAAAAGTACGCGAATCTAGTAGTTTTCAAACTTTCGCGATCAATAAACATAATCATAAGTTTTATATAGGTTTTAATACACAAGGTACACGATAAAGACCCGAATTAAACCTATAATTACATAAATTTATAAATCCTTCTGCTATTATAAATGCGAAAGTTTGTGAGGATGGATGTTTGTTACTCTTTCACGCAAAAACTACTTAATGGATTTGGATGAAACTTTACAGTAATATAGCTTATACGTACATCAGAATAACACATAGGCTACTTTTTATCCGAATACCACGCGGGCGAAGGCGTGGGCAGAAGCTAGTAATATTATAAACGCGAAAGTTTGTGAGGATGGATGTTACTCTTTCACGCAAAAACTACTTAACGGATTTAGATGAAACTTTACAGTAATATAGCATATACATCAGAATGACACAAAGGCTACTTTTTATCCGGGTACCACGCGGGCGAAGCCGTGAGCAGAAGCTAGTAATTGAATAAGCAAGGCAACACATATCGTCAATAGTAAATGTAGCAAAGTTTCCCCTGTCGGTGGAACCTTCTTTAAGCTGAAACATCTCAAGAATTTCGACCGGGCTGAAACGAACTCTTGATTTAGTTAGTTCAGCCGCCAACCAAGCGGGAGAACACGGGTTTGCGCGTTCTCCCGCTACCTACCATTTTTTTGGATACTAATTAATTTTTTGAAGTGTATTTACGCTGAAGGGCCTAACCCTACAAAATCAGCAGAATCTGCAGTAGCAGAATATTTCCTTTATACACTAAGAAAAATATTTTCCTATATCCTATATCTATCTACGCGTGAAAACCTTTTATTGGTATTCTGTGTTATATTATTATGTCTTTCTGTTATATGAGCTGTTGGCTTCCTAAATATAAATTTAAAAAAAACTTAATGGAGATAGGTAGTCAATTTGGCTCAAAATACCTACCAAAATATTATCTTTATGTCCTCAGTAAAATATTCTTCTATAAGTTAAAGGTGATAGATAGGCAGTCAATTTGGCTCAAATGACCTACCAGAATATTCTGTTTATGTCATCAGTAAATATTCTCCTATAACTTAAAGGTGATAGATAGGCAGTCAATTTGGCTTAAAAGACCTACCAGAATATTTACTTTATGCCCTTAATAAAATATTCTCCTATAAGTTAAAGGTGATAGATAGGCAGTCAATTTGGCTCAAAAGACCTACCAGAATATTCTCTTTATGTCCTTAGTAAAATATTCTCCTTCCTATAAGTTAGAGATGATAGATAGGCAGTCAATTTGGCTTAAAATACCTACCAGAATATTCCCTTTATGTCGTCAGTAAAATATTCTCCTATAAGTTAAAGGTGATAGATAGGCAATCAATTTGGCTCAAAAGACCTACCAGAATATTCTCTTTATGTCCTCAGTAAAAAAATCTCCTATAAGTTAAAGGTGATAGATAGGTAGTCAATTTGGCTCAAAAGAGTTACCAGAATATTTCCTTTATGTCCCTAGTAAAATATTCTCCTATAAGTTAAAGAGATAGGTAGGCAATTTGGCTTAAAAAACCGACAACCGCTAGGAAAGAAATCTCGAATGGCGAACTTAACAGCAAACCTATTGCACACTGGACGGATGTTATAAATTAATTGACAAATATACACGAATATTCATCGAATCGCCTAAGAGAATATATTGACAAGTGTCATGGGTCAAACTCATTTGATTTTGTAATAGAAAGCCCAAATTAACAGAGGGAATTTTTGTGTTCATTATGTTAAGAGCGATCATATAATCTCTGTAAAAATAAGGACCGATTCAAGATTGAAAAACCAAATGAGTATCTCCAAAAAAATATTTAGCTTCCTAGTTTTTTACCAGTTTATTTGACATACCCCTATTAAGTTCATGTAGTTAAGTGAAAAGATTATTCTTCTTTATTCTTTATTGTACACACAAATAAACACTTACAAAAAGGCAGAATTAAATGGCATGTACAAAGGCGAGCTTAACCCTAAAAAGAGTTTTCTTCCAGCAAACCTTGAGCTAGAGAGAGGTAATTATAGAGGTAGGATCGTGTACAGAAAGAAAATAATACTTTAGTTACTTAAAACTACAAAATATATATGTATATATAAATAAACTAGCTGCGCCCCGCGGTATCACCCGCGTAGGTTTCGATTTTATACTCGTGATAACTTCGAAATATAATGTCTGATTCGAATAAATTAAAAGGTTTTTACTGCTACATAAATACCCTTGATGATAAAATTATCTATTTGAATAACAAAATAAATTTTAAAAAAGAATGTGTTTTGGCTCTCGTACTCGGATCCGTCCCTATGCGTATTTTCGCAAGGAGTTAGAGACGTATTTTCAATTCACCTTTGCTTGCCGGAAGAAATAAATACGGTTGGTAATACTGGAAAATTACTACATACCACACGTTCAAGTAAACACATAAATCACAATTTTCTAATCCGCCGACAGGGTCCGAAAGGTTATCGGATCGCTGATGGAAATGCAAACAGAGCCAGGGGCAAATTGTCAGTGTTGCAATTTCAATTTGTAACACTGTTTGATTGACCTTTTACATTAGTAGTTTCGAAGCAATATGTCTTAAGACCGGGGGCTATTTCTGCAAATCCTACTAATATTATAAACGCGAAAGTTTGTGAGGATGGATGTTTGTTACTCATTCACGCAAAAACTACTGAACGGATTTTAATGAAACTTTACAGTAATATAGCTTATACATCAGAATAACACATAGGCTACTTTTTATCCGGGTACCACGCGGGCGAAGCCGTGGACAGAGGCTAGTAAAAAATACCCAACAGTCATATACACAGTCCTGACCACACACTACGATTCCCTGTGTCGCGGGTGTCAGGAACTATAAGTACCGTGGTACCACAACGCCCAGAACGAATACCTGCAGAACATGCAAACATTTATCCTGCAGCGAGAATCGAACCCGCACCTCTTGCTGTAAATTTATAGCATCTTGTAAAAATGACAATGCGATCCACAGCGTATTCTATCCTTCTAAGCTTATTCGTGGTTTATGCCAAAGTTTAGAAGTATTTACATTACGGCTTAACCGTTTTTGATTTAGTTTATAATAGGCACAGTTCATGACCTGGAGTTACATTGTTTTCTGCTCTATATGAGTCAACATTTTAGCCAGCATTTTGGGAACGCTTCCGTCCGCTAACGATCTGAAACAATTGACCTATCTATAGATCGCTTGCTTTAGATAGCTATCTGTTTCATATGTATTTATTTATAAAGCTATTTGTTCATAGTTGTATATAAATAAACGTGCTATTGACATAGGAATAATTTCGCAGTAATAAAGCAATCAAAAGTAAATACTTTTTCAATCAGAAATAGCACAGAAGCGTAATGGCCATTTATAACAGCAAATAGAGCCTTTTTAACAAGTCCCCGGCTCGTTAACTAGTACTTTAAGTCAATAACTCGTTAATAACTCTTAATTAACACTATAAACAACGATGGGTTCAAAGAATTCGCTACGCGAACGCTTTTAAACTTAAGGAACCGGCGTACAGCGCTCATAACCGAAGCGCGTCCAAAAATATAGCTATCCCTTTTTGACTGATGCAGGCCCGCCCGTGCTTGCGCGATAGCAATATTAGCCGTTCAGAATTTGTTATAAATTTGTTGGTGTTCCGTAATACCAAAAAAGATGAATGAAAACTTGTTGTATTTTTCACATTGTGTTGTTATTCTGTAACTGGACAATATAATCTATGTACTTAACCAAACGATACGTAAGGTATTGTTGTTTTTAATACGAAACAAATAAGAAGAAAACATGTCAAGTATGACATAAAAATATCCAAAATGCGATTCGTTTACATTTCATTTTAGGTAAGTATTTTAAAAAAATATATAGCAAGGTACGTAGATAATTACTATTCCAATGCAAATAATAACATAATATGGTAAAAATAAGCTCTTATTACAAATGACTATGGTATTACGTTTGTATGGGCAATTCATCTACGCAGGCCTCTTAAACGTTTGCTGTAATTTGATTTTTTAACGAACAAAATTACTTAAGCTTTTACACTCGTTAAAACATAAGAACCGAACGTGCACCAATTGATTTTTCCATTAGAAAAATGTATGTGCGCATTACCATGTGCTCAAAACGGTGAATGATTTTCAGAAAACCAAACCGGCATGTCCTAAACAATCGTTTAAAGTCATGTGCCATGAGTCAGTGTTCCAATAAGTGGCGATAGGCTTGCAACCTGTCACGTGGAATGCTCACTACTTGCAAAACGCAGGCATGTGTCAAATGAAATGTTTGGGCGTGCCCCTGACTAAAACATTTTATTTGATGACCTCTGTGGAGCTGTGGGCGAAGGCTCGCCTGAGATGCAGAAGGTTGCGGGTTCGATTCCCGACACGGGACAAATGTTTGTATCTGCAAATATTTGTCTCGGGTCTGGGTTTTTTCTATATATAATATGTAGACATTTACAAAAAAAAATAAGTTGTATATCAGTCATGTAGTTCCCATAATACAAGCTTTGCTTAGTATCGGGCTAGATGATGCTGTCCAAAATGTCCAGAATTATTTATTTATTATTATTATTTAATAGAAAAGACTTAAAGTAACTGTAGGTACGTCTTTAAAAAAAAATACGTCGTAAATTAGGTGTTAGAAGTATACCGACAGCCTGTGTAATGCAGTGACGTAACTACTATGGAAGTCGACACCGCACTTTTCAATTTTTTTATCAATTTTCATAACCATTATAATGTGTTCACTGGGCCAGATAAACTAAACAAAA
This sequence comes from Perizoma flavofasciatum, assembly GCA_958496245.1. NCBI lineage: Eukaryota > Metazoa > Arthropoda > Insecta > Lepidoptera > Geometridae > Perizoma > Perizoma flavofasciatum. Next base: position 10,282,422 of record OY292439.1, on the reverse strand, counting down.
AACGAGTTAAGTAAACATCTAAATTCGGCGTATCAACTTCCTAACTCAACAAAAACTACATCATTCCATAAATAAACTTATTTTGTAGCTTACATGACCTCAAACACAATACCATATCAAATTCACGTCACAGATGCTGGGTATCACCCACCGTGACGACGGACAATAGTTGTCAACCTCTGGTTCGTTTGTACTTTCGCTCGCCGCGCCTAGTAACGGGCCAATCGCAGCGCGCGCTGACGTGATGTGGTCAGGCAACGTCAACATTTTTAGGGTTGTATGAAAATCAGACAGCATTACAATTGTTTATGAAGTTGTTGAGTTATTTGGTGATTTGACGGTAATTTCTCTAATATCCGACTAACATCTTATTAAGCGGCGAGCTTTGGTCTTTTAATACTTCCAAAAATGTTGACATAATCTAATTGCATATTACAGTTACAAAAGTGTAATGACAGTATGCTACCTCATTAACAAAGTTATTAACATTAAAAACGCCATCACATTTAAGTAAATTATGTACACTTCCGGGCATAACGCCAAACCTTGACTTACTGTGTCAAATTCAATTTACATCATAACTGTACTTAGACGTGTAGGATGTGTAAATCATAAATTTTAAACTAGTTTGTGTTCCGTAGAACTCGATTGAATAAATTAATTCTGACCGTGATTTTCTGCCATTTCCTTCGGATTTATCTAGATCAGATCTAAGAGAGCTTGGTATGTGATTTTATAGGCATTTTTATTTCTCAATCAAGTTACGACTTATTTCTTGGGAAGGTTGGTTTTGAATTCTTTAGATTATCTCGATAAGTATGTAAATATGTATTTTATGCAGATAACGTTAAGAAACAAATAATTAAAAAAATACTTGATAAAAAATAGATAGCGACGTCGAAAATCAACCAAATAACGGAACGGTCAGCGACAAGTATATTAATAATTTGAGTTTCGAGATACTGTAAGTTTAGATTAAAAATGGAGGGTACAACACCAACCGTGTTCTCGATATTGGTGACTCCGACGTTATATGCTGGTGCGCTTGGTCGCGCGCGAGGAACCGGCGTAAATTCACTTTCAAATGTTAAATTCACGTAGTTTTTAAGTTGACGTTTCTATATGATCCTTGTGATTTCAATGAATGAAAACCTATTGACTTTGACTTTGATATAACGTAGCTCAATCATGTGGATGTCGGTACACAATCTTTTTAGTAAGAAAGAACGCGCACAAAAGCTAGTGTACACAACAAATTATAATTAATTCCGTTCCAATTAATTTACACAGTGTTGTAGCAATAAACGTTATCAAACAAATCGTGACTTTACTTATGTTTGTTGTTTCATGGATCGGATAACTAGTTAATGCGTAAATCTGCGCTAAGATTAGTCTCCTTAATTTGAATAATTTCGTTTGGACAAATTCTAATCATGTAATCACAGTTACATGATTAGAATTTGTCCAAACGAAAATTTGCAAAAACATCGTGAGGTGACCGGCATTCCCTAGAGTAAAAAAATCTAAAGACTTTTTTTTTTTTTTATTCAACACAGCGTCATTTAGCTCCAAACTAAGTACAGCTTGTTATGAGAACTGATATACTACCTATATACATATATTTTTTATAAATACCATACATATTATTAGACATGAAACACGCCCAGACCCGAGACAAATATTTTCAGACCATATAAACATCGAATCAAACCCGCAACCTTCTGCGTCACAGGCGGGCCTTCGCCCACTGCGCCACTGAGGTCGTCAAAATTCTACTTTATACAAACAGCTAGTTGTTGACCTATGAAATTATCGCAAACATTAAGGACAATAGATATTTGAACAAACAATAGTCGGTAAACATTCGTGGGAAAGTCAATAATGGAAGTGTTAGGAGTGTTCCTACTGAATGTAAATATACTGTGAGATATCTGTCGTAATCAATTAGTAATGTGCCCAGAATGCCCGCTACATTTCCACGTTGCATGGCAATGCACATTCATTGAGCGAAATAAAAACCAGCACTCCAGTCACTCACTGCCAAAATCTTATTAGATTCTAGAATCTTTTAAAAGTAATGTATTGTTCAATTAGGATGATTCTATAAATACCTTGAGTCAGGACTAATATCTATATTAATATATAGATTACTAGCTTCTGCCCACGGCTTCGCCCGCGTGGTACCCGGATATAAAGAAGCCTATGTGTTATTCTGATGTATAAGCTATATTACTGTAAAGTTTCATCAAAATCCGTTCAGTAGTTTTTGCGTGAAAGAGTAACAAACATCCTCACAAACTTTCACGTTTATAATATTAGTAGGATATATATTATAAATAGATAAAAGTTGTTTTGTTTGGATGTAGGAGGTAATCTCCGAAATTACTAATCCGATTAAAAAATAATTTCACCATTATTTAGAATGGACTTCCAGTATGGACCTTTTCGTGAAGAGCAATAGCAACTTAAGTAAGGGCACTGTATTGAAAAAGAGGTAAGTACTATCTAGTACTTAACAAACCAGCAGTTAAAACTTGTACCTAGTAATGTACCAGTATAACTGTACTAGAAGTTATAAAGATTCAAGATAGACGTATAAAATCACATAAAGATTGACAATGAGGATAAGATGTAAACTAGCTCTTGGCTCCAGTTTCGCTCCTGGAATCCCCTCGTGTGATTCCAGTTGATTGAATACCAAAATATAAAATCTTTGCGTAATACACTGACTGACTGACGTACATATAGTGGTCTGTGGACTGACAATCAACGTACCACCCACCACAGACCATAAATACTATGAAGTGCACCAATATGTATTTGATGGTATAAGAAGCTGGGGGGTTTAGATGAACACAGATAAAAAAGTTGGAAAGATGCGATTATTTTGAAAAGTCAAAATAGCGTTCCTTTTCCGTTTAATCGCTTATCCATAAGAATTAAGTTAAATTCATTGCATACATAAACACAACAGAAATAAAATGGTTTGTTTTCATTGTATTTTTATTTTATTTTTAACAAAGAAACATATTGATTTATAATTTTGTTAAATATAATTTTGTATTTCAACATAACAAATATATTAAAATTTCAAACTGATCGCAAACTTTCTTGTGTGTATGAGAATGAAAAATTCTGCTTTACTTCTCAATTGGATTTCTTATGGCCGTTGCTATTTCAATTTCTGTCATAATACGTTCCAACGATACATGTAACGGGTAATGAATAACGCACGGGAAATTTGTTCCCGATATAACAGGCAGAAATGATGACATCTTTAGCATAGCGGGAAAACAATTGATGCCGGGTAGACGGGTACCGTCCGTTAGACTATCAGCGCAATTTTGGCACCAGTGCAGACATGTTTTACTCCGCAGCTTAGGTACAAAAAGATGCGGTTTCCACTCGAGAACTCGTCCGTGACTAGTCCGCTGCCACTTCAGCTTGCTAATCCTCTGAGCTATGTAAGATAACTGTCGTTCTCTGTCAGATTTTAATCTCATTACGCATTTTATCCTTCAGAGAAACCCCGAGCATAACCCGTTCCATAGCTCGCTGTGCAAACTTGAACTGGTGGATTAGCCTATTATGAGTTTCCACGTCTCGGCACCGTATCTATTACTGGTAGGACGATGATAATATACCCACAAGTGGTAAAATAGGAAGTGTTTTGTTCCAATTGTCCACTCGTGGTGAACAGATGATGAAAAAGGATTTTTTTAAACCTTTTTTTTGCATAAAAAACATCGTTGATAAAAATTTCATCTTTCGAGATCAAAGTCTCGAGTCATAACGGAAATACGTAAGAAATCACTTACAATGTGACCTGGCACCGATTCTGATAATTGAATGACATTATATTATGTTTATATACATCCAAGTACATTAATGTTTATGAATAACAATTCAGAAAGTACTTACATGTACCGTAATTATGTCAGCAATGTATATCCAGTAACGGGAGCACTTGTGTAATCAAAATATTATTAAGTTTGATGCAGTTTACGCAGTATATAATAAAAACCCTGTCCGATCCAATAACGGCGTATTCTTCTGTAGGAGTACAAGAAAATATTTATTTTTCTCAAAGTACGACACATCTTTGACAACTCTCGGCGCTATTTTAACACACCTGACAATGGCTGGGGTAAGTGCTGCTATTATACCTCGTGTAAGTAATCGCACGTCGATTCCTAATGAATATATTTTCGGATAGAACAGGGGCTTTGTAACTTACTGTGTGATATGAAGGTATTTTATTGGAAGGCACGTTTTGTTTACGTTGTAGTTTCGATCGCGGTACATTTTGACCGGTGCTTGACATTTTAATGTAATTGTAAAGTCATATCCTTCTCGACAACACGGTGGCGCGGCGAATAGCCGGCTGAGTCGCAGGAGCTGCAAGTTCGATTCCCGTTGCGGGACAAATGTTTCCAATTTCTGCAGATATTTGTAACGGGTAATTGTTTAGAGGTACCACGGTATTCGTAATTCCTGATTACCACGACATAGGGAATCCTAGTGTGTGGTCAAAACTATGTATAACTAGCTTCTGCCCATGGCTTCGCCCGCGTGGTACCCGGTATAATAAGTAGCCTATGTGTTATTCTGATGTATAAGCTATATTACTGTACAATTTCATCAAAATCTGTTAAATCGTTTTTGCGTGAAAGAGGAACAAACATCGTCACAAACTTCCACGTTTATAATATTAGTAAGATTATGTGTGTTGGGTATTTATTTTTGTTTTTTTCCTTAATGTTTTTCTTCACCGGTCTGCAAGTAAAGTAGACTGACCACTGACCACACATTGGCAAAGTCCCACACAACCACAAAGTCGCCTAATTATACGCTTTCCTAAGTTTGCGGGCCCTATATGCCTGATATCATCTGTCAACTTTCTATTTACTAGAACTTTCTATGATAGCAGTGCCGGAGGCAAGGTCGGGTGTTATCTTACGTAATAACTGGCCAGAATAACACGTTTTTGAAGTTTTCTTGAAATTAATAGCTTCTATGGTGATATCTTAATAAAAATAGGTCTCAATTCATATTGTAAACTGGATTTTTTACGTACCGTACTAAGGTAAGGAACCGACTAAGTTTCGACTCATTCTGGGATCGCCGCGATCACACACCCTGATGAAGACTCTCGGAATGAGTCGAAACTTAGTCGATGCCTTCATCGATAGTAGGTACGTGGAAATACAATACGAATAATCAAATTCACGATAGTTTTGGAATAATATCGGCCTCAATGTTACTTAAACTAGAAATAGAACTGGTAGGGAAGACTTTTAGTCTCGGAGATATACTAGAGATGTACCCTAGAAAACCTCTTAAGGCTGGGAATTTTTACATAATATCTACTGATCAGTAGGCAATGTACAGGTGTTAGGTAGGTAGGTACATACCTAATGTTTCCGCTTGAGTAATATACATTACAGATATATATATCTACATTTTTATGGATATAGAGCGATTTAACGCGCGTTTATTTCAATGAGAGCGGTATCAAGAATTATAAATTGAAAGTTATCTGATTGAAATGTGCTCGTTACGTTTATGGCCGATTAGATTCTATCCACCGCTTCGTTCGCGTAGTAAACAAAGATGTTAGGAAATTATAAGAAAATGGCCGCCATTTTTAACCATTCTCCCGATATGACCATGAACCATTCTCCCATGACAATACGTCATATTTGTTTTAATTGATTAAAATATTATCATCACATGGTTGTATTTTTTTTTAAACTGAGTCTAATTCCTTCGCTTTGTTTATTTCTCCATTCTCCTTCCGTCAGTGTTTTCATAGGTAAGTAATTTGTTTGATATTTTTTTTAATCATTCAAATTCGAAGGGATGTTGCACCAGTTGTTATTCCAATATGCGGGTATCGGCTTGCAACTTGTCACATGGAATGCTACTTGCAAAACGCGGGCATGTACCAAATGTAATGTTTGGACGTGCCTCTGACTACCCTCTATTTGGTATCCTAAAAGATCTACGCACAAATTATGTACCTGAGGATGTTCATCATAGGTATACAGTCGTAATATTACATGGTTATTAATCAGTTTTTTTTTTAATTTATCGCCACCGCCAACGCTTTAGTTTATCTTTATGTGCATCCCAAGGTATTGTTTAATCATAATCATACTTACGTAGACAGATAAATGAATTTTCTTTTTCTAGTCCAGCCGACCAAGGAAAAAAAAACATGTCAGTCGCTTACACAGTTTGTGATGTCAAAAGCATAAGACATAAATAATTATTGGATTTGACTCCAAAACCTATTTATTCACGTGCATCCAAATATTTTGATGAAACAAATTACTTAAAATTATTATTTATGGAAGACAAAAATCTAACATTTACAATACTTAATGAAAAAAAAGTTACGAAAGAACGCCTTATCTTTAGGATGTATGGAATGTACAGCCTCACCTAAAATGGCAAAAAAAAAGTGATGCCGATTGGCGACTATCAAATCTAGAAGATGGCTACTGAAATACCTATTATAGTTGAATTTAGAACGCTGTTGTTCAAAATTCGAACAGTTGCGGTGAAGACTTTATTTAGCCGCAAAGTGCAATGCCCTTGAAAGTTTATTTAGTTACAATCAGAGGTAATCTTAGATCTTCGTCTTCGGTACAGGTACTGCTTCAGCGTCAGAGCCAATCTTAGATACTCAATGGCGTCTTCCAGGTTTATTTTAGTGGATGATCTGGTACAGCTGACGGTATGGCTATTTATTGAAGGCGCCAGAGGTATTTTGAGTCTGTTATCATTTATGAGTCAATAGACGTCCATTGCTGGTCAGGCCATATAATGCCGACGTCTTGTATAAGCCGTATTGTAACGAACATTAAAATTGAACCGATTTATTGGGCTGGAAATTTGTACTTGGACATTCAAGAGTGGTTTTACGAAAGTTGTCACATAAAAAAGTAGCCAAACAAATTTCTAATGTATAATCATTGGATTAAAGCCTTGTAACAAGCCGTGGCGCTTACGACACCGCACTGTAAGGCGAAAATCACACATTTTTTACATTTTCTCTCATTCGAAAATCTGAAACAATAAAGTTTTTTTTTTTGACACAAAGCGTGTCTTCTAAATTTCACCAACATCAGTGTTGGCTAATATTATAAGAACTGCTAGTGTTATTTTTAAGGTAACTTTGCCATATTTTTCGTTTTTTTTTTAATAAAAAACTTCTTCCCACTGCCACAGCGTATATAAGTTTATAGTTTATCATTATAATAAATTGCACAACTAACGTCCAAATAAAATCATGGTTCTGAATAGCATTAATATTAGATCACTTTTCAATAAAATATTTCAAAACTAGACTAGAGCCCTTTGTAGTAGCCATTTCATTTGAAATTGGCAGTTCTTAACATACCATTCACTATCAATTCCGACAACACAATAGGACTGCTTGCAGTGGCGGTTAAGCACTAACTCTCATACAAACGTACTTCAAGTCATGACTTGAAGTACGCGATCATGATCTAAGCGTTCAATTGAATTTTCAAACTCAGAAATCTTCAAAATCTAAATCAAAATTTCTTTGATGATCTTCTTTTTCATGCTAACTTTGAAAATCGTTAAGGATCATACATACATTTAGAAAGTCCTGTTCCCCGGAGGGGTAGACAGAGACCACGAATTTCCACTTGCTACGATTCTCACATACCTCCATTCACTAACGATCAAAGCATAGCTAAAAAAAAACGAATAGAGCATTATTTATTTGACACATATCATTGTATGCAATGTCCGTATTCTCAAACAAATCTCAAAATCGAGGACCAAGGGACCTAATCCTACAATTATTATAGATGTTTGTTACTCTTTCACGCATAAACTACTGAACTGATTTTGATGAAACTTTACAATAATACAGCTTAGGTAAATACATCAGGACAACGCATAGGCTACTTTTTATCCTGGTACCACGCGGGCGAAGCCGTGGGCATAGGCTAGTTTGCAATATTTGAAAAGCATATCTCACTTCTCGATTGACCTTTCTAGACAAATACGCTTTCATTAAACTGACTCGGAAAAGACTTTGCCACCAGTGACCAGTCCGCTTAGCATGCGCACCCAAGATAAAGTTTTGTCTACGATTAAGAGAAAAACTATTTCTGTCACCTATTCTGTCAAACAAAAGAGAGGGACATTAATTCTTTTGTCTTCTCGACGGTAGACAATGCCGTTGTTTTGGGTCTTCATGCTAAGCAGGCTGGTGAAAAAATTCGACTTTAGAACGCTTTTAACATTTTCGTCGTAGTTGAAGTGAACAACGAGTGTGGTTACGGATTTTCACGACCTCTGTGGTGCAGTGGACGAAAGCCCGCCTGAGACGCAGAAGGTTGCTGGTTCGATCCCCGCCGCGAGACAAATGTTGTAAGATCTGCAAATATGTTTTATAAGTATGTGTTTAAAAAAACGTATATAAATAGTTTAACAGTCATTTACAAGTTTTGATCAGTTTGGGGCTAGATGATGCTGTGTGAAAAATGTCCAGCATTATTATTATTATTAAATTTATTTCGGCCGCAGATTGATACCTTCAATCCCTCGTTACGTTCATCCTACTTCTTGAGCACCGTCCGCGACCACGCGAGTAGACGGGAACTGCCACAGACGGTGCTCATGAGGAAGAACCTCTAAACAGTCAACGAAACATCAACAGGAGTAGTAAAGTACGATAATTTCAATTCTACAAAATAAAAGTGTTTTTATGTAACGTGTCTCCCTTATTTAATTAATCTAACACGTTTTAAAATAAACGTGGAACCCATTAAAGTATCGAGTTTATCGTCCGGCGCCGTCCTGACGTGGAACAAGCGTAAATAGATCAGCTGGTTAGTTTCAATGGTCTGTGTTATGATTGGAGGAAGCAGGCACAAAGGTCGCTGGTTCAAATCCGAAGCGGGCGTTGACCACGGTGAAAAACAACAACTGGTGAAAATATAGTATGGTACATGCAACTGTGTTAACATGGTAATAATAATGCTGGATATTTTCACACAGCATCATCTAGCCCCAAACTAAGCAGATCTTGTATTGTGGGAACATGACTGATTTACTACTTAGATACTTTTTTGTAAATACATACATACAGCTTCTGCCCACGACTTCGCCCGCGTGGTACCCGGATAAAAAGTAGCCTATGTGTTATTCTGATGTATAGTTTGATCAAAATCCATTTAGTAGTTTTTGCGTGAAAGAGTTACAAACATCCATCCTCACAAACTTTCACGTTTATAATATTAGTAGGATTATCCATAGAAATGAAAAAGGAAAACTAAGCGAGGTATTTGTCTTGACATTCAGGTTGCAGCTTGAGGATAGGATTTAAAAAAGGATGTGTCATATTCCTTCGAAATTTTCAATAGATAGATACTACCTCTATAATAAGAAGTAATAAGCGTATATATGAGTTTATATTTACCACGAAAACGCGGTACATCTGAATGACAGTATCTTTTGGTTCTAGACATGTCTAGAGTCAAAAAAATTATTTACCATCTAAAAGTACCAGATTTTTCTGCGAGACGAGAGTTATTGTTCTGGGTCTGGGTTTCGTGGTACCACGGTACCCGTTGTTCCTGATATCCACGACACAGGGAATCTAGACTATGTAGGTACGTGACTGGAAAAAATAATAATTTTCGAAATATATTTTTCATTTTGAGGTCCTACTTGAAAATAAGCGAGCGAAAAATATATCAGAATCTGGGCAGCGCATAGCGCCGAAACTTCTGAACGAATTCAAATGAAACTTGGCATGATTTGAGTTCATACTACAGGGTAGGACATATAATACTTTTTATCGTAGTGCGATTTCATTCATTCTTTTTTTGTTAGAAAGGAGGTTTAAAGATTGATAGCAATCGCGAACGAAGTCGCGGGTACAGCTAGTTGAATATAAATAAAAACCTCATGGATTATTTAGTTAATGTTGCGATTTAACCGCTCCTTCCACATTAACTGGGGACTCAAGCTGGGCAGCAGTGGTTTAACATTGGGCTTGAAAGACCAACTTTCTTCGACACTTATCAAAGATTTAATTTAATTTTAATTATCTACTGAAATGGAACTAAATTTATTGTTCAAATAGCACAGAACAATAAATCCATACAATTCATAGCTGATTCAATAACTTACTCAGCAACCCCATTACCGGTAACGAACTGGGCTTTTGATTTGTAACAGGCAAACCCGAATGATGAAGTAGTGAGCTTTCTATCTAGGTTACAGTAAGGCCGGATAAATGAAGATTTATGAAGTCTTTGGGCCATTGGCTTTAGTAATTGTGTCATTTGTGGGATTCTGGTACCGAATACTAGTTAAGATTGACGAAGAATACCTTATGAAGAAAATGTGATAGTGTAAGAAGTGTTACTAATAAATTAAATTGAGAAGGTATGATGATTGTTTTTTTTTAATGTCGGCGACGCGCGTGTTATTGCAAGCGTCCATAGTTTACGGTAACTGCTAACCAAAGTTTGTGGCATACAAAAAATTTGCCACCACATCGAAGCTGCACCGAAACATCGAACAAATAAATAAACCTAGAGTTTGTTGGCCGATTCTTCTAGACTAGGTCGCGAGACGGCGTAAATTCACTTTTGCAATCTTATATTCACTTAGTTTTTAAGTCAAAGCCTGTAATGATCGTAGAGATTTAAAGAAATATCAACAGACTTTGACTTAACACAATTATGTATTTAATTATATGATTTAACAATACCGCTGCAACATCCTATCCTATCCTACTTAATTTTATAAACGCGAAAGTTTGTGAGGATGTTTGTTCCTCTTTCACGCAAAAACTACTGAACGGATTTTGATGAAACTTTACAGTAATATAGCTTATACATCAGAATAACACAGGCTACTTTTTATCCGGTACCACGCGGGCGAAGCCGTGGGCAGAAGCTATTATATTATAAATGAGTGTTACTCCTCTCGTTATGTCAAAAAGATAAATTGGATTAAGCAGAAAAATTGCCAGCATCTATCAAACGACCCCTGGAGATATTGACCATGGTCAGTTCGGGGCGATACAAATGAGCTGGTATCCATCACAATCTGCCCTTGCCCCATTTGCCACCATTAGCTACCTCATCCACAGTTTACTGATTGTGATCGATTACGCAGTGCCCCAGAGTAGTGTTGCTAGCTAGGTAACAAACAAATCCGGACAAAAAATTGCCGGTTATCAAATGCAGAACTGGACAGGTTTTTGGCCCTCAAAACAGCAACTAATCAGCCAAAATAAAACCCCTTTTTCGGTACGGAGTTAGTTAAGAGTAGTCATACATTATGCGCGCATACAAAATTTTTCGGTAAAGGTATCTAAACATAATTATGAGTTTTGTACTGGTGTTTATCGCGTTAAGTCTTTTTATTAGTTTCCCGACGTTTCAGCTGTGTTGCAAATGCAACAGCCGTCCGTGGTCACACTTAACGATTTAATTTTATATAATTTTTTACTCATGTTTTAATTTGTCAAATTGTATTTTTTTGACTTGTCTCCTACGGCATTTTAATATGTTTGTATAAATAATTAAAATTAAAATCGTATATGTACATTACGAATGTATGTCCCGTATGTTCATCGCAAGCCATCAGGGAAGTAGTAACTAATGTGACTATTAGTGTCACATTAGTGACTTTCATGTGTTTTGAGGGTCAGGACTATGTATGTGACTGCTGTGTGACGAGACATGTCGGTGGCGTAGACGAGGAAGTAGACGTTTCAACAGGTATGCTCTGCGAAAAGGCCGGAAAAAGGACTCAAAAGCCGGACGTTGCCAGCCCTAGCCCGGTGTTTCCTGTGATGGATAGATATGGACGCTAGAAGTGAGATGTGAGCTATCGGGATCAAGTCAAAGTTTAAGAAAGTCGACTGATACATTTCTCTGTCAGAAACGTCAAAACTAGGAGAGACGTCGATCTGTTAGAATCGGTATTCGAAAAGAAACTGTCTAGGTGGGCCATTTATTCTCTGTGCAATTATCTACCATAAGATGCTTGATTTTTTTAAATAGTATCATTCTAACGCTTACTAGTTCCTAGACCAAATAAGCAAAATAAAATACATCGCGCCTACAAGATAACTCTACAAAAAAAGCATTGGCCTGACTCATCAAAGATACAGTAACTTTATAAGTACATTAATTATATTTGAAGGCCGTAAATTCATACCGTGGGCAAGCGTGGGCCGCTTTCCGTCACCTTAGACAATCTGGACAACATCAGGAAATTACACTAACGCTGCCTGTTTTAAAGTTAAAGAATTCCTTGTGTGTGTCAGTAATTTCATTTTAATTAGAACACAGCAATGCTCTGAAATAGAAATGGTGATAGTACTTCCCCAGGCTTAATCTCTCAAAAGAGTTCTACTCGAGGAAACAAGCACAACTAAACTAGCGTAGGAGTTCACCAAACTTACAAACATTAGCACCCTACTTGCTAAATAAACAAACAGAGCACGTTGTTCTACTGTAATGATTTGACTAGCTATTGTCCGCAGCTCCGCCTGACAAATATAATATTGTTTCTATTGAAACTGCCACAGACGTGTTTAGTTACAAAGTAGCGTTCCTTAAATCAAAACTAGCGAGTTCTCATCACTTTATTGGTTATTGGGTGCCTGCGTATGGGCGACTTCGAGGCAGGCCCAGAAAACGTTGGTGTGGCGAACTGACTGACTTTTAAAGATCTGTGACCAGGCACTGATAGCTCCTCGCTCTAAGTAGAGACTTGTATCGTAGGCACAAGAGACCGCTGCTTCGGCTAGTGTAGGAAATTTTCACACTTAATCATTTAGAAGGCAGGAAGTAGCAAGTGAACACATAGAGGATGGAATTGAGGTTGACCATTGCCTAATAGTATCTTTGGTAAAAGTTTTCAATAAAAAAATTGTATGAAACGTCTCAATTTTGCTTTAGATTCACGTTTAATGCGTATTTTGTCTGTGTAGGTAAAACGTCCAAGCCAAATGTCCAAGAACTTACATGTAATGTAAACTAGGTGATACCCTTATCTAGCAGAAGGTCCTATGAGCAAATCGACAAACATTTCCTTTGAAAAGTTGTGACAATAATTCTAAGGCACTAGAACGAGGATAGTTTTTTTATCATTTCTATGCTAAAAACTATTTACACCTACATTCGTTGAATGCATTGATAAGGTTATGTTTGTCAAGGCTGCGTAATCTTACTCGTATTTGCAATGACATCCCACGCCCAACCTGTCAGACTGCCACTCCTAGTAGGTACCAGGTACCTCCTACATTCTACAGGTAATGACCAAGTGTATAAACAACCGAATAAATATATCCTTTGAGTGGTAAACGTTATTTAAAAGCTGGAACAGAGAGAGTAGCTTAATCTTGGGCCAACCTCGGAATGGCGTTTGCTGTCCCTGTCTAACATTTCAGAAACCAAAGGGAGAGAGAACGCTATTCAAGGTTATGCAGTTGCTGTTTAAATAACTATTCTAGTCTATGAGAAATTAGCTAGGCACTTATTCATAGATATTATAGAGACAGTTAAAATGCATAAAGTATTGTCTTACAAATCATAATCAACCGTGCTAAAGTAGAAAAATAATGAGAGCTTACCACAACCATAGACAAAACAGGAATTATATAGTTAGTCTATGCCAAAACTACCGCAGCCACGGCTAAAAAGAAAATTAAAAAGATTCATTGAGTCACAGTTACGTAAAAGGCACAGGAAAAAGCTAGTCATAGTGACACAATATTGGTGTGTTTTAGACAGTACCAGCACTTTCAGCAACACCTAATTGGCATCCGGTACGTGACCTGAATGTATCGAATCGGAAGAACGGTTCAGTGCATTTTGGTGCGATAACTAGGAGTCAACACGCAATGCTGTGGACATAACGACAACACAGATAGATAAACGAACGTACACAAATATAAACTATAACACATAACAAGACAGGTTGACCCACAAAGAACCAGTGACATGAGAAAGCCATAAAACAGGTACATCGGGGTTTAGCTACGACGGTAGAGCATCAAATTCTTCATGTTTATGCAACAGAAATCATCTCAATCTCGACAACCTCTGTGGGCCCAGAACCGCCTGAGACGCAGTAGATTGCGGGTTCGATTCCCGCAATTAATAAACAAATATTTGTATGATCTGCAAATATTTTTCATGGGGCTGGGTGGTTTATGTATAATATTTACAAGCTCTGCTTGGTTTGCGGCTAGATGATGGTGTATGAAACTTTCCGGAATTATTTATTTATTAATCTTCAAATCAGCTCGAGCTCATGACAAATGCTAACCCGGGTAATGCACTATTTGATCTCTCAGAGGCTTTTGACTCGGTCGACCATATAACATTCACAATTTTTACCTAAGTTGCATTGTTTGACCTTAATGACATAGGTGTCAGCACTTGATCTAAGTTTTAATCTAGTCAACTTTTATTTATTTGATAGAAAATGAAGGTTGAGGCTCGTACGTCTGGTAGGTTGAAGTAAGTAAAAGTGGGTGTGCCTCAGGGCTCCATTTTAGGGCACATAATTCATACGATTCGAAAGTCTGAATAGTGATTTATACCGGCATATCACAGTCATGCAAGTAACGGAGAATAACAACCGAACTAGTGTGTAGTGTAACGTTTATGCTTTACGGCGTGGCTCTGGCAAGGTCGCGGGCGGCGTCACGCGTTCCTTTAGTTATTCTTTGGATTAAGCCATAAACTGCAGCGATGGAGCGATAGATTTCTTAAACTATCCTTTTGTGGATGATACGAAGAATGGATTTGTGTACAAATTTATAAAAAAAGGAATTGCAGAATAATATGCTCATCTAATGATCCAAATTATTACTTTTAGCGACTCTTGACTTGGAAAGACATTCTATTGCAAACAAATAAAACTGCGCTGCCACATACAAAAAGAAAACTCGTCATTGACGATTTATTTTAACGACGTCGATGGCGCGTTAGTCAATTAGTCAGCAGCGATGATTGAGCGATGCAAGAGGTGCGGGTTCGATTCCCGCAGCAGGACAAATGTTTACACGTTCTGCAAATATTTGTTCAGGGTCTGGGTGTTGTGGTACCTAGGTTTTCGTAGTTCCTGATACCCACAACACAGGGAATCCTACTTCAGCTCAGGATTATGTATGTGATTGTTGGATGTTTATTAATTTATTAAAATGGGTTGGTAACTGGTTTTTGGAGGCCACGGTCATAGACAGTTACAGAAACTAAAGCTTATTGTTATAATGATGCTGGTAGTAGTTATATATATTTTTTATATTGAGAAGTATCCGCCTTCTCCTTTGCCCAGCTTTCCACTCAACACAGCTAAAACCGTACTAAATAACAGAATGAATTGCAAATACGTCGTGATTTGTCATGATTCAGTGAAGCCTTGACGACTCACTGATCTAGATTTCTGATCTCATTTTTCATGCATTAACGATTTTATTGGTTGTGCTGTGATTTATGGATATTAATTAAAGTATTCGTGATTTAGCTATTGGATGCCGTCACTAGAACTAACCGACTGATTGTGGAGTTGTGGAGGAACAAACGGTAAAAAACGAATTTAATTATCGATAGTAAGTTGAAAATAACAGAACAAAATCGATTCGTTCAATTCGTTCTCACCATATGCTCAGGGTGTCTAGACATATACCACTTTCTGTTGGCGTTAACGCCTGCGTAAAGATTTAATTGTATGGAAATGACATTAGCTACGGTAATGTCACGTGACTACTGCCAAGTTTCTCCTTCGAGTTAGCGTGAAAGCAAATCTAAGCGTGAGGTTTTTATCAAGACACCCAGGGCTTTTTATACGAACTTATAAATGGCAGCCTTCTGCATACACTTGTTCAGTACCGTCCTAAAATGTCTTCATCCTGAAATCCTGTATTTCCTATAAAAAATAATTATAAAATATGATATCCAGCCTATAGTTTCAATTCTGTACTCTCTAAACATCACTAAAATTACAGTTTAAATAAAAAACAGCAGGGTCTCTAAACAAATGCCACTTTCTGTTGGCGTTAATGCCTGCGGAAAGATTTAATTGAATGGAAATGACTTTAGCTGTTAAAATGTCACGTGACTGTCTTCCAAGTTCTCCAAGTGACAAATTTGCGTTAGCGTAAAAAGGAAACTAAGCGTGAGGTATTTGTCTAGACCCCAGGAGCAACAAGAATCACTAGCCCGACTAACTTCTCTCAGAATGAAAATATTAATATAATTAAAAAAAAACACACCTGACCAATAATACTTAGTTCTGACCCCACACTATTACCTGTGGTATCAGGAACTAACAGTACCGCAGCACCACCGAACTCAGACCCAGAAATATCTGCAGAACATACAAACATCCTCTTGCGTCGCAGCCAACCAATCGTCCGCCGCGCCATCTAGATCGTCAATGATAATGAGTTGAAGATAACAAAGAACACACGCTGAAGCTTCCCATATCCGTATCGCAGTTAGCCCGTCATATTCGGCAAGTTTAACGGAAAATAGAAAACTTGACCCCTCTAATTATGGCACATATGAGACTGGACCGTTATAACGGTAACTTAGTTCATTGTCATACTTAGCCTTTCAATTAAGCATGCTTGAGTAGGCTTGGATAATTAACACGAGGCGGTGTTTTTTGAAGTTTATGTTTTTGACGCTTTTAAATAATAAGAAATGGGCAAGAGCCAATGCCGTTGATTCTCTAGTACAACAACGAAACTTAGTTATATACTCGTATATCGCTCCTTTTAGTAACAGATACAAAAGAAAGAGATAGCAACAATTTGAGTGCAGTGAAATTAGTTAGATTTAAGTTTTCTATACAAGTTTAGTCGTGATTTTAAAACATGCTGACTATAAACATGAAGAAAAACGACACGTAAACTTGTCATCTCTTTCATTTAAACAGTTTGACAGTTTAAATAGAGTTTAGTTGTGTACAAGAGAATCGACGCCAGTGGCTATAGATATGAATGCTATTCGAGATCCTTTGATGTGTATATCTGAAGGGAATCCGGCTCCTTTTTAAACTCATCTCTATAATGCTTCCTGAATACTACGGATGATAAAGAAATCATCAGAGAAACGATGAAACAGAAACGAACAAAAGCTTCCGATGGCTAAAAATAAACTAATTCAACATGGAATCTAGCTATCCCATCCATCAAAGAAAGCCAACTGGCTAGACCAGCCCCACGTTTTGCTGTAGAGACCTTTCAAATTACGCACGGCAATTACTGTAGCATCTAGTCACTCAGGTCTCGAAACGGTGGAGTGCAGGAGCCAGCGGGTAAATAACTTCACTGTCTAGTCCCCGTACAATTAACTATCACATGATAGTATCGAAAGGGTCGTTCAAAAATTTTATAATAGTGTAGTTCACGAAAGAATCAATAATATTTAGGTGGATACTTGCTCGTTAGCTAGAAAATCTGTACTATAATAAATATTGTTTGGATTCATCGTCTTTAAACTTACGGCCTAAAAACTCAGACATAGTCTCATCGTCGACGACGTTTGGCTATGGACCAATCACGCTTCGCTATGACATGCGACGTACCCCGAGTCAGAACCGAACCAGATAAAATGCAATATAAATATAATTAATTACCTGCAAAGATAAGCGATCCTGTATATTGAGGCAATATATCCCTGGCAAATATTGTTTGAGATTGAACAACCAAATAACTGTGTCGTGGGCATCAGGAACTACGAGTATACCACAACACCCAGTTCCGATAAATTTCTGCAAATATTTGTCCCACAGGAGGAATCAAACCCTGCACTTTTTTCACCGTAGCCATCGCGCCGTCATATCGTCAACAAATATGAATGTAATTAAGAAGGGCTGTTTTCAGCTATCTCTTGGTCTATAAGTTATTAATAATGTATCGGAGACAAACTAGTTTAATTCCAATCATATCAGCTATTTTAATACGAAATTGCAAGATGCTTTGATATAAATATTCATGGTTAATATTAATAGTTTGAGCTAAACCTAGTCTCAGTTTAGACTGGAGTGATTAAAAATAACTTGTGTGTGGTTGAGAGATTTATAGTTATTTGTGGAGCGGCTGAGTGGTTAAGAAGTAGAAGATCTACTTGTGAAAGAGCTCGACCAGGGAAGAACTATCAGTATACCTATTTCTTCCACCAAGCAGCAATGCTCTCTTAGCTGCGTTCCGGTTTTGAAGGTTATGGATGCCAGTGAAATTACATGAGACTTTTCACCAGTTATGTATCAGGGTCGGCAACGCGCGGGTGATAATCCTCTGTGGCGCAGTGGGCGAAGGCCCGCCTGAGACGCAGAAGGATGCGGGTTCGATTGACGCCGGGGGCCAAATGTCTGCAAATATTTGTCTCGGGTCTGTATACATTTTCAACGTATAATATGTATGTATTTACAAAAAAAATATAGACGTAGTATATAACTCGTTTAGTTCCCATAACACAATCTTTGCTTACTTTGGGGCTTTGATGCTATAGTATCAAATTATCAGTAAAATACTTAATACCCAGATCTAGATATTTTATATGATAAGGTAGGTAAACGCCACTCTACTTGTTTACCTTAGTCCTACATTGTGACGCATTGGACTAAGTTAGTCTGTAAGTTACACTGTACAATGAAATAAATAAGTAAGTGCAACGACCTTTTATGGGATTCCTAACCTAAGCAACATGTAATGGAATAATTTACAGAATTCATTGGGAGCTGAACGTGATTTGAAATTTAGATTATATTGGAATCGGAGCAGCTTAAACTAGAAGATACTATTTGAGGGTCATCTTTTAAGTTTTGGACAATGGATATGACGTCAGTGGTAGCCAAAACTTTAGGGTAAATTAGTATGCGACCGAGAGCTGTATGATCTTAAACTAGCATGGACAAATAAAAAAAAAACTTGCACTAGCAATTCCGTGTCCTCCCCCAGCTGGCGACTACACGTGTCGGTACGACCTAAGGTTTTCCCCGTTTAGAGGTTTACCCAGCTGTAGGATTTTTCTAGCTACCTATAACACCTTGCTTGCACTTTGTGAAAATAAAGTAAAATTGGCCAAACAATAACGGTTAGGATCATTGTTAGTTGCTCGTTTTGTGTAGATTACAAACGTTGGAATACAATTTCTCATCACCAGAAACTTCATCAGGTTTTGATGGAATTGAATTGTCTTCCCAGCTGTCGTTGGAGAGAGTACACAATGAAAAACTTATTTTAGATGCGCTAGTTAATGAGGAACGGGAAAGATTAGAAAATATAAATTTAAGGTTCGACCAGTGTGGTGTAGAGTACGACCAGGCCCTAAAGCGAACATCTGAATTGGAAAAGGAGTTATGTGATGCCCACAAACGAATCATACCCTTTGAAGAAGACTCCTAATACTCGTCTACACTGAACCAGGGGCCGAGGGCCGCAGTGGCACAGCTAGTTATAGTATAAATTAGACCCACATCGAATCTAAAGTCAGCATAATCGACCTCGCATTGAATGTTGACAGACCAGCTAAGATTATGAGGGTATTCCACCCCAGATAAGTCAGTCCAGTAACGAACGCCAGGCCAGATCCGCACTATAAAGGTCGACGCACACTGGACACGCACCGTTAGAGGTGGGTATTTGGGTCGTCGGCGCGCGCGCGCCCGCTACAGTATGCCACCAAAACATCGCGAGCCATTGACGACAGCGATATTAAATACACTACTCAGGATTATGAAATAAATGTACCATACCATTTCATAGAGATAATGACCAAGATCAACCAAAGATAATTATTAGAATTGATCCGTTTGTACACACGTACCTACCACTATTTATCAGCTGTTTCTATCTTCAAAGTTTTTCTGGAAGAAAACTCTTGTTAGTTGTCTTTTGCCTTTTGTGTACAATAAGAATAAGGAAAAGAGATCAAAGCCAATCATAGACCGCTCGAAAGTCTCCATCGACGTGACTTTACTGTTACCCAAAGTGGAGTATGGATGCGCTCATTCGTCATAAAAATATTACTGCACAGTAATGCAAAAGGAACAGATAAGGTCAGGACTGCATCCCTAAGAAACACCGGTCAATGAAAGTTCTGTTTTAGTACCGTTTTTGAACATTTTGTGACCTATTTGGTAAGATTGTTGAATTGTAACGCCGGGGCCGCCGGAAATACTGAGTTGATTTTCAATATTTCAATCTTATTTAAAACAAAAACCCCGAATCAGAGAGGTAAGACTCAATCAAAGGCTTTAGCGAGGTCTAGGTAGAGGCTGAAACTGAAATTAGTTCTTACTAATTTAACATGAATTTTTTTTTTATTTTTTTATTTGATCGCTTATGTTTATGATTTACTCCACATTGTAAGTACCAGTAATCTAGGATGTTACGAGTATGTGTAATGTACGTGACATCTTGGCGCTGAAGACGGAATGCTATCGATTTTATAACAACTTTGCGTCGGAATTATGCGAGACGGTCATTCCATTGTCCCTTGATGTAGGGAAAGATCTGGTATTTATTTTTCAAACCGTGGAGAAATTATTTTCCTAGCTTATTTCTGATGTGTCATTGGTTTCTGTAGACTAAGTAAAATGCGAGAATAATCGATCTATGTATATCATCTATACTAATAATAAAGCTGAATAGTTTTTTTTTGTTTGAACGCGCTAAACTCTTGAACAAATAGTCGGATTTTAAAAAATATTTTTGCAAATCATAGCCCAATTAATGAGAAAGGTAATAATAGGCTATTTGACATCACGTTACGGCTCTAAGGAGCCGAGAAAAAGAAGTAATAGCGTGGGGCGAGCGATGCGACGCGGTGGGTCGGGGGCCGAGGGCAACCATGGAACCGCTTGCATAATGCATATATTTTTATATGAACCAAATAACGTTTTGAAGTATACGATTTAAAAAAAATGTACCATGAAGTATACGATGTTTTTAAAAATGAACCATGTTTAACATGTCAATAAAAAACATTCTTCTCTACTTACTACAACTTACTTTGTCGTAATTTGGCTGCATGGTTAATGAAATTAATCGTAAATCTAACTTACCATTGATTATAAATGATTCAATCCAGTGAACATCTGAAACAGAAAACATCAAATTAGAGCCTCATTACTCCCTCGGACATAAATTCATAAAACATAACGCTAGTATAAATTATGTCACCAATACGATTCTCATGTACAGCTGACTTATTTATAACTGACCATTGCTCATCAATCGAAAACGACATTGAAATAAGGAAAGTGCGAGGTCATACAACAGAACACTTTAATCTCTCGGATAGTAGATGCACGCGACTTTGCATGCGCATTTATTCAGACAGGTGTTCTACAGGTTTGATGGAATGCAAATTGAAACAGCGAAGGCAGAATCAACATAACTTGTGATGAATTGAATTGCCGATGCATTGCGGCACACATACAAGAAATAGTAATTTAAGAGATATTAATGAAAACAACAAAACCAGATTTGAATGCACATTATGTTAAGTTAGCAGAGCCACTGCTGGTGGTAAGCTAGAAATACTTGACAAACACACGCTTACTTAACTTTGACAACAAACTGTAGCTACCGAGCCAGATCTCAAGCGAATTAAATTCTTGGCAAGGAATGCGAAACAACTGAGAAGTCATAACATTCAGATAAAGCAACAATGGCTGTTTACTTGAAGGCGTGTCGAGTAGTTTCCGTGGCGAAAATATTTACCGTGCACAATGACGTGAACATGGAAGAAATAATACAAACGTACAGAAGTTTCACTGCGACGATATTAAAGAGCTTTGTTTTGATCTCAAGTACGGGATTAAGAATTAAACAAAGTTCGTTCAGTTAAGCTTTAATGGGGCCTTGTGATCAATGGTGAAATAAACAAAGATTCGGTGAAAGAAGAAGGCAGCAGAGTGATTCCTCGTGATCCATTAAACAAAACTATTACAATTGGTTCAGGGCTGAAAAGCTCTACATTTTTCACCAGAGCCATATTGAATCTAAAATAAAATTATAGATTTAAAAACAGAGCGATAGAGCCAATTTTGCATCAAGAGATGATAGGAGTGACGGAGGCCAAGTAAAGTTATGTAGGCTATAGGAAACAAAACACTGACGACGGCAAATATGAATATAATGGTAACGTAATGATCTTTGTTCGTCCGAAATGAAAGATAATCGAGAGATGAAAGTAGGTAAAGTCGTGTAGGTACGTAACGTACGGCCAATTTTTATGAGTAAGTCCGGGGAAGTACTACCACCTTACTTATTTCTGCCGCAAACCAGTAATCCTCAGCATCGTTGTGTTCCGGATTAAAGGGTATGATGGGTGCAAGTGAAGTTACGGGCATATGAAACTTCACCCGTTATGTCTCAGGATCAGAGGTGTCGACTGACACCTCTGTGTTGCAAGCGTCTATAAGTTACAGTAACCACTTACCAAACGTTAAACGTAAGCTTTCTTTCGGTTTAAAAAATAACAAATTTTTTCAGTTAACTTTTGAAACTATCATGGTTTTGAACATATTTTTTATTAAAAAACGGAATATTTACCATGATATTACCAGGGCGGTTAAAAATGTTGATATACAAAAATCAGCTATTGCTCAACATCTGTTGAATTCTGGCTCAAATCACTGGATCGAGTTGCATAATTCACAGGTAATCTCAACAGAAAGCCACTACATACCAAGATTGGTTCAGGAGGCAATTGAGATTACCAAACACAGGAATTTCAATAGAGAAGATGGTTTTCAATTATCTGGAGTCTGGAATCCTGTGGTGAGATTGTGCAAAAATCTTAAAAACATGGTACCAGTTGTGCGTCAGGATATTGTTAGTGTTGTGTGTCGGAGCCGAGATGTACTCGAATGTGACAGTGGAACCAGTGGTAGTGGTATTTTTCGCAATAAAAGAATGAGAAAGAGGGTAGGATCCATTTGTCTGCCACTAACATTCATAACCCGCAAAGATTTCTGTTCCTCCCGTGATCATGGTACATGCAACTGTGCGGAAATATCGGGAAACATTCAAACTCCCAAATCATGGTAAATATCTAGTTTTTTTAGTAAAAATTACATTTTTTGAGTAATTTTTTTGTTGTTGTATCCGTTGAATATTAAAGATACTATTGACGAGCAAACATAAAGTACCGCTTACATTAGATCCTAAATACACAACGAATTTCAAGCTTTTCAAAGCAATGTTAATAGACAAAACCTTTCTCTAGTGAGTTCTGTTCTGCAAGCACAAAAATGTAAAACCATCATAGTAATTCCATCTACCCCAATCAAATCACTAATTACCAAGGCATCTATAATAAAGATCCGGGAGGGTAACCCACTAAGCGTATAGAAACCACACGATTAAACCAATTACGCAGACTGTCACTGACGAGGCGAGACAAAAAAAAGGCTCGATGTAAGCCATTGGGTGATGGTGAGAGTGAGAGAAAAAATGATGGGAGAGGTCAGCACTAGAATTCTGACCATATATGCTAAGCTGCGGCCGGATTCCGTGGGAAGATGGACTTGGGAAGGACAAGCTGATTCATGAAAAGCATGTATATGGTATATTTCGTCATGTCGTTCCCATAAAACCAGTTCTGTTTACTTCGGGGCTAGATGATGCTGTGAAAATGTCCAGCTTTATTATTATTACTATGTGAAAATCGGAAAATCAGACTTTTTTACGCTATTGGCCTGATGAGTAACAAGAAGTAATTTAACAAATATTCAGAATCTGAATGCGAGATGTGAAAACACTGAAGAATTTCCAACACTCAATTTTTTTAATAGCCAAATAGAAAATTAATTTAAATCCTAAGTATACATAGTATATGAGACATAGTATTTAATATGTATAGTAAATAATCACTTTCTGCCTGAAAATCGAGGCTAGTTTCCGCATATTATACATAATATACTGTATAAGTACTATTTATTCGTTTAATATTTTACTATAATTAACGTAGTTAATTACGTTATAATGACGTTATTAACTATCTAGTACGCATTTAAATTTTTACTACTATTACTATTAACTATAATAATATTTGCGAAGCAAATTTTCATACAAACGTCGTATTATTAAAGTTTACAACAGCATTATTTTGACAAACGACCAAAGCACGAGTTTCACGAGACCAATGTTACAGGATCGTTATAATACCTATTAGTTCCGTGCAATTGGATGTTAATTGTGACCATTATTTTGTCGTTGAAACCATTCTGAACACGCAATGGACAACTATGTGTACCTATCTGTAATATTTTTAATGAAATTTTGCAATTCAACATTTGCAAAATGCTAACGAGTATTTTAAAGACTTGGAATTAGTAAATCATAAACATAAAACGCTATTGGATCATTAGCAAAACCGTTTAGTGCCTGAATCACGTGCGTCAAAAACAGTGAAAAACCAGTAGTCCGTATATTCAGCTGCTCTTTTTGCGAATCGATTTCAATAATCGATCATAAGCTGCCACAGTTCACTTGAACCAGTCTTTCACCTTTAGTTCTCAGTTGTAGTATGTTTTATGCATAATATTGTTTAAGGCAGTTAACACAAATTATAAAGTACAGCCCCGGCCACTTCAGACTCATATATAATCCTCTACATCAAAAGGTTGTCTGGAAGACATCGTTTTTAAGCGATGAGACCTCATCTTTATCATAATGTGTTATTGTTTATATCATGAGGTGTACAATAAAGTATTTTCATTCATTCATTAATTCCCATGAAGTTAAGACAACTTCACGGCAAGAGTTAAAATTCAGTGTTATAGACAAAGGGCGCAGATGATCATCAAAAACATATATCTACAAGCCAATATGTATCAATTCCGTTCAATATCATGGATCAAAACTTGCTAACCGATTTACGACAGAAAAAAAAACTTTCAATGTTTTTTTCAGTTCATTTCATCTCAGTCAGCGAAAGATCGTGGCCCGCAAGATCAGCCAGCAGTAAGGAGACTGCCTTGGCTAGTTCAAGTTGGGTTATAAATACGTACTCTACATGAGATTTCATCATATCATCGTCGTCATCAGATCATTAGCGAGGACGGAAGGCGACGACAGGGCCGAGAAGGCGTTAGCGAGACGATCGGGACTCACATCAGAGAAAGAGATGCGAGACCGCCAAAGATCGGGATACATGGAAGAATTTGGAGACTTCTGCCCAACAGTGGTTCAATACAGATTAAATAAACAAAAAAACAAGAGATTTCCCCAACTGAGGTTCCTTACACTATGGACAACCATTCGAATAGATACAAAGTAAAGACGCTGACGGCACGCGCGCTCTGTAGGTCAATTTGCGTGGCGAATCGCGCGACACGACTGCCCCAGAGCCCCGGTTACTAATGCTTATGGAGGAAGCTGGAGCGGCTTTAGCCAGAGAAAATAATTGTAATTAGGAAGCTGTTGATGTGGTGGATAAAGCCTACGCAGCGGTGGATGTTAATGATAACATTGAAGGTAAATGGAAAAGCCTGGAAGGCAGAGATAGTAATAGTAAGCTAGAATAGGTCATACGTTATTCCTGAGTTAGACCTAACTGTAATATTAGATATTACAGTAATGTATTATCAAGAATATTAAGTAGTAGAATACTAGTACCACATACTAAAGATAAGATTAGAAGATTTAGATGAGATTAGGAAATTCAGAATAAAGACGTAGAAAGAGATACGATAAAAAAATACCAATTATACAACACATGTTGTATAGACCACCGTCAGAACAATGAAATCAATTTAATTCCATTAAGATTTACGTCTATCTGATGCAAGTGATATGTTTCGCTAAATGTATATTAATCACGAGATTTTTATATGTCAGTATAGCCGAATTTTATAACGCCTTTCAAAATAAAGGTTTGATTATAGACACTTTGGTATTTTTTATGAGACATAAAAACACATAAGATGAAATGTTAAGAATAACATATTAATTTAAAAGACATTAAATGTCAAAAAACCGATTTCATATAACGGGAAATTGATAATAAGTCCAATTTGCAATTTCATCAGCCATTTTTGTTACCCTTACGAGAGGGTTTTTTTATAACATTTTTATGGGATCACCCTTGAAGTATTACACTTTACCTAATAAAATAAAATAAAAGAATTTAAATATCGGCAAAGATATCGCGTAAAACATACGCACAAAAAAAAAGCATACGGACGAATTGAGAAACTCGTTTTTGAAGTTGGTTGATAATAATTAAACGGCGATATTCACGTTACGTTTGTAGTTCCAAGTTTACGGTTTCTATCCTGCAAGTAGGTACTCTACTACCATCAGATCCTCACGTGCTTACGTTATTGTTTTCACTTGGAATGACACTCTTACGAAAATAAACAAAGAAAAATCCGCCCACAAAAAATGTTACGGCTAGTCGTGATTGCTCCAGATCATGCAGAATAAAATGTAATCTGGGCTTCAATTAATATGTGTTATGATCGTGTCAATCGTGGCTTGTAAGGTAATGTGTTTGACATTTTATATACGTCGTAAACTTACTTAAATGGACTAAGGACATGATTGGTTAGTAGTGAAAGCAAGATTAATTTACATTAATTAATTTACACCAAGTGGTGTTTTCTATGTATAATATGTATATATTTACAAAAAAAAATATTTTTCCATAACACAGGCTCCGCTTACTTTGGGGCTGTTGTTGCTGTGTGGAAATGTACAGCATTATCAATATTATATTTTAGTTAAACTATCCAGTGCTTTGCAAGAAAGTAGTCACACAAATTTCTTCAAATTTTTGGTACTAAGGTACCAAAAATGTACCGGTTTTCGCACGATGTTGCCTCGCCGCTGATTCCGGTTATCGAATCGATAATTTAAGCTAGTTTTAAAATCTTCAATGATTCTTATGACTACTGCAGTAGACCAACTTTGAGGAACTATCCAAAGAGCAGCGGGGCGATCACACTAACTCATGCCTATCGAGATGGCAATCAATTTTGATACTAGTTCCTTATTTTAATGGCCCATTCATCCAAAAAACGGAACGTCCAATATGAAACCAATTTTGTTCATTCGCATTGTCCATCTATGGCTCATCCAGCTTAAAGATTAGCGTGATACAATTCATCCCATCCGATGATACCAGCCATGGGAAATTAGTGTGATCGCCCCGCTGCTCTCAGAACAGCTAACCATAAGCAGACGAATATATCAAAACCAAATTAACTATACATCAACAAAATAATCATCAAATTACAACAGGCGAAGATATCAAGTAACAAACATAAAAATAACTAATTGAGAACCTGCTCTTGTTTTTAAAGTAGGTTAAGAAGATTTATCGAACGTAGGCAATGGAGCCTCCGAATCGTGTAGATATGGCACACTGGACAGTACCGTGGGAGACAGCATGTGTCAACAGTTTGATGTACGGTAAAAAATGTTAATCAATTCGCATCTCGACCATATCCGTCCAAATTAGAACGAAACTAATCAGATTAAACCAACATCATATTAACGTTACCTTGCTTGAATAGCTGGAACAGGGTGTCTAGACAAATAACACTTTCTGTTGTCGTTAACGCCGGCGGAAAGATTGAATTGTATAAAAATTTCATTAGCTGTGGAAATGTCACGTGACTTCTGCCAAGTTATTCCTTGACAAATTTACGTTAGCATGAAAGGAAAACTAAGCGTTTTTGTCTCGAGTCCCTGGTTTGTGAAAAGATTTAAAAAATATCATACTCTTTCGGCCATATTGATCTAGAGTTACGTATTGTAGTTTGATAGGCAGCTGATACATGAGATTGTGCTAGAAAGAAGACAACAGACAACATGTTCTGCGGGACAAACGTTTGCATGTTCTACAGATATTTGTTACGGGTTTGGGTGTTGCAGTACTACGGTACTCATAGGTCTTGATACTCACGACACTTGGAATCCTAGTGTTAGGTCAGGACTAAATACATGTAAGTGCGTATTAAAAAATATAGAGGTATATAAGACGTTAAAGCCTGAATTCATAGTCGGGGGTTGAACAGTCGTCCAAAATAGACCATTCAGCATTCGTGCTTCCATAAGATGATGTTTTTATCATAATATTTACACATGTTTACGCAAATAAATTATCTTTATCTTTATCTTTATCTTTATCTTTATCTTTATCTTTGAGTTTTACGGGAAAGTAGCAATCCCGCAGAAATAAAACTTTTACGGTACCACTTCAAGGGATCATTCTGTATACAACAACAAAAGAATCATCCAAATCGATTAACAACAGATAAATATATCGAGAAACAAACATTAAAAAGTAAAATACAACCGAAACCAATTTCTTCTTTTTTGTAGCCGGTTAAAAAGTGTGGCACTGGCTTTTTTGATATCAGTCAAATGCTTTTAAAAGAAAACAAGCAAAGATAAGGGAGCAGATAGCATAGATCAGGAATGGGAACAGTACCTTGAGCGGACTAAAAATCTAGCTACAGAGAGAAATCACAGTGAAATTATATCTGTCAAGAAAGTATATCGTAACACTTCATTAGCATGCTCGGGGCACCGTGAATAATATAAATAAGAAAATAAACTTGGAGATTGAGAACGGCTGTATCGGGGGATTACGATACGATCGATGGATTGAACACTGGAAGGAGAATGTCTTTGTGTTGGTCATACCAAGCTTTATGGCCGGTCTGAAATTAGCTTCTGTAAGCATGCGTCCTAGAGTCATGAAATGTCTAACTCGCCGCCGTTTATGTGATACTAACTTCGTCCCATGGCTTTAACTTTGCCCGTATGGAACCCAGGTAAATTCACCTCATGGCTTTGATTTTGCTCGCATGGAACTCAGGTAAATTCAGGTAAATTTGACTTTGCTCACATGGAACTTAGGTAAATTCTTCACATGGCTTCGACTTTGCTCGCATGGAACTCAGGGGGGGGGGGGGGGGGGGGGAGTTAATTTATTCTGAAATAAAAAAAATCTTTCCATTTACTAGGATGATTTCAAGGTCGATCAAACCGATCTTGGAATACTAAGATCTATCAGAGAGAATTCAAATCATCAGAAAATAGAACTTGTGAAGGATCAAGGTTTCTTAATTAATATCTCCGAGGACTGGTTTAACAATTTCAATGTAGCATAAATAAATCAGATATGAAACACTCGCGAAATCCGGTTCCAATAATTGGAAACAACTCGACCGGTGGTTAATACTTTAATAATAGTATTTCTTTTATTATAGCACACGTTTAAAACAAATAACATGGTAGGAACAATTATTTTAATAAAGTTTAATGGGTGTACTTTGAAGTAAAAACGAAAGATTAATTGATTGAGAAATTAAGTTTTTTTGCTGTTGTAAGAGCGATCCATTAACGACCTTGCATTCCATTTCATGGTACTACCACGTTGTTTTGAACTTAAGACAATATTTACTTTGCAACAGACTATTTCGAATATTAGCTTCTGCCCACGGCTTCGCCCGCGTGGTACCCGGATAAAAAGTATAAGTGTTCATATTGTAAAAACGGGAATTTTCACGTACTGCACTACAACCCGTTTTTACAATATGAATAGTCAAGTTCACGATAGTTTTTGGAGTATAAGTGTTGTTGATATATAAGCTATATTACTGTAAAGTTTCAAAATACGTTCAGTGGTTTTTGCATGAGAGTGGCAAACATACATCCATACTTGAAAATGTGAAAATACCACTTTCTATCGGCGTTAACACCTACGGAAAGATTAAATTGTATGGAAATGACATTAGCTGTGTTTTTCCTTGACAAATTTGCGTTAGCGTAAAAGGAAAACTAAGCGTGAGGTGGTTTAGAACCCAGAAAAGAAACCCAATATGGCTCCAATCAAAAATAAGATCGAAAGTAGAGCGTTCTCACGGCAGGACCAAAATAAATTCCATCAATATGCGAGTCCGTTACTGTCTCCGATGTTGCCAAATACCACAATACCTCGGCCTTGCCGTGGCATTGAACCTGATCACCTGCTTGCGGAATGAAGAGACAGTTATGGCGGATATATCAGCGGTGGCGTCTAAATAACACGATGGGATGGCTAAGGAACTGTTCACACGGATCAGCTTCTAAAGTGGCTGAATAAATAAAAAGAAAAGATCATGCAGACAGTTTAATGGGCTGTCTATCGTCTCAAGAAGAGGAAAGATGCGGGTCTTTCGTGTGAGCTGGTGGCCAACTCAGGTGTCGGAGTGTTCAGGCAGCACAAAGGTCGTCGTTGCGTTAGTTCATTTACGTTCGATTGGCACCACACTAAAGCTGAATGAAGGATCATCAAAAAAATAACCAAGCAGAGTTTGTTGCCCGATTCTTCTATGCTTGGTCGCGCGCGAGGAACCGGCGTAAATTCACTTTAACATTTTAGATTCACGTATAGTTTTTAAGTTGACGTTTCTATATGATCCTTGTGATTTCAATGAATAAAAACCTATTGACTTTGACTTTAGCATTCCATTAAGTCTGTGGGCCTGCGACAGGGTTTAACGACTGTGACAGCCGGAACTAATATACAGGGTGTAGAAAGACCTATTTACCAAGCCGAAATTTACGCATACTATTAATCTTAACGAGTAACATTTAAAAAACTTTAAATTTTAGGCATAAAAAATAAGGGAACTAGTGTGCACTCGTGTGTTTATTTCACACAAACAATGTACAAAGGGAGGACTAAATCCTATACAGAATTTTCTACCAGTCACCTTTAGCAACCATCAGAGGTTGGCGTGCTAAAATAATAAATATAATAAAAAAGTTTTAATTAATAGTTTACTAAAACTTAGTTGCAATTAAAAGTTACGAAACCTTATGGGGCCCTTCCTATAAAACCAACAGAAAACGTATCACCCACAGAATTAGCAATACCAAAAACTATCGTGAGCTTGACTATTAATATTGTAAAAACGGGAATTTTCACGTACTGCACTCCGCGTCGCAGTGCACGGCGCGACGTGGAAGGAGAAAGTCGCAACCACTCACCCTGATGAAGACTCTCGGAATGAGTCGAAACTTAGTCGGTACCTTCACCGATAGTGCAGTACGTGAAAATTCCCGTTTTTACAATATGAATTAGCAATAACGTCGGTTATTGTTCCACAATTGGCATTTCGAATCAAATCGTGAATACCCATTGTTAGTGTCGAACACTTTTATGCAATCATTGACTGACAGAGGAATGAGGAATACAAAGACCGCAAATATATCTACAGAGGTTTTGTTTTGGTCACCCTGCAACAACCCCGAATTGATCCAGCGATATTGGTATTGGAACGAGATAGTGGCATACATTTTGATAGACTTGGCAATGTCGAAATCTTTAAAAATGGGAGAGTTAAGTTTAATAGAAGGCATTTGCCTTCAGTAAGTGTTCCAATAAGCGGCGTTGGCTTGCAACCTTTCACGTGGAATGTTAACTATATGCAGAAACGTGGGCATGTCTTAAATATAATGCTTGGACGTGCCTCCGACTACCCTCTACTTAGTATCCTCAAATACCTACGCACTGAGTTATATCATGGTGCATACATTCGTGAGCGTTTCTGTTTGTTTGTAAATAATGAGTTGAATAAAACGGATGTTTTAAGTAAGCTAGGTAGGTAGGTATTAGGTACAGAGATATTTTTAAATGAATGAATAGTAGTATATTTGCAGCTAGAAAATTCAGTGTAAAGTTAGTTTTACTTGACGTCATGCCAATTTTCAGAATGACCGAAAAACTTTAGGCGAAGGTCAGCGATTGTGCAATTTAAAAATAACGTGTTTTCCGATCTTAACCTTGTCCGTTTAATCTAAATATTTTCGAAACGTGACGAAAGGTAGAGCAATTAGTGGAATTGGCGGATGTGGCGAAAACATTGGGATGTTTGGATGGCAAAATACGTAAATATTTGGATGAATTTGACTTGATAATGACGAAGATTTGTAAATATGTTGTAAAGCCTAACAGCTACGCTGTTGATGAAAATAAAAGCAACTTTGACAGCACTGATGACTAAGAAATGTTTGAATCCAACAAGTATCGCGAATAAACAGAGCCGATTGCTAATGAGTAAAGACAGGCGCGCAGCGATAGTAATTAACATAGCTTCGATGATGCGTAAACTAATGTTGATGTAGGAAATATGTTTTAACATGTCACACCCGCAAATACGTCTGCTGAATACCAAATATATCGTGAATCACAAGTAATTCCTCAAACAACTTAAGACAATATTGTTAAAAAAGCCTGTTATTGTGTTGACAAATTTTTCTCTAACAAACTGTAAAGTGTACCTGTGATAATTCAATTAAATTTGACAGGTAGGTTAGTATAAGGTGATTGATTGTAAAATCCACTTAGATTTTACAATTTTATTTAACATTGACTTCTTTAATTTTATTTTATTTGTATCTGGACATTGTGATTAAAATATACATGAATGATAGGAATAAGTAGGTATGTTAAGTATTAATTTTATTTATTTTCCATTATCTCCATTTCAAATTACTATAATATCTGACATTATTTTAGATCAATTTATAAAGTAAGATTATTTTCTTTTTTTTATTTCTTTTTTATGTATTATTTGACATTCATAATTACGATTTTGTTATTAGTATTAGCTCATTTTAAATAAATATTGACTGAACTTGCAGCGCCCTTACAGGGTCCATGTAATCCCATACAGCTACTTTGATGTAACACCTAAGCCGATGTACCTACATTTGAGCATGAATAATGAATATTAATATTTTCCCTGTTCCTTAAACCTTTATAGATTTTCAATGCAAGATGACAAATTATGACATGCGCAAAAAAAAACCAACACGATCAATATTCATGTCATCTCCATACACAATAGTCATATAATAAAGCACATTAGCCATGCAACTGGCGAATCCATCATTATGCATTCTGCAGCCTTTGAAAATGTCCTTCCATCCTTAGACAATCAACGATCACACTTCTGAAGATTTACCACTCTTATCCCCGCAGCATTAGGAGCTGTTTTCGTGATTGCTTGAGGTACAGCTATAGTTGTAAGAGTGTATTCAGTTGTGCATGAAAAGTTAGTCATAATAACGGGGGAATTTAATGGCAATGTAAATGTAAGTTGCATAAAGATGGTTGGCACAGGGAAAGAGGTGGCGCGGATGAGGGCTTGCGCGTCCCAATGATCTTCGAGGCTATACCGGCAGGGCTTCCCATACCGGTCAGGCTCAGAGTGAGGGACAGCGTAAGTTGGAGGGGGCGCCCTTTTCAGGGCGCGGATGAGGGCTTGCGCGTCCCAATGATCTTCGAGGCTATACCGGCAGGGTTTCCCATACAGGGCAGGCTTGAAGTGAGGGACAGCGTAAGTTGGAGGGGGCGCCCTTTTCAGGGCGCGGATGAGGGCTTGCGCGTCCCAATGATCTTCGAGGCTATACCGGCAGGGTTTCCCATACCGGGCAGGCTTGAAGTGAGGGACAGCGTAAGTTGGAGGGGGCGCCCTTTTCAGGGCGCGGATGAGGGCTTGCGCGTCCCAATGATCTTCGAGGCTATACCGGCAGGGTTTCCCATACCGGGCAGGCTTGAAGTGAGGGACAGCGTAAGTTGGAGGGGGCGCCCTTTTCAGGGCGCGAGTGTGGGGTCACTGGCGGAGTCGGGGGACTCCGCCGGCTTGCACGGCCCCACACATGGCCGGGGCCCGGGTGGTTCCTGGGCCACCCGTCGGGGTAAGATGGTGAATGCTAACGCGACCCCATCTTGCCCCACTACGGCGGGCGACGTCAACCAGGGGGGTTTTAGTGGGTTAGAGTCCCACATACCCCCTTTCGCCACCCCCGTGGCGGAAGGGGGATGCGTGGCATTTTCCCCCTTCAAAAAAAAAAAAAAAAAAAAAAAAAAAAAGGGAAAGAGGTGTCACCCAGTTTATTTTATATAGATAATTATGCGGTCAAAATAACAACACAGGCAAAACTACAAGAAAACACGAGTAGTTAAGTAAAAAAAACCTATAGATAATAGAAACAAAGGTATCCTGATATCCTCATGTGAAGGGTTGATGCCTGGATGGGAAATTATCTGAGCTATAAATGATTTGTACGGAGAAGTTAGATTTAATTATAGATAGTAATTATTTCTGCCAAGCATTGCGTAAATTAAAAGAACGCATGCAATTACATTTTCATATATAAATTCTACTGTAAGCTATGTGAAGACAGAACAGCATATTCAAAACTGGGCACAGAATGTCTTGCAGTCTACTGCTTGACATATGCCTCCCCTAAAGAGTCATGATAAACGATCTTGGTCCATCTCCATTCAGAGTTCCCGAAACCTTTAATTTGTCATCGGTCCATCGGTTAGGGGCTTTCCTACACTGTGTCCCCTCGGTTCGCGGTAGCCATTCGGGAATCTTTCTTCTCCAGCGATTGTCGGTTCTGCGAGCTAAACCTGCCCAGCCATTCCAACTTGCTAATTCTAAAAGCCATGTCAGTTGTTTTAGTTTTTTTTATGGATTTCCTCGTATCAGATTTTATCACGTTCATCATATAATGCCTTAGTACCAAATAACTTCACTACAAAGTCACGTTCACTGCAGGTACTGCCCAACTATTGACGACCTGTGTGGTAAGGTGAGCGAATAGCAAGCTGTGACGCACGAGTGATGGGTTCGATTCCCGCTACGAGACAAATGATTGCATGTTCTGCAGGTACCTAGGGCACATGGAATCCTAGTGTCGGATCAGGACTATGTATGAGTCTGTTGGGTGTTAATTTATTTATTGCTGGTCTGCTGCGGGTTCCAAGAAAGAATGAAAGAAAGGAAGAAACACGTTAGGATGGTGGTATATGTTATGAAAATAATAATAATAGTAATATCTAAATAATTTAGAATAGCCTACATATAACTATCGGTGATGGCACCGACTAAGTTTCGACTCATTCCGAGAGACTCACACTAAGTGCACGGCGCGACGCGGAAGGAGAAAGTAGCAACCACTCACCCTGATGAAGACTCTCGGAATGAGTCGAAACTTAGTCGCTGCCATCACCGATAGTCCAGTACGTGAAAATTCCCGTTTTTACAATATGAATAGTCAAGTTCACGATAGTTTTTGGAATAAAAAAGCCTACTTATAAGTATAACTATAGGTAGGACTAACTATATATACGGAGGAGGGCGTTGATGCTTGCGACACAGTATTTTTTACTTCTGCGATTATCATCGTTTTTCACTTTGTTTTTTTTAATCACATGAAACCGTTCCAATAAATATATTTTTGATTTTGATTTTGAACTGAAACAGAAATGCTCCACGCACTTTACTAATCCATCTACCTAGACAGTTCAATGTCGCACCAAAAAGGCATCAGCTCAGTATAATGCTAGGTAGGTAGCTACGAGTACCTACTTAGCGCTGGTATTTTGCTGGTATTCGTGCACAGGCATTCCATGAAGTAAACCAGCTGTTCTCCAAGCTGAGGCTATGATTTATAACTGTTTTCATCGGTGAGGAAATGCAGAAGTTAATGACCAGCGGTCACTGCGATCTGATAACTTGGAAAAGGATCTTTAAATCATGCGGCTCCTCAGAAAACGCAGGAATTTGCAAAGGAAACCGCCTATTAAAGTGTACTGTTTTTAAGATGGTATCTTAATGAATTAGTAGGCAAAGTGGATAGAGAATGTCAAGTTGTCACCGAGACAGTACCCGAGATCAGAGTATCCTGAAACATGAAAGTATCCCGAGGATGATCTTGAGGATATCAAATCAAATCAAAATATTTTATTGCGAATATGGGTATGTCAGATGTTAAATTTATAATAAAATATCACCATAAACAACTTTCTAGCATGCAAATATAGTCTTAAATCTAGTCATTAGTAAAGTAAACAAAAAAAAAAACCTACATGATTAAATTGATATCAGCTGGAATATCATGAAATTACAACTTAAATGGCTAAGTTACCGTAACCTATGGAGGCTTGCAACACCAGAGTTATCACACGCACGTTGCCGACCCTGAGACATAACGGGTGAAACGTTTCATATGCCCGTAATTTCACCGGCATCCATACCCTTCAAACTGGAACACAGCAATATAAATAAATAATGCTGACGATTTCACACAGCATCATCTAGCCCCAAACTAAGCAGAGCTTGTATTATGGGAACTAATAACTGATATACTACTTATATAGGGTGTAATTAGACTACTCCCGAAAACTTCGGGAGGTGAAAGTACCCGTATTCCGTATCGATACGACCAACTTTTACTATGGAACCAACACTGAACGCGAAAATAAAATCAGCTGTTCCATACATTTCAGCCAAGTAGGTATTGAACTTTATTATGGAACCGCTGATTTTCGCGTTCACAGTATTGGTTCCATAGTAAAAGTTGTTCATATTGATGGGTACTTTCACCTCCCGAAGTTTTCGGGAGTAGTCTTATTACACCCGGTAATTTTTTTTTGTAAATACATACATATTATACACAGAAAATACCCAGACCCGAGACAAATATTTGCAGATAATACAAACATATGTCTCGCGGCGGGAGTCGAACCCGCAACCTTCTGCATCTGAGGTGGGTCTTTGCCCACTGCGTCGCAGAGGTCGTCTTAATGCAAGCATTAAGTACTTAAATAGGTATGTTGGTAATACTTTCCCTCACGTTTCTCCCCCTTTAAAGAGATTTCCTTGACATGCAAGTCTTTTGACAGTGGCCGATCAAGGGTTTAATCTACAATTTAATGTGAGAAACTGAGACAATGTGAAGAATCAGGAAGGCACGGCTCATCGGTCTAATGACCACTGTTTTTATACAACCAGCGAGCAAGACATCTCGCGAGATATCACTGGAAGAATACACATGCCGGTTTTAGAAAATCGGGAGGCCTACATTCACTGGTCGAACACCACGCAAGTCCATTTCTAGCGTGATTACTTTTTAACCTGTGGGAACTATAAATAGGATATGCGGTGATTTGAAAACGGCCGGAAAAAATTGGATTACTTGAAGATTCTGTTCTAGATCTCGGAAGGTTTTATAAAGAATACGAAGTACGGAATCATTTCCAATCAACCATTTATTATCAGGAATCATTTCCGTTTCAATACCAATGAACGTGGTCACGGACGGCGCTCATGAGGAAGTACCTCAAATGGTCAACGAAACGTCAGCAGGAGAATAGTAAAATACGTGGTATACTCGTTATAATATCCTTAAAGGGACATCAATTACTCGCAACTAAGATGGATCTTAAAATATAATCAAAGTCCATATAACTCAACTAGCTACATAACAAATGCATACAAAGATAAAAAGCATTTTTTGTCGACATTCATAAAAACACCATACACTTGCAGCGTGTACCATTGGAAGACAAAAGAGTAAATTTTCTGTTCCTGCCAACGAAAACTGAGACAAAGGTCCAGACCCAGACAAAACAGCTGTTAAGCACGTACAAACAGCCACACACCCAAATCCGAACTCTTAAACCATAGCTACAAAGCCACTTTTACTTCAACACGGATGGATCCACATGTCAACGGAGTTAGAGCTCTATGACTTAGGGTTCAAGGGTAGATATCGGGTGTGGTGGAAAGTGATTAGTTACCCTGTACCCTTCCAGGAAGGGGGATAGGATGATGGGATTGTCTGCGGCTTGAATTAAAAATGGCGGAGACCGGTCGATAGTGTTTTGCCCTTCCTTTGACATGGTGAAAAGTCTCAAGTGCCTTTAATTTCACCGGCACCCATACTCTTCAAACCGGACAATGCCAGCTTTACTGGTTGGCGGCAGAAATATGTACGGTGGAATTACTTCCCGGATAAAATTAAAAATGGCGGAGACCAGTCGATAGTGTTGTCTGATACTGATTTATCTTATCTGTATTGTTTCAGGAATCTAAATATTTAACTGATTCGGCAACACATCAGTAATGCCTCAGAGGTCTAGACAAATACCTCACGCTAATTTTTCCTTTCACGCTAACGCAAATTTGACAAGGTAAAACTTGGCTGCTGTCACGTGATAATTCCACAGCTAATGTCATTTCCTTACAATTCAATCTTGCAATCAATCCATACAATCCAATCTTTGTATTTGTCTAGATATGTTGCAGTTCGTGTTCGCCCTGGAGTCTAGACAAATATCAGTTTCTGTTGGCGTTAACGCCTACGGAAAGATTGAAAATTGAAAATTATTTTTATTTGCACCTTAAAAAAAGAAAACATTTTACAATCAAAGAAAACTGTTTAAAAGTAGGCTTAAGGTAGTTTTAGAAACAAGTTTAAGTGATACAACTAATAACCTAAGCTAGGATAGTAAGTATCCTGTGTGATAGGCATTAGCGCCCACCCTCAAAGATTAAAGTTTGACGACCACTGTGGCTCGCATGAGACGAAGGTTTCGAGTTCGATTCCCGCCTCGGGATGAGCGTTTGTATTATCAGTACATATTTGTCCCGAGTCTGGGTGTTTCCATGAGTAATATGTATGTATTAACAAAAAAAAATGTACTCGTAGTATATCAGTCATGTAGTTCCCATAATACGAGCTCTGCTTAGTTTGGGGCTAGATGATTCTGTGTGAAAATGGACATAAAATCGTATAGAAATGACTGAAATGTCACGTG
Organism: Perizoma flavofasciatum; assembly: GCA_958496245.1. Taxonomy (NCBI): domain Eukaryota; kingdom Metazoa; phylum Arthropoda; class Insecta; order Lepidoptera; family Geometridae; genus Perizoma; species Perizoma flavofasciatum. The sequence goes on along the minus strand of OY292439.1, from coordinate 10,243,759 downwards.
ACAGCTGCCCAGTTTTTCCTTGACTTTGCGTTAGCGTGAAAGGAAAAATAAGCGTGAGGTAATTGTCTAGCCCAAGCTGTTTCATATTACACAAATGTTAGCTGGAATGCTATCTAGAATTAAGATCGCCTATGTACAGTACTTTTTAGTTGTGCAATAAAGATTTTTCTATATATTTAAATAAGAAATATAAGAAAACAACGTTTTTTTGACGCCATTTTTACTTCCAGGGTTATGTATCCTACTCTATTATTATAAACGCGAAAGTTTGTGAGGATGGATGTTTGTTACTCTTTCACGCAAAAACTACTTGATGAAACTTTACAGTAATATAGCTTATACATCAGAATAACACATAGGCAACTTTTTATCCGGGTAACACGCGGGCGAAGCTGTGGGCAGGAGCTAGTAAACGAATATACATAAGCGAGTTGTATAAAATGAGAAAACAAACAATGCTGCCAAACTAAACCCTACTTTATTATTAGGTAGGTATCAGCTCAAAATCGCTAGGCTACATTCACCATCAATAGTGGCATTGACCTTATCAAAAAGGATGTTAACTGATTCTGTAACCTGATGACGGTGGTATAACTTCAATGGCACGAGAACATAATAATACATATATTATAATGCTGGTAATTTTTTACACAGCATCATCTAGCCCCATACTAAGCAGAGCTTGTATTACGGAAACTACTTGACTGATATACTACTTATATTACAAAAAAAATCATATTGTAAAAACGGGAATTTTCACGTACCGCACTATCGGTGAAGGCATTTTTTTGTAAATATATTCATATTATTCTTGCTTAATGTCTTCACACTTCATAACACGCGGATTCAGACTGGCCCTTCGCTCATTACAATACTAGCCCTTCGCTGATCTCAATAACAAATTCCACGCCCTCAAGGCGACATCTGTTTATATAAAAAGAACAAGTCCTGTCTAATTGATTGACTGCAAAATCAACGAAAAACCTAAACTCAGGAATACTAGAGTCAACAGAATATTAGAGTATATAGCTAAGTAGGTAGCTACCTACCTAGCATTATGCTGAGCTGATACCTTTTTGGTGCGACATTGAACTGTCTAGGTTATATGTAGATGGTTCTTACGTATATATTATTATTCTCATAACTTATCCCACCATCCTAACTACCAAAATATTTTTTTCTTGCTAAATGTGTTCCTTTCTTTCTTTCAAACTGTAAAGGTCCAGTCAAAATGACACGTTGGCGACCAAAGATGTTGTCAAGTCCGTTCACCACCAGGGGGACCGTTTGTTTGCCTCTTTAGAAGTATAAAAAAAACAAGTATTTGTCAAAATTTACGTGAATGTATTAATCGCCGAGCCTTAAAACAAACCTGTTTGGAAAGTAAGTTCCTTTTCGAGTGTAGATGTAAACAAAGAACTTATTTTTCGAAATGTTTCTAGATGGTGACATGGAGAGATGAAGTTAAATTTAACGCGGCCGAAGTCGCCGGGCGTTCCACTAGTTAAAAATGAGAACAGAACCGATAATTACAAGTACAACATGTTAAATAACTAGCGAATGACGTAATAGCCACAGTAAAAACAGTGCCCAGTTTACCTGATGACTTAAACACACTAGGACTTGATGTTCTGGTCTGAGGAGTGGGCAAACTTGAATTTTGCAGCTGTGGCAATACTATAATATTTGTTAAGCGTTTTCTACGAAACTTTGAAGAAGAAAGGTAATGATAATGAGTACCAAGTTTTTAAAATAAATATATATAAGCATAAGTTGCTATACATACATAGTCCTGATCCAAAACTAGGATTATTGTGGGTGTAAGGAACGAAAAGTACCGTGGTACCACAACACCAATACCCGGAACAAATCTGCAGAACATGAGCTGTGGAACAAATTGTCCCACAGCGGGAGTCGAACCCACACCTCTTGCGTCGCAGCTAGCTAGCCTGCAGCGCCACCGAGGTCGTCAATTAAAATATAAATATCATTTATGCGACATCTTCAATGATATACTAACTATACCTACCAATGTCACCGCCATCAACGATTTCTAACAACATGTACCGATCGATATTTTCCACGGCCATGTGACACCCATGACTAAGTATTATGGAATAAAAAAGGGCAAATATAAACCCCATATAAACGTAAACTGGTTTGGCTCGGCTTGGCAGGATTTAACACTTTTCTCTTAAATACGCCTCATCCAGCAGGCTGCGCCAAGGCAATTTAATGTACGTTTTGTATATTTTTTCCATCCATGTTTGACTCATCCTGGTAAGTAGCCAGTGTTATTAGGAGGTAAATGACACTAGCAAAATAGCTATGAAAACTAGACAAATCCACTCATTTTGGGGCTATCATACATATGTAGCCAAATTTTCTGATATTTGCATCGGCATCGGCAAAGCAAATCTGTTTACCTAATCCTCATAAATAATGCGGTGTACTATCTCACACTCTCCGAAACGACTTCAGAAAAATCCCGAGCCAATGTTTCCAAACATGCATTCAGACATATTTACGGCAGCGGCGCCAGGTGGTGCTAATAATAGCAGCGGAGTTTGAACTTCCTCTGAATTAAACAAACTGATTGGAGCTTGATGCACAAATGGTATACAGACAGACAGATATACACAATCCCTTTTGGAATCAGAACTTTTGTAGAAAGCCCTTTTGCTTTTGGAACCAGAAGTTTCCAAACACTAATGTTTGTTCAAGAGATTATTTGTTACCTTTGAGGTGATTGACAAGTAGTTACATGTGCCAGTGTGTGGTCTTCCCCATAATTTTTCTGAAATGATTCTTGCTCGTCGTTATCTGCTATATGTTAGCATTAGCAGACGCCTGATTAGATCAACTCTGGTATTTCTCCCTCAAAATTATTCCACAATATGATTCTACGGTTTCCTTAGTCAGATTAAGTTATGGCGTTTGAGTTTATTCCCTACGCTAGCTATAAGAATGATGATATTGTAACCATTCTCAAGCCATTCGCCTTGCGAGTAATTTTCATGATATATACACGTTCAATGAGTATATGAAAATTTTGGAAATGCAGAGTTTTGACCATACCTAAGACCATAGATCAAGAAGCTGCAGCATGCGTTTGAATCTTCAACAATAGTTTTTAGTTCACTTCTTTTTCAACACGATCCACCTTTGAACCAAACAGTACCTATAGATTCCATCAAAAGTGTCACATTAACTGCATCAATGAAAGAAGCTGCATTTTTTTTGGGTCTAAGACTAAGAAATATGCTGACGATCTTGGGCTATCTACATCCACCGCCATACCGCAACCTTTGAGATGTCATCGGTCCATCTTGTGTGGAGGCTTATTACACTGTCCATCGACCGGTTTGTGGTAATTATTTAAGAACATTTCCCCCCAGCGGTTATCGTTTCTGCAAGCAATATAGCCTATTCACTATTGCCACTTTTTTGGAAACTTAAAGAGCTATGTCTGACTGACCATGTTTTATTATGTGAAAATTTAATGTTCTTTGGGTATTACTCTATAATTTTTTGCCAATTTCTTGATATTTCTAAGAGCTACGACTATGTCGATGACTTTATTGTATGTAACTGTTGAATTCTGTTGTAGCTGGGGCCTAACTATGAAGTCTTACAGCAAGTCAGTTCAGGCAAATACGTCACTCTCTGCTTTGCGATTGAGAACGCTATGGCGTTGTTAAAGCTTTGTCATTCGCAAAGTGGGATTTGACAACTTTGCTTGAATTGAATCGCAATAAGACTTCATGGTTAGGCTCCTGCTCTTGGTCAGTCTTACTCTTTTAGACAGTTCATTGTCGCACCAAAAAGGTATCAGCTCAGCATAATGCTAGGTAGGTTACCTACTTAACTAAACATGTTATGCACTTTAGTTTCAGATACAATAACACTTCGAGAACTTGTGTATAGACAAATCTAACATCGGGTTTAAAATACTGCTCTTGGAGCTACGAGTATGTCAATAACTTTATTGTTATGTGAATATAGAATTCTGCCCGAGCATTGATACAATGAAGGTTAAACTCCCATTCCCACATCTTTTAAGCTATATCGCAGTTAAAAGAAGTCGGTATACCCATTTACGGTTCGGCACGCAGTTTTGCGTGGGCCATTGAAGTGCTAGTAACTACTGGGCCGACTGCCAGGGACCGGCGCGGTTTAAAAATACGTATCAATCAGCTGCATTCGGTTATATACAGTTATCTTATCATCTGATAGGCATCTCATTTTAGAGCCGTGTTGGTCTAGTGGCCAGTACACCTACTTCCGATCTGGAGGTCATTTAATTGTTCGAATCCGGTCGGGGCTTATTCAACTCGACGTGCTTAAACTCATGCTCAAAACGGTATGCCATATAACCATAAAGTCGAAGACATGTGCCATCAGTTAGTGTTCTAATAAGCAGCGGGCTAGCAACTTGTCATGTGGAATGCGTGTTACTCCTACTTGATAACGCGGGTATGAGCCAAATGTAATGTTGGGACCTATGGGCAAATTTCTTTGGTCACCCCTTCAATCTCCAGCCCTGGCTTAGTTGGCGGGTTCCTATGTGATTTTAGGGAGGCTTTTGGCCCCCTCTACCCCACACTTACACGGCCGCTGCAGATAAGTCCATGTTCTCATTAAGACACACTACACTAAACGTGTTACCGCACTGTCAAATCGGATCGCGATGCGAACACCTGAGGAAAACCTCTGCAGGAAGATCATTCCTAACTCTAAGTGTTCGCGGACGGAACTTCCTCTGATACCACAGGTTTCGCGATTACCGCGGGCTCTAGGGTGTCTATAGATAAATATATAGAAAATTATTTATTGCACAAAATAATTGTACATATGTGAACTTAATGCTAAAAAGCATTCTCCAACAGATAACCGTGTTGGTAGTGTACAGAATGATTAAAATAAAATACTAAGGACATAAATACTTTAGATCCTAAGTACATAATATATATACATATACACAATATATACACATATAAATTGCTCAAATCATAAAGAAATGGCATATCGCTCAATCTTTTTCTTCACCCAGGATGTGATTGTAGACTCTAGCCCTGAACACCAACTGAAGAAACTTCACGGAAAATGGTTAGGATATGATTCCAGAGACGGGTAGCAGATATTGTAAAAGAGCCGGCGTAAGATGCCGTATTAAACTGTAGAGTCATTAATTGGAAACGTCGGTTATATCGCACTGGTCGGTCTACTGGTCTTTAACATTAGCGATTGTCATTTGAGTATATATTTCTTAATCTCTAAAAATAATGTAGCAATTCGTTAAAAAATTCGTTAAAAGCAATTGAAGCATTCATTCTCACGCAATGAACAGCGACATTTAGTCATTCCACCTGACTGTTGAACGGATTTATATTATGGTCATAAAGTACTTAACACATACCGGAGTTGATTCGCTTAAATTGTACTAGTGAGAGGCGCGTTATGACAAGGTCAGTTGGTTTGTTTTACCTGCCTACAGTTCCCGGCTGTTGCTGTGGCACTTTGTTAAAAATAAAAGTAGAAATCGAGTAAGCAAACAAAATTTAAAAGAACTTTGTTTTTCACAATTTAAAAATCATATTTTATGCTTTAACAGTACTCGTTCTGAACATGATCCCAGTACTAGGGCTAAAAAAGTTATTGGAAAGATTAAATCCAGCACATTTACCTCCTAAAATGCCAGAAATAGCTAACATCCAAAAAGTTTATTCATTCGTTTCGTGTCAATGACGATATCGTCACATAAAAAAACAATTCTTTGCTTATTCGAGTTTGTGTTGATTGTTGTGGGTAATTTAAAATATGTCAAATTTTAATATAGAAGTTTTCTAGTAAGTATTGTTTTTGTGTTACAGTAATTATCATACCTAGAAGGAAATGATACCTATAATACAGGACGGCCTAGTTTAGGTATTAATAGTGTCTTTGTATACATCTCCGATAAGCACAAATTCCTACCTATTTAATAATAAAATTTGACTAATGTGTGGCCATCTGGACAGCCCCATAGGCCGCCATAAGCTGTTCCCGAACAGATTGTTCCGGGTTCATTAAAGAAGCCTCCTTACGATGAACCTCAGTAACAGCTAGGACACAGTACTGGCCACCTTATTTTTTTTTACATTAGGTTTCTGTTTTCTCTCCTACCACAATGGCTCATCCCTACAACTCGAATCAGAGTCATTAAGAAACAGAAAAAAATCGTTTTATAATAGCACCATCTGATTATTACGTCGTTATTACGTTTATTACGGTATCAATTCGCGACACAGACGTGTGCGACAGAGATAACAACAAAACTGGATTGAATTACCATTTTTTCTTAGTGTGCCATAGCAACAGCTGGAAACCGTATCTTATGCATGTACGAGTATGTACCTACCAGAGTACACGCCCACACAATATACAATGGCAATCAGTCTTTGTTGTTCCGAGTTTCCTAGAAAATCAAAAGCCTTATTCAAGGAAGTTCATGGAAGATTGATGTCGAATTAGCGCAAAGCGAATCAGAGCCCTGATTACTCTAGCAAAAAAGCTGTGGCTATGAAACTCATTTGTCCAGGCTTAATTATGTCCGAAACTTTTCGGGAAAAAAGTCTACGTCGAACAATTTTCGGCAAGTTTTAGTCAGTTCCTCATAGTCATTTTGTTAATGAGCCGAAGCCGAAAATAGGTAAAATTACATGTTTTTTTACCGCAACGTCTGAAGCTCCTGTTTGCCTTGACATAATAGGTTGTTTCTTTATCGGATAAGCTTTCTGACCATTTATGTCAGAAAGCTTATCCGATTAAAATGCAGTGTTTTGCAATCAATCTGAGCATCTTTATGTAGTTCTCATAATACAAGCTCTCCTTAGTTTGGGGCTAGATGATGCTGTGTGAAAAATGGCCAGCATTATTTATTCATTTTATTCAACGATGGTTCTTAGATACGTTTTATTGCCACAAGTAGGGGCTACAATAGACCAGAAAACAGGTCGAAGTTTTGTTTTTAGCAAAAATGAACAAGTTGATACATTCATATTTTCACGTACTTCACTATCGGTGAAGGCACCGACGAAGTTTCGACTCATTCCGAGAGTCTTCATCAGGGTGAGTGAACGCGACGCTCACCCTCGCGTCGTGAACTGAGAGGGATTCTCGCGGAGGGAAAGGTGAAAATTCCCGTTTCTACAATATGAATAATCTAATTCATGATAGTTTTTGGAATAAAATGTTCATACATTTTTAAGGCTAATTGGCGCAATTCAACTTCAAAGTTGCAGATCACAGCTATCTAACAATCTAGGTGTGCGTACACGTTCCCATACAATTGGAATAAGGTTCCGGAAAGGGTGGGTGTTTGACTGTTTGTTCCTCGTAAACCTGTGTGGGACGACTAACGCCTAATTGGTTCAGTAATGTCCTCGTTTGAAGCATGCGATTTCGCCCAACCAATGTATACCTCTATACAAAAATACCAGCCACTCCAATATCATATAGAATCCTCTCCGAAGGTTGTCTGGACTGGAAGAGTTTCTAGTCGCGAAAACCGCGCATTGCACCTTTAAGCTACATATTACTAGCTTCCGCCCACGGCTTCGCCCGCGTGGTACCCGGATAAAAAGTAGCCTATGTGTGATTCTGATGTATACGCTATATAACTGTAAAGTCTCATCAAAATCCGTTCAGTAGTTTTTGCGTGAAAGAGTAACAAACATATATCCCCACAAACTTTCGCGTTTATAATAGCAGTAGGATGTGGTATTGTTTATTTTTTTATTATATAAAGTGTACATTAAAATATGTTCATTCATTCATCCTCAGATCCATAATCAGTACGCAGATCCGTGAGGATAGCAAGTTGGGGGTAGTAAGAGGCTAGAATAATATCTATGAAAACTGCCCAATGAGGTTTGATTTAACAGATTTACAGTGATTTTAGAATATCATAACTACTATACCACGTAATTTAATTCTCCTGCTGACGCTAGTGGTATAAAATAAATAAATAAATAATACTGAACATTTTTCACACAGCATCATCTAGCCCTAAACTAAGCAGAGCTTGTATTACGGGACTTACATGATGGATATAATACTTATATACTTTTTTTGTAAATACATACATATTATACATAGAAAACAACCAGACCCGATTTGTACCACGGCGGGAATCCAACCCGCAACCTATATAGTCGTAATAATATTCTAAAACGATATCAAACGATAATTTCAATTCTAAGATGTACGATGAGATACGAGGCAACTTCGGGACCCTAAAAAAAACTTATCTCGACACGTCTTGGATAGTTACTTTTCCGCGACAATTAAATGTAATTGCATCGTCGACAAAAACCATCGCGTGTGTGTGTTACTCGGATAGATAGATACATAAACAATCCATTGCAAACCAAAAAAAAACTGCCTGAAATTTGTAAAAAGAATTATTATTGTTTTGACATAGTATGCGATATTACGTAACGCATGCAACATATCATGCGCGTGGGCAATAAATGGCCAAAAGCTCACATAACCGCTTTTTTGTATGGTTTCGGCAATAATCAGGCTGATTCAAAAGATACCTAAATACTTGCGTAAGTGAGCAGTGGAACGTAGCTTATATACTTTTTATGCATACAAGAACTAGCTACTGTGACTCTCGGATGAAAAAAGCCGATGAAAATTAGCTCTCAATAGGGCAGCGTTCGTAAGAAACCCTTTCGCTACCGTTTTTACGTCGACTTACATTGCAAAATTGGTCTCCACGAAAAGCCCTTTTATTTTAACGGGATAAGATATAGCCTATGTCCATCACGAAGGTCCATTTTAAATATTGGTGAAGGAACTTTTAAAATCGGATGAGTAGTTTCGGATATAACCTTCAACATCTAAACTTACAAACTTTACCCCTTTATAATATTAGTAATAGATAATCAGAAATCACCAATTGTATTTCATACTAGCTGTACCCGCGACTTCGTTCGCGATTGCCATCAATCTTTAAAGTACCTCCTTTCTAACAAAAAAAGAATGAATGAAACCGGACCACGCGTTACTGAATAACAACTAAGTACATATTTTGAATTTGATCCCCTCTCCCAAGGGAACCGTGCTGAATTTCGGGATAAAAAATATACTATGTCCTACCTCGTAATATGAACTCAAATCATGCCAAGTTTCATTTGAATTCGTTTAGTAGTTTCGGCGCTATGCGCGGCCCAGATTCTGGCAGACAGACAGACAAAATGAAAAAAAAAACATTATTGGCTTCGGTAACGACTATAGAGTGCCCTCCAAAATTTTTTTCAAAATATCTTCAATGTACAGAATTTGACCTGTTACAATCTTATTATAGTATATAAGTAGTAGATGATCGTATGACTACTTTTTGATATGCTAATTCGGCACCTGTCTGCGCCTTAATGTAGTGACGGGACTGCTATCGATTGCCAGCAATTTTTTTCGTATTCCCGAGATAACATGTGCTAGCCAGGCTAGGTGTTGTAAGCGTCCATAGAACATGGTAACCGCTTACCGACAGGAACTTGAAGACTTGTTTGGCACAGTACTGGTATAAGAAAAAATGTGTGTTCGGCATTAGACCGTACTAGTCGGACGAACTTTTTCATAAAATGTTTCAAGATGGTGTTTGTTTTTTTTAAACGTATTTTGTAAATTCATTTATTTTATCGGATAAAATTAAAGCTGGCATAAGATAAGCCCATACATATTTAACGAGGGAAAATCCCGATCAATGGTTTAAGATCGGCAAATCACATAAAAATAAATTTTAATTTTAAAAGTCATATAAAATGGACTTTTGTAAAACCTACGCTAAATAAACTTTATACTAAGGCTTTATTTATTTTTAAGCGCAAAGTAAATGTCGTAAATGTTGGACGTTACGTTAGGATTCTTTAGTCACATAAAGTGTCCAATACAGTCAATGATCATGTGCATACATGCAAAAAAGTAACTTGTACATACACCAATATGTAATTAAATTATAAAATAATGAAAAACACCCAAAAGTCACATACCTCCTGATTCCACACTTGGATTCCGTGTATCGTGGATATCAGAAACTACGAGTACCTAAGGTACCACATTACCCAGATTCAGAAAAATATCCGAAGGACATGCAAAAAATTGCGGGAATAAAACCTTCACCTCTTGCGTCTTAGCCGGCTGCTCGCTCGCCGTGCCACCGAGGTCATAATTAGTTAGGTATAGGTGTCAATCATTTATGTAAATTTCCGTTTCTTTGACATAATTTAAACTAATGTTTGTAAGCCTAAGTGTTGAATTTAGTGGATAGTTTTTAATTTACCACCTTGATGTAATCCTATCCTACTAATATTATAAACGCAAAAGTTTGTGAGGATGGATGTTCGTTACTCTTTCACGCAAAAACTACAACGGATTTTGATGAAACTTTACAGTAATATAGCTTATACATCAGAATAACACATAGGCAACTTTTTACCTGGGTATCACGCGGGCGAAGCCGTGGGCAGAAGCTAGTACTTACCTAAATTAACAAATGATAAATGATTTGACTTGTACTGTGCATGCCACAGTAAGGTGTTGAAAGAGAAGACGCGTTCCCACCACAACCGAACAATTGGTTACGTCACTAATTGTGCTAATTTGCACTTGCCATGCTTCAATTACTTACACTGTATGAACGGTATCTATTGTAGTGAAGGAATTGTGAGTCATAGTGAACGCTATAAAAAGTAACGCAATTTTTTCTGCACAATAAAAAGTACACAGAGAGGAGGTACAAGTTTTCAAACAGTGAAAAAAAATAGCCCAGTATATTTTAATATTTTGTTAAGAGATGTATTTTATGCGGAGTTCTAGAGGGGACAGGATATAGACGTCTCTCAGCTGATGATTTCGGTTGGAAGCCCTCCGTGGCAGGGCGGGCAAGTAACCGGCTAAGACGCAAGAGGTGTAGGTTCCATTCTCGACAAGAAGTAAATCAAATGTTAGCATGTATTGCATGGATATATAGCATGGATGAGACATGGTTTAAATGGCTGCCTACATCCGGCAGCAGATACAATGATAAATATTTTCATTTCATTTTAGTGTTAGGTCACATTGCTGTATCACAAATAATAAAATATATTCTTTTGATTTATTTCATCCTCCAGAATATTGGGACCAGCCTTTTTAATCAACAAAAACATCGCAAAGGTTGACCCCAGTTTGGCCTACACGTTTTCTTTGTTGGTATTTAATTACACATGCGAATATGTGCATAAAAAGACGAGAGATTTTAAAACAACGTTGTTTTTTTGTCGATTTAATTGTAAGTAGCCAGTACTCGCTGGTCTACCATTAAGTACGGTCGTCACCGGTGTTTATAATGAAGAGAAGGGAATAGCAATCGAAACTTCAACAAATAGTCGAAAAAATTTTGGTAAATGCCTAATAATTGTAATGTTATTTCGAGGAAAACAGGCATTTGACCAATCTGATGGAAAGCGATTGCCGTCTCCTATTGACATCTGCTACACCTGGAGCATTGTTAATTCTTTGCCTACCCACAGATCGTTTTTCATTTCTTTAAATGAAATTATTTTCTCAGTTTAAAATTATTTCCAATCACTATAGTTTCGATTTTGAGCGTGAGAGATGACTGTGTAGATGCACAACTGTGGTAACATCTATACAATGTCTCGGTAAAAAGTACTCGTATGTAGGGTAAATGTTTTGCTTGCTTTGCTGTGCATTGTTGTGATTTGAGATCGTCTTGTTTTACTGCATAACTTTGCACTATTGAGTCACAGTCGTAACAGAAAGTATTTTTAGAATGAAGACATCTTTGGGTCAGGTTCTTGAAATGAGATCATTGAATAAGTTTTTTAACTATTATTATTGTCTCTTTCTTGGATACCTGAGTTATGTGGATTTGCAGTCTTTATCATTTTTAAGCTGAAATTTACGTAAGTAGTTTATAGAGGCTTATTTACATATAGGCGAGAGGTGAGAATATGCCTACGTTTTTTTTTTTTGTTATCATAATACGTAGTCGATTTTCACGACTTGACCATAGAAAGACAGTCACAACTGACTGGCAAGATAACTGTAATACGTTTCTCGCATTCAAATTTTGAGGAGACATTTGCCCAGCAGTGGGACACGAATGAGTGATAGAATAATCTAAACTTAAGTAGAAGTTTGTATGGGAGTATAGTTTTTTTTTTAAGGTAGGAACTTGAAAATTGGAACTGTAGCTTCTCATCATACATAAATGATGACATATTTCAGGGTCGATGGATTTTCACATTTTAAGGAGAGGAGAGGGGAGAATTGGGGGGTGAAATGGGAGTATCGGTTTTATTTAAAGTAGTAACTTGAAAATTAGAAATGTAGCTACTCATCACAAATGATGACGTGTTCGAGGTTTTTAGATGCTGTGTGGATTGTCCAGCAAAAAAAAAAAAAAAAGATATTCACATTTATGAAAGTTTATAAGGGAGTAACGGTTTTTAAAGGTAGGAACTTGAAAAGGTATATACTTCTGCTGATGATGATGATGAAAAGGAAGCCTGACTAAGTGCACCGTATAAGACAATATCAGGAGAAATTGGTCCACGATATCTCACGATGAGATAATGTCCGTGGGCGGGGGCGCCTTGACACAGCGATTAAGAATTAAGGGCAATGGTCTTTCAATTGAGTTCAAAAGAACACAGTGAAAGGGTTATTGTACTTAAAGCAAATTTTTAGCAAAATTTTAACAAAGATTCAGATTTAACATAAATGATCTTAAAATAAATAAATAATAACGTTCAATTATACAAAATTATGAAAAAAAAAATGCCAAAGTTATGTAGTAATTCATATTCATATGTGTCATATAAAAATTCATTAACATTGTAATAACATTTCCCTATGATTATTTTTTAAATTTACCACCAACACTGGTCCATCATAAATATAATAAATAAGATAAAAATCCTGTTTATGCTATTAACTAACAAAGTAAAATTTTACAATTCATATGATTCATCTAGGTAATTTATGATTTAATTAATAATTTTATTTATTTGTTTCACAATAATTATTGTTTGTATTTTTTTTATCATTATGATCTAGGATCCCTCTCGAGTAACAGCCTCCTCCAGTTCTTTCCAGCGGTCTATGTCTATTGCCACTCTAGTCCAGTCTTTATTTAGCATTGCTATTCAACGAGGTAATGTCGGGTACCCTGCCTGTGGTCACTCAAAATCAAAGCCAAAATTCTTTTATTCACAGGGATCACTTTGAAACGTCGATTTTATTTACTGCCTGTTCCTTCGCGACCAAGCCAGGAAAGAAGGCAAGGAAAAGGGCTAGTCATTCTTTTTAATGATCCTTTTACAAAACAATACGTACCTACATTAACTATTTGGAATTTAGTAACTTGAAATCTTTTTCTTCCTGCTGTCCTATTTACAGGTAGAAAACAGACAGATTTTCCTTGTCTATTTAATTGTTACCAGAACTGACTACAATTTACCATCAATAAGACAAAAAAAGCAAAAACTAAATATGCAATGATATACGCATTCTAAATTATTGCAAACTAGCTTCTGCCCACGGCTTCGCCCATGTGGTACCCGGATAAAAAGTAGCCTATGTGCTATTCTGATGTATAAGCTATATTAATGTAAAGTTTCACCAAAATCCGTTCAGTAGTTTTTGCGTGAAAGAGGAACAAACATCCTCACAAACTTTCATGTTTATAATATTAGTAGGATTAAATTTCTATGAGTTTCCTAAACAGAACAATGAAAAATAAACTCATAGCAAACGTAACAGAAAACGTATTTGAGTAGCAAGGACAGAGAACCGGCATGGCTTCATAAATGATTTATAACCAAGCTACTGCGCCTATATTTTTCTATCAGATAAACACGATAAGAAAGTTTTAAAAATAGGTGACGAATTGGTAGGTGAAAGCTGATATTGTATGCAAAAACACTCGATGATATGTACGAAGAGAGATTGGAGATTAATTTGCTTTCAAGTGATAGTGATATATAGTGGTGAAATATTAGAGATATTTCGATACCGATATATCGGTAATTCGGTACCAAAGTTAAAGTTAAATTCACTAGGGTTTTATTCAATCATCATCTTCTTGTCCTTATCCCACATTACGTGGGCTCGGCACAACATGTTTTCTTCTTCCACTCTCCTCTATCAGCCGTCATCTCAGTACTCACACCTTTCTTGACCATGTCACCCTTCACACAATCCATCCATCTTTTCTTTGGCCTACCTCTGCTTTTATTTCCATCCACATTCATATATTTTTACACTCTTTTCGTAATGTGACATTCTTCCCTCCTCATGACATGCCCTTAGGGTTTTATTCAATCACAAGGATCATATAGAAAAAACAACTTAAAAACTACGTGGCAACGACTGACGAACGGGCGAGTAACCATCTGCGATGCAAAAGGTGCGGGTTCGATTCCCGCTGCATGTTCGGCAGGTAAATGTTCCGGGTCCGGGTGTTGTGGTACCACGGTACTCGTAGTTCCTAATACCCACGAAACAGGGAATCCTAGTGTGGGTCAGGACTATGTACGGGCCTGTTTTCAAAAAAAAAACTTTATGATTCTATCAAAGATATAAATCGTAAGACTATACAGCTGATGCAACTTTGATAATCTTTTATTTAATTCCAGCATTACATACATACATACATACATTTATTTATTTTTATTTATTTATTTAAATGTTTATTGAAGCAATTTTTAAATTTATTTTTAATAGGTACTTTTTTCTGTAATTTTTTTTTCTGTATATACATTGTATTTTTTAATGTAGAATACGTTTAGACTTTTCTATGATAATCGGTACCTATTATCGGCAATACAATATCGTTAGGTCCAGTTAAAATCGATAACTGGCAACACAGAAAGTCTATTTTCGCTTGACAAATAGAACTGTCAAGCGAGATAGCAACCCTATTGTGCTTTCTCTCATACCAATTTGAAATTGACCCAAATATTATAACAGGTTTAGTTTAATCCATTAAGAATTTAAAGTGAACTCTTTGGGATGGAATTAAGGACTTTCTTTAATTAGTTTCGATGGCAGTCACATGAAAAATACTTAATGGCAATATCTTTTTGATCGACATAGTTATTTGTTTATCGAAATAGTACGACGAGTTTTTATGATACGATTCGACATATTTTCTCACGAGCTAGTTCTCCATTTATGTTGTGGCACATCGTGAACTTACATGACATACATTATATTATACTCTGATTTTTAATTCGGTGCCAAAAATGTAAACAAACAAATGTCAAGATATGTCACTGTCAAAGTGTCATATCAAAACATTCCAGGGAAGCAAAACGCTTGGATATGGATTACTAATACCTGCTCTCGGTTTTGCTTGTGCGGTACTAAAATAGGTATTCTACCTATCAAAAAGCGGACAGTGGAATATCGATAGGCATTGGCGGATATGAAATAAAATATACAAATAATAATAATAATAATAAATGTGTGATACCAATGCAATTTTCAGTACCCCAGAATGTGACCAGTCACAAAATATTTACCCAAGAAAAATATTTTCTTTTATAATATCTTTGTAATACCACAACGCAAATTATACCATTTTTATACTTTTACAAATCTCGGCTAACATTAAAAAAATCTTACGTATTATTTTCGCGTAACATAGTTCCCTACTACATCGAAGGTATTTTTTTACTCTATCACTCTGTTTACATTTTTGGCACCGAATTAAAAATCAGAGTTTAGTTGTTTCCATACGATTGGATAAATGACGTGAACGGCGCTACGGTTTTCGTCACCTTTTTCCCTAAGTCTTAGGTGATTCTGGTAATTTAATAAAATATCGATTTAACTTCAATTATAAGTGTTTTCTCTATAAAAACGAAATCGTTTTGATCAAATTTTCTCAAAAAAACAAAAAAAACATATTTCACCTCCACGATACAATATAGGTACGAACTTTAACAACTTTTTCTGTAAGGTGACTCTCCAGCCGTAAGGCACGAAGTATTCAAAAATAAAAAATGCCACGGCAACAACCGACAACTGTAGTTATATAGAATTTGGCTCAAAACGGTAACGGTGGCGTGCGAAAACGTAAATACACAGACCATTGCCTCCGAAATGTAGTGGCTTCAAAGTCGGTTAATTTTCTTTTGATTATCCTGACCGTACTTTTAAAAACCTTACTTTCCTCCATTAATACAGTCCAGTTAGATATTAATTGACCAAAGTTTAACAATTTCTGAGTTGTTCGGCGGGTGAGCAGCCGGCTGCGGCGCGAGAACATTCGATTCCCGCTGCGGGACTGAGATGTTTACGTGAAATGATTTTTAGCTAGCCAATAGTTAGCGACCAGGGCTCAGTACCGTATGCAATTACAAGCAACACGCACGCACTAAAATTATAAACAGGGATCTAGAAAAATACCTCACGCTTAGTTTTCCTTTCACGCTACCGCAAATTCGTCAAGGAAAAGCTTGGCAGCAGTCCCGTGACATCTCAACAGCTAATGTCATTTCCATAATAATCAATCGTTCCGCTGGCGTTAACGTCAACAGCAAGTCTGATACTTAATCCTGGCACACTAGATTTCCCTGTGTCGTGGGTATCAGGAAGTACGAGTAGCGTGGTACCACATCACTCAGACACACCCTATCTGTCTTGAATAAACCTGTATACATAATAGACCTATGAAAGCAAACAAAAAATATGCTCACAACTATATGTATATACCAGTAGGGTAATCTTAGACATGCCCAAAAATAAAATTTAGCACATACCCACGTTTTGCAAGCAAAGAAAGAACGGAAGAAACAAAAAGATACTCTAAAAGATTGCCGACGCCGCGCCCAAGATGGATTGTATAATTAGGTACGAGATAAATACCAGGCAAATCCGGTCGTATTAATACTCATCACGCTGTTGTTATAAGTACAAAAAAATTGCATTTAATTGCACAGATACTGACATTCGTGGTGAAAGCTGTCGAAAATATGTAGACTTTATATAAATGTAAAAAATTACCTCATCATCAGCCCACATCAGTCCACTGCTGGACATAGGCCTCTCCCAACACGCGCGTTCGGCTCTTATCATCCACTTACTGCCCGCTGCCTTTCTTTTAGAGTTTCAGTGCAAATATATTCCTCTGAAACAAATTTCAGAGGAATATATTTTGATTCTTTGAAACACACTTTGATCTCCACGATGTACTTTCTAAGATCCTCCTAAAGAGGTTTTTCCAAACATTGTATTTGACATATAACCAACGTTTTCCATAGTCAGTATTACGCGTGGAACGTTTTAAGCACATCGTCCACAAAACAGCAATACTGGATCGCCGCTCGCTGGTTAGATCACTAAGCGATGGTACATGTCTTCGAATTATTAACCTTGAGAAAATAACCAACCATACCATTATAATCTGTACTATTGTAAGCTTTTATTTATTTATTTAGTCCAGTAATTAATTATTGTATTAATGTTATTTGGGGGAAACGTTTCAATAAATCCTGTGTTATGTTTTCGTCCTATTTATGATTACAGATTCTAGGTAACTTCGTGAAATGTGTTACTAATGCGCGTCCCAGATTAAAAGTTATGAGACTATTTTAAATTAGTATTCTCAATCTACCTATTGACATTTGCATACATCTGGATGGTACAATATATAAGGGACTTGACTTTTCATGGAATTAAATGTTCAGATTTCTGACGTTAAGCGTCATTTTTAACCAATTATAAAAAAAGAGATAAAAACTTCTATGTTACTTCCTTATAATTTAGCTTTCTATTAGTGAAAAAAAATTTTAATCGGTCCAGTAGTTTCGGAGGCTATTCGTTACAAACAATACTTTCCTCTTTATAACATTAAGTATAGAAAATGGCACAGAGTCGTTATAGGACTAAGTAGCACTTTATAGGTAAGCCTTTCCTATACCTACTGCTTGTTTTTTTTATGCCACTGAGGTAAACAAGCATACAGCCCACCTATTGGGCGATCTCTGTGGCGCAGTGGGTGAAGGTCCGACTGAGACGCAGAAGATTGCGGGTTCAATTCCCGCCGCGGGATAAATGTTTGTATGATTTGCAAATATTTGTCTTGGTTTTTTCTATGTTTAATATGTATGTTTTTACAAAAAAAAATGTATATAAGTAGTATATCAGTCATGTAGTTCCCATAATACAAGCTCTGTTTACTTTGGGGCTAGATGATGCTGTGTGAAAAATGTCCAGCAATATTGTTATGAGCTTTTGATTAGGTACAAAGAATGACGGGTGTACCTAACTACGGTCTTTCGTACAATCCGTTCCATCCAAAGTTTGCCTGGTAGAGATCGCTAATTAGCAAAAAGGCCACTCATTGTACGTTAGATAGATAGAAAATGTTTTATTGCACAAGATAAAACAAGTACATAGTTGAACTTAATGCTAATTAGCATTTTCTTCCAGCTAACCTTTGTGCAATGAAGAGTGGGTTAGTGCGTTTGACCGATTACGAAAATAAGAGAAAATTTTATTAAATTAAATAACTAGCTACTTAAAATAGAAGTAAACTACATACATAAATGAAAAATAATTCATACATAAATACATATTTAGATACAGGTTGTTTAAGTTTGTAGTACATAACTAAGCTGAAACATTATTTGCTGTGCATTAAGGTATTTACTATGTTTTTATGTATACACGGAGGTTTCTATGTAGTGCAGAGCCTAACCTAATTACCTACATATATAGTTTAGTTAGGTCTATGGTTCCTTATATAATAGAAAGCTATCTACCCACCTGAGTAGATTTAAGACACAGATTGTCACAAATACCTACCTAATACAAGGTAGGTATAATCTCCTCTCTCCTTCCTCAAAGGTTTGCTGGAATCGACTCTTTAGGGCCTCGCCTTTCCTTTGTGGAGGCACCTACCCTACTTTCATAATTATTATCTTTCTAGGTCTTTTTTCTGTGTTACTATAGGTAGGTAGGTAATATACATAAATAAGAGAATAAAATAAGATTACTTATCTGTTTAATATCTACCTACGTAAAATGCAACCTACCTGGTAGTAAGTAAGTAGGTACATAAACCTAGGTATATAAAATCTGGCGACTCTGAGGCGAGAAAGTTGGACAAAACTATCGACCTTACCCTACCTTAGTACTCGTAACATATAAGTACTAGGTGATATTTATACGTATAGTTATCTGAGTGAGCATTATCAACTCCTTAGGTAAGTACTTACCTACTTTTAAGGGACTAGAATAAGCAAGGAGTTAGGTTAGACAAGTTTTTTCCGCGAATACCGCTCGAAACGGCCATCGCTTGTACAGTTAAAATAACTAAAGTTGTTTTAGTGGGCACTTACGCGAGATGAAACGTAGCTCAGTTTAACCTGATCGCTTCGTTGACAACACGTCGCATGCCAGTTCCGAACACTTTGAAGCACAAAACTGTTTTTATTCACGATTTGTGTTGTTTTCCCAAAGTTCAAGATTCGGAGAGAACAGCGAAAATGCACACAACTAAACGACGCGGCGCGACGCGGCGGACTGACTGAAGAACGAAACGAACCGATACAGACTATGGAGGGACTGCAACGAAACGGGTGACAAGACGAACGGAAATTGAACGAACGAAACGCACTGTGTCGGTCGTCGGTCTACGTCATTGGTTGGAGGCTGGGTTTCGGGAATATTCGGAATAGTCACGGAGATCGTACCCGAAAAGTTCCTGTATCTTCATACAGGAACTTTTCGGGTACTATCTCCATGGATGAAAAATGTATTTATTTAAGAATCTAGACTATTAGGTCCTAGACCTACCTACCTATGGTACCTACATACAGTTCTAGTATGTAATTTTCACTTAAGTTACCTTAATTTATTTACCTTACCTAAATAAATATACCTAACTAGCTGTTGCCAGCGGCTTTGCACGCGTGAAATCATGTTTAAAAAACACATACTCCCTTTACAAACTTACACCCCCATTAACCCCCCTTAAAATGTAAAAATCCAAAAACTCTGAAATATGTTCTGGATACAATTCTAATTTTTAAGTCCTACCTTAAAAAAATCAATACTCCTTTACAAATATTCACCTCTCATTAGCAAACCTCCTCCCTTAAAGTTCAACTTTAAGAGAGGAGGTTTTTTTTTCAAAAAAAACTTTTTTAACGGGTGCTTAATTACGTTATAATATAGGTAAACCTTTGTTCCAAACAGCTAGACTTACCTAGTAGTTTTGGCCGTGTGTTGCTATATCAGTCAGTCAGTCAGTCAAAAAAATATAGTAAGTTGGTAGGTATAGATTGGTATATACATATCGTGAATATTAGGATGTAGTTAAACTTACCTAGATAAGTTACCTATCTAAACTTTTAGTTTAGCAATAAGATTTTTTTTAACGTTTATATGCCCGAAATAGGCAACTATATCTATTAAAAAACCTAAATACCTAAAATGTTATGGTTAAATAAATTGGTAGGTAGTTAAAAAATGGTAGAGGCTATTCTGCTAACCTACCTTTAAGAGCCTTATTTAGAAGTCTGTGGCCTAAAACGCTATAAAAAACCCGGGGACCTAAAATTCAAGCTGGATTTGACTTGAAAACGTTATTAGAGAAAAGTATATGTGTTTATGATTGTTCACGAAAAATGTGTATTTGTAATCCATATACGTATCTACCTACCGAAGTAACTAGTACTTTCGAAAAGTTACCTAATACCTACTTATGAGGCAAATTAGCTACATACCGATAAACAATAACATTAATACATTAAAAATGAATTGAATAATTATCAAACCCGCAGAAACCGGTGATATTCACCTTTTTATAATGCATGAGCAATACTCTCACGCGATGAATGAGTCATAAAATTGACAGTTGACAGTTACCTACCTATCTACTTACCTATTTCTTATGTAATAAAATTGACCATCGACTGAACCCGCATGGTTGGTAAAGCTATTTATGACTTGTTATGTTGCACACTCTTTAATAGACCTTTATAAATAATAAATAAATAAATAATGCTGGACATTTTCACACAGCATCATCTAGCCCCAAACTAAGTAGAGCTTGTATTATGGGAACTACATGACTGATATACTACTTATATACATTTTTTTTTGTAAATACATACATATTATACTTTGTTTGAACACTGTCGATGACATTATAAATGAAAATAAAAACTGACTACGTACTTGATTAAAACTACACAGATTCTGAAAATTCGCTTGTCATCCTAGTATATAAAACATATCTACCTACCTACGCTAACATAATATAACACATTATTCCTATGCTCACATACATAACACACACACACACAACCCTCACACATGAGTTACTCTGTTACACCTAGACAGCTAAAGGGGACTGGAGTTGTGCAGGTGAACTCGCAAACGCACATTTATACACAGACAACTACATATCGTACCCTTTTTAAAATTTACCTACCTGTAACTACTTACAAACATTCTCTCTCTAATACTCTACAACATGCTCTCTCTGAAACATCACACACCTTTGATTCTATTTTAACTCTACCATTAAGTTCTTTCAAATCTTCATAAAAATACTTACCTTCTACCCACTCAATTTTTTTATTGGACTTAACTACTTATGTACGTGCATCCTAACACATCATGCCCGGAGAGGTATAGCTATAGGTATCACACCATACTTGCTCTATCCTAGTTTGGGTCCATTCTGAATAAAACTGTTTAAAATAAATTAAACCATTGTAAGAGAACGTGATTTGTAACGTTTGTCGTTTAATTATGAATTGAGGACCCCTGTGGCGCATTGGGCGAAGGCCCGCCTGAGTTGCAGGAGGTTGCGGGTTCGATTCCTGCCGCGGGACAAATGTTTGTATGATCTACAAATATTTGTCTCGTGTCTGGCTGTTTTCTATGTACAAAAAAGTGTATATAAGTAGTATATCAGTCATGTAGTTCCCATAATAAAAGCTTTGCTTACTTTGGGGCTATAGATGATGCTGTTGGACACACAGCATCATCTAGCCCCAAAGTAAGCTTCATTATTATTATTATTATGAATTGGTACTCACCAAAATAGCCATCAGTAGGTAAGTAATACTCTGATACCAAGCTGTCAAATGTACCTACCTATTTTTATTTTGCTGAAAAAGGAGTTTTGTTTGAGAGAAAACAATCTGATTCTGATCTGATTTTGTCTGATGTCGAGAAATTTATTTTTGACAAGAGAAAGAAATTTCTCGACGTACCTACTGAAAAAACCTTGTACAAGTAACGAACTATTTCTAATTCATCCTCTGTTTTTTCTTGATAATCCTGCGTGACAAAGGAATGCATGGAACATGCCTAACCTCTTACCTTGAAGTTTAAACTTCATTTCGTCAATCTTAATCAGATATTAATTATGGCGTCATCATATTTTTATGGCGCTAATGCCAATCCTACTATATCCTACTACAATAATAAACGCGAAAGTTTTTGAAGATGGATATTTGTAACTCTTTCACGCAAAAACTACTGAACGGATTTTGATGAAACTTTACAGTAATATAGCTTATACATCAGAATAACACATAGGCTACTTTTTATCCGGGTACCACGTGGGCGAAGCCGTGGGCAAAAGCTAGTATATAAATAAAAGCTCTCATCCGCACTCATCAATTTGACAGCAGACAGCTAACGTGAAGTCGCTCATTTCCACTGATTTGGTTTTGTTTTACTTGTCGGAATCGTCAAAGGACAGTTCATTATTGGATAAGTCTTTTTGGAAAAGTTTTGCAGGGTGATCTTTGACCTGCGGGGCGATCACACTAATTTCCCATGGCTGGTATCATCGGATGGGATGAATCGTATCACGCTAATTTGTAAACTGGATGAGCCATAGATGGACAATGTGAATGAACAAAATTGGTTTTATATTGGACGTTCCGTTTTCAGGATGGATGGGCCATTCAAATAAGGAACTAGTGTCAAAATTGATTGCCATCTCGATAGCCACGAGTTAGTGTGGTCGCCCCGCTGTTGATGTATTATTAACCATGTAGATGATGTAGTAGCCTACATACAAAATCTGATCCTTCATTTTTTTCTAACCTGCACGCATCTCTTCGTGCGGTTTCTGCTGAATGAGACGGGTTGCCTGCCGAGCCAAGGAAGTCGTTGAGTTAAAGCAGCAGTCATAGCGAAGTCACAACTATTTAAAGTAAGAAACTAGTCACGGAACCAGTAAACGTTTTTAATCCACAACTTTGTAGAGATTAACTTAATGTTTATTTGAATTTATTACAACGATTGAATAACATTACCGCTACTCGGAATGGTTTCAAATTAGCCACACATAGTTCAATGGGTACATTGAGATGAATATAACAGTATAAATCATTTGACACCCCGGTGAAGGTAAAGCTAACCAGCAAACGCAAATTGGTCAAGAATTCGAATCCCACAAGGTACAAGATGACAATGGTTTGCTCACATTGGTGTTTATTAATGAAGAAAAATATCAGGTGTTTCGAGTATATTCTTTGAGTAGATAGCCTACCTGACATTTTTCTTCAAGCAGTGTTATTATTTTGCGTGAATTTTCATAGAAGGTTACTGAAGGATTTTCAATGCATAATTAATAAGTTTTATTATTTTATGTACATTCCAAACGGCAAAATATCTCAACCTAGATGTCAGTTGAACTTATTATGGTATTAAGGCTTCAATAACCATCAAGACCACATCAAGGTAATAAGGAATTAGAATAGTTGCTCGCTGGCTCTCATGTTCAATTGGAGGGGATCATAAATTTTAGAACTTATGATGCTGAGCTAATTCTTGTGTGGTACTAGATACTTGGAATGTAATAATGTCATTTTGCAGGTAATATGTAAATGTGACAGGACAGCATAGCTAACAACTGCTAGCACTGTCATAAAATCACTACTAAGGCCAGTTTATGATACAGTTAAATTATTCTTGCTTAGTAAAATATCGCGATCTTTTTGTGGTATTGATATCCAGCCCTGTGTTATAAATCAAATCAATAGTACGGCAAGTTTATAGGACAATTCAAATAATGCTTGTGATTTTATTAGATCAATCAAATAGTATCAGTTACTGTTTTTTCTTTATATACCACTAAAGTAGGTAGCAAACAAGCCTACCTGTTAATAAGTGGGTAGTCTATGGACGGTCAGCCAAGGTAGGACTGGATTAGGTACTTAGAAATATTTGGCCTTATATCTGCAATCTAAATACCCACTTACATAACATAAATTTTAATACCCAGTTACATAATAAAATGCAAGGCAAACGACTCTCCAAGCCCTGTGCTTAAATTATTATCAATTAGGTTGTCTTACTTATCTTACCTATACCTAAAACTGAGCCTGGTCTATACGTAGTTACCTCCTACCACTTGGCCTACCTAACCTTGTTACTGAACTAACTATACCTAGCTATACATAAAGAGGTATAGCTAGGTATAGCTAGTTCAGTACCTTGCGACTGCAATATCACATCCATACTAATATTATAAATGCGAAAGTAACTCGGTCTGTCTATCTGTCTAATACGTTTTTACGCATAAACCACTGAACCAATTTTGATGACAAGTATAGAGATAAATGAGACCTTGAAGGACTACTTTTTGTCGTGAAAATAATACTTGAAGGCGGTGAAATAGGGGATGAAAGTATGTATGTCCACATCTATCATTTCTCTTGTTAGGGATAGACAAATTCATCATAATATTATCTACACTTTTGGTAAGTAATAAATAAATAATGTTTCTGCGTTTTTGACCTATCAAGGTAAAAAGGAGATGATTTCAATATTTTTTAGTACTTACCTACTTTTGTATACCTATGTATCTATAGTCTATTAAACTAACCGCTGACAAATTTTGCCATAGAGAAAGCTTGCATCATATTATGTACAAGTAGGTATTGCGGTGCTTTAGATAACACTGGCCTTGCGAGTGCGTGGATGAGGTTGGGCGGGGAGCGGGGATCGAGAGCGAAAGGCACTCGTATTCCTTCAGCAGCCCGGACAAAGTTGCGGGAAGAAAGCTGTATTAATTTGGAAAGTTATTTTACTATGTACGGCACATACTAAAAATAGTACATTATGTCTGTACAAATTCATCACGGTCGGAGGTCTAGTAGGTTGGTGAGTAGTCCTATTACTACAGACAGAAAACAGTCTTCTTTTCTTAGTTTAGAATATGCATTTTTTTTTTCAGTAGTTTAAAAATTCAAAAATTATCAGTAAGTTTTCAAAATATATATTTTTTTAATTCTCGACATGCTTGGGGATAATGCGGATTTGTAACACGACCCTAACGTCTATTTCGTAGTTTTTTGGAAATGGCTCTTGCACTAGGAGGTATGTTCATCATGGCAGTCGCTCATTTTGATGAACTTTGAACGAACGTTTTCAATGTAATGTTAACATTTGGAATGAACATAAAAACCAATGTAAAATGTAGGTACTTATGGTCTGTATAGTTGATTGATGCCTGTTGAAGTAAAATTGGCGGGAGATGTGACGCGACGCAGCTGGTCGGGTGCCGAGGGCGGCCATGGCACATCTAATAGTAGGTAGATAAAAGAGTACCTAGATAGTTAACTACTTAGGTTGGCCTTATTTATCGGCCTTACCCACACATTAACAAGCTCTGATTTTGCGCGTTCGCGGAAATACCATAATATCTAAATCCATCGTGTGTTTTCTGACAGATTTGCATTCCAGAAGTTTCCAGATTCCAGCATGCCTGGCGGCCGCTTCAGCGCCGTTTGTGTGTCGTCGCCGCGATAACTTCTAGGCGATGACAGCGCAGCGATATATGCAGTGAGTGACTTGGATTGAATTACGGACAAACTGAAGCAGAGGCGGTGGCGACTACCTACTATGGTACACCACAACAGCCAGACCCGGTATTTACTTTACTAATAGTTTTTGATACCTATGACACAGAGTATCCTCGTGTGGAGTCAAGACTATGCATGTGTTTATTTACTGACTATTTATTTATAGGAAGAGTATAAGTTACAGTAGGTAACGTCTTAGTTGGGGTGCCGTGTCGGTCAACCTTCTCGTGTGTTTGTAGGCTCATGTCGCTTATGGATCAAACGGATCCGGGGTGAACGGAAGCCTATGGGACGGTGCGCCTCGTTAAAGCCCGACAATATCTTCTCATACGTGGGATCTTATTGTCGAGCAACTAATGGACTGACCGGGGGGGCCCTCCGCGTGTTTCTATGAGCCGCATGGGGCACAGCGGATGGGGCAGCATGGTGGGCTCGTGGAGGAGCACCATGGGACCGGGGCGGTTTTTACTGCCCTGTGTGGGCTTGCGCTTCCCAATGATCTTCAAGGCTATACCGGCAGGGCTACCCATACTGGTCAGGCTTGGAGAGAGGGACTGCGTAAGTTGGAGGGGGCGACCTTTTCAGGGCGCGGATGAGGGCTTGGCGGGGCCCATCGTGGTCCCGTCTCGCGGTGAGTGTGCCCTTTTCAGGGCTCACCGTGGAGGGAGGGCCGGGGCGGCTTTCGCTGCTCTGGTCGGCTTGCGCGTCCCAATGATCTTCAAGGTTATACCGGCAGGGCTACCCATACCGGTCAGGCTTGCAGTGAGGGACAATGTAAGTTGGAGGGGGCGCCCTTTTCAGGGCGTGAACGTTGGTGTGCCCTTTTCAGGGCGCACAGTGGACGGAGGGCCGAGGCGGCTTACGCTGCATTGGTCGGTTTGCGTGTCCCAATGATCTTCAAGGCTATACTGGCAGGGCTATCCATACCGATCAGGCTTGGAGTGAGGTACAGCGTAAGTTGGATGGGGCGCCCTTCTTAGGGCGCGGGTGTGGGGTCACTGGCAGAGATCGGGGGACTCTGCCGGCTTGCACGGCCCCACACATGGCCCGGGTGGTTCCTTGGCCACCCGTCGGGGTAAGATGGTGAATGCTAACGCGACCCCATCATACCCCTCTACGGCGGGGGACTGTTAACTATGGGGGGTTTTAGTGGGTTAATGTCCCATATAGCCCCTTTCGCCACCCCCGTGGCGGAATGGAAATGCGTAGTCATTTCCCCCCTAAAAAAGGTAACAACTTAGTTATACCTACTGCACACGGTTACACCCGCGTTTTACTCGGTTTAAAAGTACCATTTTCGTCAACTGACGTCGCCACCCTGAAGCACAGAATAAATAATTAATAAGGTCCATTCTAAATAGTAGGAAATGAAAGATTTTTTGATATAGGATGAGTAGTTTCGGGCATTATCTCCTACATCAAAACTTACAAAACCTCTTACTATTTATTTAACTTTATCTATAATATAGGAAGGTGGGTAGGTACGAGGTATATAGTTAATATCACAGAAGCTGATGCTACATCAATAACAAAAGGCGTTTCTATTTATTTCGCTTACATCTAGAACCATCCAGTTTACAAGTATTATAAATCAGCGGAATGGTTTATGAAATTCCAGTAATGCGACACTTAAGATAGCTTCTCATAAACCTAGCTACCAAATTGGTAGGTACTCAAGTAGCTACTTACTCTACCTAAATAGACCCTCTGAGAGGGGGCATTGGAGTATAATGTAATGTCTGTTTGCAGTAGGTAAGCTCTGACTATTTATTAAGTATTGTATGGGTCTAAGTGTTTTCTATGTATAATTATGTACTTAAGTAGTTCCCATACCACAAGCTCTGTTTACTTTGGGGTTAGATGATGCTGTATGAAAAATTTCCAGCATTATTTATTTATACCATCACAATGGCAAACAAACATATGGGCCCACCATTTAATAAGAGGTTACAGTAGTATACACAGACGCTTGCAAGCCTCTGGTAGGTGTTATAATATCTGTTCCTCTGGTCACCTAGGGCAAATATATTATAATACAAGCCTAGGGTGATCAGAGGCATCACGCGCGCGTTAACTACCCTCTAAAAAAATTGAAAATTTTTAGAGGGTAGTTAACGATTAAAATAATAGTTTTAAAATTTTAAACTATTTTTAAATTTCATCTAAACAGTAATAATAAGAATGACGTTTATTAAAAGACAACATGATCCAAAAGTGTTATAAGCTTAAGGACAGATATACTTAAGATAAATGTTAGCACCTAATAACTAAGACAGATTTCGTCCTCTGGGAGAGCTTCCACACCAGAGGATTTGCATAATTATTTGCTATTTCTTTCAGGATGCTGTTGTTGGTCGCGCGCACTCTGCTTAGCAGAGGCAGTCTTTTTCCGCCAGATGGCGTCAAATGTGATAAGGGTTGGCACCTTATTATGACAGATTTCGTCCTCTGGGAGAGCTTCCACACCAGAGAACATGCGGAATTATTTGCTATTTTCGCACTCTGCTTAGCAGAGAGGCAGTCTTTTTCGCCAGATGCGCTCATCGGCGAACATGTCTGAAGCCCTACAGAAGCGCGGGAGCCGCAACCAATGCCTCCGTACCTTCGTGAACGCTCTTTCACGATGGTACGTACGGAACGCCACTATCCAGCGTGATCTAAAAGTAGAAGAGTTGGAACAGTTAATCGGCCGCCTTGACAAAAGCATGTTCGTCAGGACGTCGGAGTCCAACTATGCTCGTCTACAAATACTTGCGCCGATGTACAAGCGGACCGCCAGAGGCAAGGCAAACCCTCGAGAGCTGGTCGTGGACAGCGTACAGGAGGAGTAGGACCCAAAAGAATAATTTTAAGTCTCCTAAGCCGACCTAATGTATTTTCAAAAAAATACATGAAAAAGCATTCACCTTTAGCGAAAACTGTGAAAGCCATAAATCTTACTTCATCATACTAATCCTACTAATATTATAAACGAGAAAGTTTGTGAGGATGGATGTTTGTTACTCTTTCACGTAAAAACTACTGAACAGAATTTGATGAAACTTAACAGTAATATAGCTTATACATCAGAATAACACATAGGCTACTTTTTATCCGGGTACCACGCGGGCGAAGCCGTGGGCAGAAACTAGTAATATTATAAACGTGAAAGTTTATGAGGATGGATTTTTGTTACTCTTTCACGCAAAAACTACTGAACGGATTTTAATGAAACTTTACAGTAATATAGCTTATACATCAGAATAATACATAGGCCACTTTATATCCGGGTACCATGCGGGCGAAGCCGTGGGCAGAAGCTAGTAAATAATATCGCCACTTACCGTGGAGCGCTAGCACTATCAATCTGACAGAAACCGATTGCAACTGAATTTCTCGTTGATTACCTATAGTACTAGAATGTACTAACGTTTGATTATGATAGGCAGCGGGCACAATGCTCCGGGATTAGGGCGTGCCCCCAGCAGACAGATTGTGCAATGCGCACGCGCCCTTATTGTAATTTGCAAAACGTCAGGGCTGCCCATAGCCTGATATCTAAAAAGTTCAAATAGCGACGGAAGCAGCCTCGGAATAGCTCTGACCCGTTTGAAAGAAAAAATAAATTTTGAGGTTATGAAGGGTCTCCCAGAACAGGGCCTGATATTTAAAAAGTTGAAATAGCGACGGAAGCAGCTTATAGCTAGCTCTGACCTATTTGAAAGAAAAAAGCAATTTTGAGGTTATGCAGGGTCTCCTAGAACATGTATACCTGTAAAAAGTAAGTACAAATTTTCTTTAAAAAAAAACAAAAATCCTATTTTAAATTTGAGGAAAATAATTTAAAATTGTTTGGAGGCCTCCAAACAATTTAAAATTATTAATCAGCCTTTAATCAGCTGTTTTTCGGTCTTGTGCCTTTCATATAAGACTAGATGTTTGACATCGGGTTACGTGCTAGAAACGGTAGATTTATTGAAATTTAACCAAAAACTGCGGATTTTTACCACCAGTTTTCTGAATAAAAGAACATATTCGAATTTCGAAGTCTCAGAGCAAAATTTGTTACTTATATGGCGCAGAATAATCTTCTCTCAGGCTATTGTTTTTCAAAATGTTAAGTAGGTATAAAAGTTTTTAAGAATAGTAAAGCTATGTTGTTTACTTGTGGCAACCCTGAAAAGCACCTAAGGGGCGTTGCTAACTATCCTCCGAGCTGTCTGAGTCTAGCTGTAAATGATTTACCGTGTGTCCGAGGCTTTAGGCGCGTTTCATATCGAAGAGAATTAATCATTACGTGCATTTCATTTACAAATTATACAATGGTGCAGATTAAATAATAACTTTAAGCTATACATACATAGTGTAATACGACCTCGACATGGTTTGATACATTTTTTATTTAAATTTGTAGGTACCTACCTATCTATCACTAATTCATTATGTAATTTATTGGTGTAATTTCGTTTTACGAAGCACACATGATTTTTTTATGATTTTAAATTTTCAATTAAAAAAGTAGGCAGGTGCGGGAGGCACATACCGAATGTATTTTATGTGAATTCACAGTTTTTGTTTTGAACTGAATGTTAAAAGCATCGAAATGATATTTTACTTAATATTTTTTATGCACGGTAAGCGAGAATTTTCATGTTCTTATATCATCCATGTACATATTTAACTGGTGTTTTTATTACCGAAGTATAATAGGAAGTAAGGATCTTACTTAAACTTGAAACTCCTGGAAAAAAGCCAGGAGTTTCAAGTTTAAAAATTAAATTAATTAATAAGTAATTTTGCTGAAACAGTACGTAGGTAGGTTAATATCAAAATCGTATTATAAGAGTTACTGGCGTAGGAGTTTAAAGCTTGAGTACTACCTACCTACCTGTAAGTAGGTTTACCTAGTAAGATATATCTTAGAATCAATATTTGATTACAGTTCTATCCACTTCACTTAGCTTCGACTTAGAACTAGAAGGTGCGGTTCGCTTTGGCAAAGATTTCTTGAGAAGAATCGGCAATGCAGCATCCTTGTCAGTGCCACCTTTGGAAACCCCTAGAAACCACTCACCAGTCCAACTTATGGCTTCTGAACCTAACAATAAGCCAGTACTACGGAATGATATGAACAAGGGTGCTGATGCACTGGCTGTTGGTGATAATAATACTCCAGAAACAAATACTATTTTCAAATTATTTGACAAAAAATACGAAATAATGTCGAAACCAACTGAAGATCCAGCCATTAGAATAGTTAAAGTACATAACAATAAATTCAGATTCAATCTGAAACACCAGTTGTCTAAGCAAGGGTCCCTAAGGTTGAAAATGTTGGCATTCTTTATAAAAAATAATGTTAATCCACAAATAAATATAAATCCTGTTTTAAATAACGCTACAAATAACTTCTTGGCAGAAGTGAACTCATATTATAACTTTATTAGCCAAAAAACTGTAAAATACGAGATTGATAAAGAGTTTATCGTATTAGACATGTTAGAATCAACAAATAAAATGTTAATGAATAAAGGTAAGAATCTTTTAAACGAAATAATAGAGGAATCAAACGTTAATAGCTCAAATATTGATATGCCAATGTTATTGAAAAAAATAGAAAATACAGTTTTGGAGGAAAAGAAGGATAATTTGAGATATATTTGCAAAATATTAGATATATGCAGAACTTTTCCTGGCTATTCAGACAAAATTGCTGATTTGATAAGTGAGATATTACAACTGACTGATAACAATTTTGATGTTATCGTCAAAAACTTGAACAAAACCATTATAACAAAACAAGAATTCTTTAAGAAAATATTGAGAGAGATTGTAAGGCTTAAAATAAGTTCAAGGCTGTCATCTTCTTTGAATAACCTCTCTTTCATGAGAGAGGTTTTCTCAATAACAAGAGCAGTAATTACACAAAGATACAAAGTTTTCAAAAGTGACAGTACGGAAATAAAACTTAAAACTAAAGCTGTAAGAATATTGTTAGATATTATTGATAAAGCATTTGATGTGAATGATGATGACATCAATTCCATGGAAATCGATAACACAATAGATAGTTACAAGCAATGGGCAATAGGAGAACGAGATGATGTGGACGTCATAACGAAGAAGTTTATATACAATGCAATTGAAATACTAAACTATAATTGGAGTGACAAAACGAAGGAAGAAGTAAAAGTTTTGACTGACATTATAGCAACAGGGGCCACTAAGAATGAGGAAGTATACGATTACTTATTCACGAAAGGGTCAGCATTTATTCGCAATGAAGATTTGCAAACGCATTCAGATGTTGACTGAATTGAATTCACTAGTTAGATGTCTAATGTACAGTTTCAAATTAAAGATTTAGCAAATCATCAAGTTTTTTATTCAGCAATGAAAAAGTTGGACTGCACCTAATCGTGTGCACGCACACCTAATAGACTTCATTGAAAGGGTTTTAAGAAGTTGGAAGATGGCTGAGACGCAAGACGCCATTTTTAGTGGCAATTTGGGGGCACTGGGAGTAGTAGAAGATGATAATAGTATCATAAAATAAATGAAATGACTGTATAAGACAGTGAATACCCATCTACGCCAAGGTAAACCCTCCACCGCAACTTTAAACATTATAATAGCCGGACAATATAAGAAAATCAATCGAAATGGGATTCTGTATAAAATAAAATAAAATTTATATTGTGCAGGCAGACACGACAGCGTTTCTACTAGGTTTCCTAATCGGATACGTTTCGGAAGCGATTTCGGAATATGGTCAGCAAATAAACTATATTCTCTAATTGTCTGTATGTTTTGTTTGTTGTGTTGTGTTTCGCGATATTTTAGCCTTATGTGAATCGATTTAAATGATTATTTTTTGAAAAGGTAGGTATACTTCATAATCCACACATAAATTTTATGAAAAAATCACCACTTAGGTAAAAATTAGGAATGAATTTCATTTTGGACTTTTAATCAACTCCCTGTCATTTGAACTCGGTTTCTATTTAAAACTATATGTATATACTTGTTTCCTAGCTGATTTGCCATCAGTACAGCCGCGTCGCGTTCCGAGTCGTCGTCAGAAGCCCCACATCGTAGCCCGAGGACTATAGTAACATGTAAGTAGTAGTCATTCAGTTACCTAAACTAGTAGTTGGTAAACGATTACCGAAAGGAGATAAAAATAAAATAAAAAATGCGATTGCTAAAACTCATCCCGAGTTTTTTTATTCAAACATAAGGTATCTAAGCTAGCCTCAGCGCGATTCAGAACAGACAACTTTCTGTTACCAACTTTATTTGTCCTAATTTGCTTATTACCTACTTTAAAACTATAATTATAAGTTTAACGGGTCTTCATCGTTTACATTTTTTATTATTTTTCCTACGTTTTGAATGTATTGTAACAGCCATGGTCACAGGTGACTAAAAAAAACGAATCACGAAGTTTGAAAAATACTATTAAAAACTATAATTTATGTCGCTTCAAACCATTTTTGTCACCTTTTGAGTACCACATTACTTCCATTAAAGGCTTTACTCTTTTTATTTATGTTTGTTACTGCATCCTGAATGCCGTCCACCCACGCTGTGTATCACCGCATCTTGTGAATCATCACCGAAACCTGTTCCATACGAAATCCTAAGGTCGACCTGAATCATCTAACCTGCAACCATATACGAGTACCTAATACCGCAATGGTAATTTCACAAGACAAAACACACAAACCGTTGGTACACAAACCACTGTGTTCGCCGCTGCCCGTTTCATGGCAAAGAATTTCATTGAAAACATTAATCGGGGTCACCACTTTATGTACACCCATATAGGATTTTTTGGACAGGTACTGTTCAATGGTAGGGTCGTCACATGAATATAATTGATCGAGCGAGCGAAATCAGCAGAGATTTCTGAGTCTACTTGGACAATCCGTGGGTATGTATGTTTGTTTGTTTGTCCGACGATAACTGCCGAACTGTTAATCAATATTTCACATTTTCGCGATCAGTAACATAATTATTATAAGTTTTTTACGGGTCTTCATCAAATTTATCTTTTTTATTATTCAAAAAAGGTAAACGCGATAAAGATCCGTCATAATCGTATACTTTGTAAGTAGATAGGTTGTACCTACTAATAAAATTATGGCGTTCGAATGAAGAGCTTAATCGGGAAGGGGGATATTTGAACTATTTGGTAAAACTGTTCGATGTCATGGTACACCCACTCTGTTTCGTATTACCACAAGGCTTAATATGGGTACATGTTACGGAACACCCTGTAGGTCTTAAACGTCATCTGAAAATGGCGACTGCAACCACTACTCAATCTATGAAGTTCACTAAGACAATAATACTGTCCCATTATTTGACAAAGTTCTCTCCATCCTAAGGTTTTCCGGAAGGAATCGCTTCAGCGATAAGACCGCTCATTGTGTATTTTTTTATGTTGTACTTGTGTTATGCACGATAAAGAGTTTATCTATCTATTTATCTATAATGTCGACCATTGTTCATTGAAATCGACACAAAGACGGCTAAATTCCTCCGCAGATTCAAGGCCGATTTATTTTTGGTTTAGAAATAAAAGCACATTTATTATAAGCGGTGGCACGTGCCCAACAATGGGTCTTTATGAACAAACAGTTGATTATTCAGTTTTATGGATAACATTTGGTATCGCTCTTGATTATTCTGTGGGATTATATGCAATTAATCTCGGCAGGCGTTTCATTGGAGCGACGAAAGAAAGTTTTTTTATACAACTAAATTGGAAAACAAGTACGTTCCATCTGGTAAGCGGTTACCTCAACTCAACTTGAAGACGCTTGACACGCTTGCAACACCAAATTGCCCAGGATAGTTCGTCATGGCACTCTTTAGGGGAAATATTTGTGTAGCCGTGGACTTCAACGGGCAGTTGATGATGCACGAATTGATGAAATGTGGTGCAAATAAGCTCGAAACTTTTTAATAACAAACTAGCCTCTGCTCACGGCTTCGCCCGCGTGGTACCTACCCGGATATAAAGTAGCCTATGTCCATATTGTAAAAACGGGAATTTTCACGTACTGCACTATCGGTGAAGGCACCGACTAAGTTTCGACTCATTCCGAGAGTCTTCATCAGGGTGAGTGGTCGCGAGTTTCTCCTTCCACGTCGCGCCGTGCACTCAGTAATGCACGTCGAAACTTAGTCGGTGCCTTCACCGATAGTGCAGTACATGAAAATTCCCGTTTTTACAATATGAATAGTCAAGTTCACGATAGTTTTTGGAATAAAGTAGCCTATGTGTTATTGTGATGTATAAGCTATATTACTGTAAAGTTTCATCAAAACCCGTCCAGTAGTTTTTGCGTGAAAGAGTAACAAACATCCATCCTCACAAACTTTCGCGTTTATAATAGCAGTAAGATTAGTAGGATAGGATTTAAAAAAAAAAAGTAGTTTGTAGTTCCCAAAATACAAGCTCTGCTTAGTTTGGGGCTAGATGATGTGTGAAAAAGACCAGCATTATTTATTTAGGTATACTTATTTAAAACTCGCGCGCGGTAACACGGGGTGCCTATTTTTTTACGATAGCAAAATACATATATGTAGGTATTTATCATATTGGGCTGATGCAGGGTGATCGGCATGATTTTAGCAAACGGGGTTAACGTTTTATCATCACCTGTGGGGCATTTATTCGCTAAAATAAAGTACGAGTGGATGGTATGCATACTATAAATGCCTTAAAACAAATCTCTTTCTCATTTTTTTCCCAAATTAATTCTCTTTCTTTCTTATTTACCCACTCTTACATTATTTTACCGAATACCATGTATTATCTTGCTTGATATTAATAAACAAAGACTTAAGCTGATTGCATTAGCGGCGGCGGGCTTGCATTTGTCACGTGGAATACTTACTACTTGCAAAACGCGGGTATGTGCCAAATATTATGTTTTGACGTGCCTCTGATGTTTCTACTCGGTATCCTTAAAGATGTACGCCCCGGGTTATGTGTCTGAGAATGTCCATCATGGAAGATACAGTTGTGAGCATGTATTTATTTGTTTTGCATTAGACCGTGCTAATTAAGAGAAAAGCCGTGTAGTGCACAGCGCGACGCGGAGGGAGAAAGACGCGATCATTCACCCTGATGGAAGACTCTCGGAATGAGTCGAAACTTAGTCGGTGCCTTCACCGATAGTACAGTACGTGAAAAATCCCGTTTTTACAATATGAATAGTCAAGTTCACGATATTTTTTGGAATAAAAGAGAAAAGTAATTTAATCAATTTAATGACCCCCAGGTTCTAGACAAATACCTCACGCTTACTTTTCCTCTCACGCTAACGCAAATTTGTCAAGGTAAAACTTGGCAGCTGCCACGTGACATTTCCACAGCTATAATGTCATTTCCATACAATTCAATCTTTCTGCAGGCGTTAACACCAACAGAAAGTGGTATTTGTATAGACTCCAGAACAAAGTGTCATTAAAATGACTCATCTAAAGTAATCCGATGATTGAGATGATAGAATCGTAAAAATACTTTAATTTATTATTTCCAGAACCGCAGCAGCATAAAATAACCGATGACAGACAGACGAAAGTTAAACAAGCATAAAATAATATTTATGTTTTATAATGCTCGGTTTTTATAATGTTGAATGTCCATATAGTCCATATTGTAAAAACGGGAATTTTCACGTACTGCACTATCGGTGAAGGCACCGACTAAGTTTCGACTCATTCCGAGAGTCTTCATCAGGGTGAGTGGTCGCGAGTTTCTCCTTCCACGTCGCGCCGTGCACTCAGTAATGCACGTCGAAACTTAGTCGTTGCCTTCACCGATAGTGCAGTACGTGAAAATTCCCGTTTTTACAATATGAATAGTCAAGTTCACGATAGTTTTTGGAATAAAGTAGCCTATGTGTTATTCTGATGTATAAGCTATATTACTGTAAAGTTTCATCAAAACCCGTCCAGTAG
Source organism: Perizoma flavofasciatum (assembly GCA_958496245.1). Classification (NCBI taxonomy): domain Eukaryota; kingdom Metazoa; phylum Arthropoda; class Insecta; order Lepidoptera; family Geometridae; genus Perizoma; species Perizoma flavofasciatum. The sequence goes on along the minus strand of OY292439.1, from coordinate 10,206,896 downwards.
TTTTTGCGTGAAAGAGTAACAAACATCCATCCTCACAAACTTTCGCGTTTATAATAGCAGTAAGATTAGTAGGATAGGATTTAAAAAAAAAAAGTAGTTTGTAGTTCCCAAAATACAAGCTCTGCTTAGTTTGGGGCTAGATGATGTGTGAAAAAGACCAGCATTATTTATTTAGGTATATTTATTTAAAACTCGCGCGCGGTAACACGGGGTGCCTATTTTTTTACGATAGCAAAATACATATATGTAGGTATTTATCATATTGGGCTGATGCAGGGTGATCGGCATGATTTTAGCAAACGGGGTTAACGTTTTATCATCACCTGTGGGGCATTTATTCGCTAAAATAAAGTACGAGTGGATGGTATGCATACTATAAATGCCTTAAAACAAATCTCTTTCTCATTTTTTTCCCAAATTAATTCTCTTTCTTTCTTATTTACCCACTCTTACATTATTTTACCGAATACCATGTATTATCTTGCTTGATATTAATAAACAAAGCCTTAAGCTGATTGCATTAGCGGCGGCGGGCTTGCATTTGTCACGTGGAATACTTACTACTTGCAAAACGCGGGTATGTGCCAAATATTATGTTTTGACCTGCCTCTGATGTTTCTACTTGGTATCCTCAAAGATGTACGCCCCGGGTTATGTGTCTGAGAATGTCCATCATGGAAGATACAGTTGTGAGCATGTATTTATTTGTTTTGCATTAGACCGTGCTAATTAAGAGAAAAGCCGTGTAGTGCACAGCGCGACGCGGAGGGAGAAAGACGCGATCATTCACCCTGATGGAAGACTCTCGGAATGAGTCGAAACTTAGTCGGTGCCTTCACCGATAGTACAGTACGTGAAAAATCCCGTTTTTACAATATGAATAGTCAAGTTCACGATATTTTTTTCTTTCTTTCTTTCTTTCTTTCTTTCTTTCTAAGTAATTTAATCAATTTAATGACCCCCAGGTTCTAGACAAATACCTCACGCTTACTTTTCCTCTCACGCTAACGCAAATTTGTCAAGGTAAAACTTGGCAGCTGCCACGTGACATTTCCACAGCTATAATGCCATTTCCATACAATTCAATCTTTCTGCAGGCGTTAACACCAACAGAAAGTGGTATTTGTATAGACTCCAGAACAAAGTGTCATTAAAATGACTCATCTAAAGTAATCCGATGATTGAGATGATAGAATCGTAAAAATACTTTAATTTATTATTTCCAGAACCGCAGCAGCATAAAATAACCGATGACAGACAGACGAAAGTTAAACAAGCATAAAATAATATTTATGTTTTATAATGCTCGGTTTTTATAATGTTGAATGGTTTGCATTGTGTGGTCTCTGTTCGAAAAACTTTATCGGGTTAAGATCGTGTTTAAATAACGTATTCTGTTATGTATATTATACGTTGGCATCATCCATCACACTAGTCAAATGGGTATGGGAACGGGGCAATGAGACTCATTTTCACTCATAGTAATGTATGAAAAAAAACGAAATATTCAGGGGTCAAGACAAGTACCTATCGCATACTGTTCCTTTCACGTTAACGCAAATTTATCTAGGTACCTAAAACTTGCAGCTGTCACGTGACATTTCCGTAGCTAATGTAATTTCCATACAATTCTTTCCGCAGCCGTTAACGCTATTGAAAGTGGTATTTGTCTAGACCGAAAATAAATATATCAATAATGCTGGACATATTTCTCACTGCATCATCTAGCACCAAACTAAGCAGTGCTTGTCTTGTATTATGAGAACTTTATGTCTGATATACTCCTCATACTTTTTTGTAAATTCATACACATATTATACATAGAAAACACCCAGGCCGAGAATAATATTTGCAGATCATACAAACATTAGTTAGCGGCGGGAATCGAACCCGCATCCCTCAGCGTCCCAGGCAGGCCTTCGCCCACTGCGCCGCAGAGGTCATCTGATGAGAATCATAATTTTGACTGATAACAGCATATTTACCATGGTTTTGTGATTTTGAATATATTTCTACTAATCCATAGCATCAATTTCTAAGCAATGAAGTCATTTTAATCAAGCGTTATCGGATTTCTCTGCAACAGTAACGGCACGGCTTTACGGTCATGGGTTCAGTTCTCGGTTGGTCGGACCTGTCTGATTTGGTCGTTTTTACCGGCAAACTCCATGTAATGTTCTTGACATTGAATGAGTCGGCAAAGAATAACAGTGCTAGAACTCCCATAAATTTCTCGTTTTTTTTCTATATTAAAAAAATCTATCGATCTTATTTAGATAGATAGATCCTAGATAGATAAACTCTTTATTGCACACCAAAGAAAAAGAATAAAACACGATTTTATAGCTATATAAACATACAATGTACAATGGGCGGTCTTATCGCTAAAAGCATAAAGTACCTATACAATTTTACTACGAGTAAAAGACAACTAGCGACTCTTAGTTATATAATTATGTTATCGAATGAATACGAGTACAAAAACCAGCAGAAATCCACTGCTGGACAAAGGCCTCCTCAAAGAGTGCCGTGACGAACGATCTTGGGACATCTCCACCCACCGATTTCCCGATGTCATCGGTCCATGGTCGCCGTTCGACAATCACCATAAGTAATTCGTATCTCAGGATCTACATAAAGCTTGCACTCAAAATGCTTTAAACTCTCCAAAGCAAAACCACGATTTAAAAAATTATATAAATAAAATAAAAGCGATATCCAGCTCGTGGTTGCTCGAGAACATTTTTTCCCCAGCGGTTGTCTGTTCTGCGAGCTACGAGTATTATGGCTGGCCCATTGCCACTTCAACTTTATTCTAAGAGTTTAGTTGATGATTATCTATCTTTCTAATTTAGTCTTTGGTAGAAAATGTTATCTCAGCCGGCTTAAGAACAAGACAAGTAAAGCACGCCTGTGCTCATTTCTATACAGTTCTTGTATTTACCTATTAGAAGTATAACATTCTAAGTATGAGTGAATCAAAGTGAGTGATACCTTTGGGTATATAGGTTACGGTTACGGTAACTCTTATCAATAGGTGGGCGTTTGCTACGCTACTTTAGTTACATTTTTTTTAACCTTACTTAACTACATAATTATACCAATCCTACTACTATTGTAAACGCGAAAGTTTGTGAGGATGGATGTTTGTTACTCTGTCACGCAAAAACTACTGAACGGATTTTAATGAAACTTTACAGTAATATAGATTATAAGTACATCAGAATAATACATAGGTTACTTTTTATCCGATAACCTCACGGGCGAAGCGTGGGCAGAGACTCCGACTGCCAGTCCCTGGAATTGCTTTTAATTTATATTTTTTTCATTCCTAGTAGGGACCGTCCACGCCTACTTTTTGTTTATTTTACAAACCTAACTATATTCAGTACAGTCGTAAACAGTTTTCTTATGGAAAATAAGTGACAGATTAAGAAAAGAATAGAATTTGTTTATAAAATCCCTTTATTACAATAAAAACCCAAAATCAGTTTAAAAAGTTGTACAATCAGTCTTATATCATAAAATCACAGAATCATATAAGTACTTAGTATTTGCAGTCATTGAAAAACAGTCAATTTATAAAAAAAAATAAACACAAATACCTATCATTTAAGGTGTGCACTCCGAAGATTGCTGAGGCGCATAACTTTTGTCGTAGTTCTGTAGGTGCCGGTGTCCTGCATGGTCGGACGGTATGTTATCTATCTGTCTTTGAAATTGAGTTCGAGACTCAAACCAAGTGCTAGAGCTAGTCTCAGTGCAAATCGTGCGATTCCTTGGAATAGAACAGTGAGTGACAGAACGTCAACCTAATTGATACTGAAAGCTAATATTTGTAGACTTCACATACCCAACGTATATATTACGCGTTATTTTTAAGATTTAATAGAGTTGCTTGTGAATCCTAAACTTTATTTATTTATTTGGTCTACTTGTGATTATGGTAACTGATTGCACAACCAGTTATAAGTGGACACTGCATGCTATAAAATAATAACAGGATAAACTTAAGCAACATTATAGAAATGACGATCTAAGTGAACATTTCACCACCTACAAGCAAATCAGAATGTGGCGATCGAACAGAAAAATTTAGCATGCTTATTTCATTTCATTTATTTAACCATATTATAACATTGGTTGTTATACAAGTCAATTATGTTTACAAATTTGGATTAAAATAATACATTAAATGTACAAAATTACGTTATTAATTAAAATAAGTTAGAAAAATCCTTAGATCAGCTTCTTTCAGGGCAATTAAAATACTTCAAGCTGGCTACTGGCCGAGGAAGTACCTACCAGATACGATTATGGTAGAGAGGCTCCAACGTAAATTTGCTAGATGTATCTACAAGCGAATGTACGGCTTAATTACCCTTATCTTTTCCCTTCCCTATTCGTAGCCGGTATGCTCGGCTTGGATACGCTAGAGCTAAGACGTAAGCTTCAGCAAGCTTTTCACTACTGCCTGGTACTGCGTAATAAGGTGAACAATCCGACCATATTCAGCAATTCGCCATTATATGTCCCCGACAATTACCTCCGCTCTGGTCGCCGCCGGCACCAGAGGGCCTACCACGAACCGTAATTCCGAAGTTTCGGTCGAAACTTCGTGCAATTCCTATTGAGGTTGAAATCACGAAAGAAACGTTGTCAACGTGACATTACTTCGTTCATGAATTGCACGAAATTTCGTCCGAAACTTCGGAATTACGGTTCGTGGTATGCCCTCAGTTGTTTGCCTGTCCAACGGCACGTACTCTACATGCCAACAATGCGCCGACATTAAGGGCGCTAACTTTACTGAATGTATTCACACACGAGTTCCAGCATGTAGACATTTTTTATGACAGCTCGTCATCAATATTTAATTTGTAAAGATTATATTTAAGTTTTAATCCAAGATAGTAGCATTTAAGTGTAATACTGTAGTACACCTCGATTCTGTAGTACACTGACTAAACTAAATTTAAGCTGTCGCTCACTTTTACTGATAGTGCAAGCAAGAAAGAGATAGCTACAATTTTAGTGCTGTCAAATTAGTCAGATTTAAGTTTTCCATACAAATTTAGTCGTGATATCAAAACATGCTGACTATAAACACGAAGAAAAGCGACACGTAAACTGGTTTGACAGCAGCACACGGCACTAAAATTGTAGCTATCTCTTTCTTGCGTACACTATCAGAGAGCGATAGTTTAAATTTAGTTTAGTCAGTGTACTACAGAATCGAGCCCACTGTACGCATAAAAAAAATTAAATAAATAATTCTAATTCTACCAGTACGACAATACATTAATGCGCATAAAAATAAAATAACATTTTGACAAAAAGATACACAACTAGCTTAAAAAATAGATAAGTGTCTCTTTGTTCTCGTGAGATGATAACAGAATAAGCAAACAAAAACCTATTTTATTTTCATGCAGAGCTCCCTACTAACAGAACTCATTTAGAATCAGTTGTAACTACTTATAAACGGAAAATAATAACTAACAACGATACATATCAATATAATACTTACTTAAAAGTTGTCGTTGTCAAAATAAAGTATTTTCTTTCTATATATCCATCTACAAAGTTAAGTGGGTTTTATAATGTCGCCCATATCGTGTTTTGACTATCTAGAAATCTACTACATAACCTACTTTTCTTTTTATAACTCGTTCTCATAATAAATAAAAAGTAGGGACCTAAGTACTTACTAAGTTCTAAGAATTATTTGTTAGAACGCATGCATCCGACATGACATTAGTAACTACAATAAGGCAAATAAATTAAATCCCAATTACATACAAAAACTGCGCGGCATTAAAAACAGCTTAATAAATCACGTTGTCAAACAATCTCACTTGTCTCTGGCTCTTATACAAACTAGAGATAAGATAAAAGGATGCTGAGGCACTCAGTCGAGTCCGGGCTATGGACAACTTCGGATACCGCGAGATGGGGTGGCCGTCCCCCTTGCAGACACCTGGGCACACCCCGACCCGCTCCCGCCTCTCCAGCAGCCTCAGATCCAGAATCAGGGAATCTCAAGAATTCCCTCTAAACGGCTACAAAGTCAGAAGCATCGACCTACTAGAGTCGGCCCGGGAACCCGGCAAAGCTAAGGAGTATCTCTTTGTTGGACCATCCCCACCCGCCGAAGATGCGCCGAATATGCACCACAGCTTCGATATTCTCGCACCGGACCCTGAAGCCAGACTGACGGAAGAATCAATAAGAAGAAGCATCTGCGAGAAAGCTCTTAATTTAGGGGCTGGAAGGTTTTTTGATGATGTTGAATGCGGGTTGATCACAGCTGATAATATTGAAGCACACATCTGTTCAGCTCCTGAAGTGGTTGTCAATTTGACTTTGCACTGGGCTGCGTTCTTGGCTCGAGATGAGCTACTTCCAGGTATTTTGGACGCAGGAGCTGATATACACTTTTCAGAGCCGGCAGGGCTTACAGCTTTACACATGGCTGCTTTTAGTGGAGCAGGCAGAGCGGCTATTTATTTGCTGTCTCGCGGTGCTGATGTCGATTTCGCCCCAAAATATTTTGCACCTCTACACTGTGCCGCGTTTGGAAACTCTTTAGAAGTAGCTGAAGTGTTGATAGCCCACGGAGCGTCATTACATGCAGTTGTGCAAAGAGCTGGATGCGAGGATAACCTTGTTCATTGTGCGGTGAGAACTGATTCTGTCGAATGCATGGAACTTTTCATTGAGCGTGGAGTTGATCCATCATATTGCACCTCTGGCGGCCTGAACGCATTGCATTTGGCTGCTGAACTGGGGGCGCAAAGGTGCCTCCAGTTTTTGTTGAAAGAGACAAAGATAATAGTGAATGGCGTTACCAAACAAAGAGATAAGGAGTGTACGGCGCTTCACCTCGCAGCTGCTAGAGGTTACGCCGAATGTGTGGAGCTGTTATTAGCCGACGGAGCTAAAGCAAACGCGAAAAACTACAGGGGCTTCACTCCCTTACATCTCGCTGCAAGATGTTCGAGTTTAGAGACCGTTGAAGTTCTTCTGCGGGATGGCAACGCAGATCCAAATGCAGAAGATTACGATAAAAGGACACCACTACACGCTGCAATCTGTCGATCGGAGCGATCATGCGACATAATTGATATTCTCGTCAGCTGGGGCGCTCAGGTCAACAAAAAAGACGAATATGGATACTCGCCTCTTCACCTTGCGGCAATGGATGGCTTGACGCCTTGTGTGGAAACGTTGATATTTTTAGGAGGAGATGTGACTTCAAAATCTAAGAAAGGTCACACAGCTTTAAGCGTCATTGCTCGAAAGACGCCGAAATCACTCGCAATATTGAGACACAACTTGGACAGTGGTATATCACTCAGCCGTTCTACCGAAGTTAACGAGGAAGTTCAAATCGAGTTTGATTTCGGCAAACTGTTGAAATTCTCGTACCCACGCGAGATAACATATTTAAACAGTTTGATTGATGAAGGTCAGAAGGACATATTGCTACATCCGCTATGCTCGGCGTTTTTGTTTATGAAATGGCGAAAGATAAGGAAATTTTATTTAGCCAGACTGATCTTCTCTTTCCTGTTCGTGTCTTTCTTATCAATATACGTGCTTACTGGTGTCGTGAAAGCTTGCAAAGGAATGCATTCTAAAAAGTATGGAGTACCAAACGAGCTTTGCCAGACACAATCGCTTTTGGGGGTTATACTGAAACACAATCCTATCGAATTTGAGAGATGGGTGTTGATCGCCATCACGACATTTGAAATTATTCGGAAACTGACTGGTATAACTGGATACTCCAGTATTTATCAGTACTTTACGACATTCGAGAATTTAATGGAATGGTTTGTTCTGCTTTCTGTGTTTTCCCTCTACAATATCCACAATGACTACAGTTGGCAGAACCACGTTGGAGGGTATGCGGTGCTGGGAGCTTGGACAAATCTAATGTTGATGATGGGTCAGCTTCCAATGTTTGGAGACTACGTGGCCATGTATCAGAAAGTGCTCACTGAGTTTCTGAAGCTACTTCTTGCATACATCTGTCTACTTCTCGGCTTTACGATTTGCTTCTGTGTTGTGTTTCCAAACGAAGAGATGTTTTCTAATCCCCTGATGGGTTTCATCAGTACGTTATCGATGATGGTGGGAGAGCTAAATTTGAACATTCTCATCAACGATCCTATGCAAGAAGACCCTCCATTGATGTTCGAGCTGTCATCTCAGATTATATATATCCTATTCCTCATGTTTGTGACTATCATCCTTATGAACTTGCTCGTCGGTATTGCGGTCCACGATATACAAGGTCTTAGAAAAACTGCTGGTCTGTCCAAACTGGTCAGACAAACTAAGCTGATCTTGTTTGTTGAAATGGGTATGTTCAGCGCTTGGCTACCAAAGTGTCTTCACAAATACGTTTATAGGACCGCATTGGTATCTCCTGAAGCGGGTAAAGTTATTTTAAGCGTGAAACCTTTAAACCCTCGTGAGAACCGGCTGCCAACAGACCTGATGATGGCAGCATACGAGCTTGCTCAACTGAATAAGGTAAAATCAGGACGATCCGTTAAAGAAATCCTATACAAAAACAAGTACCATTCAAAGCTGAAGAACGAGGGTCAAACTGACCACAACTTCAACTTGGAGATAAAGGGTATGCAGGAGAAAATTGATCAGACGACTTTCAACCTGAAGAAGATAGACCAAGAGATGAGGCATTTGAATACACTGCTGTTGGAGCAACAGAAGTTGTTGCAGAATTTCTTCAAGTTTGTGGAAGTGCTACCTCACCAGTCAGCCAGGACATCTCATGTAGCTACGCCAGCTTACTCTCCTGAATCTCCGATCTTCTTTTCAAGCAGTACATCTGAGAGTAATAGGTAATGGTTTTTCATTAGGATAATTATCTAGGTAATCCATTTTAGTCAGGGTATTTTTAGCGTAAGCAAGATCAGAATGATTGGTAAAGCTAATATCTATGTAGTTATATAGGTTTATAAAGCTTTTGATGGAAAACAAATTTCATAGGTTTATAAAGATTTTGATGGGCAAAAAATGTAAGTAATGTTTTTCAAAATTATTGTTTAAAGTGAGAGTTTGTGATTATAATGTTTTAGAATTAATTAATAAAGTTTCTATCAAACAAATTTATTTATTTAATAATTCACCAGATGTAAAATTAAAAAATTATCAAATGTGTCTCCTTAGCTCATTGAAGAGTAGATATTTTTGCCACTATTTATTTATGTCGTACCTATATCATAATGTACTTTTCAATACATACTTTACCACCGCATTGTACCTACTACTTTTGAGAGTTTAGTTTTGGAAAATAAAAGTATGCACTTAATTATTTATTTATAAGTCTATTTTGTCCAAGTTTGGAGTGAGCTCGAAACAGAAAATAATTTCCATCGTTTTCCCTTTTAAGCATTTTAGGAGTTGATTTTAGAAAAATCATTTCTTAGTACACTCCTACACATTAAAAGGAACCCTCTTAATTTCAGGTCTTAAGTATTTACGGATTTGCCTTGATCTCTCAGTCAGTCAATAAATCATTCAGGACATTGTATAAATAAATAAATAAGACTAGTCATTATTCACACATCATCTAGTCCCAAACTAAGCAGAGCTTGTATTATGGGAACTACACGACTGATATATTACTTATATATATATATTATTATATATATATGTACCTGCATATTATACATAGAAAACACTGGGTGTTTTCACCGAGACAAATATTTGCAGATCATACAAACGTTATATGAACTAGCTTCTGCCCACGGCTTCGCCCGCCTGGTACCCGGATAAAAACTAGCCTATGTGTTATTCTGATGTATAAGCTATATTACTGTAAAGTTTTACCAAAATCCGTTCAGTAGTTTTTGCGTGAAAGAGTAACAAACATCCATCCTCACAATCTTTCGCGTTTATAATATTAGGAGATAGGAATATAATTTATATTCACACCTTCCTTAGTCGTGAACGCTGCGCGTGCGCAAATATTGCAATCTGACGAGCTCTTTATAGAAATCACTTATCTTTAAGTAAACACACAAAACGTAATACTTCATAATTATTATGAGATTTTAACAGTGTCCCAAAAAAATGCGATGGGCTTGCAAACTGTCACGTGGAATGCTAACTAATTGCAAAAACGCGGGCAAGTGTCAAATATAATGTTTGGGCATGCGTCTGGCTACCACCTACTTGGTATCCTCAAACATCTACGTTCTGAGTGTTTTTGAGATTATAATATGTGTGGTTTTTGAGGATGCCCATCTGGGGAATATATTCGTTAGCGTGTTTGTTATTGGCCGACCTCTGTGGCGCAGAAGGTTGCGGGTTCGATTCCCGCCGCGGGACAAATGTTTGTATCTGCAAATATTTGAGTCGGGTCTGGGTGTTTCTTTGTATAATGTGTATGTATTTACAAAAAAAGTATATAAGTAGTATATCAGTCATGTAGTTCCCATAATACAAGCTCTGCTTAGTTTGGGGCTAGATGATGCTGTGTGAAAATGACCAACATTATTATTATTATTATTTATTCTTATTTATGATTATTTATTGGTTTTTTTTCGTGACTTCGCACGCGTTGAGTTTTTAAAAACTTCTCTTTATTCCTCTTTATTCTTTATTGTACACACAAATAAACACTTACAAAAATGCTGAATTAAATGACATGTACAAAGGCGAGCTTAACCATAAAAAGAGTTTTCTTCCAGCAAACCTTGAGCTAGAGAGAGGTAATTATAAACTCCATCTTACCGTTGCACTCTCAAGGGGCGGATTTTTTTCCTACTAATTTGACAAACAAGTTTACCACCAGGTAAGCGGTTACCGTAAACTATGGACGCTTATAACAGCACAAGTGTCACTCGCGCGTTGAAGACCTTGAGATATAATGGTGAAATGTATTCATGTAATTCCACCGGCACCCTTAACTTCAACCGGAACAAGCAATTTGAGCATTACTGCTTGGCTGCAGAAATAGATATGGCATACTGATGATTATATATTACTAGTTGTTGCCCGCGGCTTCGCCTGCGTGGTACCCGGATAAAAAGTAGCCTATGTGTTATTCTGATGTATAAGCTATATAACTGTAAAGTTTCATCAAAATCCGTTCAGTAGTTTTTGCGTGAAAGAGGAACAACATCCTCACAAACTTTCACGTTTATAATATTGGTAGAATGTACCTAAATAGGTGCTTTTTGTTGCTTTCCTTTGTTTACAGATATTATAGGTCAATAAATCATCAAGTTTATCTGGAAGAGATCGATTCTAGGACCGCCAATTGTACTTTTATTAAGAACTAGCTATGCCCCGCGCATTCACTCACGTAAGTTTCGATATTATACGCATGATAACTTCGAAATTAAATGTCCGATTCGAATGAATTAAAAAGTATTTAACTGCTACATAAATACCATTGATGATAAAACTATTTATTTGGATATTAATTTATACTTCGATACGAATGTAACCAAATTTTGTTTGTACCGGCGCTCTTATTAAATTTTAGAACACAAAAGCTGCTATTGTGACTTATCTATGATAGTTAGATATATTCCCTTGAGGACTTTTTATAGGTAATAATGAGTACTTTAATCATGTAGCAATCAGCTACATGATTAAAGTACTCATGTAATCAGCGCACGGCAAATAATGAATTTTATAGGCAAATATTTTCAGCTTTCGGTTACATTATTTATCCTTAAGGATCTCTATTTTTTTTTAAATTAATTTTTGCCTTTGTTACTTCCTGATAATTTAGCTTTGTATTGGTGAAAAAATGGTTAAAATCGGTCAAAAAAATAAACAAAAAATCTTTCCTCTTTATACTATTAGTATAGAAGTATAATATAGGTAACATTTTATTTATTTTTTCATTTGTTTATGGTGTACAAAAAAGTACTTTGATTCATCCATTCAATTATTGAATGGAGTCCCATTCAATGATATAATGGATGATCCAAAAAATACGCAGATTCAATTACCTACGTAGCAGTCAGAGGCTAGTCCAAGCATTCGCCAATTCCCACGTTTTGCATAGAAATTAGCGCGTTGAGTGATAATATTTCTAAATTCTCAAGATCTAATAATAATTTAATATTACGTCGCGTGGACACATGGAATTCCTGGCTGAATTTACTGAGAGAGATCTATTTAAGAACACCTGCCATCGAATATAACTGACTAATTACTCTGATAGGGCTGTCTGCCTCTAGCAAGCTTAGTGATCTCATAGCCGCCGATTGCCACGACGATCAGCTCGAGGTTATCTGAAGGTTATCCTTTTTAGTGTAGTACTGAGGGGCTAGTCAAATACCTCACGCTTACTTTTCCTTTCACGCTAACGCAAATTTGCTAAGGTAAAACTTGGCAGCTGTCACGTGAAATTTCCATAGCTAATGTCATTTCTATACAAATTAATCTTTCCGCAGGCGTTAACGACAACAGAAAGTGGTATTTGTCTAGGCGTGCAACTAGCTACGACGGAGATAGGTTCTGGAATCGATTCGTGGAATCGAAAACCTTTCTTCCCCAGCGATTTTCAGTTCTAGTAAAAAGCACGAGCCAACGAGGTTCAATGATGAATCGATCCAGTCTAAAGGAAAAACAGATTGGCATTCGAAAGTGCGGCTGGTAGGAGGAGCCCTAATCCCACATATTTCAAGCCCTCGTCAATCCTACATTCCTAAACTACTCGCCAGTTAGGTTACCGGTTATTTACGTGCACTAATAAGCAGGTAGCCAAACTCATGTTTCATATCACGTGGATGCCAGATATCACGTCAAAATATCATCATAAACCAAACATCAGACTGCGATCAACACTATATAGCACCGTACTTAATAGAATATTTTTATAAATTTATCGTATTTATTTGACCCAAACACATTCTTAAAATAAATCACTGTGCTTTTCTATTTTTCTGTCTCGAATAACTGACCAGCTTTATTATGTAGAAATATTTTAAGTAATTTGAGAAAACCACGTAAACAATTGCAATTTTTTTTTGTTAAAATTATAAAAGGTAGTAAAATATGGAAGGTATAGAATGGAGATAATGTAGCGTTATCGATGGCGAAGCCCTCAAATTCAATTCACTAATATGAGTATAAGTATAGCTGTACAGTCAATGTACATTTGCACGCAGAAGGTTGCGGGTTCGATTCCCGATGCGCGACAAATGATTGTATGATCTGCATTCATTTGTCTCGAATCTGGGTGTTTTCTATGTATAATATTTATGTATTTACAAAAAAAAATATAAGTAGTATATCACAGTCATGTAGTTCCCATAACACAAGCTCTGCTTATTTTGGGGCCAGATGATGCTGTGTGAAAAAAGTCCAGTATAATTTTTTATTTATTTTTATTTTATGTAAACGCGGCGCTTGCAACTTGTATGTGTTTTTACTATAATTTGTTTCAATAAATCAGTTCACATTCAACTACAGACTCAGGTGGTTCTCTTTTGAAAACCCCATCCTTACTTATCATTTATAATATTATCGAAGGATAGAGATCTTCACCTTACAATAGCTGAATGAAGGATCAATAAAAATCAGCATATATCCACTTAAAATATTAAATTCACGTAGTTTGAAGCTGATGTTTCTTACAATATTTGCGATTTCGATGGGCAAAAATCTGTTCTATTTAACTATTATCATTCATTACAGACGCAAAGCCCTGCGGAACCAACGCAACGGGATGGGAGGCGTCATATAGAGGTAGATAGATAGAATGATAATTATCAGCTCACATAAGTCTACTGGACGTCTGCTAAGACAGATTCAGCTGCTAGTCGATACAGTACCATACAGAACGTCATGGATCCGTTAACGAGTGGTTTTGTTATATTCCCATAAAAGAGATCATTCGATAGACTTAACCCAGAACCTAAACTACTGGTTAGATATATCTAACCAATAGTTTAGGTTCTGGGTTAAGTCTATCGAATGAAACGTGACATCTTTTGGCAGGAAAAGGCAGACATAAGAAAAAGTAAAATAATTTATTTAAAAAATTAGGCAGCAGTTGCAAGGATCCAGTTGGTGTATGAGGAGATCTTGGTACTGACACCAGGGTAGAAGGGGTCCGCGCATCCATGACCCCAAGACACGATACCGAGCAGAACGTCTCTGGAGTAGTACAGAGGACCGCCAGAATCACCCTGGAAATTCAGAAAATGCTTCCTTGATATATTTTACAGTTGTTTTATACTGTTGGACTGGGTGTAATTTATTTTGGTGTGATAATAATAATTATTTTTAAGCCTGGCGAGACGAATTATAATTACGTTTCTATCGATAGGTAGGACGGTCAACTCTGTAATATAAAATTACAAAATATTATGAAGGTAAAGGTGAAGAATAAAAAAGAGATCTAGTGACAACTGGTGAAGTATGACCCTGATATAATAGCTGCATGGAAAGATCAAAACCAGCTCTGGCAGACCTGGGGGCTAGACAAATACAATTTTACCTTTCCGCAGGCGTTAACGTCAACAGAAAGTGGTATTTGTCTAGCCCCCTGATATATGTTGAAATATCAATGCAAAAATAATTTTACACTATTGTCTCTCACAGTAACTTGATGACTTGACTGTCAATCTCTGTCATTAGACTGTCAATCTCTGTGTTAGAAATTCCTAATTCCATCAAGTGGATGCCATCAAGAAATTCGGGAATAAAACCTGGATGTATAACCTCAAAAAGAATACGTGGCTCAAAACGAACTAGCTTATACCTACACATCATCATCATTCACAAACTTTATCCACTGCTGGGTATCAGTCCTCTCTCAGTTTGTGCCATCCACCATGATCCTGCGGTAGACTAAACCATCTGGAGCTACTCATCCTTAGACGTTCTACTTTTTCTAAAACCATGTTCATCTCACTGTTCGTCTTACTTTTCTAAAACCATTTCTTAGCCATCATTTTGTCCTTTGTTCTACCTGTCTTCTCTACGTTAGCAATGTTTACCGTTCAACTCGGATCCTTTTCAGATCTATAATTCTAAATCCGATGTCTTCCATTTTAGTGTATCTTTGGATTTCAACCTTTACTACTCGCCTAGGTTTGTAGTCAAACTTTCTGTACCATCCTCATTCTGTACCTCTGGTTTAGCATCATCAGCTCATGTACCTAAATGCAATCTTGTATTACCTGGCAAGCATCCTTGCCACCGACATCCAGGATGCCAGCGCAGATCATGTTATCGGTGACGGTTTGAGGGTGCAACAGTTGGCGGTAGCGCTCGGCGCAAAGATCCTGGTTGATGGTGCGGATCTCAACGTGACGAAGAACAGCGGATGTTTGGCCTCCAGCCTGAAAGTAGAAAAATGAGTAGAGCTCCTTGTAAAAGAGCTCGTCCGAGGAAGTACTACCACCATACCTTTTTCTGTCTTCAAGCAGGGAATGGTGGGTGTCTGGTTTAGCATCATCAGCTCATGTAGCTGATGTACCTAAATGCAATCTTGTATTACCTGGCAAGCATCCTTGCCACCGACATCCAGGATGCCAGCGTGCATCCTGGATGTCGGTCAGCGTCTTCAAGCAGGGTATGGTGGGTGCCGGTGAAATTACAGACACATGAGACCATTTCGTCTCCAGGTCGGCAATGTATGAGTGATACCTCTGGTGTCGCAAGCGTCCATAGGTTACGGTAACCGTTCGTTTGTTTGCCACTTTGGTTGTATAAAAAAAAGATAGAAGCCTAGTCTTAGAAGCGAATTTCAGCTGCGACGTTATTTCGGAGATGATTTGCGCACTTGTCCGATTGACGAAGTTGGATTATTCAACATTTATAAAATAATCACACATGCATGTATACTAAGCGATATACTGAGGCTGGGATCCTGCTTGGTAATAGCCCTGTGTATGAAAAAAACAAAAAATATATATCCTCACGACTGTATTCGCCAGGATGGATATCCTCAGATACATACTCAGTGCGTAGATCTTTGAAGATTCCATGTAGGGGATAGTCAGAGGCACGTTAAAATATTATATTTGACACATGCCCGCGTTTACTATTGCCGCTTTTGGAACACTAACGGATGGCACATGTCTTCGAATTTTTGGTTCCATGCCTCTCGATGTCTTCCTTCACCATTTTAAATACGTGTTAATGTGCAGTGCACATGTGCACATTGTGCACATAAAATTCACGTCAAATTCAATTTATTCATAAGATTCATAGGGAAAAATTCATTGGTGTTCAACGAACCCACGACCTCCGGATCGGCAGTCGGGGTACCGCCCACTAGCCAAGAAGGCTAACTAATTAGCCAGAAGCTATCGTAAATTCGATTACTCACGGTAGTTATGTAAGTATGGTACGTCACCGGATTTCTTTATCATCTGTAAAGGTACCGACTTGTTTTGACTCATTAGTCAAAACAAGTGCTAAGTTAAGACTAATGAGTTACATAATTATGTACTCGTATCATGAAAATTCCTGTGTTAACAATATGAAAGAGCCACAAAAGCTTACCCTAGTGGTACCCCAACCAGCGTGAATAACTGGCATATTGTCTGGCATCTGGAATCCTTGGGCAACGATCGCAACTGCTTGGATGTCGGTGCTGAAGACGAGACTTAACTCTAGCCAGATGATGGAAATGTCAGCATCATAACCGGAATTCCTCCAATTGGGGTGGTTCACCCTGCGGGAGACGCCGATGACGGTTCCTCCCCGGTTGCGGTTGGTGGTGCCAGCACGGATACGACGATTTCTGCTTGAGTAAAACCTGGAAACCGAAAAAGGTATTGAATCAATTGATCGGTACGTTTTGTTGTCACACCTTTTCGTTGATTCTTGGTATGCTTATAAATACATACATAATCACTCACTAACTGTATCAGCTTAATAAAAGTTGTCCGCCTCTATCAGTCATGTAGTTCCCATAACACAAGCTCTGCTTACTTTGGGGCTAGGTGATGCCGTGTGAAAAATGTCCAGCATTATTTATTTACTAGCTTCTGCCCACGGCTTCGCACACATGGTACCCGGGTAAAAAGAAACCTATGTGTTATTCTGATGTATAAGCTATATTACTCTAAAGTTTCATCAAAATCCGTTTAGTAGTTTTTGCGTGAAAGGGTAACAAACATCCATCCTCACAAACTTTCACATTTATAATATTAGTAGGATTTGTTTAGGTAGTATTAGAAAAGCAAAGGGCTAGAGTTATAAACCTGCTTAAGTTTGTGAGTGATAATAAGGTTAATAAATGAACCACTTACAGACACATAAGTACTCTTGACTCCTAGGATTCCCTGTGTCAAGAAACAGAAACTACAAGTATATATATAAACTACGAGATACTCGAAGACTCGGAACAAATATCTTATAATAATAATAATAATGCTGGACATTTTCACACAGCATCATCTAGCCCCAAACTAAGCAGAGCTTGTATTATGGGAACTACATGACTGATATACTACTTATATACATATTTTTTTGTAAATACATACATAATATACATAGAAAACACCCAGACCTGAGACAAATATTAGCAGATACAAACATTTGTCCCGTGGCGGGAATTGAACCCGCAACCTTCTGCGTCCCAGGCGGACCTTCGCCCACTGCGCCACAGAGGTCGCAGAGGCTTGCAGAAGATGCAAAAAAAAATCCCGCAACTACAGCACATTAAGCTGTGACTTTGATTCAATCATTAGTAATCGTAAGTTCCTCTTACAAGCCATCGAAGCAATGCGCAGCAGACACGAGCACATCACGAGTGAGGATGTTGGCAGCACAGGATTGGCTCCAGAAGATCGCAGTGCGGAACTCAACCTGCACTATGCCAGGGTATTGGTCGATGGTGGTGGGGTCGCCGCCGACGATGCGGGTACCACTAACATTGCTAGCTGCGACTGAAACGCAAACATAAATTTGAATGAGGAATCGGCGTAAATTCACTTTAAAATTTATAAAATCAAAATTAGCGTACTAAATCTTTGCGGTAGTAGTCAGAGGCATGCACAAATATGATTACATTGACGACCTCTGTGGCGAATTGGGCGAAGGTTCGCCTGAGACGCAGAAGGTTCGATTCCCGCCGCTGTACAAATGTTTATAATGATCTGCAAATATTTGTCTCGGGTCTGGGGATTTTCGATGTATAATATGTATTATGTATTTAAAAGTTAGTAGTAATCAGACATGTAGTTCCCATAACACAAGCTCTGCTGAAATAAATGTCTAGGCTAAAGGCTAGATGATGTTGTGTGAAAATGTCCAGCATTATTATACATTATATAGGTACATTACATTTGGCACATGCCCGCGTTTTGCAAGTAGTAAGCATTATCACGTGACATGCCGCTTTTTTGTACTTTACAAAGGCGTTGAGATTCCTGTATGGCTTTGGAGCACTTTATTTAGTTTTTCATGCGATTTACTCTCGAAACTTACCTGCGGTTGAATCTAATGCCAAGTTTCAGGCACTAAATTAGCTGCCTATTGTGATGTGTATGATAACACAATATACTTTTACTGACCTGCTATCAAAAGGGCCCAAACCAGAAGCATGATGGCGACGATAATACAATTTAATCGACGCTCTGTAAGTCGGCTAAATGTTTATAAGTTGTCGCTTATCTTATAATCGAGTACTTATTCTCTTATTTACGACTTGGGTTAAAACGTTAGATAAAATTATTATTTATGATTTAGTCACTGATAACACTAATTATTGTGTTAATTCTCCACGGAACAGTAGCCGACGCTAATCCAATAGATAGTCTAAACGATTGCAGAAGGTGATAAAATTGTATATTGTAAAACGTGAATTTGCACGTAACATACTAACTGTGAGGGCCACGACTAAATTTTGTCTTATTCAGAAATTCATAATATATATTTTTAATAAAATCAAATAATTTATCAAATCAATATAGGTACAAAGATGTTAAATTCATAAAATAGGATCATGATAATAGATTCAGAGCAAGAAAATATAATTTAAAACATGCTAATTTTTGAAGTAAAGAATTAAACAAATAAAAAAAATTGAATGTTTTACACGGTAACATAGAATTATTGGGTAATATTGCAATAATTTGAGTAAATGATTAATTCAGACAACTATATACAAGTAGGTATATACAATAATAAAATGAAACTGCTAGCTATCTAAAGACCGTTGCAAACGATCTATAGATAGGTTAACTGCTAAATATCACTACCAGACGGAAGCGTTAATAAAATAAAAAGTTAATAAACAAGCGTTTAAGTAAATTAAATTAGGTACCTACGTTCTTATTGATCTTCATATTAACTGTGATATAAATTTTCTAGTACCTACTTCCAAGTCCAACAAATAAAATATTTTGTATTATGTTTTAAAAAGGTCTAAATTTATTAGAAATAAAGAAAACCGTAAATCATATTTTTTCTGAATTTCATTAAACTTGTACAAAAAAAACTGTATTTTGATATAATGTTGTTATTTTAATAAATTGTCAGTTACATTATTGATAATGATTCATCACGCGACCTCGCTATTGAGACGGGAATCGTCGTACACGAGGACAGTTAAGTATGTAGTACTTGTATAGTCGTAATAATATCCCAAAATGATACCAAACCACCATAATTTCAATGCTATGCTATATCCATAGTTTATGAGCGCTCAATTCACGCGTTACTCAACCTATTGAGTAATCTAATAAAACATAAGGTATTATGGAATTAAGATACCAAATCAGCAATTCAAGGTAAAAACAACCACAGATTGCTCACTATTCGTCATTTTAATCCCGGAAAATAGTGAAAACATGGACTCTGGTACTGCTTGCAGGTGAGAAATTGTTATCGAAAGACACTGAAAAGTCTATTCGCAGAATGCTTCTCGATCTATACCCTATAAATAAATAAATACTGAACAGACACATACATTTTCCTGATCCCACGCTAGGATTCCCTGTGTCGTGTGTAGAAGGAACTATGGGGCATCACGCAGCATCTTCCGGTTCGGAGTAGCAATACAATAACCAATTGGCTAGTGCCATTTCCACTGAGAGGCAAAGAGGCATACCTATCCATGCATTTATGGTCTATTATGAAATGCAGTTACTGCAGCATATTAATGTTCCGTCCTCAATACTAGAGGAATTTTCGTTGTCTAGACAGATACCTCACGCTTAGTTTTCCTTTCACGCTAACGTGGTCAAGGTGAAACTTGGCAAAAGTCACGTGACATTTCCACAGCTAATATCACTTTCATAAAATTACCTACCAAAAGGTATCCTCAGAATGTCATGTCTCTAGAACTCCTTGTGCGTTGATTTTCAGCCAGTTAGTGAGTCACGTAAAGATTTTTTATTTATTCGTATTTTTCTTACTTTCTTTGAAATTTGGGTGGATAATTAGTCAGGTATTATCTTTCAGCGTCCGTCTGAACAGAGCCTAATGGTTTGATATGGTAAGTTAGGATAGTAAAAAAGTATATGGCTACCTACATGCGAATACGCCCCTGTATGTTAGAAACATCGCCTCGATCCCCAACAGTAGGGATTTCTGAGTGGGTACAGAGAGATGTAGGGTTTTATTGTCTCTTTTTGTAATCCCTACTCCAGCCAGCCCATGAACTAACGGAACAGCGGGGCGATCACACTCATGGTTATCGAGATGGCAATCAATTTTGACACTAGTTCCTTATTTTAATGGCCCATCCACCCATAAAACGGAACGTCCAATATAAAACCAATTTTGTTCATTTGCATTGTCCATCTATGGCTCATCCAACCTACAAATTAGCGTGATACGATTCATCCCATCCGATGATACCAGCCATGGGAAATTAGTGTGATTGCCCCGCAGAAATTTTACTAATGGCTTATATCTAAATATCGAGAATAGATAGATATACAGCTTGTAAGTATGCGCGCGTAACTTATATTTATATAACAAATAAACAGCCGTGTCTGACTGGCTGCGTGGCCAGCCATGATGGAGGTGGTGTCCATTTCATTTTGATCAAAACTCGCCGTAATCATAATGATAAACGTCTATTATATCATATAACTAAGATACACTTCGGATAAAGATAAGATTCGGCCGAGAATCTCAAGAGGCGCAAATATAGATGCCTCGACAGAGCCTACTTATTTGAGCCTTTTGGGGTTGAGACTCTGGGTCCGTGGGGAACCGGGGCCCTTCGCGTTTTCAAAATTCTTTCAGGGCGACTGGTCGAAGCGACGCGTGACCAGAGAGCTGGCTCGTATCTGGGTTAACGCATTAGCATTGCCATTCAGCGTGGCAATGCGGCCAGTATATTGGGAACGCTTCCGTCTGGTAGTGATCTGGATCAGTTGAGCTGTCTATACCTAGATCGTTTGTAACGGTCTTTAGGTGGCTAGCTGTTTCATCTGTATTTTTTGTATATACCTACTTGTAAATAGTTGTATGAATAAATATATAACTATTAATAGTAAAAAAAAAGATACATTTACTAATACTGCGATGTCCCAATGCAGGGCAAATGCCTCCCATCGTCTCTACTGAGTGCTAACGATTAGCCAGACTCTCATTTTAGGAATCTTTCCATTCACAATATTGGGTATTTTATATTAAAATAGACCTCTATCATATAAAATATGATAGTTGGTATTTTACCAGTATTAAATACCTATACAATACTTCCAATCGTGTTTGTTGGAAGTGCGTCCTCCATTGATAAAGGTAATGATGATAAAATGTTTTTCAATCATTTTAATTTATTAGATTTAAAAGATGTTTTTGATTTTATGTAACTAGTGTAAATAAATAAACAACCTTCATCATCAACAGATTCTACTTCCTTCGTCTCTCTATGTCACCTCAAGCAGAATCTCAGGCGCACAAAAAAAAATCCGGAATGAGTAAGAAGAATACCATAAAAAAATAAATTTAAAATAAAGCTGCCGTCAGTTGTTTTATCAGTTTGATTATTCTCTTTTAAATGTATGAACGCTACTCGCAACACAACTACAATCATTCGTAGCTAGGTACACTTGCAACTCGTTCTGCTTGCTCTCAACAGGTTTTTGGCTGAAAATCAGTGTTTTTGCTTTTAAGCAAAAATTTTTCACTGAGCCATGGCCTTTTTGTTGTGCTGCAACACACACAAACACAAACTTACTGACAATAAAATGTATATTAGTGTGTGTCTGTAGCAACGAATAAATGTTTTATCTATCTCTATCTAAAATGAATTAATGTTTAAAAATGTCCAGCATTATTATGTTTTTCATACTCTCGAAGATTATCAGCCCCTTCTGGTGATGAAAATCATTGACTGCGTATTTGATTCTTAATTTATGGAAACAGATAAAAGTCACGAGGTGCCAGGTCGGGACTGTATGCAGGATGGCTCATAAGTCTACGTTTTTCACCTTCTAAAATAGTATGTCTATCTGGCCGTATAAGGGCTGGTTTTGTCATGGTGCAAGATGATACGGCGTATTCAATGAATAGTGATTGGTACACGACCATTTAACCACCGACCCAATCGGTCGATTGCTGTTTTGTTTTGGGGCCGTAGCTATAAATACAAGTTCCGTCTCCTGCCCCTTTGTCCCATACCAAATTTGATGCTCCTTCCTTGAATCTGGTAAGCATGGGATTGCACCAAGTGACGCGGTCCGTTTTTTAATCCTCAGTCAAATTGTCAAGGATCCATTGCGAGCACAGCTTTATCACACTCAAATGTTTGTGTAGGGTTAATTGTGTCTGACTCATATCTATGCTTAAGGATGCCCAAATCTCATGGTCACATACTTGTCTGCTTCGATTATATGGCGCATACCATCGACGTTTTTGTTGTTCACTGCGGTGGACACGCGACCATCATGAAATTCGTTACTTACTGAGATAGACTAGACCGCGCTTGAATTCTGCAAACTAGCTATAAAAAGTGGTCTTGTATGGTGCTTTATTGTTGCATAAAAGCAGCACGAAGCCGAGATAGGCTCTTAAAGTCGTAGTAAATTATACTACAAAAAAATTTACGAGAAAAAAACAAGGTGATGACGATAATTAATATTTAAAATACGCCATAATATAAAAAAAGTGACAGCTAGATGAAACAAACTGTTTTCTACAGCGAAAGAGTTTAATTTTCAAATATTGTTATTACTTTTTAAATATTGTTTGTGTAAGTGGCCAGTATCGGAAACATTATTGGTGTCCCCGACGTATAAATCACTGTTATCGGATACAGTGCTGAGGCTAACTTAACAGCTGGAAAATTTTCAGTGAGCTCTGAACGATTTTTGCAATCGATTTATGTATCTTCAAGAATGGTTCTTAGATAGGTGACAGCTTAATCGCTACGTGTCACTAGGGGGCGCTGTAATCGATCATAGAAACACAGTGTGATGTTTTCAAATTAAGTAATCTTGTTGTTATTCGGGTATTTGCCAAAATAAAAAGAGTTTTCTAAAGGATCAATTTTATTAAGCACATTCATGGCATTTTAACGTATAGTGGCAAATATGCATGACAAAGTCACACGTCGCCACGTGGACAAAATACCAATGCGACGAGCAGTGACATGCCCTAATAACATGCCACTATCGAATAATAACATGTCGAATAGATAAGTATTCAGAAATTTATAATCAAAGAGACACATGAGGGAGTTTAGACAGCGTTGGCCACGATCCAGTTGGTGTAGGATGCGACATTGGTGCTGACACCGGGGTACTGGGCCAAGGCGCAGCCTTGACCCCAGGACACCACGCCGATGACAATATCATCACTACCGTAGTAAAGCGGACCGCCACTGTCACCCTACAAGCAAACAAATACCAATTAGTTAATATGATAAGATAGTTCATTTGTTCAAGAATACAGTTTGGTACAATTCAGCATACTGACTTGTACATTAGTCATAGAACAGTACCATCGCTTAGGGTTCCATTGGCACGTTAATATGATAAGATAAAGTTCATTTGTTTTTTTGGTAAAATTCAGCATACTGACTTGTACATTAGTCATAGAACAGTACCATCGTTTAGGGTTCTATCGTTGAATCATAACTAGGTACAAGTTAGTCCTATGTCACATTTAACTATTCGTTTGCCCACAGACTACAGTAGACTACTATAGTAATATATTTTCCTTATTTTCTCTATTTAATGTAATTTATGTAGTGTGTTTATTTACTGTCCTACTTTGTTTGCTCTTGTTTTTATTACAATTTAAATGGTAGTAGCCCAGGAGTTTTCCGCGTTTGTGAGGTCATCTTTCCTAGGCCCTGTCTGAAAATCAGCGCTGCTTCTCACTACTGTGCGGAGCAGCACTAAGCTGAGACGGGGCCTGTTCGGCCCACACGCCACAGATGGGACTAATTAGCACAAAAATCTTCTTTTTAACTTTCCCTATTTTATGCCCTCTACAAAAATGTATACAGACACTAAAATCATGAATCTTCAAAAATTCTATACCTACTACATGCATACGTTATAGAAAACCTCAGTTTACCTGGCATGCATCCTTGCCACCGACGCCGAGTATACCAGCGCAGATCATGTTGGGAGTGACGGATCCATCATAAATCTCATTGCAATGCTGGTTGTTCACAGTAGAGATTGTTACGTCCCTCAGGTCCGGAGAAGGAATACCACCTTGCTGTTGATGAAAAAAAAAACTTATTTAGCTACTTCGATTCCAGTAATGATAATAATGAAAGTGCAAACACAGATATGATTACAGAGGCCTGTATAAATACCTCATACACACAAAAATACCTCATACACACAAAAAAACCTCATACACACAAAAAACTTTGTAAATTGTGATGGCACCGTCGCTAAAGCTCGCTAAGTATAAGCGTTATACATCCTACTATCTTACTAATATTATAAACGCGAAAGTTTGTGAGGATGGATGTTTGTTACTCTTTCACGCAAAAACGACTGAATGGATATTGATGAAACTTTACAGTAATATAGCTACATCAGAATAACGTATAGGCTACTTTTTATCTGGGTACCACGCGGGCGAATCCGTTGGCAGACGCTATTACTACTAAAATTATAAATGCGAACGTTTGTGAGAATGGATGTTTGTATCTCTTTCACGCAAAAACTACTGAACAGATTTTGATAAACATTTACAGTTATATAGCTTATACATCAGAATAATAAATAGGCTACTTTTTATCCAGGTACGCGGGCGAAGCCATGAGCAGAAGCTAATACATACATATGCATGACACTATGTATAAGCTGAGAAAGAATAAAAAATTTAGGGACCAAAGCCGGAAGTCGATGCAAAGGACTCGAGCGAGTATTTCGAGAACACCACAGTACACCTACCTCTATATTCCCAATCGGTCATCAGATCTACAAGTTTTTACTTTACTTTATAAAAAACAGTAATTTTTAAAAAAAAAAACAGTACTTCGTTTCGGAAATAACATTACTTAGTATTAGGTATATAAGTAGTATACAGAACAAGCCAGAGTAGAGGAGCTGCCTGAAGCTATTGAAATTATAAATCGAGATCATAGTCGAATTCGGGAATGGAGCAAAGCATTTGAACTCCGGATCAATCCGCTCAAAACCTGTCCTGCGGGCTCGCGGATCTTATACAGGATAGGCGATAAGACCGCCCATTGTAGAAAATTGTCAAAATTTGAAGTACTTAATTAAGCTGATGTGTGAAATTGGTTTGCAATAAAGTATTTTTTATATCTTTCATCTATCTAGTATTCAAACTAATCCAAATTCTTTCAGGGCGACTGGTCTAAGCGACGCGTTACCAGAAAGCTGGCTCTTATCTGGGTCAACGCATTAGCATTGCCATTCAGCATGGCAATGTGGCCAGTATTTTGGGAACGCTTCCATCCGGTAGTGATCTGGATCAGTTGAGCTATCTATAGATCGTTTGCAACGGTCTTTAGATAGCTAGCTGTTTCATCTGTATTTTTTGTATATACCTACTTGTAAATAGTTGTATGAATAAATTATCTTTCTTGTACAATAATAATCTGCGAGTAATAATAATTCGAAAATTTTGTTCGGAAATATTTCGCGACTTTTAGTATTAAAACTTAGATCTTCTTTGATAAGTGACATCTGATACTCCATAGCCTCCATAGAACGAGACAGAACATTACGACAAAAGCTATCTCTTACCGAAGTCCTACCCCATCCAGCATGTACGACGGGAACGTTGTCAGGGATGAGTGCATCCTGGCTGATGATTTTGCCTTGTTGCACTACGGGAGAGTAGACGAGAGCGGTCAGCAACCGGACTACGCTGATGTCTCCGTCATACCCGAATTGACCATAAGAGGGATGGTTGATCTCTCGGTCAACGTAGGAGAGGATGCCTCCGGTGTTGCGGAATGTAGAGCCCGCGCGAATACGACGGTATTCTGCCCTGTACGTTCTAGAAAAAATTGTACATTATTGCAGAGGTTTAATAGGCAATAATAAAAATGATTTATTTAGCCAAATTGAAGTTTTTCATCTATATAGTTGAGCCCCTATATAGATGAAAAACTATATAGGAGTTGGAGAAGCGGAGAAGCGTGAGCTGTGGCCCAGGAAACAGTTCTCTCCCAATTAAATTAGACATAGTAAATAATCTTAAAGTACAAGAAATATCTATGGTAAGAAAGTAAGTATATAACAATATCAAAGTAGGTTAATATCTACCGTATGAGTATAGTGTAAGAGATAGAATGTGTGGGTGTGTAATGTAACTGTGTGTATGCGTGTGTGTGTGTGTGTGTATGTCTAATATTGTGTATGTATGAGTGAGTGAGATGTTTGTTGTTAATTAAGTAGAGCCTCTTTTGGCCTCTGTAGAGCCGCAATTGCAGGTCGAGTATCAGTTTAAATGATACGAGACAACCGCAATTTCCGCCGAGGCATATTATAGTGCTTTTATCAAAAAATGCAAGGAAACAAAAACAGGTTTCTTATGTAAAACTTTTTTTTTAATTTGGCATGAGCCGAAACACGGACATAGAGATTTCCGAATGGTTAAGGCATATGGGGCATAAGTTGCATACAGCCACTTGAACGCAACCTATTTGTACTAAACTCGATAGAAGAGATCGAAAATGAGGCAAATAAAGAAAAAGTTTTGTTGTAGTCATTATTAAACGTACAACCTAGCACGCCGGCAATGGGTTTCCATGAAACATGGCAGGCGCGTTTTTTATTCCGAATTCAAAACTGATGCTGTGTACGCAAATACGAGACTGCGTGTTCTTTCTTCGTAATTAATGACTGACTATATTTCCGCGCATGTTTGAGAAAAAACATTTTAAGGTTTTAGTGTACTGCCTGCTATGACAACCTTAACCATTTTTTATTATTCAATTTTCTTCATGGGGACTGGTGTGACTAGAGACCTGGCTCTTATCTTGACCCAGATAAGAGCCAGGTCTCTTGTTACACCACGCATTAGCATTGCTATTTAGCGTGACACAGCGGCTAGTATTTTGGGAACGCTTCCGTCTGTCAGTGATCTTGATCAGTTGAGCTATCTATGAAT
Source organism: Perizoma flavofasciatum (assembly GCA_958496245.1). Taxonomy (NCBI): domain Eukaryota; kingdom Metazoa; phylum Arthropoda; class Insecta; order Lepidoptera; family Geometridae; genus Perizoma; species Perizoma flavofasciatum. The sequence goes on along the minus strand of OY292439.1, from coordinate 10,179,362 downwards.
AATTATATTATTTAATTAAAAAAAAAAAGAATCTTGATGATTTATCATTAATGATTTTTAAAAGTAATCGTTTGATAGAGAAAATGCGATTTTTGCTAGTTTTTGCCAGCTTGGTCTAATAAGCACTATTGTTTTTTAATTTGTAAGCCACTTTTGTGGACACGCATCGAACACACCAAATGAGTTTGTACCCTTTATCATAATAATCGGTAGAATATTTATAATCTATGACCGGTCTTCATAGATGACCGCTGGTACTTACAAGCCGGCGAAGCAGTGGGCAGCAGAGAGTAAGTAACGAGCGGTGAGAACAGTAGCAGCGCAAGACTGGGACCAAGTCCCAGTCCAGAAGTCATAGAAGTCAACCTGGACGATGGAGGGATACTTGTCGATGGTGGTAGATTGGCCACCAACGATGCGGTTCGGGATGTTGTACGCCGAGCAGGCAGTACCTGTGATATAGAGACACGTCTGAATTGAGAATGTTGTCCGAGACATCAAATTCAGTAATCGAATTATTATTATTATTTTTTGTAATATACTTAAAGCTTGGTAAGCGAGTGGCAACACCTCTCTTCCCTCTCTTCCGGTGCTCCTCCAAGTGTGTGCGCTATGCGCTTTGTATTATTTCCTCAATAAAAATGGTTCTACAGCAAGTTTAAGGAGTTATCATTCGACAAAACACCGCTGACTTCCACATGGTCCATAGGTCGCTGGTTCATATCCGGCTCGAAGGACCATGTGGAAGTCAGCGGTGTTTTGTCGAATGATAACTCCTTAAACTTAAGCACCGGAAGAGAGGGAAGAGAGGTGTTGCCACTCTCTTACCAAGCTTTAAGTATATACAAAAAAAAATAAAAAAATCGATTACTGAATTTGATGTCTCGGACAAATGTATTCCACTCACCTCTGTTTTCGCAAACTCCGAACAATTTCTTGTAATTATTTTAAAACCAAGGCTTCTGAATATAAATTGCGACTAGATTTCTTTTTCAATAATTGTAAAATAAAAAGTTTGTAAAAGATGAGTAAATGAATGTATTGAAGTATTCTTCTTTAAGCTTATATAAGTACCTGGATAAGAAACTCTTAGTTTTATATCGAAGCTATCGGCTACTGATATTGAGAGAGGACGGAAGATCAGCGCGCTACTTACCTGCACCAGGTCTGCGGCGCTTTTTACTGAATCCCATCACAATTTGTGGCTATTTACCTCATCAGCAGTCCAATCATCTTAGTTATATAGTTAATTAATAAGTAGTTGCAAATAAATGATTTATCTATCTATCTATGTAATTTATGTACCTGGGTACATGTTTAATAGTGCTTCTGTCAAAAACTTTGAACCCGTAGATATTCAGGTATTCATTAATTAACGTAGATAGATAGATAAATCATTTATTTACCCAGGCCATTCCTTAATAAAATATTAAAAGATTTTTTACTACTATGTATTCCTGGGTATCAGAAACTACGAGTGATGAAATACCACAACAATACCGGCAAAACTTAAATATTTTTCCCGCAGCGAGAATCAAACACCTCTTAAATATCATCCAGCGACTTTAATTGCCTGCGAGACAACCGAAGACGTAAAAAAAATAACGTCATAATTATCAGATGTTCCTCACGGACCAATCAGTATTGAAAACTAGTTGTATCATCCCAAATATCCAAAGTTCCGTTAGTCACAACTTGACAGAACTATAGTTTGGTACAAGTGTTCCTCACAGAAATGTTCCATAATGATATCACCCTTTCTGGATGGTCATAAAAAAAACCTAAACTATCCAAGTCTGATCAGTCTAGGAAGAATTTTACAGTGTGCCAAGTTCTGTCTAACGGATCTAATATTTGGGCAATATTCCGATGATATAACTACTTGTGAATACTGATTGGTCCGTGAGGAACTCGCTATAATTATCTATATGGGTACACCTACTAGCTTTATTTTAAAATATAAGATATAAGACCCACCTGCCAAAAGCACCACAGTCAAAGCCCAGAACGCTGCCATTTTTTTAAAGTACTGAACCTGAATATCTACGGGTTTTCGACTATATATAGGAGTTGAATGAATTTTATTAATCTTAGAGATAACTTTTAAACCTTCCGCGCCCACACTAATCTCTGATAAATGCTACTTAGCAGATACCCATAATGCTACTTACCGATAGTACGGTACGTGAAAATTCCAGTTTTTACAATATGACTAATTTGTAAAAACGTTTTCGGAATAAAAAAGCTACTTAGCAGATTCGAAAATTCAGGGTTCCTCAAAAGTGAATTCTAGAATCGTCAAAAATGAACGAAATCATTGTTTTTTGGTTGGAGTGAGTAGAGTTAGGCTTGCCTATATACGAGTACATGACCTATATATAAGTTTTCTGTATGTCTTCTCTGTGTGTATAGTAAAGAATGAAAAATAATGTGTTTTTTCCTGTACACATCACAGTGTTATGTATATCCAGCATTATTATTATTATGTCTGTAGATAATAATAATAATAATGCTGGACATTTTTCACACAGCATCACCTATCCCCAAAGTAAGCAGAGCTTGTGTTATGGGAACTACATGACTCAAAGTCAAAGTCAAAATTAATTTATTCATTAAAATGACAAGGATCATTTTGGAACGTCGATTTTATCTGCTGCATGTTCCTCCGCGACCAAGCCAGGAAAGAATGGCAAGAAAAAAAAATGGTTATTCTTTTTAATGAGCCTTTCACAAAACAATAGGTAAGTACCTAAATTTTATCGAGTTAGAGCATTTTCAATCCCAAGAGTTTTTATCATCTGAATAATCAGATATTTTACATTCCGTTTTTAAAGTTGGGAGTTTGTTATAAAGCGTACCGATATCGTACTACTGGAAACATTTATTCATACAACTATTTACAAGATATATACAAAAAATACAGATGAAACAGCTAGCTATCTAAAGACCGTTGCAAACGATCTATAGATAGCTTAACTGATCCAGATCACTATAATCCAGAGCAATACTAATGCGTTGCCACGCTCAGCGGCCGCAAAAGGGGGGTAGAGGGGGCCAATGCCCTCCCTAAAATCACATAGTTACCCGCCTACCAAGCCAGGGCTGGAGATTGAAAGGGTGACCAAAGAAATTTGTCACGGAGTACTTCCGCGGTCCCTGGCCACGTTGAATGGCAATGCAACTACTACATACACTGTTCTGTATTCGTCCACAAATGTTATTAATTATTCATTTATTTAGGCCATCTAAAAGAGAAATCATAAATATTATCCAGTATAACCCCAAGGTCGCGGGCCATGTTATCATAGAAAATGACGGACGCCCTGCGATTAATGAATCGCTTGTATTTCGATATCTATTGTAGCTAAGTCTAAACTATATATTATTAGCAGAGTCCAGTAGCGACAGTGAACAAGGGTGACGCTGCTATAAAAGCGAGAGCGGATTGGTAGCGAGTTCATTTCCACAATCGAAGCTTCCGCTATCGCGTGGAAGGTACTCTTTCTGACCCCAGACCCATAAGAGCCGGTGTCCCTCAGGACTCCGTCCTTGCTCCTCTCCTGTTCACGCTGTATACCAGCGATATCCCTCGGACTCATCAAGTCGAACTTGCCCTTTTCGCGGACGACACAGCTTTATTCGCATCCGATAAGAACTCTGATCGAGTGCGCATAAAGCTGCAAGCCGCTCTCGACACCTTAAGTGCATGGTTCCGTAAATGGCGCATAGAGGTCAATCCAACGAAAAGTGCAGCAGTGCTCTTTTCTCGGAGAAACCGCTTGCCCACAAGAACGGTCTCACTCTTTGGCGAACCCATCCCATGGGTTAAGTCAGTCCGTTACTTAGGAGTGATCCTTGATAGACGTCTATCCTTCTTCACTCACATTACGAAAGTGAGCAACCGCGCCAAGTTCATCCTTGGGCGCCTTTCCCCTCTCATCTGTGCGAAGAGTAAAATGCCCCTTAGAAATAAGATGACACTTTACAAAACGTGCATCCGCCCTATTATGACATATCCTTCGGCCACTCCATTCATGTCAAAAAACTCCAAGCTGTCCAAAATCGTTTCTTGGTATTCGCGCAACATAGATCTCCACCGAGACACTAAGCTCGAGTCCATAGCCAAATTCATAAAAACCGCTTCTCAGCGGTATTATGAATTGGCCTCATCCCACCCGAACCCCTTAATCTCCACTATCCCCGACTACTGGATTGAGTCACCCGAGTTGAAAACCCTCCGTAGGCCAAGACACGTTCTTGGTGACCCTGATGACCCCATCAGCACCGCTAACGCGGTGGTGACGTCATCAAGTCCCGACAGAGCAAACACTCCACAGATACACCGAGCCCGCCGGCGGGCTCGACGAGTCCCCACTTCCGCCAACTCACGGTACAGATATGTACCGGGGCGTTTCTTTCCTATTCCACCCCCTCTGGCAACGGCCAAAGCCGAGGTCCGTACCCAAGTGGTGCCCTTGTGCTAGTTGCCCCATCCTAACTTTTTACAGACGCTGACCAAGGCCATCTGCGGCCCTGCAGCATTAAAGTCCATTCAGAAAAAAAAGCGAGTTCATTTGCTCATTGACGTTCGACGGTGAAACATTGTGCAAAACATAACGTTCGGTGCAAATCAGGTCACGTGAGCCACTTTTCGTGTCGGTTGTTATTTTCTGTAGCTGATTTTGTATAATTTACGGGTTTTATGGTTCCACTTTAATTGTTTTCTGTAATTATTAGTTAAGTACAATTTAATTTAGATTCGTCGATTGTGTTTTTTTTTATCTTTACTCCTCTTTCGATCCTTAGCTCAGAAGTGGGATAAAGAACAGCTAAAAGGGCCCAGATAGAGAATAATAACCATAAAGGAACAATTATATTCTACCCGCATTTAGAGATTTCAGTTTTGTTTTGTTTTTCTGTGTTACAAGTGAGTACTTGTCCTTTTCTACTTGTGGGTATAATGCCCCGACGTACATCGCGTTGTCGATCAAACGTCGCTCGAAATGTGGCTCGCGTGTCCTGACGCGACGCCGTTCGCGAATCACAAATGTATCTATGAACAAGTATCGACTACCAAGCCATCTAATAGAAAAGAATGCGAGCAGGGCTCGCATGACACGTCGCATACACCTCCTCCCCCAACGACAACGTTAATTTCTACCTCGGAGGTGCCTGAAGCTTGTGGGCAATCAGTTGAATCGACCAAGATTTCTGAAATGTCTACCCTCGCACTCGCTCTTATTGAGGCCATTAGGGCAGTCCGTCCCGAAAAATGACACAATTTACTTTGTCTCTAATTTTGACCCGACATTTCATAACATTGATACGTGGTGTGAGGAGGTAGACCGTGCCAAAAACGCATACAATTGAAGTGACCACGAATGCTTGTCCCGCGTAGCTTCATGCCTCAAAGGGGACGCTAAGGTCTGGTTAGCAGAGTGGGTGACCAATGACCGCACATGATCTAATTTTAAGCGAGAGTTTACACCACTTTGCCCCGGTAAGCTAGATTACGCCAATATTTTGTTTGAGACAATGAAGGTTACATCTGATAGGTACACAACATACGTCGAATATGCTCGACGCACCCTGCTACGTCTAAGGTTAGTTTCAGGTCTGAGTGAGGAACTGAGGACACTTATCGTGATTCGTGGAATCGATAACCCCCAAATACGCGCAGCTGCAGCCAACGCAGAGTTAACATCCGAAAAATTGGTGTAATTTCTGTCGATTTATACAAAGCCCTCTAAATTCAATTACGATACGCGACTTTATATTGCCTCTCAGAAAAGATTTCATCAAAACAAGGCTAGCGGCAGTGATAAGATGTCTTGTTACACTTGTGGACAGAAAGGTCATGTCCGACACGATTGCCCGAAGAAACCTAAGACTTCTTTTTCTTTGTCTAAATTGTATAATAGCTTCATTTTTTTAACTACGGGTGCTCAAGTCCCCTCTTTATTTTCTAGCGCAATTTTAGTTACCTATTTTAACTTTAGCACAATAATTGAAGTAGGTATCTTTAATATTTTCATCTGATTTTGCCTGTGTTTTAGTTGTTATTTTATTTCTTGATTGTACTGGTACTGCACAACTTACCTAGAGGATTCTTGAGCTTCTTTCTTGATATTTATTTTACTGATTTATTTAAAATTATTATTTTTGTATTTATTATTATTTTAAAATTTTACATTAATACCTACTATACTAATCTTCGACGCGAGCGCGCGGGCACCTGACTGACCGGTTCTCTGCTATGCGCACCACACCACTTCACGAGCTCAAGGCGTCACCACGCTTGTTGTTACGGCCACTGATTTTATTTTTAGACGACCAATGTGGCGCGGTGGGCGAAGGTCCGCCTGCGACACAGGAGGTTGCGGGTTCGATTCCCGCCCTGGGACAAATGTTTGTACGATCTGCAAATATTTGTTCCGGGTGTTCTGGGTATTTTCTATGTATAGTAAAAAAAACTTATCTATGTAATGTATTGTATTAAGTATATCAGTCATCTAGTACCCATAACACAAGCTCTGCTTAGCTTGGGGCTAGATGATGCTGTGTGGATTGTCCAGCATTATTATTATTATTATAAAATACTAATACATAATTCAACAAGTTAAACTCGGTGCTTATTGTGTTCCCATAACTGGGATCACCCTCCGGGTTTAGTAGACCCGTAGGATACAGGACCGTGGAGCTTCGGCGGTTTGGCGCGGTCTAACTTTTACCTGCTATCTACTTATTTCTACTAGGCCTTAACTGGGATCGAACCTTGGAGAGTCGGCAATCCGGCGGAGGGCTGTGGACGAGATTGCCAAGAAGAGTGCGGTATTTCATCATCGGAGTGCGTCAAATGTACAAAATGCCCAACCATCGTGGTTGACATTAATGACGTTTCCGTAATCACTAAATGCTTTGTATTAATTCCTCTGTTACTACGTCCAATTTTCCTGATGAGTGGAAAGTCGCAGTTGTTCGGCGATTATCGAAAATAGATAATCCCACTAAAGTTAAAGATCTTAGATCTATTAGTATACTCCCGTGACTTCTAAAATAGTAGAAAAGGTAGTTAATCTTCAGATGACAACTTATTTGGAATTTAACCACAGACAGGGCACATCAACTGCTTTACTACATGTGACTGATAACATAGTACTGCTTGGTTTTTCCCGGGCATTTGATTCGATAAAACTACGCTACTATTATCCAAACTAAGTTACTATGGCTTCGACCACAAGACTGGAAAGTTGTCCGACAGCTATCTAACTAACCGTCACCAGTATGTAGAACTACGTCAAAGTAATGGGGCTTCTAGACAATCGGCTAGTATGCATGCACCTAGAGGTGTACCTCAAGGCTCAATTCTGGGACCTCCCCTGTTTAGCCTGTACTGTGCCGACCTGGTCAGTTGTATCAAATCTTGCTAGTATCATTATATACGCCGATGACGTACAGGTATATTACTCTTTTGAGCCAAAAGATCTAAACAAAGGAACAACTCTCCTTACAGAAGACCTTAATAGGGTTGCACAGTGGTTAAAGAACAAAAGCCTTATATTAAATGCCTTAAAAACGAAGTACATGATATGTGGAAATACACAGCAGTAACAAAAACTAGATACCAACATAAATGTCTCTATTATAGGTGTGTCTTTAGATCGAGAGTTTGAAGCTCGAAATCTTGGTCTGTACTTAGATACGAATCTTCGGTTTGAAAAACATAATTATAGCGGATAGTGTGCGAAGGTTAGATGGTTCCACTTTGATTGTTTTCTGTAATTATTAGTGAAATACTTACAACTTAATTTAAGTTAGTGTGTTTTTTTATCTTCACTTACTCCTCTTTCGATCCTTAGAATATTATATATATGGGCGGAAAGCTAATTTACTAAGGAATTTTATGATATAAACACAAAATCACAAAATACGAAATATATTTTGTTATAGCGGTACGACGAATTTTAAAATTGTGATCTTGTCCGTCAATTTAGTAGTTTCATTCATGGGAAACGTATTTATTGTGTTGATGTTTTTACAAAATCGTAAAGCCTGTATTTTTACGATCATTTCGATACATAATATAACAGAAAATATATACTTTTTTCTGGATAATCATCTCTTCCTAAAAACCTCACTCATAAAAAACAAAATAATTGTGCGCGAACCACAGAGTAAACTTAAATAGCATTTTTTCCTATGACATTGTCCACTGAGGGCAGGTTGCGTTCCAATGTCGGCATACATACTTTTTACATGAAATTAATCTATTTTACACTGAAACGTTAGTTAATGCCTAGTATAAGCCGTTAAACCGTAAAACGTGCCAATTTTGCGCCATTTTTACTGGTCGCTGTAGTTACCACGGACGTTCAAGCGTATCCGAGCCACTGTTAAGTGTACTTACCTACTTATTATTTTTTTGTTAGTGTTAGCACATCCACATCCTGTAATTGGCGGAACACAAAATTAAGATATTTTATCCACTCATACGTCCACTCATAGGTGTAGCTACCACGGACGTATGAGTGGATAAAATATCTTAATATTGTGTTCCGCCAATTACAGGATGTGCTAAATTTTTTTTTAAAAGCTGGACATTTTTCACACAGCATCATCTAGCCCCAAACTAAGCAGAGCTTGTATTATGGGAACTACACGACTGATATACTATTTAAATACTTTTTTTTTGTAAATACATACATATTATACATAGGAAAACACCCAGACCCGAGACAAATATTTGCAGATTTTACAAACATTTGTCCCGTGACAGGAATCGAACCCGCAACCTTCTGCGTCTCAGGCCTTCGCCCACTGCGCCACAGAGGTCGTCATAACTACATAAATAAAATAAATAAATAATGCTGGACATTTTCACACAGCATCATCTAGCCCCAAACTAAGCAGAGCTTGTATTATGGGAACTACATGACTGATATACTACATATATACATAGCTTAACAATAACAAAAAAATAATAAGTAACAGTTTACATGAAATATTGCAACCGATCTACACAGATAATAATAAATACTATACCTAGGTCTAGACTACTTTTCTTAGTTAAGCTGGTGAGTAAATTCATTTTTTTTCTACGGAACTTTATGTACTCTATCGATATCTAACTATGCATAAATGCAGGACATGTGTAAAGATACTTGGTAGTTATCATTAATCTTAAGCCTTTTATGGTCTGCCGTATATACGTCGGGAGCACTGAATCGACTGATTAGGTAGGTACTAAACTTATGATTATATATTACTTACCTATACCTAAAATTGTAGATACCTTTATGTAAGTTCATCGGGATTAGTTGCAGTTCGTGCGTCGTCGTCTGCAACTAATCCGTTCATCGGCAGTCGTGGCTCACTTTCTATCAACGTCTTGAACCACCTGGCAACCAAGCATACGGTTATCGTAACCTATGGACGCTTACAACACCAGCTTACTGACCCTTTAAAAATTTCTTCGAGCCCTTTTTTAAAAACCTCATACTTACTATAGTCCCTTGTTCTACTGTTGTTCTGTGCACTTCGTTCTGGTCGCAAACTACGGATTCATACGTTTGATATTACGCACGTGCCGTCGCTACCCTGGACGTCTGATCCTATTTGGTTTACCTATGCCAGTTCAAGTTGCTCTTTGAAAAGTTGATCGAAGATTCTCACTCGAAAATTAACGTTCTCTGGTCTGTTTCGCAAAATTTCATTATTCATCGGCAAAATTAGTTTTTTACTTAGTAAATTTTATCACGAGGTTCGAATTTGCTTTTATTTTCTTAGGAATATTAACGATTCTTGATAACGAGCAACAACTTGACTCAACTTCACCTCCGCGTGGGATTTTTAATTAACACGCTTATTATTAATAACTTCACTTGTAACTAAAAAACAATGTAATCAAGTCTTGGAAGTAAATTTTAACCTACTTGTAATTGTGGGATCGACACGATGGATGACATAATATAATTTGGTATCTTGGAGCTGATCTGATGGTGGAGCCAGGAGGTGGATAGTCCAAATCTTTTATTAAAAAAAAATAGTGCGTGATAAAAGCGTTTTTTTTAACCACATACTTATTTTATTAATTATAAATACGAGTAATATAACCCATTTTATTACCACTTTCCAAAATATACGTAGGCAACAAACGTATAGGAACGCTCAATCGTATTTTTTTATTACCAAAGGAGTTGGCCCATAACTGCCCCAGAGTCGTTTCATTTTTGAATATCGAAAAGATACAAGAGAAAAAAGAGAAAAAAACCTACACATAATTAAGCAGCAAAAAAGATTTACCTCTATTTATGCTATAGGGAATAAGTATATGTACCTTCAAACTATTATTTATATGTATAAGTGCCTGTAAATATATAATTATAAATAATAAGTAAATGAAATTAGATCTATATTATAAAATAATATTGTATCTATTATAGGTATAAGTTGATAAAAATTTGTAGCACGCTTACGGCCAATTACAACAAATTAGGTTGGCTGGTAGAAAATGCTTTAGCATTAATTCCGCCTATTGTTCACTTTTAATTAAATGTGCAATAAAGAGTTAATAAAATAAAGAGTTAATAAATAAATCAATAAATATAGGAAACTTCACCTCCGGTTCCTAAATTATTATTCTTTGTGACGGGAGACCGTTAAACGCCCATGGAAAACACGGAGCGGCAATGCACGACCCAGGAATGTACAGTCATTATTCCAAACCAAGGCTTTCAAATACTGGCTGCGGAATACTGGCCGTGCATTCAAGCGACTGAATGCACGGCCAGTAATATCAAGTGGCAAGTGCTGTGTTCCCATATTATATAACGCGATTGTAAAATAACGAATCCTCTAACCTTTCTCAAGAATTAGGATTATCAAATGCAAGAAGATTTTTTCAAATCCGACTGTTAGTTTCACAGATAAGCGCTTTTAAACAAAAATAAACGGACAAATACAAATCTGACTCGCGCACCGAGGGTTCCGTACAAGCTTGTAAAGCACCAAAGATCTCGATGCTCTAACGAAAATATAAGTCGGATTGAAATACAAACTTTGTAGTTGAAAAAATGATCGCCCATACATCGATATACGCCACGGTCAATTACCCAACTGCAAATGTAAGTTTATTATCACAAAAACATATTTTTTTTCATATGTGTCGGCGCAAAGGCGTTATTTTGCTTCTACAATGAGTCATCGGCGCAGAGCCACGAGTTATTTAACAAATCATCACTTAGATTGTCAAATTACAGTGTGAAAAATTGTTATTTTGACATTGTTTACCTGCTAAAACCATTTGTAACCATGATTGTAAAAGTAGAAATTTAAAAGCTTGCAAGTAATTCGAACAAGTAGCTTGCTTGAGTTTGTGTTTTTGCATAAATACGGGCGACGGACCGAGTACGATTTATTCTCACTCGAGCTGTCGGACCGTACAGACCTAGAAACCCTCTGTACAACGAAGAATAAATTAGAAGAACATCTCCTGGAGTTTACTTTCGTCGTCAACTATGAGTAACCAGCATGCTGGTGATGGTGGTGGCGTCAGCATTGCTGACGTCACACTTTCTTAAAAACCACCTTGGAGCCACCTGCTCCGTCATATGATATAACAACAAATTATCTATTATCGGATTTTTCCTTTACTTGTACTGTGAGACCTTGATTCTTGCCAAATTTCATGATTTTAGGTCAACGGGAAGTACCCTATAGGTTTTTATTTATTTGCCAATATCAAAATATGTCGCATAAATGGCCGTATTTTTTATTGTGTTGACTTAGAAGCTTTTCTTTTTAAGGTACGGAACCCTAAAACTAAACATAACCATCAGCTTTATTAATAGTATCGATAAATAGATTAACAATATGAGCGCCTATGAAATGTTGTCGTTTTACATTGAAGCAACCTACGTCGTTGGAACCCTGTTTACCTGGCAGACCTTCATTGCGCTGTGGTCGAATATAAAAAATAATAGAATAGAATATAGTTTATTTTGCAAAAAACACGGTACAAATAATCGCAATAATGTAAAGTGACAAACAGTAGTTGCAAAAAAGGTCCCCAACTCAGCATAATATCTACTGATCTAACAACCAACACTGGTCTTCCGTTAAAACCGTTTTTTTATCACTCAGTGATGTCGGCTTCAAACTGTTTTTACATTCCACTACAAGTTCCCCATTTGTGGAATAACCCAGACTACCCCCTCCTTGGTACCATTAAAAATCTACACATATGTGTATGCCCACATATGGATGTTTGTTGCTATTAATCTACGTAACGGCTGAGCTGATTTAGACGAAATTTTAGCAATCATTATTGTTCATGACTTAAAATGAATGAATTAATGAATATTTATATCAACTATGTTGGTTTACAATAACAAATATAAATATTTTGTAAGATGTTGTATAGAGCTCCCTGTGAAAGTGCTCGTCCGGGAATGAACCTACCTACCTACTACCAAGCTACTAACATAGGTACTTAGGTACCTATTTCCGCTGCCAAGCAGATTGACCATTGCCGTGTTCCTGTTTGAAGGGTATGGGTGCCGGTGAAATTATATGCACATGTTTAGTTTTGTCTGTTGTTTGGTCACAGACAAAACTAAACATGTATTCGTTTAGTTTTGTCTGTTGTTTGGTCACAGAGATAAGTACCTTCCTACCACCGATTGTATTATAATACAATCTAACTGAACTGAACTAATATACTATGTTTATTATATGGTATTGTAATATATGTGATTTGGTTTTACTTCAGCGCCATCTATTGAAAATAACTTTAACTAATACAGCTAACTGTTTAACTCGCAAGATGTGGTTTGTTTTGCAGATTCAGCTTTTTGTAAATTACACTAGATGGCTCTGTAGCATACTAGAAAGGAAAATAGCCATAATACGCCCGTAGGTGGTATATTTACTTAGAAAAATAAACCAGATACTAGCCAGTGGGTCGATCACGCTAACCCATGGCTATCGAGATGGCAATCAATTTTGGCACTAGTTCCCTATTTTAATGGCCCATCCATCAAATTGCAATTACACTGATTCCCCATTGTTTGTTTCCATATTACCCAGACTAAACTGAAGGCCATGAACCGTCCATCATGGCCTTCAGTTAGTCGAGTAGATACCTACATACATATAATGCATTTGTTAGTTTATCATTTATTCAATACAAACACGGGTTAGCGATCCTTAAATTAGGTATATCTTGTTATCTAATCGATATGGTATCAAAGAAAAGGTCTTGAGGAGACCAACAACATTTTAGACTGATGTACAAAAGGTCACGGCACAAATTTACATGGAGAAGTGGCACTAAGAGTAAAAAATAATAAAAAAATACAAAAATAACTACCTACTATTAAGGCGAGGTGTACGATCGACGATTGATCGTTCACTGTTTGTTTTTTTTAAAGTACCTACTTAAAAACAACGTTTTAATTCTGTGATTTTGAAGGGATTCCTTTTTCCGTTTTCCGAGTCGGCCCAAGATAGTTCGTCAAGACACTCTTTCGGAGAGGTCTATGCCATCATTTCACTTCTACTAGCTGATGATGATAATGAAGTAAGTGAATGCTAAAGTACCAACGGTTTGCACACAGCATTCTTTAAAGAAACCTTCAGCGGATGAAGGTGGACCAAGCTGGTTCGTCAAGGCACTCTTACGGAGAGGTCTATTGCCCATCAGTTCACTTCTACAGGCTGATGATAACAATGAAGTAGATGAAGGCTGAAGGACCTACGGCTTACACCCCGTCATAAACAACCAAATCCTAGTGGAGTTTTCATCATCATCATCATAAGCCTATATTAGTCCACTGCTGGACATAGGCCTCGCCTAATGAGCGCCATAGCGCCCTGTCTTCAGCTTGTCGCATCCAGCATCTGCCTGCAGTCTTTCGCAGATCGTCATCCCACCTGGCCGGAGGGCGTCCTACACTACGTTTGCCGAGTCGCGGTCTCCACTCAAGAACACGTTTACCCCAGCGGTTATCGGTTCTTCGCGAGATATGACCGACCCACTGCCACTTCAGCTTGCTAATTCGTTGAGCTATGTCGATAACTTTGGTTCTCTGACGGATGTATTCGTTACATGCATTGGTTGAATCTAAATTAAGGTACAGTATTCAATTTTGGGATCATAGCTATAACTATAACATGGAAAAAGCGTTTATTTTGCAAAAAAGGAGCATTCGGACAGTACCAAGTCTTTATGTACAAATTCTCATAAATTTCTTAGCAACGTACCTTCATGAATATGAAACGCCAGAGGAACATATCATCAGAGTAAACACTCGAAGAAAAAATATTAAAAATAAAATAACTCCTAACCTAAACATAACAAAACATTGTGCAAAATATCAAGTTGTCGAAATATTCAATAAATTACCTTTACATATATCAAATCAGTCATTCATCAGAAAACTGCATTTAAAGTCAAACTCAAGTCTTTTCTACTAGAAAAGAGTTTGTACTCCCTTGACGATCTTTAATTTCTCAACCTCTTTACTAACATCTGACATTTCATCTTATATTATTATTAGGTACCTATTGTTTTTATTTTCGTTATTGGTTCTGTCTCTCTTATTGTGTAGTTTTAAGTGATTTGTGTACCTATGTGTAATAATGTAATCCTTATGTAACATTCCGCATACAATATATCTTTGTTAATATTGGAATAAATAAATACAAATACAAAAATACGAATCCTATCCTTCAGAGAGACTCCGAGCATAGCTCTTTCCATAGCTCGCTGAGCGACTTTGAACTGGTGGACCAGCCCTATCGTGAGTGTCCACGTCTCAGCTCCGTAGGTCATGACGGGTAGGACGCACTGATTGAAAACTTTCGTTTTCGAGCATTGCGGTATGGATCACGAGAAGACTCCACGTAGTTTTCCAAACGCTACCCAGCCTAGATGGATCCTCCTCTTGGCCTCCTTCTCGAAATTGTTTTTATCCAACTGCAGAATCTGCCAAATCAGTGCAGAATCAGTGGAGTTTTACTCAGGGAATTTTAACTTTGTAGAAATTAATTTTAAAATTGATAAGTAGGTATTGAAATCATGTACAAAGTTTACAAGTTCTAGACCTAGGACGTATTCCCGGGTTACGATCAATACCTTCCCTCCAATCCTGTGGGTGCCTCCACGCATGCGCTCTAACGCTCGCTACATCCATCCGGGATATATCGGGACGCACTGGGAGGAAACAAATCATTGATATTTTGGTGTTTTCAGCTAACAAAAGTGATAATAATGAGTCCTGAACGGGAGAATGAAGGTAAGTGGTGTTGGGTGTTGTTTTTGAGGATTTTTGTGGTGTTTTCGTTAATTGGAGTGCTTAGTTGCATAACTGAGTGATGAGGATACAGACCACAGGGATTTTGCCACTAACTAGAGATATAGTTACTTTGTTATGGCACTTTTAAGAATTGCTTTTAAAAAGAAATGATTTTAACTGCGATGTAAGGAACCTGTATATAAATAACTACTTGGCTAGATATACGAGTATCTCCAAGCTAGAAATTTGTTTAAGGTGATACTATATGTATTATAAACTAGCTTCTGCCCACGGCTTCGCGGTACCCGGATAAAAAGTAGCCTAAGTGTTATTCTGATGTATAAGCTATATTACTGTAAAGTTTCATTAAAATCCGTTAAGTAGTTTTTGTTTTTGAAAGAGTAACATCCATCCTCACTAACTTTCGCGTTTATAATATCAGTAGGATTATCTTCTGTCGGGTCAGCTAGTAATAACTTTTTTTTCTAATCCCAGCGTCAGCAGACATGACGGAGTCGATCGACGAGCTGAAAGAGCGACTCTCATCGATGAAGAAACTGATGGAAGAGCGAAAAGCCAAGAATTCTGGAGCAGGCAAAGATCTTCTACAGGGACACTGCCAAAGCTTGAAGGGTGCCAGCATCATTGACGGAAACTTTCTTGGCTTCGTCTTCGGATCCTCACTCTTCATGATCATTTGCGTTTCGATATATGCATTTTATAATCTCTACATAGCAGTGCTGAGGAGGTTTCCATCTACTCACACGGAGCTTTGATTTTGCTGTTGGGGATGGAACGGAACGCAAACGAAAACTAACTACTTTTGGACTGACACAACTGATTTTAACGGCTACAATTGGACTTTTGGGGACACGGGTTATGAAGTGGAAACAATCGCATCGCGAGCGAAAATAAACTGCAATATTGCTTGCAATAAAACACTAACGATGAAACCAGACTCCGAAAATATACGTTATATAAAAACGGGCTACAATATTGCAGGCGAAACGATACGAAATATGAAAATTCGCTACAATATTTATGGCGAAAAGATAGTATGTACAGAAACGGGCTACAATATAACTGGCGAAAAGATACTACGTATGAAAATGGGCTACAATGGTACTGGCCAAAAGACACTACGTATGGAAACGGGCTACAATATTACTGACGATAACGCATCGCAAATGGTACTGGGTTATATATAACTAATGGAAACGACGTACGCACATTGGAAATATCTTAGAACACACCAATCGATCGTTTTTCTTTCGAGGAATACTTAATATGCTCCAACAGCTAGCTATTATATTATAATATCATAACTATCCAATTGTAAGTAAAATTAAGGATTTTAAAAGTAAAACATATCTTTCAGTTTTTTATAAATATTTAAAATCGCAATGTTTCCAATAGATGCATAGACTCTGTAGCTGCTGTTTCAATATTTAAAGATAATAATAGTGATAAAATATTTTAAACATTTCTGCCTGTTTAGCATGAAGGACCCAAGACAGTAGTTTTGTCTACCGCCGAGAGTACGAGAATAGGCGACAGAAATAGTTTTTGTCTACTCTTTCGAAGACAAAACGTTGTCTTGGGTGCTCATGCTAAGCGGGCAAGTTAACATTTCTACGCCAGTAAAAATCAGTTGAACCAGAAATTGAATTTCAGTTCGGAATAATAAAATCGAACCGACACAGTTCAAAAATCAGTTTACTATCCCTTGCTTCACTGAAATGTCACATTGGCTAATCAAGACAATGCTCAAACATTTACTGAGTGGTTATTATTTTATCATGAGATAAAAAGTTAAAAATAATATAAAATTAATCAATAACATAATTTGTAAAACAATATTCCATGTATAAAAGTAAAACAAAATTAAATCCATCTTATACAGTTTACATTAAAAATAAAATAGTAATATATTAAACAATATTAAGAACCAGCGCTACATCAGTACCTTGTGGAAATAGATGTTTGCGATGCGTTTCGTGTATACGTTACCCTTAGAATAAAGTGATAAATAGTGGTATTATAAGGCCCTGAAGTTAGTAGACACACCAACGGCCAAACTGCATGCGGTGGCCTACTGCTGTCACTCTGGGTATAGGTAAATTATAACAGGTTTTTTAAATAATACAAATTTCTCTAATAGTCTAATAGTCTGTCTTACTAGCTCTGTAATAGCTCTACAGTTTTTATTGTAATATACAGGGTGTCCCGTAATGTGTAAATAATGCCGGCAGGAGGTCATTGACGCCGTGGTGACACCCAGTCCGGGACACCCAGTATAATAAAAAAAAACACGTAAAACAAATAGGCATAGTTGGCAGTCAAATAAGTAGATGCTTGTATCAAATCAAAATAGTAATTAAATTTTCCAAACTTGATAACTGTTTTAATTAAATAAAGTAAATGTAATTTGTCATTTGTTAGTAAAAACAATATTTTAACTTGAACAGTTTCGAACGACCACGACCACGACCTTAAAAAAGTTGGAGAAACAAAGCTCATTAAGAGTATTTAGGTAATTTTATTAAAATTGGTAGCTTTAATGAGTGTACATTAGATTTTTCGAATAAATCAATTATACCTACTTACCCTCCAAACTCTTTTGTTTTATTCAACCTGTAATTTACCCTATTTAAATACTTACTCATGTATCTTTCACGAACGCCATTTCAATAAAAAAATATATGCTGGACTACATATAAAAATATGGGAACTACATGACTAATATACTACTTATATACTTTTTTTTGTAAATACGTAGAAAATACCCATATCGATACAAATATTTGTAGATCATACAAACATTTGTCCCGCGGCGGGAATCGAACCGGCAACCTTCGAAATGAGTTCAATAGTGGGAATGTGATAAATAAAATGAGCCTTTATTTTATACTGCTACTAGCTTCTGCCCACGGCTTCACCTGCGTGGTACCCGGATAAAGAGAAACCTATGTGTTATTCTGATGTATAAGCTATGTTACTGTAAAGTTTCATCAAAATCCGTTCAGTAGTTTTTGCGTGAAAGTGTAACAAACATCCATCCTCACAAAATAATATTGGATCCAGAGAGTCTATTAGCCAAAAGTTCAAAGAAATAAATATAACGTCATTCCCATATCAATACGTTCATAAAAATCTGATGTATGTTCACAAAAATATTAATATGTTTAAGAAAAATAGCAATAACCACAATGTTAATACTAGAAATAAAGATAAACTCGCTGTTGCCACTTGTACACTCCATAAGGTTAGTAAATCGTTTAAAGGGCACGGTGTACGCTTTTATAACAAACTCCCAAGAGATCTCGTATATACAAAAATTAACAATTAACAAATTTAAAAACGTAATTAAATAAAACCTTTATATTTATAACAAGGCATACTATAAAATATTGGATTATTTAGACGATAATAACTCTTGGGATTGAAAATGCTCGATAAAAAAAGGAATTACCTTTTGCTTTGTAAAAGGATCATTAAAAAGAACCACCAGCCAAACCAGCCTTGTTTTTCTTTGCCTTTCACTCCTGGCTTGGTCGCTGAGGAACAAGGCAGTATATAAAATCGACGTTTCAAAGTGATACTTATGATTTTAACGAAAAAAAGTGATATGCGATTAACACAATCTCTAAACGGTTAAGGAAAACATCATCCAACAGTTAAGGAAATTGACATGCCCAAGAACCAAAAACTCGAAAGCATTGGTTATTTTACCAATAAGCGGCAAGGGGCAAAAAAAAATAATGCTTGACATTTTCACACAGCATCATCTAGCCCCAAACTAAGCAGAGCTTGTGGTATGAGAACTACATGACTGATATAATAGTTAGATATATTTTTTTGTAAATCCTACTAATATTATAAACGTGAAAGTTTATGAGGATATTTGTTACTCTTTCACTAAGAGGCTACTTTTTGTCTAGGTACCACGCGTATTTGAGTGCTACATAAATACCCTGGATGATAAAACTATTTATTTGAATAAGAATTAATACTACGATACAAATGTAACCAACTTTTATTTCTACCGCGATCTAATTAAATTTTAGAACACAAGAACTGATATTGTGTTCACTTTGATAGTTAGATATATTCCCTCGAAGACGTTTTTGTAGGTAATAATGAGAACTTTAATAATGTAGTACATAATTTCTATATATCATTAATAGTTTTCTTATCGCACGCCAAATAATGAATTTTATTGTCAAAATTTTGCTACTTTGGGTTACATTATTGCAATTATATTAAGGACCTCTAATTTTTTGAAAATAAATTATAGCCTGTGTTACTTCCTGACAATTTAGCTTTCTATTATTGAAAAAAAAAAAAAATCGGCCTCGTAGTTTCGGAGCCTATTCGGTACAAAAAAACAAACAAAAAAATCTTTCCTCTTTATATTAGTATAGATTTGCCCCGCGGCAGGAATCGGACCCGTAACCTTCTGCGTCTCAGGCTTTCGCCCACTGTACCACAGAGGTCGTCAAATGCAATGTTTAGACGTACTTCTGACTACATTCTACTTGGTAGAGATTTACTCTCAAAGATCTACTCACTGAGTATGTATTTGAGGATGTAAATCATGCGGAGTCAAATCGTGAGTCGAAGTCGTATTTATTTTTTGTTTGACTTCATAAAAACTCTTAATTCCCCCCGAAAAGAGTTTCTATGAAACTAACAGATTTACATGACGTGTAACCTCGTTGGCTAGATTTTATCTTTTTAATCTGTGGCAGGCCGGTTTGTTAGATATTTATTGTTTTTTTTCTTCACTTGGCGTTTTGCCACTTTCGGCATTTGCCATTTTAGTTTTTTTTCTAGCGTAGTAAAATAATATTTTTTTTAATAAAAAATTAGGGAAACATTTAAATATTTATAAAATTACACGATACGGATATGAAATATTTATTGTAACAGCTACATAACATTGGCATGTCAAAGTGCACATAAATTCTTACTCTGTATATGATATACTAGGTATGCATGCAAATAAAAAAAATAACACCTCTGTGGTTAGAGAAATACCACTTTCTATTGGCGTTAACACCTGCGCTGCGGGAATATTGAATTATGTATATGGGAATGACATTAGATGCGGAAATGTCACGTGATAGCTGCCAAGTTTCATCTTGACAAATTTGCGTTAGCGTGAAAGGAAAAGTAAGCGCGAGGTATTTGTCTGGAGTCTAACCATCAAGTCTTATTGCAATTCAATTCAGGGCAAAGTTGTCAAATCCCGCTTTGCGAATGACATCTTTGCCTGAACTGACTCGCTGTTAGACTTCATGGTTAGGCCCCTGGTAACATATTCAATGATATTGTAAAAAAGGTGACATTCAAAGAATTCCTATAATTTCGTTTTAAATCTGTTAAGAGGAAGATTTCTGGCATTTATTAGGTGGGATGTTAGTATGCAAATCGACAGCCGTACAATCAACTTTTTGGCACTGCGCTGGTATGGGTATCTGCACTATCTATACTAATATTATTAAGATGTAAAGTTTGTAAGTTTATATATAGGGGGGTAATCTGCAGAACTTCTCATACGATTTCAAAAATTATTTCACCAATATCTAGAAGGGACTTTCAGGGTGGACATAGGCTGTATATTATCCTGGCTGTACCTATATATTTTGCAACGTAAGTCGACGGAAAAATGATCGAGCGAAAGCGTTTCCTACGAATTATACTTTTTTTCCGGTTACAACGCGAGCGAAGCGTTGACAGATATTAGTTATATTATAAAGAGGTAAAGTTTTTAGTCAAGATGTAAGAGGAAATATCCAAAACTACTAGTCTGATTTAAAATCTTTCAACAGCATTTAGAATGGACTTTCAAGGTGGACATATGCTGTGTATTATCCCGCAAAAAGGTTATTTCGTGGAGACCAATTTCGCAACGTTAGTTGACAGTTGAGCGAATGCGTTTCTTAGGAACTAATTTTCATTGGCTACTTACTATATATGTACCACGGGGGCTAAGCCGTGGGCAGAAGCTAGTTTGCTATGAAATTATACTTCCACAGATCATTACGTAGTCTCTTATTGGAAATAATAAACTTACCCGTTTTCAAAGAAAAAACAGTTTAAAAGTTTTTATCACATCCTATTGTGATAAAAACTATGTTCCCGGGATTCCAAAGTTTCTAATCTTCGGGTATAAGTCAGGGATAAAAATAAAAGATGTTTTGTTACACAAATGTTCTGCAAAACTTGGGAAATATGAAGAAAACTGAGATAATGTTCAAGAAAGTTTGCAAAGTTCAGTTTATCTATTTTCTACAAAACAAATGTTTTTGTTTCGTGCTAATGCGCACATACATTTTTCTGTGGAAAAATCTACTGGTGCACGACCGGGTTACTTTAATTTATTTTATTTTATCTTTAATAATGAGATTAATCACGATGCAATTATGTCGCTCTGATAGATCAACAATTGCACTATGATATATGAAATTGTTGATTTACAAAAAATCTATGATATATGTGAATAAGTAGGTAGGCGAATTAATCTACATGCCCATTCACATATACCTGAGCTAAACTTTACGTTATACAGTTTAACCAACGATCTTATTTCAACTGATAGTGGGTTAGACAATAGTATATTACAATCAGCGGATTCTCTTAAAAGTTGTTAAAAGTTAAAAGTTTACATTTATTAGTACGGAAGGTATCGTTAGGAACACAGTCCATCAAAATATGCATGACGTCCTCCAGTACACCGCAATGATCACAGTTCGGTGACGGGACCTTGTCCATGAGATATGCAAATTTCTTTGATGGAACATGTCCAGAACGAAGCCTCATAATCACTACTGCATCTTTTCGAGATAGATTATGATTATCAATCCATGGAATTCTAAGAGGTTGTGGTTGGACAGTTTTGTACTAAATACCAATTTCTTTTGAGCGTAAGTCAAAGTATTATTTCCATAGGTCGTAACACCGTTGACACGACCGGGTTCAAACCCACAATCTCCTGAATGGAATGAATGATGAATGAATGATTTATAAAAAAAAATGTAAGCGTACAATATGACACCAAAATGCTACTAACTTAGATTAAAACTATAATCTTAACGAATTAAATATTAATGACGGGCTGTCATAAAAAATGTCGACAACGGAAATCAGGGCCTACTTACACAGCTTTTTTATTTTCTTCTATTCATGTTTTTTATGACATTTTTTTGATGTGGCCGTCATAGATTTTTTTATTATTTAAAAGTCGTTATATTTTTCTCACGATGTCCAGAAACGAAATGAAATATCCTGAGGAACGCTATCAAGATTCGAACCCGCGAACGTTGAATTAGAAGTCAGATTACCAGCCAATGCGGCTTTGAGAAATACTTTACTGATTTCAAATAATATAACACGCAAAAAACAAACAAATTAAAAAATACCCACATCTGGATAAAATCTCAATCCAGAAACGGCGGAAATTCAGATTAATGGCAACACTGACTATAACCGACGTCGGTCGTTAGAGTAATTCACCTGTCTCTCTCGCTCTTATTCATTACCACCGATCCAGCTACGTGAGGGAGAGAGATGGCAATACAAGGGATTGGGTGGTAAGTTGTAACGTGGAGAGAATAAAAATATGGCTGTGACGGCCGGAATGATGGAATTGCGTTGTTAATGAAAGCTTGCTAGTGACGTTATCAATAAAATTTATATTGAAATACGATAACAAAATGGCCACCTCTCATCGTAGAGCACTTGTAGACTATTTGTAGACTTTTATAATTATGTAGAGCTTTCGTAGACTTATCGTAGAGCTCTCGTAGCACTGATGGCCCAATGATCATGGTAGCCAAATCACACATTTGAGATGTCGCTATATGAAATGTATAAATGATTCTGTAACGCAAGAGGTGCGGTTTCGATTCCCGTTGCGGGACAAATGTTTCCATGTTCTGCAGATACTTGTTCTGGGTCTGGGCGTTGTGGTACCACGGTACTCGTATTTCTAGATACCCGTGATACAGGGAATCATAGTGTGGGGTAATCAATTAACCAAGATTTAAGTAAAATTGGAAAGAGATGACGTGATTTAAAATGTCTGAAATTAAAAAAAAAATTGAATCTACTTGCGTAATAATTCGTGTTCAGTATTCGGTGGTGTGCGTTTTTTTGAGATTGTCGGTTCAAGTTGATTTGTGTTGGACGTATTACAAAAGTAACGGTTTCCACGAACAGTTATCGGGCATCCCGACCCCATCCCTACAGCCCCCACCCCTAAAATAACGAAGTAACAGGTAACGATACCCATTGCCTCACTGTAGGCCAGTGCCGCTCGAGCGCCCAAGTAGAACGGTCGTGAGATACATGTATTATAATAAAATATATTGTGTCTGATTGTCTGATATATTGTTGCTGTTGAACGAGAATTTGATAGGTATGTTGTAATATTAAGATATTTTTTTTTTGCTTTTTTTTGTATCAGTTTGGTACATGCGATGACTACTTTAATAGAAATAGTATATATCAATTATAATCATTAAAGAGATATGTGTCTAGTTCGCAAAATTATATCTACGTTTTACGTCAAATTTCACTCTACGATTTTCTTCTTCATTAATTTATGAATTATCTTTAAATTAGCTGTGATTGATTATATTATTGTAGTAACAACGTAATTTTACAATATATGTTAAAGTAGGTAGGGTTTTACAGATTTTGGTCGTCTAGGAGAATTTAGAAGAAATTCTTCTTCTATTCAGCGAACAAAGAAAATCTGTTGCATTTATCAACAAGTAGGGTTCTCATCCTTTTGCAAAATTACTTCCAAGTTGGCATTAGAGATAAAAATGAGTACGTATTGATTTTTATATTTAATGTCATTTTTACAGATTACGAAAAAATATATGTATGTTTAATGCGGCAGTAAAGGATTTTTACGACACGTTTTTTTCCGTGTCCGTCTGTTTTACGATTTTCATTATAACCTGATTTTTTACACAAAACGTATAGGTAGGTACAACAAAACATATGTAGTCACATTTCTGCATATAAAGATAAATACCTTACAAGGGTTAATCTGTTTCGACGTTCTCTTTTTATATCGTCAATACAAAATTATATATGAAAGAATAACTCAATTATACACAGAATAATATATCTCAAAAGCAATTAATTTGTTTTCCATGATTGATTTTATGTCAATTCTAAGCTATCGATTCATGAATATGCATATAGGTGCTCGGCGGGTCAAATACAAAACCAGAGCTTAAAAACATTTTTTTTATAAATATCTCAAGATCAAATCCGATTAACTAGGTGCAACACCTATTTTATTTCCGGAATAAATTTCCTTTTACTCTGGATTAACGGGAAAAAAAACGGGACATAAAATTAACTTGACTATGTAAATTCATAATTAATTTTCGTATTTTAAATTGTAAAAGTCAGATACCGATAAATTTCAGAAGTTTTAATTAATTTCAAAAGTAAAAGTTTTGCAAAATTTAACACCCCTTTTGTTCGTCGCCCCTGGTGACAAGAACGCAGGCTTTTTCCTCGCTCAAATTATTTCGCCTATTCAGCGATGGTATCTTAGAAATCCGTTTAATCAACTTTCTTTTAAATGACCTCTGCATACAAAAAAATATATATCTCTATAAGATTCACATTGATTAAGATCGAGGGGAAGACAACAAGAGGCCAAACCCGTTACTTTGATCCGACCAGCCTATAGACAACAACAACTGCGTAAAGATTGAATTGTGTCGAAATGACATTTAATGATGAGTATTTTGCGCAGACGACGGCTTAACGTGTTTTAAATTATATATAATGTATATATTAAACTGTTAACAGAGTAGGAATGATTTTTAGTTAGGTAGTATTCATAGGTTCTTATTTATTAGGAAAATTCCAACCTTAGTGTAACTTAACTTAAGACCAATATTGTATGTCCGAAACGGGCAAGCTGTTGAAACTAAAAAAACAATACCACCTTTATACACAGTTGTTGCAATAAAAGTTTACTTTACTTTACTTTTGAGATATCACGTATAACTGCTGCTAAATTTTTCCTTGACATATTTGGCGTGAAAAGAAAACTAAGCGTACAGGAAAAATATGCAAAAGGCACTCACGCCAACGCCATAAAGTGAGGAATAAAACGCCAGAAGAGAAATACTAAATGGGATATGACACACAGACCGATAGACAGAGGGACAGAACAAACTGTACAGGTTCCACTTTCGCGATTTGGCTTTGGAACCTACCCTTTTTTTATAGTTTGTTCCAACGATTTCTCCTCTAATTTTCAGCATGACATATCGCACTTGGGCGTTTTTATCTTTTCGGTTACGACGAGAGTAATCGTTTGTAGAATGTCGTAAAACACTTTCGTCCTCTGTCAAAGCAAAATCATGATAAAACCCGATCCAGCTCCTACATATTACCAAAATAATTCAGATTCGCTATGATTGTTGGTAACTTTGATAAAAAGACTGTTTCCCTAGGTACCTAATATAAAAGTTTGCTCATTTTTCTTGGACACGCCGTGGGATTTTTTTATATTGTCGCAAGGTTTTATCAACAAACCTAATTTCAGGTTTGGAAACTTTTAAAAGACTTTGTATTTTCTGTTTCAAAGTTTCTATAAAAACCCTTAGTACTCTTAGCTACAGAAGTTTTACTAGGTTCAGGAGCTACCCTTGACAGATTCTAATCGCAATTGGGATTAGAGTCGAATTCGTGCAATATGGTACTCCTGAATGCATTACTAGCGCACGATTGGAATTAGTATTTGGTTTAATTATATGGAACTAAATGAAATCGACTATTCTATTTATTGGTAGGTATTTTAACGTTGACATTCGAGATTGAAGAAAAGTTTACAATAGAAATGTCTCATGCTGGAACTCAACTGAAAGAGTTTCAAGGGCGGCCCCCCTGTAAATTCAAGTTTTTATGTTTAGTTAGATACTAGCTTCTGCCCACGGCTTCGTCCGCGTGGTACCCGGATAAAAAGTAGCCTTTGTACTATTCTGATGTAGCTATATTACTGTAAAGCTTCATCGAAATCCGTTCAATAGTTTTTGTGCGAAAGAGTAACAAACAACCATCTTCACAAACTTTCACGTATATAATAGTAGAAGAATTAACACATGCTCAAAACAGTGAAGGAAAACATCGTGATGAAACTGGCATGCCCTAGAACTAAAAAATCGAAAGTATGTGTCATCGGTTACTGTTCCAATAACCGGCGATTGGTCTCGCAACTTAGTGTATTGCTAATTACTATGCAAAACGTAGGTATGTGCCAAATAATATTGGCACGTGTCTGAGCATGGAACTGAGAATGTCTAACATGGGGGTACAGAGTTGTGGGCGTTTATTTTTATTTTGTTTCTATAAAACATTGGTCTAATACGAACAGTAATTGGAAAAAGCCTTTATCTTAATAACTGAATGCTATTAAAATACTATGGCTAGGTTTATCCGACTTTGATAAACGATAGTATCTCTTATACTATGTCGAGGCTATTAGTGTTGTATAGAAAAGTGAGCTTAATGCCGCTCTTTTTATTGTTGCGGTGAAAAAATATATGATCAGTTTTTCATTGAGCATTGTAAGATCAAAAAGTCTTACAATGCTCTGCGGATCCAATATAACAACGCATTTAGGGCGCTGTTGCGTCTTCCGCGATTCTGCAGTGCGTCAGGTATGTTCGCCGATGTGCGCACCGACACCTTCGACGCCATCTGGCGCAAAAAAAACAGCCTCATTGCTGAGCAGACTCCGTGGGAGCAGTAACAGCATCCTAAAAGCGATTGCAGAACAATTTGGTTGTCCTCTGGTATGGAAACTCATCCAGAGGACCAAATCGCTATTAGTTATTAAGTACTAACCTAGTTTTTAAATTATACTTACAAAATGGACTGGAATGGATTATTATTATTATTTAAAGTTTTTACCCGTGATTTAAGAAGCCCATATGCGTTTGCCATGAGATATAGTATCGGAGTTCGGAATCAGAACTGACAGCGAATTAGTATTACGTTGAACATCGGTGAATGAAAAGAGAGTGAAGCTCCCTGAGTGAATGAATTGACGTTGAAGTGAAATGATATTTTATTTTAAATATTTTTTTATTTATTTATTTAAATATTTATTGAAGCAAATCTCCTACAGAGCACTGAATTCAAGATACATTATGCAACTACAATTTGCAGTTAGTTAGTAGGTTCGTCTATAAAACAGTAAATGTTATAGATAACTTATAAAATAAACAGATGTTTCTAATCTATTTGTAAGTTCGCTAGCTCCCACCCTAGGATAAGCTGTGTTGCGGGTAGCTAGCCTCTATGTTTGGATATAATCACGGGAGGTTCCTCCCGTGATCATAGTACATGCAACTGTGCCGAAATATCGGGAAACATTCAAACTCACAAATCATGGTAAATATCCCGTTTGTTAGTAAAAATTATGTTAAAAACCTTGATAGTTTCAAAAGTTATAATATTTGGATACATTAAACTTTCATAAATGATGAATATTGCAAGGTTTTTATCTCATTTATTCCTCTCCATCCAAAGGTTGTCTGGAAGAGATCGCTTTTAAGCGTTAAAAACCGCCCATTGTACTTTAAGTTTTTTTAGTTTTGTGAAGTTGTACATATTTTCTTACGGTGTACAATAAAGTATTATCATTCATTCATTCGTATGTTTATCACT
Organism: Perizoma flavofasciatum; assembly: GCA_958496245.1. Taxonomy (NCBI): domain Eukaryota; kingdom Metazoa; phylum Arthropoda; class Insecta; order Lepidoptera; family Geometridae; genus Perizoma; species Perizoma flavofasciatum. The sequence goes on along the minus strand of OY292439.1, from coordinate 10,151,352 downwards.
ATTTATCTCCGATTTTTTTTTATCGATTTTGGTTCTTAGATTTCTATCGCCAGAAAACACTAGGGGCACTACCTACTATCAATTATTTTATTTATTTATTTTTTATTTATTTATTCAGAATACATTATGACGTCATTATGATTTATGGAACGTTGGTTTTATAATAGTGCGAAAATCGATGTATGAAATCATTTTGTATGGAATTTTTCAAACTTTCAGCCCGTAGAAATCTTATTAAAATTACGTTTTGTATGGAATTGTCATATTATATTGATATTCTGTACATACCGTATATAATATTGACACGGTATGTACGGAAACGGTAGATGACTGTGGATAATTTACTAAGCTGCTTTTAATTTACTAAGTAAACTGCTGTTAAAAGAAAGTAAGCTATTTTACAAAGGAACAACTTAGATAGAAAGGATGCTTACTTCAAAGTTTGTCTTTCAACAAAATATTCTCTGCTCAAAAGTTTCAATTAATTTTCCTTTCAACAAAGGATAAAATTATTCATACTTTACCCTACTGCGGACTGTGATGTTACAAGAAGGACCCTTATTGTGGGTAAAAGGCTTTATCCCTCGAGTCCTCGGTACATTTAAGTTTTGACTCGCTTTTAGGGAAGGGTTTTTGGTGTACTTTATGCAGTGAGATATTGTTAGGTTGTTCCACGCCATTTTACTAAGCTAATTTTCATTTCTACCCTCATAAAATTCATTTATGTAGACTTTGGTGGCGTGACAGGCGAGTAGCTAGGTACGACGCAAGGGGTGCGGTTTCGTTTCTCGCTGCGGGACAGATGTATGTATGTCTTGCAGATGTTTCGGATCTGGATGATGTGGTACCATGTTACTCTCAGTTCCTGATACCCACGACACAGGGAATCCTAATGTGAGATCAGGACTATGAATGCTCCTGTTGTCTGTTCATTTACACCCAAGACTTAAGACAAGGGTTTGTCACATAATTTTTTGAATGAGCTCCTCATTGAATGTAAAGATATAAACCTGTCGTTCCTGATTCAAATTAATAAAATAAAAAAATAATGCTGGACATTTTCACACAGCATCATCTAGCCCCAAACTAAGCAGAGCTTGTATTATGGGAACTACATGACTGATATACTACTTATATATATTTTTTGTAAATACATACATAGTATACAAAGAAAACACCCAGACCTGAGACAAATATTTGCAGATACAAAAAATTGTTCCGTGGCGGGAATTGAACCCGCAACCTCCTGCGTTTCAGGCGGGCCTTCGCCCACTGCGCCACACAGATCGTGACTCACTGAGGGTTTTATTTGGAGTTACCACCGATAATACCAAACCTAGATGTGCCTTTTATTTATATTCTAGACCAAAATATGCTGCTAGTCAGTTCTTTCGAAGAAAACCTTACGTAAATCTTACGTTAGTCATTATCGCCGTTCTGCAGAGCTTTCTTTTTTGAATTTACATTTCTAGGATTTAAAACTTGAATACATGTATTCATACAACTATTAACAAGTAGGTATATACAAAAAATACAGGTGAAACAGTTAGTCATCTAAAGACCGTTGCAAACGCTCTATAGACAGCTCAACTGATCCAGAGCACTACCAGACGGAAGCGTTCCCAAAATACTGGCCGCATTGCCACGCTGAATGGCAATGCTAATGCGTTGACCCAGATAAGAGTCAGCTCTCTGGTCACGCGGCAAACTTTAATTAATTGTGCAAAAAAAATGTTTATACATATTTTACTCATACCTTATGTATTATATCTATACATAAGGTATCTATACATTTGGCTCCGGGATCCGCAGTGGACGTAAGTTATTAATGTTGAAAAAGGCTTCAAAATTTACACATAGAATCGTCCATCGAATGATCCCACGACCTTTTACATTGGCTAAATCTATCGCCTGAGTAAGTAGTTTGTAATCCAGGTCGATCAATACCTATTTCTGTCTAAGCTCCGACTAAGTCTAGACTCTGAAACAATATCTATGTTCGGAAGTTAGGACGTCAAAGCTTTGTTTTTGATAGGTAATATTTTAGGAACGATAGTTTATTTTATATTTTTGTTTCATGCCCAGGCCACCGTTGACAGCTCAACTTGCCCTCCGATACCTGGTCATTTATTTTACAACCGACTTAAAAAAAGGAGGAACTCAAAACGGTTTTTTTTAATGTTTGTAACCTCAGAACTCCATCATATATAAACCGACTTTGATGATTATTATGTTGCTGTAAATAATGATCCCGAAGTGGATCCCGAAGTGAACTTTCCCATTAAAGTTTTATTCCTGAGGTATTGCTGTTTTCCCTGTAAAAATTAAAAAAAAACATGTTATCACGACCGGCCAAACCATTTTTTGTCACTGATTTTATTTTTGCTTTTCATTCGAAAGTGTCATCCCGAGTTTGAAGTAGGTTTTTTGACATAAGTCTTTCAAATTATCAAGAAAAAACAAAAGGTGAAGAAACGTGATAAGTCTCCAGATGTGAAGAAAATCATATACCTCTACTTATTTTTATTCGCAACAACAGGAGCCATGTATGAGTTAGCAGTAAGAGACTGTTTGTCTGTTACAATTTATTTCCAAATCCGTTTATACAATAATCCTACTAATATTATAAACGTGAAAGTTTGTGAGGATGTTTGTTCCTCTTTTACGCAAACCTCTTTTACCTCTCTTAAACGGATTGCAGAAATATAGCTTATACATCAGAATAACACATAGGCTACTTTTTAACCAGGTACCACGCGGGCGAAGCCGTGTGCAGAAGCTAGTATTCTAGTATATCCATTTATAATCACGCCAAGTTTGCGACAGAGAAACGGGCTGACATGCAGCACCTTAACTAGTGTAAACTCAATCTAAATTAATGGGTTTGTCTTGAGACTTAGCCCCTATTTCACTATGCAATCTACCGCGTGCAGTTTATCGCAAAAAGAGGGTGCATTCTGTCTCTGCAATTAGTGTGCAATCTGCCTTAACATTATGCAATTTGGTTCAAAGCACAATATGTATGGAAACGTGATTGCGAAACTGTGAAACGCTTCATGAACTATAGAGTTACTAGCCTATGCCCACGGCTTCGCCCGCATGGTACCCAGATAAAAAGAAGTCTATGTGTTATACTGATGTATAAGCTATACTGTAAAGTTTAATCAAATTCCGTTCAGTAGTTATTACGTGAAAGAGTAACAAACATCCATCCTTACAAACTTTCGCATTTTTAATATTAGTAGGATAGGATAGGATAGTAGGATTAGTAGGACTAGCTTCCCCCACAGCTTCGCTCGCGTGGTACCCGGATAAAAAGTAAACTATGTGTTATTCTGTTGTTTACATCCATCCTCAAAAACTTTCGTGTTTATAATATTAGTAGGTTTGAGTAGGTTACAATATTTTTGGATCAGAATAAAAACGTACGCGCGTACAGAAAAATAGAGTATTTTAACAATCAAATTCAATCAAACAATATGCTTATATTTCTAAAGAAATACCTATTTGCACTGTTAGGTTTTTTACATTTTTTAGTGGTATCGTTTCTAACAAAAGAATGTGAAAGAGTTCTTCCCATAATCATACAGCTGTGCCGAAATATCGGGAAACATTAATAGTCACAAATCATGGCAAATATCTCGTTTTTATTTAAGAATTATGTTTCGAAATCCTACTGTCAAAGTTTCAATATTTGTTGATAGTAAGCCACAAATTGGAACAGGGGTCTAGACAAATACTACTTTCTGTTAGCGTTAACGCCTGCGGAAAGATTGAATTGACATGACATTAGGTGCGGAAATGTCACGTGACAGCTGCCAAGTTTTACCTTGACGAATTTGCGTTAGCTTGAAAGGAAAAGTAAGCGTAAGGTATTTGTCTAGACCCTGGTAAAGTTAACCCATATGCTACTTTTATATAGGTACCACGCGGGCGAAGCCGTGCGTAGAGACTAGACTTTATAAATTAGTGATTCCTTGCGATCAAACCTAAGAGAATCAGCAACATTGGCTTGAGTCTTTTGTGATCTTTTATTCAACCTTCGGCTATAAACCTAATATCAAAAAACAACTCCATTTCTGAGACTCAGTATTCGTATCACTTTCTTTTATCACTAAAAGAAAGAATTTTCGCAGAATATTGTAAAAATGAGGTGCTTTCCGGCGAAAAATTCCTTTATATCTCGCAATTTCTTTGTGAAATCCTAGAGAAGTGTCGGTGTTCTATTTCAATGAGGCTGTTTCAACTTTTTTTTCACTTAGTTGGGACCTTTTTTTTATTTTTATAACTAAAATGGCAATCAAGCATGCCCACCTGTTGCTAAGTGGTTAACGTAACCTATGGGCGTTGCCGACCCTGAGACAAAACAGGTGAAAAAGTCTCACGATCACGATTTATTAGATAAATAAGACAAATATACTTATACAAACACACCTACATACATACATGAATACATATACCAACATATATAATTTACTAGCTTCTGCCCACGGCTTCGCCCGCGTGATATTCGGATAAAAAGTAGCCTATGTGTTTTTCTGATGTATAATCTATAATCTATATTACTGTAAAGTTTCATCAAAATCCATTCTGTAGTTTTTACGGGAAAGAGTAACAAACATCCATCCTCACAAACTTTCGCGTTTATAATAGAAGTAGGATACGATAATGATTAATCAGCTTTTAAAAGATTTTTTTTCTTTGTTTTATCTGCGATCAGTTCTTGAACTATGAGCAAATTGTTTGTGGGTTTCGTGTCGGGCAGAGTTCACTCCTGTGTTCTTTCTCCAGGAGGCACTCTTCGTTGTTACAGTCTCATACATTAAGTTGCATGATATCTTTCCTTTTAAGTCGCTTCTTGTAAGTAGGCTTTGTGAGTAGCTGTGCAAGTGGATTAGGATGGCTTCTCAGTTTTTCCTGGTACGCTTGAGCAGAAGTCTTGATCACTTCAGCTATTGTGTCGACTTGAAGTATGTCATGCAACTTTATATTCCTTATGTACCAGGGTGCACTGGAGATAGTTTTCAGGACGCCATTTTGAAAGCGCTGGTTGATGCTTGTATTTGAGGTGCTAGCTGAACCCCACAGTTGGATGGCTTTTAAAAGATAGGAAGAGATTTTGAAGTTCTGTTATTGATGGGGAAAGCATTCGATAAGATAGCTTGTTAAGTGAAAGAATTATCATAGAAGGTAGATGTGTTATAAGTTGCAAGGTCCAAGAGGAGCGCTTTATACGAGAGTTTAGATTGATGAAGATATTTAAAACAATACTATAATAATAATAATAATAATGCTGGACATTTTTCACACAGCATCATTTAGCCCCAAAGTAAGCAGAGCTTGTGTTATGGAAACTACATGACTGATGTACTACTTATATACATTTTTTTAAAATATACATATTGTTCATAGAAAACACAAGAGTGAATGAATGAGAATGTTGTTCAAGGATGGCCAAATTCTGATTTTGTAAGTTTTTAGTGTCACAAGTCACTAATGGTAAGTACATTGCGTATTTCTACGTTCTACAGTTCGTATTTTCTAGGTGGACCACGGGCAATACATTCTAAAAACCATATATCAACAACTACATAGGTGGACAATGGAAATAAATAAAAACTCCTGGTACACCCAGTTATCTTGAGGTGGACCACGGGGGAAAAATGCCCCTGGTACAGCCAGGTGAATAATGTAAGTGGACCACGGGCAGAGACTGGTTTGTGGTTGGCATGGTTTGACTTCAGCGCAGTTTTCTTTAAAACCAGACCATGGATGACTGTGGGTGAATTGACTGGTCACAAATTATATTAGCCTTTTATTCACGATCGCCTCACTAAACAATAAGCTAGGCCCTAATTCCCCTTAATAATTTACTAAAGGCAATTATCTCTGAATGTTTGAATAATAAGTGAACCGTTCCAGGTCAGTGGGCCAAGGGCGAAGGCTCTATTAGGGACAATAGTAACAGAACATGGCTGACAAAGGATTGGTTTAAGCTTTAAAAGAGTTGGTACCTATTGAATCAACCATGGATAGTCTACATCCACGTTAGACAGGGTTTAACAAGGTATTTTACAAAATCTTAAAACCCCCGACGTGTTATTGAATTATCGATTTCTGTGCCCTCTAGTGACTTGTGGCAATATAAGTGGACATTAGATATCAAAAAAACGATTTCAAATAACGGGGAATTTATGAAAAATCTAATATGATATTTCGTTACCCATTTTTTTACCATTAGAAGTGGGATTTTTTCATAAAATTTATTTGGGATCACCCTTGAAATATACCTTACCCTTCCCATAAAAAAACTATTATATCTGTTCATAATTAGCGAAGATATCGCGTAACATACACACAAAAAATAAAAGTACTTACATACCTACATACGAATTGAGAGCCTCCTCCTTTTTTTAAGTCGGTTAATAACAAACAAATCGAATTTAACAATTATTTGCGATACGTTTGAAGTTCCAAGTTTAAGGTTCCTATCCTGTAGGTATTTAAATATTCACGTGCTTACGTTATTTTGCTATCTCGGGATGATACTCTTTCGAATAAAAAACCAACATACAGACGAATTGAGAACTTCCTCCTTTTTTTGAAGTCGGTTAAAAACCTAACAGAATCAGAATCAAAATTAGAAGACGATAACGGCAAAAAACCGTATTACAATGTGACAAGCCGTTTCAGTGATAAATGTTAACAGCCAAACAAACTAACCTCGACCGACGATTTGACGACCTCTAAGGCATGGCGGGCGAGAAGCCGGCTGTGACGCAAAGGTTCGATTCCCTCTGCGGGACAAATGTTTGCATGTTCTGCAGATGTTTGTTCCAGGTCCGGGTGTTGTGGTACCACGGTACTTATAGTTCCTGATACCCACGACACTGGGGGTCCTGTGTGGTCAGGTCTATGTTTGTCTGTTGGCTGTTTAATTATTTATTTACTAGCTTCTCCCACGGCTTTGTCCGTGTAGTACCCGTATGAACAGTAGCCTATGGGTTATTCTGATGTAAAAGCTATGTTATTTTAAAGTTTCATCAAAATACGTTCAGTAGTTTTTGCGTGAAAGCGTAACAAACTTCAACTTCAAAAAAAAAACAATCTCAAATTAAACCCCTTTTGGTCGACACCGCTGTTGATAAGAGGGCTTTGGCGTTGTTCTTTCCTTGCGCAAGGGATTTCTTTGGCCATTTCAAGAGGAAATGCCGTCTGTGCTCTTGGCATGAACACATAGATAGATAAACTCTTTATTGCACACCAAAGCAAATTACAAAAACATTGGAATTGATAAAAATAAAAGTTACATCCTCACAAACTTTCGCGTTTATAATATAACTAGCTTCTGCCCACGGCTTCGCCCGCATGATAACCGGATAAAAAGGAGCCTATATATTATTCTGATGTATAAGCTATATTACTATAAAGTTTCATCAAAATCTGTTCAGTAGTTTTTGTGTGAAAGAGTAACAAACATCCATCCTCACAAACTTTCACGTTTATAATATTAGTAGGAAGTAGGATTAAGCATACCTCTAACTCTGAGTGACCTAGACATTTCTTTCTAAGCTTCTTTATAGACAAGCTTTGAATCTGCCACACTTTGTTATTCCAGCGATCCTCTGAAAATGAAGACGATAACGAACCTTATTGTTATCTACTCTTCAGAGAGTGTATTGAGGGCAATTCTGCGAATATATTCACGGCACGACAAACGCTAGCACGTGAAACAACAGCTTTTCTGTTTAAGCTTTTGTAGTCTAATCTGTAAGCTTGTATCAACGATACAATGATTTGTTTAATTTTAGATTACTCCTAGAACCTTAGAACCGCGTGTCAGATGAGTTTTATTTATCTACTAGCTTCTGCCTACGGCTTCGCCCGCGTGTTAGCCTGGTAAAAATTAGCCTATGTATTATTCTGATGTATAAGCTATATTACTGTAAAGTTTCATCAAAATCCGTTCAGTAGTTTTTGCATGAAAGACAAACATCCATCCTCACAAACATTCGCGTTTATAATATTAATGCCGTTTTATATACAAAGCCTATCCACTATTATATTATAACATGTATTCCTGTTGAGGGCGCCCGCAAGAATGCTGAGCTGACAAAATTGTTAAAGTCACAGAAAGAAATTGGACTGATAAAAAAAAATGGGTGTTAATGAACCCGAAAAGCAAGGCTGTTATAAAAAATAATTTTGTTCATAAGAAACTACAATATCTAGTCTAGGAAATAAAAAAGTTTTGTTACTCTTGCAGTAGCCAAACGTTTGACGCGTTGTTTTCAATAGGACCCAACTGTCGCTATATATGAATTATGTATTTTAATACGAACAAAAAGTAATTCTAGCGTAAACAAAAGCCCCACTAATACCTATCAAAGGTCCAGACACAGATCTGAGATATTAATTAAATCAGTATAATAATAATTTTAGATTAACGTACCGTATCGTATGCAAAGATTCATTAAAAAACTCGTTGAAAAGCTAAGTTAGAAAATTAAGTATACTCATTACTGAAGAAAATATAAAGTAAAATGATAAAAACTTAACTCGTAAACACTTTTTATTATCCGGAGCATAATTGAGTCTGCTGGCATTTCACTACAAGACACGTAAACTTGCCTCTGATTTGCGTTATTTATATTACTCGTACAAGTACCAAAAAGTTAACTTTCCAATAACTTATATTCTTCCTACTATTCTACTAATATAATAAACGCGAAAGTTTGTGAGGATGGATGTTTGTTACTCTTTCACGCAAAAAACCACTGAACGGATCTTGATGAAGCTTTACAGTAATATAGCTTTTACATCAGAATAACACATAGGCTACTTTTTATCCGGGTACCATGCGGGCGAAGCCGTGGGCAGAATCTAGTAATATTATAAACGTGAAAATTTGTGAGGATGGATGTTTGTTACTCTTTCACAAAAAAACTACTGAACAGATTTTGATGAAACTTTATAGTAATATAGCTTATACATCAGAATAATATACAGGCTCCTTTTTATCCGGGTATCATGAGGACGAAGCCGTGGGCAGAAGCTAGTGGTGTATGTGGTCAAACATGCAGCATATGGAGACTAAGATTCAGAGTCTAGAACAGTGTCGTAAAGTTGTATGCCCATCGATATTCTACAGACTATATTTCGGCGAATAAGCCCAGGAGCTAGAAGCTGATCTTATCCGACCATCTCTTTTTCACCGAAAGACAAGCAGACGCACGGCTCAGTACCATCCGTATCTTGTCAGTATACTGCCTATTCGCACTAAACCGGTTCGACATATAGAATGAGAATGGCGAAGGAATAAAACACGCTATAATCCTCTACAATTTCTGTATTTTCTGAAAAATACAATCTAGGTCTCTTCCAGACAAGAATTAATAGGTATAGAGGAAGCCTCATCGTCCATATTATCACTTACCATCCGGTAAGATCATGGCTAAATGAATGAATTCGTAATAAAAGAAATAAAAAAAAAATCTTCTCATTAATTTCGACCAAGCGGTCAACGAGCTCGTGGCTAAGTTGGTAGAGGACCAGTGTACCTAGCGAGAGTCCTGTTTAGGATGTATTTTTAGGATATTGTATATTTTAATAGTTTATTTAGTGGTGTGCCTAGTTTGAACTAGCTATAAAAAACACCTGAATTATTTACCTTTCGTTTCTATATTCTATATTCATGACGACCGATGTGGCGTGGTGGGCGAAGGTCCGCCTGCGACACAGGAGGTTGCGGGTTCGATTCCCGCCCTGGGACAAATGTTTGTACGATCTGCAAATATTTGTTCCGGGTGTTCTGGGTATTTTCTATGTATAATAAAAAAATATCTATCTATGTAATGTATTGTATTAAGTATATCAGTCATCTAGTACCCATAACACAAGCTCTGCTTAGCTTGGGGCTAGATGATGCTGTGTGGATTGTCCAGCATTATTTATTTATTTATTTATTTATATTGTAGATATTAGAGACAATTAAATATGAACTCTTTAACTATGGTTGAGAAAAATATTCATTTTATTTTATTCTGTTTTAGACCATCTTTGAAATGAGGAGCACATTATTCCAATAAATTCACAGCAGATAAAGTAATAAATCTTAATTCTGTAAGAAAGTACTTACAAAAACATGACGGAGCGTATTCTTGGATTCAGCAAAGAATACGCTTCATAAAAAATATTTTAACAAATTGGATTTAGCCTGTGGCAGTAGCAAAAACATAAGTTATTTTATATCATATTACCAAGAATTTTGTTATTTCAAAAACATGATTTAACCATCTATAGAAAAAAAACAAAGTTACCTCTAAAATAATACCTGCAATACAATATCTCTGATGTAAGCCAACAGCTGTTGATGTTTAGAAGAATTATTAATTATACTCAAGTTAACTAAGAATGTTTAACAGTCTCTTAGAGATGTTTGAAATGAACCCCAAAAATATTTAGCTGTCGTTATTTTTATATTATGATCCACAACTAAGCACTAAACGTTTTATATACTATCTCTTGTTAGTACCAATGTTAACCCCAGTAGCAACGAAATTCTAACATTATTTACAATTGAACACTCTTTTGTTGGCAGCGTTAAAAACGCTACTTAAACAGCGTTAAATACTCTATCTCTTGATAGTGTCAATGTTAAACCCAGCCGCAACTAAATTCGAATATAAATAGACAAATAAATAATAATGGTTATTTTTTCACACAGCATCATCTAGCCCCAATAAGCAGAGTATGTATTATGGGAACTACATGACTGATATACTACCAACTTACTTTTTTTTGTAAATACATAAATAATTTAAACACCCACGATAAATATTTTTATAGAAACATATTATTTACAATTGAGCACTCATTTGTTGGCAGCGTTTTTAATTCTATCTATTGTCAGCGTCCATGTTAACCCCAGAAGCATTTAAGTTCTAATATTATTTACAATTGAGCACTCTTTTGTTTGCAGCGTATTAATACTATCTCTTGTTAGCGTCCATGTTAACCCTAGCAGCAACGAAATTAATTAAAACATATTTCATCCAAGTCACGTCCCTGAAAAGTGACTGGCGCAATGACAGCTTCATTTAATTAAGATCTCGAGACTTCGTAATGAAGCCCTCAGTGCCTCGAAGGTAAGGTAAGTGAAACTAGATCCTATGTCGTGATGACTTTTGATAATTTGAGAAATTTGTACTGTAACATGTACCTACTGGACGATGTTGTTAAGAATATATCGTTTAAGACTTTTGTGGCGCAGTGGGCGAAGGCCCGCCTGAAGTACAGAAGGTTGCAAGTTTGATTCCCGTCTGGGTGTCTTCGAAGTATAATATGTATGTATTTACATATTATACTTATTATATTTTCTGAAGTACTTAGGTATATACAAAAAATATAGATGAATCACCTAGCTTTCTAGAGACCGTTGTAATCGATCTATAGATGGGTCAACTGATCCAGATCTCTACCAGACGGAAGCGTTCCCAAAATACTGGCTGTATTGTCACGCTGAATGGCAATTGACTCAGATAAGAGCGAGCACTCTGGTCACGTGTCACTTCAACCAGTCTTCCTGATCGATTTTTAATACGACCAATTTTTAAACGTAAGTCGATGAAAAAACGGTCGAGCAAATGTGTTTCTTACGAACGACCACTGCTTATACCACAAGGGCGCAGCCGTGGGCAGTAGCTAGTATATATAAAAGAGAGTAGTAAAATATATTTAAAATTCTCAAAGAAATTGCTATGATTTAGTCGCACCGTAGATTTACTAGGAAAGGAATGTTTTCTGAAGGTATACGAGCTACACAAAAAAACACATTTCAATGTTTCTTATAAACAATGCACACTTTTACCCATCATATTTTATGCCGAAAGGGTGTTTTTGTATTAAATTACATCCCTGAAGGCTTTTTCTACCCTTCCCTAGGGTTGGTACATACAAATTTAGTAAGAAATAAATGATTTAAGGCTTCTTACAAATATCAGGTAAAGTGTAAAATACCACCAAACAATAATAAGATTTATTTACCAAATTGCCAAACCTTTTTTTTTTTTTTTTTATTACTAATTATTTACCAAACTAAAACTTAACTTACTAGCTAACTACCTATGCATTACAATTATAGTATTACCTGCATATTAATTAGTTAAGATATTAAGCTTAAGAATAATGTATATACATTCTCATTTAAGTGAACTGTGTTCTTTTGAAATTGTGCGGCATTTAAATATGGTTGCTAATTAAACAGACTTCTTTTTAATAGCATTATTCGCCTCTAAAAATCTACATTGTCTTCTAAATTACTTAGTCAGCCACAATTAACTTGCGTCTGAATGATACTATCTTAGCCACTAGTTATCTTCTATGTGAGCCACTCTAGATACAACTCAGTATGGTGGTTATTTTTTAGCATCTAAATTTGTAACATGCATTCAAGCAGTAAACTTCTAAAATATTAATATATCACTAACCGGTCGGTTTTATTCATTTTGAACCCAAGTTTGTTGGGTAAAGTTCGGATAGCAATCCTCCTTTTCTGAGTGGTAATAAAAAAATACACAATAACCTAACCTATCCAAGACGGAGATAATTGATCTTTACTTGACGCTTTCTATAGAATATTTAGTTGGCGTTGTAAAAAAGACGAATTAGTTTATTAGAGGCTCATTTTTGCGTTGCTTAGTTATAAAATGAGAAGTTTGATCACGTGGCCAATAAAGAAATGTGTGGCTTGACTTATAATTTATCTTTAAATATTTATAAGAAGTATTTTAAGTTCCTTGTTAAAGAGCTCGTCCAGGACGTACTACTCTCATACCTGTTTCTGCCGCCAAGTAGCAATGCTCGAATTGCTGTGTTCCAGTTTGAAGGGTGTGGGTGCCGGTGTAATTACATGCACATACTTTCACCCGTTATGTTTCAGGGTCAGCAATGGGTGATACCTGTGTTGTTGCAAGCTTCCACAGTTTTCGGCAAGCGCTTACCAACAGAGGGGCCGTATCAAGATAAAGATCAATATAACTTATTTTCAATTTGAGATGAAACCAAATTCTTTGTAACTTAACTTATACAGTGGCCTCAATTCTGTAGAACATTAAGTAAACTAAATTAAAACTATCGCTCTCTTTTACTGATAATGTACGCAAGAAAGAGATAGCTACAATTTTAGTGCCGTGTGCTGCTGTCAAATCAGTTAACGTGCCGCTTTTCTTCGTGTTTATAGTCAGCATGTAATATCATGTATATCATATCACGACTAAATTTGTATGGAAAACTTAAATCTGGCTAATTTGACAGCACTAAAATTGTAGCTATCTCTTTCTTGCTTGCACTATCAGTAAAAGAGAGCGACAGTTTAAATTTAGTTTAGTCAGTGTACTACAGAATCGAGGCCACTGTATAAGTTAAGTTACAAAGAATTTGGTTTCATTTCAAATTGAAAATAGCTATCTCTTTCTTGCTTGCACTATCAGTAAAAGAGAGTGACAGTTTAAATTTAGTTTAGTCAGTGTACTACAGAATCGAGGCCAGTGAGTAACTTATAAACTAGAGACATTAATTAATATACAAAGATTGCTCTGGTCTTAAACTTTTTATAAATTACTACAGGTTATTATTAAAATAGATATGTAGTTACAAAACCGTACCCCCCGTGCTAGATTTAACTGTGTTACGGCAGGGTACATGCTTCAAACCGCCATAACATATCTTATATATAGTGGAGCAATCGAGCATTAATATAATTTAGCACAAAACAATGTCTTAATCAGTGTGATATACCTAATACCTATAGAGGTACTATCAACTATATATCTATATGTAGATGCATTTCTTAATTAACTGACGCTTCAACTAACACTAACTAAAATTATGCTTACGTATGCTTGACGACCGATGTGGCGCGGTGGGCGAAGGTCCGCCTGCGACACAGGAGGTTGCGGGTTCGATTCCCGCCCTGGGACAAATGTTTGTACGAGCTGTAAATATTTGTTCCGGGTGTTCTGGGTATTTTCTATGTATAATAAAAAAATATATATATCTATGTAATGTATTGCATTAAGTATATCAGTCATCTAGTACCTACCCATAACACAAGCTCTGCTTAGCTTGGGGCTAGATGATGCTGTGTGGATTGTCCAGCATTATTTATTTATTATTTATTAACTTTGGGTATGAAATCGATCCAAATAACTAAAACCAAAAGACCAAACTAACATCCAGTATTATTTACTATTATTAGTATAAGTTATTTTTAATATTTCTGTAATAAAACATACATAACTTCAGGTACCTAATATTAAGTCAGGACTAAAATGGTGTATAAAGTGGCAACCCTAGCCCCTCCCGAAGTTGACGGTTTTTCGAGAAGATTTTATTATCTCTGTGACGTAAACACGTTTCATACTTCGGTATCAATTTCTACTTTATGATCATTATAAGTTGAGGAAATAATATAAGTAACTCTGTGTTTCAATAATAATTAATCAAAATAACATTATTAAACAAAATGATTTATAACGAAACGTGGTCTAAACTCGAGTTGAACTCAAGTTCTGTCAGATCCACTAAACCAAGATTAAAATATACCTTATTAAAAAAAGAGTATTATTGCAAACTAACTAAGGTCTACAATTTAAAAATAAAATAAAACCGCGTGATGCCCATTTGATTAAAAAAATACTTCTAAACCAAAATAAAAAAGAAACACATAATTTTGATTGGCTACCAAAAGAAAGTAGGTCCTCGAAAAGAGGTTGAGTTATGATAGAAATAAATTAGGTGACCGCAAGGTTTATCTTTTAGCAGTTATTTGTAGTCAAACCTCTTTTTGAAATGTCAAATAGACTGTCGGCTATTATAATATAGTATCCAACTTTAAACCTTGTTTCCTTTGCACAACATTTTTTCTTGAAAATCAGGAATATAAAGTCTTAACCACAGATTTAAACCACCTTTCGTAATGTGACCCAATTTGTCTTCTTATGCACATATATGAGAACATTACTCGGGCCCAGTCTATTGATACAAAACATAAGATACCTAACAAAACATATCTTGTGCACTTTTTTTTTTCCGCCCATTGTGCATTTTTTTTTTTGTTGTTCATTTTACTATGTTTCTGTGTTTATATTGTAAATTGGTGTTATGCACAATAAAGAGTTTATCTATCTATCTATCTAACAAAACATATCTTGCTTATAGATGGGTAAAACTTGGTGGTGAATGATTGGTACCCAAGTTGTTTTTTTTCTGTAAACTTATTCATAAGCATGCAGTGTCCACCTAGAACTGGTTGAACAATTGCCTACTATAAGATGATTAAAATTTTTAAGAAAGTATCTTTGTAAAATCCAAATAAATAAAATAAAAACCTGGAAAATAAAATAAAATAATAAAAACTTTATCATTGTATACGCAATTTCAATAAGCATGTATGTATTAACATAGACTCGAAACAAATATTTGCAGAACATACGAACATATTTTATCCAATTTGTTCAATTATATACAGAATGTACAAGTAAGTAGGTTTACCTTTACAAAAAATACAGATTAAGCAGCTACAGACCGTTGTAAATAACCTATATATAGCCAGATGGAAGCGTTCCAAAATGCTGACTGCATTACCACTCTGAATGGCAATGCTTATGCGTTGACCTAAATAAGAGTCAGCGTCGCTTCGACCAGTCGCCTTGAAATAATTAAATAATGCTGGACGTTTTTTTTTCATCTATACTTGCAAACTAAGCAGAGCTTGTATTATGGGAACAACATGACTGATTTATTAATTATATACTTCTTTTTTTGTAAATACATACATATATAAGGGCGGTTCCCCACGGAACCAGAGTCTCAACCCTAGAGTCTCAAATAAGTAAGCTCTATAACTCTTGAAACTATCATGGTTTTGAACATAATTATTACTAAAAAACAGGATATTTACCATGATTTGTTTCATTTTATTTCTGGTACATGCAACTGTGCCGAAATATCGGGGAACATTCAAACTCACAAATCATGGTAAATATCCCGTTTTTTTAGTAATAATTAAGTAAGCTCTGTCAAGACTATTATACAATTAAAACAGTATATAATGTAAAACAGTTTTTTACGTACCGTACTATTTATTGGTGAATGCACCGTCTAACCACGTATAGTGTTAAGTATACGTAAAGCAAATTCGAATACACGGTACTTTTTTGTATACAGCAATACAGAAACTATGCTGTGGTTTCCAACGGAAATAATGTTCAGCTCAGGAAGTTCTGAAATGAACATTTAACCTCGACCAGCCGCCTCACTGCCATTTGCTATCGTCGAAGCCTCCTTCCGGTCAGCGGTCGGAGCACGGAACCGGAAACGAGCTAACTAGCCGACAATGAACACGCTCTATTGACAAGCGAACTGAAGCCTTTGATGAGAGCTTTTGATTTACGTACATTAATTACCTAAATAACATAAGACAATATATATCAAAAAACCGACTTTAAATAACTAGAAGTTGATAAAAAGTCCAGTGTGAAATTTCACCACCCATTTTTTCACACTAAGGGGTGGGATTTTTGATATTAAATTTTTAAGTAAATTTACGCCGATTACTGCTTGGTTTTTTTATGATCCTTCATTCAGCTAGGTGAAGTTATTTATTGAAAAATACATAGTGGTATTTTTCACGTTATTAAATAACATAGTTATAAGTAACGGGTCACGTGCCATGGCCGTAGCCACTTAATGATGGGGATGTTTTAATACAGCCGAAACGTCGGGAAAATAATAAAACCCGTTAAACTTATAACTAAATAATATATAGTTATGATAAAAGAATTAAGTAAAGTCTAGAACAGTTTTGTGGTTATTGATTTATATTAAGTACCTACCTACCTCTACTTTCAGTTCTCGGCCTGTGTAAACCTATTATATTTTTATTGCTTGAGCCAAATTTACATTTATTCTATAACATTATTTTCTCTCTAGTATTGATTTTAACATCAACTAGAAAATCATAAGCTTCTACCGTTCTTGTAACAAGAATATAAATATTGAAATAACAGCGATCCACCAATATTTATGTGAAAGGTCATAATTTCAATTTCAATTAACTAAACTTCGAAACGAAACGTAAATTACAAAATAATAATGTCAAACGGTGAAACTGACATGTGGTATTTGGATTCGATGTTTGAAAATATATCTGTATTGCATAAACCAAACTTCAAAAATGGCGGTGGCAGCGATTAAAGAAAATGTTTGTCAAAGTCGCCAGCACGTTTTGATCGGGTCTTTAGCAAAAAATCTTACAAACTTATTTGGATTGATACAACGTGCGGTCTGATCGCTAAGAGCGATCTCTTTCAGGCAACATTTGGACTAGAATTAAAAGAATTGCGAAAGAGAGATGGTGTATTCATATTGTAAAAACGGGAATTTTCACGTAAATTATAGATATTCTAAACATAATTAATTGCAGTTACACCATCTCTTTTTTATTCCAAAAACTATCGTGAACTTGACTATTCATATTGTATCGCCGTGCACTACTAGGTAGTGCACGGCGCCCTCTCGGAATGAGTCGAAACTTAGTCGGTGCCTTCACCGATAGTGCAGTACGTGAAAATTCCCGTTTTTACAATATGGATCAGCATTTGTTTTGTCAACTGGCAACACAACGCTGATCTTCCGTAGGAACCTAACACTTTCCGCATTTTGTTTGCATTGCTTCGTAAAGTTTCAGGCACATTAGACTTTTCACCCGTCATATCTCAGGGTTGGAAACGCACAAGCCTCTAGTGTTGAAAGCATCCAGGTTACGATAACCGCTTATCAACGGATGGGCTTGCTTGCCACATTAGATGTATAAAAAAAGGTGATAGGGTTCAGCCCTGCCAAATTAAGATATTTAGGATAAATTTCAGTTTAATAATTTTAAGGTATTGCGTAATTTCAAAAGCAGGTATGTACCCAGTCTCTAGAAGTCGAGTTATAAATCGTTTCCCATTCACAAAAAACATGCATGATAAGTTGGGTAAGTCCACTGACTGGCAGTTCCAACTCGCACGCTAACTCGTTGGTGTAGCTCAGCAATATTTCGTTTTAATGAATGACTAAAAATATTTTTAACTACTGAAAAAAAAAGTTATTTATTTATTTATTTAGTAACATATTTACATTGTCATTACAGTGCAGCACCAAAGCGACAAAGAAATATAAAAAAAGATACAAAATACAAACTTAAAATAAAAACTTTACACATTCCTATGAGTCCTATCCAAATATGTTAAAACCGCATCCCTGAATTTATATTTTTACTAAAATAAATTTGTTTGTACTTTATGTTTTACGTTATCGAAACGGAACTTTTAAGTTAATGTAACTTCTTATTTGAATTTCGCTCTACATAAATACTACTTAGGTTTTTAATATTTCTTATTGACTATAAGTCTATAAGGTATGGATTCCGATGCCAAATGTCACCAAATTAATATCTTATACCTACTCAATACTCAATAGATTAATTGATTTCACATGGTTACAAGGATGTTATAACAAGTAGGTAGTCCTACCGCAAAAGTTTGTGGACCGGTTACCGGATGGATGTTTGTTACTCTTTCACGCAAAAATTACTGAACGGATTTTGATAGAACTATACAGTAATATAGCTTATACATCAGAATAACAAAAAGGCTACTTTTTATTCGGGTTCCACGCGGACAAAGCCGTGGGCAGAAGCTAGTCTCTCCTATGAACCCAGAGTTAGGGTATAGCAGCAGGGCGGTAAACCAAGTTTTTTTACTATCTGTGAAGGTAGTCTACGTAGGTACTTTAATTTTTGGACATAGATAGTCTTGTAGTTTCTTCATGTCCGTCTGTCTGCCTGTCCATTCGTTAGTTAAGTAACAAAAACAAGTTTAATTAAGTATATTTACCTTCTTATTAATTAAAACTAAAACGCCCCCGCACCTGATCCG
This sequence comes from Perizoma flavofasciatum, assembly GCA_958496245.1. NCBI lineage: Eukaryota > Metazoa > Arthropoda > Insecta > Lepidoptera > Geometridae > Perizoma > Perizoma flavofasciatum. The sequence goes on along the minus strand of OY292439.1, from coordinate 10,132,369 downwards.
TCTACCTAGACCACTCAAATATTCAAAATATTCAAATTCAAATATATTTTATTGAGGAACAGAAACGATAGCATACGAATACTATTGAAAAACGATGATGTCTGCAGAAGTATAAAAACTGTGTCGCAGACACCAACGCCCTCCTCCGTTACAAAGGATTGAGAGTTCCAATCAAAGTTATGGAACAACTTATAAAGTAAATAAGGAAATATAAGTAATAAAGTTAACTAAAAAAGCTAATATAAATATGTTCGGGTGTGTGTATGTGTGTGATTGTGTGTGTGTGTGTGTGTGTGTGTGTGTGTGTGTGTGTGTGTGTGTGTGTGTGTGTGTGTGTGTGTGTGTGTCGTGTGTGTGTGTGTGTGTCGTGTTTGTGTATGTGTGGGAGGTGTATGGAGGGGGGAGTGCAAAGTGTAGAGGTAAGTTTTCCGTGTGTAATTGTGAATGTGAGAGGAAAATGTTATCTGGCAACCTTTATGAGGTCCTCGGTATCTTCGTAGTTTAGTAATTTAAGCCATTCAATGATTATTTTTTTACATTTATAGTGTGGTAAAGGGTAGATATTAATATGCTTGTTAACTTTGTTGTATAGAGTACAGCTAATGTGTGAGAAGTGACGACTCGCTACTGCCGTGCGGCGCGGTTTTGTCTTGCAGACTATATCCGATCTTCGTTTAGAGTTGATTGAGCTGGGGTCGTATACTATCTGGGAATGCTTACGAAGGATGGTATGCAAAATAAATAGTTGTCGGACTGTGGGAACTTGACAAAGCTTGTAAAGTTCTGTGGTAGGGAATCTAATGGGGTTTTTAGTCAAAACTTTGAGGATAGCCCTCTGGGCCCGTTCCAGTCTTAACATCATAGTTTTAGATGAACCACCCCAAGAGGTAATACAATACGTTATAATGGACTGGCCCAGAGCAAAGTAGATAGTTTTTAGACTCTGAAAAGCGATAACTGTTCTCAGGTTTTTAAACACAAAGATAAGCTTTCTTATGCGAGCCACCGTTGAGGCTATTTGCTGTTTCCAGGACAAAGTGTTATCTATCATAACACCAAGGTATTTCAGACAAGACGCTCGTTCCAAATTCATGCAACTACAGGATACCGAGACCGCATCTCTAACGCAGGTGTGGGCACAGACAGAAAATGAAGGGGCGGGTTGGGTAGATAAATTGGGGGTAAAAGGGATGAATTTACTTTTTGATACGTTTAATGTGAGGAGATTTGTACGTAGCCAATACATAACATGTGTTAGAGCTATTTCAGAGTAATCTCGAGCTTCTTGCCAGCTTCGGCCGTGAACCAAGAGAGCTGTGTCATCGGCATAAGTGATTATCTTACAGTTTGGGAGACAAAGATTGCAGAGTTGATTTATATAGATCAAAAATAGGGTAGGTCCGAGAACACTGCCTTGAGGGACACCAAAACCAACGCATTCTTCGTTACTTTTGAGATTATCTATCAGGACATATTGAGTACGGTTACAAAGATAGCTCTGAAACATATTCTGAGCAACAACTCTTATGCCTATATATTCTAACTTATTTAGGAGGATGGGGATCGAGACAGTATCGAAGGCTTTAGAGAGATCCAGGAAAATGCCAATGGTTTTAAGTTTCTTATCAAAATTATTTACGACAGCGTCCGTAAGCTCTAGCACAGCATCCTCAGTGGATCTTCCACTCCTAAAGCCAAACTGATTGGGAGATAGTACATTGTATTCTTTAACAAAATCTATAAGCCTTTTGTTGATGATTTTTTCAAAGATCTTAGAGAATATTGTTAGTACTGAAATCGGCCGGTAGTTAGTGACACTGTCTCTGTTTCCAGTTTTAAATATCGGATGAACCACAGCCTTTTTAAAAACACTAGGAAAAACTCCTGCTGAGAGGGCAACATTAAAAACATGTTTTAGTATGGGAATAAGAATATGTCTGGCAGCTTTAATAACCTTTGTGGAGATGCCGTCCCAGCCTACTGCACACTTGTCTTTTAGATTTAAAATTATATTTTCGATCTCTATGTTGTCTACATTGAAAAGAACCATAGAGCCTTGGGGGGTTTGAGTGAAACCTAGAAGTGGCTGAGGAGAACATTGAACCTGGGATATGGATGAGACGGCGTTGTCTTCAGATACTAATTTTGTAGCGAGGGTTTTACCCACGTTTGCAAAAAATGAATTGACGGAGTTTACGGATGACACGGGGTTTTCACACAATTTTAGAAGATGAGTCGCGGTAGTATTTTTCTTATGGAGATTGGCAATTTGCTTGATTATGTTCCATGTAGCTTTAGGATTTTTCCTGGCCTTCTGAATTTCTCCTTGTTGGTATTCTCGTTTTACTTTTTTTAAAAGGTTATTACAGTACTTACGGTAGCGAAGGTAAATTGTTTTATCCGTTTCATTATTGGGATTTCTTTTTAATTTAAGGTACAGTTTGTCTCGTTGACGGATACATTTTAGAAGACCAGGAGTAATCCAGGGTTTAATAATACGTTTCCGGCTGGGAATATGAACACTACGACTGTGACTTTTTATGGCAGCAGAGACAACGTTCACTAAAGTTTCGGCGATTATTTCGGGATCACTTGAATTAAGAATGGAAATAAAGTCTGTAGTTTGGAGATCCTTAACAATTCCGAGAATGTCATTTTGTTGGGTAAAGCTTTTTATGTGATTTTTGTTGTTTTTAGTACTGCAATATAAAAGCAGAGGCTCGGTTATAGGGGTATCGAGGATTAATGTGGAAGCAAAATCTGGGGTACGAAGTATTATGTGATCGATACAGTTGTTATCTCTTGTCGGGTGGAGATGAGCCGGCAACATAGCATGCGATGCTAACAGATTTAGATATTCATCGGTTATAGTATCATTTTTACTAGGCAGAAGGTTGATATTTATATCACCGACAATAATAACGGACTTGTACGTTTTGAGAGTGTTTAACATGTTGTCGAGGCTTTGGAAAAAAGGATCGAGATTTTTATGTGCTGGAGACCGATATAGGGCTATTATTGCCGTGTTTTTGCAGAATTTAAGAGTTATGCAGTTTGCATCCTCAAAGTTAGGCACCTCAATATTGCATTTGAGATAACTTCTAACATAAACGACCACACCATCATTCTGGTTTTTAAATGAAGACGCATAGTGATCAAAATCTGAAAGTGTTGGAATGTAGGGAGATTTACTCAGCCAACATTCTGAAAGGACGATCACATCGAGATTGACTTTTATTCTGTGAAGCAGCAGAAGAAGGTGGTCAAAATTACAGTTTATGCTTCGTATATTTGCATGAAAAATTTTGAAACCAACGCTGTTGTTGTTAAAGTGACTAGTAACGTCTTCTGGTGAACAAGTGTGCACTTCCGAGACCGAAAGCTGTTCAATATCTGTATTTATTAGGTTCAGATCATCCATAATGAGCGTGAGAGATGAACAGGGAATCCAATAAAACAGAAGATATACAACTACAATTCATTTGGAGAATTGAGTTCATCAGTGCTATATAGTTTTTATTGTAATGGTCTTGCCTATCATAAAGTGTTTTTTTATGTATGTTAGGAGAATTGGGAGGTTGCCTAAAGTTTGTGTGTGAGGGTGTGTATGTGTGTGTGTGTTGTGAGTGAGGAGTATAAAAGTGAGAGGTCAACGAACAGACTTTATAGGTAAATAGAAGGTTTACAATAATTGAAATAGTAATATGCGTGGAGAAACAGAGTTTCAGCAGCTTTAAGCGATCCAGACATTTAACACAAGTAGTATATAGTCATTTTTGGTGTTTCGCCTTTTCCAGATCAGACTCGTCCAGTATTCGGATTAATGGACCGTTTTCCTTTTTACGCAAAAATATTTTTCCATGGGACACCCAGCAGAACTTAAAATCATTCTCTTTTGCCGTTTCTCTGGCCAGGTAGAATATTTTTTTCATCTTGGAAGAGAGATTCTCTGAGATGAAAATAGGCCTGGCTGTACCACTAATATGCAAGTGTTCAGTGGTCAATTTTGAGCCTTTGTTAAATTGGCGATACTTGGAGATTATTTTCTCCTTCTGTAGAGCGCTGGTAAGATCCACAATTATCGTTCTGTTTGCCGGATCCTTGGTTTGGATTCTGAAGATGTCTTTGACATCACTTTGTTGGACCGGTACGTTTAGTACCTTGGTGGTATTTAGAAAGGTATCCAGAAGGGATGACTTCGATTCCGAAGTAGATGCAGGAATATTTCTTATTTCTAGACAAGTTGATCTACTGTTTCGTTCAAAGCCATCCAGTCTTTCTTCCAAAGACTTGATGTATTGGATGTCTGATTTACGCTCCACTTCCAATTTCTCCACTCTAGCCTGAAGCAAGTCATACTTTTCCGCCAAAAACTCGACAGTTGATCTCATGTCTTCAGCGGCGGAGCATATTCTATCGCACTTTTTACTTTGCTCTGTTTTGAAGTCTTTAAACATCTGTTTCATGTCCAGCATGAATTTTTGCAATTCCTCGTTTTCGCATAGCGAGCGCTTTCGTTTACGGAGGGTAGCATTTTGTTTTTCTGTAAGGTTTGGTTCCGAAGAGCTACTGTGCAACTGCTGCGGGTTTGATGGAACCCTAAGTGTTTCTACCTGTAGGGGCGCGGGCGTAGGCGTAGAGAACGAGCGTGCGAGCGAGGATGCTGATGTCATTACTGGCGTCGTAAGCGAGGCGGCGGCGGGGGGTGGGGCGGGTGAAGTCGGTGGTGTGCGGTGTATCATTGTAAGAAAGCCAAGGTACCAGGCAGGCAGGGATGCGAAGTAGTAGAATCGTCCGAGACCGCCAAGCACACAGCGACACGGCAGGTCAAGTTACAGTGGTCGCAAGCGGTGATGATTATAAATAAGCGTGTTCGTCCAAGCTAAGCCGACCCCCGTTCGCTGCAAGCTTTGGAATAGTTTACGTCTCTTTTTAACCACTGTTTCTCAAAGTGAGCGATAAGGCCCCCTTGTGGACACTCGAGGCCTTCAGGGGGCCGTAGAAGGCTCTAGAAGATATTGGGGGCGCTAATACGATCTAGAGCGGAAAGCATAGGATGTTATTTTTTAAAACTTTGAGGGGCGCTAAGAATTATTTATTCTCAAAAAGGGCGGTGGGAAAAATTAGTTTGAGAAACTGTGACCTAGACGGTTCAATGTCGCGACGAAAAGGGATCCGCTTAATACAATGCTAGGTCTTCAATCCTTTAACACTAGGTAAGTACCTAGCATACTTACAGTTGTGCCCTTTGATCTTCTTATTTCATTAATATTAATTCAGTAATATTAATAAAAAACACTCTAAAAACAGTATATTAATATAAACTCGTACATGTTTGTCTATGTTCATGTCACAATCTTTCCCATAAAAGTTTCTGTTAACCTTTATGGAATCGATTCCATGCCGTGCGAATAGGTCTCAGCACGTCATCAGATGCATGCACATAAGTAATTAGTGCAATGTATCACATTAATAAATACAAATTTATACAAAGCGGCTGGCATTGGACAAATAATGATTGCTAAATATGAGGCCGCAGTTGGAGAGACAAACTGGAAACAGCTTCTGGTCTGCCTGGAAATTTATGACCTTCGCATAACCACTCGGTCGCTGCCTTCATTTATATTTCATTCATCATTCATTCATCCCGCCTTATTAGATTTAAAACAAGCAAAAAAAGGTTAGTACAATTTCAGCTTGCGTTTTTAATCATAAAATGTTACTAGGTATGTAGTAAAACAGAAGCGTAATTTATTCATTTCATTAAAGTGTGAACATTAATCTTAACTTGTGAAGCAATGAACGAACTCAAACAATGGAATTAAATAAATTATAAACAAACAAAGTGGATTATAATATTCTGTTCAGAGGGTGATTTTGTCTACCCTTTTTTAACCCGTGGCGGGTCGAATACCTGTCTATGAATGTAATCTGATTTATATGACTGACATTTGCATAACCTAGTACGTAAACTCTTTGGGGATTGGTAGGTTATTAACTTGTAGCTAAGTACTAAATTAAAATTACAATTAATTTCGGCCTTTTCTTTGTATTTTAGCATCTGGGTTCGGCTGCGAATAGTAGATACAATAATGTTGATGACTCGGTAACACACTGTAACACACATGACTCAGGTCATTTACGTTAGGCCATTATCAAGCTAAGTACAAATCAGCTATGAAAGTACCTTTATTTATTTTTAATGATTATAGCATATTATATTTTTGTTGGTTAACTTAGTACGAAACATTAAAAATTTTAATTGTAACAAAACTTATTGAAATAAAACTTCAAAACGAATTTATATCTAACAAAAGACTGAAGAAACGGTAGAAAAACACGTTTTAATTAGTATTACGGATTATTTACATATATTTTTTTATGGTTTCAAAGTAGCAATCAAATTGACATAGGTTTAGCAGTCTACATAATTATTCCAGTTGATTAAACTGATGATGATTTCAGCAGTATAACCTCAGACTTACTTTAAATTGGTACCAAAAATGTTAACGATAGTAACACGGATGACATGAATGGTTAAAACTAGTCTCTACCTTTCTTTCTAATTATAACCTTTTCTAATTATAGCCAGAAAATGCGTTAATTGTCTCATAATTTAACTCAAAATTATCTTCAAGTGGGTCTTGACAAATAACTCTAAGAAAGATGGTAACTTTTGTTTTTCACATTTTTTTAATATTGCCGCCCCACATATTACTTTTTTGTAGAGCGATGATGTGAAACAGATACTGAACTTAAATGGCTCAGTATCTGTTGCAACATTTATAATGCGGTAACACGTATATGAGAAAATAAGACAGACGATTCGAATAAAAAAAAACTTGGCTCTTTTAAAAATTAACAATAAAATAACTTTATTAATATCGAAGATATAAATTGTAACCATTAAAAGAAACGATGCAGCAGAAAGATGAAGTTTGCATTGAAAAACCTCAACGCGGCCGAAGTCACAGTGCGTGCACTTGTCATCTATAGTAGTAATATTACTAATATTATAAAGAGGAAATATTATTTTGTTTGTTTCTTTGCACCGAATAGGCTCCTAAACTACTGGACCGATTTTAACCATTTCTTCACTAATAGAAAGTTAAATTATCAAGAAGTAACATAGGCTATAATTTATTTTCAAAAAATCGAGATCCTTAAGAAAATTGCAAAAATGTAACTCAAAGTAGCAAAATTTTGCCTATAAAATTAATTATTTGGCGTGCGCTGAGAAAACTATTGATGATACATAAAAATGATGTACTACATCATTAAACTACTCATTATTACCTACAAAAAAGGCCTGGAGGGAATATATCTAACTATAATAGTTAAGTCACAATAGCAGCTTTTGTGTTCTAAAATTTAATTAGATCGCAAGTAGAAACAAAAGTTACATTACTTTCGTATCGTATTATTAACTCTTATTCAAATAAATAGTTTTTTCATCAAGGATTTTTGTGAAGCAGTCAAATACTTTTTTATTCATTCGAATCAGACATTTAATTTCGAAGTCATCACGAGTATAAAATAGAAACTTACCGGGGTGAAACCACGTGGCGCAGCTAGTGTTATATAAACTAAAAGGGATATTTTGACCGGAGCAGGGAATTAGCCACTGATAGTTATCCATAAATATTTCCTAAGTAGCTTTTTCAGGCCCCAATTATATTTTACAAGCATATAGCCATATAATAACCGGCCATGAAAACAGAACATATAAACAGTACTCGTTAAATTATATGAGCGAATCAAATTATATCTAGGTAAGGTTACCTACTAGCTAATTTTCACCAAACAATTCCTTTGGGCCCAGTGACACTGGCGCGGTGGCGGTGGTAATCAGAGTATGTCAAAGTTCGCGTTAATGTATTAATATAGTTGTCATATATCATTACCATATTAATACATTTACAACAATACGTTGTCGTAATTGTATTGATATTTTTGTCAAAGTTCGATATGGTTGTCATATATCATGAAATGATATGACATAGATCATTACCATATCAATACATTTACAACAATACGTTGTCGTAATTGTATTGACATTTTTGTCAAAGTTCGATATGGTTGTCATATATCATGAAATGATATGACATATATCATTACCATATACTATACATTAACAACATACGTTGTCGTAAATGTATTGACATGGTTGTCAAAGTTTCGATACGGTTGTCAAAGTTCGCGTGAATATATTGATCGCCGCCACCGCGTTACTTTGGCCCGGTCAAATCCACACTTGTGACGTTTCAACGTGCGAACAATAAACGCACACGGCGAGTAACTTAACATGTCACGGAGTAATTTACTTTAAAATGTCACAAATGTGGATCTATTTTTGCTCTTACAAAACATCACAGAATCTGACAGGAAAGTGACAGTTCCTAGAAATCGGTCAATTGGTGGCATACGAAGAGTCTCTTAAATTAGGTGTATTGGTTGATGAAAATATGGCTATTCTTTTATTTTATTTATCAATGTACAACATACATTAGCAAGTATATTATACTTAATATAGCGGTGATTTTGTTTTAAATGTAATGAGTAGGTATTTTAATCAAGATCTTATAAATATGTCCATCGACGGGTTGGAAAAAAATATTTTACACGGAACTTCATCAGGGCTCATTTTAGTTCAGGGCTACCTAAATTCACAAACTATAAATGATTTGATTTGATTAGAAAATCGGTACAATACAACGGTGCAGACCGACCTGCACCTTTTAATAATGATAATGATTAATGAATGAATGAAAATACTTTTGTGCCTTCATAGAACAATCCGACCTGCCACAGATAATAAAGAAAACCTCTTCAACTATGTATGTCAGTGCTATGTGCTTATTTACGACCAAACACAAAGTTTGATAAAAAAAAGATATTGTACTAGTTGGCATATAAGTTGAACCCTTACGAATCATGTGATTAAGATGCGCAGAACGCAATTCTTATGATATTTTTTTTTGTTCCTGTCTCATAGACAACAAATACTTTCTGTTGGCGTTAACGCTTGCGGAAAGATTAAATTGTATGTGAATGACATTAGTTGTGGAAATGTCACGTGACAGCTGTCAAGTTTTACCTTGACAAATATGCGTTAGCGTGAAAGGAAAAGTAAGTGTGAGGTATTTGTCTAGATACCTTGTACTTCTAGTTATATTAAGGTTTTTATTTTTCCGGCTTTCATATTGTTGGTTGGCAACCCTTAACTCATCGTATGGAGGCACAACGCTGCTATTGATTTAGCGTTATATTGAATGATGGAAAGCTTGTTAGTTCGTGCCTAATCAAGCGCCATGTTGTATTGTTCGATAATTAATATCAACATGGTATCAAGGGACACTTCATCATCATCCTACTACTATTATAAACGCGAAAGTTTGGTAGGATGTATGTTTGTTACTCTTTTACGCAAAAGCTACTAAACGGATTTTGATGAAATTTTACAGTAATATAGCTTATACATCATAATAACACATAAACCCCTTTTTATACGGGAACTAGATGGGCGAAGCCGTGGGCAGAGGCTAGTTTTCCCCCGGGGGGGTAGGGTGTTTTCTATATATGTATAATATTTTTGTATTTATAAAAAAAAAATATAGGAGTAGTATATCAGTCATGTAGTTCCCGTAATATAAACTCTGCTTAGTTTAAAGCTAGATGATGCCGAGTGAAAATGTACAGCATTATTTATTTTATTTACCATCGATTGCTTTTACCTCCGCGACCACCACCGGGTCATTTTGGCCAATATCCCCCCCGAGTTTCGGCCCCCTCAGGGTACACCGGAAAGTTGTTTTCCCGCTGTCCCTTTAAACTCGATGCTTAAGGATCCGGCGTACAGCGCTCATAACTTAAATTCGAAGCGCGTTCTAAAATAAAGCTATCTCTTTTTGACTGATGCAGGCCCGCCCGTGCTTGCGCGATAGCAATATTAGCCGTTCAGAATTTGTTATAAATTTGGTGGTGTTCCGTAATACCAAAAAAGATGTAACTTGTTGTATTTTTAACATTGTGTTGTTATTCCGTAACTAGACAATATAATCTATGTACCTAACCAAATGATACGTAAGGTATTGTCGTTTTTAATACGAAACAAATAAGAAGAAAACATATCATGTATGACGTAAAAATATCCAAAATGCGATTCGTTTACATTTCATTTTAGGTAAGTATTATGAAAAAATATATAGCAAGGCACGAAGATAAATACTATTTGAATGCAAATAATAACATAATATGGTGGAAATAAGCTCTAATTACAAATGACTATGGTATTACGTTTGTATGGGCTATTCATACAACGCAGGCCTCTTAATGTGTCGAATTTAATACTAAAAAGCATTAAATTCGCCTATATACTACTGTTTTGTGCAATAAAGAAGTTTCTATCTCAGTCAAAGTCAAAGTCAAAATTCATTTATTCAATAAAATCACAAGGACCACTTTGAAACGTCGGTTTTTATCTAGGTGCCTGTTCCTCCGCGACCAAGCCAGGAAAGAAAGGCAAGAAAACAAGGCTGGTTATTCTTTTTAATGATCCTTTTACAAAACAATAGGTTCGAGTTGGAGCATTTTTAATCCCAAGAGTTTTTGTCATCTAAATAATCAGATATTGTTAATTGATAATTTTTGTATATCTCTTGGGAGTTTGTTATAAAAGCGTACACCGTGCCCTTTAAACGATTTACCAACTTTATGGAGTCTACAAGTGGCAACAGCGAGTTTATCTTTATTTCTAGTATTAACATTGTGATTATCACTTTTTTTCATAAACAAATTAATATTTTTGTGAACATACATCAGATTTTCATAAATGTATTGACAATGGAATGTCATTATATTTATTTCTTTAAACTTTTCGCGAAGTGATTCTCTGGGGCCCATATTATAAATTGCTCGAACAGCCCTCTTCTGCAGCACAAAAATGGTATTGATATCAGCAGCACTCCCCCACAGCAGTATACCGTACGACATAATGCTGTGGAAGTAGCTGAAGTAAACTAGTCTAGCTGTGTCAACGTCTGTATAAAGACGGATCTTTTTGAATGCATATGCCGCAGTCTATATATCTATCACCCTATTCATCTAGTACTCGTATTTTACTGCTATTCTATACCAGAACTACGATAACCTAAGTTGATCCCGTCTCGGTTCAAAGGTAATCTGATCTTCATGTTGCTCAAAGGCGATGACGGGTTTCTGGGCTTTGCCGTAGCGAGAATAAAGATAGTAAGAGCGAATTTTGGGACGCACTTCGCTGTTCCCTTTTGGGATTTGTCATAGACAAATCGATAATTTGACACATTGTTTATACAGCTATTTTGGCACCCAGCGGTACGTCTTGCACCCCATATTTTTTCATGTCCTACTATCCACATAAAATTATCTATATATCTTTTTAATGCTAGAAGAAGCATTATAAATTTTTTTATTCCAAAAACTATCGTGAACTTGACTATTCGTATTGTTAAAACGGGAATTTTCACGTACTGCACTATCGGTGAAGGCACCGACTAAGTTTCGACTCATTCCGAGAGTCTTCATCAGGGTGAGTGGTCGCGACTTCCTCCTTCCGCGTCGCGCCGTGCACTACTAACGGCGGCGGAATGAGTCGAAACTTAGTCGGCGCCTTCACCGATAGTGCAGTAAGTGAAAATTCCCGTTTTTACAATATAGATTTATTCATTTATTTCAAAGTACAACTTTTATAATAGGGTATCCCTAATGCAATAGTGTTGTGCACATGATTTTCCAGATGAATCGATGATGTACTTATGAACAGAACTGCAAAATCTTCTTCAACACCTTGTTTCGAGAAATTCGTTTCGTTTAAAAAAATCCTACTAATATTATAAACGTGAAAGTTTTGAGGTTGGATGTTTGTTACTCTTTCACGCAAAAACTACAAAACGGATTTTGATGAAACTTTACAGTAATATAGCTTAAACATCACATTTTTTCCATCCGGGTACCACGTAGGTGAACCCGTGGGCAGAAGCTAGCATTTTTATAAACGAAAACAAGACTTATGTTAAGCAACCAGCTTCCGCGTGAAACGACCCGTTCCCTGAGCTCTGAATAATATATGAGTGACATGAATATAACACAATAACTAACGAACCATAGTACATAAGGGATTACTGTCCCTTCATAAGCTTGTACGAGGTTCCTCATTTGTGAGGATGGATGATTGGAGATTATCTTCACATGGTTTTCGTTGCAGATTATCTCCTGTTATACTATAGTTTTATGTTACGTTTTTTCATTTGTTGTGAAACTGGGTACCAGTGGCGTTGCTAGAGACTCCATTTTCAGATCCCGCGGTGTGTTTAAATTTCAGGCATGCAAAATTAAATATTTCCATCCTTTTATAAAAAAAATATATTTATATAAGTAGTATATCAGTCATGTAGTTCCCATAACACAAGCTCTGCTTACTTTGGGGCTAGATGATGCTGTGTGAAAATGTCCAGCATTATTTATTTTATTTTTAAACCTTTAGCGGAAAAGTGTATAAGTTTTGTTTGTGGCATTGTAGCTCACAAAACGTTCCCAATCACTACTAGAAGAAAGCGTTCCCAAAATGGTTGTCACATTGCCACACTGAATGGCAATGCTAATGCGTTGAACAAGATAAGAGCCAGCTCACTGATCACGCGTCGCTTCTACCAGTCACCCCGAAGTAATATTGAAATCTCGAAGGGAAGTTTCATTACGGGCCCAGATTCTCAACCCAAGAGGCGCAAATAAGTAAGATGTATTTTGTACTAGTTTCTACCCACGGCTTCGCCCACGTGATACCCGGATAAAAAGTAGCCTACGTGTTATTTAAATGTATAGCTATATTACTGTAAAGTTTCATCAAAATCCGTTCAGTAGTTTTTGCGTGAAAGAGGAACAAACATCCTCACAAACTTATACGTTTATGATAGGATGGATTGCTTTCTTACATTGCATTGTCCGGTTCGTGGCCGCTTGATGACTTTTCTTCCTCAGCGGTTAACGGTTCTCCAAGTTAAAAGCGCAGTTGTTCGCTTGCACGTCTCAACTCCACTTGGCGAAACGTGACTAACTTACCCAATTGTATTTACTTGAGAGCTACTTCAGAACTTAAGTTTTGAAGCTAAGTTTCCAAGTCAAGCTTTACATGGTAGATGGCTTTGGTGCTTAGTTGCTTTATTTTCTGTAATATTGAGATATGTCTTCATTGTTGCTCGATACTTGAGATTTTGGGCTCTTGAGACGCTAAATTATTGCGTTTGGGTAAGAGCTCGGTGTATCTGACGCGGTGGCGTCGGCAGTGGCGGTGGGATCAATACATTCACCTGAAATTTGATAACCACTTTACAACGATTTTCCTTTGTTTGCCACCGCTAGTGCCATAGCCACCGCGTTAGTTTGACCGATCCTTTAGCGATCGTCGTTAAATGAGCACTATTTGTTACAATTTACTACAAAATTTAAATCCTTATTAAAATTCCTAAACCGTACCGGATTTTGATATAGTGGGTGTATAATCCTTCCGAATATTTATCGTTTAATATCGCCTTATTTATTATTTAGTTGTAATCTGTTAACCTCTATTAATCTAAGGTTAGGGATTATTTGAGCCTCTCTTTATTTATTGAGGCATTAACAATTCAGGGAAATACAGTACTTTGATGGACGGCCGCTAGTGAAATTTCCGTACGGATTCTCGGGTCGGGCTACCAACTCATACGAACATAATTTAATTGGTCCAATAAATTATTTACGTATATCCATAGATTAGCAAAGCTATCTATGGATATCTTAGGTTTGTCTTAGAAATTCCAATAAAACAAACCAACTTAAAGTAGTTACTTTTAAGTACCCCTAAGTGCAAAGTCCTACCAGATCTCTGTAATTACGTAGGTACTGGTTATTTCGTCTTATTGCGAGGAATCTTGAGAAATTATTAAATGAGATTGTACACGAGGTTTAAGTAGTTATTCGTTGGTATTAATATTATTATTACCGTCTTTTCAACGCTAGCTTAGCACATTTTTTAAATGTATTGTATTTTATGAAACCCGGCTTAGGCTTTACTGTTTCATAATCTAACTTCAATGTTAAGCTGATGGATTACTATAATAGAGTTAAATAATTAATATACAAACAGTGTCCCACAGAATTTTGACACATCGCTAACTTCGAAATAACATACTTCGACAACACACACCTTCGAAAGGCCACTACTTCGATAGACCATAATGCGACATGCACTTGTTCGGCAGATCATTATTTCGACAGAAACATACCTTCGACATAATACTGCTCTAAAATGTAACAAAACTAATTGAATTACGAGTTATAATAAAATTTTAGGTCAAAATGATCAGACGGCGGCGTCGAGCGGCGGCGACGAGCGAAGTAAATATCATGTAGGTTAGGTTATTAGGTTTTTTTTTGTTTCTGTCGAAATAATTTTCTGCCGAACAAGTGCATGTCGCAGTAGAGTCTGTCGAAGTAGTGGTCTTTCGACTTGTCGAACTATGTTTTTTCGAAGTTAGCGACGTGTCGAAATAACGAACTGTCGAAAGTCAGTGTCCCACTGAACTCATTATACAAAATTACATTCATTTTTATTCCAAAAACTATCGTGAACTTGACTATTCATATTGTAAAAACGGGTATTTTCACGTACTGCACTATCGGTGAAGGCACTGACTAAGTTTCGACTCATTCCGAGAGTCTTCATCAGGGTCTTCATCAGGTTTATAGCAATGAATTACATTCATTGCTATAAAAATAATAATAGTTCTTTTTATTACGACTTCAAGTCATAAACGAATCCAAGCTTTTTCATTACGTTTGTGTATTATTTTTAGTTGAGATCACTAAATCAAGTTGTAATCAAGAATTTACGGCAAGTTGTTTTTTTACACAATTTCAAAAACCTTATCTTTATCCCGCGATTTCCATCGTCCTTTGCAGAGCCCCCTAGTTACTCGTGGCTATAAATCTGTTTAAAACCACCCTTGTAGGTAAATTTGCAAAAAACCGCATAAGCCATTTTAAACAACGACAAACAAATAACCTTTCACCACAAACGCATATACGAGCTCCTGTCGTCGCGGATAAAAAACAAGCACAGCGCTCCACAAACATCAAACTGAAAAGCAATATTTGCTTTTTTCGTGTATAGTATCAACTATTCAGCTCTAGCAAATACAATTTGTTACAATACTCTCGTAGCTACTATGTTGCCCGTGGCCACACTGTAGGCGTCGCGTATCCCGTTTCGCGTCTTCCTCTAGAGAAACCTATTATCTATACCTAGTATTATTATATCTGTGTCTATAGGTACTAATAATAAAGCTGGAGAGTTTTTTCTCTGGAACTACCAGTCTATGAAAAAATATTTTCGCAATTTATAGCCCGATCCTTGAGGAAGGTTAAAGGCTTAACATCACAACCCTTAGGAGTTGAGCAAAAGGAGTAATAGCGTGGGCGGACGATGCGACTCGGTGGGTCGAGGGCCGAGGGCGGCCGTAGTATAAATATGATTACAGAATCAGCTACATGTCTGATGGCACTCACGAATCACCTGACATGTTGTATGGCAAAGCAAATAACACGGCCTGTTTTTTTATGATCCTTCATTCAGCTTTTGTGTGGTACCAAAAAAACAAAACCACTTAAGTTGTGTAAGAAAGTGAAGTTTGAGCAAGAGAAAAATAATATCCCTTCCTCGATAGACTTTCAGCTATGTGCTTAAGAGATACGCCTATACAACCTCTATGAGAAAGATAGCTAGAACCTAGGCGCATGCAGAAGCCAACATGTTGTATCTTAGAAACATCGAAGTTATAAGCTCGAGACGTAAGACGCGACACGCGAAACTTGTCGCCTGCAATGTAGCCGCGACAAGCATTTATTTTCCAATAAAAAAATATCCCTTCCTCGATAGACTTTCAGCTATGTGCTCAAGTGACTCACTTAAATAAATCTCTATGAGAAAGACGTGAAGCTAGAAACTAGGCGCTTGCAGAGACCAATATGTTGTATCTTAGAAACATCGAGGTTATAAGCACGAGACGCAAGACGCGAAACTTGTCGCCTGCAACGTAGCCGCGACAAGCATTTATTTTCCAATAAAAAATATCCCTTCCTCGATAGACTTCCAGCTATGTGCTCAAGCGACTCGCTTAAACAATCTCTATGAGAAAGACGTGAAGTTAGAAACTAGGCGCTTGCAGAGGCCAATATGTTATACCTTAGAAACAACGCGAACTTGTCGCCTGCAATGTAGCCGCGGCTAGTATTTATTTTACAATACTAACATAACAGGGACTCAGTTTGATTTGTCAGTTCCTTTATTATTTATTATACATACAGTGAATACCGACAAAAACTTATACCTCTATAGGACACATAGAAATGCGAGATTATCCTTAACAAGAGTTTTCTTGATAATAAACGGACTAGTATATAGTGTTATAATATATGAGACCCGGATATAAAGAAGCAGTATTATTATATGCCTATTATATTTGTATGTTTGCTTAAATACTAGTACATACATGCTTTGTGTGGGTATTGCTGTTATAACATGTAGGTATCGGTTTACCTAGGTATGTAGGTATTATGCTATATATAGTAAAATACTATAATTATAGTATATAGTTATACTATAATTATAGTATTTTCATAGTATAGCGTACACCACTTAACCCCTTTTAATCTTGCGTACAGTGCGTTCCATCCAAA
Source organism: Perizoma flavofasciatum (assembly GCA_958496245.1). NCBI lineage: Eukaryota > Metazoa > Arthropoda > Insecta > Lepidoptera > Geometridae > Perizoma > Perizoma flavofasciatum. The sequence goes on along the minus strand of OY292439.1, from coordinate 10,115,620 downwards.
GGTTGTCTAATTAGCGAAAGACCGCCTATTATAAAACATTGACACATTGAAACATTGACATTAACAGCTTCCGTCTGGCAGTGATCTGGATCAGCTGAGCTATCTATAGATCGTTTGTAACGGTCTTTAGGTACTTTAGGTAGGCTGTTTCATCTGTATTTTTTGCATATACCTAAGTAGGTAAAATAATACATTTATTTTTTATCATTTTCTTTCTTTTTATATTCACACTGTGTATCTTCTCTGTGGTTTCTATCGACTCTACTGAATTCAGGACGACTCTTGTACTAGACTACATTTGCGATTTTCAACTCTGAAGCTCTCAGATAGCGACCATATTGGATTAAACTCTGATGGGCAGCTTAATTTATTTAAAGCATACTTGAGCACCCGTTTTGAGATTTAATAAAATGAGCTGTAACATCCTTTAGGTAAGTATGCAATTTGATTAACTTCTTGGAAAGGTTGCGAGTTCTGAGAAATTTAGTTAGTTGGTAGGTAAGTTTACATTTCAAATATTTGGGTAGGTAGGTACCTACCTACTGTTATGAAGAATTATGAAATTAGACGTTGGATTGTTTGATTTAATACTTTAAAAGGTTGAGAACTAGGGAAAAAGTTAGTTAATAAGCTATTCTTTTAAATATATTAGTACCTCTACTTATTATGAAAATTATGACTAGTCACTGCCTACGGCTTCGCCCGCTTGATACCCGTACAAAAATTAGGCTATATGTTATTCGAAGTCACGTATACAGGGTGTCCGTCGGCCATGCTATATGAAGGGCAAACACTTAAAATATTATAGTAAGGAAGTTTCACTAAATGGAGACTTTCCTTTTTTTTTTAATTATACTACATCCACTTCAATCTGAAGTTTGTTATGCGACTATATCCAAGCTTTTAGCGAAATAATTTCCAATATGGCGTTAGCTAGCTGTCAGTCACACTGACATTATAAACTAAAACTACGAAACCCATCACATCCTCAGCATTTTTACCAGCATTAACATCTGAAAGGGCGCATCTAAAGCCAATAAGCACAATAATCATCTTTTCGGATGATTTTTGCATATAAATTAACATACCTACGTATATAAAGTCACGCTTTTGAATGAATAAATACGCTACATATCTGTCCTGACTTCACACAAGGATTCCCTATGTCGTAGGTATCAGGAACTATGAGTACTGTGGTATCACATCACCCAGATCCGGAACAAATATCTGCAGAGTATACAAAATGTATTTCTATTTCATGTTACCAAAGTAAAATTGTATTTCTGTTTCCATCAAAACGTGTCGGCTTCGATATGTTTTTTATGCAAATGAAGTGCCAGGTATTACGCCAGTGTTGCCAAATTGATACATTATTTATTCAATATTCTGTAATGTCGTTACCCGGAGACAAGTAAATGGAGATTAATGAATATGTACGATGTGTTTCAGGCTATGTCCATATACAAAACAGTGTTTTCGATTTGAGAGACGTTTTCAGCGACTTATTTGATAATTGACAGAATATTTTTTTCATATTTGCCTTTTAACACTCCTTCATGCGCCGATATTCAGATACCGAAGTATATTTTTTTTTACATAGGTGTATCTTTTTATTAAGTAGATGTGCCTATACATACCGTATGCTCGGCAATATCTTAAGTTAACTTTATCTCTATTTTTTAAGTTAATGTTAAGCTAGTTGGTCTAATTTGTGCATGCTGTGGCGTTTTATTATTGGGGAAACACACAGATGAAAGACAACAATATTTAACATTGAATTTACCATGTTTTCTCTGTTGGCTGTCATAATAAATACTTTTACGGTATCATCGGCCTCACTGAGCTGCCGTAAGAAGGAATAAATAAAACATGTTAATATTAAGTCAAAATTCATTTTATAAAAATCACACTTTGTAAATTTTACACCCTGTTTTTCCGCGTCTAAGCCAAGAAAGAAAGGCAAGAAACTGGTTATTCTTAACAGATAGTTACAGCATTTAAAAATAATTAAAAATTATATATGTTGCCAAGGGTCAAAACAGATCCATGTCTCAGCTTATTACAGCATTGAAAGTGTTAGTTCTTAATATTGAGACATCAGAGAGTGTTACGTACTAAGTAGTTTTCAACAGATTCGCAAGAAGCTCGGCAAAACTGCGTAGGTGTCTCAAACATTTCTTGGAACACAGTTCAGCCCACAGTTTACACCTTTGTTGAAACTATCTATGAGACATATGCTTATCGAATCAACTCGAAAATTTACAGTAACTTGTATCATACCGGAAACCATCCAATTAAACCTTAATTTTTTTTAAATATTCGTCGATTTTGAGAAAGAAATTATTTTATTAAATTCCCATTTTGTGCCTTTTTCGTGAAACGTAATTTCAAACACGCGGACGTGCTTAAAATGGTTCCTGAAAATGTTTTATTGAAAACATTTTCACAGGAAAATGTGTTCCAATAAGTGGCGAAGAGCTTGCAAACTGTCACGTGGAATGCTGACTAAATGCAAAATGCCAGCGTGTACAGTTTGGTCATGCTTCTGACCAAATCTACTTGGTATTTTCACAGATCTACGTTCTGAGTATATATCTGAGGATACCCAACAATTTTATCTACGGTACGTGAAAATTCCCGTTTTCACAATATGAATAATCAAATTCACGATAGATAGTTTCATCCATTTATTTATAATTATGTTTACAGTTACATGGTTATGCTATGTGCACCTAATAAACCTAAAAGTGGTTTGTCTAAGTTGCATGTAAGCATCGATTACACATTAAATACATATTCAAAGTGGTGTAAATTCTGTAGTGAAATATCTATCAGTCATCATCTTCTTTTCCTTATCCCACATTACGTGGGGTCGGCACAACATGTTTTCTTCTTCCACTCTCCTCTATCAGCCGTCATCTTAGTACTCACTCCTTTCTTAAACATGTCATTCTTCACACAATCCGTCCATCTTTTTTTTGGCCTATCTCTGCTTTTATTTCCATATAATATCTATCAGTATGTTTTAAAAAAGTAATTTACTCTACTCCTTCCATTGCTGTAACTAAGTCAATATTTGTATAGGGTAGGCGTCTACCCACGCCCAGACAAATGGTTTGTTTCAATTCCACACCACAAAGGGAGCGAAGTAAGTCAAGTAAGTCACACACACGTGGACGCGTGACACAATAAATGTCCTTGACGTGACGAATAAAAAGGAGAATATCGTCTGAAGCCAAGAAACTTTAAAAGATGAATCGAAACAATTCCACGTTTCCAATAACATATTTATTAAATACTTTTAGAAATTTATGGGTTTGGAGCAAGTACTGAGATGACGGCTGATAGAGGAGATTGGAGAAGAAAATATGGTGTGCCGACTCCACCTAATGTTTGACAAGGACAATAAGATGATGATGGATACTCTTAGAAATATCCTACTATTATTATAAACGCGAAAGTTTGTGAGGATGGATGTTTGTTACTCTTTCACGCAAAAACTAGAAAACGGATTTTGATGAAACTTTACAGTAATATAGCTTATACATCAGAATAACACATAGGCTACTTTTTATCCGGGTAATACGCGGGCAAAGCCATGGGCAGAAGCTAGTGAATAATTATTATTATTATTACTCTTGCGCCCAAGCCAGCTATTCGTCTATCTCGTCTATCTATCATTGAGGTGGTCAGGCCTTTTTAATAATTAACGTAGGTGCCTCGACGTTTTTAAACCAGATTAAGTTAGGCGTTTTTATTAATGAACGTGACGTTTTTAGAATCAATTTATTACTCGGGTGTCGCTATTTTTTTTTAAATAACAGAAGGTCAAACTTTTAGAAAAAATGTGCAAAACAATTATTAATTTGCTAAATGTTTTTCTAAAAACAAATTTATGTATCTTATTTGTTGTCTGTCTAAATGTCTGCCTATAAAGCTAGACGTCTGAGTCACAAGAGATGCGGGTTCGATTCCCGCTGCAGGTCAAACGTTTGCTTCGCCATAGTTTAGCTTCCATTTAGCCATCTTCCTCTCTCTTTATCAAATGACAGGGATAAGTGTACACAGAATCCTACTACTATTATAAACGTGAAAGTTTGTGAGGATGGATGTTTGTTAGTCTTTCACGCAAAAACTAGAAAACGGATTTTGATGAAACTTTACAGTAATATAGCTTATACATCAGAATAATACATAGGCTACTTTTTATCTGGGTACCACGCGTGCGAAGCCGTGGGCAGAGGCTAGTCTAAAACAAAATAAAAAAACAACACGCTCATAGCTGGATGATGGGCATGTTCCACGTGACAGGTTGCGAGCCCGTCGCCGCTTATTGGAATCTAAAATAAACCCTCAACAATCACGTTTATAAATAACGGCGTTATAAACTGGTTTATTTAGAGCACGTGAGTTATCTGAATGAACTTTAACGAGGTCATGAAAAACGTTTGCTGGGAAAGAACAAGTCATCCTTTATTCATAAACACATCCAGAGCCAGATGTGGTATTTTCGATTCTGTTATTTATAAGCGTGGCCTAGCTATAGATATAAGTGTACCCGCTGTTTCATAATCACTCGATATCTTTAGCAGTTTTCGAAAAGTTGCCAGCCTCTATCCTTTATTTAGTGTTAGAAAAGGACAGGGCTTGATTAAGCGACTTGGCAAGTTACCGAGTGATTATGAAACAGAGGGTTAGTCTCCATGTTTCAGGATTAGTACCTATCCTATTTTTTTTTTGTTATGTCGAGGATAACAGTTACCTGAATGTAGGTTTTTATGATAAGAGAATAAATACCGAATTGGTTCTTTATACAAATCCTGCTAATATTATAAACGCGAAAGTTTGATAGGATGGATGTTTGTTCCTTTTTCACGCAAACCCTACTGAACATATTTTGATGAAACTTTACAGTAATATAGCATATACATCCGAATAACAAATAGGCTACTTTTTATCCGGGTACCATGCGGGAGAAGCCGTGGGCAGAAGCTAGTTTTATATGAAGTTTAAATAAAGTTTTTCAAATAAAACTCTGCAAGTATTAGGAAAATATTTCCGTGTGAAAAAGCTCTAGCATTATTTATTTTATTTATTTAGATACCGAAACAAAGTCTTTTTAATAAAATTCTGCATGTATTAGGAAAATAATTCCGTGTTAAATGATGTAAAGCATTATTTATTTTATTTATTTCAATAACAAAACAAACAAATCGTCTTACCATAATAGATTGTAAGATATAATAACCCCGCTTTTATTGAAATGTGTTTTCCCTAAAAATATAAATTCAATATACAATATACATCATACTCAATGGACACATTACATAGTTCTCATCCCACACTCCCTGTATCGTGGGTATCAGAAACTACGAGTAACGTGATACCACAACACCCAGACCCGAAACAAATATATGCAGAACATACAAACATTCGGCCCTCAACGGGAATCGAACCGTTTGCGACGCAGCCGGTTATTCACCCGTCACACCATCAATGTCGTTAAACCTATCAAAACCTAAAAAACTTGGATTAATACCAGTAAATGTTGCTTTTTAGTGTGAATGAGGCTCTGTAACCGACCTGTGAAGGCAAGCAATGCATTTAAATGCCTTTTTGAGGGTATATGTACCCATACTCACGTAGGTGAGCCATATGTGACATAGCTATGGACTAAAGCCCTGGTTTTCAAAATGCCGACAGCGGTATGGCGGCCGAAAAAATACTATGACGTTATTCAAAATTTTGCATGATAAACGCATGATAAACGCCTTTTTTTAAAATTATTTATTTATAATATACATTTTGTAATGATCTTTAAATTATATTATAAAAAAAAATATAATAATGCTGGACATTTTCCACACAGCATCATCTAGCCCCAAAGTAAGCAACGCTTGTGTTATGGGAACTATATGACTGATATACTACTTATATACACCTTTTTTTGTAAATACATACATACTATACATAGAAAACACCCAGACCCGAGACAAATATTTGCAGATACAAACATTTGTCCCGCGGCGGGAATCGAACCCGCAACCTTCTGCGTCTCAGGCGAGCCTTCGCCCACTGCACTAGCTTCTGCCCACGGCTTTACCGCGTGGTATCCGGATAAAATGCCTATGTGTTTTTCTGATGTATAAGCTATATTACTGTAAAGTTCCATCAAAATCCGTTTAGTTTTTGTGTGAAAGAGTAACAAACATCCATCCTCACAAACTTTCGCGTTTATAAAATTAACTAGCTTCTGCCCACGGCTTTGCCCGCGTGGTACACGGATAAAAAGTAGCCTATGTGTTATTCTGATGTATGAGCTATATTACTTTACAGTTTCATCAAAATCCGTTTATTAATTTTTACGTGAAAGAGGAACAAATATCCATCCTCACAAACTTTCATGTTTATAAAATTAGTAGGTTATGGATAGAATTATTATTACGTTGCAAAATTCGAATTAACGTTGAAATATGATATTTAATAGTTATTATTTCATGAACTCTGAGATAGAGTAATAGGTAGTTTACTAATGCAAATAATAATAGGAATAGAAAAATTAAGATGTTGTAAAAACGGGAATTTTAACTAAGTTTCGACTCATTCCGAGAGTCTTCATCAGGGTGAGTGGTTGCGACTTTCTCCTTCCGCGTCGCGCCGTGCACCCTGATGAAGACTCTCGGAATGAGTCGAAACTTAGTCGGTGCCTTCACCGATAGTGCAGTACGTGAAAATTCCCGTTTTTACAATATGAATAGTCAAGTTCACGATAGTTTTTGGAATAAAATTAAGATGTGTTGAAATACAATTAGAAAACACTTACAATAAAAACACTTACGGTCTCTCTTAGAAGTACATTAGAAAAAACATTATCTCCCTGCAAAATTACATTATCCACACGAAAAAGACTCGTTAAAACCTACAATCATGGTATCCGTTTAAAACTTGTCATGTATAATAAACTGCCCTTACAAGTAACGCAGCTTCCCTTCAACCAGTTTAAACTTAAAATAAAATATTTTTTCGAAAATCACCCATATTACTGTGTAACGAAATACTTAAATTGTTCATTTTCTGATTTGCATGAGTACCCAGTTTTAAGTGTGAATGTATATACCTCTGACATGCCAACCTTTAGACTATACCTACCTACTATACTTACTAAATATGTGTCAATGTATGTAACTTATTCTTAAGTTTATATCGAAGCTATCTGCTACTGATATTGGGAGAGGACGGAAGATCAGCGCGCTACTTACCTTTCACCAGGTCTGCGGCACTTTATGCTGAGTCCCATCACAATTTGTGGCTACTTATCACATCAGCATTCCAATCATCGAAGTTATTTATTTAATTAATAAGTAGTCACAAATAAATGATTTATCTATATCTATGTATATACCAATGTTATATGTTATAACGAAATGGTCAATAAATAAATTTGAATATGAATTTGAAAATTAGAGTACTTAGACAAAACCTAAGTCTTATTTCGACCTCTGTCGTCATTACGGCCGTTTTATGACGGTTACCGCTATTGGGAGAAACCAGAGTATTATTCGGGAGGAATTAGATGTTACACAACAATGCCAGAAATTAATGCGTTTTGATACTAACTAATGAAAGAGGGGTTCATAGTAACAAGCGTTAGATTAACTGGATTTTGCCCATGGCTTTACTTGTTTATTTACATTGTGTGGAATGTATATTTACATGGTGACGAAAGCAAATATGAAATTACTTTATACCTACTCTTCATTAGATAAAGGCTCCATGGAGGTTAGCTAGGAAAAACTGCTAACTAGCGTTAAGTTTGTCTATGTAAGTTTCATCTAACATAGACGATTTCAATGGCGTGGCGGGTTGCGAGGTGTTGCGGGTTCGATTCCCGCTGCGGGACAAACGTTTGCATGTTCTGCAGATATTTGTTTCGGTTCTGGGTGTTGTGGTACCATGGTACTCTTAGTTCCTGATACCGACGATACAGGGAATCCTAGTGTGTGACTGAGGTATTTATATATTTATAATTATACCTATCTTGTGCAACAAAGCATTTTCTATCTATTTTAAAATAAGCTCACTCTTTATACTCTCAAAAGCGTTTAAACGTAAAATTAACACGTCGTCACTTTATTTTATTACTGGAAATAAAATGGCGTTAGGGAGTGTAAAAACTTAACTACTCCCTATTCTAGGCATCTAAAGGCATTACGCGACTAGAGCACCAATTCGCTAAAAGCATTGGCTGGCAAAAAGAGGAATAGCATGACTTTCAGAAAATGGGCAGTGGGAGTAGGTAAATGGCTACTATTATCATTGAGCTAGAAAACATATTTTTACGAAAATTCACCTTTCAAGAAAGACTTTTGCCGGAAAAGTTTCTAATCAAATGAGCAAAAACGCATTGTCCTACTCAAAACGCAAAATACGTTGCACAGATAAAAAAAATGTACTTTTTTGCTCGAATTTGGAACGAAGAATAATGTTAAGCAATGAAATATTTATTAGTTTGGCGAAAAAAACCTTTTCTATTTTTTTTAATGTGAAAACTAAAGAGGTTTTTATCGATAAAAGAATCAGTCAATAATTGACAGCTCGAAATTACGCCTTACAGATACTAAAATCGTTTTCTCACCATTTTTTCTTTCACTATTTTAATCCGGTTGTGCACTTTTTACATATTTAATATGGAAAAAGTGCACAACCGGATTCGAATCCACTACTTTTGGATCGAAAGACGTGATAGCGCCCACTACGCCAACACGACTTTAATCTACTAAGTACTCACCCACCCGAAAATGATGTAAGCTTTTCTTTATTATGTCGAGCTAGTAAATTGTATAACTACTTATTTCTTGTGTGTAAGTAATATTTGGATAAGTAAGTATAACTCTTCCAGTCACTGTGACGTTGGAAAGGTTTTTATGTAATGAAAGATCTGTTTGCGACGTCAATATTTAATTTGGCTAGATTATTTACAGGAAAATGTAGCGACATCTCACGCCACATAATTGAGTTACGTTACACCACATCAACTCAGAGCAAACATCACGGAACTACTAATTTACGAATACGAAGCATAGTTACATATTGTTCTGTATTTAATAATAACCAAGGAAACACGGCAATCACTTGAACTTGCTTAATGGCTGACAACCGACTGACCACTCTGAATATAACTACCCTCATCTAGAATAATGAGTACCTACATATACCACATCCCTCCACCTCTATTAACAAAATAGATATAGGTAACCTACTTACTAAAACTTATAATTTAACTGTTTCCTATGAAATAAAATGAAATGTTTATTTGCGAGAAATATGGTTACAAAGATCTTATATTAAGGAGTTATAGTTTCACATATTTCACCAAACATATTGGCATGCAAATGTTTATCTTAGTTAAACCTAACATCAATTTAATTTCTATTAAATTGATGATAATTTTGAATAATTTTGATAATTTTGATGAAATTGATTATAATTTTCATTTACATTGTTAGATCAAATTAATAACATGTCATATTATTTTTAATAACATTTAGTTTTAATTTTTAATAACCTAGTTTTCCTAATCGGATACCGGCGGGCAAGTTGAGGTTCCTGTTATGCATTACTGCTCCCATTAGAGTGTAAATCATTTTGCACATTTTCAGCAGCATCAGGAGAACCTGCGTCTAAAAGCTCATCATTCGAGTCAGATACTATCTCCTCCACCCTATCATCTCGCGCAGAAGACGTAGAGAAGGCAGAAAGTTGATCATGCGATGACACAATAACTCAGAGCTCTTTGCATGGAACTACTTATATACGAATACGAAGCATAGTTACATTTTAATTGAGTTAACGTAACACCACATCAACTCAGAGCTTTTTGCATGGAATTACTTATATACGAATACGAAGCATAGTTACATTTTAATTGAGTTAACGTAACACCACATCAACTCAGAGCTTTTTGCATGGAACTATTAATATACGAATACGAAGCATAGTTACATTTTAATTGAGTTAACGTAACACCACATCAACTCAGAGCTTTTTGCATGGAATTACTAATATACGAATACGAAGCATAGTTACATTTTAATTGAGTTAACGTAACACCACATCAAGTCAGAGCTTTTTGCATGGAACTACTAATATACGAATACGAAGCATAGTTACATTTTAATTGAGTTAACGTAACACCACATCAATTCAGAGCTTTTTGCATGGAATTACTAATATACGAATACGAAGCATAGATACATTTATTAATTTTATTTGTTTTTATGAAGGCACAAACTGTTTACAATCCTACTACTATTATAAACGCGAAATATTGTGAGAATGGATATTTGTTACTCATTCACGCAAAAACTATAAAACGTATTTTGATGGAACTTTACTGTAATATAGCTTATACATCAGAATAACACATAGGCTCCTTTTATCCGGGTATGCGGGCGAAGCCGTGGGCAAAAGCTAGTATAATTATAATACCACCTGTTATCAACAGATCCCGGGCAAGAAGATCAGATAGATCGGCTCGGTGGAAAATGCATCCCCTTTGCATGGAGGAAACATCACCACCATGTTCTACATAAAAAAGAGCAGAATTTATATTTGCACATTCGAAAACAAAATAATTCGACTCTCTTGCTTTAGTGGCAACTTACCAGTGGGTCTAGCGTATACCACTCTCTGTTGGCGTTAACGCTTGCGGAAAGATTGAATTGTATGGGAATGACATTTGCTGTGGAAATGTCACGTGACGGCTGCCAAGTTTTACCTTGACAAATTTGCGTTAGCGTGAAAGGAAAAGTAAGTAAGCATGAATTTACAAGTGATTTTTTTTTTGAATGATATCAATCTTCATCCCTGTCTATCACAACACCCATGTTACGTAGTATTATGTATTCTATGTCCATGATATATTCGTAAAAGCTTTCTCTTCACAATTTGAAATATTCCTGTTTTAGAGGTTTTCATTTCTTTGGTAATTGGCTGAAATATACATATATGTGTATTGTGTGTGTGTGTGTGTGTGTGCGAGTGTGTGTGTGAGAGAGAGAGAGAGATATATATATTTTTTTACAGAATTAATAATAATATTAATAAAATCATTTATTTCTCTCACATAGGTTTCTTAAGATTTGAGATTTTACATTAAATTTATAAAAACCAGTTTTGTGAGAGGTTGGTGCCAGAGATAGGTTTTAAAGATAGGATGTATGTGTGTGGTGTGTTCGTGTCCTCCTGTTTGTGGGTGTTTAAGTGGTTTTGAAGTGATTGTATGCCATAAATGTTGAGGTCTATGCAGTCCATGATAACTGAGAGTAGGCAATAGAAGGATACTTCTTAATAATTTTGGTAGCGTTTGAGCAAGTATGTTTGTTTGTGTCTTATGAAGGATAAGGTTACGTGTTAGTATATTATAACTTAATTTAATATTTTTACTCATATATAAAGTACCAGAAATAGAGCTTCTGTCTTCTCATAGATTTTCTCATGTATGCCAAATTGAGCTAGCTAAAATAAAATAAGCTCTTTTAATATTACCTCATAACATTAGTGGAATTTTCCAGCACTCAAACTAGTTAAGTAGGTACACACTCATTCACAATAACATTACTTTCTGTAACCCGAAGTAACATAACTAATCTTTGCAAAGTAGGCTAAATTAATTACGCTAAAGTTAAAGCATCTACTGGAACATACTGTGCTTAAATTAAGTTAGGAGTTAAGTGATCATACTAAGCAAGTAGGTGGTACGTACACAATAAGTATTCCAGTTCAATGTAACCTTTAAGTTTATTATGTTTGAGAGCATTGTACCTTATTTGTACAATGTTATGTGTAAGATGTGGGTACTTAAGTCATAACTTAGGTCTTAAATCTTTATCTTCACAATTCTTGGGTTGAGTGCCATGACAGAGACTAAACTTTTAAGTGCCTACTTATAGTTTAAGTAAATTGCTCCACCGAGTACTGAAAGGCGATAGAACCACGAATGCGAGATTTTACAATGTTCTTGAAAGTTTTTGCCTCTTTTGAAGAACACTATGGTAGAATACTTTTGTGAGAAAACCTTTACGACAGCCTTTTGTTTTTTTTACATATTTGTTTCTACAGGTTGGTATAAACCGGCCGATTGTGACTGCAACTGTACGGAGGCTATACACTGACTAGAGCCTTCATGGAGCGCTGGACGAGATATCATGTCGCGTAAATCCAGTGGCTCTATGTACCTCCTAGAATGTAGTTTTCATTTAATAGTCTTTTTTTTAATGAGGACTATTTTTTGTGTTTAATATCGTGTGAGTATAATCTCACTGAAATAAAAATTATTGAATTGAACTGAAAAACCAGAATGAAAAGACGATTGATCGCGCTTTTTCAACTGACCTTTTCCTTATTGCAGGCGACCACGCATGCCCTTATACATATTAGCTTCATCTGTAACAAAATAACAAACAAACAATGTAATCAAATCTTGGAAATGAATTTAACATACTTTTGTCGTATCGAAATGTACGTATTTGTAGTTTAAATTAGTCAGAGCTGCGTTACCTTTTTCCATTTTTTGGTTACAGCTGAAAATCAGCGTTGGGTGTAAACTCATCCAACACATGCTGAGCTGAACACCTTTTTGGTACAAACAGACTTTAGATACATGAGACGAATTACAAAAAAAAATATTGTGTTTGTTTTAGTTTAATACTTCTACATGTTATGTTTTTTTTTTGTATTTATTATGTTTGTGCCAAATAAACGTTTATTCTATTCTATTCTAGTTTGGATGACAATACTATAATTCGGTATCTTGGAGCTGATCTGATGATGGAGCCAGGAGGTGTATAGTGCAACTCTTCAATGGCTACCAGTAAACTCTTCAAGTTTGGGCTCACATGATTTGTTTTGACGAGTCCAATAGATTGGGCTTGCTAACGAGGGTCTGATGGTGGAGCCTGAGGAGAATAGTGGGATTATTTTTTTATATTTTTAGTGTGTGATTGAAGCGTGTTTCTTAGTTTATTTTTAGCTACATATTTTATATTTGAAAAATTGATAACGCAGGTAATAAGATTAAGTTTTAGCAAGTGAGTTAAGGCATTCAATAATACATGATGCAAGATAGAAAGAAGCAAGTTGAAGATGAAAGTATCCATGTGTGGACACGCCTTCTAATACCTAGATGCAATACATGTACTGCGTTACTATCACATCCGCTTTCGCGTACTAAAAACATACATCTAGTTATTGTATACTCAAGTGCGTAATTTCCCTGGTCGCATCACTGATCTTCATTCGCTTGTCGTAACGAGATCCCCTGGGACCTTGTCTTAGTTATTCGCTCAGGCAACGTCTCAACCCACGCAAAAGATGATTATTGTAAGGTAGCTGCCGAGTCTTGCATGAAAGCTTTATCCATGAAAAGGCCACCGAAAATATGTTTTTCACTTCTCACGCCCTAAACGTGTGTCTTTTACGTCTTCTCTTTCGTAGACAAAACGTTGTCTTGGGTCTTTACGCTAAGCAGGCAGTTCTCGCGAAAGCTTTGAAAGACCGCGTTCCCAAGTGTCTGTAATTAGCGAAAGTTAGTTATCCAGTTGTTACCCAAAAGACTGGCGAAGTTTCTATATAATGACTTTTAGTAGCTCTTGAAATGTTTGGCTATGAGAAAATGTCGTATCATTTTGTATTTGTTTAAGAAAGTTGCTGGAATAACTATAATTCTTTATAGTATAATATATTTTTAGGGTTATGTACCTCGATAGGAAAAAACGGAACCCTTATAGGATCACTTCGTTATCCGTTATTCTGTCTGTAAGGCCCCTTTTCTCAGGAACGCGTGCAGGTATCAAGTTGAAATTAATATCAAATGCGCACGGTCTACGGTCCCTTAGAGCTCTAAAATATCGAGCTTATAAAACAACGCAAGAAAAATATATGGCCATTTATCTGACATATTTTGATACTCGCAAATAAAGAAAAACAGCACAACGGTAAAATTCCGAAAATCGTTAATTTGTAGATTTTTAACATACCAATAAAATAATTTTCATTTGCAGTTTGAGAATTGACCGTGACTCATATCAATCTATGGGAGAGCAACTACAAAGTTAAGTTTGTCTTTCAATCTGACTTATCTTTTCGTTAGAGCCATGTTTGGTGCTTTCATAGTTTACGAAGTTGAGGAATGTTAATTATTTTGATGAATATACAAGCTTATATTAACTAGTTCTTCAAAGCACTAAAAACTACTTAAAAAATGTCTTAGCTATTTTTTGCCGTTCAACCTCACTGGACAAGAAATCCCAAGACATAATAAAATATTCTGTTTCGCCGTCTGCCCGCAGGTGATTTTTTTTTAAATACGACCAAGTCAGATGAGGCTTTTCGCAAGAATATTCTAAATATTCATCGGATTGTGGCTTGTCTGATTACTAAAGCAAGCAATCAGATGATAAAAAAATTATAAATGAATAAACAAAATGATAGACGGTCGTCTATCATTTTGTAGTTTCTTTCCATAAATATTATATGATGATTATATGATGCGGGACAATTTTTTGTGTGATTTGTAAATATTTGTCTCCGGTCTGGATATTTTCTATACATGATATGTATGTATCCTATTATAATATTAAACGTGAAAATTTGTGAGGATGTTTGTTACTCTTTCACGCAAAAACTACTGAACGGATTTTGATGAAACTTTACAGTAATATAGCTTATACATCATAATATCACATAGGTTACTTTATCTGGGTACCACACGGGCGAAGCCGTGGGCAGAAGCTAGTTTAGAATAAAAATATATAAGTAGTATATCAGTCATGTAGTTGCGATAATACAAGCTCTGCTTAGTTTAGGGCTAGAAGATGCTGTGTGAAAATGTCCAGCATTATTTATTATTATTACTATTTATTTATTTCTATCGAATACCTACTTTTTTATGCCACCAAGGTATCGTGGTGGTACTTCAATTAACACTTTTAATTTATTTATTTCTTTAAACGTTGCTTGACAGTCAAAACAACAAACTGACTTCAAATAACAGGAATTTGATAAAAAGTCCATTATGAAATTTATCCCAAATTTTTTGCACATTTTTAATTTTGCAGTGCGGTGATACGTTTAGTGTAGTGTGTCGTAATGTGAACATGGACTTTTCTGAATCTGAAGATGAAACGAGGGTAGTTGCGGCTTCTTTATTTCTCGACGAAACAGTGCAAATTAAAACTTATAATGAGTTTTTAAAACGGTTTTTGCATGGGTTAATTCGACTCGCGGCAGATAGGTATCATTGTATTTTACTTTATAATAAAAACGAAATCAGTTTTATTTTCTGTGCCCCGAAGCTCTAGTTTCTAATCTAATCATAGAAAGCGTATACATTGCGTCCAATTTTTTTTCTTCACGAAGCAGAATTATCATTTGCGGCAACCTGACATAATATTATGTAGGTACTCGGAAAAGTAGCTCTTGATTTTTAACTCTGCAATATTTTATACATTTTACTACTATAAACAAACGTGATAGTGAAGATGGATGTTTGTTACTCTCACGCAAAAACTACTGAACGGATTTTGATGAAACTTTACAGTAATATTGCTTATCCATCAGAATAACACATAGGCTACTTTTATCCAGGTACCAAGCGGATGAAGCCGGTAGAGGCTAGTCTTACTTACAATTATAAAGGTGAAAGTTTGTGAGGATAGATGTTTGTTACTCTTTCACGCAAAAACTATTGAACGGATTTTGTTGAAACTTAACAGTAATATAGCTTATACATCAGAATAACACATAAGCTACTTTTTATCCGCATACCATGCGGGCGAAACAGTAGGCAGAAGCTAGTTTAATAATAATACCTAACAATAAAACATTTATTTGCTAAAACAGACATGGTATTAGCGCCTAGTAAACAAAAACATACAAACACGCTCACAACTTTACTCTCCATGATGAACATCTTCAGGTACATACTCCGTGCATAGATCTTGGAGGATACCAAGCAGGGGTAGTCAGAGGCAAGTTCAAACATTATATTTGGTATATGTATTGGAAAAAAGTATTTGGTCTGTGAACTTTTAAATTAACCTAAATTTTGTAATATATAATTTGAAGTGTATTTTAATAATTATACCTTCATATAATGACTTTTAACTAAGAAGTTATTTAATATATATTTTTGCAAGTATTCCACGTGACAGGTTTTAAGCCCACCGCCAATTATTAGAACACTATCTAAAATCAAATGACTTTAATTTTTGGTTCTGGGGCATGCAAGTTTCACAATGTTTTTCTTCCCCATTTTGATTACGTGTGAATATGTACATAAATGTTTCCTAATATTTTTTTATAGTAGACTATTACAAAATAAATCAAGAAAAGTTTGAAACTACGTATTTCGTAGAAGAATCAATGAGATTGACATATTCATATTGTAAAAACGGGAATTTTCACGTACTGCACTATAGGTGAAGGCACCGGCTAAGTTTCGACTCATTCCGAGAGTCTTCATCAGGGTGAGTGGTTGCGACTTTCTCCTTCCGCGTCGCGCCGTGCACTACGCCGTGCACTAGTGTACTTACGACGGCGCGACAATATGAATAGAGATCGACATATTTCTGAGAGTTAGCTTGTCGAAATAGCGTTCCAATGGGCAGCCGTAACAATAACGAAACACCAAACAATTCACTCTAGAAAGGTCCTCTATAATTCGATGGCCCATTTTTAACCGACTTCAAAAAAACTTCTCAATTCGATATTTTTTTAAATTTTTGTTACTTGATATCTTCGCCAATTGTCGACCGATTTTGATGATTCTTTTGATGTTGTATAGAAAATAATCTCAAATCAGAATATTTATTTGGATAAATATATGTAGGTCAGCTAAAACATACATGATGTTACAATTTATATAGGCTCTTATATATTCTACCATCCAAATGGTGTGCAAATGTCAATAGGTAGATTGAGAATCAATTTATACAAGAATAATTATAAAATGTCAGAACTTATGCCCTAACATTTAAAAAATGTCAATAACTATTACCTACCTACCATAAACAACTTACTCAATGAGGTCCCATAAAAGTTTTATTCATGAGTAATGGCTAGTTTTTCCTTAAAACTCAAAAAACATCATCATTTTATAGAATCACAACTAGCCGATACATTTTTTGTGGGTTATTTTAACTTTTGTTTTTTATTCAATTTTGACTTTGACTTTAGAATAGGTCCATATATACATCAGTGGGCATCTTCAGGATGATGATGATTGTTTGAACTATAAACATCACTAACCCATTTCGTCGTAGTCCGTAGAGCTCTACGTGCCGTAGCGGATTGCTACGAAGTGCTACGAAACTCTACGAAATGCTAAGCACGGTCGTCTCTTATAAGTTTATAACTTTTGAAATTATCTTGGTTATGAATATAATTTTGACTTAAAACTTAGAGTATTTACAAAATAAAATAAAAAACTTTACGGTATAAAATAAATTGACTGTTGTTTTGGGAGTTCATACATTGGCCAAACAAAACCTAGGATAGCTTGTTTAGGTTTGAAGGAGTATATCAGGGTGTCTAGACAAATACCACTTTCAGTTGGCGTTAACGCCTGCGGAAAGATTTAATTGTATGGAAATTACATGAGCTGTGGAAATGTCACGTGACTGCTGCCAAGTTTTACCTTGACAAATTTGCGCTAGCGTGAAAGGAAAATTAAGCTTAAGGTACCTCAGGGCGGTTAAAAAAATAGATACAAAAAACAGCTATTGCAAAAAAATCTTTATTCGTTATTCTTTATTGTACACACGAAGAATATAGACAAAAAACTTACGTATAGGACATGTACGAAGGCGAGCTTAGCCCTAACAAGATTTATCTTCCAGCAAACCATCAAAATGCTCAAATCACTGGATCCACAAGTAATATCGAGAGAACGCCACGTACCAATACTGGTTCCGGAGGCAATTGAGATTATCAAACCAGGAATTTTAATAGAGAAGCTGGTTTACTCTAGAGTCTGGAATCCTGTGGTAAAATGGTGCTAAAAAAATATGATAACATTAGTGTTGTGTGTCAGGATCAAGATGTACTCGAATGACAGAGAAACCGGCGGTAGTGGTATCGTTAGATAGATAGATAGGTAGGTAGAATATTCTTTATTGCATAAAATAATAGTACAAAGGCGAACTTAATGCATTCCCTCCCAGATAACCTTTGTATCGTTCACAATAAATTAATGAGAGAGAGAGAGTAGATCGATTCGTCTGCCACAAACATCTACCCACATACAAAAAAAAACCGCACAAAACTGAATTTCCATGACAGAAATCTTCAGATACATACTCAGTGTGTCGATCTATGATGATATCAAGTAGAGGGTAGTCAGAGGTACGCCCAAACATTACTTTTGGCACTAGCCCACGCTTTTCATTAGCATTCCACGTGGCAGGTTGCACCACACATCGCTGCTAATTGCAACACTAAAAAAAATATATCGTACCCATTTTTTTATACACTGGATGTGGTTTGATGTTTAACAGGTATACTCAGAGAACAAACAAAAAACGCAAATTCAACGGGTTATTTTTACCAATGCCAAATCTATTGTTCTCCAAATTTGAAATTCCATACATGGATTCCCAAGCCATCCCATGCCATTTTTAATATAAAAATAAAGTAGTTTTCTTTCCCAATGCTATGAGTTTTAGATAGGTTGGTAGGTACAGTTAATATAAAAAGCCTAAGACTATATTTTTTTCGTTTTCTTTTTGCCATTGTATGTACTCTTTACTTATCACGGTTTTGTAAATCTCTGTTATTGGAGTATGAACATCAGCTAAAACAGCTAACTTTTTATAAGCAGGAAATTAACCACTAAGTAAAATATTCCTTCGATATATGAGATCGACTGGCAAAGCCTACTGAGTTAAGGAAATGGTTTATGTGGGCCATAAAATGTTTTAGCCTGTTTCATAACGAGCTCATAAAAGGCTACGCAATTCCGGGAGCATTTGTTTATTAAACGGTATTTTACAATTTGTGGTTTTATGGCTTAGTTTGCTTTTGCCCGACTACCTGGGTGGGTTGTTGTATGCTTTTATAATTTAAAAAGCATTTCGTTTTCATACTGGATTTAGTGGTCAACTGCAATATGAGGATATTGTGCTTTGCAGTAATCTAAGAAATATAGCATTGGTATGCATATATAACAAATTATTATAGTGTCATTTTAAGATATACTCATGTGAAGTTTCAGGAGAATAATTAAATTATTAATAATAAATAACGCACGTCAATTAAATCTATTTATTTACGAGTTTATTTTCAAAAAAAACTTTTAATTATAGACTAGATTAAATCAAAGTTAATTTAATAGGTATAGTCCTTGTGTACTCACATTGAAAAATATTTGTGAACAGAAAATTAAACTGTTTTTTAACCGAAAGGAATTTATTGTGTACCTTTTTATAAATTAACGAAATAAATATGTAGTCTTAACTAAACACTAGGATTCCCTGTGACGTGTACTAGTATCGTGGTATCAAAACACCCAAATGCGGAAAAAATATCTGTTCATACAAACATTGTCCCATAGCAGGAATCGACCCCGCACCTCTTGTATTTGAGATAAACTGAAGGATTTATTTATTTATTTAAAACAAGGAACGCCAACAGCTTAGGTATCTACACATTGTTTTGTCTTAACGATAGGGATAAGTTCTGATAACCTAGGCCAATTATAGGCGAATACAGCATTGACAAATTATGAATAAACACTAAATGCTTAACATATATCTATTATATAAAATATAATATTGACCCCACGTCCTATTTGACCCCACGCAACACAAAATGACGTACCTACTTTGTCTGTTTTTCGTTTCGCTGTGTTATTATATGTAAAGTATCTGTTTTGTGTTTATTACTATTTTTTGTTTAACTTTTGTGTTGTTTGGGGAATAATAAATGCATTTCTTCTTCTTTTAATATTTAAACATGAAGGAATAATATTTAAATACAATTATATCTTTAACAGCTAATCATTAGGTTCTTATCGGAAATATTCCAGCTCTTTACATTTGTGGGTTAAAATATTATTACTAAAGATATCATTAGATGGGATTTTTTAATTGATGAGATTATACTGGTTACAAAAGGATGAAAAACACACACCTAAAACCAACAATGTCGCAAACCAAAGTGCAAATTCAACGCAAACCACTTAATTAGCAACTTGGGAAGTTGGAAATACAGTGCGGCCGTTCGATTCCATTCATTTTAGTTCAAGTTAAGAGCTAATTTAACTTCACGGTGCATTCCCCGCGGTGGATATAATCCTAAATGGGGTTGAATTATTCTTGAAATAGCTTCTGCCCACGGCTTCGCCCACGTGGTACCCGGATAAAAAGTAGCCTAAGTGTTATACTGATGTATAAGCTATATTACTGTAAAGTTTTATCAAAATCCGTTCATTAGTTTTTGCGTGAAAGAGTAACAAACATCCATCCTCACAAACTTTCGCGTTTATAATATTAGTAGGATAAGAGAAGAAAATTCAGTTATTTTGTAGTAAAGCAGAAAGAATTTCAAGTTAGAGAGTTCCAGTCGCAGTTTATATCATTTCGAGCTCGACTAACTTGGTGGCGCGGCAGAATCTGATTGCCGCTGCGGGACATATTTGTTCCGGGTCCGGGTTTTGCTTTACCCCGGTACTCGTTCCCGATACCCACAATATGTACAGGGAATTCTTGTGTGATGTAGACTATGTGCCTGTTGGGAGTTAAATTATTTATTTACTAGCTTCTGCCCACGGCTTCGCTCGCGTAGTAACAGGATAAAAAGTAGCCTATGTGTTATTCTCATGTATAAGCTATAAAACTGTAAAGTTTCATCAAAATCCGTTCAGTCGTTTTTGCGTGAAAGAGTAACAAACATCCATCCTCACAAATTTCACATTTATAATATTCGTAGGATTTCGTAGGGCTTACTCACGGGCGCTTACGGAAGTTACCGTTTGGTAAACGAAATTTCGTCGTTAGATTATTTACCTAACTTTGCATAACTGGTTTTCATTTACTAACTAAGTCGGTGAACTAATTATGTCTAGCAAATTGGCTTATTTGAACGAGTAGGTAATCATACAACACTGCACTGAGATCAAGATAGATAGATAGAAAGATAACTCTTCATTGTCCACCACATCACATAATCCTACTAATATAATAAATGTGAAAGTCTGTGTCTGCGTGAATGTTTGTTTTCACGTATCTCCGTAAATACTAAACCTATTTTGATGATATTTGGAATGTAGATAGTTTAGGATCTGGAATAACACATAGGCTACTTTTCAAAAATCGACCCCTGAGGGGGTTAAATAGGGCGGTAAAGTTTCAATAAAAAAAAGGTTTGATTCGCTCAAAACTCTGTACAAATAAACTTTAAGGTAAATAATGAAACACGTATTTTTTTATTTTTTGAAAACTACCCTTTTGGGTGTGCAATTGAGTTCTAAACTTTGTATAAATTGTAATCCTTGGTTCGATTCATTCAAAAGTTGGTGGACATATTCATATTGTAAAAACGCGAATTTTCACGTACTGCACTATCGGTGAAGGCACCGACTAAGTTTCGACTCATTCCGAGAGTCTTCATCAGGGTGAGTGATTGCGACGTTTTCCCTCCGCGTCGCGTCGTGCACTACGACGCTTTCACCGATAGTACGTAGTTAGTCGGTGCCTTCACCGATAGTACGTAGTTAGTCGGTCCCTTCACCGATAGTACGGTACGTGAAAATCCCCGTTTTTACAATATGAATACTTAGTCAAGTTCACGTTAGTTTTTGGAATAATAATAATTTGTTTATTTGATCTAAAATACTATTACAGAGGTAATATTACAGGCTTAATTGCCAACTAAGTTACGAAAACAACTCAATACATCATTGAACGTAGCTCGTAGTGCCTATGTAGTAGGTAAAAAACAGCTTTCGTTACCCAACCCGCAAACAAGTTAGGTTTATGTTGCTTACAGATTCAAACAGAGCAAATTATAAGCTAATCGCGGGAGTACAACGGGCGATCTTATCGCTTATAGCGATCTCTTCCAGACAAGTGACGTCAAGCTTATGCGTCGAACAATCAAAATGACTTTTCATATAAAATGAGCTCAATCAATGAGAAAATAGTATCTCGAATTGTTCGTTGATCAAAATTATGTCCACAGGGGATCGGTAAAATGTTGACCGATTATTTTTAACGATTTCCCCAAAGGATTCAATATAATAAAGGTATTGAGTACCACATCGTAGATAAAATGTTCATGACATGCCTGAAGGGTTGATTACTTTTTACATTTTCACCTATCATTATCTAGCCCCAAAGTATCCAGAATTTGTGTTATGGGAACTAAATTACTGATATATAACTTGACGACCTCTGTGCCTCAGTGGGCGAAAGCCCGCCTTAGACGCAGAAGGTTGCGGGTTCGATTCCCGCCGCGGGGCAAATGTTTGTATGATCTACAAATATTTGTCTCGGGTCTGGGTGTTTCCTATGTATAATATGTATGTATTTACAAAAAAAAATATAAGTTAATAGTATATCAGTCATGTAGTTCCCATAATACAAGCTCTGCTTACTTTGCGGCTAGATGATGTTGTGTGAAAAATATCCAGCATTATTTATTATTTATATATTTTTTTTGTAAATATATTAGTACATAATTATTAGACATTTTTTATACAGCATCATCTAGACCCAAACTAAGCAGAGCTTGTATTATGGGAACTACATGACTGATATAGGTACATTACATACATTTTTTTGTAAATACATACTTTATACATATAAACACCCAGACCTGAGTCAAATATTAAGCCAAGACGCCTGAGCCGTCTCAGGCGTCTTTCGCCCACTGAGCCACAGATGTCGTCATATAATGGAAAACATCCAGACCCGATACAAATATTTGAAAATCATGCAAGCATTTTAAATCATCGAGCTACGGCGTGCTATGCGATTCACTTAATTAATATAAATAGTAAATAATAACTTTAACTGAAATATGGAAGTATAAATTTACAAATAATGAAAAATTTCAGGAAATCAATCTATGAATAATATCTGAAATTTTAACCATAGATTTAATGTATTTTTTTATATTTTGTTAGATAAAAGAATTTGTATTTATGATTAAACCTTGACTTTGACTTTGACATAACCCGATAATCGACCTCGATTTATGATTAAACCTTGACTTTGACTTTGACATAACCCGATAATCGACCTCGATTTATGATTAAACCTTGACTTTGAGTTTGACATAACCCGATAATCGACCTCGATTTTTCAAGTTCCATGGTTAAGAATCCGAAGTTGTGGAGTAATACGCTACGGTATCTTTTTTACCGACTATTATTAATCAATCAATCTAGTGTTCGATAAGTTGTACTTACTTAGGAACATAGCGTATGTTGTTTTGCTTAAATACACTCTTACTAAAACTACACTAAGACTACCACATGCTTTGTTATTCATGAGCTCTTGTCTAGAGGGATTTCCAATACGATGTGGCATATTGATTTTGTGGGAACATATTTTGAGACAAAGTCGCACAAAGTGCGTGTGTATTGGGTAAATATACGGCTTTCATATGAATGTAAATGTGATGTGATTCAGTGAGTAGATCTTTGAGAATATCAAATAGGGGTAGTCAGAGGCATTTGGAAACATTACATTTGGCACATAGCCGCGTTTTGCAAGTATTTAGCAATCCTTGAGACTGGTTCCAAGCCCTCGCGCTTTATAGGAACACATGCACAATTTTTGGTTCTTTGCCAAGCCAGTTTCCTCAAGATGTTTTCCTTCAACGTATTAAATACATATAAATGCGCACATTATATTTTCGAGAAGACAAATCCATTGATGTACGGGTTCAAACACATGAAATCCGTATCGAAATTTGGGGAACCAAGTACTAAGCCAACACGGCTACTAAAAATAAAAGGTTAATTTGTAATAGACGATTGTATAATGTTTTTTGAGACTAGGGTTAGTTCTAATGAGTTTCTAAAGAGTTTTTTACACACTTATCTATCACCGGGTTTGTCTTAACCCTGCCTTATGTCAGTGGTCTAAAGAAGTATGGTTAACAGAACCAGTTTAGTTTATAGATTCAGGGCCTCGTACATGCATGTGTCATAATACATATATTTTTTTGTTCAATTACATAGATACCCACAATGTTATATATTTGTTGTATATATTTACTCACAATGTTATACTTTACTGTTTGAAAGTACCTAGCATTGAGAAATACATTTTTCGCGTGGAAAACTCCATTTGTGTACGACGGTATTAGAACCCCCAACCTTGATAGATGAATAGATAAAAAATATTTTATCGTTCATAATAAACAAGAAGAAACATATGCAAATTTAATTAATTAGCAATTTTTACCATCTAAACTTTGTGTAATGATGATAAACTTGAGATCGAAAGTTAAGGACATCTTTAACGTAAACATTGCAATGTGACAGAATAACCTCTAAAGACCAAAAACTGTAAGTTATAGAAATAAATGGAAGAAAAGCATTTAAGAAAGTCAGTAGATTTTTATAAATTAATGTCACAAAAATCACATAGAAACGTAATTTGCACAACATGAAATGAAAATTTGGTCAAATACCCAATGCGTTAATGATAATGATATATGTTATAACGTGTCTGTCTGTTTGTCCGCAGTTATGTCGTCTTGTAGAGTGGTAGCGTGCGTGGCGGCGCTAGCGGCTGTGAGTTGCGCTCTTCCGCACACCGTGTCTGCGTTGGACCTCAACCGTCTGTATGGACACCACACTAAGCGATCTGGTGAGTCTGCATCCTCAACTAACCACCAACGCATGCGGAGTTCCTCAACCGTCTGTATGGACACCACACTAAGCGATCTGGTGAGTCTGCATCGTCAACTAACCACCAACCCATGCGGAGTTCCTCAACCATCTGTATGGACACCACACTAAGCAATCTGGTGAGTCTGCATCCTCAACTAACCACCAACCCATGGAGTTATCCACGATTGTAGTCCCCATGATGACCAACGACGAACTCGGTGGCGCGGCGGGGGAGTAGCCAGCTAGAGAGTGGTAGTCGATTCCCGCTGCAGATCAAATGTTTGCATAATCTACGTGTATTTGTTCCGGGACTGGGTATTTTGATACCACGGTACTAGTCGTTCCTATTAGCCACGACACAGAGATCTAATGTGATATCTTAGATTAAAGTAAAAACCGTCTCTCTTTTTTAAATAGTAACTACATTTTACTATTTTATAATACATTATTTACTGCCGGCTTCGCCCGCGTAGTACGCGGTAAAAAGTAGCCGATGAAAATTAGATCTTGCTGTTATGGCAGCGTTCTTCAGAAACGTATTCGGTCGACCGTTTAGTTTGGTTATAGAAGTTTATTAAATAAATAAATAATGCAGGATATTTTCACACAGCAGCATCTACTCATAAAGAACATGGTTCACTTATAATTAGCTTAAGAACTAACAAATAACAATTAACGTATGAATTACTAGTTATTCAAGTATTAGTATTACAGAGATGTGGAGGTTACTTGAATAATTTAGTTTAGCTAGTTTATAAGTAATAGTATTTTCCCTTTATTTAGTTTCGTCGACTTACGTTGGATAATATAGAGTTCTTTCTATAAAACATTGTGTAGATAAGAAGCGATACACTTTTTTGCTGAGGATATCCCAGCGAAAAAGATTATCCATACTCCATTTCAAAATAGATATTCACCTCGAAAATATATTGCGCACTATCGTCCGTGCTGGTGAAATATCCAACTTTGCTTCCTATCGAAATCCCAGTACAAATTTCGAGTGTAATATTTACATGTCGGACACAAACATTTGTGCGACAGTGGTTTTGAACTGTGCATTCTGGCATGAAAATAATTGGCCCGCCTGGAACTCAAATAACAAGGTATTACGTTGTTTGTATAGCTCCTGCCCATGGCTTCGCCCGCGTAGTACCCGGATAAAAAGTAGTCTATGTGTTATTCTGATGTATTAGCTATATTACTGTAAAGTTTCATCAAAATCCGTTTAGTAGATTTTGCGTGAAAGAGTAACAAACATCCATCCTCACAAACTTTCACGTTTATAATACGATTTGAACACGGGGCTAACTTCATTTACCTTTTTCATTATCAAGAAGTTCACTGCTGGACACAACTTAAAAAACAAACATAGGTACCTACTCGCGAGACTATACCCTATGATGAACATCATCATATACTCAGTGAGTAGATCATTGAGGATGTTGTTGTTTTCCATCACCGTTTATCGCACGTGTTAAACGCATATAAATTATGAAATTCATTGATGCATGACGGTTCGAACCCACGTTAAAAATTCATAAATTATATATAACTAGCTTCTGCCCACGGCTTCACCCGAGTAGTACACTTTTTTAACGTGTTGTTAATTTCCATTTCTAAAATTGTTAATTTATATTTGGTGTATTGTGGTAGAAAATAAATGCCATGTCTATGTCTATGTATATGGTACCCAGATAAAGAGTAGTCTATATATTATTCTGATGTATAAGCTATATTACTGTAAACTTTCAACAAAATCCGTTCAGTAGTTTTTGCGTGAAAGAATGACAAACATCCATCCTCACAAACTTTCACGTTTAAAATAGTAGTTTTACAAAATCCAGAAACACTTTTCCAACGATAGCTCTGTATTAATGCATTATATTTCCAACTCTTAGCTAGTTCCCCGCTATTATAGCATAAGATCTAAATATAGTTCTATTTATACAAAATCTAGTGACTGGTTAGGTCGCTGAAGCCTGTAATGTATTCAAACGAGGGTTCAAACTCAATTTGCGCATTACAAACGCTTGGATGAGCAACTGAACAGCTTTCAGGCAGTTCACTTTGGTACCAATTAAACTACGAAATGCACGTAATAATAATTCTGGACATTTCCACACAGCCCCAAACTAAGCAGAGCTTCTATTATGGGAACTACATGACTGATATACTACTTATACGCATAAGTATTATTTTTGTGAATACAAACATACTGTATATAGAAAACACCCGGACCCGAGACAAATATTTGCAGATCATATAAACATTTTATCCCGTGGCGGGAATTGAACCTTTCTTCGCCTCAGGCGGGCATGCGCCCACTGCGCCACAGAACCTTAGTAGATATATGTTTCTAATTTTATATCGTCCTTTAAGAGACCTGTGTAGGATGAATTGCCCATACGAACGTAATACCAAAATCATTTGTAATAAGAGCTTATTTCCACCATATTATGTTATTATTTGCATTCGAATAGTATATATCTACGTACCTTTACATTTTACGTTTTAGGTAAGTAATACGAATCGCATTTTGGATATTTTTACGTCATACATGACATGTTTTCTTCTTATTTGTTTCGTATTAAAAACAACAGTGCCTTACGTATCGTTTGATTAGGTACATAGATTATATGGTATATATTGTCTAGTTACAGAATAACAACACAATGTGAAAAATACAACCAGTTACATCTTTTTTGGTATTACGGAACACCACCAAATTTATAACAAATTCTGAACGGCTAATATTGCTATCGCGCAAGCACGGGCGGGTCTGCATCAGTCAAAAAGAGATAGCTATATTTTTGGACGCGCTTTGAATTTCAGTTATGAGCGCTGTACGCCAGATCCTTAATATAAAAACATACCAATTCTTATAGTATCAGAATTTTCACAATCTAGCATAGGGGATCACATGGGATCAAAGAGTCTTATGTAAATCTAAAGCCCGTGTAATGTTTAAACTACTAATAATTATAATTATAAAAACGTATTTTTCCAGCGAAAACACGAAATCGTTTTCAGCGTTCCAATTATAAAAGAAAGTTCTTTGAAACCACGCGCATTAATTCTGTGGGGCAAAGTAATACATTTTCGGTGATCCTTCACAAACCACACTTAAACTAATATTCAACAGCCGTAGTAGAAAGCAACAAAATTTTTAAATACAAACATGGCAAAACGAGACAAAACATACCTTATAAATTATTCACCAGGATTTATAGGATACATATTTCAAAGCAAAATATAGAATGCTACACTTCCATTAGGCAATTCCGGGGAATCAGAATATTTTTATGCTGGCAATATTTACATCGACCGAAAGGTAGTATACAAACCTTTGTTGGAATCCACATCTTTTATACATGACATCGCAATCGTATTGAAAAATTATATTAGTGAATTGGGAGAAAATAAAAATATCGCTAAAGCCTTTTCGATCCCACTAGAGAAAATGTCTCGTGCATTGGCAAAAATGATTTATTTTTATTTTTATTGAAGTTTTGCTAACCCGAAAATCTCGAACGCGAAATAAGCAAACCTGTACGCTGAATATAAAGTCTCTAATAAATTATTGTAAATAAAAACGCGTTTGGTATTTCATCCAACTATGTGAGTTGGATGGCGTGTGTGCTAATGAATCATAAACATCGGCTATATTTGAGCTAGATTTCTTCTGATGTAGTACTGATATGAATCTGCCTATCTACTTAGCATAAAAATATGCTGAGTTGACAACTTTTTGACCTGATATTGAACTGTCCAGCTAGATCAATCAGACACCTGACACACCTGGTGTGGGGCATTTCTATTCAGTTCACCTTATAAGTATCTATTTCTTTATTTTCTGGTTATAGATGTTTTTTAGATACTCATAAAGAGCATTATAGAACTAAAAATAACTTATGTGAATGACTAGTTAATCAAGTATTAATATTATAGAGATCTGGCGGTTGCAACTATCCATACATCATATTTCTGATTAGATACTTAGATAGAACATTATTTATTGCACGACTAAAAAGTACTGTACATAGGCAAACTCAATGCTAGATAGCATTCTCTTCCAGCTAACCTTTGTGTTTTTATTCCAAAAACTATCGTGAACTTGACTATTCATATTGTAAAAACGGGAATGATGCGGAAGGAGAAAGTCGCAACCACTCACCCTGATGAAGACTCTCGGAATGAGTCGAAACTTAGTCGGTGCTTTCACCGATAGTGCAGTACGTGAAAATTCCCGTTTTTACAATATGAATAACCTTTGTGTAATATGGAAAACAGTCCTAAGGAATAACGTTAATGAACAACTAGAAAAGTTATAAATTATATGCTATTTCTATACCTACTTTTAATAAAACACAAAATCTATTCCCTAGATAAACACAATTACATATACTTACCTACCTACAAGTTACAAATAACATTCATAGACTACTAAATATTCTATATAATATTATTATTATACTCATAATACATATAGCTGAGAGACCGATTAGGTATTTAATTTTTTGATTCATATTATAAGTAACCCAATTTGTTTGTTTTTTTTTTCAAGTTGTGCTAAATAATAACGCTTACCTAATCCGAGCCAGCGGCTCGTTCAACTCCTTGGCTAAAGCAAATTATAACGTAGATTTATTTAACACAACAACGAGTAGGCTGAAACGCTTACTAAGTGACAATTTCTTCTTATTATAAAGTTAGGAACGAACTATCCTGTCATTTCTATTGTATTCTGTCGTCTATTGTTACTGTTTTATTTCTAATTTTTCTTCTAATATCTGTGGAAACTTTTAATTGACCTTCTGTGTATATGTAGACTTTTTTCTGATTAGCTGCATGTACTTAGTTCCTTATCTACAATGTAACCTAGCTGTAAGTTTTCCAAAAATTGATAAAATAAAATAAAATAAATGTTTTTCATCTCGTTTCATTTCTGATTGTTATAAAAAACCTCTTAGCATTCATTCCGTAATCAGTTACGCGAAAAAATTACTCCCATTTCTCAGCTTGAAATCTAAATAGCTCTCATCTATTTGCGAACCGTTTGCAAGTAGTTTAATAGCCCATAACAAAGCCTATAGCCATTTACCCGACGTCAAAGATAGACGGGGGTTATCAATTCGTTGGCTAAGTCGTATTAAAATACTTGAAAGCTGGTCTGTTGTGGAATATTTTTACCCGGCAAAAAACTTTCTGCGTTTATGATCCCGATGTGATCCCATGAAGCTATTGGATGAATATTTTTTTCTAAAAACCTTAAAAATTGACTTGCGAGTTTGTCGAAAAAAAATCAAAACATGATTACTTGGGGATTTGTCAGGAACTTATTTTGGATGGAAAGCAGAATGTCATCTTCCAGACATTTTGTGTTAACTAATAATTAGCTTATTTAATGGTATAGAACGAGCATTTTTTCCTCTGCCAGACAAAGGTCTCCCCAAATTCTTCTATTGTATGCTCTGTATGATCTGCAAATATTTGTCTCGGATCTTGGTGTTTTCTATGTATAATATGTATGTATTTCCAAAAAAGTACCTTAGTAGTCTATATTAGTCATGTAGTTCCCATAATACGAGCTCAGCTTAGTTTGGGACTAGATGATGCTGTACGAAATATGTCCAGCATTATTTCGCCTTTGACAAACCCGTTTAAAGTAACTGCTACAGCGTAAAATAACGACTTCTCTAGACACGTCAAGATGTCACCTGCAGGGACACGGTAAATGTTTGCACAGTAAATATTCTTACAGTAGGTACCCACGCCCAATCGGATGCAATTTTTATCGAAACCTACTCTCGTATTAAAAAAACAGTCAAAGTAAAGTATCGATGATACAAACGTCAATAACAGTATTATACTTTAAAAAAATGTACAATTATTTCTTAGAAAAATGACAAAACTAAAAGCTTAAAAGCGGAAGAAAACGAACGGAAATTAGCAATAAGTACACCCCCGGCCACTTCAAAATCTTATATAATCCTCTCCATCCAAAGGTTGTCTGGAAGAGATCGCTTTTAAGCGATAAGTCCATTGTACCTTTATCATATGTGTTACTCTTTATTTCGTTTGTATCTTAAGGTGTACAATAAAGTATTTTCATTTATTCCTAATTTTTGTTTGAACCATATCATTTTGACCAAGTTTATAGTCTACCGAAAGACTTCTAGCCGGGAACCATATATTCACATGACCTCCAAAGCATAAGTAGGTAAATTATGGTAGTAAGAATTTCAGTGTTTGATCGCGGACGATGCTCATGAGGATGAACCTCGGAACGGTCAACGAAACGTCAGCAGGAGAATACTAAAGTACACGGTATAGTCGTTATAATATCGTAAATCGGGTGTTCTGGGTATTTTCTATGTATAATAAAAAAATATCTATCTATGTAATGTATTGTATTAAGTATATCAGTCATCTAGTACCCATAACACAAGCTCTGCTTAGCTTGGGGCTAGATGATGCTGTGTGGATTGTCCAGCATTATTTATTTATTATTATTATTATTTTTATTAATCTTAGATTAGATTCTAAATAGGAAGACAGTACAGAAAGTATAAGGCCTCTTCTGCCACAGAGAAGACAGCTCATTATAACGACGGTACCTACTGCAATTCTATTGTTGTCTAGATAAGTAGGTCAAGTTACGCTATGCAAATCTACGTGACTTTCTAAACAGCATTGTTTTTAAGAGTCTACATATATTAAAGAAAGAGGTACCTATGCCAGGATCGTAGAGAAGTGAAAATCCTTGGTCTCTCCCTACCCCTCCGAGAAATTGACTTTATGTTTACTGTCTTTGTGTACATAAAGTCAGTTTCTCGTATGTAAAAATGTAAGGACATTTATTGAATGATTATTGTAAATCACTTGCAAGAAATATATAATTGAATTGAATTAAATTTGGATCGTGCAGTAGCCCACTGGTTGGTCATAGACCTCCCCTAGATGACGCACGGTCTTGAGCTCCAACATCCAACTTCCAGCAACCTTAAAATGTCATTATTCCAATAGGTGGGTGGGCCTTTTTGCACATTTCCTCTAATATATTCACAACCATATTGTAAATTTTGTTTAATGATATTATATAATGCGATCTACACGCAAGAAACTTAATAGATGTTTTAGACATAAAATTGATTCTTCTAATTAAAAAAAATATAATTCTTAGTTATTATGAGTTGCTGTAATATTATAATCAAAGAACTGTGATTTTTATCCCGATATTCCCACGGAATCGAAACTTACGCGGGTGAAACCGCGGGACGCAGCTAGTCAGCAATAAAAAGGGAATGTATTTAAAAAATACACATATTATTGAATATACCAAGTCAACCATTAGCTTAGTTTTCATTTCACGCTAACGCAAAGTCAAGGAAAACTTGGCAGAATTCACGTGACATTTCCACAGCTAATGTTATTTCCTTCGTTAACGCCATCAGAAAGTGGTATTTGTCTAGACACCCTGTTTATCCCACTTGAGAGTACAACACGCTATTTTTATCCACCTTTGTTCACCCAAACGTTCTTTTAATAACCGATTTTATCCAAAAAGAAGGATTAAATGGAAGGTCGTCTCATAAATTTTACTGACACAGTGCTCTGCAGCGTCGTTAATTCTGAAGTTGTTCGTAAATCTAGACGTATTTTCGTATCTTTTAAATACTCGCTGAAACGATTGACAGCGGGTCTAGTTTTACCTCTGTGTGAATTACTCGTACCATCTGTTGTGAACGTTAGTTTTTGAAAAGACATTATAGCTTATATATAGTGGGCATGTGGCAGAAACAGGTATAGTGATAGTACTTTGCAGGACAAGCTCTTCACAAGAAGCTGAATTACCCCAAAAATAATAAAAACAATCATCTTTTCTTAGTTTAGTATTATCTATATAGATTAATTGATTTTTCCATTTTTTTAAGTTGACAAGAAAGTAATATTTACGATAATAATTAAAGATATTAATAATATTTCTTGTTATAAAAAGGCATACTATAAAATATCTGATTATTTAGATGACAAAAACTCTTGGGATTGAAAATGCTCCAACTCGAACCTATTGTTTTGTAAAAGGATCATTAAAAAGAATAACCAGCCTTGTTTTCTTGCCTTTCTTTCCTGGTTTGGTCGCGGAGGAACAGGCAGTACATAAAAACCGACGTTTCAAAGTGGTCCTTGTGATTTTATTGAATAAGTGAATTTTGGCTTTGACTTTGACTTTAAGTTAAAAAAATCTATTTAACTTGTCTCTATCTAAGTTTTTATCTGTCTCTATTTACTCTAGGGAGAGTTTGTACGAAATCTCAAAAAAAAGACGTTTCAGCTGAAGCTAAACTTTAATTTTAAATTAAAAAAAAATACAGACTATGTTTAACAAAGGTTTAAGTATGCGGTGAATCTGTAGATGCTGAATCAGTTTACGGTATCTCATGGCACTCTTTAAGGGAGGCCTATTTTCAGTAGTGGACTTCAATCGGCTGATGATGATGTTTAAAACCTCTGTTGTGATCCAACCTCGATCCTCAGATCATAATTTACATAAAAATAATTGCACACTGCACTGAACCCGGTATACGAGCATAAACACGAAACTCTGAATAGGATACATTATTTATGATATGAAAACGTCCATGATTGTATGAATAATGTTTTTTTATTATCATTTGACAAGTTCTTCAGGAAATATTTATGAAACATGAAGATAAAGTTGTACGGGAAAACATTGTAAAACTCGAGTACAAGTTTTCTTCTGATTCGGTAAACTACGAGGGGCTTCTTCACGTAAAACTTTAAGTCCTATTACGAAAGGTGGTTTATATAAGGGGTGTTTAGAGATATGTCAAACTTTGAAATCCTGATTTTCAAGACAAATTGCTGTGCAAAACAAACAAGGTTTAAAATGTAATCCTACTAATAGAGGTATAATAAATGCGAAAGTCTGTGAGTGTGTTTATGTGTGTGTGAATGTTTGTTACCACGTATCTCCGGAACTACTAAACCGATTTTGATGAAATTTGGAATGTAGATAGTTTAGGATCTGGAATAACACATAGGCTAATTTTCGAAAATCGACCCCCAAGGGGTTTAAATAGGGCGGTAAAGTTTCTATGAAAAAAAATTTGTTTGATTCGCTCAAAACTTTAAAGTAAATAATGAAACACGTATTTACCCATAACACAAGCTCTGCTTAGCTTGGGGCTAGATGATGCTGTGTGGATTGTCCAGCATTATTTATTTATTTATTTATTTATTATTATTGTTATGTTATTTTCTATTTGGAATAAACTTTAATTTAATTTATTTAAAATAAAATCAATAAACTCAAATAATTTAATTAAATAAAAAAAACGAAGAGTTCACAATAATATCTAGGTACGCACATACAAACCTACTTGTCTAATCTAATAATACTTTTTTTCTGATAAAATAAAGTAAGTAGGTTGGCACCTACCTAATTAGGTTGAGATCATTCATTCTACTTAGTAAAGCCAGCTTAGACTTGGCGCTGAAGTAATGCTAAGTTTCTCCCGGCATCATACTTTTACTATACTATTCAATACCTATTTAAATACAAGGCTTGTAGGCGGATGGAATCTTAGTAGAATTCGATATATCACAAAGAAAAGCTCGGCTGACATTGGTGCCCCTGTTTTCGCTATGTTTACCTATATCTATGTGTGTACTAAATTTACATGCAAAATACTTGCGTCTCGCAATGGGTTACTTACCTAGGTAGAGACAAAGGATTTTCTCTTACGCTTAATACATCATCAAAAAGGTACCTTTTGTTATATTTCAGTATCATGATTGGTTTTTTAATACCGAAATAAAAGAGCAACATTAAATAAAAATCGAATGGAAACCTTATTAATAAACATCGATTACAAAAATTGAGAGATAGAATGAGGAACCGCGTGTTAATAGAGCAGTGTGGAATGAATGAAGATGTGGTAACGAGAGTTGATAAAGGTATGTTAAGATGGTTTGGTCATGAAGATGATGGTAGGATGGATGAAAGAAGATAAACAAAACAAGTATACAAGGCGAGGGTGAATGGGATAGTTGAAGGAGAAGGCCTCTGTGAACGTACTCTGAACTAATTGGAGACTTTCTAAAGAGCTTATTCCACAAATCCCCTGCAATATTCCCCTTCTTGTACTCATAGGGGAAGCATAGGAGATTACTGGACAAGAGTTTTAGAAATCCCCTGATGAATTTATTCACACCGTTTTTTTGTAAATCAATTACAGATAACTAAAGAGGTTATCAGTCTTTATTTTTTTTATGACAGACCAAGTCGACTAAACCGACGAGCTTATATGAAATAGGTGATGAGGATAATTGAAGTGAAAAAGGTATATCAGGATCGTAGGAAGTAGAAATCCGTGAGCTCCGCCTACCCCTTCGGGAAACTGGCGTGACTTTATGTATGTATGATTGCAAAAACCATTTCGGAGATAAATGTTAACAAACTCACAAACAACCTCTATACAGCATATACAGGGTACTTGCTACGTAGGTAATAAGGATGATCGTAATGAACTTCATTATGGCAATATTTCAAGAATCTATGTTTAAATCTAAAGCGCCACTTTCGCCTTTTTCACATTCCTTTTATTTTCTAGATACGAGAATTGTATCAACTGAAAACACTAACTTTACGTGGGAAGCTCCTAGGAACGATAAACTTTCAGAAATAACATCGGCATGCGCTCTCAAATACCAACTAGGTGCATAGATCTTAGAAAACCGCTGCAGCTGTTTGGAAAGTAAATAAAGAACAGCTGACTTATTTTTTTCTAAACGCTTTTTTGCAAAATCCCTAACAATTTTCAAAAGTGAGATCTTTAAACTGCACCTTACAGTATCGCTTACTTAAGTGTTATAACTTTCTTAGCTCTATTGCTATTTGTCATTGCATTTGTAGCTAGCTATACATATACTACTATATAGTTTACATATATAAAAGTATATATTACATTATGTATCCTACTATAAATTAGTTATGTCGTTTTATGGAGGATTAAAATGTTATTTTTACAATAGAATACTACAACTAGGTACATTGAAAACAGAAAAAAAATATAGTAAAAAACAGAGTTTAAGTCACCGACCGCAGGCTTATCTTTTTTATTATATTGTTAACTATGTATTATAATATAAATAGTATAATTCTAGTAAGCCTACATCTCTTCACATTATTTTGTGTTTGAAAAGAGAAACTACATACCGTAGTCAGTATCTAGTTCCAGCTCAGCTGTCTTCGTAACAGGCTGTTCTCAATTTTCAAAGAACAACTATTTTCAGAGCAAGCTGAGATATTTTACATATCCCGTCACTTTTATATTCTGTTCACGTCGTTTAGTTTGCTGGTCGGAAGATGGAGGTTTTATAACGTAGATGGAAAACAGGAAACCTGCCAAGAATACAATTTTATGCACTATATCCCTACCTACTGCACCCACGAGTAGGTGCGCGCATATTTCTGGAAACAGAATGAGTTTTTGCTTTAGTTTTGTGATGTCACAGAAATTTCAAAGAAAAACTGATTTTATTATAAGGTTTCGGGTCTTTTTCGCGTTTACTTTTTTTATTATTTTCTGGGATGATGTTAGCCACTTATAATTATGTTATCTAATCGCGAAAATTTGAAAAATATAAAAGCTGATTTGATCAGCGCATTTTGCTCCTTATTTCGTATCTTTGATTCCGCTTATATCCCAGAATATTTGGTTCTAAGCTGCGGGTGACATTTTTAACATTTAAATTAAGAAGCAACCCCTATATACATTACTAGCTTCTGTTCACGGCTTCGCCCGCATGGTAGCCAGATAAAAATTAGCCTATCTGTTATTCTGATAGATAAGCTATATTACTGTAAAGTTTCATCAAAATCCGTTCAGTAGTTTTTGCGTGAAAGAGTAACAAATATCAATCCTCACAAACTTTCGCGTTTATAATATTAGTAGGAAGGATAATAGGATACTAACATGTATACTATTTACTCCTGCCTCATTTACTAATGGAGCACGTAAGCCACCTACGAGCAATAGGACCTCACGATTCCGCTTACGTAACATCCATCCAAACATTCTATTCCGAAGCTAAGCACGTATCTGCGATTTCAGTAGGTACCTAGATGATTGCCCAAATTGCCAATCAGCATGCTGAAATAGCTAGTTCAAATTACAGGAACGAATGCACCTACTAACTACCTTTAGATTGAACCGTTACCGTTTGTATTGAATCATTTTGCAGCATTGCTGGACCAGTCGGTAACCATTTGGCATTTATTGGCATTTCCAATACTCGTAATCATTCATGTGTATTTGGAGGCAGGATGGTTGGTAGGCATTTTATTATTTAATTAATTGGAAAGACCTCGACTGCTGTGAACGACATCTTTTATTCAGACTCTGTAAAGACTATCTAATTGACAGTGACATAAGACTTAAACCATAGACTACAAAATAACTTAGGAACTTTGAGTACACTGGGTTCCAGCAATAAAATTATTATAAAACTTACATTAAATTTATTATATTTGGAAGGGTGCTAGAAACAGGCAAGTATTTTACTTATATATGTAGGAATGTTTTTATATATTAATTTTGACACACTTTTATTTATTGTATACATTTTTTAAATTGCTGCTAAGAGAGGAATAATTTGCCAATAAAGAAAATAGTTAAATAAGTACCTAATTATGTACATGTTTAAAACAGAAAGTAAAACAGAACACACA
The DNA here is from genome assembly GCA_958496245.1 of Perizoma flavofasciatum. NCBI lineage: Eukaryota > Metazoa > Arthropoda > Insecta > Lepidoptera > Geometridae > Perizoma > Perizoma flavofasciatum. The sequence continues at coordinate 10,077,962 of OY292439.1, read as the reverse complement.
AAAATCTTAGCTGCTATAAGGTGATTGGGTTCAATGTCAACTAGTATGGACTGAAGCGCTCCCGTACTTCAAAGTCAAAGTCAAAATTCATTTATTCAATAAAATCACAAGGACCACTTTGAAACGTCGGTTTTTATGTACTGCCTGTTCCTCCGCGATCAAATCAGGAAAGAAAGGCAAGAAAACAAGGCTGGTTATTCCTTTTAATGATCCTTTTACAAAACAATAGGTTCGAGTTGGAGCATTTTTAATCCCAAGAGTTTTTATCATCTAAATAATCAGATATTTTATAGTATGCCTCTTTATAAAGTTTTCGTTTAATTACGTTTTTAAATTTGATCATTGATAATTTTTATCTCTTGGGAGTTTGTTATAAAAGTGTACACCGTGCCCTTTAAACGATTTACTAACTTTATGGAGTCTACAAGTGGCAACAGCGAGTTTATCTTTATTTCTAGTATTAACATTGTGATTATCGCTTTTTTTTTTAAACAAATAAATATTTTTGTAAAGTTTCAAAGGCTGCGTTTAACCGTCGGTCAGGCTATTTCCGAGACCTAAGCCTTAATATTTGATATGTTCAATAAAGCGAATTATCGCGAATTAAATGTCATAACCGTTGACCTATTAAATTCCCAGTAACTTTATATTTAAAAGCACTTACCTGGTTTGGGCTGAACTGAAATATTATATACCAATTAATATTTCAGTTGACTGCTTTACCCACTTTGATGATCAATTTTACGGGCCGTATTTAAAGACTTTTGATCGTAACATAATTTAGGTTGTTATACCTCCGCCAAAAACAGAATAGGTAATTTATTTGACGAAATAAATTATGATGATTTTAGTCAAACCACTAGGCAGATAAACTCGACTCAAATATGTAATATTATTCGAGTCTACGTTGGATATTATTATTTTCACAACCACTGTAGGTAGGATGATGCGGAAGTAGAGCTAAGCCATCACTCACCCTGATGAAGACTCTCGGAACTTAGTCGATGGCTTCACTGGTACGGCTACATAAAAATTTTCAGTTTTACAATATGAATTACTGTACATTTAAAAACAATAAAAAATAAGTTAAATACTTAAACCACGCAATCAAATTAAAAATTATTCAACACATAGGTACGCATACATGAACAACATTACCCCAAGAACGTTTGTGAGGTCATCTTTCAGAGACCTTGTCTGAAAATATTTGCCCCGCACGGCACAAATGGGATTAATTAGAACAAAAATATTCTCTTTGTCACGGATTTTTTGTAAAATATCTTCAGTACCTATTTATAGTGTCTATTTTATTTATTTAATGTGTTTACTGTCCTTTCTTTGCTTTTTTGTTGTCAAATAAATCACTTTAAATTCTAATTTAATCTAAGAACATTAGCTAAACTAAAACCCATCAATAACTTATTTATTTAATACTTTCACACAAAACAATGTAGTGCTAGGAGGACTTAATGCTAAAGCATTCTCTACCAGTCATCCTGGGCTCGTCCATTATCGAAGTTCTAAACAGCTTTCGAACTAAAACTGAGAAGGAATGCTACCAACGGAATTACCAGCGAGCTGGAATTAAGTTATGCAAGTTACGAGAACTTCAAATAACCGTGGTAATTGACGAGAAACGAGCAAAACAAACAAGCACACTACTGTATTCCTCATGATGGAAAAATTCTCATACATACTCAGTTTAAGAGAAAGTTGGGGATACCAGGTAGGGATTAGTCAGAAGCACATCCAAACATTACATTTGGCACATGCCCGCGTTTTGCAAGTAGTTAGCATTCCACGTGACCGAGAACTTTATCATTTATTCAAATTAACCTACCTACTTAGATTGCAGATAGGAAAACTTTATTGCAATTAATATTTCGTAGGAACACACTTCATATGATTGCGACCATTTTAAAAAGTTGAATTATTTAAATTCATTTTATATATAAAACAATAGAAATAAAAGTACATTATAGCAGAGTCCGCGAAATAGACAATTGCCATTTCCGCCGAGGCATACTATATAAGTGTTTTTCTCAAAAAAAAACCAGTAAATAAAAACGATACTTTTACGGATTCTGTAACTTAGCTTCTAACCTTAGATCAGGTGGGGTGCAGCCCGTCAGTATCCATTTCACTTTCGGAACCTTTGAAACCGATATTTATTTATTTATTTATTATATTCATCGTCAAAATTACGGAATCAAGACGACCTTTTGCTTTACCGCCATTTTTTTTAATTTTAGGTAGGTACTGCATATGCCGACAGGAAAGGCGTCTGCATACAGCCACTTGAGCGCAACCAATTTGTACCAAGCTCGAGGTCCAAATTCAAATGAGGCAAATAAAAAAGTTTTGCTTGTGCCAAAAGTCAAATTACAGCATCTGTGGTAAAGGCGTCTGCCTAAAGCCACATAAATGCAACCTTTTTGTATCAAGCTCGATGAAAGAAATCCGAATTCAAATGAGGCAAATTAAAAAAAAGTATTACATGTGCCAAAAGTCAAATTAAAGCGTCTGTGATACAGGCGTCTGCATATAGCCACATAAATGCAACCTTTTTGTACCAAGCTCAAGGAAAGAGATCCAAAATCAAATGAGGCAAAATAAAAAAAAGATTTGTCGTAGTCATTATTGCCGGCGTGCTGGCATGCCAGCACGTTTATTGTTTCAAATTCAAAACTAATGCGGTGTACGTAAATACAATACTTCGCGCGTTATTTTATACAAATTAATGACACTATTTCCGCGCATGTTCAAATTTAGATTCCAAATATACTAGTTTAAATAATAGTTGGTAATGGAAATGAAATGAAATTAAATTTATTGCATAAAATGTGGTACAAATTACAGATGTCAGTAAAAAATTGGTAAAATACATTTAAATAAGCATACAATTCATAAAATATATAGGTAACTATTAACTACCTATTAAAAACTATGGGTAATAATATTATGTTGCATGTCAAAAAAACTTATTTAAATTATAAAAACAACCTTTAACTAGCCAACCATATAGTTAGGTAGTTTATTTTGTAATTCGTTAGATCGTTTTTAATAATAAGTTCATTTTAAAAGTCAAATAGGTAGGTTTTTGTTATAATGGCAGGTAAACAATACAATATAATATAAATAATACGAGAACAGTAGACTGTTTTTTTCCATTGGTAACAACATATATAAAGTCACTGACCGAACTGTAGCCTTTTTTGGTAGGAACTTTTTTATTTTTCATTTATTTTTTTAGGAAAACCAACAGCACATAATATAACAGAAAGACATAATAATATAACACAGAAGGCCAATAAAAGGTTTTCACGCGTAGATATAGAGTAAAGATACTTATAGAGTGTGAGCTCATCGTAGAAGTAAGTTTATTTAGCCATAACCGCTACGCCATTGTATGTGGTGTATTAAATAGACGTTTCTTGCCACATGATCGAGCTACATTGCATTAAATCGATGAAGAGCGAAGAGAAACGAACTACTGGTATACGAAACGTAGCTACATACTGCCATATACAATTCACAGATGACGCTTAGATATTCATCGAATAGTCTAAATCGCGCCTGTGAGATTTTCCGGAAGTTTAAACGTATATAATTAGTGTACCGCCGATTAACAACTGCCCCCTAACTGTCAACTAAGACCCCGGACAAGTAGATCAGAAGGATGGGCCCGGTAGAAGATCATTGGCTTTGAAAATGAAGCACCCCTACCGTGTTTTCCCTATTGGTAACCCCAACGTGGCCTGAACCTTCTGATCTCCAAAATGGTAATATACGGGTAGCGGTCTATTTCTTCATTGTTGCTATGTTCGAAGCATATGAGTATGGTAGTCAGTTTTTTCGTAGCATGAACTAACATTTAGTGAAATTCAGTTATAAAATTCAATTCAGAATTCATAGGAATAAAATTCAATACCTAGCCTATTAATCATTGTAGTCACAAGAACCATTTCGAATCGTTATCTTATAAACGCCGAGTCAGTGAAACTTTGTTTTATCTATAAAATAACTTTATTTCTAATTTTACTAGATATATAAAAGCATAAACTTTATGTTACGCTTTATGCTTCGTTACACATTATAGTCGAGAATATTTTCTTGGAACATAAGTTTCTCTCATATTGTATCTGATGGGGAGTTGCCAACTTGAATAAATTATATGTAAAGAAGGGAAACTTTCGGAATAGAATAAGCTACAGGTATTAGGGCACTTGAGCAGGGCTACTGCAGGCAGACTTCACTGGAAAGAGCTTGAGGAGGCATTTGCCGACAGGCACTCTGACCTAAGAGATATTATCTAAAAAATATAATAGGAATAACGATGATGTTTCAGAAATAAAGAAATAAATTCAGAAATATATTTCATTATTATTATTAGGGCACAATAAGAGCACAATTTCAAGTGTCACCTAACTTTCAGACATATATTATTTTAAGTGTAAACTTTCATATTTTACAAGGCTGAGAGAGCCACAGGTTTTCATCAAAGAAATTACATTCAAGGATTGATTCAATTTATACCTACTGTTGTGCGAGTACCTACAACTTCAAACCTCTTTGGAGTAACGGGTTGATACCGGTTGCTTTAGCGAGGCGGCAGGCAGTCTAAGATATGTAGTATCCAACCTACTTGGAGTGTGACGGAATGTCATTGGCATGTGATGATAATGCTCGGGGGTCTGTGGTTATATATTATCTGTGAAATAGCCTTGGATGGCGAGAACCTTTGCAAGGTTCACAAGATTGTACAAAAGAGGGGAACATCTTTTCACCATGATGTCATGGTGAAAAGATGTTCCCCTCTTATTAAGTAAATATATTACCAGCAATATATTTTATATTGCTTGGAAACTAATTATCAGCCGGCTTGAAGATACAATCGCTAGATCGTACTACCGGTAGCTACGGTTCCGAGCTGAGATCACTACGTTAGCTACGGTTTCGAGCTACGGTAGCTACAGTGTCGAGCTACGATCGCTACGGTAGTTACGATCTCGAGCTACGATCGCTACGGTAATTACGGTTTCGAACTACGATCACTATGGTAGCTACGGTAACTACGGGTTCGAACTACGATCGCTATGGTAGCTACGGTCTCGAGCTACGATCGCTACGGTAACTACGGTTACGAACTACGATCGCTATTGTAGCTACGGTTTTGAGCTACGATCGCTACGGTAACTGCGGTTACGAACTACGATCGCTATTGTAGCTACGGTTTTGAGCTACGATCGCTACGGTAACTACGGGTTCGAACTACGATCGCTATGGTAGCTACGGTTTTGAGCTACGATTGCTACGGTAACTACGGGTTCGAACTACGATCGCTATGGTAGCTACGGTTTTGAGCTACGATTGCTACGGTAACTACGGGTTCGAACTACGATCGCTATGGTAGCTACGGTTTTGAGCTACGATTGCTACGGTAACTACGGGTTCGAACTACGATCGCTATGGTAGCTACGGTTTTGAGCTACGATTGCTACGGTAACTACGGGTTCGAACTACGATCGCTATGGTAGCTACGGTTTTGAGCTACGATCGCTACGGTAACTACGGGTTCGAACTAAGATCGCTATGGTAGCTACGGTTTTGAGCTACGATCGCTACGGTTACTACGGGTTCGAACTACGATCGCTATGGTAGCTACGGTTTTGAGCTACGATTGCTACGGTAACTACGGGTTCGAACTACGATCGCTACGGTAGTTACGGTTTTGAGCTACGATCGCTACGGTAACTACGGTTACGAACTACGATCGCTATGGTAGCTACGGTTTTGAGCTACGATCGCTACGGTAACTACGGTTTCGAACTACGTTCGCTATGGTAGCTACGGTTTTGAGCTACGATTGCTACGGTAACTATGTTTTCGAGCTACGCTCGCTACACTCTCATCTCGGACTCTTCGACGTATGTGTGCGGTCACCAAGTTTTGTGCTTTTCACATTGGTTCAGCTTATTCTAAACTTTTGCTGGAAATAAACTGCAAACGATGCTTGCAGTGATTCACTTGATGTAGGTGTTTGGAAGTGCTCATTTTTGCGCCTTGATTAAGTATGCCAGAAGGTTTGAAGAATTTGGCTAGACGCCAGAATAGATTAAGCCTGTGGTTTTAGCGACGTTGATTAAGTATTTAAATACTTATTCGCGTATGCATGCTTTCTTTGACTAAAAAACTTAATGATTTCTGAATGTTTTATTACGTGTTATTTATTGAAGTACCCAATTGTAAAGACAATTGTAAAGACAATTGGGTACTTCAATAAATTCCCACACTAATTACCTACCGTTAAAAAAAGAGTCGCGACCTGGCTTTTTTTGCAGAAGGTTATGACCCCAAGTTTCAACAAAGTAGCTGAACTTAAATGCTTGAAGTAAAACAGTAAAGAGAGAGTGTTGTGACGCGGGTCCCGTAGGATTTTTTAACAAATAACTCCGTGGTTATATTATAAGTGATAAGCTGCGCACCCGTACCCATACTTAGCAATGAACTTATAAAAACATATAAAACAATCTTATTAAGTACCTACCTATAGGAATAGGATGTCCATGGCAAACATGCCCTAAAACCAAAAGCTCGAAAAAGGCATATCTACTGAATCTAAGAAAAGTTGTTGTAAAACAAAAGGTAATAAATGAACGAACTAAGGAATCAGAGATCAAACCACGTTGTTAAAATGTTTCATTTGAATGTGCCTTGTTCGAATGCCGGGTTCGAACTCCTAGTGTGTGTATTTTTTCTACTCGAAAAATTTATGTGCGCTAAATGCGCACCTCATTTTTTTGCTCCAAATCGGTAAAGGAAAACATAGTGAGGAAACCGGCATGGCCTAGAACCAAAAATTTCAATTATGTACCATCAGGTAGTGTTTCAATTAATTATAAGCGGCGATGAGCTTGCATGTTGCAAACTGTAACATGGAATGCTAAACTGCATGCAAAAACGCGGCCATGTGTTAAATGTAATGTTTAGACGTGCCTCTGACTAAACCTTCTTCATATCCTCAAAGATCTATGCAATGAGTGTTTATCTGAGGATATCTAACACGGGGATAGCGTTTTGTTTTCATTGAGACGGAGCCCTAAAACATGGAAAATTCTCTTTACAGTTCTAATTCGAGTAATCACCAATTAGGTCTGTCCATTTGCAAAAGCTCTGATGGTTCCCTTTTCATCCAACCAGGGTTCTGTATTATTTTTAATGGAATCGGGATGATTAGGGATTTTGGGCGTTATGTACAGGGCGTCCGAGAAGAACCCATGAAAGTGGACAAGTTTTCTTGAAATCGGTCGCGTGAAATCGGCGTGAACTCACTTAATTTTAGGTGAGTAAATGAACATTGTGATCGTAATGAATTGACTTTAAATTTTAAATGAAAATCGTGTTCCCAATATTAATATGAGAAACCTAATTTTGTTTGTTTACAAGTAAAGTAAACTAGTAGATAAAGAAAAATACTTAAACATTGAGTAATAGTTTTGATATTATATAATCATTTATGTATATATTAATCATCATTGGATATTTTTTTGAAAGTTTATGCATTTATTGAGAACATTTTGTCTGTCTAGTTATGACATAAAATGAACAAAACGCGTTTGAGTTTACATCGAACTATAATTGGAGGAATACCAGTACATAGATTTAAGGCCAGAATATTTTAGATTGGATTAGCAATGTGATTTCTATGTCGGGTATCCTAAATAAATATTAAACAAAAAAAATAGCAATTCTCAACATTTCCTTACAAGCTAAAATTAAGAAGTGCCTTAACCTAATCAGTTCACGAAAACCTACCATCGAGGCATTGCGAGCTCAATTCACCGCTTCTCCCTTACTGGCGACCCTTGGCAAGTTTTCGTTAGGCTAAGCTAGTTAGTAGTTCAGGATTGTGTTGAACCGTGTTTTAGGATTTTACTAGCAATGGGTCGGGAAGCTTAAGAAAACTTTTACACACATTTTAACACAATTGATAAAATGTTAGGGGAATTTTCCCCTGCGTTGAACAAATAAAACGTTCCTTCAAATTACAAGTGCAAGAGTTTATTTATCACACATCAAGTACCTAACAGGGCAACAGATGGACTGTGATAATTAATCTTAGGCAGCTCTTTTTTCTTTTTGTTAGAAAAAAGAGGAAAAGCAACATGGCCACTCTCGCATTAGGGATGGGGGCAATACGCACGCTAGTGATGTTATCGTCGACGATCGACACAAATGTAATATTTTAGTAAAAGTGTTTTTTTTAAACGGGCGCATAAGTCAAATGCCTGGTTTAGTGTAATTATAGTGTGACGGAAAAGGATCTAAGAAAGACGAGATGGCGTTCTATCATTTTTTGTTTCCTTGATTCATTCTTTAGCGGAATGAGTGAAGGGTAATATCAGCCTCATGTTCATTACCCGTGAGGTAAGGTTAATATGTATAGGTCCACGTAATAAGACAACGGATCAAGACTCGTACATCACAGCTCTTATTCTCTTTTTTCCAGAATACTGCCATCCATACGAGCCTTTCAAGTGCCCTGTGGACGGTAACTGCATCTCTATCCAGTACCTCTGCGATGGTGCACCAGATTGCATCGATGGATATGATGAGGACTCCAAGCTTTGTACTGCTGGTAAGCACTCGCGATTATTATTTCCCCAAAACATCACTCCGTATCGGAGGGTGGATTATACATGCACGTGGTAAATAGGAACTGGTGAGCACATCATCAGACGGTAAGCGCTGAAGGATTATGTTCAGCAGTGGTTCTTCCAGATGATCGATATAACTCTTACAACAAAATATTGAAACGTTACTAAAAATTAAATAGAGTTGGAAAACGATCGCGCTAGAAAGCTATAATTTTTCTATTTAACGGGCTGAAGCCGAAAATACACTTTACTTGAAAAAATAGCGCACAGTTCACTTTGTGGCGGTAGGAAAAATATATGTTAAAAAACATATTACCGAGAATCCTGTTGTAAGAAAAATTGGTTTTTATAAAATGTGCTCAGATCAACAGTGCTCAGATATGATGAAATATTTAAGACTTTTTCAATTTCATTAGCCTTTATCTTAATCTTAATACTAGTTTTATAATATAAAATACAAAATAAATCACTTATAAGTTACATTACAATTGTTTTGCGTTACAACATAGGCCTCCCCCCAGACTTTGTGCTATCTGTCTCTTTTCCCAACTGCGAAATGGTTTTCCTCTCGCTCTTTTCCCTTCTCTAGGGTACCATTCTGTAACATTTGGCCCATTTATCTATTCTTTTACTTACTCATTATACCTTAACAAAGAACCTTGTTGTTTTATATTTTCGTAATCGCTTGAGAGATAAGAGATTCTGACAAAACGCTTATATTTTCGTAAGCGTTTTGTCAGAATATAAAGTGGTTTATTTGCACCACAATAAAGCACAGAAATAATAAATACTAAATAAATAAAATACACACTTTATAAAATCAGATAGGTAGGTAGGTATTTAAAAGTACGATTTTTATAAAATGCTGTTAAAAGTTTTAACTTAATGATGTTGCGTTCGAAACTTGCATGGCTACTTTTTATCGATGTGCTAATTCCGCCTTAACCGTTGAGTAGTCTTCAGTCGGCTCGGTCAGTCAGTACCTACAGGGCTAGCCGGTCAGACTTTCTCTGTGATGTTAGGTAGTTAGTATGTATTCTGTCAGCTGAAATAAATTCAAAATTACTCCTTTAGCCTGTCAGAAGCTTTTGACTAGTTTCAAAGCAACCTGTAATTCGGCAACTATCTACGCCTTGAGCGTTGAGTAGCGTTCAGTATTCGCCGGTCAGACTTCCTCTGTGAGGTTGGGGTATTAATTAGTATGCAGTTTGGCAGCTGTAATAAATTCCAACGTTAAACTTGTTTATAACGCATTAACTTGTCAGAAGCTTTTGACTAGTTTCAAAGCAACCACGACTTACCTAGGTACTTAACTTTATGCTTGCTTCCACGTCGTGGGAGAGCAGGTAGGATTCGTACATTTTTACTCTTGTAAAAGAAAAACTAATTGCTATTTCAGAATAGTTCCAATGTTTCTATATTACCTACATATCCGGCTTTAATTATAGTGCAGTTCAGCGTTGATACAATGCAACATGGCCGAGTTATGGTGATTTTCCCAAAAAAAATAAATCGTACGAAACCACTCCACACGCGGAGTAGCTTCATACATAGTTTAGTATATATTCGTACATAGTGGGGAGTCCCCGTGCACAGTGATAAAAAATGCCATTTATACAAAATATAAACATTTATTGAGACATTTATTACAACAAAGTAAGGCGCCGTACACCCAGGGCTTGAAAAAAAAATTCGACGCGGAAAATAACATTCTTGTATGGAAGCAAATAAGATTTAAAATTGCTTGTTTCATAAAATGTCACTTACGTCATGGATGTGCATAAAATATCTCGATTTGAAGGTATTCTTTCAATTTATAAAAACATAACATGGTTTTGTAATAATCATATTCTTGGTGAGCACACTTTCTGAATGCACGCGGGTTAAGTAGTTACTCACTCATACTTACATTCCTACAGTACGAATCTACCCCACTCATAACTGTACGAAAGTGCCCCAACCCAAAAATTTTACAAATTATTTCAAAATAAAAATAGCTGTTACAGTTATCCCAAAATGAAGATTGACATATTAGGCTAAGGCATCAATTCATAAACCATAATAAATTACTTATAAGATTTGAACCAAACTTAGTAGAGCTGAACGCGTTCATAAGTAGACCCAAAAAATATTTACACGGTGCGAAAACACATATCGACTCGTTCTAACGAAATACTGCCTCCCCCGCCTTGCATACAAATATGAACGCGTCAACGTACTGGATAGTGTAAATATGATCACTGTACGAATGCTCCCTCTGTACGAATCCTACATACTCTCCCGTAACCACGAGTTTCCTATTGCTTTGACGTCGGATTATTGCTTCTTAAATAACTTCTATAAAAGCAAAAGAAGCTAGCGCTGTCGGGTATACAAGTAACTAGCTACTAGCTTTTACAGTTAAGGCAGTGTTCGTAAGAAACACATTAGATCGACCGCTTTTTCGTCGACTTACGTTGCAAAATAAATTGGTCTCCATGAAAAGCCCTTTTATTCAGGTCCATTCTAAATATTGGTGAAACATTTTATGATGTAAGTTCCTAACTTACAAACTTTACCTCTTTATAATATGTAGGTAGTGCAGATATGTATTAATGTAGCTCGCACAAGTTGTCTAATTTTTTAAAGTTGAAACTGCGACATTCTCATCAGTATTACTCAAATAGCTTTTTGTTAAACCACGTAAGTACCTAGATATTATGTTTTCATTCATTAAGTCGGAGAGGGACGTTTTTACACAAAGTCGAAAGATTTGTAAGACAAACTTTGATTATAAGATAAAATTAGAGTAATTCCCTAATTGAAATCAGAGCACTGTAGAGACGTCATCTCAAAGCTCTCTTTGATTTACGATGATTTGATGAAAGAGCAAAAAAATAGCACTTAACCTAAGATATTTAAAAAAGGCATTAAAATACAGTAACCTGCGATCAAAAGTATCAAAGATCGTTTATGAGCTACTGGCAAATTGTTCCTTGCTACTGGCAAAGTCTTGGCTACTCTGTGACTTTTTAACTTTTTAAGCACTGAAGCGCTTGGTTGTCAACGCCAGAAACGGTCACCCATCCAACTGTTACTCATGCTGACGTTTGCTAAATCTAGTTCATGCAAACTACGTCGCTACCCACTACCGTTTCATTAGCATTACAAAGGAGCTGTCTTTTACGGAAAGTTTTAGATAAGGGCAAGCTGTTGAGATAAAAGTTGTAGGTATGACACTTTATATTATACCCATTCACGATTCTTTTTTTTTTTTTTGTGACTTTTTTTTATACGACTTTAGTGGAAAACAAGCATACGTCCAGCGGCCGCGGAAGTGGGGGGCAGAGGGGGGCCAAATGCCCCCCTAAAATCATATAGGCTTGGTAGGCGGATACCAAGCCAAGACTGGAGATTGAAGGGGTGACCAAAGAAATTTGCTCCACCCCTCACGGAGTACTTCCGCGGTCCCTGCATACGTCTCACCTGTTGGTAAGCGGTTACCGTAACCTATGGACGCTTGAGGTATCATTCGCGCGTTGCCAACCCTGAGACATAACGGGTGAAAAATCTCATGTGTCTGTAATTTCACCGGCAACCGTACCCTTCAATCCGGAACACAGTTAAGGCGGCAGAAATAGGTATGTGGTAGTACATCCCCGGACGAGCCCTTCACAAGCTCTAATACCTACATCTTTATTTTTTTTATTTATCTGTACATGTAATGTACGAATATGTGCTCATGTTTCACTATTTTATAGCATGCAATTAGTTGGTAATTATGTATAAAGCTTAAGGTTAATAAATTCATTAATATCATAAAAATATCGATTAGCCAATTAAACAATTTCTTCTTAAATAAATAATCATATTAATTTGTAATCTTATTATAAATCTTTATACACATAGTCAGGCAGCTCTTTGATGTTAAGCTGATTTCGAGGCCTCGTTAACAATAAGCCTACATGTTTTGCTAATTCCCAGAAGGATTAGTACGAATCATACAGAAGATTTTCTAGTCTGTCGCTAGAACACGATGTAAATACGTGGCATGTCAAATTCTGTAGATATATAGATAGAAAGATAGATAACTCTTTTTTGCATACATCATAATTTAACTAACACTACGTGTCTAGCCATCATTATAGACAGCCCACGCCAGCTAATCAAAATAAACTCTCTTGGTATTCTACCCCATGTTGACTTCAACGGTTGTAATATCCCTTTCACGCCTATTGTTAAAAACCTTGGTATCCTGTTTGACTCAAAGCTATGTTGGATTCCTCATATAAAAGAACTATCTCGTAAATTTTATGCCACTCTGCATTCCATAATCCGTCTGAAACACTTTCTCCCAATAACCACTAAAATATGTCTTGTCAACTCACTTCTTTTACCTATAATTGATTATGCCGACGTTGCTTTACTAGATCTCTCTGAAGAACTTCTTAACAAACTTGATCGCCTCCTTAATACCTGCATACGTTTTATTTTCTGCCTTCGCAAATTCGACCATGTGAGTAAATTCCGCGCTGAATTAAAATGGCTCTCCATTCGTGAGCGTAGAAACCTAAGGATTCTTTGTGTGATCCCTTTGCACCTGAGTATCAAAAAACTGTTTTCGTTTCCGATCTGAAACACACGAAAAAAACTAAGGTCTTCTGATAATCTCCTTCTAGACACCCCCAAACATTGCACATCGTTCCGTGGAAAATCTTTCTCTGTCGAATCAGTCCGGCTCTGGAATAAACTACCATTTGAAATTAAAAAGGTAGACTCTAAAGAATGCTTCAAAAGATTAACTCGCAAACACTTCCTAGATGAATTGTATTCATAGGTTATTTACCATACCTTCTAACTATTATTTTTATGTATAAGTGCCTATAAATATATAATTATATATATTAAGTAAGTATATTATGTAATTAGATATAAGTATAATATAATATTGTAGTTAAAATTTTGTAGCACGCTTTCCGCCAATCACTACAAATTGGGTTGGCTGGTAGAAAATGCTTTAGCATTAAGTCCGCCTATTGTTCACTTTTTTTTTAATTGTGCAATAAGGTGTTAATAAATAAAATAAAATCTTGAAACTAGGTTGTAGTGATGGACGACCTTGGTCTAATACTTACAAGCAAAGTTCGTGAGTTTTATATCATTTGAAAGAATTAAGCTTGATTTTATCGAGATGCTCCTAGATCCCAGTGTATCTTTTCGACAGTTTTTTTAATAGAGGTTGATCGCTTTGGTGGATATGCGAGTTTTTCCTTATGATGGTTAGTTTTCGGAAAAAATGGGGGGTTGTGTATCAACGCCTCATTTGGGGTACTTAAATTGACCTTATAGATACGGATTACAGGGCGTAATAAATTAGGTTTGACGATCTCGATTGCACAGTGGGCGAGTAATCGACTGCGAAGCACCCCTTGTTGCGGGTTTGATTCCCGCTGCAGGACAAATGTTTGCATGTTTGCAGATAATTGTTCAGGGTATCGGTGTTGTGGTACCACGGTACTCGTAGTTCCTGATACCCATGACACGGAATCCTAGTGTGGAGTCAGGACTACGTATGTGTTTGTTGGGTCTTTTATTTATTTATTTAATATCATCTACTTTGCCGACGCCTATTCGATCCCAAGCCTTACAAAGTTTTAATCTAAAATGTTTACAAAAGTAATTATACGCCCAATAGGTAACAATTTCTGTTCAACGCTTATTTGGCAAAACGGAGCTTTCTGACTTTGGCGACATGTCACGTTTCCCGGTTTTACGAAATGAATTGCTTGGGACTGTTACGGGCTCCCTCAATAGCTAAATGCCCCTGGAGTAGACATGGAGTAGACAGCCTCAAGAGATGCAATATTTGATAATTTGCTAGGAAACAATTCTGTCAACTGTCGTGCGAGTCCCGCCACGGCTGCTGTGCTCTGATTGGATGAAACTGTAGTTTCAACCAATCAGAGCAGAACAGGCAACATGACGCAATGACAATGACGATATCCGCGTTTGCCAATATCAGTCCTAAAAGAGTGATGTGTTGACAGAACAGTGTGGTTCAATATGACGGCTCTTGGGGTTAACTGCTCCATGGCCCCTATGTACCTTCTCGCTATATTCCCATTTGCGATCACATCACAAAGGGGCTCAACAACAAAACAGCGCATGTTTCCGACCCGCTGTGAAACGACCTTTTTGATATGCCTTGTTAATTGTATTCATACGGTTTTAATGTGCAGCTTGTTTTGTACAAACACATATTTAATTACAAATACGTGGAATCAGGTTAAGTTACTGAACCTTGAACTTAATCACGAATTGAGATTTTGAAACAGAAAATACTTAGGTACGAAAAATCGTTTAAAATTTTGTTGGTAACCATGATTGTTACTATAAGCAAAACAAAACACATTACAATATGTTTTTTCCCTTTTGAGAGTTTCGAGGCACGATACTACATATTACAAATTTGAAAGGATTTTGTGTTGGAAGGTAAAAAGGAATATCTTCTTTCTTTGTATAATAAGGTCTTCATCCAGCAATGGATAGCCCCTTATAATTAAGAAAATGAAAAACAATCATATATACTTAACACTTTTCGAATATACAAGATAAGTATGACAATCATGCGGCAAGACCCCCTGAATCAGATTCTTGAGACACATTCAAATTATTTTTTTTACATGAGTAGGTACCTAATTAATTAGTTTAAGTAATGAATTTTGTAATTTATGATGACAGTAGTGACACATATTATTTTGTTCACAGCGAAAAGGCCACCTGTAGAAGAAACGGCTTCCTTCCTTCAGTCCCTACTGGCATCCCACGGTCCGAACTATCTCGAGAAGCTGTTTGGCAGCAAGGCACGCGACGCACTCGAGCCGCTAGGTGGCGTTGAAAAAGTAGCCATCGCTCTATCAGGTAAAACTCTAGATGGCGCTGTTTAAAATCACACTGCGGCTGTTATTATTGGCGCCCAACGTGGTACTCTTTTAAAACGCGAGACGTAAGGAACCTGTATATGCATTTAACGTTAAAGCATGTTTACCATTTATCCTCGAAACAGCTTACCCGATTGGAATGTATTTTTTGCAATCGATTTATGGCTTCAAGGATGGTTTTTATCTTAGGTTTCATCACCACAAGTCACTATTAGGGTACGATGCAATACGCGACATAAAACATGCCTAAATTATTAAATTTTACAAATATTGAGTTGTTACCACTCTCTTTTCCAGAATCCCAAACTATTGAAGACTTCGGCGCTGCGCTTCACCTGATGCGATCTGACCTGGAACACCTCCGCTCCGTCTTCATGGCTGTGGAAAATGGTGACCTCGGCATGCTCAAATCTCTTGGCATCAAGGACTCTGAGCTTGGAGACGTCAAATTCTTCCTCGAGAAGCTGGTGAATACTGGTTTCCTCGACTGAATAGCACCGGAGTCTGCCTCTGACCACTACATCGTCCAATTCGCACCCCTTAGCTCCTCCTTCTATTCCTACCTTCCCTACGACTTTTCCAAATATAAGAGGAAGTAACTCCCCTGTCCCAACCCTGAGAGAATGATGTGATAATAATACAGAAAGAAATGGCTGAAAGAACGGAATCGCGTCCGGCCACTTAGCGATCCAATCTTATTGGTCATTTCTTAACAAAGCTTTCAAGCTTCGGCTAGATATATGGTATTAATTTTCTATGTAGAATAGATAAGTCTATTTTTATAACCCATTCCTAATTTCAAAACATTTTTATTACTTCAGGGTCGATTCTCGCGTCTCGGACGAAGCGCTGTCGTGAAAACAACGAACAGATTGTCTGGGATGTGTTTTGGAAAATTTTGGAATAGTATGTTATATCGCGCGGCGCTTCGTGAAACCCTATTTGTAACACCAACCGTGAGGCATGCATGATGGAAGAGTGACTGTCGCCCTTACCCTTTACTAACTCTATACCCAAAAAAACTAGAGGCGACTCCATTGATTGAAACGATAAGCGTCCATTCTAAGCGAGATATAAAGCTACAATCGGACGATTTGAAATGTCCTTAGTGTATAAAATGTGAATCGTTAAAAGAATGCATGCGCTTTATATCTGGCTTTTGGAAAAATCCAGAATAGGACCATGGAAACATATCAAAACTTAGCCTTAGGTGAAATTAAAACATATCATAGAATTAATCAGTAGTTGATAAAGTACAATTATTTTATTATGATCGGTATTGTAGTTAAACATTTTATAGACCCTTTTAGTAGGATTTTAATGTCATTTTTTGAATCAAGAAAGCATAGTTTAACGGTGCTGCACCTACCGAGACATATCAAAATTTTGTGATCAATATGTTAGATTATTAAAATGTTTAATAGCTTAAGGTAGTTTCAAGAGATTATAGGGAGATATTATGGTAGTGTTATTATCTTCATCTTCACGAAAATTCCTCCATTTCATCATCCTTCACTAGTGTTGTGTGTAAATTAAACTTATGTCAAATGCGGGCTAGGGAAACAACGAATTAAATGTAATGTTAGTACTTAATCGACATTGGGTACACAGATGGATGCCTGCAGAAATTGTCTAGTACAGAAATATAGTAATATCAATCACAAATATGTGTAAATTTAGTTATTAGTTCGCTTAAACTTCGCCAGTTTAGTATTTAAAGGTTGGATACATTGATTAGCTATTTTGAGAATGGTATTTGAGAGCAGCCTGTATTTGCCAGAAGTTGTAAAGCCCACAATAAACCCTTTGTCTTTATGCCAAACTTGGAATCATATCGGTGTGTACCTTTAGAATATATTCTATCTATAGACGTTTTTCTCACCAAGCGCATGGCATAGCGGAAGTATTTAGAAATGTTTTTAAACATCGTCTGTAACTTATGGATAGGCACCAGCCAACCACTGATCAGAACTTGGTGAGGATTACCATAAGTAAATTACTCAGCAGTTCTTGAATTGACTATTTTATCTATAAAACTAGATAGGTAGTTGGTAGCGTAAGAAAAATAGTACCTATTTATTTTAAACTTGCGTCAGATCGTTAAAATGTCTATGAACTTCGATCTGTTTAAAAATACTTACTTGTAAGGCTTATTGTTCTTATAATAATAAAAAACCAATAAATGAATCATCTCGAATTAGTG
Organism: Perizoma flavofasciatum; assembly: GCA_958496245.1. Taxonomy (NCBI): domain Eukaryota; kingdom Metazoa; phylum Arthropoda; class Insecta; order Lepidoptera; family Geometridae; genus Perizoma; species Perizoma flavofasciatum. The sequence goes on along the minus strand of OY292439.1, from coordinate 10,060,182 downwards.
TTTTATTTCTAGTTTTTTTTTTCCCGTAAAATAATAAACGGAATGGTGGGAGACCGCCAAGGATAGAGGCAGATGGAAGAAATTGGGGGAGACCTTTGCCCAGCAGTGGGACACAATAGGTTATTAAAAAAAAAAAAAAAAAAAAAAAACTTGCACTATTCGTTGAATAGGTATTTTGTATTGAAGTAACTAATATTTACAGCTTAAACTAGATTTCTTATACTATTTGTATTTAGGGTCAACATTCATTAAGATTTGTAAAGGATTTACAAATTCAGTAACGTTTTTTTATATTTGAAAACGCTTTTCCATACAACAAATCTAATTGTTTAACAGATAGGAAATTCATATTTTTAACATTAAAATATATAGTAGTATTTCGAACTCATACCGGTGTCTAGTGGCTCATGATAAACCATGAAAATAAACATGAAACCGTATTCAGAGTCACGTCCAAACATTTTACATTTGGCACATGCAAGGTTTTGCAAGTAGTTAGCGTTCCACGTGACAAGTTGCAAGCCCATGACCGCTTATTGGAAAACTAACTGATGCCACTTCCCTTTGAACTTATGTTACTAGGCATGCCGGTTTCTTCGCGATGTTCTCCTTCACCGTTTGGAGCTCGTGTTAATGCACACACAGATTTATCGAGTGAAAAAATCAAATCGTGTATTTGATTTTTTCACTCGATAAATCTGTGTTAAAAACCTTAATTAAAAGGGTTTTAAACATTTCTGTTTTAATAATTATCCACCATTGGGAATCTATAGAGAAGTTATTTATAGTCGACAAGCGGAAGGGCAAGATCAAAAATAGAGAAGGCGAAAGCAAAGGAAGCAGTGAGAAAATTTCTGAACCTAAATCGCAAGACATATTCAAAGCTAAAAATGTATTTTTATCGGAAATAGCTTTGAACTTGTGAGTAAAACTTAGTCCCTTTTTTTATTAAGCAATAATGTCTTTTTACTTTTTGGATATACAGTGGTGGTCATATAATTAGAAACACTTAGTCACTTGGTAGTCTTTTAATGTAACCAACATTATTAATTCAATTAATTGGAGGTAATAGTTAATTTTACGAAATCACAATGTACATTTATATCTCTGGGATAATAATAAGCAATAACATTCAGACAACCAATACAATAATTATAAAAAAAAAAATAAACAAAAGTATCAATCAATATTCTTAGTACTGGCAGTCGGACAACTAATTAGAAACAAAGTATGACTAGGTTCTAAAATTGAATTTTAAAACTAAAATTCACCATTCGGAATGTCACCGCATTATGCATTTTGCCGCCTTTTCTTACTCATTCGGATTTGTTACCTTTTGTCAGATTTAATTATTAAAAATGGGTAAAAACAAGAGCTGTGATGCAGCAACAAGAAAAATTATAGTAAACTTTCATTTTAAACGAAAATGGTCTTACAGAAAGATCGCCGATCATTTAGAGTGTTCCGTAAAGATGGTATTTAACGCCATTGTACATCACAAAAAACATGGAACATCCGATAAGGTGCCTAGAAAAGTTCGGCCAAGGAAGACCACCGTTCAAGAAGACAGGCTTATGATTCGTTTGGCTAAGACTTCTAATGTTATACGAAAAGAAGTATTTTCACAAGACGACCCTCGAAACGTGTCCGCAAGACTAGTCTGTAGGCGGTTGGTTGAAGGAAATTTGTATGGAAGACTTGCTAGGAAAGTGCCACTTCTCACCAGGCGACACAGAAAAATCGTCTAGGAAATATGCCAGTTGGACTGTTCATCAATAGAGAAAAGTTTTGTTTTCAGATGAAACTAAAGTAAATTTGGTAAATTCCGACGGAAAACGATACGTACGGCGACCAATCAACGAGGCTTTGAATAACAAGTACACTATAAAAACAGTTAAGCACGGCGGTGGAAATGTTAAAGTATGGGGATGCTTTTCCGGATACGGAGTTGGTCCCGTGAGAAAGATTGAAGGGCTGATGAATCAGTTTCAATACAAAAAAATCTTGGAGGAGACAATGATCCCATATTCAGATGATTTGCCAGTGAATTGGATTTTTCAGCACGATAATGATCCAAAGTATACAGCAAACAGCGTTAAAGCGTTTCTCAGACAACAATTGGTGACAGTGTTAGAGTGGCCTGCTAATAGTCCGGATTTAAATCCGATAGATAATTTGTGGCACACTGTGAAGAAAACATTGTCGGATGAGCATATCACCAATATCAACCAACTTTACGACGCATTTGTAGAAGCTTGGAGATGTATTCCTTTGGAAACGTGTGAAAAACTGATAGAATCAATGCCACGTCGTTGTAAAGCTGTAATCGACAACAGAGGGTACCCTACCAAGTACTAACAGTACTAATCGGTTTTGGATGTAGGATTCATAGTATTATTCAAATTAAATGTGGTTTTGTTCACTTAGTTAATGTTTATATTGTTGTTGTTTTTTTGTTTCTAATTAGTTGTCCATTTTAGTCCATGTATTTTAATAGACTTTTTATTAAAATGTTATATTTTTATATCAAAATTGTTGTTTGTTATTACTAAACTCGTATAGTAATACTTTAAAAGAACCGATACATCCATATAAATACGTAGGAGCCCTCTATGGCACGTTAAAAATTAGTTATGATGTTAATTTGTAATGAAAATAGAAGACAGGGTTGGTGTTTCTAATTATATGACCACCACTGTATATATTTATTATATACATCCCATACATGCGTTGCTTTATATGAGACAAACTGAGGCCAGATGCGAATAATTCGTCTGCAGGGCTTTCAATTGCGAACAAAGTCGCGGGTAAGTACAGCTAGTTTATTATAAATATATATATATATATATTTAATCATTCATATACTGTGTAGTTTATTACTGTGTATATAAGTATTTTAATTATATTAATCTCGTAATTTGTATAACATTGGATTCTTCTCTTGTTTTAATTATTCAGTTCACCGCCAACCATTCTTACAATTACATACATAGATTCCGCTTCATCCCAAGTTTGTCTGGAAGAGATCGCTTTTAAGCGACAAGAATGCCCTTTGTACTTTTAGTTATACATATTCAGTTTTTAATTATTTTTTATCAAGTGGTGTACAATAAAGTATTTTCATTCATTCATTAATTCACCTGAAATGGAAATGGGCTGGACATGTTCAATGAGAAGCAGACGACAGGTGGTAGAAAACGGCAACAAATTGGTACCGGGTGGTCCAAAAAGGTGGAGCGATGATATTGCCAAAATAGGGCTCACATGACACATAGAGCAGTTATAGATACAGAGAAAGACTAGAGAAACAAGAGACAGAGAGAAACGAAAGCAAATTGAGGAGGCTTTTACCGCTTTAGTCGGTCCTTGTACAGATATAGAATACAAATCTAAATGATAGTGAAATAAGATTAGGCAATAATAAGATATAGTTAAACAAAATTATGTTATTTCAGTGTGTACAATAAAAATAAATCTTATATTATTATCTGAATTTTGAATCTATCATTTTAGGTTTAGGATTGAAAGTGCAGATAATAAACAGCCAGAATCATAATCCGCCATTTTGCTGTGCGGAATGGTCCATGTAATGGCAGGTTTAAATTGAGTCCGAGAAACTACTAAGTATATAATTCATATGAAGAACTCATAATAAACTTGAGTCTGAGCATTGACGACAACAGAAAGCAATCATTTTAAAAAAATCCGAAGAATAAAAATCCTTTATTCGAAGAGAGCATGATTTCTCTGAATCGATTAGTAAAATTTGACCACGAATGGTTTATAGATTAAAGCGCGGGCTGTAACAGACTATAGTCAGAGTCTCAGCGCTTAAATCAGTATCGATATTTATACAATCAACAGAAAAGAGAACAGGTTATAGAAAGACAACTTATTATATACCAATTTGAATAAACAACATAAAATACAATACAAATAACAAATTCACCAAAAGTCGTCCTATCTATGCCATACACAGCGTTACACCTCTGTTATATTATATAAAAATAAAATGAATTTTCCTCTTCACGCCATAACTGGCTTCACTGTTCTAGCATCAAGTTTGACGCAGAGTATGGCATAAATAGGAAACCATTATCTTCAAAGAATCAAAAATAATAAGAAATTGAGTAGGTATCTCAAAAATTATCACTTAACCACTAATTTTCATTTACTCCTAGTACTCAATCATATTTTTTCAACTAAGATTTAGGGTGGGGAAGGGGTGAATTCCATCCTCACAATCCTGAGAATCATCATCATCAGTCGAAAGAGGCTACTGCTGGTGGTCAATAGGCCTCCCGTAGAAAGCAACAACAAACATTCCTATTTTCCTGTCACTATTAGAATGCCATCAGTCCATTGTGATGTCATTATAATGGTCCTGTAACACAGTCATTTTGATTTCACATAAAAACATCCATAGTTTAAACTAGGAACAAAATCATAGTTTGCGTAAACTTAACAACGAATACTTCTAGGACTACTAAATGCCATTTTAAAATGTTAAGTTTTTCTGGTCCGCCTTTTAGGACCCGGCCTCCCTGCTCTCATTTCATCCTCTTCATCCATTTGGTTGTAATGCGACTGTATGTGAGCTAACAGCTTTTTCTCTCTAGAGAAAGTCTCTCCACACATATTACATGGATATTTATCTTTCTCTTTCTCTACGGTAGGTTTAGCGGCGGTGGATGTTGTGATCTGTGATTCCTGAATGATATTGTCAGTGGGAAGCACATAGGAAGGCTGGAGTAAAGGATCCAGGCTCACAAATGTGAAGAAGCCGGGATCTTTTGCGGGAGCAGCGTCTTCTAGAGTTACTGTGAATGGTTCTTTAGCCTCTGTTGCTTTCTTGCCCTCTGTTTTCTTTTTAGATTTCTTCTTTGCTGGCTCTTCAACGGGCTGAGGTTTTGTTGATATGAGTAACTTGCTAGGGTTTCCCGTTTGGACTATTGTGTATGACTGCTTCTTCATTGCAGGAGTTGTGAACGGTACCGGTGGATCCGATGGGGGGTTTACACTGGAATGGTGTGGAACGGGTTGAAATAGCCCCACGGGATACGGTTCTGGCTTTTGAGATTCATTGTCATCCAGATCAATCACTTCCGGACTAGATGACTTTTCAAAGGGGCTCTCTTTCTGGTTTTTTGATATACTCAAAGTTTTACTTGAACTTGAGTCATTGGCCTTTCGTTTCTTGCTTTTTGATAGAGCTTTCTCCTCAACTGATTTCTTTGCCACTGGTACTTCATCTATTTTTTCATCATGTGGCTTAGAAGAATCTTCAACTAAATGAAAAGTGTTATTTGGACCGGGGACTAATTTATACCGAGTGTTCAGACTTGGAGCTATTGGGAAGCTTACTGAGGATTGGACACTTGGAACATCTGGAGAGGTAGGATGTGGTGGTGGTTCTTTAGGTATTTCTTTAGGGGGTTCCGGTTTGGCTTTGACCCGGCTAGCTGGACCTGCTTTAGGATGAGGTTTAGACTTGACTTCGGGTTCGACAGCTTTTGGTAGTTGGGTTTCCACTAACCTTTCCACAGATTTGTCAGTGAGGGATGACAGAGTTTTATTAACTGACTGCGGAGGATTATTAAAATCTTTGTCCATTTTTATGTATTTAACTGTTGGTGGTTTGGGTGGCCCAGGAGTGGGAGCATTGACTGAGTTGGTCTCTTTAGGTGGAGCATTGTTTTTAGCACAGCCATGGTTCATGACTATTTCCTTTCTGAGGAAGTTTCTGTTGCATAGTTTGCACTGGAATAAAATGCCTACCTTGTTCACTTTAATTGTGCTGACATGGTCCATTATATTGAAGGGTGGTGTTGTCTCTTTAGGTTCAGGAGGAGGAACTTCCTTAACTTTTTCTACAACTGACTCTTTTTTACTTTCAACAACTGCAACAGAAACAAGTTTTGGTTTTTGTGCCTCAGGAGGTTTGGCCTTATCAGTTTCCGAAGTTTTTATTACTTTTCTACCATACGTCTTAGCTTTTTTATTTCTAGTTAATGGTTTTAGTCCCTCAAGCAGGCCTTCAGGCTTATCCTTAAGAATTGATCTCGATGTCCTTGTAGCATAACTTGTTTTGACATCATTCCTTTCAAATGATAATTTGACCTGCTTGAGGCAGACATCCTCCTCATCCTTATCGTCGTCGTCATCATCATCATTATCGCCATCATCATCATCATCATCTTCATCATCCTCTGATTCTGATGTGTTTTCTTTCTTAACAACCACCGGTGGATCTACTTGATTTTTTTTATCCAAAGCTGGTTTTTCTTCTACAATGACTTCTGAAGGTGCATTTAAAGATATTCCTTCCATGGCTCGTTTAATCAAAACATCACAAATGTCATCATTTGACACTTTAGTTTTGTTCAACTGCTGTTCCCAATGGACCCGGGATCTAGATTTCATAGTAAGAGGACCTTGCTTACCCATTGCAGATCGCAGGTTTTCTTGAGTCTTTATGCATCTATGGATGAATTCATAAAGCTCCTCAACTTTAGCTGAACATCGAAAGCAAATTTTGTGGGGTAAATCGTCATTTTCAGCAACCTGAAATCAAGCACACAGTTTCCATCATATTATGTGATGTCAATTTTCAGGTTTTTCAGTCACTTGTCTACCTATACATATAGAAGTTTATGAGAGTTGTGTTAGCCTAGTGGGCAGTACTGATCTGGAGCTCTTGGGTTTGAACCCCGTCTTGCAACAATGGATTTCTCCACACAAAAAAAACGATGTGCACATTAAAATAAGCTCGAAACAATGAACGAAAACATTGTGAGGAAATCGGCATGCCACAGAACAAAAACATTCGAAGGCTTGTGCCATTTCTATGTATATGGATTTACAAAAAAAAACTATATAAGTAGTATATAGATAGATAGATAGATAGATACAAAATGCTTTATTGCACAAGATAAAATAAGTACATGGGTGAACTTAATGCTGACCAGCATTTTCTTCCAGTTAACCTTTGTGTAATGAAGATTGGGACAGTAGTGCGTTCGAAGGATTACCAAAAGTAAAAGGAAGATTTTATTAAATTACATAAAATAGAAGTAAAACTACATATATAAATTAAAATATAAACTTAAAATACTTAAAAACATATATTTAAATATATACTCAGATCTATACATACATATATATTATAAATTCTAATATTTTTGATGACTCCAAGGCAGCGGATTTCTGCTGGAATAGAGTTCCACAAGCAGATCGCAGTGGCAGTAAAAGAGTCCATAAAGTTAGAGGCAGAACGCTCAGGGGTCAGGAGTCGGAAGATGTTGAGAGGAACGATCAGGGCAGTATATCAGTTATGTAGTTCCCATAATACAAGCTCTGCTTAGTTTGGGATATTTGTTAGAGTTCCAATAAAGCAGCGATGGGCTTGCAAACTGTCACATGCAATACTAACTACTTGCATGTGCACTTGCTAATGTGAACATGTGCTTGTAAAGTTTAGACATGACTCTGACTAACCCGTTTGGTATCCTCAGAGATCTATGCACTGAGTGTATCTCAGGATGTCCATCATGGGGATTGAGTGTGATTGTTTTTGTTTCATTTAAGTCAAACTATGCAAAGTGGGCAATTAGTCAATAAACTTCTTGGCATGACTACAATAACAACATAGATCTAACCTCCAATGTAAGTACCTACATACCAGTTTAGTAGTTTTGGATTAAGCTAGAACAGAGATTCTCAAACTTAATATGCCCACCGCCCACTTCGATAATCAAACATTTTGTAAACAAGTTTTTAAACATACCGACTTTTCTTTAGAAAATACAGAAACAACTTATAAAAGCTACTAGAGGCTAGCGAGACCCAAAAATTCAGGGGGTTTTAGAAACGAAAACCAGGCAACCGGTACGTTAGAAGTATTCGGCGACCGTAGCTAGCCACGAAAATTTTCGACGAATGTTACAGGAAAGTGGAACGAGACTATTCAATTATTTATTTTTAGTAGCGAAGATTAGAGCCAATAACCAGCGAGCAATGTGAGAGATGTGTTTTGGGTGCAAAACGAATCATATTATATTAGGTATATCATACGCACCCTGCTTATGATATAATATGATTTGCGGCTCGCTCCGCATGGTATTTATGGTATTTTGGAATGGAACACATAAAGCCATGATTAATAAAATAAAGACATTAACAAAATGAACACTGTACAAAGTAACAGGGTTTTTAATTTCAGTTTGGAGTATGATGAAAACATATAATTTTTTTAAATATTTTAACAGACAGGGAATTGCTTTAGGAAATCCGTAATCTCCATGACTGCAAAGCTCTGGGAAACGATCAAATCGATGCAAATACATCGCCTAGTGGATATTATCAATAGAGCATTCGAAAACAAACAATACTGCTTTGCAATATTCTTAGATATCAGCCAAGCGTTTGACAAGGTCTGGTACAATGGTCTTCTGTCCAAAATAAAACAAATGCTCCCACATTCCATCTTTTTGATCATAAAGTCCTACCTTGAAAACAGATGTTTTGAAGTCAAATTTAACGAAGAACTATCCAAAAAGCAAGTAATCAAATTAGGCGTACCGCAAGGTATCATCCTCGGACCAATCCTCTATCAGTTATTTACAGCGGATCTACCAACGTCGGAAGATGCCAAATATCTTGGAATGTACTTGGGCTGCCATCTGACTTGGCAAAAACATATCTGGACCAAGCGAAAACAAATCGACCTTAAATCCATAGGATCTACTAGCTAATTGGAATACCAACTAACATACTGTAAATGATAATTTATAAATGTATTATCAAACAAATATTGAGTTCTGTATCCAGCTATGGGACTCTGCCAGCCACAGCAACATCAAAATAATGGAAAGATTTCAGAGCTCCAGTCACATGCCATTAAATAGCTTCAAGTATCTGATGAAGAAAGTGAACAGTCCTAACTGTGAAGCCTGTGGGGTCAGAGAAGATGTTTACCACCTTCTGATGGAGTGTGTCCGAAGTGAGACTATGAGAAAAGAATTTTATAAATTCTTGAAAGCTAACCAGCTCTATGTGGGCCTATTCCAGAGTGTGCTAGCTGTGCCAACTTCTGACACAGCTAACATGCACCGGTCCATATATGGGCTGGTTAAAGAAACTGTATCATGAACAAGTAAGAGAGAATGATGGAACTGACATGTTCGAAAATCGACAAAAGTTCCAAAAAAAACAGAATAAAAAAATAATAAAAAAAAAAATTTCAGAGCAAAACAATATGGAACATGCTCAAAATACCTCCACACATAAGCAATAAGTATAAGTACATGGACATCAAGATCAACAACATGAAACAGGAAATAGAATCCTATATATTATATATAAACCTAATATATAATATATAATCTAGATTAGACAAGCACAGACATGAACCCTCAGCTCTCAGCTTCAAGACACAAATCTTAATTTAAGTCCGACACATTTCAGTCCACTAAGGAACACAAAAACACAAGCACGAGCCGAACACAGCTTATTGATGGTCTTGTTGGTGAGTCACAGAACCTAATTTAACCCTACTTCTAGTTATTTGTGGAAATTAGGGGTAAAGGCCTCACTCAAAGTTTGATCGCTTTTGATTTTTTTACCTACAAAATTTGTCATTTCAAAACATTTTTCAGAAACTATTCAATTCCTAACTTTGGGAGTGATACCGTTGGAATGGGGGAGTCCACCCCATCCACCCCCTGTGCTTATTTTATTGAAATTTGTTCAACAGCTTTCTAAATCCCACCCCCTTTAATTCTCCAGACTGAAGAGACAGAGCATCCTAAACCTAGCAGAAAGATTCACAGACAAAAATTGAGAGAACACTCACTGGACTGATCTCTCAAAACAACTCAAAAACCAGATAATATCAATCATCAAATTGGACTATTGTTTTATAAACAGATTGCCAAGATGCAGAATAGAAAAAAAAAATGTAATGCCTCAGCACCCCCCAATTTCTTCCTAGGCTTACTACCGCCCCCTGAAGACCTCGAATGCCCACAAGGGGGACTATCACTTATTTTGAGAAACATTGAGCTAGAAGAATACCAGTGCCATAATTAAAGTACAGAAAAGTGAATAATCAGAATAAGGTACAGGAATGTGAGGAAATTAAGAATTAAGCACTCACTGGCCTCGATTCTGTAGAACACTGACTAAACTAAATTTAAACTATCACTCTCTTTTACTGATAGTGTAGGCAAGAAAGAGATAGCTATAATTTTAGTGCCGTGTGCTGCTGTCAAATCAGTTTATGTGCCGCTTTTCTTCATGTTTATAGTCAGCATGTTTTGATATCACGACTAAATTTGTATGGAAAACTTAAATCTGACTAATTTGACAGCACTAAAATTGTAGCTATCTCTTTCTTGCTTGCACTATCAGTAAAAGAGAGGGACAGTTTAAATTTAGTTTAGTCAGTGTACTACAGAATCGAGGCCATTGTAGTAGCTAGCATATGTTTTGTTAGGCATGGTTTAGGATAGCAGGTGAAGAACTTACCCCAAATGGCATCAAATCTTCAATCTTTCTCGCGGTCACCTTATCAGCATCAAAGATGTTGAGAAAAGGTCCGTCTTTTGTCTCGCAGAGTCTGCAGACCTTCATTAGTACAGACGGAGGCGCTATGCTTAGGGTGGCAGCTATCACGTCCTCGACTTGGTTAGTTGCACTTGTTATTTTGGGCGCAGTCATAGGGTTAGCTAATCTTTTCAACTTCTTTTTAGGCATGTTTCAGGAAATGAGTTCGGAATCCGAACTAGGTACGAGAAACACTGGCCGCCAACAATCCAACGACAAGTTGGTAGACCAGTTTCCGTCGTACTAGATTACTTCTCGATGCTCAGCTATCAGCACCGGATATAAACGGGATACATTATGTTTTTTATAAGCTTTCGTGGAGATTTTCGGGAATCTAGGCTATATTTTCTTAAAATTCTACTTTTGTAGAATTTTTAAGCAACAACAAAATTAAGCAACATGGCTGAACGATGCACAGATTTAAAAAATGGTCTAACTGAACGATGCCTGTAAGTGAACGATATGCGATGATACGTATCTAATTAGTCTGTGATAAGATAATACGATAACGAATGAGAGAGAGAGAGAGAGAGAGAGAGAGAACGAAACACTGACACATAAGGAATGAACGAAACGTCCATCGTGAAACCACCATAGCTACAATAAGTATGTAGAAACGTCAAGACGATTTGTCAAAATGTATATTGCCCGCTATATTGTGTCGAACATCGTTGCATCGACAACGATTTTCGACACGGTTTAGTGACTCGCTTGACTTAACAAGCTATAGACAATATTAGTCGCGGCGCGCCAGCTGGCAGCCGTAGCACTATTTTTTTTTAAATCCAATTCCATGCAAAGCACTTAATGTAGTAGTTCTTGGTAGAAATATACTAAATAAACTGGTAAACTGGCAGCATCAGTATTTTCCGCCATCTTGAATTTAGTATTGTGCTAGTCGGGGGGGCGGTGACATATTTTACCCGTCATCCTCGTAATTTCGTGAATTTCGTTGGTAAAAAGCGAAAATCAGTGTTCATTCGCTGTGTAAATAGTTTATGTCCGGACTGAACGTGAAGATGGCGGGTCAGACTATAAACGATAGGCTTTTAGCCGCTCGCCACAGCATTGCCGGGCAGGGTTTAGCAAAGTCCGTATGCAAAGCCACCACGGAAGAGATGATAGCTCCTAAGAAGAAACATTTAGATTGTGAGTATTGTAACACGTTCTACACATCAGAATAATTGATCACTTAAATATAGGCCTTTTCTCAACTATTTGCGATTCGTGGCGAAGTCGACACAATGACAATAATTATTTGACAAGTCGATGGTCGATATCAGTCCATAGGTACCTACGATTTAGATTCCAATAACAACTACTATGTATTAGACCAGTATTCATATTCAATTAGTATTTCATCCGCCAGTACCTTCTCTGTTTCGTCTTTTTGCTATGGTTGCAAGCACTTGACACATATTTGGGGATTATGTTATGTCACAGAGAAGGGTTGGAGGTAATGTTGCAAAAAAAACTTGATTTAAGACTACCCACCTCAATTTTAATTATATAAGAAGGTAAACCTGTTATAAGAACTCTTTATTGTGATTGAAGATCTGCTTGAATGAATGAAATAATGGTTTGTTTTGTTATTTTATGAGGTTTGTTACCAAAGTAACAAGTTTAGTATCTTGGAAATTTTAAGGATAGTATGCGCAGCTAATCTTATAATGAAAGAAACCTGCAATTATACAACATAGACAAGGACCTACAATGATACACAGTTCATATCATTATTAGCCCAATTTCTTAGACTTGTAGGTCTAAAATGATAGATTAGGGGTATAGCACCCCCCTAATAAAATGCCAATGGGAACAGAACTGTGGCATAATCTTTTCCCATTGTCATTTGGTCATAGTGTAATAAGAGGACTGGTTACATGTAAAATTGCAACTAATCTAATTTCATAAACTAATTTCATACCCCTTCTACTGACTGGAGTTAAACTTTTATTCTATTTTTTTTATTTTTTATAGCCCTTTATCATATTTTTATAAATATTTATATTTAATTTAGTATTCATTGATTGGAGTTATACTTATGTCTATTAAAATCATCTTTGATTCTGAATAGTTTGGTGCTGAATCATGAGTCGAATGACTCTAAATGAGTTCTGTCTAGTTTTTGTCTGCGGGCCATTCACATTACCTACCTAAAATCATTATCTGCAGTCAATTATGGTTATCAACTAATACCTATCTGAGCTCAATCTACACTAGTACCTATTAAAGTAAACTAATAATATAATAAATTTTAGTTCGGCTACAGTCAATTCAGAATAATATTTTGCTGGTATGTAGGCATTAATTATCCATGCCTCAATAAACATCTGTTTAAATATAACTGATACCATTATCATGGCTATTTATCAAAACAATGTCTGTAAAATGGAATGTGATACTAGCAATACTATTTTCTGCCTAAAATTTTGTACATCAAAAATTGCCCTTTGTACACACAAAAAAAAAACATGTACTAAAAATTATACATACATAAGTCAGTAAGTCAGTTATGTAGCTCCCATTACACAAGATCTGCTTATTATTATTATTATTGGTATTATTAGTTGGGTAGGATAGAATTGTGATGGATTATTATTTATTACTTTCAAAGCTTTTCAGTTGACAGTGTGCTTTAGGTTACTCCCTGTTCTGACAAATCAACACTATATCACAGGAAACAGCTCTGTTTATCAAGTTTCAATACAATCACACCAATAAACATGCGCAAGTGTATATCTAAACAGATATCAAATACAGAGTTGTGTTCCTGCTGGGTGTTTCTAGATAGTAGCTACAATGTTGGGTTTGTTCAGTCAACTGAGTTGAACATTTAAATACAAATGTGTATTTTGGAATCAAAGCATATTACACATGTTGTATACAGGTACAATCTCAGGGTGACCAAGAAAGAACCAATATAGTAGGAAAGAAAGAAAGAAAATATATTTATTATACTCCTAGAATATAATTTATCTAATCAACTGGTAACACCCACCGCTGAGCAAAGGCTTGTTCTCTATTACCCCACTCCAGCCCACAGCATGAGCTCCCAAGACAATGTTTTGTCTACGAAAGAGAAGACAAAAACTATTTCTGTCATCAGTTCTATCAAACAAAAGTGAGGAACAAAATACTGTTCCTCTTCTCGTCGATCGACAAAACCATTGTCTTAGGTCCACATGTTAGCAGGCTGGTGATCTTGAGCCAGCTGGATTCACTGTTCACTTGCTGTTCACTTGCTTGATAAGTATTTTAAAAAATATATTGCAAGGTACTTAGATAAATATTATTCGAATGCAAATATTAACATAATATGGTGGAAATAAGCTCTAAGAAATAAGACTATGGTATTACGTTTGTATGGGCAATTCATCCAACGCAGGCCTCTTAACTGTGCAGTATAATAGCTGATATCTAGATGGCTCAGTTAAAATTATCTGCAGAAGCAATACCTGTATCTTGGCAGACGTACATGATATAACACCTACATACACTACGTCTGCTTAGACGCAGCCTCCGTTCGCACATAAAATGGATTAATGCTAATATTTCATTTACGTGACGTAAAACCTCATTCTGACCTTTCGCAATTCAATCTCGCTGGAATTATTCAGGTCAGAAGTAGACGAATCCTGAATTATTTGATACTGGTTAAACTTTACAATAATAATGACTTAATTAAGATCCTAGATCAAAATGCCAACGAAATAATCCGCAAGTTTTTGGTCGAGTTACTAAATTGGTATTCCGTAACTAACTACTGAAATGGGTCCATTATAGAAATACCCAATAATCAAGGTCATTCTTCGTAAGGTCACTAGTTTCTAGGTGGATCAAGTTCCTTCACATGTTCCTTCACTCGTTTTTTGAATTAGGTTGAAAAAATCAATGCACTATCTGTAAGTACTTATTCAAGGAAACCTTCGACCTAGTTCAAGTGAGACGCACATGGAATTTACATACTATACGCTACACGCGCTGTGTGCGGTAATATAGTGATTCATCTTCATGCAAACGCCCGGTTCGTCTACTATAAGCGAAGAGGTTTGTGAGAAAATGCTTGCAAGTTTTAGAGACAAACTCCTATTTCTTATATAGGGTTCCGAAGTTTAGTAGAAACCCGATCAAGTCATGTCTGCCCTGCCGACTTTAGTCATAGACGTTTTTCTCGCAGACATTTTTTTAAATTATTTATACACCTAATGTGGCAAACAAGCATACAGTTCACCTTTTGGTAAGAGGTTAACGTAACCTATTTTTTTTTATAAATTATAAAGTCTAATATTATGGTGTCGCAACAACCAGATCTTCTGATCTTGCAAACTTTTGTCCCGCAACGTGAATCGTACCCACACTTGCGTCACAGCTATCTTCGCTCCCGGCGTAACACACCAAGGTAGTTTATTATCTGGTGGCAATGCTTCGTGCTTCGCTCTCCTCCTCAGTACACCCTGGGGTGTAATGTTTTGGTACTCGTTATTGGTAGGTACTCTGCTACGAAGTTAGGCGGATGCTATGACTGTATACGTGTTGTGTTGTGAATAGTTTACGTCCAGCAACTCGTAAAGTTCAGTTTAATAGCTTACGCTGCTGGATATGACGACATTCTGTATTAAAGGAAAGTTTTCAAACTTTTCATGAGAGAATACATTTAGAACTCAAAGAAGAGTAGTCAGATTACAGGCTGAAAACCATGATGAGATTTATGTCCAGAATAGATGGGCAATTTAGCAACTATTTCGTCTCCGAATGACAGTGTGGGACCAATTTCAATATCACTAAAGCTTAGGTCTTCTTCAGCCTGTGACGTAAGCAAGTTGATTAAAGTGCCCTTATGCCCACTTCCTGGAGATCACTTGTCTTTATTGATGGGTGCACAGTGCCGTGTTGTAGTATTACTGATATTACATAGTACTCTGCTCACATAATTTGGCGCCTGCGATAGCGGCAGGAGACAGCGCTGTGAGTTCACTCAGAATAAAACTATGTTAAGAGGTAATTGCACGAAGCTCGATCGTCTGCATGTTTTTTTATACAAGCAATGTCACAAACAAGCAGACGGCCCCACCTGTTGATAAGCGATTGTCGTAACCTATGGACGCTTGCAAAACCAGAGGTATCACTCGTGCGCTGTCGATCCTGAGACATAACGGTGAAAAGTTTGATGTGCCTTTAACTGGCTACGAAAGAACAATTGCTAAAAAAAGCGAACCAAACTTAAAACAGACTTTTGATCAAACACTGTATGATATAGACATATCAGCGAAAGCTGCTCGTCTATCAATATATATAAAACTGTTCCGTTACTGATTGGCGCATCAACGGGATGTAGGGGTGTCAAAGTCCAAGAAGTGAATCAACGCACAGCCTAAACCATAAGTCCTAGAAGCATGAAACTTGGAGGGTATATTCCTCTTATGGTGTAGGGGTGCACTAAGGAATTTGGAAAATTCTACCCCAAAGGGGGGGTGAAAAGGGCTGAAAACTTTTGTATGAAAAATCGTATTCCTCGAACTTGATTTTTGATGTACCTATCAATTACTTACCGTACGCGAGTAAAACCGCGGGCATCGGCTAGTAATTAAATAAATATATAATTTCACTGACACTAATACCCTTCATCGAGAACAAAGTAATGCGAGTATTACGTTGTATTTTTATGTGCTACTAACACTATGGATTGTAAATTGTGTGAAATAAACAAATTTTATTTTATTTATTACGGCCTGGCGGCAGAAATAGGGAATACTTTGCCGTACTCAAAAGGAGTTCTACTTACTTTTATTTCGTGCCATGCACACGAGCGACCGCACCCACCACACTTCGTTCGTCGTTCATAGGTCATTTTGTGGTCACCAGTGTTGAGGTACATAGTGACCGATGTCTTCATCATCAGAACCAGATGCCCCTCGCCCCTTATTGTGCCCCCAGATTTTTTGTACTCGTCACGCAATATAACGATGAATGGACTTCCACCGTTGATTTATAGATGTAGAGAGTGGGTTATTATGTCAAGGGCATTATGTAACACTTTTAAGCTATAGATATAATGGAGCGTGCCAAGGTCAAAACTTCGGAGCTCCCCCGGGTAATTAAAATTACTCGGTGTTTGCCCCAGAAGTACGTTCGTCGTTTACTCCTGTTACTGATTCACTGCTCATGCCACTTTGGGCCATTACCCAGGTTTATGGATGTTTTAGGTATTATGGCTCTGAAAAGGGTAAATGTAACAAGTGTGTTGAAAGTGTCAGTTTCTCGTGGTCTCGTAGAGGAGAGCAAAATAGAATAAGCGTGACTCTTAAGAGGAAATGCGGTCGGCATTATTATAGACTACTAGCTTCTGCCCACGGCTTCGCGCGCTTGGTACCCGGATAAAAGGTAGCCTGTGTTATTCTGATGTATAAGCTGTATTACTGTAAAGTTTCATCAAACTCCGTTCACTAGTTTTTGCGTGAAAGAGGAACAAACATCCTCACAAACTTTCACGTTTATAATATTAGTAGGATTTGCATTCTGGCTCTATAACACTCGCTAGACTAGAGCAATTATTTTTGAATCTTTAAAATTTTGATTAGTCATATCATAAACGAGCTAAAGGGAAATTTCAAGGTTCAAAAACCTTAAAATTTCGTATCAAAACCGCTCTAAAAAGACGTCCAATGTAAAAATTTGGTAAATATTTTAAATTAAAAGTACTTACAGGATTAGATAATTTTTAACACCATTTTTTTGGTTTTATTTATCATCTACATTCCCTCTTAAGACATCTAAGGTCGTTACGAAAGAAAGTTAAAGGTTACCTCTCTGCTCTTTAAGCTTCATCCTAATACAGAAAAGTTTCGACAGATTTTGCGAAACTTTTGGCAACATAGTAGGTATCTATCTACCTATTGGTTTACCAAACAGACGATCACGCGATTATAAAACTTGAGACGAAAAATCACACCTAGACGATTTCAATCTTATTTATTCTGTCATGGGGCCTAAACAAGTTAGGTTACAGTTTTTGTTCGCTTAAAATTAGATTTTTTTTTGACACACAACATTATAAGACATAATACATGGAACAAACAACAAATAATCTAAGAGCCTAGGTACTATTCTACAACATAAATAAAGAAGAGAAAAATATAAAAAAAATTGCACCAATATTACAAAACAATTCATAGTCAAATAGGGGCTCCCTTAGGGGACTATTCAAACGCTATGTCAAAATTCAAGCGCGAATTTAACCTTTATGCTCCCAGCCATAAGGCAAATGCTGAATGATAGATTTTAGGGGACTGTTCAACCGCTGACCATGAATGAATTCAGGCTTAAATCACCCAATTGACGGTAGTTAATAACATGTAATCTCCAGGATTTCCAGGTTAAAAAGTAAAAAAATACTGGCTTTGGTATAACTTTTAAACCAGATTTTGTTTTTGTGTTTTGTACCGGAAAAGTTCGATAATGATATGAATAAGATTTGTTGAACAAGACCCTGTAGAAGTTTTTTTAAAATCAATATACATCCAACAGACACATACATAGGACCTGACCATACCCTAGGATTCCCTGTATTGTGGGTATCAGAAAGGAGTACCGTGGCACCACAACACCCCGACCCTGAACAAACGTCTCTGGTCATGCAAACATTCATCCGCTGCGGAAATCGAAACCATCTGTGCCATCGATACCATCTCGTCAGTTAAAAGAGATGTATAGAGATATCCTGAGAGATCCTGTTGCCTTGAATAACAGGGCAATTTAAAGATGAGAAACGCAGACAGACCATCATCTGATGGAAAAATAGTGCTTGGAAAAGAGAGAGAGATATACAACATTTGTTCTGAAAGCATAATAACAAACAATGGTACTTGATTCTTCTTATGTTGTCTCTCAAGGCGCCGGACGCCATACCATTGTTTCGCGTAAGATATTGCAGTTTAATTGTCAACGGCACCGCAACACGATAATGAGGATTAGGGTATTATATAAACTTACGTTTATTTGTGAACTAGCTTCTGCCCATGGCTTCGCCCGTGTAGTACCCGGAAAAGTAAAAAGTAAAAGTAGTTTAAGTAGTAATAAGTAGCCTATGTGTTATTCTAATGTATTACTGTAAAGTTTCATCAATATTCGTTCAGTAGTTTTTGCGTGAAAGAGTAACAAACATCCATCCTCACAAACTTTCGCGTTTATAATATAAGTAGGACTTGCATCTGCCCACGGCTTCGCCCGCGTGCTACCCGGATATTCTGATGTAAAAGCTATATTACTGTAAAGTTTCATCAAAATCCGTTCAGTAGTTTTTGCGTGAAAGAGTAACAAACGTCCATCCTCACAAACTTTCGCATTTATAATAGTAGGATGTATTAAACTATAGTGGTATAACTAACAAAATAATCATATAGCCTATATTAACAGTACTTTACTTATATGTTTGTGTTGTCTCTTTGTTTTAGAAATTTCAAACTGGCACAAAATTCTGGTCGATTTTCTATCATTAAACGGACCATATTCGTATTTTCACACCTCTGTATTGTTTATGAATGTATCATGGATCAAACGGACACTGGCAGAATTGTGGCAAATAGCCACAGAAGCCATAACCAAGAAGTTGAAGTTGAACAGTACTTTACTGAGGCACTTTTACCGGTTTCCCCGCCATGATCCATTGAAGAGACAGTCACTCTGTCTCTTATGAACTATTAAATGAACTATTGAATGAAATAACGACTGAATGATTTACACAAACGATGGTTGCGCTCTCTATAACACAGACTAAAATAAACAGACAACATGTGAATTTTCAACGAACACTAGCCATATCAGCTATTAAAAGAAACTTGAACGTTTCTTATATAATGTGACTAATTACCATATTTCCTTGTCTCCAGATCTAGTCCACTGCACAAACGAGCCAAACGTCTCGATACCACAGCTAGCGAACTTGCTCGTCGAGCGTACGCAGAACACTAACTGGGTGGTGGTTTACAAATCACTCATCACAGTTCATCATCTACTAGCCTATGGGAATGAGGTAAGGCCGTCAGAATGATAAAATAATAAATTAATTAAAATGATGGAGAAGTTTTTCACACGGCATCATCTAGCCCGACAATTAGAGTTTGTTCTATGGGAACTACATGACTGATATGCAACTTTAAAAATTTTGTTTTGTAAATATATACAATTTATACATAGAAAACACCCAGACTCGAAACAAATATTTGCAGATCATAGAAACATTTGTCCCGCGGCGAGAATCGACTCGCAACATTCTGCGTCTCAGAGAGGCTATAATAGAGAGGGTAAATAAAAATGCTCTTCCGAGAAAAGCTTTATAGACTCGGAAGCTCAATTTCAAATGCAATATGGTGTGATATAAATCTACATTGCGTTCGGTAGAAGGAAATATTTGCTTGTGAGGAGCATTATTAAGTAAAAATGTATATAAATAATATATCAGTCATGTAGTTCCCATAATACAAGCTCTGCTTAGTTTGGGGCTAGATGATGCTGTGTGAAAAATGTCCAGCATTTATTTATTTATTATTTCCCTTACATTATTACAATCACTCTTGGGCCTATAATATCCCACCATATAACTAGTATTGGATACATAACGTGCCTCTGACTACCCCCTACTAAGTATCCTCAAAGATCTACCCACTGAGTATGTATCTAAAGATGTCCAACATATTCTAAAAACTATCGTGAACTTGACTATTCATATTGTAAAAACAAGAATTTTCACGTACCGCACTATCGGTGAAGGCACCGACTAAGTTTCGACTCATTCCGAGAGTCTTCACCAGGATGAGTGTTCGCGACGTTCTCCCTCCGCGTCGCGTCGAATACTACTACTTATTTACTGACATAGGTAATTGGTAATGATTTTCTTTGTAACAAGTAATAAGCAAGAAAATCTTTAAGGATTTGTTCGGAAGTTGGGAAACTGAATTTCCCAGCTGTGAAACCTAGACAACTGTGAAATCTTTTCCCAACAACTATTATGTTACAAAATATTGTTGTGTGGTATGAGTTTTCAATCGATACAGCATAAGACAGATTATCATGAAAGTCACTCGTAAAATACATCGATTTTACAAGTGACTTTCATGATAATCTGGTATCATTGGTATCATGAAACTGAAGTAAAATTTAAGCCTCAAAACAAGTAATAAGTCCCTATTAATGCTTCAAAAATATTTCCTGAACCTAATCAAAATCAATTAGAACTCTCAGTGCGTGTGGGTGGTGCGATTATTGCTCCGTATTCATCTTTTCTTGGCCTTCCAGTCTGATAGGTGGCCGTTAAGTATACGCCCACTTTGTATTGGAAATAGATGGCTATTTTCTCTTCTATTATTCATTATTGTACACACAAATAAACAATTACAAAAAGGCAGAATCAAATGACATGTACAAAGGCGAGCTTAACCCTAAACAGAGTTTTCTTCCAGCAGACCTTGAGCTAGAGAGACAAAAGAAAGCTACTCTATTTTTAGTACCCAATTGCGTCCACGGGGAATTTACCTATCATTCATATGCAGTACCGATTAAATAGAATACATGTCATAGGCTTCATTAATTTAGCAAAGTTAATTATGTTGAACATAGTTGGTGCATTTGCAACTCTATTTATAGTACCCAATTGCGTCCTCGGGGAATTTACCTATCATTCATAAGCAGTACCGATTAAATAGAATACATGTCATAGGCTTCGTTAATTTTGCAAAGTTAATCATGTTGAACATAGTTGGTGCATTTGCAACTCTATTTATAGTACCCAATTGCGTCCTCGGGGAATTTACCTATCATTCATATGCAGTACCGATTAAATAGAATACATGTTATAGGCTTCATTAATTTAGCAAAGTTAATTATGTTGAACATAGTTGGTACATTTGCAAATGGGAAGATCCATCTAATCCATTCGCCCGAGGTCCTAGTATCAACAGTTGTTTGTTCAAGGATTTATATAATATAGGTTGCGTTTAAACTCGATTTGCGATCTAGACCCTTCTATGGCCATCTGTGGATTGTATGTGGTAGCAAACTTTTCGTATATCAGTAGTTCGTTGCTCTTCGCTCTGCTCTGATGTGACGTATCATAGATCAATCATGTGACGACAAATGTCGCTAAAAAATATTACAATTTCTCAATGATACATTTACAACTACGCAAAATTGTACAAAACTAATTTAATTATATGGGGTCTACCATGAATCCTCTCAGTACACTGGTTTTTGGTGGAACGAGAGAGACAGTACTAGACAGCCCTTTGAAACTAAACTTTTAATTTTAACTAAATTTTATATCTAAACTTAATTTATAACAATTTTTTAACTAAAAACTGAATTTTAGGATAATTTTTCGACTGTATCACGTTCTTTAATATTTCCTGTTTACTTCCTGTTTCTTTGACTGTGAGATCCTTCCTCATGAATTAAATAGTACCCTAAAATGATACCAAACCACGATAATTTCAATGCTATAAAAACGGAATATTTATATGATTACATCAAACTAGCATATCATATAAAAAACTGTATAATACCGTTTTTAATGATAAATATTTTAACGCAAACAACACAATGTTCTTATTAATATGTGTTGTTTACAACACATATTAATAAAACATATGTTCATGCGAACAACACAATCGCTAACTTGATCTAAGAAAATTATTTAAGCGATCGACATGTGCTGCGCGTCGGGCGCGTACCATTCCTACTCGTTTTCGCTAGTTGGCAAAATGTTTGAAGACGTTGGCAAGACCCCTGGAGATTTGAGTGCAGTAAATCAAGTCTGATATGCGCTTCAGCTACTCTGATATCGATTGAAAACTATGACACACTAGAAACATCCACAAACGACTAGGTGTCGTCTATCAATAGAGGACGCGGGTCAGATTCCGTTCTTGACCGTCGTTCAGTCACATAATTGAGCTCCGTACTACAATCGTAATGTTACGTATTCAGAGGCACGTATTATGCTCCTACTACACTATCTGACACTATCCAGCGAAGACACTACTCGATATTTAATCACTGCTTAGGGACGATTACAAAACTATAGCGTTTGAAATCGCGATGTATAAATAATATATATCTATAGGTGTTTTCTATGAGTAATATGTATGTATTTACAAAATATAAATATATTAAGTAGTATCAGTCATGTAATTCCCATAACACAAACTCTGCTTACATTGGGGCTAGATGATGCTGTATGAAAATGTCCAGCATTATTATTTATCTCTTGTTTATTCCTAAGTTAAGACTTTATAAGCGTTTTAGTGTTTGCTCTAATCTTCAGTTGCGTCCGTAAATAAACTCTTGACCTACATCACAGCATCCTAATACTATATACAGAATGGCCACTCTCCTCAATCGGCCGGAATTCAATGGTTACGTAATTTTCTCTACATTTTCATTATGCTCTTAGCATAGGTTACGTACGTCAGTATTATTTTTTTTGCTTCTAATTAAATTCATGTAATTTATAAAAGTATCATACATTCTATTTACGTAAAAAATGGCTATTCAACTTGTTAATTTTAAGAGCTATGGTAAACCTTAGTTCTTTAACGGATTTTCTCATGCCGAGTTCACCTTATGGACATTATCTGAGTTGGATCCGACAGATCGGATAGTGTAGCAGGGGCTTAACGACCTACGTTGCTTCCACACCCACAGCAGCTGTTAATGGCACGTTGGTAATAGATAAAAACTGTGACGTCACTGGGGAACCCCACGAGTCGCCGAAAGTTGGCAACGAATATGCTATTTGGCTAATTTAAAACGATCTTTGAAATGCTTTTGACTCGGAAAGCTGTGAAAATTTAACGCAACTTTTTGTATGATCTGCAAATGTTTGTCTCGGGTCTGGATATTTTCTATGCATAATATGTATGTATTTACAAAATATAATAGTAATATTATCATATCAGTTATGTAATTCCCATAACACAAGCTCTGCTTAGTTTGGGGCTAGATGATGCTGTGGGAAAATGTCCAGCATTATTATTATTATTACACTATTTCTATACTAATATTATAAAGAGGAAATATTTTTTGTTTGTTTGTTTGTATTGAATAGGCTCCGAAACTACTGGACCGATTTCAAAAATTTTTTCTCCAAATAAAAAGTTATCAGGAAGTAACATAGGCTATAATTTATTTTCAAAAAAAATAGAGATCCTTAAGAAAATTGCAATAATGTAACCCAAAGTAGCAAAATTTTACTTATAAAATTTATTATGAGAAAACTATTGATGATACAAAAATGATGTACTACATGATTAAAGTACTCATTATTACCTAGAAAAAAGACCGCGAGGAAATATATCTTACTATCATAGTTAAGTCACAATAGCAGCTTTTGTGTTCTAAAATTTAATTAGATCGCCGATATTCCCACGGAATCGAAACTTACGCAGGTGAAACCGCAGCTGCGGGGCGCAGCTAGTATTGTATAAACTCGCTAAAATATTTTTTTCACTTCAAAGTTAATTTACATTATATCAAAATATTGTAGTAAAAACATATAAAAACAGAGAACCACAAATCGCGGGGCAGAGCCCCAGCGGTTGGTGGCTAGGGCTGCAGAGAGAGGAAACCCCTGACGATGCACACCGAGTCCAGGAGACACCGCCTTTATTATTATTTATTTTGACTTGAACATAAAGTGGCTTAGTCTAGCTTATCTGTATTAAACGACTAAGAGACAAATTAGGTCACGAAAATTTCAATGGCATTCATAGTCTAGGCTAATTTAAATCCTAATCAAGAGACCAGTCGGATAAACAGAGGCAAGTTATGTATGTACGTTGTAGCACCATTGTTGTACAGGTAGGTTTGTTTATTACATCGCGATAGCAACACGCGTTTAATTAATTCTCGATAAGAGTGTTTGACATTGTATTCTCAGATTATTTTAATTATTTCGATGGTGCATTACGTCTTCATGGTGATAAAAAAACTGGTCAAGTACAATAGGACTCGCGAACTTATGGTCCCTTAAGGTGATTCAGCGGGAAGTACCTTAAGGGTGATAAATAAATAAATAATGCTGGGCATTTTTCACACAGCATCATTTAGGTCCAAACTAAGCAGAGCTAGTATTATGGGAACTAAATGACTGATATATTACTTATATATTTTTTTGTAAATACATATTATACATAAAAAACACTCAGACCCGAGACGAATACTTGTAGATGATACAAACATTTATCCCGCGGCGGGAATCGAACCCGCAACCTCCCGCGTCTCAGGCGGGTCTTTGTCCTCTGCGCCACAGAGGTTGTCAAATTGATTAATGGTAAATAAGAAATACTCTACGGCAATTTCGATTCCAGGGCAAGACGCAGTGAAAAAGTTCATTAATTTTCAACTGTCAGAAAATGCAAGGGCATTTAAATTTCAACTGTAATATTATAACAAAGTTTTGCTTTTAATTTGATGATTTACGCGTCCATGGGCCATTAGTAAAGGCCATTTAGATTTCAACTGTAATGTTATAACAAAGTTGTGCTTTTCATTTGATGATTTATGCGTCCATCGGCCATTAGTAAAGGCAATTTCGATTTCAACTGTAATGTTATAACAAAGTTGTGCTTTTCATTTGATGATTTATGCGTCCAGGGGCTATTAGTAAGGGTCATTTCGATTTCAACTGTAATGTGATAACCAATTTGTGTTTTTAATTTGATGATTTACGCGTCCATGGGCAATTAGTAAGCGTCATTTCGATTTCAACTGTAATGTTATAACAAATTTGTGTTTTTAATTTGATGATATACGCGTCCATCGGCCATTAGTAAAGTCCATTTCGATTTCAACTGTAATGTTATAACAAAGTTGTACTTTTAATTTGATGATTTAGGCGTCCATGGGTAATTAGTAAAGGTCATTTCGATTTCAACTGTAATGTTATAACAAAGTTGTGCTTTTCATTTGATGATTTACGCGTTTCCATGGGCCATTAGTAAAGGCTACCTTCTAGGCAGTATAAGTCCGACCCTTGTGAATCCTACCTGTCCCCGCACTAATTTATGTATTTTCCTATTTTCAGAGATTCACACAATACCTAGCGTCGAGTAATTCCACGTTTCAACTTAGTAATTTCCTTGATAAAAGCGGTGTCCAAGGTATGTACCTATATAACTGATAGTTTACTTTTTTTACCTTAGTTTTAAGTCAGCATTGCAATAATTATAATGCCCAAAAATTTGAATGTAATATAAAATATAACGCGGGAATAAGGAGAAGAAGAAAACAGCGTCGTTAATACAAAAAAGGTTTTTTTTTTAATAATTCTAATTTACCAAAAATAAGTGTTACTGTTCAATATAACGTCGAATATGTATAGTCGCAGAATGCAAAACGTCCATCGGTGTCATGTCAAAACGTCCGTTCCACAGTATGTCCAGTCACACTTAATAAATAAATAAAATAAAAGGGCATTTATTTACTTACAATTAAACAAACATACTTAGCCCAAGTACAATATAATAAGTAAGTAATTAAAATAGTAGGTGGTTAGAAGGTATGTCTGTATGTAAGTAAAAAGGTTAAGGACTCAGCTACGCTGTTTTTCAGCCTCGCCTACTGATGTAGCTGCTGACGTCACAGCTACCACTAAATAAATCTATAATCACTCTGTCTACACGGCCAAAATTACAGATACAACAAATACCATGTGATAGGTTACAAGCCCATCGCCGCTTATAGGAACACTAACCGATGGCTCGTGCCTTCGAATGTTTGCGAACGAATTTACACGTTAAGATTAAGATAAAAAAAGAGCTTGGACCGCTATAGAGAGGCCCGTGACCACGGCTTTCGCAACACAGTCCAAACGTTGGGGTAATTTTAAAAGTTAAACGAGATAAAGACCCGTATAAAATTAATAATCAAATTATTAATTGAATTATATTTTATTCTTACCCCGACGCGACGTTTCGACTGTGTTACAACAGCCGTGGTCACCGTATGGACATATTAAGTCCAAAAGGAAGATAAAAAAAAACTTGTAGCTTATTAACCAACTAAGGTACTGTCTGTTAATTTTCTAGAGATTAATAGGTTATTATCGCCAGGGACTGCCTAAAGACCAGCTTGTGTTTTTAATTATTAGTACTTTACATGTTATATAGAGAAAATCGTTAGATAGGCCTTATATAATTAACTTCCTTAGAACATACTGTTTGATGCACATGAAAACACGAAAATGATGGCCTACTACATATTATGAATGCGAAAGTTTGTGCGGATGGATGTTTGTTACTCTTTCACGCAAAAACTACTGTACGGATTTTGATGAAATTTTACAGTAATATAGCTTATACATCAGAATAACAATAGGCTACTTTTTATCCGGGTACCACGCGGGCGAAGCCGTGGGCAGAAGCGAGTTTTGTATAAGTTCAGCATACCGCACTTATTGCGTCTATTGTTCCCCCCTGCCAAGTAGTCTTGGCTCGCATTCCCCATGCCTATGAACCGGGAAACAGGAGCAGTCGAGATTTAAGTTTATGCAGTCCTCGTATTAAATACCTAGGCTTTCATATCGATCACTGAGATACATACTCAAAACGTACAGAACTCCTATTGATTAAGTCAAAGTACTTTTTTATCTACACTTCACGCTGTATCATGAAATACGAGTACCCTGGTACCGGCACAGCATTCAAAGCCGGCACACATATCTTCAGATTGCGTTGCAGCCGGCTACTCGCCCGCCACGCCATAGAGGTTGTCAAATCACAGTTATGACAAGAATCAGATTATAGACTTATAAAGTAAGTAAGTTTACGATTTTATTATGAGTAAATCCTCTCTACCTTATATACAACAGCCAGTTTCTGTAGGCGTTAAGAGGCCTGCGGAGGATGAATTGCCCATACAAACGTAATACCAAAATCATTTGTAATTAGAGCTTGTTGCCACCATATTATGTTATTATTTGTATTCGAATAGTATTTATCTAGGTACCTTGATAAATATTTTTTCAAAATAATTACCTAAAATTAAATGTACGAATCGCATTTTGGATATTTTTACGTCATTTAAGATATGTTTTCATCTTATTCGTTTCATAATAAAAACAACAATATCTTACGTATTGTTTGATTAGGTACATAGCTTATATTGTCTAATTAAAGAACAACAACACGATGTGAAAAATACAACAAGTTTTCAGTCATCATTTTTCGTATTACGGAACAGCACCAAATTTATAACAAATTCTGAACGGCTAATATTGCTATCGCGCAAGCATGGGTCTGCATCAGCCAAAAATATATTTTGGACGCGCTTCGAATTGAAGCGCTGTCCGCCGGACCCTTAACCATCAAGTCTTATAGCGTGTAAATCCCGCTATGAGATTGAGGGCGCTTTGGCATTGTCATAGCGTTGTTAATCGCGAAGCAGGATTTGACATCGTTGTCCAAATTGAATGGTCCAGAAGAGACAGGCGAATAACACGGCTTTTTTATGTATGATGAGTTAAAATATCTAATTAAATACCTGCACAGTCATTGACTTACAAGATGACTTAATCAACGGTCAGCGTCCAGTGCTCATCGTGATTGCTATACCTGACCTTACACATCGTGCACGTTATTGACTTTTTGCAGACTTTTCCTAGTCACTTCCTGAGATTTACCTTTTAGTAATCAATTAGCTATTTGCCCTCTTGTTGTCTCTCTAAATCGTGATTTGTCCAGTCAAGCTCCGCTTTGATCTCGATCTGGGGACGGACATTTTTAATTTCACCAATGATTTTGAAATTGCTAAACAAAGATACCAATGAAATGCACTGTTTACATAAAGTCGCATTGAAAAAAAGTTATTTACTAGATAGCGGATTCAGTTTCATTTCCATTAAACGTAACGTATTTGTTAATGTCAGCGGTTAGATTCGCGTAAAACGCCAGTTTTAAACAGTCACGAATATAAATTAAGAATGAAAACTCATTTGGCACTCTTAATTGATATCATTGGTTTGAGAATTTCCGTCACCGATGAGCTTTCATTCATTCTACTGAAAATCAGTTTTTGCCGCCGATTTTGCTGATATTCGTTACTCGATATTGAAAAAAAAATCCACTTAGTCCCCAGTTCACCAACACAATAACGTGTGGTTAGGTTCTAATCAAAGTTTTTAGGCACATGTTTTCATAGAAATCTGTCATGAACAATGGTTAGATTTGTCAAAATGCGGGACCATTTTGTTAGTGACCTCAATGCACTCGAAAGGAATAACCTTATTAGGAATGATTTAGTTTGTTATTCTGAACGTGCAGACTCCAGGAATAATTAAATTCAATATTGCAATAACGCCTAGCACATAAATTACTCTACACACGGCATAGCATATCCATGCATGGTATTACGAGTTATTGACCGCTGACCTCGAGGTTCGTAAACTCACACGTTCGTTGCCTTCATATTTTTCGCCCCAGTTGTTATATTTTATGTAACAGAGTAATTGAAGGCTTAAAATGTTGAGCCGGCGGTCCAAAAGCGTTATGAGCTTTAAGTGGCCGGTCTGCGGTAGGAAATATAAAATTACTAGCTTCTGTCCACGGCTTCGCCCGCGTGGTATCCGGATAAAAATTAGCCTATATGTTATTCTGATGTATAAGCTATATTACTGTAAAGTTTCATTAAAATCCGTTTAGTAGTTTTTGCGTGAAAGAGTAACAAACATCCTTACAAACTTTCACGCTTATAATATTGTTGCATAGGATAGGATTTAATGTGTTAATTTTATTTGATAAGTTGATGCTGTAGTATGGCTCATTAACAATGAAATGTTTTATCGACTCATTAGGATAATACAATAATTTAAAAAAATCGAGTCGCGAGAGGTATAACGCTACTACTTGGGTGGCCCGAAATCAACTTGTGCCCATCTGGAGGTACTAAAGTCAAAAAAGTTTAAGCAAAGACTTAGTTCGACATTCTTAGTGTAGATTTTCGTGTGGAAACTTTGTCATAATCAACTTGTAGCGGTAAATGTTACGTGCAAGCGGACCTGGGGTCTAGACAAATACCAACGCAAATACCAATGGTGTTAACGCTTGCGGAAAGATTGAATTCTATGATAATGACATTAGCTGTGGAAATGTCACGTGCCAGCTGCCAAGTTGTACCTTGACAAATTTGCGTTAGCGTGAAAGGAAAAGTAAGCGTATTTATCTAGACACCCTGAGGCTGCTGGGGATGTTTGATATCTCATTTGGAGGATACATTTTTAATAATAAAAGTGGCCTAGTGGGCGGTATCCTGACATCCGGAGGTCGAGCCCGGTCGTGCACACACAGATTTTCAATTAATCGCCGTCTAAAACGTGCTCGAAACGGTGAAGGAAAACATTTACTCGGTGATGGGCTTGCAACCTGCCACGTGGAATGCTAAGTACTTGCAGAACGCGGGCATGTGCCGAATATCATGTTTAGACGTACCTGTGACTACCCCGTACTTGATATTCTCAAAGATCTACGCTCCGAGTATATATCTGAGGATGTCCATTATTGGGAATATAGTCGTGAGCGTGTTTGTTTATTAAAAGTTGGTTCCATTTACAAAGTAACTTAAAACAGATTCCATTTAAAACTATGTTATCAGAGCAATAACAGTTTAAGTGGTGTTACATTAATTGTACTGATAAGAGTCCATTGATATCTCGACCTCTGTTAATTACTATGTAATTCAATATCATTTTATGCTTAATTTTATTTTGTCATAGAAAATATATTATCGTACGTTATGTAGGTAGGATTGTTGTAACTGGCCATATGGTGATGTTAGGATTGTGTGGAATCAATCTACTTACAACGAATCTGACAGATGGCATGCTTTGCATTGAGAATGTAATTGTAAATATGATAGATAGTTTTTTATTCGACACATACAATACAGCACAGACAAGTACAAATGAAAAGAAATACAAACAATTAAAGAAACACAGTAAATACAGAAGAGTAGGTACAATAAGTGGGTGCTAACGAGGGCAGTCTATGCTGCAATGGTGTGTATTAGTCGAAAAGGTCCTATCTCAGCTTATTGCTAATAAGCTGAGATAGGACCTTAATAAGCTATATAATATAGAGGATTTATACAACCACTGGAATCTTATACAGTGCATGACAGCACACCACTGACCAAACACAATTCTACTTTTTTACACTTCATAGGTATAAGAGCCCAGCCGCAAATATTATCATATCAGTTATTAATAAATTGTCTGTTCACAATACAAGCCTTTTACGCTCTGCGCAGTCGGGTAAAAGTAGGTACTGATTGATGCCTAAAATAAATTACTTCGAGTATTGTTTCTACGGTAAAACATGCTGGTTTCCAAACAATGTTTTCTTTTACCGGAGCTGTGAGTCACTCAAAATGTGGGTGACTCACAGCTGTGAGTCACCCAAACTCTAGATTGTTTTTTTTTTTTTGGATTATTCGATCACAAAAAGTACAAAATTTTGTTCACTGATACTCGGGCGTCACAAAGGAAACTGCAATAACTACGATATACTCAATTCTGCAACTTTACTGATACACTTTATTTCTTTCGCTTACTGAAAGGCGCGGCCGGTGCCCGGATTGGTGAGTTGAAAAAACAAAATGGCGGCTTGAGTAAAATGTCTGTCCGTCTGCACATTTGCGTGACACACGCTTGGAATTTTTGGTTGCATTTGTATTGGTTGTCTCCTTCGCACGTGTTTGCTTCTTTTTGTTTTTGTTGAAGTTTTTTTTTTGTTATCTTTTGTAGGCATGTATGAGTTTGCTATATCGTTTCTTGGATATGGTATCACAAGAAAACAAGAAACAGATGAATTGGGTTAGAAATACATTATACATATTCAACTGTAATTAAGATTTGTCGTTTTTGTAACTCACATTTATGCATCACGTTTTACCTTATTTTTTTTTCTTTTTTACGACTTATCACATTTTGCCTCTTTAAGGCATA
Organism: Perizoma flavofasciatum; assembly: GCA_958496245.1. NCBI lineage: Eukaryota > Metazoa > Arthropoda > Insecta > Lepidoptera > Geometridae > Perizoma > Perizoma flavofasciatum. The sequence goes on along the minus strand of OY292439.1, from coordinate 10,028,591 downwards.
TATACAATACCCATTCATATTGATGTAGCGTCCAGTAAATGTAGCTATTTCTACAACAAATTATACTTAATTAGTGGATTAATTATCCAATGTTGGAAGTAATTATAAATAAAAAAAAACATTTGATTCAATTTATTGCTAGAATAATGTATGCTATTGACCTGTTAATTCTCTAACCTTGTTATTGAACTAAATGTCGTTATTTTCACCTCAACACAGTTGAATGAAGTTGAATAGAAATTGAATGCCAACAGTAGTAAAACATTTTACGTATACTTATTCCTTGTTGTGTTACAAAACTACACAATTCATAAGGTAGAAACCAATGTATGGGTTCAAAATACTTTGATTACAGTACATTGCTTGATGAGTTTGAAGGATTTTTCAACAATCAACGTATGAAATAAAACGCACTGCTTGACTGCTGCACGGTTTTAGTGTTTCTTCTGTATTGTATTGTCGCTTTCTTGGTTCACCTAGACAGATTAACATACTGTTTTTAGTATATTGAAATCACGCCAACTATCACACGTTTTAGGATATTATTACGATTATACCATGTACTTTACTAATCTTCTGCTTAGGATTAGCTTCGTTTCGGTTTAGCGTCGTTTTAACTAATGAGGAAGGACCTCTTAAGGGTCAACGAAACGCTAACAGGAGAATATTGAAGTACGTGGGATAGTCGTAACAATATCCTAAAATGATACCAAACCACGATACTTTCAATGCTATGATCACACGCGTCTGTCTTTGGAATTATCGATAACTTTAAAATTTTCGCCCTAAACAATCGTTGATCGAAGACAATTTGCCCTTTAGAACGAAAGCAGTCGAAGTTCACACAGCGCACTACCAAGTCCTAGGACTTGGTTGTACATGCTCATAAATTTCTCAGAATGCTGAACGCATAACTTGCTTGCTGTCTGTGCTATCAGTGGTCAATTTCTTTGGACGGTTGTATAATTGGGGATCTGTTCACGTGTATTTCCTTACATGTCCAGGATATGACATGTCGCCGTTCATCCGCCGCTACGCCAAGTACCTGAACGAGAAGGCTCTGTCTTACAGGACTGTGGCCTTCGACTTCTGCAAGGTCAAGAGGGGGTGAGTATCCGTTTCTTTATTCATTACTAGCAGTGACCCCAATCCAAAGGGTCGCGTCGCCCGCCAGCGGTTTTATTTATTTTGCTCGGCTCCGAAGGACCGTAGCGTGATGTTGTATAGCTTTTTAACCTTCCTCAAGAATTAGGCTATCAGCTCTGGTATTTCCAGAGATTAGCGCTTTCAAACAAAAACACAAACAAACTATTCGTATTGTAAAAACGGGAATTTTCACGTACTGCACTATCGGTGAAGGCACCGACTAAGTTTCGACTCATTTCGAGAGTCTTCATCAGGGTGAGTGGTTGCGACTTTCATCTTCCGCGTCGCGCCGTTTTTGGAATAAAATCACAAACAAACTCTTCAGCTTTACTATTAGTATAGATATAGATGCTTTAATGTTCACATAAATTAACACTTACGATAGTCATAATGATATGAAATGTATAAAGGCGAGCTTAATTCTAAAAAAAAAATATTCCAAAAACCTTCGTAAACTTGACTATTCATATTTTAAAAACTCGACTCATTCCGAGAGTCTTCATCGGGGTGAGTGATCGCGACTTTCTCCCTCCGTGTCGCGTCGTGCATATAATTTTTTTTTTTCTTGCTCTGTGATAAGCATATTATGCTTTAAATTTTTTGATTTGAAATGCATTTTTTGCCTGTAATAACCTTTCTGCCGGTGAGTGTAAGATTCAAATCAACTTGTTAATAAAATGACAGTTACGCCATGTTTGTGCGTAAAAATCTCTCGTGTCTGAGGTTTTTTTTTTAATTTCTCAAATGTAAAACTTTATTTCAAAATCTGGAATGAAAAATCACTTTATTGAGGGGCACAGTTTGAAAAAAAATACAATGTCATACATAACACTATACTTAGTCCTATCAATGGCTGACAGCGATCTCTTCCAGAAAACCGTACATTATTACTAACCTAAACTAAGTATATGCGCGTTTAACTTATCCATCGCCACAGCGAAGTTGAACGGTGTGGATATTCACCGTCCCCCGAACTTGTTCTGAAACTGTATCTCTGTTATCTGAACGACTAATACTTACATGAGTGTAGCACATTGAGTGATGGCAATGTATGCGTTTGAATTAATTGCATACAGCGCCATCTATCTAGAGTCTGCGAAGTAACGTGCCTGAAACAGAAAAAAATGAAAACTAATTATTTGGTCCAATGATTACAGCAAAGAAGAAGGTTCTCTACGGATGATGAACGCTGAGAAACTCCTTAAAACTCTACCAGTGCTGCAAGCGCAGTTGGACTCGCTCCTGGAATTCGACTGCACCTCCAACGACCTCACCAATGGAGTCATTAACATGTGCTTCATGCTTCTCTTCAGGGATCTGATCAGGTATAATTGACTAGTTATTTTTAAAAACTGAAATCCCAATTGCAGTTTTACCAGGTTGAATGGTGGTCCTTAAAACATACTTATACTTTCCAAAGTTTATGAAATCGTCTCAGTATGACTTTCGTACTATCCTACTAATATTATAAACGCGAAAGTTTGTGAGGATGGATATTTGTTACTCTTTTAAGCAAAAACTACTGAACGGATTTTAATGAAACTTTACAGTAATATAGCTTATACATCAGAATAAAAAACTACTGAACGGATTTTATAGAAACTTTACAGTAATATATCTTCAGAATAACACATAGGCTATATTTTGTCCGGGTACCACGCGGGCGAAGTCATGGGCAGAAGCTAGTACCTAACTATAAATATAAATAAAAATATAACTGTGTACAAACTTGTTAAACGGAGAAAGTGCGACTAACTGGCAGTTCATGAGTTTTCATGAAATCATGAACATTGTTAGACAAATGTCCAGAGCGTGATGAGGAAGATGATTTATTTAAGAGAAATATAAGAGACATCAAAGGAAAAAAAGAAAAAGGATGCTTTGTTTCGCAATTTCTTTAGTTTCCTATTTCAATAAATAATATATAATAAATAATGCTGGACATTTTTCACACATCATCATCTAGCGCCAAAGTAAGCAAAGCTTGTGTTATGGGAACTATGACTGATATACTACTTATATATATTTATTTTATAAATACATATATACAGAAAACACCCAGACCCGAGACAAGTATTTGTAGATCATACAAACCTTTGTCCCGCGGCGGAAATCGAACCCGCAACCTCAGGCGGGCCTTCGCCCACTGCGCCACAGAGGTATATAGAGGCAATAGATCTAGTTTCGGTCACATGCTGTCATATCAATTGAAACTGAGTTTCGTGATCGCTATTTCAATGATACGTTTCTTGTCAAAAATGTTTCATGACATGCTTGATCGCAACTGATCAAGCTCTGTTTGCAACTGCAGCTGATGGGTAATCGCAAAACCGCCATTTTTAGCGGTTTCAATTTGAAACCGTTCGCAACAAAACTTACGTAATCACCCCACTGTTTATGTTGTTTTTTTTCAGATTATTCGCGTGTTACAACGACGGCATCATAAACCTGCTGGAGAAGTACTTTGATATGAACAAGAAGAATTGCCGTGACGCTCTCGATCTCTATAAAAAGTTCCTCATCAGAATGGATAGGGTCGGGGAGTTCTTGAAGGTAATTATTTTTTGTTTCTATACAACTAAAGAACTAACGGCCTTATGGATACGGTCGGGGAGTTCTTGAAGGTATTTCTTTTTTGTTTCTATACTACTAAAGAACTAACGCCCTTATGGATAGGGTCGGGGAGTTCTTGAAGGTAATTATTTTTTGTTTCTATACAACTAAAGAACTAACGGCCTTATGGATAGGGTCGGGGAGTTCTTGAAGGTAATTCTTTTTGGTTTCTATACAACTAAAGAACTAACGATCTATTGGATAGGGTCGGGGAGTTCTTGAAGGTAATTCTTTTTTGTTTCTATACAACTAAAGAACTAACGGCTTTATGGATAGGGTCGGGGAGTTCTTGAAGGTAATTCTTTTTGGTTTCTATACAACTAAAGAACTAATGGCCTTAGGTTACGGTAACCGCTCACCAACAGGTGGGCCGCTTAACACCAGAGGTCACTCGCACGCTGCCGACTCTGAGACAATTGTGAAAAGTCTCATGTGACTGTAATCCACCGGCACCCTTCACATGAACACGGCAGTAGCCTATGTATTATTCTGATGTATAAAGCAATATTACTGTAAAGTTTCACCAAAATCCGTTCAGTAGTTTTTGCGTGAAAGAGGAACAAACATCCTCACAAACTTTCGCGTTTATAATATTAGTAGGATGGTAATTCTAGTAGTTTATTTCAAAGTCAAAGTCAAAGTCAAAGTCAAAATTCATTTATTCATTGAACAAGGATAATTTTGGAACGTCGGTTTTTATCTACTGCCTGTTCTTCCGCGACCAAGCAAGGAAAGAAAGGCAAGAAAACAAAGCTGGATATTCTTTTTAATGATCCTTTTATAAAACAATAGGTAACTTTATTTTTTATCGGATGAAATAACCGTTTTCAGGTGGCAGAAAACGTGGGCATAGACAAAGGCGACATTCCAGACCTCACCAAGGCGCCCAGCTCTCTGCTGGACGCATTGGAAGGTCACCTTGCTTCGTTGGAAGGCAAGAAGGGATCTGCGGCTAACACTCCGACTCAGACCGCGAGGTGAGCTGCCCTTTAAGCCGGGTTTCAGTATAATAACGCGTTCAGGGTGCTGATGGGACTGCAGTCATTTTTGCAGTGTTATGTTTGCGGAAGAAAAAGTAGATGGCTTTCATACCATAATACGATGTGCATCGCTGCTCAAACGAGTACATGGCAGCCCTAACAGCATCCTGACCGTAATTTTTACTAAAAAACGGGATATATACCATGATTATATTTATGGAGTGAACAGCAACCTAATTCGAGCTCTGAAGTCTATCTATGAAGATTCCAGTGATTGCGTAAGGATAAACGGGTCATACACTGAATGGTTAAGCATTCAAAAGGGTGTTAGACAGGGATGTGTAGCGTCACCGTGGCTGTTTAATCTATCCATGGACAGTTGTTTGAAAGATTTGAAAGAAAGTGAATTTGGATTAAGAATGAATTAGTTACTCGTCAAATGTCTTCTCTACGCCATGATCAGGTTATACTTGCGTCATCGGTGGATGAGTTACAAGAGATGGTAACAATTATGCATGAAGCGTTTGAAAGAAAAGGGATGAAAGTTAATGTGAGTAAGACGACTTTATTTTTACATAAAAAATGGCATGGGATTGCTTGGGAACCCATGTATGTAATATATAATTTGGAGAACAACAGATTTGGCATTGGTGGGAATGACCCGTTTATCCACGCCGGATTAGAAAACAGCACTGTTTTGTTAAACATCTAGCGGTTATGTAAAACAGCTATTTAAGCAATCCATCTGCGGTTCGCGGTCGATATTCGAAAACGTCTATTCCCAGCGGTTTTCGGTTATGCAAGGTAGTCGTCCTATGCGCGGTGCCCATTCAAGAACATTAACACGCCAGCGGGGTTCGGTTCTGAGACCAGGGTGTCAGACAACAACCGCGTTCTGTTGGCGTTAGCGTAAAGATTGAATTGTATGGAAATGACATTAGCTGTGGAAATGTCACGTGACCGCTGCCAAGTTTTACCTTGACAAATTTGCGTAAGCGCGAAGGGAAAACTAAGCGTGAGGTATTTGTCTAAAAACCATGTCCATTGCTACTTTTAACTTCATCCTATATCCACAGAGACAACCTCTGTGACGCAATGGGCGAAGGTCCGTCTGAGACGTGGAAGGTTGCGGGTTCGATTCCCGCTGCGGAACAAATGTTTGTATCTGCATTCATTTGTCTCGGATCTGGGTGTTTTCTATGTATAATATGTATGTATATACAATGAAAAAAAATAGTATATCAGTCATGTTGTTCCCATAACACAAGCTCTGCTTACTTTGGTGCTAGATGATGAACATTTTTTTTCTCATTCCAGTGCTCAAAAGAACGTGGCAAGCGTGATGGGGGCACTATCATCAACTTCATCATCATTCGGTAACGTAGCCTCATCCTCGCGGCTGGACAAAGCAAGCAATGGCGCATTGCTCATCGATGACTCGCTGAAACAGCAAGTGCTGGCCGAGGAAGAGGCCGCTATGAACCAATATAAGGTAAAACTTACATAATAGGTATAGAGTTATCTAATAGTCTGAAGTATGCAAGGAAATAACAGAAATATAAACGAGGAAATAACAAAAGAAAATATAAATATATCGGACCAACATGACTTTTCGAGCTATCTTCAGACATAATGTGGGTATTCATGCAATGAGAAGATACTTTGTTCACAATTTAATCAAAATAAGAACTGACTTTACATTAGGTTAGATTAACAAAGCGATAACGTTATTAAAACACTTTACTATAAAGACACGGTATAACGAAACGTGAGGACAGTTCCGAGACGTCTTCACTCTGTGGCGATCGGGCTGAGACTGTGTTCCCGGTCCGTCGAGCGATGACGCCTCGACTCGAAGCGCATCCGAAGTGAAGTTAGTCGAGAATGCTAACAGAGGGCGCGCTTACGTTCCGTTTAGAGTCCGTGATCATGACCGGATGCGACAAATAAATGAATAATGCGGGACGTTTCCACACAGCAACATCTAGACCCAAAGTAAGCAGAGCTTGTGTTATGGGAACTACATGACTGATATACTAATTATATGCTTATTTTTTTTGTTGTAAATACATATAAAACACCCAGATTCCGAGACAGATATTTGCAGATACAAACATTTGTCCCGCGGCGGGAATCGAACCCACAACCTTCTGCGTCTCAAGTGGGCCTTCGTACACTGCGCCACAGAGGTCATCTCTTAATACGTTCTTAACAATACTTATGATGGATATTCTCAGATACTTAATGCATAAGTAGATTTATGAGGCACTAGCTTCTGCCCACGGCTTCGCCCGCATGGTACCCGGATTAAAAGTAGCCTGTGTTGTAAAGTTTCATTAAAATCCCTTCAGTAGTTTTTGCGTGAAAGAGTAACAAACATCCATCCGCACAAACTTTCACGTTTATAATATTAGTAGGATTATACATGCCTGAGCGGAACATCGGGCTCAGTGGCGCGTATTGGGAGAGGTCTATGCCTACATCAGTCCAAACGAGCTCTTAACAAGAAACTAATACTACTAAACTTCTAAAACTACTATTTCTTTCATATTGTAAAAACGGGAATTTTCACGTACTGCACTATCGGTGAAGGCACCGACTAAGTTTCGACTCATTCCGAGAGCTCCCTCTGCGTCACGCCTTGCACTACAAGTCGCGTTCACTCACCCTGAGGAAGACTCTCGGAATGAGTCGAAACTTAGTTGGTGCCTTCACCGATGATGTAGTACGTGAAAATTCCCGTTTTTACAATATGAATAGTCAAATTCACGATAGTTTTTGGAGTACTATTTCTTTGCATAAAGTGCCATCTAGTTAGCGTAAGGGAACTAACCCAACCTGCCAAAGTTGAAATACATCGTTGACAGTAACATTGATACAGGTGCATTTATTGCAAGGCGCCGAATGGACGGGTGAAGAGGAAGTCTCAGAAATCATTGTAAGACAATGGGGTGGTCTTGTCTTGTTTTTGTGGTCTCATTTTAAGACAATGGGAGTGGTCTGGTCTTGTTTTTGTGGTATCATTGTAAGAAAAAAGGATCTATCTGGATTTTTTTGTGGTCTCATTGTAAGACAATGGGGGTGGTCTGGTCTTGTTTTTGTGGTATCATTGTAAGACAATGGGGGTGGTCTGGTCTTGTTTTTGTGGTATCATTGTAAGAAAAAAGGATCTATCTGGATTTTTTTTGTGGTCTCATTGTAAGACAATGGGGATGGTCTAGTCTTGTCATTGTGGTCTCATTGTAAGAGAAAGGGACCGATCTGGTCTTGTTTTTGTGGTCTCATTGTAAGACAATGGGAGTGGTCTGGTCTTGTCATTGTGATCTCATTGTAAGAGAAAAGGATCGATCTGGTCTTGTTTTTGTGGTCTCATTGTAAGACAATGGGAGTGGTCTGGTCTTGTTTTTGTGGTCTCATTGTAAGACAATGGGGGTGGTCTGGTCATGTTTTTGTGGTCTCATTTTAAGAGAATGGGGGTGGTCTGGTCATGTTTTTGTGGTTTCATTTTAAGACAACAGGGGTGGTCTGGTCTTGTCATTGTGGGCTCATTGTAAGACTACACATGTTGTTCTGTGGTCTCTCATAGCTTAAAGTGGTTTTGGGAAGCTTGCTGGGCGGATCATTGTGTATTTTGTCTCTTGAAATGTCCCATTCGTGTCGGTAAACTAAAATATTTTGCATCTATAAACATTGAATAGTATAGACTATTCAATCATATTTAAAAAAAACCGCAAAATATTTAAGTTCAGCGAGACGTCTATTGTGCGTTTCATAACCAGATATTCATTTCTTAATATTGCTTATATGTATTTTTTTATAGAAATGATACATTTATTCATACAACTATTTACAAGTAGGTATATACAAAAAATACAGATGAAACAGCTAGCCACCTAAAGACCGTTACAAACGATCTATAGATAGCTCAACTGATCCAGATCACTACCAGACGGAAGCTTTCCCAAAATACTGGCCGCATTGCCACGCTGAATGGCAATGCTAATGCGTTGATTGCTAATGCAATGATATGCGTTATATAATTATTACGGTGTCATCAACAATTTTGAGATTGGAAAACGACATTATTATAATACTTCACATAAATATGAACTTCGTGGAAAGAGTTTAAATAAATGAGAAATGTCAATAATAGAGTTATTGAGTCAGTGGCGCGACGCGGTAGGAGAAAGTCGCGACCACTCACCCTGATGAAGACTCTCGGAATGAGTCGAAACTTAGTCGGTGCCTTCACCGATAGTTTTTGGAATAAAATAGAGTTTATAATACATTTAATTTAAATTACATAATTCAAATAGTCACACAAAATATGAAAATAATAATTACTAAGTACATAAGTCAAAACATTTAAGAAAATAAATGTCAAAGTAATCAAATAGGTCGAAAATAGAGAGTCAAGAAAAAATACATAATTTTCATCCATATACCTAAAATACTTTAAAAAAACTACTTTCTACTCAACATGCCTATTATAATAAATAAAACAAATTAAATTATACTACACAAAAACCCAAATATCGCGTCGAAATCAAATTAAAAAATTACAAAAACAATGCATAATATTTGCTTAGTGAGACTATGTTTAAAGCTAAATTAAAACAATTATTAGTAAAGTAAGTGCTTTGACAATATAAATGACTTTTCATTTGACGATTTGAAACTTTGACCATTTAATTTTATGAACAATTTTCTTCAAACAAATATAATTTTAAATATTTGCATGCCTTTTTTTAAGGTAGAACATAATTGAAACATTTAAGATCTACAACTGTAACGTGCATTATGTTGAAGCAAATAAATTAAATAAATAAATAATGCTGGACATTTTCACACAGCATCATCTAGCCCCAAACTAAGCAGAGCTTGTATTATGGGAACTACATGTCTGATATACTACTTATATACATTTTTTTTTGTAAATACATACATATTATACATAGAAAACACCCAGACCCGAGACAAATATTTGCAAATACAAACATTTGTCCCGTGGCAGGGATTGAACCCGCAACCTTCTTCGTATCAGGCGGGCCTTCGCCCACTGCGCCACAGAGGTCGTCAAATCAATCTTTATCTTTAATAAAAAACAAATTATTACACACTCAGATGAATTTTAAAATCCTTCTTCCCCTCTTACAGAATAAAGTCCAGTCTCCGACGAATGCGGCGAACAACCCGTTCCTATCAGCGGCGCCGACTAACAACCAGCAATCCATCGTTGATCTGTTCGGACCGACTCCTACTGACAACGGTACGAACGCCACTAAAGCATCGGACGATCTCCTCTCGCTCGGCAATCCCTTCGCCGATATGTTTGGTGGTAAGTGGCCTTTGAAGAATGTGGATGGATGGACGGTAGCCGGCATTTAATGATTGGCAAGGTATAATTTTCACTGGAATTCGTTTGGGATTGACCAAATATGCGGTATGAAATGTGAGTTACTAGAAGTATTTAATTTTCATTTTTAATTTCAATTCTATTATTTTTGTGATATAGTTCATCGTAACCTGGGTCAGGTTAATTTAACTTACAAAATGGCAATGGCGAATTACTCATTTTGACTGTCACAGAAATGTACTTGACTTGAAAAGCACAATTTTATACCCATTTTCAAGTTTTAAAAGTGTTTTGCAAAACCTGACAGAATGTGTGCCTATACCATTGTCTCGTTCCTAAGGCCACTTTGCTAGTTTAATTAAGGGGCACGCCATCGGCCAAGATTACCAAGAAAGATACATTCAAAGAAACCATTACTCGTTGGCGATAACGCTAATGTTTTGCAGATCACGGTGTCTAGACAAATACCACTTTCTGTCGGCGTTAACGCCTGCGGAAAGATTGAATTGTATGTGAATGACATTAGCTGCGGAAATGTCCTATGACAGCTGCCAAGTTTTACCTTGACAAATTTGCGTTAGCGTGAAAGGAAAAGTAAGCTTGAGGTATTTGTCTAGCCCCCAGATCAGATTTCAGTGAAAATTATAACTTCATCTGGATGTTTCTAATGTGCTATATTAATTGCCGCGTACTGTCATGTCAATTTATAATCTATACTAAAATGTTTCTAAATGCTGCGAATTCTTCTGTATTATAAAATTGGTAACTAAATCTTACAATGTAATTTAACAGCCTGATACAAATGAACTGTCTTCAATAAGATGTTAATCAATTGAATTTAATTAAAATCATACTCAGTCAATAGACGTTTTGAAAGTAATAAATAACTAGGTAAAACGAAAACAACCCAACAAGTGTCGTTACTGCGTTTGTGGCGATAAAACTCATCTTAAAATCATATGATTAAAAGAGCTTTCAAATAATAAAAGTCTGTATTGAACTCTGACCATCTGTCGTAGCCAAAACGTATAATCCGCTTTTTTACATAACGGCTAGCCGCTTTTAAAAACAGGGGCCCGAGCATGGTTGTACTATAGATAAAATTGGACATAAAATCTCGATGAAACGGGATTTTGTCGAGCTCGGTAGCATGGAACTTAGTTTATCGTCGGGTATCGACGGGATTCCAGAGATTAATCGAATTTTATCGAAAACCCTAGCATGGATCTTATATTTGACATTTGTCATCGAATAATTTTATCGATATTTTATCAGGTTTTGGAAATTAAAGTAAAGCAAAAAAATAGCACGACAAGTATAGCGAATATTTTTTTTTTACACATTATTCTAGTTTAAGCCGAGATAAGGGTGCGTGAGGGAGGCCAGAGGATTATCAGACGGCGTTTACGAAATACCACTGATCATCTGAACCTAGATTTTCATAAAACGTTTTCGCATCAAAACGTTTTTTTCCGTGTGGCCAGCTTTATGATCAATAAACTATCGACAACGAAATCACTCGATAAAATATATCGAGGCTAGGCCTATACTAGTGGTTGTAGATAAAATATAGATAAAATCAGTTTATCGATACGATAAATTTGTCGACCGAAGTTACATGATCGCAGGGCTGCACTGTCTCCTTATTCGGCGTATTGACGTCTAGCCGGATTGTGATTTGGCTATACGAAGGTACACCACATTGTTAGAGCGTTTTGCTTTATTATTATTTAAATAATAATATGTTAGTATCCCTGCACATACAATAACATCTGAAAAAAACAACCTACCCTACTCAATCTCATCTGTTTACAATATGGGTGAACATTTGCTGCCCTTTTGTTAAACTTTACGAGATAACAATCCCGACTGGACGGCTATACGCCGAATTAGAAAACAGAGCTGTTTTGTAAAACGGCTAGCTGTTATGTAAAAACAGCTGATTATACGTTTCGGCAACAATACATACAATGGGAGCTACGATGCAACAGACAGATACACAAATGTTAGAAATTTATAACATCCCTTTTGAATATATAAAAATGATCAAGCGCTGCTAATCTTCTTCAGAATCATGCTATGACAAAATACTGTAAGATTATTGTACACATAACAACACACCTAGGTTAGTTACAGCACTATGTAAATCCCATCACTAAAACTGTACATACACCTCCCTAGCCTAAGGGGATGGGTCTTCTAAAATACTATTATTACCACCGCAAATTTTACAATACTTTATTTGGAGTGCAGTCTGCAAAAGTGAACTCAATAATGATATCTTACATTCAAAAAACGACAATGTTGCCATCGCACTAAATGTTTGAAAATCATTTAGTTTTTTTAAACTGACATAGATAAAAGCAGCCGACCAACAAAGCAAATTAAACAGTAACGGTATTTTTGTTTTTTAAAATGCTCAGACCGTGTCAATACTTGCTCACCGACAAGTGTTGCCACAACATAAAATAAAATAAATATTCCATTATATACTTACTACCAACTCGTAAAGCATTAAACGTCTTATTCATAAATGTGAATACGGACGGACAGATGGACATGAAACCAAAGAGTTTTATTTTCGCGACTAGCATTCGGAACTATAAAAACGTGTTTTGGTTCCTTAGTTGAGAAATACCAGTGACTTCGTTTAGAATATTAATAAAATGCTTTCAATACAACCAATGGTACTTGTGTTAGCCGCCGCGCCCGCCCCAGCACCCACCAACAACCAGGTGTGGGCACAGCAGCAGCCGACCAATGGATTCTCGGCGTTCCCGCAACAAAACAACACTTTCGTGCCGGAGGCTAACTTCTCTAACGTATTCGATAGCACTGATAACTCGGCAGGTGAGGCGCTTTTTGCACGCTGGGGCTGCCATTTGATGGGCGAATCTACTAAAATGGTAGGGCTTTTGTGAAGTTCAAATTTTTTGAAGTTCTACTAATTTGGTAGTTAATATCGTGTGCGTTTTCTACCATATAGTAGTATGGTAGATTGAAATTAAATCGATCAAATGGCAGCCCTTTCCTAATCAAAAAATTTTTTTTTAAAACAGAATTCTGAGACTACAAATAAATTTCTGCACCAGAATAGTTTTGTCTGCTTTCAGAATCTTATTTGTATGAAATCTATTTTATGGTGTTTGGGTATTCATTTTTGTAAATTGTGTATAAAGCAATCGTCTAAACTTGTATGTTTCTTGTGCAAGCTGCCGCGCCAAACCCATTCATGGGTATGGGAGATCCCACCCAACCGATATCTGCCTCTCCTGCCCGCCCTCCTCCTCCTAACCCTCCAAAATCTGCGTTCGATGACCTCGAAGACGTCTTGCGAATGCAACTCGGCGGCTCGCCAGCCAAGTCTCAACCAATCACGCAGCAGCCACAGCCAATGGCGTCCCAGCCGTTCAGTGACGTCATGTCGATGCCGATGTCCCAGCCAATGATGTTCGGGTCCCCCGCCCGTCAACCGATGATGCCGATGGCCGGTTTGAATTTAGAATAGAGGTTGCCAGTGTGCTTTGTATTACGCCAGGTTTTTTGCAGCACCCTCACAACGCACAGTTTTGTCTAATTCTATAAAAAGGCTCTATTTTTTTTGTTGTTTATCAGCCCCATAGCATGATTTTTTATTGTTTATGTTGTCAATGACGTGCTTGAATATGTTCAGTTTTGCGATAGTTTCATATGATACGCTAACTAACTTCTAATCTACAAACGGCACTGAATTCGTGTACTAGTACTAGGCCATTCTCAGAAGTGGTATTCAATTGAGGCTTCTTCAGATTGCATTTTCAAACTGAATCCAGTGCGGATTGACCTCGAACGTTTATCATAATAAATGTTGCTAGTTTATTTCTCCTGCTGCTTTTGAGTTCAAGTAACGTTTTGTGATAATTTCTTCATTGGAAGTCATCAATATATCATTCGGAAAATCCTACTGAACGAATCCCATATCCTCTTCCATCCACACTCAGAAACTATTATCATCCTGCATCATTCGATATTCAACTCCGTCTACAAATCACTCAAATCTCCAGGTCAGCAACCGCAGCAGCCTGGCAAAGTCCTGACAGGTGACCTGGACTCGTCGCTAGCCCAGTTGGCCAACAACTTGAGCATCAACAAAACTGCCGCCGCTCAGAAGTGAGTTTTGTTTTATACAGTTGGTGACTTGCTAGAATGGACTGTTGAATTATTTTGGTGTTATTACAAATTTCACTTTTAATTAAATATTCTGTTCAATTAAAAGAACCTGCAACAAACGGAAATACTTACATAATCATATTGCAAAATGGTAGAATTTTGGTATAATTCATGTCAACATTAAAATGAAATAAATGTAGCCAGCATTCAGATGAACTAAAACGATAAAAACCTTTAAATATTTAAGATTTATATTGGACAAAAAAAAATCTTCATGATGTTCTTCTAAGTCAGTCTACTTCATTAGAATAATTCAATGGTGTACAAAAATTAGCTTGAATGAATTTATTTTCACGCTAGCTACAATATACCTACCTAATATTTTTAATAAATATTTTTTCAATTGTGTGGTAGGTAGCATGTTTGACAAGTTTCATACAATTATTGAATGAAACTTAATGCAGTTGTGAAGTGATTTTTTGTAGATTTGAGTATTTTGAAATTTTTATGAGTCAGATAATGCCTAAAGGTTTCTTATACAATACGTTCATTGTTTCTTCATGTGGGATGGTTGAGAAAAAATCCCAACGACTCTCACTCACCTTGTTAAATCATTTGAGATTTAATTCATGGAAGTATGAATAAGAAATCGGAGTTCATTTATTTTAATGCAAAGTTTAAAATACTTAGTTGATTTTTATAATTTAAAATAGTGCGGTGCGTGAATGAAAGCAAAATTATTTCCTAAATCAGTAACTAAAATAAATTAAACTAATTTCGAGACGCGTCCAATTTAATTGAATGTATCAAATGTGTTGAATATAAAAAAAAATGTGATAGAACATTGAGTTGATGTATGTATGTCTATCCATGCTGTCATAAAATAAATGGATTGGCAAATTATAACCATAGATAACTTAGTTCTTAATCATAGAGTACTGCTAGTAGTTTCCACACACGATTAAGAAAAGAAGTTGAGTTAGTACCGAAAAGAAAATATTATATTAGAAACATGAGTTATTTCCATTTACTGGGGGCAGATGGAAAATTAACAAGTTTGCCCAGATTAAAGTGAATATATATTACTCTTAACCTGTACTTATTACCAAGTGGAGGATAATATTAAGTTTGAGGTATGTTAAATGATAAATACTGAATATCCTCATGACTCACCAAAAACTGCAGATGCTATTGCACTTTTTTGTAGAAAAAAATACTGTGCCTTGTTTTACATGAAATAAAAATATATTCATACTAGAATATTGTTTTGAAGGGTAACACTCGTAACTGAAGTATTTTCTTGTTTTTTTCTTGTCAGTAAAAATCTTTGTCGGCATATATTATATGTTATCGTCAAGCTCGGGTATTTCTCTGCATTTTATCCAAACAAAATAAAAATACTTTTATGATGTCTATTTATCTATCTATTTAATCAGACCACATTCACCCACTGAGCCTCCAAGAGTTTACAAATATTAAATAATAAACTAGAATAGAATAGAATAGAATAAACGTTTATTTGGCACAAACATAAAGCATACAAAAAAAAAACAAAAAACAAAAACATAAACCGACATTTAGAAGTATTCAACTAAAACAAACACAATATTTTTTTTTTGTTATTCGGCTCATGTGTCTATAAAGTCTGTTTGTACCAAAAAGGTGTTCAGCTCAGCATGTGTTGGATGAAACTACATAGTATACGTGACTAAACTATAAAAAATACGATTGTAATTTTACTATAACTTAGTATTTAGATTAAAAAAAACACGGGTTTCTTGACGATAATATCTTGACTCCTAAACACAGTATATGCTTAGTAATGCTTTCATTCACGTACGCTAACATACGTACCCAACCGACTGACGCGGCACGTTGTCAGACCGATGCAATGGAGCTCGCCGAAGAACGCCCAGAAGCCGGGCGCCACCTGGACTCCCCAGCCGATGCAGGCGACGACGGGCGCGGGCTACCGTCCTATGGTATGTACAGAACCATTTCTAACATGACGAATAGAAACTTGTTTTTAACCTGCCCCTATTTCGTATGAATGTGAAACACTTTTTTCCCATTCGAAGATCTCCGTGTAAGAGGATTCGATTCCTGTTGCGATGATCAGCAAATATAATTTGTTCTGGTTTTGGGTGTTTCTCGTAGCTCCTGATGCCAATGACACTGGGAATTCTAGTGTGGGATCAGACAGGACTATGAATGTGGCTTGTATTGAAGTTAAACGGGAAAATTATATAGCAAAGCGATATGTGAAGGCTCTTAATAAAGATTTAATAAATGCAACGGAAAGTAACTAATAGCGGACTATTAATTGAGTTATTAATTGAATGTAGTAGTAGTTGAATTAGGTTTGGATTTTTATTTTATACGTCATAGGGGTACTGTGTCATAATATTGGTATTTTGTGCTGATTGTATATCTCTAGTTAATCAAAGTTTACCTTTTAGATTACCTACACTAATATTCTGATGTAAAAATTCAAAAGGCTATTTTCCTGCCAAAACACTGTTACTCTTTCTATTCTTCAGTAAAGTTCCTTGTGTAAAAATAATTCCTAGTTTAAGTAGTTATTTTACTTTAAAAGCTTTACACGTTTCAACTTTATCACTGTGCTAAATAACACATATTTTGCTTTCTTAGTTTTTGTAGGTTTCTTATTCTGTCTAGAAATGTGCAGGATTTTATTTTTTACACACACCAAAGAAGTCCATATCTTAGAAGGTTTTATACTTTCAAATTGTACGGGTGATCTAACACCACCTGCTTAAAAACGACGAAAACGTATCACGATGTTGCTTAACCACAAAATATGTATGTATTTACAAAAAAAAGATGTATATAAGTAGTATATCAGTCATGTAGTTCCCAAAACACAAGCTCTGCTTACTTTGGGGCTAGTTGATGCTGTATGAAAATGTCCAGCATTTTTATTTTAAATTTGTGTAATTTTCAACAAATGCACTTGGTGGCAGGTTGGCAAAAATATTCTTATCTCGAGAATAAAACCCCAGCGCTAACTCGGTAGACTTTATAACTAGTATCCACATTTCGTGTACAGTTTCTGCAATTATAATTTATAATCCTTCACACTCCGTAATATAATTCAAATCCCCATCCTGTTTATTAGTATTTTCGTTTTTTCCTCGTAGCATGCTTTTATTTTGCGTTGCAGGGCCCCGGCATGAATCTACCCATGCCCCATACCATGCCACACACATACCACCCCCCGCATTTTGTTGTGGTAAGTTGCGCTAGTGGTTTTTATTTTGCTTAGTTTTATTTCCCACCCATTTCCTCTCACTCCACTTTTATTATTTTATTGTAACAATAAGCCATTAATTTATAAAAATAAATAGTACTTCTGTGCACTGGCGATACTTAATTCCCATCTATCCCAGTGATGGTCATTCTGGGGACGGATGGGAATAATCCGGGAAAAGTCTGGTGTTGCTAGTAGGAAATTCCTTGATATAGGTACATAAATGTCTGATGAATAAATGGTTTATCTTTGCAGTAAGAGTAGTTATTGCTATATACATTGCTACTCCATATATTTGTAGAAAATATTAACTGAAATAACTTTCTTGTATGTTTCTCTGTTGTTCACAATGTTTTTAGGTATAAAGGTAAGACAATCCAATCTTGCAATGAATGAGCAGATTTGCATGTAGCATGATTAATAGCGTATCGTAATCTAATTATCTTATCCATCAGTTATTTAGCTTGTATTTAATAAGTTTAGTAATATTGTTCGTCTCATGTGGCAGTTTTATATTGTCAAGTTTAGCATAACACCAAGCAAGACCTAAGGATTGTTTGTCACTAAAAGATGACTATAATTTTATGCTTTTCAATAAATAAGTAACTATATGAATTACTAGCTTCTGCCCACGGCTTCGCCCGCGTGGTACCCGGATAAAAAGTAGCCTATGTGTTATTCTGAAGTATAAGCTATATTACTGTCAAGTTTCATCAAAATCCGTTCAGTAGTTTTTGCAAAAGAGTAACAAACATCCTCACAAACCTTCACGTTTATAATATTAGTAGGAAGTAGGATAGTAGGATTGTGACTAATTTTATTTATATTGTCTAGCGTGTCTCACTTTTGTTAACACGCGCAAACACCTCATAACAGTCAATAGGTTTTATTTATTGAAATCACATGGATGATTTCGTATATTTACTAATGGAATTATGAACGATGTGTCTTAACAATTGAGTTACCAATTTCCATCCTTCCAGCAACAGCCAATGGTGATGGGGATGGCCGGAGCACCCATGATGCCGATGAGCATGCAAGCGCCCATGCGGCCCGCTGTACCACCCCAGCCTACCAACCAGTTCAGTTAAACATACCCTTTTAAAATCATCGGTTATAGCTTGTCAAAGTACTGTACAGTTACTTAACCCGCTACGGTTCAGAAACATACCTACCCTAGGTTTACGCTAATCTAATAAAGTTCTAATAAAGTAGCTTAGAACATGTGAAAGTTATATTAGTTGGTTTCGTAAACCTTTAAGTAGATTCTGGATTTAGCTTCATGTTCAAAGTATGAACTTGTAATAGATGTTTTGTCATAGTACGGTTAAGTTATAAGTAGCTTAGAATCTGTCTTATGCAATTGAAATGGTTAGGTTTATGCTCATGAGTACTTCGGTATAATTTACTATCATTTTACATCCCATTTCATGTCACAGTGCTGTCAGGGGAAATTTTTGTGTGCTATTTTTTTTAACCTTGTTATGCCTGAGCACATTATTTGGCTGAGACACAATATAAAATCTATTAGTCTGGAATCCAGCCCTATGATTGAATAAAAAACTACAACTGAATAACGATTGACGCACTTTTTTAGAACTATTGGAGATTCGGTAGATTTTACAGAGATATAATTATTTTTACATTGAATCTTTATTTTAGTTCCATTTACTCGATTATCGTTTTATGAACGTCCTAAATTGGATACTTATTTTGTTTAAGATACATAGTCAAAATAAGCGGACTTTTTGGTTCTAAAGTTACCACATATTGTGGCATGATATAAATTAAATATTCGTGTGGATGGGCCATAATTTGTTATATATCTTATGTTTTCCCCCGCTGAAATTTGATAATTGCTTACGATTAATTTATTAATTAATATGAAAAATTCTTATGAATACGGTGCGTATTTTGTATAAAATTATTTATTTCAAATCAATAGACATCACATTCCATATTTTGTACAAAGCGGTCTCTATCAAATAATTTATTTACCTTTTTTATTTATGTTGTATATTTCGGATTGTCGTATTCAAATTTACGAACCGACTTTGTTCTGTGTATTATCATTTATTTGCAAATTTAATAGATAATGCATATAGAATTTATATTTGACCGTATGCTAATGTTATTCTTAATGAGTTATTTTCATAGCATTGATGTTATACTGTACCTAATCTTTATTGATGTAATACTTTAAAATATTATATAAATATATTACTCGCATCTATCTTGAAATTCATTATAGATAATGTTCGTCACTGTATAGATGGTTATTGCATTAGATCGTTATGAAAATTAAATATTATGTGTGATTTTATCAAAAGCTGTTCAATAGAGATATCTATATTCTCGTGTTAGTAAACACGCGGAAAGTCTTCAAAGACTCTCGTTAAATAACGTGTTGTAAGCTTGTAGCCGGTAAAGATTGCGAATAGTATTTGAAATGTTCGCGATCAGAACAGCTTGTTGTTAATTTATCTGGTATTTATATTAAAAAAGTGTAACGCGTAAGGTATCCGTAAATTTCCATAAAATTTAACAAATATACCATTACACTTCATGTTTGATATAATATTCACATTGAAATATAAACTTTGTGTGCACACTCAGTCGTGTATGCCAAATGGTAATAAATATTTACGACCATTTTAATCAAAAATGTTAAATACAATACTTTGTACTAAATGTAGTTCGGGATATAAAAAATATATATTTTCGAGTGATGTTTCGTTTTCATAAGGCTGCATCTTGATTTTAAAGTATTAGAATGCTTTAATTTATATATTTTCCTTACTAGGTACATATCGTTTTGACAAAGTATTGTGCTAAATTGTTGCCATTTAATCGTAATAGTCAACGTAATATAATATCAGAAGAACATTGTGATTGTTCATGGCAACATTATCATAGTTGTTGCACTTTGTTTCTAGTAGTGAAAGTGACATTCATAGCTAATGTAGTGGTATAACTCTTGTCGTAAGAAATGTTTAAGGTTTATGTAACTAATAATGAGTCCAAAATGCATCAATATGATTCAATATTGCTTATGTGTAAATAATGATTAACAGATATTCACACAGTACATAGTGCTAAAATATAATATCTACATGTATAACCTTGATAACTTATATACCAAGGACATCTTTCGATAGGCCTCAGTGTCTAATTAATAATTAATTTACGTGTATAAAGTTGGCTTAAAGGTGTCCTTAGTTCGCCTAATAGTAATGTATGTTATGTGTTTTACGCACTAGTGTCCAAATTAATGATATTTAATGTCATTTGCAAAGTATGAGATCTGTTGATTGAGTTTTTTTTTAATTGCTAGTATTTAAAATGTGCAATATTTTATTTGTAAACGTTTTAACATTGGCAACAGTTGAAAATATATTTATGTTTGGGATTGCCAGTTTAAGTCCAGTGTTTCATAGCGTACGGTCTACTTTGTATGCTGTGATACGAGGGTTCGACTGATTTAGTTTGAAATAGTAAAATTCGCTTTAGATAGAGTTTTTGTTTTTTAAGTGAAAATAACTACATACCTAGTTTATCACATTATGAATTATTTTTAGTACTCATAGCCTTGAAATTTTAAGTTGTACATTTTTTTCGTCTATTTTATCATTTTAAAGAAATAATTTTGTATGTAAATAGTTGTCTGGTATGTTATTTTCTAGATCTATCGCATCTTTAGATATCCATTTTAGTTTATTTATGAAAATAAATCAATGAATATTATTTTCTGCTTTTTATTTTTGGTTGCTATCCTGTAGTACTTTATCCATGGGTCCAGATTAAGCCTCAAAAATAAAATATTAAGTTCAAATCCCTTCTTTGTTGTAAGAAATATTCGTATTCGAGTTATAGTTGTAAGCTTATCGGAGTCCATATTTTACCTCCTGTTCCAATGACAATACTATCGCAACTTGTATGACAATCTGTCTGTAACATGTAAGGAAAGAGAATGTTCTAAGAAATCTCATGAGACATTCTTTAGATGATGAATCTCTTCACTGTCTCTGTATACCATATTCTTTTAGCGCCTATTATATTATGGAAAATGTAAGCTGTTGAAAAATATTTAGCTTAAATCATATCAGATTGTAATTTATTGACAGTAAATTTTTTTACTGTTGTTATAAATTAGGTCTGCTATGAAGATTAATACGTATATATTTTTGTTAGTTGTGAAGTTAACTTAAATAATACCTTTTACAATGGATAGATAATTAGGAACACATGTATAATATACCTACTAAGGGTCAAGTTTCTCGTTAGGATGAGCGCCAGAGATTGCTTTGAAAGTATAGGTACCTTGTTGAGTCGCAGCTAGTGGGACGATCTGTCTATCAATAAATAAGTTTAAAGTTTTACTAGTGTTTCATTTAATTACTTACCTACCTTAGTTCATTTCAAAAATATCTAGAGGTCTATACCTAACATAGGTAGGTATTGGGTTATTGGTAGAAACAGTGCCGTGACTAGCCTTTTATACGCCCCCCGGTGCGAAATTCTATAACTGCGCTATTGAAAGATGTTCTAATATTACACGGCTTTGGCAACAAAATTGACAATTTCTATAAAAATAAATCTAAAGAAAACTATATTTTTGTTTAATTATGTACCTACCTATAGTTACTTTGTAGAATTTTGAAAATAAGTAGTTATAAAACAGGCTATAAATAACGTTTTCATTCCATCTAAGTAGAACATATTCAAAAAACGACGCTTTACTCAATAAGCGCGAGCAAAATAGGTCTTTTCTCGAACCAGGAACAATCATGTAGACGCGCCCTACTATCAACAATACACAGCTGATAGTATATAGGTATGTTGGACGCGACTACACCCATTTTACGAAGAATAATTTAATCATCTGCTGGAGACCATAGACAGGCAAAGTAGTTTTCACCACTGATAATGGTTGATAAAACTCCCAACTGCCCTCAGCAAGGCGAATCGATGGGATGCTTATGACTTTCAGAACAAATTATTATAATAACTAATAGATGTATGTAAATAGTTGTATGAATAAATGTATCATTTCTATAAAAAAAAAACTAATAGATAGTTCAACTTCCATAGTTATGGCGGGATCAACTGTGATTTGAATGTTTTTCTACTTGGGGCTGACTTGAGAACCCTCTCAAAATATCCAGATAAAACTAGGGTAAATACCGCAGCGTAGCTAATGTAAGGTTGTGGTATAAAGAGTAATAACATTTCTACCACACATTTTCTATTTTTTAGTTGGGCAGCCCCAAATCAATCGATGACAGCGACGGATTTTCGCACATAGGGTCGCTGACGACATTTTGTCAATAAATTGTAAAATCTGAGAGAAATTCAATCGTTTTTCTAGTGAATTAGTGATATTTAGGACATAAACATGGCAGACAATGAGCAGAAAGCAATGCAGTTGATGGCGGAGGCGGAGAAGAAGCTAAATTCGTCGAAAACCTTCCTCGGATCGCTCTTCGGGTAAGAACAATGACTCGTTCATTATTTCGTTGATTATTTCACTATTAACAGCCTTATGATTTGTATTACTTTATTTCGAAACATCCTTTATGTATATTTGTTCAATATCTTTCAAGAACATGGGCAAATTTTGATTTTGCAATGTGGTTTCAGAGCTATCTACTTTGTTCTACATTTAACTGTGAATTGGCTGTAACCACATCACCTTTGATTAACTGTTTGTTTTGATGAGTAATCAGAAGAATCAGGCAATCTATGATTCATGCTAAGCCAGTCTAAATTTATAAACAGGCACATACCTATTTATTGCTCACTTACCTATTTGGGTACTAGGTAGAGATTCCCAAAGATTAGTCCTGAAGATACACATTTGCAGCCATACCTCAAGTGTTGAAATAAAATTGTCTTCTTGCTGTGGTTTCACTAAAAATACACACCCATGATAACTATTACCAACAAGAGTTCAGTCAGTATCAGTTAGACCCTGTCAATATCAAATACTCAATGGGTCAACTTAGTCTTAAAGATACTCTGAAAATAGTCTAAATGGCATGCATGCCCCTTGTAAACCATTGTTCCATTTCTGAACTCAGTATTTGTTTTATTTTGGCCCCCTAACAAATACGATATAGCACAGCTATGGAAACCTAGCAAGATCATATTCGAGCAAGGGTGCAAGCAAAAATATAAAATAGTTATGAAATTCAAGTGGCACAAAGCAGTTAAATAAAGAGAATCCATATCCGGGATAACCAGTATTTGAATCTGGATAAACATCATAACTATTAAAAAAGTCTCCATCACTCTCTGCTTTCATAGAAGATAAATTAAAATTTGCCCTTGTAATCCATAGATCTATAGGTACTTGTATGTAGTTGCATGATGATACAAAGTAGAGGGTAATCAGGATAAGTTGCCTTTTTGCATAATTGTAAAAAGATGTGACATTACATGTGACAGACTGTAAGCCCAACACTTATTGAAATAACCAATTTAAACAAGCAAAACATTATTTAAACTGTGTGTGTCGAATAAACCATTGCTCGATGGATGAAAAGTTATATAGAATTTAATTCATGTTACCTCTTTGAACAGAGGGTCATCGAAAATAGAAGAGGCAGTGGATTGCTACCTACGAGCCGCCAACCTGTTTAAAATGGCCAAGAAGTGGGCGCAGGCCGGTCAGGCGTTCTGCTTAGCAGCCAATCTTCATCAGAAGGCGGGCGTGCGACATGATGCCGCTACGAATTATGTAGATGCTTCTAACTGCTACAAAAAGTGTGATCCTAACGGTAAGTTTAATAACAATAAAACTTAAACTAACGGCAAGACTGAGTGTTGCACAGTAATAATGAATTTAGATTAGAAAGAAAAAAAAAACAAATAATTATTTTTGGTCGTGGTCACCAAATCAGGCTAGATCGTGCTCCTGCAAATTCACTTATCGCGCACCACTTCTTCAGCAACAGAGTAGTCCACAACTGGAACAAACTGCCGGAGGATGTTGTTTCCGCTACCTCTGTTAACGCATTTAAGAACAAGATCAACAACTGGCTACAAAAGAACATTTTATTACTCAAAAAAGTAAACCAAACTTTAAAAAAAACAAGACTTTTGACCCAACACTGTATGACATGGACATATCAGCGAAAGCTGCTCGTCTATAAATAAATAAATAAATTTTAATTTAGTCACCTTTTTAAGCTGAGACGGGGACATATTTTTTGATCCCAATTTTCATATCTTTTATATGGTAAGTCGCTATTAACCATTTGTTTGTGCTTTTTGGATTCAAATAAATATCTGCTTTCTTTTTTCCTGTGTTGTACAATGGGTGGTCTTATCTCTAAATCTCTACCATACAACCATTGGAGAAACCCTTATAAAACAAATCTTTTTGGCTGCCTGCTTTTAGCACTGACAATAGGGTTGGGTCACAGTGTTATTCAATCGATTTTTTTCCTGTTTGGTAACTGTGTTACTGTAGGAGGCAATGCATCAGAAAAAAAGAAGTCGCTAAAGTTAAAATGATACTCAAGTATTCTATCTGTCTTATTTCTTATATACCTACTAACCCCCTTCTTTCAACTTTCTTAAACTAATCTGGGTCATTGAGTCAATGCATTTATTAACCCATTGCAGCAGGTCATTGACCTTAATAAATTAATTACCTAAAATAAAAGGAACAAACAACAAAGACATTCAAAAGACTACCTCAAAATGGGTTATTGACTTAAATTCATTATGCACCTACTAATCTAAAGGCTTGTATGAATAATCAAACTTAACATTGAAAAATCTTTTCTATGGAGAGAACTCTTAAAGATAAGTTAACAATTTGTAATCTTTCATATGGTCCGTTCTATCTAAAGTTTCTCTGGTAATCGCTAATTAGTGATAAGACTGTATATCCTACTACTATTAACGCGAAAGTTTGTGAGGATCGATGTTTGCTACTCTTTCACGCCAAAACTACAGAACGGATTTTGATGAAACTTTACACTAATATAGCTTATACATCAGAATAACACATAGGCTACTTTATTCCAAAAACTATCGTGAACTTGACTATTCATATTGTAAAAACGGGAATTTTCACGTACTGCACTATCGGTGAAGGCACCGTCTAAGTTTCGACTCATTCCGAGAGTCTTCATCAGGGTGAGTGGTTGCGACTTTCTCCTTCCGCGTCGCGCCGTGCACTACTTAGCTAAAATAGTTTATAGTACTTAGCTAAAATATGATATGGTGTGCAATAAAGTATTTTCTATATATCAGTTACATTTATGCCACTCCTCCGTGGTGACCTCGGAAACATGTTTTTCATACTCTGACAGCCTTTTCTGGTGATTAATATCGTTGACCGCGTATTTGGTCCTTAATTTTTGGAAACGGAAATCACAGGTCGAGACTGTATGCAGGGTGGCTCATAAGTTCTACGTTTTTCACCTTTTTAATAAATTTGTTTGTCTGTATGTTTAATGCAGTTACTAAAAAAAGTTGATCGCATATTGCGAGGGGCGTGGTCAATTTTGGATGTAAACAACATGAAATAATCACGACAGATTAACAGATATATATATCTCAACAAACAAGTTCAATACCTCAAACATCCTGAGATTCACACTCAGTGCGTAGATTATTTGAGGATACCAAGGTAGTCAGAGGCACGTCCAAACATTATAAATGGCACATGCCCGCGTTGGTAAGTAGACGAATACGCGCAAATTTCAACCGTAATCATTTTATATTACTTCCATATTGAATTTTATCTGCTTATATTATGAGTACTGTGGTACCCGGAAGAAATATCTGCAGAACATGCAGACATTTTGTCCCGCAGCGGGAATCGAACACGCAGCTCTTGCGTCTCAGCCGGGTACTCGCCCACCGCGCCACCGAGGTCATATTAGATTAAATCGGGTGAAACCTTTTGTTTATTTTCTCACATTATTCATATAAATAACAAATTGGGCGTATCCATCTACGCATGTTTATCCGACTTTGAATTTAGGACATTGGTGTTTAATACACACAACTTTGAAAGCTATGGTCTTTGGCTGAAAGCCAGCATCCAGTACATCTTTCGACTTACATAAATATGTCTTAAGTTCAGTACTATAGTTAACATTGTTGTGAATGATAACTTCAATTAGACAATATAGTTACCCGCGACCTTTTCAAAGATTTATATTAAGAATAACGCAGTGAAAGTGATTTTACTAAAAAACGGGATATTTACCATGATATGATATTTCGGCACAGTTGCATGTACCATGATCACGGGTGGAACTGAAGTCCTTGCGGCTTTTGAATGTTAGTCGCAGATAAATCGATCCACACTCTTTCTCAATCTTTTATTGCCTAAAATAAAAATTATGTTCAAAACCATGATAGTTTCAAAAGTTATATTGCAGTGAAAGTGATTTAACGATCGATTTCCGATAAGAATAATAAAGTAGGTATTTATTTAAAAACTTACAAGGGGCGCACTAAAAATGTTCGTAATTAATAAGAAAAAAATTATATGAATGTTCAAAAATGAATTTATTAGTTCTCAAAATATTCTCCGTTAGCATTGATGTATTTTTTCTTACGAATTTTAAAAACATTTTTGCCATTCTGTGATCATCTCGAAAATTAGCTTCTGATCGTTCCATCTATATGCTGATGACGTCCAACTTTATGTTAGTTTCGAGCCTGATTAATTAGTGCACGGTATTGATACTCTCACTAAAGATTTCGATGTTGTGTACGATTGCTTCGAAAACAAAAACCTGGGGTTTTATATCACCAACAATCTATCATGGGACTTATATTGCTCAGGTTAGTAGGAGAATGTATGCATGTATGCATTCTCTTAAACTGATAAAATATTGTGGACCTCAATCTGCAAGGAAGACGCTAGTAAACGATCTGATATTCCCCATATTGGACTATGCAAATGTGTGCTAACCAGACACTACTGAGGAACAGTTAGATAAACTGGAGCAGCTGCAAAACCTCTGCATACGTTTCATAAATAGATAGAAGATAGAAAATACTTTATTATACATCAAATAACACATCCGCTTAGTTAAGTACTATCAACTTTAACAATGTTGTACAATAGGCGGTCTTATCGCTAAGTAGCCATCTCTACCAGATAACATTTGGATGGATGTTTGACTATGTATGAAACTTTATGTATACCCCACATAAAGTTTCATACATAGTCAAACAAACATAAATTTACTTAATAATGAGAGATGTATAATATGTATGTATTTACAAAAATAAGTATATAATTAATATATCAGTCATGTAGTTCCCATAATAGAAGCTCTGCTTAGTTTGGGGCTAGATGATGCTTTGTGAAAAATGACCAGCATTTGTTTGTTACAGAGGCTGTCAATTGTATCCTGAAAGCTATTGAGATCTACACCGACATGGGACGGTTCACAGTCGCCGCTAAACAGCATCAAGTATGTACCTTTAAAAAAAAACTTAACCATAATTTAACGAATTAAAAAAACAAATAGACTCACCGCTGTTTTACCCATGGTGGACATCCAAAGTCAAAGTCAAAGTCAAAATTTATTTATTGAATAAAATCACAAGGATCACTTTGAAACGTCATTTTTTATGTATTGCCTGTTCCTCCGCGACCAAGCCAGGAAAGAAAGAAAGAAAGAAAAGAAGAAATCCACAGAGTGACATGTTTAATGCATGTATCTTTGAGATGACTGAGTAGTCAGAGGCTTGTCCAAACATCCACGTTTGCATCGAATTCGTAGAAATAAATCTGTCTTTATTTATTTAATACTTCCGCATAAACACTATATTGGGAGAACTTAAAGCTTAGGCTTTCTCTTACAGTCGTCCTGAATTTGTGTTGTTAAAAAATTACACTACGAAAACGAATAGGTTAAGGAACGTAGAACATACGAATTGGAACCGTTTTGGTTTTGCATAAATAAGGCGATGAACTGTCTTGACCTTGTTAAAGTTTTTCGCTGAGGAATGTTCAAGAACTAACATACATTACATCATCGCCCATAAAATCGTAGTATATAACTACTATGTAGTCATAGTCATATAATTAGTCATATCATTATAGTCATATAAATAATCCACCTTCAGAACCCAGGGAACACTTGGCTTGTTACTTGGTACATAAATTCTTTAGCGGCTGTACATAGGCTTTGTCAGTTGTAAATAATTGTAAAATAAAGAATAATACATAATTATTTGAGATAAAACAAAATAATAAATAAATTGTAACAATCAGTAAAATTTCTATTAAAAACCTAAGTAAATTAGCGGCTGTAAGGAGGCCTTGTCAAACAAAGTAAATGGAAATAATTATGATAGAAAGAGATTTAACCAATAAACTAAAATGAAATAAAACAGTACTGTCAGCATCTTTTCATATTGTAAAAACGGGAATTTTCACGTACTGCACTATCGGTGAAGGCACCGAATAAGTTTCGACTCATTCCGAGAGTCTTCATCAGGGTGAGTGTTTGCGTGCACGGCGCGACGCGGAAGGAGAAAGTCGAAACTTAGTCGGTGCCTTCACCGATAGTGCAGTACGTGAAAATTCCCGTTTTTACAATATGAATATGTCAGCAACTTATTTGTTTTTTGGGGTTTCCAGCTCAGTGGCAGACATAGGCCAAATATTTTTATCGCATAGGTAGTCACTGCACGTATAATAAACACTTCTTGTCTTAACTAGTCTTGATACATCTTTTAAATCGACTTTTACTTGTATCTAGTATGCTCGACCGCGCTGATATTGGCCGGCACTGTCACCTACATGGTATAGCCCCATTGCATGCATGATTGAATTGCTTCCGAGTGAGCCGACTCTCCTTAGAATTAGAAGGCCGGTTTTTGTTTGTTATGTGTATGTATGTATAATACGTTATATGTATAGTGGGTATACTTGTATGTATTCATATAACGTTTTGGTATGTATAGTTATGAATTTGCAAAAAAAACTAGTGCAGCAACCAAAGAAAGTAAAAGACCATCCAATTAACACCTGAAGATGAAATACTAAAGTTTCATCACCAAATTACCGAGAGATCAGACTCTGCGAGTTGCCGCCAGGGTAGAGAAAGACTTCCTCGGAGCCCTAACTAAACGCCTAACTACACAGAGAGCATACAATTGAAATTACCCTGGTTTGGTATCATTTTAGGATATTATTACGACCATACCACGTATAATAAAGTACATGGTAATATCCATAAATACACCGAGAGCGTTTGAAGAAAAGTACTAGACCAGCCTGTACTTTTCCTGACAAAAGTACTACGCTGACCTGCTCAGATAAAATAAAAGTACTACGCCGTCCTACACGACACAAGAAAAGTACTACGCTGGCCTGCACAGATAAAAGAAAAGTACTACGCTGATCTACACGATAAAATAAAAATATACGCCGGCCTGCACAGATAAAAGAAAAGTATTATGCCGGCCTGCACAGATAAAAGAAAAGTACTAGGCTGGTCTGCACAGATAAAAGAAAAGTACTAAGCTGGCCTGCACAGATAAAAGACAAGTACTACGCTGTCCTGCAGAGATAAAATAAAAACCTGACATTCTATCCTTACGTCTCTTACAGAACATAGCAGAACTATATGAGACGGAGTGCGTGGACCTCGCCCGCGCGATGCAGCACTACGAGCAAGCTGCCGACTACTTCAGGGGCGAGGAGTCAACATCCTCCGCCAACAAATGCATGCTGAAGCTGGCTCAGTACGCGGCCCAGTTGGAGCACTACGACAAGGCTATACAGATCTATGAACAGGTGAGTGCGACCGAGACACACAATAGTAACAACGAAAGAAAATATATTTATTTTTCCCCTTGAACACAAAACACATAAGAAGTAACATAAGTAGGCAAGGCTGAAAAACAGCGTGACTGAGTCCTCGACCTTTTTACTTACATACAGACATACCTTCTCACTATACCTACTTTAAATACCTACTTATTATGTTGTACTTAGGCTAGGTATGTTCGTTTAAGTGTAAGTAAATAAATGCCCTTTTATTTATTTATTTAAAAGTTCTGAAAATCAGCGCTGCTTCGCCTTGGCGTAACAAATATCCCTACTTTCGTATTTATAAAATCAGTTGGATTAACTTCTACCTACAGCTTTGCACGTGAGGTACCCGGATGTAAATTTGCCTTTTTATTATTCTAGGTAGAATGGGGGGTACTGACTACTGACTACTACTGACGTAGTTTCGGTCACGTGATAGTGGTATAACCTAAAACTAATGAGGATCGATAATGCGCTACGCAATATTTGTCTTTTTAATATTGTTTTTTTTTCTATTTAGGTATTTGCTTTTATAGTTTTATATATATATTATTACTAATATTATAAACCTGAAAGTTTGTGAGGATGGATGTTTGTTACTCTTTCACGCAAAAACTACTGAACGGATTTTGATGAAACTTTACAGCAATATAGCTTAACATCAGAATAACACAGGCTATTTTTTATCCGGGTACTAGGTGGACGAAGTCGTGGGCAGAAGCTAGTAACACATAGGCTACTTTTTATCCAGGTACCACGCGGGCGAAGCCGTAGGCAGAAGCTAGTAACACATAATGCTTATTTATTGCAAAGCCGTGAGCAGAAGCTAGTCCACACTAATATTATAAAGAGGTAATGTTTGTAAGTTTGGAAACTACTCATCCGATTTTAAAAATGCTTTCATCAATAAAAAAAAATAGATAAAAGACTTTATTTGAACTTCAGACACACACATACAAAATACAACAATTATACAGTAGTAAAAATAAACAATAATTAAATACAGTTAACTATTTTCAATAATATAATTAAAATCTAGGTATAATGTCTATGTGTGCTGCAGTACGCCAAAAAGGCCTTGGCTCAGCGTGATATTTTGCTTTAGAAGCAAAAACACTGATTTTCAGCCATCACCTATTGAGAGCAAGCCAGCTTCTAAATGTTTCTGTTTTTGTAGTAATAATGATTTCCATATAATGTGAATCAATATTTAGAATGGACCTCCAGGGTGTAAATAGGCTGTATATTATCATGTTAAATAAAGGATTTTTCGTGGAGACCATTTTTACACGAAAAAACTTATGTCTGGAACCTTAATAGGCATTAGTGGAGCCGAAGCTAACACTAAGAGGCCTTTTTGTACAATACAATATATAAAAAAACGGTTTTTATATATATTATATTGTATTTATATGTGGATGGTGAATGATGAAACTATTGGATATATTGGGTGATAATCTGGACTATTGCAGGAGTATATGCTTAAGGAATGGTTGCTGGGCTATGTAGGATGAAACGGCACCTGCCAATTCTGACTCAAATTCAAATCAAATCATAGGCAGGTGATGAGTTGCCGTCCACTAAACGGGCGCCATAAGTGCCGCCAACGATATGCAGCGTAGAGGCAACGTTGGTGTGAACAGCTAAAGGGTGTGGAGAGGTGTGCTGCAGTTTCACTAAACGCTACTCCCGGCTTTATGCCTTTAACACTTCCACCCTTGGAGCATAGGTTCCGCTCTTGCGCCTCCACCTCAGTCCGGCCGGCTAAGGCAAGCCGAGGGTCAGGGGTCTCCGTCGACGTCAGGGAGTAATGGGGTTCCGCGGTGTCACCACCGAACGCTCGCCACAAGCGCGATCTGCGGGATTTTTAATATTATTATTATTTTCAGATTGCAAAGTCTTCTCTCGACAATAGCCTGCTAAAATACAGCGCCAAGGAGTACATGTTCCGAGCTGCGCTCTGCCATCTCTGCGTGGACATACTGAACGCGCAGCACGCGCTCGA
Organism: Perizoma flavofasciatum; assembly: GCA_958496245.1. Taxonomy (NCBI): domain Eukaryota; kingdom Metazoa; phylum Arthropoda; class Insecta; order Lepidoptera; family Geometridae; genus Perizoma; species Perizoma flavofasciatum. The sequence goes on along the minus strand of OY292439.1, from coordinate 9,996,266 downwards.
CAAGTACTGCGGACTGTATCCGGCCTTCGGAGACACAAGGGAATGCAAGCTTATCAAGGTAGGACACTTTGAATCAAAGTCAAAATCAATAGGTTTTTATTCATTGAAATCACAAGGATCATCTTAAAAACTACGTGAATTTAAAATTTGAGTGACACTTTGAATCAAAGTCATAATCAATAGATTTTTATTCGTTGATTTCACAAGGATCAACTTAAAAACAACATGAATTTAAAATTTGAATGACACTTTGAATCAAAGTCAAAATCAATAGGTTTTTATTCATTGAAATCACAAGGATCATCTTAAAAACTACGTGAATTTAAAATTTGAATGACACTTTGAATCAAAGTCAAAATCAATAGGTTTTTATTCATTGAAATCACAAGGATCAACTTAAAAACTACGTGAAATTAAAATTTGAGTGACACTTTGAATCAAAGTCAAAATCAATAGGTTTTTATTCATTGAAATCACAAGGATCAACTTAAAAACTACGTGAAATTAAAATTTGAGTGACACTTTGAATCAAAGTCAAAATCAATACATTTTTATTCGTTGAAATCACAAGGATAAACTTCAAAACTACGTGAATTTAAAATTTGAATTTACGCCGATTCCTCCGAATGGAAGAAATATTTCTAATTCAAATCGTCGATATAGCTTTTACAATTTACGACCTTGGTAGAGCAGTGGGCGAGTAGCCGGCTGAGTAGCGATAGCTCTCACTTTCGATTATGACTAGTTTTTTTTTCTGTGTTCATCTGCAAGCAGTCTTCAGACTATAGCATACAACGAAGCATTTTTCATTTGTTTGCTAGGAACTAATCGAGCACCTCGAAGAGCAGAATGTCGAAGCTTTCACTGAAGCCGTGAAAACGTACGACAGCATATCCCGCCTCGACCAGTGGTACACCGCCATGCTGGTCCGCATCAAGAAACAGATCAACGACGACGCCGACCTGCGCTGAGTTAGCTTCCGTGTGTTGTCGTCGCTCGAGTGAGTCGCTTTTCTGTGAATCTACCCTCATAATCATATTTTATTGATCACTCTCTTGGATTAAATTGTTGGAACTACCCGCGGAAAAATAACGATGTGTTTCATTATATCATATATCATATAAAATTGAAGATACGGCTGCCGTTGTTTTCTGTCGATTTGCTGACTGATAGTTAATTGAAGAATATTAAGCCTCAGTACCCGTCTACTTTCTTGTGTTTTAGGATCAAATTGTTACATCATATCTTTGACACTTTTCATGTCAATCCGAGTCAGCTTGAATATATTATGCAAAAAATAGTGAACTTATGTAAAATAATTAAAGACTTATGAATAATGCTGTTTATTCCTTTCATTTCTAAAGTCAATGAATGACATTGCTTATTAGATATTCATACAACAATACCCTTCGCATTTATTTAGTTATCAACCATTAGCATAAAACATAATATATATATTCGAAAACTGTTAAATTTGAAAATTAGTCTTTAATTAAGCAACAATGAAACAATGTAAGAAAAAAAAACAAGGCGGGAAACCGGAAACAAAAATTTACTTTTTAGCAACAAACTGTTATGAAAATTTTATTTATTTTATTAAGACTTTCCTCATTTACTCGTACTTGTGATGAAAAGTTGTGTGTAATTCTCGGGTGTAAGCGATTAATTACACCCTCGAAATATCTCGGGTGTAATTGATCGCTTACGATAGCAATAAACATGTGAGTTCACGTGACTATAAAACTATGGATCACCCATTAAGAGTTTCATATGTTTTCTATTTAGGAATGCGCAGGAATTGCAAACAAGCAGAATTTGCTCAGAAAACCGTTATCGAGCGACGACAGTCGGCATAGAAATAATTATCTTTTTATCATTATTAATGTAGTCTTTCATAATGCCTATTATAAAATTGTCATTTTGAACGGATTGTTACAGTATTGGGATGATTACTATATATGGTGTAGCAAGAACAAGTTTGAATTAATGTTTTAATATCGATGTAGTGTTGCTACATGCTTGTTTGATTCGATTATCGATTAAAATATTATTTATCGATTTATAGTAGTGAATGTATGTGTGAAAGAAACTTGTGAAATTCAGATCTAGGAACTACGCTAGAGAAATGATCGGTAGAGAAAAGATTCTATCAATAATGTAACAATCTTATCTAGTATTGAGGTATATGATAGGTTAAGTAGCGATATCAAGTTCTTTTCCTAGACCAAACAGTATAGGTAGAACGTTCCATGTTACGTTAAGTACACTAATTTGAAGTTATGTCTTAGATATACTCGTTATGCATATTTACTGTTCGTATTTATCGAGTCATTTTATGACGGTTAACTGTATATATATTTATGTTAATTTTAGCGTATAGAAATGTCCCATTTCTTTAAAATATTCAGTTAATCAATGTGTTACTGAGATGGTTATTGTATTCGATACTTCGAGATCCGTAGAACTCCACGAATTGTAAGACTTATCGATATTGTTGTTGTTATTTTTATCGACTTAGTACAACACAATTTCTTCAGGCAATTGTGAGATATTGTGCTATTTCATCGATATTTTTTTTTTTAATGGGGCCTACTCTCATTTAGTTTTAGTGAAATAATATTTTGTAACATTTTGTTGTTGTACATATTATATTTGTTTCGTTTTAATAAATTTTATGTATATTTTTTTTCAATTGTTTTTCCTATCGGTTCTATGATGCTTTATACTCGTATCTATAACAAAATGCCTTTGTCCACTCGTATTATTTGAGCAATATAAAAATAAACAGCAATGTATTCAGTTTCGAATTAGCGTTACTGAATATTGATGTAGATTTTTACTTAAAGTGTTTGTTGTGCAATATTTTACTGTATTCATAAACATGCAATAGCAACGTAGATTCGTACTTTATTCCTTCTGAAGAACAATAAAACTAGGTACGCAGTTTATCCGTTTAAAATGTATAATTACTTACTATCATGACAAGACCTTTACATCGTAGATACTGTTAGGCAAATGGCACCTTTGTTGCAATAAGAACCATTTTATTTTCAACCACCTCTGGTAAAGAACGGCTTTCAAATGGTAGCCAGGAACCGACGCATTGAAGGCCCCCGTCCGATGTTCAGTTGACATTATTGAAGGTTTTATTCAATTTATTTACAATACAACAAATTTACAATAAACAATAAAATTTCACTCTTAAATTACTTAAAATTTTATCAACATTGCTCTTGGAGAATCATAAGCAATTTAAGTATTTTTAATCGCCCCCTTAATTTCTAATACCTAAATTGGTATTAGAAATTAAGGGGCGATTAATAAAGAGCATGCATGGTTTAAGAAAATACACTCTTACAAGTAAGTAAATATTTTATACTTCTGACAATTGTGTCGGAACGATTATTGAATCGTACACTTTTTCTGAACACATAAAAACGGGATTTTTCACATCCCGTACTATCGGTGAAAATTCCCGTTTTTACAACAAGAATAATCATATGCACGGTAGTTTTTGGAATAAAACGTTTTCTGAACATTGGGAGAGTTGATGGATGTTGCCAAAGTACGTTTGTCAAAGCACTCTTTGGGGAGGATTATTTCACAAGAAGTTGAACAGAATGTAAAACTTCTACTACTAGACGACTTCTGTGGCGCAGTGGGCGAAGGATTGCCTGAGACGCAGAAGGTTGCGGGTTCGATTCCCGCCGCGGGACAAATGTTTGTATCTGCAAATATTTGTCTCGGGTCTGGGGGTTTTCTATGTTTAATATGTATGTATTTACAAAAAAAAATGTATTTAAGTAGTATATCAGTCATGTAGTTCCCATAATACAAGCTCTACTTAGTTTGGGGCTAGATGATGCTGTGTGAAAATGACCTGCATTATTTATTTATTTCTATTTATAACTCTGTTTTGGTCCTGTCGATGATGAGTTATGTTAAGCTCAATTATATAAGTGGGCATAAGACCCTAGTTAGACATACCGTTGTAAAATCAGTCTAAATTGTATATTAATCAAACGATTCTAAACATTATACGATAATCATTTGCATTAAGACACATGCCTTAATAGGCTAATTTTGAAACGAATTCTTAAACATGCCACATATTCGCTTTTTGCCTCTATTCATCACTTAGATATAAATAATAATGATCTTTTTAATCTGATAGTCCGTTTTTGATAATAGTTTAGACGTTGTAACATATTCATATTGTAAAAACGGCAATTTTCACGTGCTGCACTATCGGTGAAGGCACCGACTAAGTTTCGACTCATTCCGAGAGTCTTCATCAGGGTGAATGGTTGCGACTTTCTCCTTCCGCGTCGCGCCGTGCACTACGCGCTGCCGCACGTTGTGCGCGGTTATAAAGGCGCGCGAGTGGAGGGGGGTTGTAACATATTTCATCAACTTTCGCATTAATGCGATACTTAGGTTACATTCCAATTCCAATAGAAAAAAAGTGACGTCTCGTTTCCAAGATGTCAATATTTTGTGTTTTTCAAAAAAAACGTGGCTCTGTTGTGCCGTCTGTAATGGGAACCCAAAGTAACTTATTTACAATTTCGACTGGCATTTTCTAATGGTAACCGCAGAGTCCAAAATCTTTCATTATAAACTATCTGCCACCAATTTCGAATGAGTTGTTCTTTATCTGTGACAGTCTAGCTGACAGGCGTGAGAAGATTTTCAGATAGAAATTGGGTTCTTAGGCTGGCAAATTCGGCTGCCACAGATAAAAAAGAAAACCCCTTTTGACGTAGGGATTGCATAGGGGAATAGGAACGTCAATGCCATGGTGACATATTCGGTAGCAGATAGATTTTAATATTTTAAATACCACCGGTCATTATCCTTCGTGTTAAAACCTTGCAACGTGACATTGGCGAAATTGCGGACCCTTTAACCCGCAAAGGTCATAACAAAGAATTAAATATTTTATATGGCAGTAAAAAGAACTAAGTGTCTCTTAAACATTGTCCGGTATTCAGTCCGTGAAGATGGATCATAGTAATAATGGTCTAGCTAGTTTCTGAAATCTGTTCCTTTGGTATAAATTTGAGTATGCCATAGCGTTGATTAGGCACTGGCGTATATTTTTATTGCAAGTGCAAACATTGATGATGTTTTCAAATTGTAAACAGCGAAAAATTGTGTAAGAAAAAAAAATGTGGCATGTGAATAATAGTTTTTTCGCGTAAAGTAACATAAAAAAAACAGTTTATCGCATTGTATGGCACTGATACTTATTGTGAAGAAATAAAGGTTATTATCAAATGAACGTATTTTATTATGACTGTCAATAATATTCTACCTTTAGTTTTTTTTAAAGTAATATTATAAATTCTACGGATCTGTATTCGCAGTATTTTGCACTGTGGCTGAATTTTAATAATAAATTATATTTTCCAAGTAGAGATATGCAAACCTGTTTGGAGCATGCCTTTGTATATCGTCGGCTAGCTAACAACACCGCGTAAATCGATTTTCCTAACTTTTCAGGAGAACCAAAAAACTGTTTTATCAACTCCGCACAAGTCCACAGAATTGAAATCGCTAACGCTGAAATGAAAACTATGATTGGTTGAAATGCAATGTTTGTATTGGTGAACAGAAGCGCAGTGAAAAGATCTATCCAATGGCATAAAAATGTCAAAACCGCAAAAATTCGACTTGAGCGGTGTTGTTAGCTAGCCGACGATATGCATTCCAAGTGACAGGTTGCAAGCTCATCGCTGCTAATTGGAACACTAAAAAGACATGCCTTTTTTTGCCGATAGGCAAGCCGGGTTCGAACGCATGGCCTTCGGATCAGAAGTCAAATAACTACCTAAATGTAAGGCATTTAGATACACTAAAATAAATTATTGAATCCTAGCTTCTGCGCACGGCTTCGCCCGCGTATACCCGGTTAAAAAGTAGCCTATGTAGCTATGTATAGCTTATGTGTAACAGGTCACGAACTATACATGTTCCAAGTTGGTCCAGCCGTTGGAAGATTAATAGAGCCAACATCTGAGCATGCATACACACTTCCGCATATATATTTTTTATACTGCTTTTGATTACAGATTAGTACAAACTACAAAATACCTAGTCAACATTTTGTACACGGGTGGCGACCAAGAACTGGTTGATTCACCATATCATTGCATATTTTTCATAGGCAAAGATATCAAATTTCGCTTTGCGATTGACGATTATATAATACTAGCTTCTGCTCAAGGCTTCGCCCGCGTGGTACCAGGATTAAAAGTAGCCTGTGTTATTCTGAAGTATATGCTATATTACCGTAAAGTTTCATCAAAATCCGTTCAGTAGTTTTTGCGTGAAAGAGTAACAAACACCCATCCTCACAAACTTCATGACAACGCCAAAGCGTCCTTAACTGCAAACTAGGATTTGACATCTTTGCCAGAATTAAATTGCAATAAAACTTGATGGTTAGAGCTTTTTTTTCCATAGAGATTAAAGTCAAAGTCAAAATTCATTTATTCATTAAAATCACAACGATCACTTTGAAACGTCGGTTTTATCTACTGCCTGTTCTTCCGCGACCAAACCAGGAAAGAAAACAAGGCTGGTTATTCGTTTCAATGATCCTTTTACAAAACAATAGTTACCTAATTTTTTTATCGAGTTGTGTTTTCTCTCTTTTCTTGGCGACTACATCGAGGACGATTTTCTTTTAACAAATTGAATCTGGTTATTCTTTTCAATGATCCTTTTACAAAACAATAGTTACTTACATTTTTTATCGAGTTGGAGTGTTTCTCTCTTTTCTTAGCGACTACATCGAGGACGGTTTTCTCTTAACAAATTGAATTGAAGAATACCTCACGCATAGGTAGTTTACTTTTCACGCTAACGCAAATATGTCAAGGCAAAAACTTGGCAGCAGTCGCGTGTAATCTCAACAGCTTAATTATGTCATTTTCGTAAAATGTGTAAAAGTCAGTGTGGATATAAGATTCAGTTCAAAAATGTTTAATCTGTGGATTCAGTGATGGAACAATTTATTATACGTTTATATTATTGAACGGACCAGACTCTTGCACGGAATGTTTACCATAGAGATGTGTTTTCTCTTTTTTCTTGACGACTTCTTCGAGGACGGTTTTCTCTCTCAGTCGAGTCTCATCGCTCGATATGCTGGGCGCTTGAACGCTGGTTTGCTGGGACATCATCTGCTGACCAAAATCCATGATCATTGCAGCTAAATCTTCGCTTAGTTCTACCTTTCCGCGCACTTGGATGTTGTATGGGGGAGACGGTTGGCATATTTGGGGTAGTACTGAAAAGCCGCACAGATTCTGATATAAAACACCTAAGGCCCGAATTCATAGTCAAATAGGGGCTCCTCTAGGGGACTGTTCAGACGTTTCATTACAATTAGGTAACAGTCCCATCACAACTTGGCCGTCAAAAATTCTTCCATCCTATTACTATTATAAACGCGAAAGTTTGTGGGGATGGATGTTTGTTACTTTTTGACGCAAAAACTACTGAACGAATATTGATGAAACTTTACAGTAATAAGTATAGCTTATACATCAGATTAAAACATAGGCTACTTTATATCCGGGTACCACGCGGGCGAAGCCGTGGGCAGAAGCTAGAACTATAATATGCTTTAGTTGTCAATAACTTAAATAATATGTTGTGAAATATACATATTCAAATTGTCCAATCCTCAAAGAACTACGCTCTTAGTTTGTATCTGAGGATGTCCATAATAGGGAAACTATAGTCGAGAGCTTGTTTTTATACTGAAGTATTGTTGACTCCCGTTAAGGAATTCATACTTACCACATAAAACAAATAAAAGACAGTATAACATTTTGTATTCAAACACTATTTCAGAGTAGAATAAAAAAAAGTTTAATAATTTCGAAAGGTTTTACGAAAGGTTCGTTAAAGCGTCATTAATATTCGTATTAAATTTGTCTACACACAATAAGTGATTAGATTTCATATTCTTTAATGGGTCATTAAAATCTTAGCACATAAATAAATGTAAAGAGTATTAGGTAGGTTCCTACTATGTTCTTACTTCCTACTAATATTATAAACGCGAAAGTTCGTGAGGATGGATGTTTGTTACTCTTTCTCGCAAAAACTACTGAACGGATTTTGATGTAACTTTACAGTAATATAGCTTATGAATCAGAATAACACATAGGCTACTTTTTATCCGGGTACCACGCGGGCGTAGCCGTTGGCAGAAGCTAGTATCTAATATACTAACTTAATAATAACACTTTTTGGTTACAGCTGAAAACCAACGTTACCATTACCCGGTAATAAATCCAACACACATGGCGAACTGAATACAATTTGGTAATACATAATCATGAGCCGAACAATTTCGTTGTTATTGTTTTAGATTTACGTACCTATACTTTTAGTTGTCGGCCTATAAAAACCCATTATCTTCTCATTGTTTGTGCGAAATAGACGTGTATTATATTTTAAGTATTATATCAATATTATTTTGTGTTTTTAGGTGACTATACAGTAATAAGAGCCGTATTCAAAACTTGAAATTCAATCGAGATTCTAATTTAGATTCTGGAGAGAGTACCAAGAAATGCTTTTATTCCAGTCATCGAAGTTACGCATCTATCCGACGTCAGCCTTTTCAGCTCTTTTTCCATTATTCAACAAGTTCATAGGTCTTTCATTGTTATCTATACAGGATTACATATATTATAATACCATTATACACAAACATTTGAAATTGCTGCAGTTTTGTCCGTAACGTTTGAGGGAGTAACACTTTTCACACTGACCATTATATTTCTACTTTCACTTGAAAATGTATCAAGAACATGAAGGGGTGCCGAAAACGGAGAAGAATAAATTTGAGTCTTCTATCAGTGAGCTGAAGAAGAAGACTTTTGTGACTGTGGCGGATATCGAGAGTTATAGTAAGTTTTGTTACTCATTATTAAACTAGCTCTCAAATATTTTTATTGTAAAAACGGGAATTTTCACGTACTGAAATATCGGTGAAGGCACCGACTAAGTTTCGACTCATTCCGAGAGTCTTCATCAGGCTCTAAACTATGATTCCGTGCCGTGTTCGTTTCGTGGCTGGACGAAGCACAAAAGAATATACCTAGGTCAGTAGCAAGAGCATAATCTAGTTAAAACGGATATATGGTATGGTCAGGCGTGCCACACACACAGGAGTAGGATATCAATCGAAACACGCGGCAGCACTTATCAAAACCCTTTTTTTTTCGATGGGAAAATGCATTTATGCATGTCATCCGACCTGAGGAGAGCCGGAGGAGACTGTCGGACTCACCAACTAATCCACTAACAGGGAGCTAGTGGATAGTGGCATACCGACTAAAAACCCATCGATTTTCCGACACTCACCTTAGTGCTAGTGCGTCGTCAAAGCACTCTTCGTCAGACGATTCGTTTGACGGCGCATCAGTACTTGACAGGGTTACGGGTTCCCGGTCGGATTCGATCACGACCCTGTCGGAGATTGTCCGCTTTCCGCGAACCCTACGGTCTCCCCTTTGGGGGGGAGGGAGATTCCCCGGAATAAAACCCTAGACCAAGACACGTTTTTGGTGACCCTGGTGACCCAGCACTGCTAACGCGGTGGTGACGTGATCAAGTCAAAATAAAGGTAAAGCAAATTTATTCGTCCATAGTATATGGATATAGATTATCTAAGCTGTCCTGAAGATGTTTAGCTGAAATTGGTTGCGCAATTTTTCAAATTATAACATTAAGGTACACGATAATTTATATTCCTATTTTGCATATTTTCCTATTTTAGTTTCGTTGTTAAACAAGGAACCGGTATTGTTTTACCATATAAATCCGCCTGGTTGTATGTCTAGAGACTACAGGGGTGTAACTGTGGTATACTTAGGTCTATGTATACAAATAGGTTGCTAAAAAATCCATTCTTGAAAATAAATAAAACAGAGTAAAGAGGGATGAAATAAAAATGAAATACCTTAGCCTTGGAGTGGGATCTCGTTTAATTGCTATATTAATTTGATTGTTCAACAAGGGACTAAAACGAGCCATTTCATACGAGATGTTTAGCCTTCCAAGCGACAGTGAGGAAGGCTTTAGAATTGAGTATGAAATGGTTTTAGACCCGAGACACTCTACTTTTCACTTCGATAATTAAAATAAACTATAAGTCCGCCTACGCTAAGCTAAAATGATACACTTTTAGAGCATGAGAAGTGAAAAATACATTGCATTCAGATTTTTCTTAAAGTATTTTGGCGTTTTTTGAACTTAATTTTTACTAAAAAACGAGATATTTACCATGATTTGTGAGTTAGAATGTTTCCCGATATTTCGGCACAGTTGCATGTACCATGATCACGGGAGGAACTGAAGTCTTTGCGGGTTATGAATGTTAGTGGTAGACAAATCAATCTACCCTCTTTCTGACTCTTTTTTTTATTGCGAAAAATACCACTACCACCAATTCCACGTCACCACAATAAAAAAAAAATTACTCCAAACTCCAAAGTGACCTTTTTCTGTAAACTGCGCGTCATCGTTTTAAAAACTAAACATGTCTGAAGACTAGCATACCTACAATATCTACACGGAATAGATTTATTTGCAAAGTTTTACTCAATTAGGTATTTTATGCTGGTTTGTCTGCTTTGTACAAGCTATTTTAGGTGGGGTACCTGGTTATTTATTTATTTTTACAGCTAGGTTCACTGAAATTATGATAAGGAATAGTGTACCTAGGTACATACATGCATTCTGCTGATAGACAATAATACGTTTCCACAGATACAGGGACCGCGGAAGTAATCCGTGACGGGGGTAAATTTCTTTGGTCACCCCTTCAATCTCCAGCCTTGGCTTGGTAGGCGGGTACCTATGTGGCATTTGACCCCCTCTGCCCCCCATTTCCGCGGTCGCTGCACAGATATCTATTTAGTAATAATAACAGACTTAGGTAAAAACGCTCAATAGTAGGTACGAGTAAAACACAATCGGGTCGTTACCGCAAGGGACTGCAGGCCCTAGAGACACTTCCAAATTTATTATTAATAATTTCATTCCTAGGAGGGACCAATGAATATTGAGAAATACTACTTACTAAATATAAATTTAGTACAGTCGTAAATAAAATTCTTATGGAAAATAAGTGACAATTATAAGTAGGTGTTGTTAAATTAATTTGTTGTACCTATTTCATAGGATGTTTTATTTGTTGGCATGTTTGTGTGAAAGATTTGAAAGGTAGTGAATGTGGGTTAAGAATGAATGAGTTACCAGTCACGCCGATGATTAAATTCATCGGTGGATGTATTACAGGAGATGGTTAACGGTTATGTATGAAGCGATTGTGAAATGGGAAAGAAAGGGATAAAGGTATTAACCTTTATCCCTTAACCCTAAGTAAGACCTAAGTAAGACGAAGGTACCTTCCTAATGGTTTCTGATAAAGATTAATGAATGACCGCATGTTATATTGTGATCGATGGAGAGAGAGTGGAACAAGGGAAAGTGTTTGTACTTATATATTATTTATACTAGTGACTTTGTTAACTAGAAAGAAAGCATAAGGGAGATATTGAAAGGAAAACCAATGCTGGAAATCAAGTGAATGGGGCACTTCACTACTTTATGAGCAGCCGGAAAGTATCTAAAAAGTCATGACTAGCCGTGCATAAACGAGTATTAGTGCCGACACTAACGTTAATAGTAGAAGTTGGGTATGACGGAAAAAACATCAAAGTCGAATAAATGCAGTGAACTTTGAGAGATAGACTAAGGAACAGCGTGTTAGAGCAGTGTGGAATGAATAAAGGTGTGGCAACGAGAGTTGATAAAGCTATGTTGAGATGGTTCAGGCCTGTAGAATGATGGACAAAGATTAACAAAACGAGAATACAAGGTGAGCGTGAATGGGATAGTTGTAAGAAGAAGGCCTCGGCGAATGTACTCTGACTGAATTGGAGACGCTCTGGGAGAAAGGCCAAGTCATGACGCTAAACTGACGAGCTTTTATGAATAATGTGATAAGGAAGAATGAAGCGTTTGAGGTATGCCAGGATTGTCTTAGCAAGTGGAAATCCGTGGATATTATAATATTCTGTGCCCGTGGCCACTGCCTAACCCTCCAGGAAATATGTTATGTATCTATGTTGATATTACTTTTCTTGTTAGACAATTCCCCTTTACAGCAGCAATCTGTAAAGGGGCATTGTCCAACAATCAATAATATTAATCAATAATCTATTCTTAAAGTAACCTAATTATGTAAACATTCATGGGTATGAAAGTAAAATACTTGCCTGTTTCTAGCACCCTTTGCAATCTGTTTATACAACCAATTGGATGGTTGATATTAATCCGGTTTTTGAGTCGTTTTGAGAGATCATTCCAGTGAGTGTTCTCTCAACTTTTGTCTGTGAACCTTTCTGCTAGGTTTGAGATGCTATGTCTCTTCTGTCTGGAGAATTGAAGGCAGCCAGCTCCTTGAAGCTGAGAGGCGAGTTAATTTCTATGTTTGTCTAATCTAAATTGATAGTTTTTGCTATAGGATTCTATTTCCTGTTTCACAGTGTTGATCTGTACATATACTTATTGCTTATGTGTGGAGGGATTTTTACACATAAGTATGAGTATTACCACGGAACCCTACCTCATACGTAACCCGAGACGACTTTGACCGGTTTATTTGTATATTATGCTAGGCGCAAAGAAGGTTGTTATTGGAACAAAGTTCTCACGGCAATTTTCTTTTTTTTTCATAAGAAGTATTCTGATGGAAAATATTCTCATTCAATCAGTTTTATTTCATCCAGCATGAAGATGAAAATCTTGTTAGAAGAAAGCCAAAATTGTAAGTGTAATAAAATTTCACGTGCCTACAACATTAGGTAATTTGACTAAAATCCATTACGTATCAGTTGGTAAAATAGGAAAATCAAGGATCTACTCGTAACAGGAACAAGGATCATTCATTGAGGATGTTAATTACAAAGTGTAAAAAATTGATTAGTTAGCTACCATAACCTTTAGAAAGATTATTTTGTAAAAACCCAAATTTCGCAATTGAAATTAACTTGGATTGGTTACCAGGAGAATAGTAAAGAACAAGATACAGGCGTAATATTATATCCTAATCTGACTTTTCAAAACTTAAAATGGGTTTGCGTTTGGTTTACCTACACCTCGCCTGATGGTAAACGCAGTTGTTTAGGTACACATGTATAATGTGTATGTAGTTAAAAAAAAAGTATATAAGTAGTATATCAGTAATTTAGTTCCCATAATACAAGCTCTGCTTAGTTTGAGGCTAGATGATGCTGTGTGAAAAATGTCCCAGGATTATTTATTTATTTTTATAGATGAATGCAACATTACCCCGGAATGTCAGAAAGCGCTCCAACGTTCCCTGAACGATCCCGAGGAGTTCTGGGCAGAGGTGGCCCAGGAGTTGGAGTGGAGCAAGCCGTGGGACAGAGTACTGGATAACAGCAACCCACCTTTTACTAAATGGTTAGTCGAAATTCATTAAAAGTTTCTTATCACTTTCGATCCTTAGATCACACGTGATCGGCTCTCAGGATGAGAAATACTTTCATTACGTACTCGTACATCCTAATATCGCATTTTTATATCAGTAGGTTTTCCCTGGGCGTCTTTCTAATCTTTGCCTAGCTCTATGGAAATAAGAACGCCTTCTGTTGGTATGTTAGTTTGTAGTTAGCTGAAAATTTTCATAATAGATACCCGCTCCTTCGTATAGCACTAGCTGAAGACCCTAGAGTTGTTAGTATCCTTCTTTACCGGTTTTTCAAGTGGGTGCGGCCAGAAACACCGCTTATGGTCATCGGCGATTGTCAGCGTCTTAATAACCTGCAGGCTATAATGATACTAATCAGCACGAATCATTTTGTCTACGGAAGAGAAGCTAAAAATTACTTCTTTTTCACCTTTCCGTCACAAAACAAAACCGTTAACTTGGATACTCAAGCTCATACCTAAGTACCTTCCTGGTGTAGGTGGTAAAATTCACTATGACAGTGGAGGATAGCCACATAGGAATAAATTAAATTAAGTTGGCGACATATATTAGGTTCTTAATAGCTAGAAAATCTTCCTTAGTATCACACATATCCTATCCTATAAATGCGAAAAATGGTGAGGATGGATGTTTGTTACTTTTTCGCGCAAAAACTACTGAACGGATTTTGATGAAAATTTACAGTAATATAGCTTATACATACACATAGGCTACTTTTTATCCGGGTACCACGCGGGCGAAGCCGTGGTCAGAAGCTAGTTTACCATAAAGCGATGTCTTTCAAACAAACTTTGAACTAGAGGTTTGGTACCTAGTCCAATTTATATGTATTGTCTCACAGGTGGGTAGGCGGAGAAATGTCGGTATGCCACAACGCAGTCGACCGTCACGTCGCGAGTGGCAAGGGTGAGCTGGTGGCCCTGATCCACGACTCACCTATCACAGATACCGTTAGGAGGATCACTTACAATGAGTTGAAGGACCAGGTTAGTAGCTCCTTCAAGCCTAGATACCAGCTGATATACCAGGTTAGAAGCTTACCTCGAGCCAGATACCACTTGTAATGAGGTAAAGGATCATGTTAGTAAGCTTACTTCAAGCACGATAACACTTGTAATGGGCTGAATTATCAGGTTAGTAGCTTACTTCAAGCACGATAACACTTGTAATGGGCTGAATGATCAGGTTAGTAGCTTATTTCGAGCTAGATACCAGCTGATGGACCAGGTCAAAGCTTACTTCGAGCCAGACACCATTTGTTATGAGCTGAAAGGTCCGGTTAGTAGCTTACTTCAGGTCCAAAACTACTTGTAATGGGCTGAAAGACCAGGTTAGTAGCATACTTCGAGCCGGATAACACTAATATTGAGCTAAAAGATCCGATTAGCAGCTTTTTTCAAGCCCGATACCCCTTTAAATATAGCTGAAAGACCAGGATAGCCTGCCATCGGTGTATTCTTGGATTGTTGGAATCAATGGCGAGCTGCGATTACGCGTTGGCCTCTCGTTGAATTAAAGCCGTTTGTTTCTAAGATATCTAATATTCCCTTGCCAAAAACGAAGCCAAATCTGTCCCGAAATTAATCTAACAAAATGGCAATGAAGAACAGCTCGTTTTGTCAGGCTTAGCAATGTCCAAGACTTAAAATGGGGAGACTTTTGGACATAAACATTCCCATTTCTAGTTTTCGATATTTTGATTTTAAACCAAGAAAAATGAGTGCTACTGTCTCTTCCGTTTGCCATTTTACTACTGTAATAAGGAGGTTGGCCCTTCCAGACGCTTCTATGGTATACAAAGGTTCCATTTACCTTCCTAGGTATCTCGGCTGGCCGGCAAGTTGGCATCTCTAGGCGTGACGCGAGGCTCGAGGGTACTCATCTATATGCCCCTAGTGCCAGAAGCAGTGATCGCCATGCTGGCCACCAATAGAATTGGCGCTATACACTCGGTTGTGTTTGGAGGTACTTTATAAATAATATCCATCAGCTGTTGGTCAAAGCCCCAAAGATTGTGTTGTGGGAACTACATGACTGATATACCTATTACTTACTTTTATATATATATATATATATACATATTTTGCATAGAAGACACCTAGATCCGAAAAATCATACAGATCATACAAGCATTTGTCCCGCGGCGGGAATCGAACCCACAACCTTCCGCGTCTCAGACGGGCCTTCGCGGACTGCGCCACAGAGGTTGTCAAAGAGGTTTGTTAGTTTGTCGATTCGTTGGTTGCTAGTTTTTCAAGATTTTGGAAAACAATCTTTCCGATTTAGGTTTTATTTGCTATCATTTTACAATTACACACATACAATTTAAATAATAACACTGGTGAATAGGTAGGTATGTATACAAAATAAAATTAAATGTCAATAATTATACAAAATGTCAAAAATTATGAGAAATAATATGTCAAGAATAATAATAATTGTTAATATAAGAATAGGAATATCACGAAGCCGGTAGGTAGCTCAATAATGAATGTCAAAGGTTGGGTTTTGGTATAATCTACAGTAGGTACGTCATATTTTGTAAGTAAGAAATGTTGGAGAATGAAATGGTCAAGAATATGTAGGTAGGTAGTCTGTAATCAGATTAAATACAAGTTTGTCAGATAGGTATTCGCCAACAGTGTAGTAGGCTTTTTTCGTCAGGATGGTTTTAATCTGTTTTTGGAATAATGAGTCCTTTTCTTCACTTTTTATTAGTTCAGGCAGTTTGTTATATATTTTTACAAGTCTGTAGGCAGGACTGTTCTGTACTATTTGCAAGGTTGTCGCGGGTAGCTTAAGTTTGTTTCTGTTTCGTCTATTGTAATTTTCGTGTGTTTCGGAATTTGACCTAAACATATTTTTATTATTCCTTACAAATAAGCAAGCCTATAGAATGTAGATAGACGGTAAGGTTAAAATCAATCTCTAGCCCTGGCAATGTTCCCCACCACGGTGTCAATGTCAACCTCCTTCCGGCATTATATACATATTCCGGGACACCCTGTATACAATGAATGAATGGAAAAAAAAACTTTTGTCCCACCCTTTCAATTTATTTTCCTCAAACTATTTTCGTATATCTACGTAGGAAAATTATGTTTTTGATCATAGGATTTGCTGCACGTGAACTCAGAACAAGAATAGAACATGCTGAACCCACTGTTATCATAGCCGCTAGCTGTGGTGTGGAGCCCAACAAAATTATAAGGTATCGTAGTCCGGTTCCTACTTGCTACTTATCTTCCCATGCATATTAAAATAATGTAGGTACCTACCTAAACAATGAAAGTCAAAGTCAATAGGTTTTTATTCATTGAAATCGCAAGGATCATATAGAAACGTCAACTTAAAAATTACGTTAAAACTTGAAAGTGAATTTCCAAACAACCCTAGAAGAATCAGGCAACAAACTCTGCTTGGTTTTTTTTATCCTATCAAACTAACTTATAAAAAACTTCTAAGTACATTTAAGCATATTACTTCAACGTAGTTCACTATTCTCCTTCTGACGTTTCGTTGACCGTTTAGAGGTCCTTCCTCATGCGCCCGCCGGCGCTGATGTTCGACGATCGTGAGACGGGAACATCACGAAAATGACAATTCTATTAAAACTTGTACCTTCCAGTATCGTATTACGTACTACCTAGTAATATTTTTGCTCGGTATTCCTAAATATTGTTTATTGAACTCAGCTCGACCTGCTATGAGCAATCTGAGTGTATTCCAATAAAAAATCTTTTGAGATTACACAGTTTAATTTAGGGGCTTGAACCAAATTAGGAAGAATAAGGTTTTCATTACTTACATGATTTTATAATTACGCCGAGTAAAATATTTATCATAATTAAAACTTACAACATAGTAACACACAACACAAAAACAGGAAATAAAATTGGCGCCCTAAACAGTGTAAAGAACTTCATTCGATAATTACCATAGACAAGACTATACCAAAAAAGTTTTTCAAACCAGACTTTTTTTTGGTAAATTCAAGAACTAGACTTTACTAATAAAGTCTGGCCATTTCTCACTCACCAGTTTCCCAAGAAATGACCAGACTTTTTTGGTAAAATCTAGTTCCTGACTTTACCACAAAAAGTCTGGTTCGTTGACTGCTACGGAAATTGTCTTGTCTATGGTAATTATCGAATGAAGTCCTTTACACTGTTTAGGGCGCCAATTTTATTTCCTGTTTTTGTGTTGTGTGTTACTATGTTGTAAGAAAATGGTCAGCTTTTTATCAATTTGAAAACTAAGTCAGGAGTGGTGTGAGCTGACACTTAGTCTGTAACCCCTTAGTCATGAAGCTTAGTACAGATGGGCATTCGTTTTTAAGAACCAGGAAATCAATCCTTATTTCCCAATTCAGATACAAGGACATCCTCGACGAAGCGCTAAGCCAAAGCACCCACCAGCCTAACACCTGCATCATCTACCAACGTCGCAGAGTCCTCGAGTGCTCGCTGGAGCCCGGTCGGGACATCACGTGGGAAGAGGCACAGATGGCCGACCCCGTTCCCTGCGTACCCGTTGAGGCTAACGAGCCTTTATATATTTTGTATACGTCAGGTAAATTTTTAAGGAGATGAAGTCAATTTTTTTTTTAATTTAAAAAAAAAAATAGTTTAGTAGGTTTAGTTTATGGCGGCAGCAAAAAAATATACCTGTGTTCATTTATTATATTACCCAAGAAACTTGTTATTTTCAAAATTTTGCAGATAAAAAAAATATGTTATCTCTGGTGATATAAGCCACCAGAGATATTGATGGAATTTAGGAACTTACTTAGTATACAAGTGACTAAGACTTAAAGACTTACTTACTACCTAGTGTAATGATCGTCTGCGGTACAAAATGCATTTCAAATCCAGCTGCCACCTCGTCTAGTTCCAAACAGTTCTAGTCCGTTACTTTATCATGGTATTTTTTTTATTTATTTTTTTCTTATGGACAACAAACAGTAATACATTAGTAAGCATTAAGTAGATGTAAAATAATTAAATAAAATTAAAATATTACCAACACCATTATCCACAGCTTGCAGTAATAGTTAAAAAATAGAAGAGATCTTGCTACGTCATACGGTACCTAAGTACTAGAACTTACGTATAAAAAGAAACACAAAAAGTAATTGTTAAACTTTAAAATTGGTTTGTTCATTCATTGAAAAGAATTATTTGTTGACTGTTACAATACTTTGAATATATTT